>OY754302.1:55045623-56502651 GCA_963573255.1 Chironomus tentans | reverse complement strand
ATATGACAGCTCATGATGTTTGCTGGTCACAAAGTATAGTTTTGAACCGAGTTTCGTGCACCGCAAACAGTTTTTAATTAAAGGCAAACGTGTTGGAAAAAAATTTAAATTACTAAAATTTCAGGTTAGCATGACATACCCCCCCCATTAGTTCACTCAATTTGAAAATTTTTAAAAAAAACTCTCAAATTCAGCTTTTTGATGTTCAAACGATGAATTCTCTATAATCAGAAATTTATGAATCGAGTTTGAATCAATTTTAGAGCTTCTGAAAAAATCCTTAAAAAATAATTTTTTCGACTCGATTTTTGACAAAATTTTATATGACAGCTCATGATGTTTGCTGGTCACAAAGTATAGTTTTGAACCGAGTTTCGTGCACCGCAAACAGTTTTTAATTAAAGGCAAACGTGTTGGAAAAAAATTTAAATTACTAAAATTTCAGGTTAGCATGACATACCCCCCCCATTAGTTCACTCAATTTGAAAATTTTTAAAAAAAACTCTCAAATTCAGCTTTTTGATGTTCAAACGATGAATTCTCTATAATCAGAAATTTATGAATCGAGTTTGAATCAATTTTAGAGCTTCTGAAAAAATCCTTAAAAAATAATTTTTCGACTCGATTTTTGACAAAATTTTATATGACAGCTCATGATGTTTGCTGGTCACAAAGTATAGTTTTGAACCGAGTTTCGTGCACCGCAAACAGTTTTTAATTAAAGGCAAACGTGTTGGAAAAAAATTTAAATTACTAAAATTTCAGGTTAGCATGACATACCCCCCCCATTAGTTCACTCAATTTGAAAATTTTTAAAAAAAACTCTCAAATTCAGCTTTTTGATGTTCAAACGATGAATTCTCTATAATCAGAAATTTATGAATCGAGTTTGAATCAATTTTAGAGCTTCTGAAAAAATCCTTAAAAAATAATTTTTTCGACTCGATTTTTGACAAAATTTTATATGACAGCTCATGATGTTTGCTGGTCACAAAGTATAGTTTTGAACCGAGTTTCGTGCACCGCAAACAGTTTTTAATTAAAGGCAAACGTGTTGGAAAAAAATTTAAATTACTAAAATTTCAGGTTAGCATGACATACCCCCCCCATTAGTTCACTCAATTTGAAAATTTTTAAAAAAAACTCTCAAATTCAGCTTTTTGATGTTCAAACGATGAATTCTCTATAATCAGAAATTTATGAATCGAGTTTGAATCAATTTTAGAGCTTCTGAAAAAATCCTTAAAAAATAATTTTTTCGACTCGATTTTTGACAAAATTTTATATGACAGCTCATGATGTTTGCTGGTCACAAAGTATAGTTTTGAACCGAGTTTCGTGCACCGCAAACAGTTTTTAATTAAAGGCAAACGTGTTGGAAAAAAATTTAAATTACTAAAATTTCAGGTTAGCATGACATACCCCCCCCATTAGTTCACTCAATTTGAAAATTTTTAAAAAAAACTCTCAAATTCAGCTTTTTGATGTTCAAACGATGAATTCTCTATAATCAGAAATTTATGAATCGAGTTTGAATCAATTTTAGAGCTTCTGAAAAAATCCTTAAAAAATAATTTTTTCGACTCGATTTTTGACAAAATTTTATATGACAGCTCATGATGTTTGCTGGTCACAAAGTATAGTTTTGAACCGAGTTTCGTGCACCGCAAACAGTTTTTAATTAAAGGCAAACGTGTTGGAAAAAAATTTAAATTACTAAAATTTCAGGTTAGCATGACATACCCCCCCCATTAGTTCACTCAATTTGAAAATTTTAAAAAAAACTCTCAAATTCAGCTTTTTGATGTTCAAACGATGAATTCTCTATAATCAGAAATTTATGAATCGAGTTTGAATCAATTTTAGAGCTTCTGAAAAAATCCTTAAAAAATAATTTTTTCGACTCGATTTTTGACAAAATTTTATATGACAGCTCATGATGTTTGCTGGTCACAAAGTATAGTTTTGAACCGAGTTTCGTGCACCGCAAACAGTTTTTAATTAAAGGCAAACGTGTTGGAAAAAAATTTAAATTACTAAAATTTCAGGTTAGCATGACATACCCCCCCCATTAGTTCACTCAATTTGAAAATTTTTAAAAAAAACTCTCAAATTCAGCTTTTTGATGTTCAAACGATGAATTCTCTATAATCAGAAATTTATGAATCGAGTTTGAATCAATTTTAGAGCTTCTGAAAAAATCCTTAAAAAATAATTTTTTCGACTCGATTTTTGACAAAATTTTATATGACAGCTCATGATGTTTGCTGGTCACAAAGTATAGTTTTGAACCGAGTTTCGTGCACCGCAAACAGTTTTTAATTAAAGGCAAACGTGTTGGAAAAAAATTTAAATTACTAAAATTTCAGGTTAGCATGACATACCCCCCCCATTAGTTCACTCAATTTGAAAATTTTTAAAAAAAACTCTCAAATTCAGCTTTTTGATGTTCAAACGATGAATTCTCTATAATCAGAAATTTATGAATCGAGTTTGAATCAATTTTAGAGCTTCTGAAAAAATCCTTAAAAAATAATTTTTTCGACTCGATTTTTGACAAAATTTTATATGACAGCTCATGATGTTTGCTGGTCACAAAGTATAGTTTTGAACCGAGTTTCGTGCACCGCAAACAGTTTTTAATTAAAGGCAAACGTGTTGGAAAAAAATTTAAATTACTAAAATTTCAGGTTAGCATGACATACCCCCCCCATTAGTTCACTCAATTTGAAAATTTTTAAAAAAAACTCTCAAATTCAGCTTTTTGATGTTCAAACGATGAATTCTCTATAATCAGAAATTTATGAATCGAGTTTGAATCAATTTTAGAGCTTCTGAAAAAATCCTTAAAAAATAATTTTTTCGACTCGATTTTTGACAAAATTTTATATGACAGCTCATGATGTTTGCTGGTCACAAAGTATAGTTTTGAACCGAGTTTCGTGCACCGCAAACAGTTTTTAATTAAAGGCAAACGTGTTGGAAAAAAATTTAAATTACTAAAATTTCAGGTTAGCATGACATACCCCCCCCATTAGTTCACTCAATTTGAAAATTTTTAAAAAAAACTCTCAAATTCAGCTTTTTGATGTTCAAACGATGAATTCTCTATAATCAGAAATTTATGAATCGAGTTTGAATCAATTTTAGAGCTTCTGAAAAAATCCTTAAAAAATAATTTTTTCGACTCGATTTTTGACAAAATTTTATATGACAGCTCATGATGTTTGCTGGTCACAAAGTATAGTTTTGAACCGAGTTTCGTGCACCGCAAACAGTTTTTAATTAAAGGCAAACGTGTTGGAAAAAAATTTAAATTACTAAAATTTCAGGTTAGCATGACATACCCCCCCCATTAGTTCACTCAATTTGAAAATTTTTAAAAAAAACTCTCAAATTCAGCTTTTTGATGTTCAAACGATGAATTCTCTATAATCAGAAATTTATGAATCGAGTTTGAATCAATTTTAGAGCTTCTGAAAAAATCCTTAAAAAATAATTTTTTCGACTCGATTTTTGACAAAATTTTATATGACAGCTCATGATGTTTGCTGGTCACAAAGTATAGTTTTGAACCGAGTTTCGTGCACCGCAAACAGTTTTTAATTAAAGGCAAACGTGTTGGAAAAAAATTTAAATTACTAAAATTTCAGGTTAGCATGACATACCCCCCCCATTAGTTCACTCAATTTGAAAATTTTTAAAAAAAACTCTCAAATTCAGCTTTTTGATGTTCAAACGATGAATTCTCTATAATCAGAAATTTATGAATCGAGTTTGAATCAATTTTAGAGCTTCTGAAAAAATCCTTAAAAAATAATTTTTTCGACTCGATTTTTGACAAAATTTTATATGACAGCTCATGATGTTTGCTGGTCACAAAGTATAGTTTTGAACCGAGTTTCGTGCACCGCAAACAGTTTTTAATTAAAGGCAAACGTGTTGGAAAAAAATTTAAATTACTAAAATTTCAGGTTAGCATGACATACCCCCCCCATTAGTTCACTCAATTTGAAAATTTTTAAAAAAAACTCTCAAATTCAGCTTTTTGATGTTCAAACGATGAATTCTCTATAATCAGAAATTTATGAATCGAGTTTGAATCAATTTTAGAGCTTCTGAAAAAATCCTTAAAAAATAATTTTTTCGACTCGATTTTTGACAAAATTTTATATGACAGCTCATGATGTTTGCTGGTCACAAAGTATAGTTTTGAACCGAGTTTCGTGCACCGCAAACAGTTTTTAATTAAAGGCAAACGTGTTGGAAAAAAATTTAAATTACTAAAATTTCAGGTTAGCATGACATACCCCCCCCATTAGTTCACTCAATTTGAAAATTTTTAAAAAAAACTCTCAAATTCAGCTTTTTGATGTTCAAACGATGAATTCTCTATAATCAGAAATTTATGAATCGAGTTTGAATCAATTTTAGAGCTTCTGAAAAAATCCTTAAAAAATAATTTTTTCGACTCGATTTTTGACAAAATTTTATATGACAGCTCATGATGTTTGCTGGTCACAAAGTATAGTTTTGAACCGAGTTTCGTGCACCGCAAACAGTTTTTAATTAAAGGCAAACGTGTTGGAAAAAAATTTAA
The DNA here is from genome assembly GCA_963573255.1 of Chironomus tentans. Lineage (NCBI taxonomy): Eukaryota > Metazoa > Arthropoda > Insecta > Diptera > Chironomidae > Chironomus > Chironomus tentans. Next base: position 56,498,051 of record OY754302.1, on the reverse strand, counting down.
ATTACTAAAATTTCAGGTTAGCATGACATACCCCCCCCATTAGTTCACTCAATTTGAAAATTTTTAAAAAAAACTCTCAAATTCAGCTTTTTGATGTTCAAACGATGAATTCTCTATAATCAGAAATTTATGAATCGAGTTTGAATCAATTTTAGAGCTTCTGAAAAAATCCTTAAAAAATAATTTTTTCGACTCGATTTTTGACAAAATTTTATATGACAGCTCATGATGTTTGCTGGTCACAAAGTATAGTTTTGAACCGAGTTTCGTGCACCGCAAACAGTTTTTAATTAAAGGCAAACGTGTTGGAAAAAAATTTAAATTACTAAAATTTCAGGTTAGCATGACATACCCCCCCCATTAGTTCACTCAATTTGAAAATTTTTAAAAAAAACTCTCAAATTCAGCTTTTTGATGTTCAAACGATGAATTCTCTATAATCAGAAATTTATGAATCGAGTTTGAATCAATTTTAGAGCTTCTGAAAAAATCCTTAAAAAATAATTTTTTCGACTCGATTTTTGACAAAATTTTATATGACAGCTCATGATGTTTGCTGGTCACAAAGTATAGTTTTGAACCGAGTTTCGTGCACCGCAAACAGTTTTTAATTAAAGGCAAACGTGTTGGAAAAAAATTTAAATTACTAAAATTTCAGGTTAGCATGACATACCCCCCCCATTAGTTCACTCAATTTGAAAATTTTTAAAAAAAACTCTCAAATTCAGCTTTTTGATGTTCAAACGATGAATTCTCTATAATCAGAAATTTATGAATCGAGTTTGAATCAATTTTAGAGCTTCTGAAAAAATCCTTAAAAAATAATTTTTTCGACTCGATTTTTGACAAAATTTTATATGACAGCTCATGATGTTTGCTGGTCACAAAGTATAGTTTTGAACCGAGTTTCGTGCACCGCAAACAGTTTTTAATTAAAGGCAAACGTGTTGGAAAAAAATTTAAATTACTAAAATTTCAGGTTAGCATGACATACCCCCCCCATTAGTTCACTCAATTTGAAAATTTTTAAAAAAAACTCTCAAATTCAGCTTTTTGATGTTCAAACGATGAATTCTCTATAATCAGAAATTTATGAATCGAGTTTGAATCAATTTTAGAGCTTCTGAAAAAATCCTTAAAAAATAATTTTTTCGACTCGATTTTTGACAAAATTTTATATGACAGCTCATGATGTTTGCTGGTCACAAAGTATAGTTTTGAACCGAGTTTCGTGCACCGCAAACAGTTTTTAATTAAAGGCAAACGTGTTGGAAAAAAATTTAAATTACTAAAATTTCAGGTTAGCATGACATACCCCCCCCATTAGTTCACTCAATTTGAAAATTTTTAAAAAAAACTCTCAAATTCAGCTTTTTGATGTTCAAACGATGAATTCTCTATAATCAGAAATTTATGAATCGAGTTTGAATCAATTTTAGAGCTTCTGAAAAAATCCTTAAAAAATAATTTTTTCGACTCGATTTTTGACAAAATTTTATATGACAGCTCATGATGTTTGCTGGTCACAAAGTATAGTTTTGAACCGAGTTTCGTGCACCGCAAACAGTTTTTAATTAAAGGCAAACGTGTTGGAAAAAAATTTAAATTACTAAAATTTCAGGTTAGCATGACATACCCCCCCCATTAGTTCACTCAATTTGAAAATTTTTAAAAAAAACTCTCAAATTCAGCTTTTTGATGTTCAAACGATGAATTCTCTATAATCAGAAATTTATGAATCGAGTTTGAATCAATTTTAGAGCTTCTGAAAAAATCCTTAAAAAATAATTTTTTCGACTCGATTTTTGACAAAATTTTATATGACAGCTCATGATGTTTGCTGGTCACAAAGTATAGTTTTGAACCGAGTTTCGTGCACCGCAAACAGTTTTTAATTAAAGGCAAACGTGTTGGAAAAAAATTTAAATTACTAAAATTTCAGGTTAGCATGACATACCCCCCCCATTAGTTCACTCAATTTGAAAATTTTTAAAAAAAACTCTCAAATTCAGCTTTTTGATGTTCAAACGATGAATTCTCTATAATCAGAAATTTATGAATCGAGTTTGAATCAATTTTAGAGCTTCTGAAAAAATCCTTAAAAAATAATTTTTTCGACTCGATTTTTGACAAAATTTTATATGACAGCTCATGATGTTTGCTGGTCACAAAGTATAGTTTTGAACCGAGTTTCGTGCACCGCAAACAGTTTTTAATTAAAGGCAAACGTGTTGGAAAAAAATTTAAATTACTAAAATTTCAGGTTAGCATGACATACCCCCCCCATTAGTTCACTCAATTTGAAAATTTTTAAAAAAAACTCTCAAATTCAGCTTTTTGATGTTCAAACGATGAATTCTCTATAATCAGAAATTTATGAATCGAGTTTGAATCAATTTTAGAGCTTCTGAAAAAATCCTTAAAAAATAATTTTTTCGACTCGATTTTTGACAAAATTTTATATGACAGCTCATGATGTTTGCTGGTCACAAAGTATAGTTTTGAACCGAGTTTCGTGCACCGCAAACAGTTTTTAATTAAAGGCAAACGTGTTGGAAAAAAATTTAAATTACTAAAATTTCAGGTTAGCATGACATACCCCCCCCATTAGTTCACTCAATTTGAAAATTTTTAAAAAAAACTCTCAAATTCAGCTTTTTGATGTTCAAACGATGAATTCTCTATAATCAGAAATTTATGAATCGAGTTTGAATCAATTTTAGAGCTTCTGAAAAAATCCTTAAAAAATAATTTTTTCGACTCGATTTTTGACAAAATTTTATATGACAGCTCATGATGTTTGCTGGTCACAAAGTATAGTTTTGAACCGAGTTTCGTGCACCGCAAACAGTTTTTAATTAAAGGCAAACGTGTTGGAAAAAAATTTAAATTACTAAAATTTCAGGTTAGCATGACATACCCCCCCCATTAGTTCACTCAATTTGAAAATTTTTAAAAAAAACTCTCAAATTCAGCTTTTTGATGTTCAAACGATGAATTCTCTATAATCAGAAATTTATGAATCGAGTTTGAATCAATTTTAGAGCTTCTGAAAAAATCCTTAAAAAATAATTTTTTCGACTCGATTTTTGACAAAATTTTATATGACAGCTCATGATGTTTGCTGGTCACAAAGTATAGTTTTGAACCGAGTTTCGTGCACCGCAAACAGTTTTTAATTAAAGGCAAACGTGTTGGAAAAAAATTTAAATTACTAAAATTTCAGGTTAGCATGACATACCCCCCCCATTAGTTCACTCAATTTGAAAATTTTTAAAAAAAACTCTCAAATTCAGCTTTTTGATGTTCAAACGATGAATTCTCTATAATCAGAAATTTATGAATCGAGTTTGAATCAATTTTAGAGCTTCTGAAAAAATCCTTAAAAAATAATTTTTTCGACTCGATTTTTGACAAAATTTTATATGACAGCTCATGATGTTTGCTGGTCACAAAGTATAGTTTTGAACCGAGTTTCGTGCACCGCAAACAGTTTTTAATTAAAGGCAAACGTGTTGGAAAAAAATTTAAATTACTAAAATTTCAGGTTAGCATGACATACCCCCCCCATTAGTTCACTCAATTTGAAAATTTTTAAAAAAAACTCTCAAATTCAGCTTTTTGATGTTCAAACGATGAATTCTCTATAATCAGAAATTTATGAATCGAGTTTGAATCAATTTTAGAGCTTCTGAAAAAATCCTTAAAAAATAATTTTTTCGACTCGATTTTTGACAAAATTTTATATGACAGCTCATGATGTTTGCTGGTCACAAAGTATAGTTTTGAACCGAGTTTCGTGCACCGCAAACAGTTTTTAATTAAAGGCAAACGTGTTGGAAAAAAATTTAAATTACTAAAATTTCAGGTTAGCATGACATACCCCCCCCATTAGTTCACTCAATTTGAAAATTTTTAAAAAAAACTCTCAAATTCAGCTTTTTGATGTTCAAACGATGAATTCTCTATAATCAGAAATTTATGAATCGAGTTTGAATCAATTTTAGAGCTTCTGAAAAAATCCTTAAAAAATAATTTTTTCGACTCGATTTTTGACAAAATTTTATATGACAGCTCATGATGTTTGCTGGTCACAAAGTATAGTTTTGAACCGAGTTTCGTGCACCGCAAACAGTTTTTAATTAAAGGCAAACGTGTTGGAAAAAAATTTAAATTACTAAAATTTCAGGTTAGCATGACATACCCCCCCCATTAGTTCACTCAATTTGAAAATTTTTAAAAAAAACTCTCAAATTCAGCTTTTTGATGTTCAAACGATGAATTCTCTATAATCAGAAATTTATGAATCGAGTTTGAATCAATTTTAGAGCTTCTGAAAAAATCCTTAAAAAATAATTTTTTCGACTCGATTTTTGACAAAATTTTATATGACAGCTCATGATGTTTGCTGGTCACAAAGTATAGTTTTGAACCGAGTTTCGTGCACCGCAAACAGTTTTTAATTAAAGGCAAACGTGTTGGAAAAAAATTTAAATTACTAAAATTTCAGGTTAGCATGACATACCCCCCCCATTAGTTCACTCAATTTGAAAATTTTTAAAAAAAACTCTCAAATTCAGCTTTTTGATGTTCAAACGATGAATTCTCTATAATCAGAAATTTATGAATCGAGTTTGAATCAATTTTAGAGCTTCTGAAAAAATCCTTAAAAAATAATTTTTTCGACTCGATTTTTGACAAAATTTTATATGACAGCTCATGATGTTTGCTGGTCACAAAGTATAGTTTTGAACCGAGTTTCGTGCACCGCAAACAGTTTTTAATTAAAGGCAAACGTGTTGGAAAAAAATTTAAATTACTAAAATTTCAGGTTAGCATGACATACCCCCCCCATTAGTTCACTCAATTTGAAAATTTTTAAAAAAAACTCTCAAATTCAGCTTTTTGATGTTCAAACGATGAATTCTCTATAATCAGAAATTTATGAATCGAGTTTGAATCAATTTTAGAGCTTCTGAAAAAATCCTTAAAAAATAATTTTTTCGACTCGATTTTTGACAAAATTTTATATGACAGCTCATGATGTTTGCTGGTCACAAAGTATAGTTTTGAACCGAGTTTCGTGCACCGCAAACAGTTTTTAATTAAAGGCAAACGTGTTGGAAAAAAATTTAAATTACTAAAATTTCAGGTTAGCATGACATACCCCCCCCATTAGTTCACTCAATTTGAAAATTTTTAAAAAAAACTCTCAAATTCAGCTTTTTGATGTTCAAACGATGAATTCTCTATAATCAGAAATTTATGAATCGAGTTTGAATCAATTTTAGAGCTTCTGAAAAAATCCTTAAAAAATAATTTTTTCGACTCGATTTTTGACAAAATTTTATATGACAGCTCATGATGTTTGCTGGTCACAAAGTATAGTTTTGAACCGAGTTTCGTGCACCGCAAACAGTTTTTAATTAAAGGCAAACGTGTTGGAAAAAAATTTAAATTACTAAAATTTCAGGTTAGCATGACATACCCCCCCCATTAGTTCACTCAATTTGAAAATTTTTAAAAAAAACTCTCAAATTCAGCTTTTTGATGTTCAAACGATGAATTCTCTATAATCAGAAATTTATGAATCGAGTTTGAATCAATTTTAGAGCTTCTGAAAAAATCCTTAAAAAATAATTTTTTCGACTCGATTTTTGACAAAATTTTATATGACAGCTCATGATGTTTGCTGGTCACAAAGTATAGTTTTGAACCGAGTTTCGTGCACCGCAAACAGTTTTTAATTAAAGGCAAACGTGTTGGAAAAAAATTTAAATTACTAAAATTTCAGGTTAGCATGACATACCCCCCCCATTAGTTCACTCAATTTGAAAATTTTTAAAAAAAACTCTCAAATTCAGCTTTTTGATGTTCAAACGATGAATTCTCTATAATCAGAAATTTATGAATCGAGTTTGAATCAATTTTAGAGCTTCTGAAAAAATCCTTAAAAAATAATTTTTTCGACTCGATTTTTGACAAAATTTTATATGACAGCTCATGATGTTTGCTGGTCACAAAGTATAGTTTTGAACCGAGTTTCGTGCACCGCAAACAGTTTTTAATTAAAGGCAAACGTGTTGGAAAAAAATTTAAATTACTAAAATTTCAGGTTAGCATGACATACCCCCCCCCATTAGTTCACTCAATTTGAAAATTTTTAAAAAAAACTCTCAAATTCAGCTTTTTGATGTTCAAACGATGAATTCTCTATAATCAGAAATTTATGAATCGAGTTTGAATCAATTTTAGAGCTTCTGAAAAAATCCTTAAAAAATAATTTTTTCGACTCGATTTTTGACAAAATTTTATATGACAGCTCATGATGTTTGCTGGTCACAAAGTATAGTTTTGAACCGAGTTTCGTGCACCGCAAACAGTTTTTAATTAAAGGCAAACGTGTTGGAAAAAAATTTAAATTACTAAAATTTCAGGTTAGCATGACATACCCCCCCCATTAGTTCACTCAATTTGAAAATTTTTAAAAAAAACTCTCAAATTCAGCTTTTTGATGTTCAAACGATGAATTCTCTATAATCAGAAATTTATGAATCGAGTTTGAATCAATTTTAGAGCTTCTGAAAAAATCCTTAAAAAATAATTTTTTCGACTCGATTTTTGACAAAATTTTATATGACAGCTCATGATGTTTGCTGGTCACAAAGTATAGTTTTGAACCGAGTTTCGTGCACCGCAAACAGTTTTTAATTAAAGGCAAACGTGTTGGAAAAAAATTTAAATTACTAAAATTTCAGGTTAGCATGACATACCCCCCCCATTAGTTCACTCAATTTGAAAATTTTTAAAAAAAACTCTCAAATTCAGCTTTTTGATGTTCAAACGATGAATTCTCTATAATCAGAAATTTATGAATCGAGTTTGAATCAATTTTAGAGCTTCTGAAAAAATCCTTAAAAAATAATTTTTTCGACTCGATTTTTGACAAAATTTTATATGACAGCTCATGATGTTTGCTGGTCACAAAGTATAGTTTTGAACCGAGTTTCGTGCACCGCAAACAGTTTTTAATTAAAGGCAAACGTGTTGGAAAAAAATTTAAATTACTAAAATTTCAGGTTAGCATGACATACCCCCCCCATTAGTTCACTCAATTTGAAAATTTTTAAAAAAAACTCTCAAATTCAGCTTTTTGATGTTCAAACGATGAATTCTCTATAATCAGAAATTTATGAATCGAGTTTGAATCAATTTTAGAGCTTCTGAAAAAATCCTTAAAAAATAATTTTTTCGACTCGATTTTTGACAAAATTTTATATGACAGCTCATGATGTTTGCTGGTCACAAAGTATAGTTTTGAACCGAGTTTCGTGCACCGCAAACAGTTTTTAATTAAAGGCAAACGTGTTGGAAAAAAATTTAAATTACTAAAATTTCAGGTTAGCATGACATACCCCCCCCATTAGTTCACTCAATTTGAAAATTTTTAAAAAAAACTCTCAAATTCAGCTTTTTGATGTTCAAACGATGAATTCTCTATAATCAGAAATTTATGAATCGAGTTTGAATCAATTTTAGAGCTTCTGAAAAAATCCTTAAAAAATAATTTTTTCGACTCGATTTTTGACAAAATTTTATATGACAGCTCATGATGTTTGCTGGTCACAAAGTATAGTTTTGAACCGAGTTTCGTGCACCGCAAACAGTTTTTAATTAAAGGCAAACGTGTTGGAAAAAAATTTAAATTACTAAAATTTCAGGTTAGCATGACATACCCCCCCCATTAGTTCACTCAATTTGAAAATTTTTAAAAAAAACTCTCAAATTCAGCTTTTTGATGTTCAAACGATGAATTCTCTATAATCAGAAATTTATGAATCGAGTTTGAATCAATTTTAGAGCTTCTGAAAAAATCCTTAAAAAATAATTTTTTCGACTCGATTTTTGACAAAATTTTATATGACAGCTCATGATGTTTGCTGGTCACAAAGTATAGTTTTGAACCGAGTTTCGTGCACCGCAAACAGTTTTTAATTAAAGGCAAACGTGTTGGAAAAAAATTTAAATTACTAAAATTTCAGGTTAGCATGACATACCCCCCCCATTAGTTCACTCAATTTGAAAATTTTTAAAAAAAACTCTCAAATTCAGCTTTTTGATGTTCAAACGATGAATTCTCTATAATCAGAAATTTATGAATCGAGTTTGAATCAATTTTAGAGCTTCTGAAAAAATCCTTAAAAAATAATTTTTTCGACTCGATTTTTGACAAAATTTTATATGACAGCTCATGATGTTTGCTGGTCACAAAGTATAGTTTTGAACCGAGTTTCGTGCACCGCAAACAGTTTTTAATTAAAGGCAAACGTGTTGGAAAAAAATTTAAATTACTAAAATTTCAGGTTAGCATGACATACCCCCCCCATTAGTTCACTCAATTTGAAAATTTTTAAAAAAAACTCTCAAATTCAGCTTTTTGATGTTCAAACGATGAATTCTCTATAATCAGAAATTTATGAATCGAGTTTGAATCAATTTTAGAGCTTCTGAAAAAATCCTTAAAAAATAATTTTTTCGACTCGATTTTTGACAAAATTTTATATGACAGCTCATGATGTTTGCTGGTCACAAAGTATAGTTTTGAACCGAGTTTCGTGCACCGCAAACAGTTTTTAATTAAAGGCAAACGTGTTGGAAAAAAATTTAAATTACTAAAATTTCAGGTTAGCATGACATACCCCCCCCATTAGTTCACTCAATTTGAAAATTTTTAAAAAAAACTCTCAAATTCAGCTTTTTGATGTTCAAACGATGAATTCTCTATAATCAGAAATTTATGAATCGAGTTTGAATCAATTTTAGAGCTTCTGAAAAAATCCTTAAAAAATAATTTTTTCGACTCGATTTTTGACAAAATTTTATATGACAGCTCATGATGTTTGCTGGTCACAAAGTATAGTTTTGAACCGAGTTTCGTGCACCGCAAACAGTTTTTAATTAAAGGCAAACGTGTTGGAAAAAAATTTAAATTACTAAAATTTCAGGTTAGCATGACATACCCCCCCCATTAGTTCACTCAATTTGAAAATTTTTAAAAAAAACTCTCAAATTCAGCTTTTTGATGTTCAAACGATGAATTCTCTATAATCAGAAATTTATGAATCGAGTTTGAATCAATTTTAGAGCTTCTGAAAAAATCCTTAAAAAATAATTTTTTCGACTCGATTTTTGACAAAATTTTATATGACAGCTCATGATGTTTGCTGGTCACAAAGTATAGTTTTGAACCGAGTTTCGTGCACCGCAAACAGTTTTTAATTAAAGGCAAACGTGTTGGAAAAAAATTTAAATTACTAAAATTTCAGGTTAGCATGACATACCCCCCCCATTAGTTCACTCAATTTGAAAATTTTTAAAAAAAACTCTCAAATTCAGCTTTTTGATGTTCAAACGATGAATTCTCTATAATCAGAAATTTATGAATCGAGTTTGAATCAATTTTAGAGCTTCTGAAAAAATCCTTAAAAAATAATTTTTTCGACTCGATTTTTGACAAAATTTTATATGACAGCTCATGATGTTTGCTGGTCACAAAGTATAGTTTTGAACCGAGTTTCGTGCACCGCAAACAGTTTTTAATTAAAGGCAAACGTGTTGGAAAAAAATTTAAATTACTAAAATTTCAGGTTAGCATGACATACCCCCCCCATTAGTTCACTCAATTTGAAAATTTTTAAAAAAAACTCTCAAATTCAGCTTTTTGATGTTCAAACGATGAATTCTCTATAATCAGAAATTTATGAATCGAGTTTGAATCAATTTTAGAGCTTCTGAAAAAATCCTTAAAAAATAATTTTTTCGACTCGATTTTTGACAAAATTTTATATGACAGCTCATGATGTTTGCTGGTCACAAAGTATAGTTTTGAACCGAGTTTCGTGCACCGCAAACAGTTTTTAATTAAAGGCAAACGTGTTGGAAAAAAATTTAAATTACTAAAATTTCAGGTTAGCATGACATACCCCCCCCATTAGTTCACTCAATTTGAAAATTTTTAAAAAAAACTCTCAAATTCAGCTTTTTGATGTTCAAACGATGAATTCTCTATAATCAGAAATTTATGAATCGAGTTTGAATCAATTTTAGAGCTTCTGAAAAAATCCTTAAAAAATAATTTTTTCGACTCGATTTTTGACAAAATTTTATATGACAGCTCATGATGTTTGCTGGTCACAAAGTATAGTTTTGAACCGAGTTTCGTGCACCGCAAACAGTTTTTAATTAAAGGCAAACGTGTTGGAAAAAAATTTAAATTACTAAAATTTCAGGTTAGCATGACATACCCCCCCCATTAGTTCACTCAATTTGAAAATTTTTAAAAAAAACTCTCAAATTCAGCTTTTTGATGTTCAAACGATGAATTCTCTATAATCAGAAATTTATGAATCGAGTTTGAATCAATTTTAGAGCTTCTGAAAAAATCCTTAAAAAATAATTTTTTCGACTCGATTTTTGACAAAATTTTATATGACAGCTCATGATGTTTGCTGGTCACAAAGTATAGTTTTGAACCGAGTTTCGTGCACCGCAAACAGTTTTTAATTAAAGGCAAACGTGTTGGAAAAAAATTTAAATTACTAAAATTTCAGGTTAGCATGACATACCCCCCCCATTAGTTCACTCAATTTGAAAATTTTTAAAAAAAACTCTCAAATTCAGCTTTTTGATGTTCAAACGATGAATTCTCTATAATCAGAAATTTATGAATCGAGTTTGAATCAATTTTAGAGCTTCTGAAAAAATCCTTAAAAAATAATTTTTTCGACTCGATTTTTGACAAAATTTTATATGACAGCTCATGATGTTTGCTGGTCACAAAGTATAGTTTTGAACCGAGTTTCGTGCACCGCAAACAGTTTTTAATTAAAGGCAAACGTGTTGGAAAAAAATTTAAATTACTAAAATTTCAGGTTAGCATGACATACCCCCCCCATTAGTTCACTCAATTTGAAAATTTTTAAAAAAAACTCTCAAATTCAGCTTTTTGATGTTCAAACGATGAATTCTCTATAATCAGAAATTTATGAATCGAGTTTGAATCAATTTTAGAGCTTCTGAAAAAATCCTTAAAAAATAATTTTTTCGACTCGATTTTTGACAAAATTTTATATGACAGCTCATGATGTTTGCTGGTCACAAAGTATAGTTTTGAACCGAGTTTCGTGCACCGCAAACAGTTTTTAATTAAAGGCAAACGTGTTGGAAAAAAATTTAAATTACTAAAATTTCAGGTTAGCATGACATACCCCCCCCATTAGTTCACTCAATTTGAAAATTTTTAAAAAAAACTCTCAAATTCAGCTTTTTGATGTTCAAACGATGAATTCTCTATAATCAGAAATTTATGAATCGAGTTTGAATCAATTTTAGAGCTTCTGAAAAAATCCTTAAAAAATAATTTTTTCGACTCGATTTTTGACAAAATTTTATATGACAGCTCATGATGTTTGCTGGTCACAAAGTATAGTTTTGAACCGAGTTTCGTGCACCGCAAACAGTTTTTAATTAAAGGCAAACGTGTTGGAAAAAAATTTAAATTACTAAAATTTCAGGTTAGCATGACATACCCCCCCCATTAGTTCACTCAATTTGAAAATTTTTAAAAAAAACTCTCAAATTCAGCTTTTTGATGTTCAAACGATGAATTCTCTATAATCAGAAATTTATGAATCGAGTTTGAATCAATTTTAGAGCTTCTGAAAAAATCCTTAAAAAATAATTTTTTCGACTCGATTTTTGACAAAATTTTATATGACAGCTCATGATGTTTGCTGGTCACAAAGTATAGTTTTGAACCGAGTTTCGTGCACCGCAAACAGTTTTTAATTAAAGGCAAACGTGTTGGAAAAAAATTTAAATTACTAAAATTTCAGGTTAGCATGACATACCCCCCCCATTAGTTCAATCAATTTAAGAAAAAAAACAAGTTTCAAAAATGCGCTAAAAACCTCATAATCAGTTTTAGAAGTTTTATAGTGCTTTTGTAAGCTCAGTTGAGCTTTTATAGGAAGCTTTTGTGTGAGCTTTTCCCCACCCGGGTACCCCCGATTCCCACGTGCCCCCTAGTTTGACCGGAGCTGTAATAAAAATTATTAAAAGTTTTTTAAAATTATTGTTTTAAGATTGACAGTTTTTCAAACTTCCTTCGGAAGTTTGAAAAAAGGGAAAAGCTCCTTTTGTTAAAAGCTCCCTTTGTTAAAAGCTCCTTTTGTTAAAAGCTCCATTTGTTAAAAGCTCCTTTTTGTTTAGAATTCCATGAGAAAATGACATAATTGACATAGGATTCATCGTTCTTTAGTTTAATTACTAAAAATCACAAAAAAGAGTCTTAATTATAGTATTTAAGTAGATATTTGAGTAATAATAGATAGAGGAGCATGTTAGGAGTAGATTGATGTATAATAAGTATATTAAAAGACAGTATAAACCAGTTAAATTAATTATATTATAAGAGACACGTGTTAATATTGAAAAGACCCCAATCCCACCTCCCGCCCCTTTTGCCCGTCGCTCCGCGCCAGCCAAATTCCCCTAAGTCCGAGATTGACCTAAAAAGTGAAATATTTCCTTAATTAAGGAATTAAAGTAACTTTAAGTGATGAAAAAATTTCCGCCTACATGGCAGGACTTGCCCAAAGTGCAAATGATTGGGTTAATTATAATAGAAAGTGGAAAAAAATTAAATTTTCTGAAAACTTTTCTGAAAATAATCAATAAAAAAGTTAATTAAACTAAGTGAAAATAGCATCAAAAGATGCACAATTAAAAATAAGGAGGATAGAACTAAACATGTAATAGGTAAATATCAGTGCAAAGTGCTTAATTAATTATTTCTTTAAAAAAAATTAGTGTTTGTTTACATAAATTTTTTTTCGACACAAAAATTTCGTCCTCAAAAAAAAGCTGAATTAACAGCTATTTAACTAAATTTGGACATCAAAACTGGAGCCAAAGGACTCAAGGAAGCAGCAGAGCATGAAGGAACATAAAGGAACATGAAAATTGTGAGTATTTTAAAGAAAAAAAACATGCACGTAAAAATTTTTTTTTAACTAAGATAGAAATGTCAAAACAGACCAATGCAGGATAAAAAAAACTTAATCATATCAAAGGAGTCAACAGCAGATCATTAAAGAATATTTAAGCGAGTAAAATATTGAAAGTTTCTGAAAATTAATTTTCTTAACTAAAATTCTCCGCTTTTTAGAATATTTTATGAATTCTATTTTTTTTCAACGAGGAATCAATTCAGCAGATTCTTTTGTGCCTGAACAGCAACATGGACTTACAATTTTGATGTCAAAAGATGTGGAAATTAAAGATTTTTTTCGAAAAATATTCTTTAGCAATCTGAAGATGAGAATTTCGGATGGTTTCATTAATTTATCTTTACTGGATCTTTGTTCCGTATATTAATGCTTAATCATGTATTGAATGGTCGCATGATTTATAAAAAGCTGATCATTTCATGATTTTTGGCAAAAATTTTATCGAATCGTAGCAAACATTTTAAAAAGAATTTTCGTTTCAGATTTCATTTATCAATCAACCTTCATTGGAATCAGATGCATTTTAAGAATTGAGAGGAGTTTAGAGATCATGCAGTAATTTGCTGTGCAGTAAGTTATTTACAAATTAAGAAGACTTCCTGAACAACTAATAAGTTCCAGGATAGCGCAATTAATGGTTTTTTTATTCATATTTTCTTTTAAGCCAGATCCAGTTATCAAAACTTCCTATCATTCAAGAAAAATGACATCAATCAGTTCTTTTCGTGTTGTTGGATATGATGCAGCATAACTCATCGATTGTGAAACATCCCTTGTACTGTTAATGACTGGTGACGATTGTGCAGATCTGTTTGGCTGACATTTTTCTATTTAAAAATTCTATTTAACTAAGATAGAAATGTCAAAACAGACCAATGCAGGATAAAAAAAACTCAATCACATTAAAGAAATCAGCAGCAGCTATCATTAAAGAATATTTAAGTGAGTAAACTATTGAAAATTTCTGAAAATTAATTTTCTTAACTAAAATTCTCCGCTTTTTAGAATATTTCATGAATTCTATTTTTTTTTCAACGAGGAATCAATTCAGCAGATTCTTTTGTGCCTGAACAGCAACATGGTCTTACAATTTTGATGTCAAAAGATGTGGAAATTAAAGATTTTTTCGAAAAATATTCTTTAGCAATCTGAAGATGAGAATTTCGGATGGTTTCATTAATTTATCTTTACTGGATCTTTGTTCCGTATATTAATGCTTAATCATGTATTGAATGGTCGCATGATTTATAAAAAGCTGAACATTTCATGATTTTTGGCAAAAATTTTATCGAATCGTAGCAAACATTTTAAAAAGAATTTTCGTTTCAGATTTCATTTATCAATCAACCTTCATTGGAATCAGATGCATTTTAAGAATTGAGAGGAGTTTAGAGATCATGCAGTAATTTGCTGTGCAGTAAGTTATTTACAAATTAAGAAGACTTCCTGAACAACTAATAAGTTCCAGGATAGCGCAATTAATGATTTTTTTCCATCTTTTCTTTTTAGCCAGATCCAGTTATCAAAACTTCCGATCATTCAAGAAAAATGATATCACTCAGTTATTTCGTGTTGGATATGATGCAGCATAAATCATCATTTGTACTATTTTTGACTGGTGACAATTGTGCAGATCTGTTTGACTGACATTCTTCAAAAATTCAGCCTACTAATCCTGAGAAAACGAAAGATAAGTAATCAGATAGTTTTCAACAATCGGTGAGTTTAAAGATTTCATTTTTATTACTTGAAATTGGTGATTTGTACAAAAAAGTCTTATGGATAACAATAGTCAATACCTCATTTGTTTGTCCTTGAAATTGGTTCAGTCAATCCCGCTTTTTAGTAGTCTGTCGCGCTATCTCATCCTCCAGTTTAAGCTTTTTCGATACGATTTTTTGCTTGAAATGTGTGTTATAGGTCGTAGGATGGAATGATGAGATTTTTTTTGATCGGTCATTTCCTCTGCTGGAACCAGCCAAAAAACTTTCAAAAAGTAAATCTTCTATTTGTTTTTGACTAATTTTTAGCGCATTTTTGAAACTTGTTTTAAAAAGGTAGCTTAATAATGCACTTTGTCTGTTCGGCTGGTCGGCTGCAAAGAAAAACTTCTTAACTAGACATCGTAGAGAGCTCTAGTTTTTTGCATTAGCTCCGTGCCATTGAGTTATTGGCCCCCCGGACAGTTAGAAATCTCAAAATCATCGTTAAATACTATAATTAATGATTTTATTACGGTGTAACCTGTCAAAATTTTATTTTACCTCTATAAATTCAACATTACCTCTATAATTTCAAATATTTTTTAGCCGTTAGAAAATTTGAAATTGAAAAAACCGTTAAATATCAAACCATTTTATTATATGAAAATTCACCGCGCAAATTGTTAATTATACTATAATTAATGATTTTCAAGTAAATTTATGCGGGAAATTTTCAAATATATTTTGATCGTTAGAAAATTTGAATGTCAAAAAACCGTTATCGATCTGTCGAATTTATTTAAGTCACAAAATATTCATGAAACAGGAACTAATAAACATTTTAAATTCTAAAACGGTCCGATTCATGCTTTAATTAACAAATTATTGGCATTTTTCTCCATACATTTTTAACGATTTTCTGAAATTTGAAATTTTCAGAAAGAGAGGAAAGTCATCAACAACATGACACGGCCCTCAATAATGTTAAATTAAATAAATAATTTTACGAGAAAATACGGAAGGAACTCGATAAATAAATGACCATATTCGAAATTCCGCTCAGAGACACCAATGAGGTAAGTTAGTTAATCTGAAAAAAGTTGTAAAAGCCTGAAAATTTCATAAAATAAGATTGCTACGAAGAATTTTTTAATTTCAATATTTTTTACTTAAATTAACTCATTTATGGTTTCTTTTCTAGGTGATTGAGTTGGATATTGAGAACTTACCAGAAGGCGATGAGATTCTAAACATTTTGAGCCATGAAAGATCAGCTTTGAATATTTGGGTTAATGTTGCTGTAAGTTGAGCAAAATTTTATAATCCTGAGGTTTTTTGACAGCATCACTAATTTTAATTGTAGATTGAGTATTATAAGCAAGGAAAGAAAGATGTTTCTCAAATTATAGGTCTCGGCGAGACAGGAAGCCTTTCAAGACCATCGTGACTATGAAAAAGACCATATGCGAGTTATAAGGACAAGAAACGAGAATTATTTCTTAAAGCAACACAACTTTATGCAACTGATGACAAAATTATTATGTACGATCAAAATCATTTGCTTGGAAGAGCATATTTCTGCTTGTTGGAAGGAGATACGATGGAACAAGCTGATAATCAATTCAATTTCGTGTTGAATCAGTCACCAAACAACATTCCAGCATTATTGAGTAAAGCTTGTTTCTCATTCAACAAGAAGGATTATCTAATGCGCCACTTAGCATTCTACAAATAAGCACTTCGTACAAATCCAAAATTTCCAGCTGTTGTGCGATTAGGTATGGGACATTGCTTTCTAAAATTAAACAATCAAGAAAAGGCAAAATTAGCATTTCAACGAGCAATTGATTTAGATCCTCAAAAAGTGTTGGTGCTTTAGTCGGCTTAGCATTTCTCAAATTAAATCTTCACGAGTCAGATTCTAATCGTTTGGGAGTTCAGATGCTTTCAAAAGCTTACACGATAGATCCAACAAATCCAATGGTTTTAAATCATCTTGCAAATCATTTCTTCTTCAAAAAGGATTATATGAAAGTACAGCATTTAGCACTTCATGCATTCCACAACACGGAAAATGAAGCTATGAGAGCCGAAAGTTGTTATCAAATGGCTCGTGCATATCATGCTCAGCGTGATTTCGATCAAGCTTTTCAATATTATTATCAATCTACGCAATTTGCTCCAAACAACTTTTTATTGCCACATTATGGACTTGGACAAATGTACATTTATCGTGGTGACAGCGAAAATGCAGGTTTGTAAAGATTAATATTGGCTAAGATTAAAGAAGGTATCATAAAATTTAATTCCAGCACAATGCTTCGAAAAAGTCTTGAAAATGCAGCCAAACAACTATGAAACAATGAAGATTCTCGGTTATGTAGCATAACGGTCGTTTCGGATTTGAATTTCATATTGCTGGATTTTCTCATACAAATTTCAAACAAGGAATTTAAAAATTAAAATTCACAAATTAATTAGTTTTCTCAAGTTTATTGAAGCTTAATTAAGTTTTAAAGTGTTGTACTAGTTCATAAAGAGACAACTGTATAAAATGGAAGTCGATAAACCGATGGATATTGATGAGATCAGCGAAAGTCCATCAAAAAAGCAAATTCTTGCGAAATTAATGCAGCCATCTATAGTTATATCATTACATCCACTAGTTTTAATGTATATCTCAAAGCATTGAACCCTTATTCGAGCTCAGGAAGTAGTTCTCAAGTCGTTTATGGAGCGTTAGTTGGATTCCTATGAATTGAAGTATGAGACAATTTTTGATTAAGTAATTAAATTTTTACTGTAAAAAATTCTATTTAACTAAGTTAGTGATGTCAAAATAGGCCAAGACAGGATAAAAAACTTAATCATATCAAAGGAGTCAACAGCAGATCATTAAAGAATATTTAAGTGAGTAAAATATTGAAAGTTTCTGAAAATTCATTTTATTAGCAAAAATTCTCCGCTTGGTCGTAAAATTTATAAAAATCTGATCATTTCATGATTTTTAGCGCATTTTCCTTAAAAAGGATGCGCTTAAAGGTCCACTTTGGCTGGCCCGCTGGCCCGCTGGCCCGCTGGCCCGCTGGCCCGCTGGCCCGCTGGGCCGCTGGGTCATCAAGTGCTCGGTAGGGGAAGCACGTGGAGACTTCGGGTTTTTTGCATTTAATAGCTGCTATTTCGTAGGTTTGCAGGCACAAAATAGTTTTTTGATATTCACTACCATTACTTAATTAAATTAACTTTTCTGTTTTTGGTGTAAAAAATCACTGACGTTGGATTAGTCAAAGTTTAACGTGACGCTTAAAAAGAATACTTATATTAAAAACCCTTCAAGTCGTGGGTTCGATCCTCTCCGCGGGCAACTTTTTTTTTACACTTTTTTGATTCTTTTTTACACTTTTTTGATGTTTTATGATTTATTAATGCATAATTAAATTTTTTTGAGTCATAAAACAGCAAAAAAGTACATTTTTTCATAAATTTTATTTTCTCGAAATGTAAATGTATGTAGAACCATACAAATGTTGCTGTCATTACTTGTGAAGTATAAGTGACAGATTTAATTTGTACTAAAACCATACAAATGTTTTGAAATAGCTTCCGGAATTTTTTTCAGCTACAACTATATATTTCAAGCATTTATGCTATGTTTTCAATTCATTTGGGGAAATAAATTAAGTGGGTACTTATTTTTACATTCTGAATTATGGATTTATTTACTGATCTGTGCGGGAAAATGCGCTTAATTCCCTCGATGTATGACACGAGGACTTTCTACATCTTTGGATCGTAGCAAACATTTCAAACAATCAGTCTTCATTGGAATCGGACGCATTTTAAGAATTGAGAGGAGTTTAGAGATTATTGCCTGTACAGTAAGTTATTTACTCATTAAGAAGTCTTCCTATACACTAAATAAGTTCCAGGATAGCGCAATTAATGATTTTTTTCCATCTTTTCTTTTTAGCCAGATCCAGTTATCAAAACTTCCGATCATTCAAGAAAAATGATATCACTCAGTTCTTTTCGTGTTGTTGGATATGATGCAGCATAACTCATCGATTGTGAAACATCCCGTGTGCTGTTCATGACTGGTGACGATTGTGCAGATCTGTTTGGCTGAAATTTTTCAAAAATTCAACGCCTACTGAGACAACTGAAAAGAAATCAGACAGTTTTGAGACATTTTCAACAATTGGTGAGTTTAAACATTTCATTTTTATTACTTGAAATTGGTGATTTGCACAAAAAAGTCTTATGGATAACAATAGTCAATATTTATCATTCCTTATTTCATTTGTACTTGAAATTGATTCAGCACTTTTTAGTGCTTTCCAAACGGAAAATACTATTGTACGTGTGTCTGTATTCAGTTTAAGTTTTTTGCTTAAAATGTGTGTTATAGGTCGTAGGTTGGAATGATGATAGTTTTTTTGATCGGTCACTTCCTCTGCTGGAACCAGCTAAAAAACTTCCAAAAATTGTTTGCGTAAATCTTATCTACCTATCTTATCTTGTACTCGGTGGTTCAGGATAATGCACTTCCGACCAGCAGCTCGTGGACGCATCCCTAGCTTTTTCTTTCCCAAAAATGTTTAATCTATTTCGTAAAATTTGACTTTCTTTTTTACTGAACTTCGAAGTTTCCCCACATCATTTTAATTCAAAACTTTTTAATTCTTACCTCCATCGACGATGAAATTATTAATATTCTTAATCTCATCAAATGGATATATTTTCTTCTTAATTGAGTAAACATCATTTCATTGATTAAATTTTTCTGTTTAGTTGCTTGTATTTGTCAGCTTCTTCTATTTTATTTTGAAATACATGACTACAGTTAGCTGGAAATTTTTTCAGAAATATATTTTGCTCTTTGCACCAGTCCATTAAGCGCAGATAACAATGCGACTTAAGGGGTCGTTCACTTATTACGTTACACAAAAAAAATTTCCAAGAAAAAAGTTTATCTTTGTTTGGCCTGTTACAAAATCTCAGACCCCTCCCCCCTAAAAAGCGAACGGAATAAGTGAATGGCCCCTAAGGTTATCGACAAAAAATATTCTTGGTTTTTGCATTTTCGGTTCAATGCAATTACTTCTCCTGATGCAATAAAGCAATAGTCTAATGGCAACAAATTTTTTTCTTATTTTCCATGACGTAAACGTTTTTGCTATAACTTTTTTCATTTTCGGTTTCTAAGTTAATGTCCTTCCATGAACGATTTTAACCAATTCACAACCGTTTTTGTTAACTAAGGGGTTATTCAAGCAGTAGGGGCGTAGCCAGGGGACTCGTGAGGCCGCTTTTTTGCCGTTAATCATCATTGATTTAATGAATTTTTTAAGAAATTTTCAAACATTTTATCAATAAAATGCGAGAATTCTTTGTCGAATTCCTTTAAGGTACAAAATATTCATGATTGTTTAATTTCATACACAGAACTTTGCTAATCAAATACTGATTGCTAAGTTAAGTCCCTCGATCAATAACACGAGGATTTTCCGCATCTTTAAATAGGAACATTGATAAAAAACTGTAATGATCAAAATCGTTGTAAAATGTTACCATTTTACATTTTACAAACAGTTATTATATACGTAAAATTAAAAAAAAAATCTTTAGTTGCTTCAATTTTTTAATACGCTTTTATCAATTCCAAATGAAAATAAGCAGCATTTGATCAGATTGATGCAAAAGTACTTTATGAATGAAAGGCTCGTTATAAAATGGAAAATGTCTGTTAAATAATTCATAACTTGTATCTGAAAACTCTTTTTGCATTAACACTGATCGGATGCGGCCGGCAATTCTTATTGTGGATTTTGAGAAAGATTATCACAATAAAGAAGGTAGACTTGTAATTCATGATCTCATGAAGACTAGACCTGGACTATTCCTGCCGCTCCTTTCGAATCTAATGTAGCTTTGTAACAGACTTGCTGAATTATTTAATTGATCTTTCTTCCATCAGACTACTAAAAGATAGAAAAATTTGATCAGCCTAATATTTTTTTTTATAGATATATTCCACCATACTTAAAGAAAAAATTGAAGCGACTAAACTCAGAATTTAAGACTTATTTATAGTTAAGCTTACCTGATTCACTGAATTTTGGAATTTTTTTTGTGATGAACATCCTACTTTTTCATCATCCACAATTTTACTGAACATTCTTGTATTTTTTGTTTTCCTTTTCTTAATCTTCATACGCTCTTTTGTAACTTGATTTTATACTTTATCTGAAAATCAAAAGTTCATACAAAAAAATTTTATTGACAAAGTTTTTGAAAATTTCTTAAAATTTGACACACCCTGAAAGAAGATAAATATTAAAATTTCAAAAATGTTCACACCGTTTCAAAATTTTTCATTCATAGCTTAGTATTATGTAGTAACAAGACTAACGTTGAAAACCCAACCACGCTTAAAGAACCTATAAAAATTTAAATCCGCACAAAATCTCAGTTTAGTGCGTTAAACGATATCAAAATTATTGCTAAAAAGAGTTTGAATTGAGTATTTTTAGAATCCAAAATCCTAATTCAGTTTATAAAAAAAAGTCAGTTTATTTAGTCAAAAATATCCAAGTACGAGTTAACTGCTAAGGAACCTAAATACCAAATTTCAGCTTATTTGGTCAAAGTTAAAGCAAAAATGAGTTTGGCGTAGCTTCTTGCTCTCGAAATCCAAAATTGCGTAGGTTCCATATTCAGACACAGCTAAGGAACCTACATACCATATTTCAGCTCATTTAGTAAAAATACTTCATTTATATGAAAAAATGTGTTTTGCAATAATCGGCTATAATTTGGGCTCAGAAACGCCGTTTTTCGTTCCGTGTGCCTTACTGGATACGTGTGCATCTCATGACCCCAAAAACAATAAAGTTCTTGCCATACCCAATATATCAGATTCCAAAAACCGGAAGTCTTAATATTGAGTTTGAATCGAGTTATCGCGGAAATTAACTAACTTGCTAAATGACAGAAAGTGTTTTTTTGCAATTTCTCGGCACTGGAAGCATCAATCGAGATGCGGTTTTCACTATTAAATTGGTAATTTTAGGCACAGACTTTCCATACTGAACACTATGGGTCGATTCTGTAAGCCTGAAGCAGCAAGTCCAAAAAAGTAGTTTCACTGAAATACCAAAAACAATATATTCACACACAATTAAAATTGGTATGAATATGATACGAGTCTATTAGTGAAGTCTTTAAAAATGTTAACTCCTTCGACGACTGGTTCGTGGATCTATAGGAAAAGGGGTAAGTGCAAATTATTTAATAATTATTTATATGAATCACAATTCCTCTTATTGGCTTAAAATGCCTAGAGGATTCAAATAAAAAAACGAAGTTCTTTTGTTAACATACAAATATTTATATTTTTTTCTGTCACTCATTAAGTGAAGCCGCTTCTAACTGTTTCATTAAATTTTTCGAAGTAAATCTCTTTGGGAAGAATATCCAAAAGTTACACTTTTCATTGACATAAAGCTCGTATCAAATATTCAGTTCTCTTTGCAAATGGAATCTGTTCACAATAAAGTGCTGCCAATTTATCAAGAATTTTAGTATGTGACGAGTGCTGTCTATTTCGCTCATATTATTTAAATAAAAAGCAGGGGGAAGATAACTTGGTGCAAAATTTTTACGCCAAAAAGTGGCGTAATGTACAAAAACTGTACATTATTAAAGTTTCGTTTTGATAAACAAAGCATCATGAGAAAGTAGAACTTGACGGTTTTGACAATTTTTGCACTGTAAAAAATCACGAAAATCTACTTTTTTGCTTCAGAAAATTAGAGAAATGTGAAAATTGTCGATTCTTAATGTTGTTTTTCAGTCAATAACTCGATCACAAAAATCAAAATGGATCAGAACTTTCAATTTTTTACATCTGAAGCATCAAAAATTAGAAAAAACTAAAGATATAGCAATTAAATAATTGAAACTGAGACCAATTTGACAAAAATCTATCATTTTGTTGCATCACTTTGTATTATCATTCATTAATTAAGGAGATTATTTGAAAATTGAAAATTTTCATTTGTGATCGAGTTTCTGAAACTTCGGGGTTTTGAAGGTTGAGCTCAGTCTCGGGCTCGTTTGAAAATATCGAGTTTCCGAGCATCTGAACTTATGTAAAACTGCAATTGTTAAAGATGAGAATCATTAAATTGCATTAAATATGAAAATGTTAAACTTTAATAGAATTGAATGACTTTTAAAATACTTTTAGTATGAAAATTTATCAAAAAATTGAAAAATGTATAGATAGAATTCGAAAAAATATAAGGCTCGCACGACCTTCTTCGCCGATTCCTGAGCTTAAGAATTCCAATCGTGTTATGTTTAAGCTTTTTTCTTACTAATCCAGATTAAAATACAGAATTTTTAAAATGTTAAAATGTTTTTGAAAAGTTGTTAATTTTAGTTGCTCCCTGATGCACTGTGTAACAAAAGTAAATTCTCATGATGCATTGTAATAAATGATTATCTAAATCACAAATTTTTATTTTTCCTGTGTGAAATTTCCGGCGTAAAATTTTACACTAGTGGCGTAAAATTTTACGGTTTTGAAGTAAAAATTTTACGCCAAGTTAATTTCCCCCTGATAAAAAGTGCAAGTTTTATTTTAGAAATTTTTTTTGCTTTTAAAAGATATTGTTTAATTGAGTTGCTTCGATGGGTAGTAAACCTTCTAAAGTAAAAGAGGGGTAAGTGAAATTTAATTATTTTTTATATGAATCTCAATTCCTCTTTTTGGCTAAAAATGCCTAGATGATTAAAACCAAAAAATGAAGTTTTTTCTGTACACATAAAAATTTTTCACTCTATTCTGTCATTCATTAAGTAAAGCATTAAATTTATTAAATTTTTTTAAATATATCTCCTTGGGAAGAATACCCACTTTTAATTGATGTAACAGCTCGTATCAAATACTCAAGAATTTTAGTATCTGACGAGTGCTGTCCAATTCGCTCAAAGTGAAAATGATTTAAATAAAAATTATATAGTGTGTTGTGATTAAGTTTAAAGTCAAAAACTATCGTGCGCGATGACAAAAGTTTCGACAACTATAATTAAAACTCGAAATATTTGAACATTAAATTTCCAAAGAAATGTGTAAAGTATTCTTTAAACTTAAGTCCGCGTAAAGTAAATCAAAAATACGAGTCCATTAGTGAAGTCTTTAAAAATGTTAACTACTTCGACGACTGATTCATGGATCTATAGGAAAAGGGGTAAGTGCAAATATTTTATTATTATTTATATGAATCTCAATTCCTCTTTTTGGCTTAAAATGCCTAGAGAATTCAAACTAAAAATGAAGTTCTTTTGTGAAAATAATAAAATAATGAATTGAAGCCGTTTCTAACTGCTTCATTAAATTTTTCTAAGTATATCTCCTTGGGAAGAATATCCAATAGTTACACTATTAATTGATATAACAGCTCATATCAAATTGAAAATTATGAGAAGATTCTCCAACAATTCAAGTTCTGGATCTGATAATGAAATCAAAAAGACAGTGAAAACTGTCGTGATTGTCCCACATAATAAATTTAAATGTTAAATCCCTGAATTATAAATTTTCATCTACACATTTGTACTACACTCACATTCCATAAAATCTGCAAGTTTTATTTTAGTCTTTTTGCAATTATGATATTATTTCGTTGGGGTACTTTGATGGGTAGAAAAAGCTTTCTAAAGTGCAATGATAAAATAAAAATTATATAGTGCGTTGTGATTAAAATTAAACTCAAAAATTCTCGTGCGCGATGACAAAAATTTCGACAAGTATAATTAAAACTCGAAAGATTTGAGCATTAAATTTCCAAAGAAATGTGTGAAGTATTCTTTAAACTTAAGACCGCGTAAAGTAAATCAAAAATAAAAGTCCATTAGTGAAGTCTTTAAAAATGTTAACTCCTTCGACGACTGATTCATGGATCTATAGGAAAAGGGGTAAGTGCAAATTATTTAATAATTATTTATATGAATCTCAATTCCTTTTATTGGCTTAAAATGCTTAAAGGATTCAAACCAAAAATGAAGTTCTTTTGTGAAAATAATAAAATAATAAAGTGAAGTCGCTTCTAACTGCTTCATTAAATTTTTCTTATCATTTCTTCATGCGAGAAATATTCTATAGTTACACTATTAATTGACATAACACCTCGAATAAAAAATATTCAGTTCTCTTTGCCAATGGAATCTTTTCATTATAAAGTGCTGCCAATTTATCAAGAATTTTATCATCTCGTGCGCGATGACAAAAGTTTCGATAAGTCTAATTAAAACTCGAAAGATTTGAGCATTAAATTTCCAAAGAAATGTGTAAAGTATTCCTTAAACTTAAGACCACCGCGTAAAGTAAATCAAAAATACGAGTCCATTAGTGAAGTCTTTAAAAATGTTAACTACTTCGACGACTGATTCATGGATCTATAGGAAAAGGGGTAAGTGCAAATATTTTATTATTATTTATATGAATCTCAATTCCTCTTTTTGGCTTAAAATGCCTAGAGAATTCAAACTAAAAATGAAGTTCTTTTGTGAAAATAATAAAATAATGAAGTGAAGCCGCTTCTAACTGCTTCATTAAATTTTTCTAAGTATATCTCCTTGGGAAGAATATCCAATAGTTACACTATTAATTGATATAACAGCTCATATCAAATTGAAAATTATGAGAAGATTCTCCAACAATTCAAGTTCTGGATCTGATAATGAAATCAAAAAGACAGTGAAAACTGTCGTGATTGTCCCACATAATAAATTTAAATGTTAAATCCCTGAATTATAAATTTTCATCTATAAATTTGTACTACACTCACATTCCATAAAATCTGCAAGTTTTATTTTAGTCTTTTTGCAATTATGATATTATTTCGTTGGGGTACTTCGATGGGTAGAAAAAGCTTTCTAAAGTGCAATGATAAAATAAATTATATAGTGCGTTGTGATTAAAATTAAACTCAAAAATTCTCGTGCGCGATGACAAAAATTTCGACAAGTATAATTAAAACTCGAAAGATTTGAGCATTAAATTTCCAAAGAAATGTGTGAAGTATTCTTTAAACTTAAGACCGCGTAAAGTAAATCAAAAATAAAAGTCCATTAGTGAAGTCTTTAAAAATGTTAACTACTTCGATGACTGATTGGTGGAACTATAAAAAAGGGGTAAGTGCAAATTATTTAATTATTTATATGAATCTCAATTCCTCTTATTGGCTTTAAATGGATTCAAATTAAAAAAATTTAGTTCTTTTGTAAACATAAAAATTTTTCACTGTATTTTGTTATTCATTAAGTAAAGCATTAAATTTTTCTAAATATATCTTCTTGGGAAGAATATCCAATAGTTACACTATTAATTGATATAACAGCTCATATCAAATTGGAAATTATGAGAAGATTCTTCAACAATTCGAGTTCTGGACCTAATAATGAAGACAAAAAGACAGTGAAAACTGTCGTGATTGTCCCACATAATAAATTTAAACGTTAAATCCCTGAATTATAAATTTTCATCTATACATTTGTACTACACTCACATTCCATAAAATCTGCAAGTTTTATTTTAGAGTCTTTTTGCATTTATAAGATATTATTTCGTTGGGGTACTTCGATGGGTAGAAAAAGCTTTCTAAAGTGCAATGATAAAATAAAAATTATATAGTGTGTTGTGATTAAGTTTAAAGTCAAAAAGCTCTCGTGCGCGATGAAAAAAAATTTCGACAAGTATAATTAAAACTCGAAAGATTTGAACATTAAATTTTCAAAGAAATGTGTAAAGTATTCTTTAAACTTAAGACCGCGTAAAGTAAATCAAAAATACGATTCCATTAGTGAAGTCTTTAAAAATGTTAACTCCTTCGACGACTGATTCATGGATCTATAGGAAAAGGGGTAAGTGCAAATTTAATTATTATTTATATGAATCTCAATTCCTCTCATTGGCTTAAAATGCTTAGAGAATTCAAACCAAAAATGAAGTTCTTTTGTGAAAATAATAAAATAATAAAGTGAAGTCGCTTCTAACTGCTTCATTAAATTTTTCTTATCATTTCTTCATGCGAGAAATATTCTATAGTTACACTATTAATTGACATAACACCTCGAATAAAAAATATTCCTCTTTGCCAATGGAATCTTTTCATTATAAAGTGCTGCCAATTTATCAAGAATTTTATCATCTCGTGCGCGATGACAAAAGTTTCGATAAGTCTAATTAAAACTCGAAAGATTTGAGCATTAAATTTCCAAAGAAATGTGTAAAGTATTCTTTAAACTTAAGACCACCGCGTAAAGTAAATCAAAAATACGAGTCCATTAGTGAAGTCATTAAAAATGTTAACTACTTCGACGACTGATTCATGGTTCTATAGGAAAAGGGGTAAGTGCAAATATTTTATTATTATTTATATGAATCTCAATTCCTCTTTTTGGCTTAAAATGCCTAGAGAATTCAAACTAAAAATGAAGTTCTTTTGTGAAAATAATAAAATAATGAAGTGAAGCCGCTTCTAACTGCTTCATTAAATTTTTCTAAGTATATCTCCTTGGGAAGAATATCCAATAGTTACACTATTAATTGATATAACAGCTCATATCAAATTGAAAATTATGAGAAGATTCTCCAACAATTCAAGTTCTGGATCTGATAATGAAATCAAAAAGACAGTGAAAACTGTCGTGATTGTCCCACATAATAAATTTAAATGTTAAATCCCTGAATTATAAATTTTCATCTATACATTTGTACTACACTCACATTCCATAAAATCTGCAAGTTTTATTTTAGTCTTTTTGCAATTATGATATTATTTCGAAGTACCCCACTTCGATGGGTAGAAAAAGCTTTCTAAAGTGCAATGATAAAATAAAAATTATATAGTGCGTTGTGATTAAAATTAAACTCAAAAATTCTCGTGCGCGATGACAAAAATTTCGACAAGTATAATTAAAACTCGAAAGATTTGAGCATTAAATTTCGAAAGAAATGTGTAAAGTATTCTTTAAACTTAAGACCGCGTAAAGTAAATCGAAAATACGAGTCCTTTCGTGAAAACTTTAAAAATGTTAACTACTTCGACGACTGATTCATGGATCTATAGGAAAAGGGGTAAGTGCAAATTATTTAATAATTATTTATATGAATCTCAATTCCTTTTATTGGCTTAAAATGCTTAGAGGATTCAAACCAAAAATGAAGTTCTTTTGTACGCATACAAATATTTTTATTTTATTCTGTCACTCATTAAACTTATTATTCAAAAAGCTAATGAATTCTGTGTATTTCAAACATATATAAAAAATAAGCTATCTAAAAGTTATGAGATTTAAGGTGCGCAATTTTTCTTTTAAATCTCATACTTCATAATATATAAAATGACCATATATCAATCCAATATTTATATACGTACCAATATTTTCAGAAATAATGTAAATATGTTCTAGCTGATATGTTTCAAATTTGAATATCTAATCTCCGAGATAAATAAGTATTGTATATGAAAAGATCTTACTGTCATCATTGAACCTTCAATTCCCGAGATTTTTTCAGACTAACTAAATTTTGCAATAAGCTTTAAGTCATCAATGTAGTATTTCGGTGTCAATCCTTTAGCTTCATAAGCAATCATAAGATTAAGGATGTCATAAAATAAATTATTTTTAGTTCATTTTTAAACTTATTTTCTATACGTTTCAAACTTAGAAATCTTTGAAATTGTATCCTTGATTTCCGAGATTTTTTCACAACATCAAGAATTTACAATAAGCTTTAAATCATCAATACATTGTTTCGGTGTCAATCCTCTAGTTTCAACACAATCATGCGATTATTGATGGCATAAAAAAAATTGTCTTATTTTTATTAATTTTTTTTTCAAAGTTTTATCTTTAAACTTGAATATCTCCGAAATTGTATCTTCAATTTCCGAGATTTTTTCAGACTAACTAAATTTTGCAATAAGCTTTAAGTCATCAATGTAGTATTTCGGTGTCAATCATTTAGCTCTCACGCAATCACGAGATTAAGGATGTCATAAAATAAATTACTTTTCGTCCACATTTAAACTTATTTTCTATACGTTTCAAACTTAGAAATCTTCGAAATTGTATCCTTGATTTCTGAGATATTTTCAGATCAACTAGATTTTAGAATAAGCTTTAAGTCATCGATGTAGTGTTACGGTGCCAAACCTTTAATTTCAACACAATCATGAGATTAATGATGACACAAAAAAATTAGTTTAATTTTTATTTAAATTTTTTAAATTAAGCTTAAAACTTGAAAAATCTCCGAATTTGTATCTTTGATTTCCGAGATTTTTTCAGGGTAGCTAGGTTTTACAATAAGCTTTAAATCATCAATACATCGTTTCGATGTCAATCCTCTAGTTTCAACACAATCATGATAGTAAGGTTGTCATAAAAATATTTTAGTCTAATTTTTATTAATTTTTTAAAAGTTATATTTTTAAACTTGAATATCTCCGAAATTGTATCTTCAATTTCCTAGATTTCTTCAGTGTAACTAGTTTTTACCATAAGCTTCAAATCATCAAAGTATCATTTCGGTGTCAATCCTTTAGTTTTCACACAATCATGAGATTAAGGATGACATAAAAAATTTGAACTAACCAAAAATATTGAATATCGCTCCGATCATCACTAAATCTGTTGCTAGTGCTTCAAGTTTGTGTAACAGACTTTTTAACTTTAAACGATTTAAGAAGCACACGAAATTTACAATCATTCGCATTGTTTTGAAAAAGAAAAAAATATTAGAAATTATTAATTAATTCTATTAAACTTATGAACTTAGGGTGTGCTCAGGATGAAAATATGGTAAGTGAGCACCAAATCACATCATTTGTAATTAATTAAATGAGTTAATATTTTTATTTCAAATGATCCTAATGAAAATTTGGCAAAATTATTTCGTGCTGCTGAAATATGGATATTGAAAAATGCTCAATAAGTCAAAAAATACGCATGGAAATAATGAATATAGGGAACAGCATGAAAAGACTAAAATAAAGAAACCAAAAAGTGATTGACAAATTTAGTAGAATGGATTTAAGTACCCTACAATGCTTCCAAGTTTAGGGAAATCAATTTGTTAAATTAATGATGCTGATTAGAGACAAGTAAATTCTGGCCATTCATTCTGCTGTCGATGAGAAAACGAGTGCATCATTTAATCGACTACTTTTTACTGAAAATAAGTTTAATGAACCAAAAGGAAGAATCATTCTCGGTTATTGGTAATTTACAGTAATTTATTTGTTTTTATTAATTATACCTACTGGGTTTTTTTTTGCAAATTGTAATTAAGGCTGTCTAAAGGTTGTTTTGTATTATATCAACACATAATTTTCCTTATATATTTATCCAAACAAACCGAAATATCCTCCATATCTTCTTCTTCCACGGACTCTTTGTCTGTTAATGTTTTAGATTTAAATCAGCAATCAATCATTTAACGTTCTCCTATGAATTCTCATTCCTTGGAATCGACAATGTATTACAAATGACCAAAATGTTCAAAAGTGTGATCCAGTTCGTAATCGTTTTTATTTCAAAATGAGTGAAATGAAGTCATGAAATTTACTTTTATATTAGCTTGAAATTCAGTTCCAAAAAAGTGAGGAGGTGTGGAGAGAGTATTTTTACAAAACCATAATCATTGTAATTTTAATTCATAACAACATCGTTCATGAAATTGAAAACTTCCATGTGAATGACATTTTTTTGTGTAAAAAAGATATTCTTTATTGGCAATTCAAATGAAAAAACTAGGATGCATTGTTAGCTTAATGTATAAAAATTTAATTCTAGTGGAATTTTCTGATTTTAAATTCTTCTCGCAATTATAAACTATTTGTAGCCGTTAATTGAAGCTTGATGGGATATCTTAATCTTATTAATTATTCTGTGTTTATTTTTGAACTTGACAGACATTATTTTCAAATTTCACTAATTAAGTGCACTTGAATTCAATTATTATGCAATAAGTAGTTATTAAGTAGGTATGCAATTTTACGACAAAACAGCCAATTGTAGTTATATCCTCATTAATAAAAAGCTCTTTAAAATTTTTAATGGGAAAAATCTATTTATTGATTCATCAAGCCTTGAATTCATTAACATAATTCAGAAGAATTAATTAATCATAATTATTATTGCTATCAGGTTTATTTCTGTTGCGATTTTGTCGCCGTCCTTGACGCCTTTCAAATCTTCCAGTGTTGTTGTTGCACTCACGATTCACTGCAAGTAACCAATTTAAATGCTAAATGAATTCTCAAATTAATTTCAATAGCACTTACAATCGTCGTCTTCTCCAATGAGACTTCTGACGCCTGAATCCTCTTCATTCTTAAGAATTGACAGTGATTTCACTGCCACAAAGGTGAGCAATAGAACTCCAAATAAAATTATTAACTTCATGACTCATAAAAATATTCTGAATCAGGACTGAAAAATACAAAAACTTTTATAGGTATGGTGTGATAAGCGAGACTTAAAATAATCGAGACAATTGTTTTTGATAAATTTTGAAGCACTTTTTTACCCAAAAAAATTTTTATTTCTATATAATCCCCAGTAATTCAACATAAAAAGTATTCATTAAAGTTTTTTTTTTGTCAATAATAAAAAATAAATCATAATTTAAATACAAAATCAAATAGATGAGTGACCTCCTCCTTCCATATTCTCGAATTCTAACTGTGCTAGCGTTCGAACAACTTCACCGCGATTTGCAGGCGAGAGATTTGAGCATAGACCGACGACAGCATCAAGTGCGACTTCAGGACATTCCTAAATAGCCAAAGCATAACAACTTTTGTTTAAAAAATATTTTACGAATTTAAATGTATCGTTTGGAACTTACTTCAAGAGCTTTCTTAATTTGTGATACAATGGCATCTTTTCTTACAGCATTAATGTTTCTATTGACTATCGAAAGCTCTTCCTTCTTCTGTTCTTCGAGCCATTCAACAACATGCTCATTTTGGTCCCATACAAATGAATTTGTATCTCCTTTGTCTTCAACAAACCACCTTTGTAGCATTGCTAGATTTTTTGGGGTTGCAAAACTCATTAGTCAAAATTTACCAGGGGTATTTAATTTTAAGTAAGTTTCTTACATTTAGCTTGTCCAACTGATAAGCTTTGCTGAACATTGAGTATCTTTTTGACAAAATGATCTTCCAATAAGAGCCGTCTTAATCTCCAATAAAGCCATACACGAGATGTTCGCCATGGAACAATTTCACTAATGCATCCCTTTTCTAACATTCTTTCTGGCGTGTCATGAAGATCGGCAAAATGAACAGCGACAGTATGATATACAGCCATTAATGCTGTCATTCTTTCTTTGATTTTATTCTCTAAAGCTGCAACTGCTTCCATGTCTCCATTCGCTTGTGTAATTTGCGTAGTCCACTGTTCAAATAAAATAATATTATTAGAATAAGAAATTTCATAAAATTAAATTAAACTTACATTGATAATTGTTGTATCGAGTCGTTGGATTGTCTTAATCATGTCCTTTTCTTTGTATTTTACTTCAACAATGCCTTCAGGCTCTAAAACTCCAGCACGACTTTCAGGATCCGAATATGTTTCAATATATCGTGGATTAATGAGACTATCAAGCACAGCCCATGCGCCTCCTCTTAATTCAGCATTTGGTGGTAAATAAATAATGACTGGTTGCTTGTATTCTCTCAATCCATCGACAATGTAAGCACCAAACTTAACAATCTGTTCGTACATATCTTTCTGTCCACCTGAGAATCCACGCCAATTTGCGAAAATAAATAATGGCAGTTCTTCACGATCAAAATCTTTAATTGCTTGTGCTGTTTTATACGATGAATCTGGATACCAAACTTGCCCTGCTTGCTGCACTGTCTTCGATTCTGAATCCAAGTTTGCAGGATCAGCAGGAATTGTCACCTCTACAGTTCTTGTTTCAACAGCAATTACACCGACTGGAATTCCACCTAATCTTGCACGACCCGTAACAACCGTTTGTGCCCAAGGTTCCATAATTTCCGACCATGAGTGACGATCAAAAAATCCAGTTTCCCATTCATTATGATTTACTGGGTTTACTCGACCAGCCAACATCCATCGTGGATCATAAGGAGCCTTGGTTGGAATGTAACCAATATTGCGATTTATTGGATCGTTTGGACTACAAATTGGCAAACGACCACCACGAAAATCAGGAATGTAGGATAGCCAGTGCAGAATTGTATAAATTCCATCCAGGTCGCAAACTATGAAAAATTAACGGAAAAAGAATTAGCGATTAAAATAAATTCAATGATTTAAACTTACCATCGGTTTTGTGAGAGACGCCATTGTTGTACATGATTTGAGTACCACCCAATTGATTATTGGATGCATAGACCTTTCGACCCAACAACTTGTTTAATGCAGCATAACCGGTCAAAATGATGTGCGAATTTTCGATTTGAATGACACGCTGACCCAAACGAACAAGATACGATCCGATACCGATTGTTCGACATGTGACCATTGAGATTGTGACAATGTCTTCATAAGCTTTCGATGTTTCACTTGCAATCATACCAGCATAACGTAAATTTTCAACGCCAATGCCATCTTTCTCTCCAATAATATCAGTGATTTTATAACGTGGCTCACCCTCATCCTCAATCAATATTGCTCGAACTGAATTATTATTTGCAATTTTGCTGTAATCTTCGGTTGTCAAGTAGAGATATTTGAAGCCCTTTTCTGGCTCTTCTGGATCTTCCCAAGCAATCTTAAACATTGATTTAATTTCTTCAGCTAAGCCGATACGTGCACCACTATTGCACGAGATGTAAATTCTTGGAATTTTTCGTTCGCGTGCAATTTCTGAAGCCTTTTGAAAAACCATGTCTTCTTGTGGACCGAAAGATCCAATATATGATGTCAAATCATTAGCAATAACAATAATATCGCGTCCGTCTGGGAATTCTGGTGTGGCTAAAGTAATTCTCCATGCAACCATTCCAATATCATTTTCACCTGGCAATCTTTGCACTTCCTCCATCGTGTCACCGTTAAGGACGAGTTCAACGCATTCTAAGAGAATTTTCTCAGGTATACGAATGTCTTCATTTGGTCTATCTTTCGAGTATTGCTTCCATAACTTTTCAGTCATTTGTCTAAACATGTCGGGGAAATCGAAGCAGTAAGTTGTTCCATTCTGTTGTGCCTGGAATCTTTTTTGTTGTAAATAATCTTTTGTCATATAGGGTGTCGAGATAGCTAAACCATGTAATGGTCCCTGACGCTTTCCATAAGCATTAAATCTAATTACTCCATTTTCTGTTACTTCCTGATACATTGAAATGTCCAAAAAGTATCCTGAATCATTAGCTATACATAAGCGAATAGCTGTAGTATCTGATTGTGGTGTTGGTCGAATAACAAGCTTCAATTCTGCTTGCAATACACGCAATTTCCACAAACGTGGACCATAACGCACAATCATTTTCGTAACTGATTCCTCAATTTTTGCTGGATCCATGATTACACATGGAACAAAATTAAGGAAGATATGATTACAATCCGTATGTTTAGCATATCGATGAGAAAATGCTACTTCTAATTCATCCATAGATTCAAGCAAAACTCTTTCTCCTTCATTTTGTAAATATTCGAACGATGCTTCCTTTGTAATAAGATCTGAATGACGAATGATTGAACGAATAAAGAATCGATAATCAGAAACTTTTGAATCTTTTGCAGACTTTGCACGTCCAAGATATAAATGCATTTTTTGATTGGCAGTTGGAAGTGCTTCCAAATCATATGTTCTCATTCTATTAAGCTCAAGTTGGAAAGCACATGCTGGCTCCAAATGACGATAAATGCGATCTTCTTCGAATAAATCACGTGAACGGTATGTAAAGAATTTCGGGAATTGGCGTTTCTTTAGTGCTGCAAATGTGATTCTACGAACACGACGAGTCAATAATTCCTCTCGATGATGTGAACAGAATGAGCCGAAAAGATTTGCCATTTGTAAATCATCTAAATCTCCCAAATCTCTAACAGCAACGCTTAATATATGAATTGGTTCTGGAGATCTAATGACTAAAGATGTTTCACCATCAGAACGAATTGATCCGTCCCCAGAAATTGAGACATTAATTGACGTGCTCAATCGTCTGTCATCTGAAACGGAATCATGAGCATCAACAGCATCAAGAACCTTTGAATTTACATAATTTGGTGATGATAAATCTTCAAGTAAATCCAAAATCTCATCAGAATATTGCTGGAAATGATCGAAAGAATCGAAAGCTGCCATACATCCTGTTCTCATGAAACTGCTACTGATCGTTCCATCAATAGTCACGCGATTTGGATGTGCAAATGGAAGTAGAAATTGGAAATGAACAAGAGGAACTTCTCCACTCAATTCGAGATGTTGTAAGCATGTTAAATCATAAGATGTGTATGCGCGGCGAACATAAACTTCAAGTGCAGCATTGCAGACGGCACGATTTGTGTGATAGAAAAAGTCATGGAGGATATCAAAAATTGATGTTTCTGATAAAATTAATCGTTGCAAGTTTTCTGGATGGAAATCGTGTCCATACATATCAACAGCTGATAAGAAAATTGATTCCATTTGATTATGTCTTAATTCATAAGCTGGCTGATGAGCAGCAATTAAAACTTGACGTGCTCTTAAAGCAACACGCGAATGTTCAGCACGATTAAGTGATGTTAGTTCACTCAATGTTGCTGCTAATTCATCAGTCAGGCCAGGTTCATTGCTCCATAAATGATCAATTAAGAGAGTAACAAGAAGATTCTTTTTAGCAACTTGACTGTGCGAAAAGATTGTATTGACTACAGTTCTCATATCATCCTTATGTTGGCCACGAATTTGTGCTACACATTTATCGTAGTGACCATGTTGGAATTGACTTTCAACTGAATAATATTGACGTAACAGTTCATGGACAGCTGCCTTCATGCGTCCTCTAATTCCGTTACGATATCGTTGAACTAACTGAACAATTCCTTGTGTTGTCAAAAAGAAAACGTCACGATCAGATCGTTTCTGTAAAGTTGCTGCATGCATATCAATTACAGAGGCAATTTGTTGAGAGGGAAATTGTGCCAAAACGCTAGTAATATTTCGTTCATAAAGCGTCATCAGCTTACGAATCTTCTTTTCAACCGAAACTGGAATTCGATTAGAAATACTAGCTATTACTTCCTGCAATTCAAGCAATGGCAATGATGGATCTCTCAAGCTTTGCATAAACTTTTCAATAATTTCACGTAATCGAGCAGCATTGTACGGATCAGGCAAACAATAGCCATTAAGTGTATTTTCCAAAATTGATTTGTAGTTATTATGAACACGATTCAATTTCTCAGGAACATGAATATTATCATTGACCGGCCACGTGCCCCGATATAATTGAGCTCTTGTGACTAATGATGGATCATCAAGCTCCATACTTCCAATCAAACTTCCAGCTTCAAGGACAGCTCCTGGTCTCTTGACAAAAGTTATAGCTCCATTTTCCGAACTTGTCAATGTCATGACCATTTTCATGACTTCAATTTCTGCATAGGGTTGACCCTTACTAACATATCCACCATCCTCAATCAATAAATTAATCAATTTTCCAGCACTAGGACTTCTCAATAATGATGGATCATTTTCCTTTTGGAATATACATGTTTGATTCCCAATAATTATACGATACCGATCAACCTCTTCTTTCATATAAGTCGTATAACTTGCACCGTCCATAGAAATTAGCATTGCACCGTCGGCTAAATGATGAACATCAACTTCCTTAAATGATCCATTCATAACTAAAAAGTATGAATTTTCACCACTTTTAACTGCTTGAACTTTATACTTGATTGCTTCCGAAATGAGTTCAACATCAATAACGTTCGTTAACATGTTAGCTGCCTGAATTTGACCTTTTTCTAATGATGTTTGGAAACTTCTAAATGACTCGGTTATTTGACGATCAGCAATGTGTAATGCACCGCAAATCACACCCAACAATACATCAGGCTTTTCCGATTTAACTCTTTCGGAAATCAATGCATCCAACCATGCTGTATCAATCGTATTATCAAGGAAACGATTTGCTTCTAAGAGAGTAATGAGATATTCAACAGTTGTTCTAAAATCTCCACGAATTGACAGTTCCTTCAATGCAATAACTAAATTTTCACGTGCCTGATTACGATTTTCACCCCAAGAGAAGCAATGACCAAATTGAGAATCGGCAAATTCATGCAAACCACCAGAAGCTGCAACACTAAAATATCCCCAAACATTTTTACTTGAACGAAAATTCAATTCCTGGACAGTTCCTGAAGATGGTTTGAAACCTTCGTCGGGATTTTCAGATGTAATTCTTGCAGCAATTACGTGACCCCATGGCCTTGGCTTATTTGGTGGATTATCAAAGTCAATGACCGTAGAATCCCAAGGTGATTCACCATACAATAAACGAATATCTTTGATACGATACAATGGAATTCCCATTCCAATTTGAAGTTGACATGCTGGTAAATTTACATCGGCAACCATTTCCGTACAAGGATGCTCTACTTGCAGACGAGGATTAAGTTCAAGGAAAAAATATTTTCCTTCAGTTGGCTCATAAAGATATTCGACAGTTCCTGCACTGACATATCCGACCATTTTTGCTAGTCTTACAGCTGACTTTTCCATGTCTTCAAAAATTTCAGGATCCGCAATTACAGCTGGAGCTTCTTCAATAATTTTCTGATGACGACGTTGAATACTACAATCCCTTCCGAATAAGCTTATTGCATTTCCATATTGATCAGCAAGTAATTGAACTTCCAAATGTCTTGCACCTTTAGCTAATTTCATGACAAAAATTGGAGATCCAGGAACTTCAGCTTGAACTTGACGGAATAAAGCTGGAAATTCTTCAGGAGCATCAACTCTTCTAATACCTTTTCCACCACCACCTTCACTGGCCTTAATCATGACAGGAAACCCGATTTTAGCAGCCGCAATTAATCCTTGTTCAGCAGTGCTAACGCAACCACGATTAAATAATTCGGTTGAAATTTTAATCTTCTTTCCGCTATATTGTGCTTTCAATTCTGATCCAGACCATGGCAATGTTGGAATTTCTGCAGTTTGTGCAACAATAGATGATGCTACTTTATCTCCAAGTGCCCACATAGCACGTTCAGGTGGTCCGAGAAAGACAAGACCATGCTTATGAAGCAATTCCGGAAGTTTTGGATTTTCCGAAGCATGTCCCCATCCAGCCCAAATGGCTTGCACTTGTGTTCTCAATGCAATGTCAACAATTAATTCAACATTTGCGTAGTTATTGTTATTGCTACCTCCAGCAACAGGTACATAATGATCTGCCATCTTAATATATCTATAATAAGTAGCACAAAAAAATCATTAACTCATCATTATTGTTGATTTGCGTCATAATATGAGACCGTTAGTAAACAAAAAAAAATATAAAAATCACTTACTCAGCATTAGCTTTTAAATCCTCAGGCGTCACCATAACAACAAAGCGAACAGCTCGTTCGTTTTTAAACATCTCATACGACCAACGTCGTACTGAACGCATGCACTTGACAGCACCAATTCCATTATTAGCAATAAGGACTTTGTTAATTACACGATTACCGCCAAATCTTTTGACAAATTCCTCCGTGGTTGCAAGTAAGAAATCACGATCACTATATTCTCTTCCTAAGCCTGTTCCATGACTCATACTTGGTCTGCATACACGCGTTGCAATGAAGAAAAAAAACAAGAAAAAGATTGGAAAAACGAGATTGTTCTACGATTAAAAAATGCTCAGTCACAATAATATAAATGATAAAGACAGTTAAAAAATAGAATAAGAAAATGTCAACAGGCAGAAAAGAGATAAAAATCGTTCAATTTATTGATTTGCTAATTACTTCATTCCAGATTTGATCGTTTGTGGGACAGAAAGTCGTTGCGCTTTTGGATGTGGCTGAATTTCCTCTTGCTCAACTTTCGGCGGACATTCCTCGTCTACGAAATCAGACTCGGAAACCAAACCGATATCAATTTGCGGAATTGTCACTGGTTCATTATCATTTACTGTGTCCCATGCAGTCTCTTCGCCAGTTTCTGCCAACACAAATCTTTTACTCGGACGTCGTTTTAGCATCGCTTTATTAATTTGCTGCGTATTGTTTTTTGCACAGAGAATTAATTGATGGGATTTTGTTAATTATGTGCAAATAATTAAAAAAATTAACAAATAAAACTATATTTTACTTATTTTGCAGAAAGGAATCGCAACACATGTGTTTGGAATGTTAGTGACCAAGAATTCTTATACATGAGTAAAAAAAATTAATAAATTTAAAAATATCACAGTACCTATTAGCCTTTCGTATGAACATGTCGAGTGTTTGACATTGAACTTTGTACCACCAAGAAAAAAAAAGAGTTAGTAATTTACGTAAGCTTTAACCTTGTCCCGTCTCCGTATAATTCTAAGCAGAAGAAACGAATTGTTAGTCTTTCAGTATCAAATGTGCAAAAAAATCTGTGGAAGTGCGTACGAAGAGTTAAGAAAATATCAACAAGGAGATCTATTGAGAAGGAATTTAGAAAAAAAATGGAACCAGTTTTAAGATTCAAAAAATTTAAGACACATAAAATGATAAATAAAATGCAAAATGGGTCGTTCATAAATGACAGTCTCACTCAAAGATTTTGCCTTTGTGGAAATGTTGTGATAGTAAAAAACCATATTCTAAAATAAACCCATGTAAACGTCATTTGTGAATGACCCCAAGATGCTTTTGGAAATGAAGCAAGTTTGGTCTCTTCAATAAGCTTTGATGAATATTGCAATTATGTAACAGAAGAAAATTGGAAGAAGTGAAGAGAGAAACTTTATTATTTCGAAAATGTTAATATGAAAAATTATTTAAAGCAAACAGACAAGAAGCCAATGAATGTGCAATTGGGTCTTTTATTCGATGTGATTCAAAAAATAAACAGCTTAATCAACTCTCAAATGTCTTAACTACAAACACACTTATTTACCGATAAATCGGAACGTTTATTATTATCTTTGGAAAACTTATTAGCTATATAATCAAACAATGAGCACATTTAATCTAAGAAGATAGAAGCTAGGATGATGTTATGTACTATTCTTTTACGGAATCTATAAGTTTAGATGTAATTTGATCCACAAGATGTTGCAATTACTTCTATATATGTAAATATATATATATATATATATATATATATATTACTAAACTATCTCTAGTTACCGAATTAATTTTAATACTTTTCTTTAAAAAATTCAACACTTTTTTTAATACAGGGCAAGGGAAATTAAGTAAATTAACGAGTCTACTTTTTATTACTCAATTTTTCGATCTTGACCGTTCAACGCACAAAATACCACTAACAGCAAAAAGCCAACCTTTAGTATTGTTGAAACGAAAACATTAATCGTACGATACGCGATTCCAAGCAGTCGAACCACTTTGCATTAGGCAACGTAAAATGATGGAAGTAGAAAAAAAAATATTTTCTTCATGAATGTGAGTCTCGCGATTTTGTAAGAGTAAATGTGAACTTGAAAACAACAAACATTTATCTTCGATGGAAGTTTCACTCACTCAAATATTTTTCATTCAAGTCTGTAACATTCCAGTTCAACATGTGATTCATGTTTATATTATACTTAATATACCGCTAGATGATGATTGTTTATATTTACACTTGTTTTATGTTTCTGTTTCTCTTCTCTCAGCTTTTAAATATAAGTAAGAGAATGAGCAATTCATTGCCTGTTGACATACACATTGACAGTTTTATGATAAGGGCAAAAAATATTTACCTTAATCTCCTCCGTTTATCAATCAGAGCGGCATCAGACAGTTGTTTTGCTAATGATCCGGTCATGTCTTCTGGTGGAAAAATATCTTTCTCCTCAATCATATCCTCATCATATCCATTGTCACCGCCAACGAGGAAATTTGGCTTTTGTTCTGAACTTCCCGTATTACTTTCCATCATAAAAAAGTGTCGATGTGTATCTGGTGGTTTACTCAACAGATGTAATTCGTCCGAAAACGTGACACGTTTTTGAATTTTACAATCAATTCCCAACTTTTCGAGATTCTCAGATAATTCAGATTTTTGCTGATCTGTATCTGTCAAAGTGCACAAAAATAATAACAAAAATCAAATTAATTAATCAAGTTACACAATATGTAGTTGAATGCATCACAAAACTATAAACAAAAACGGCTGATGATGCATAACGCTTATACAAACAAAATTACAGTCAACAAAAAAACAATCAAAAATAACTTATTAATGAAAAATCAGGTTTGTTCAGCATTATTTTCCAATTTACAATCGATTACGTACTTAATACGTTAGTATCACTTTGCCGTTGCTGTTCCGTGGTTAAATTTCGGCTTTCGGACGTTAATTTATGGAAATAGTATTGAATTAAAGCCAATAAAAAGCTAAAGATCACCACCATAAAGTAGAACATTAATTCTAAATTTCCTTAGAACTTCCTCACTTTTTGTCTTTTATTAGTTTTATTTCAAAATGCTCAGTACTAGCACATTTCCAATTGATAAAAAATCTAATAATTGTTATTTAATCAGTCTTTGGCACAGAAACACGCCACACACATGAAACGTTGCAATCACAACACAAAATATTAGCACAGATAAGATTCGAATGAATGAGAGATTATGATATATACATAAATAAGTATGATTAAGAAGAAAAATTTGTCACCCAATTTGCTTATTTACCCAATTTAAAAGAATCTACTTGTAAGAATGAGAAGAGAACAAAGAAATAATTCTGAACAATATGACTATTTGTCGCAAAGTAAAGTGCATTTACACTTTTTATGCTCTATTAATTTAATAGAGCTTCAAGTGCGAGAGAATCGCATGATCAATTATTTTGCATGTATGTGCGGCCGGTTACAGAAAAAAATTGAAATTTTCGATAGATAGTGGCCCTTAGTCGTATAAAATATTGCTTTAATTACACAAAAAAAAATTTGTATGTGCACAATTTATAGTTTTTGACGCTAAATTATGCAAGTT
This sequence comes from Chironomus tentans, assembly GCA_963573255.1. Taxonomy (NCBI): domain Eukaryota; kingdom Metazoa; phylum Arthropoda; class Insecta; order Diptera; family Chironomidae; genus Chironomus; species Chironomus tentans. Next base: position 56,456,080 of record OY754302.1, on the reverse strand, counting down.
CACTATACTTTTATTCTCATGCACGATGGAAATTTTCATTGAACAGAATACAAAATCAAATAAATATTGAAGAACATAGCGCACCTTACACTTTTTTTTAAATATTTTTTAGAACCGTCTCGTTACAACCTTTATACTTGACTAACAGTGTAAAGTGGAAAAATGATAATGATAAGCAATCGGATTTGACTTGCAAATGAGGAATGAGCATATTTAATAAGTTAGTGGGGACTTCGGGAACTTTTCGTATTCCAATTAGTATTTATTTAACTGTTTCAAGAGACAGACAGAATTGAGATTTAATTACATGACTAGTAAAGCGTCACAGATTAATTAGGATTTTTTAAAAATCCTATAAGATTTATTTTTTAGTCCATTAAATACTTATTTTAATCTCAGGATTTATAAATTGTCAAAAAAATTAATTAAACACTAAAAAAGAGACTAGCCTCTTATTAGAATCGATTCACCAAACAAACAAAAATGATAAGAAATTTTTGGTAATAAGCGTGCTGACTCTTTTATGAGAAACTGAAAGTATTAAATTTATTTTTAGATTCTGGTGAGTAGACGTCGATAAAAGAAAGTATGTCTCACGTGTGCATCTATCTGAGTAATGACCGTAACACACTCAAGCAACAAAAATTTATGAATGAAAAATCAAGTTTAGCCGCCAAAACACTTTAGTCGAATTGGCATCAACAAAACTTACGTCACGCTCATTTTTAACATAATTAATACATGAATGTGAGAAAATTAGATAATGTAATTGATTAATGAGAAAACTTAATTTGAATGGATTATGGACGAAAAAGTTAGTGACAATGTGGAAAACTGAATACATAGAGTATTTAATAAAATTTACGTCATCGGCGAATCTCGTATGATGTATCGTATGACCCAATAGAAATTCAACGACTTGCTCGAAAATATGTGGAAAATAACTGTACTGTATTAAAGAAAATTTTCTCAACGAAATACGTAGTATCTATATTAATTTTTTTAAAATAAACAGCTAGGGAAATGTACGATTAAATTATCAAAATATAACTAAATCCAATGTTACTTATTAATTAATCATTTTTGTCTATTTACCTTAAACACTAACTAAATTCTATTAGAAATACTCAGATATTGCCGGTTTGACCTGAATAGCAAATATCTCAAATTTTTTAGTATTTTAAATACTTTTTGTGTTATGTATAACAAGTTAGCTTAATTATTTCTTTCTATTATAGACCAGATGATCCTTTTTACAATGAATTAAAGTAAAAAGCTCAATCTTTATCCAAAATTAAAATATATGATAGCAATGAAAATTTATAAATGCTCGAAAAATCTCTATTTCATACTTGAAGCCATAATTTCTTCACTCTTGTTATGCTCTACACTGATTCTTAATTACCAACTAATAAAATACATTCTAGTTCACTTTTTATTAATATAATTATTATTTGGGAAAAATCGAAGTTTACTGCAATTATGAAAAGAAAACAACAAATCTTTCCACAGAGTTGTCAAACTCGATATAAAAAGACACTGTGGATGCATACAAATTCGAAAAAAAATTGTCAGTTACAGTTGGGAAAATGCCTTTTGTTAAAAAAATTTCTCCTAAAAATCACTTTTTATTAATAGTTCGATTAAAAACACACAATTTACATTGTGTTCATGCTTAACTACATATTCAAATTAATTTTTAAAAAAATTGCACAAAAAAAAGAAAAATCAATAGGGAGAAGGATTAAAAATCATAATAAATGCAATATGATTGTCGATTCAGTAAAAAAATTTCAATGTGCAGGAACCGAGTTGGCGATCTGTTGACACTCAATACACATGACCTTAAAAAATTTACATGCCATTATAAACAGGACCGTTTCCTTCAGGCGTAACCCAATTAATGTTTTGAGTAATATCCTTTATGTCACATGTCTTGCAGTGAATGCAATTTTGTGCATTAATCTGTAACCTCATTGCTTTTCCAGTCTTATCATCTTCGTCTGGCACGTATTCGTAAACGCCTGCAGGGCAATACCGTGATTCTGGGCCTGCATAAATTGCTAAATTTTGTTGAACGGGAACTTTATCGTCTTTAAGTGTTAAATGCGGTGGCTGATCACTTTCGTGATTAGTTCCGGTAAGAGCAACAGATGAAAGTAGATCAAATGTGATTTTGTTATCAGGTTTTGGATATTCTATTGGTTGACATTGTTGGGCAGGTTTTAACTTAGTATTGTCTGGGCCGCCATGTGAAAGTGTCCACGGTTCTTTTCCAGACAGCAATATTGAAAATCCGCTGTACAGAACTCCACCAAAGAGACCTAACGATGTATGGAAACTCGGACGAACATTTCTGACTTTATACAAATCCTTAAAAATGTATGATTCCTTTACTCTGTCAGCATACTTTGTAGGCTCAATTGTTTTCTCAGATGATGTTAATAATTTTTCAAAAATACTTTCTGCTGCTAATATGCCTGATTTCATAGCATAATGACTTCCTTTGACTTTTGGAACGTTCAGAAATCCAGCTGAGCAGCCAGTTAAGCATCCGCCAGGAAAAGTTAATTTTCCAATTGATTGATATCCTCCTTCATTTAATGCCCTTGCACCATAAGCTATTCTAGTTCCTCCCTCGAAAACTGACTTAACACTTGGATGTGTTTTAAATCGTTGGAATTCTTGGAATGGACTTAAATAAGGATTACTGTAATCGAGACCAACAACAAATCCAACAGCCACTAAAGGAGTTGACTCATTCAAATGGTAAAGGAATGAGCCGCCATACGTATTTTTTTCTAACGGCCATCCAATTGTATGCTCAACAAGTCCCGGTGAATGATTTTCAGGCTGTATTTCCCAGACTTCCTTGATTCCAATACCATAACTTCCAGGCTCACACTGTGAATTTAAACCAAATTTTTTTGATACTTGTTTAGTTAAATGCCCACGACAGCCTTCAGCGAAAATTGTACATCTTGCATGAAGTTCCATTCCTCTTGTGAAATTTTCTTTTGGTGATCCATCCTTGGCAATTCCGTTATCTTGTGTGGCTACTCCTTTGACACTTCCGTCATCATTATAAAGAATTTCTGAAGCTCCATATCCTGGATAAATTTCAACACCCAAAGCCTCTGCTTGCTCTCCTAACCATCTAACAACATGCCCTAAACGTACGATATAATTTCCATGATTATCCATAGGCCATTTTGGGAAAATTGGAATCGAGAATCTGGACGTTTCGGTCAAATAGCCAAATTTATCTTTAGTTACTGGAGTATTAAGAGGAGCCTCTTTCTCTTTCCAATCAGGAATCAATTCATTAAGAGCAACTGGATCAAAACAGGCACCTAAATTGTATTTAAATGTCTAGAACTTTTATATGATATGATTGAACAAAGGAAATACCTGATAATATATGAGCACCAATCTCACTAGCTTTTTCCACAAGGCATACTCTAATTTCCTGTTCCTTTTCAGCTGCCAACTGTTTTGCACGAATTGCTGCTGATAATCCTGCTGGTCCAGCTCCTAAAATAGTACTAATAATGAGGATCCAATAAGTCATCAAATCCACTTTAACTTACCTACTATAAGAATATCCACTTCATCAATATACCTCTCCATATTGACCTCCTTCCATCGATCATCTTGATCACGTGGAAATATTGTGTAGTGTGTTGTTATTTTTGCATAATTTCTGGTCTGTTTGTGATGATATAAAACTGTTGGCAATAATGTTATACAAATCAATGATCAAAGGTCATAAAATTTCTCAAATATACTTTTCTATTAAATAACAAATGCTCACCTTTACGAATATTATTAAATGAACGCAGCATTGTTGAGTCCGAAAAGCTTGACGTAAAATACTAATTAAAAGAAGGAGAAATAATTAACTTTTATGGGTTTGTTATGTTTGATAAGATAACGAAATATTTTAACGAAAGTTCTTCGTTAGGTTTTTAACAAATTTTTAACTTCGTAAAATCATTAAAATTGCACTTTGTTCTTATGCTTAAATTAAGCAATATGATGTATATGTATATTCATTTATTGTGATTTAATTAAGGATTCAAGCTGGATTTTTATGGAAAAATTAATCAATAATGGCTGACAAATGACTGGGCTTACTTTTGTAGTAAATATTAAGTATTTATATATTTTTGATATGACTCTTTAATGTCTCTTGGTTCATAGATCTTATGAGTAACTAGCTATTGAGTATAAAAATGTATCGTCCTATATAATGCAAAAATTTAAACTTACGACTAGTACTTAATGCTAAGTGGTATAGGTAAGTTTCTGGATTAGTTCCAGGTACCTTAGTTTACATTTTTATAACTTTCTCAAATTGAGGTAGAAATGCATACTATAGTGATTAGTATTGGAAAACTAAAAAAAATATACACTAATTTCTGCGCTATAACTATATCTAAGACTTTTGTGCTTGTTTCCAACAACAAAGCAGAGAATATGTGATCGTCGTCGCCAAAAGAGAATTTTAAAAAAAATTAAAATATGTTTAGTTTTAAGTGAAGCTTCATATTAAACGGTTGTGATCCTTAAATTTTTCAACAGAATTAACAAATCTATTGTTCAAGTCTGGTGTATAAAAGTGTTTTAAAGCCAATTCATTTTCAGAGAAAGAAAAATTAAAAAAGTTCATTGAACAGCTGAAAACAAGCAAGCTAATAAAATAACAGTGTATTACAATTATATGATATAAGTGAATTAGTTGAAGACGTGCATATCATAAGAATCTAATAAGATGACAGAATCACATAATGGATATTCAACACTACCAAAAAATCCCATAAAGAGTATATGCTGCATTGGGGCAGGCAAGTTGTTAATTCGATGAATAATTAATTTCTTATAAAAAGATGAGTATTGAGTAGCAGAAAGACACATTTCTAAGTCTAAGCATATTTACTCATTGTATAGTAAATATTTAGATTTCTGGATTTGTTTATCTGAATCTTGCTTAACTAATGAACCATCTATAATTTTTAAAAACAGAAGTAGTCTATAAATAATAGAATTACTTTTATTTCAGGCTATGTTGGCGGTCCAACTTGCAGCGTAATGGCATTAATGTGCCCCGACATAAAAGTCACTGTGGTTGATCAAAATTTAGATCGCATCAATCAATGGAATTCTGACAAACTGCCTATATATGAGGTAAAAAAGCATTCATTCTAGCCATCAACAGTTCTAGTTTTATTAGTCACAGAGTATTTTTTGATGTTTTTAATAAAATTAACAGGAAATTGTGTCCGATATCTGGTTTCACATTTTCGTAATTTTTTTTGTATATTATGTTGAACGCACATATCAGCACGAAAACTTTATCAAGGATTACATTTCTGCTTCCGATCATCATCATAAATATTTTAAAATTATTACTGGAAATTTACATAAAATTCGCCATGTTCATCTGAATAAATCATCTTATATTTCTGTTGTTCCCTACCTTTTATCTTGTCAGCTTAGCAAAAAAAACAATCGTCATTCTTACTAAATTTTATGTCTTCTAATTTTTGGAAAATACCCAAAGAACAAGAAATAATAAATTACTCGAATCGGAAGTTTTTAACACATTTTCAATAATAAGTGGAAGATCTTTTGAATAACATTCAAAACGTGGCTATAGAGGCTATAGCTTTGTCCCGAGTAGCATTGACCAGTGGTAATGTCGTGAATATAATCACGAAAATAAAATGAAAGTAAGAAAGAATTCTCAGTTATTTAAAAATTGAAATAACACAATCGTTTGCTTAATGAATGCGTCATTAAGATAAATTTATTATTTTTTATCATAAAAAAAAAGTTTCAAGAGTCTAAATTCCAAGAAAATGCGGGTCAAGATTTCAAAGTATATTTTGCACGTATGACTCGGGATGTATTCTCAATTATTTCTACAATGAAAAGGCCAGCCAGAAATGATTGTACAATTCATCATCATCATCAAGGCCAGCGTCATCATTTTTTTCGTATAAAGACTACTTTACACATATCCTCACTGATGTTGAAGATTTATGACATATATTTTCTCGTATTTACATTCAAGCCGGGTCTAGACGAAGTCGTTAAGAAATGTCGCGGAAGGAATCTCTTTTTCTCAACTGACATGGACAGTGCAATTCATGAAGCTGAGTTAATATTTATTTCGGTTAATACGCCGACCAAGACTAGTGGTAATGGCAAAGGCCGGGCAGCAGACTTGAAGCATGTAGAAGGTATAATAAATCCATTAGTCGTGATATTATCAGTCATAAAAAATATTTTTATTACTAAGGATGTGCACGATTGATAGCAAAAATTGCTAAAAATAGTAAAATTGTGGTTGAAAAAAGCACGGTACCAGTAAGAGCTGCCGAAAGTCTTATGCATGTATTAAAAGCTAACAACAAGCCAGGAGTTCGTTATTCTATTTTATCAAACCCTGAATTTTTGGCCGAAGGGACTGCAATTGAGAATCTTATGAAACCAGATCGAGTTTTAATTGGTGGAGAGGAAACTGAGGAAGGAAAACGTGCGATTGAAACTCTTTGTTGGGTTTACGAGCATTGGGTACCAAAAGATAAAATTTTGACTACAAATACGTGGAGTTCTGAGTTATCGAAATTGGCTGCCAATGCGATGTTAGCACAGAGAATTTCAAGTATTAACTCATTGTCTGCTGTTTGTGAAGCAACAGGCGCTGATGTGTCTGAAGTTGCTTTAGCTATTGGATTAGATTCCCGTGTTGGATCTAAATTTTTGCAGGCATCTGTTGGTAATGATTCCTTAAAAAATTTAATAGAAAGTATTTTTTCCAAAATTAATCGCTATTATTTTATAGGATTTGGTGGATCATGTTTCCAAAAAGATTTGTTGAATCTAGTTTATATTAGTGAAAAATTAAATTTGCCAGAGGTTGCACAGTATTGGCAAAAGGTCATCGATATGAATGAATATCAAAAATCAAGATTCTCACAAAAGATCATCGAATGTCTTTTTAACACTGTAAATGACAAGCCGATTGCAGTATTAGGATTTGCATTTAAGAAAAATACTGGCGACACGAGAGAAACTCCTGCCATTTCTGTATGTAAAACGTTGCTAGATGAAGGCGCTAAGCTTAACATCTACGACCCAAAGGTTAGTAGGAAGGTGTGTCATCTTAACGGTATATTATAATTTTAAAGGACTAAAATCATTCAGTAACACAAATGGTTCATGTTGGTTGAGTTCATTTAAATTTCACCGTTAATTTGAATTTCAGGAAGACTAGTTAAAAATTCTAACAATTTTATTTTATATTACCTATGACCTTTAGGTTGAGAAATCTCAAATAATCATGGACTTGACTTCACCAAGAGTCACAGACTTTCCCGACGAAGTAAAGAGTGCAATTGAAATTTTTACGGATCCTTATGCTGCTATAGAAAAAACTCATGCAATTGTTGTCTGCACTGAATGGGACGAATTTACAGAATTGGATTTTAATCGCATTTATCAATCAATGATGAAGCCAGCTTATATCTTTGATGGCCGCAAAATTCTTAATCATGAAGAGTTACAAAACATTGGATTTCATGTTATAACAATCGGAAAACGTTTGAATCGTATTGGTTTGAGAACTTTTGGAAATATTCCTCAACAATGATCGGTCGGTGCACAACGAATAAATATACTAGCTAGGATTTAAGATCTATTTAACGATTCTAATTTGTATGATTTGGAAGGCGTATAATGCATTTTAAGTATCGAATCTATAATTTTATTTATAAATTCAGAGTATTAAAAGCTGTCATATACAAGTAACTGACTATTTTAACATAAAACGAAAACGTGAGCTTCATTCTTTGGATGAAAAATTTATTTAAGATTATTATTAAACCCCTAAATTCCATTCCTTTATGTCAACTTACTCATGGCCCATAAATTTTTCTCACGATTTATCCTCAAATTGTTCATTATACGTGAGGACTTTCAGCCTCTCAAAGAAAAAAGTCTCTTTAAAAAATTTTCTATGGTACATACTATCTTTATGTTAAACAAAGACATTATTTCAAAAAATTTACTTAATAAACGTAACTTTTCCATTTTATTATTATGTGAATCTCTTGTATATTTCGACTAAAATTTATGTTTAATAAAATTTCTCAAAGAAAGCAATTTAAATATATTGGTTCATAGTTCCTTTGCAACATAAATCATAAAGTAACCATTTTTTTAACGGACAAATTTATTTTGAGAATCTTTCACAGTTAAGTCTCCGTACCCTATAATTATGTACGGATTATATTATAAGTAACTACACGACAACACTATACACGATGAATTTAAGTGTAATCGTAGGAGCTACCTGTGTTTCATTAAAAAATTTAAAATTCAAAAGTGACCGAAATTGCACTGCTAGTTCTCGTTTGCCAGTATAGGTGTCGCTGCATGACTTTCGTTTCTCTTAAATATTTCTTAATTTTTTATTATTTTTATTTTAGTATTTTTTGAGTTAATTTTTAGTTATTTTGTGTGTTATTAGGTGTATTAGAAAAGCATTCCAGTAGTTATAGTGCATTGTTGACAATTAAGATAGTATTTAGTTGTCAAGACAACAATAAATAAGAAAGTCAAAGGAGAAATTTTAATTTGAAGAAGAATTATAAGAAATGTTTTCAAAAAAGAAAAAGAAACCACAAATCTCGAATCCATCGAATTTTGAGCACCGCGTACACACTGGATATGATAAGAAGGAAGGAAAATATATTGGATTACCGTTGCAGTGGGCATCAATAGTAGGAAATAATCAAGTTCTTAAATCATCCAATCGACCTCTCCCTTTAGTTGATCCTTCGGCAATTACGCCTATTGAAATTCTAGATTTAAAGACTATCGTTAGACCACAAAGTAGCTTAGCAACATCCATTGGAGATAATTCAATTACAAACTCACTACTCGGACACGAACTGCATAATTCACAAAATCCAACGTATAATGGCTTTAATCTTCCAAAAATCTCACACGTAGCTCGATCGAATTCATTGAGATGCTCAAGTCCGCCTCGAAACCATCGTGAACCTCATATTCCTAATTCCGTTCAAGAGGAAACTCCTCAGCAGACACAACAGAATCAGCCTTTGCATCCAATCATTCCCGGTCAAGTACAACCGCATCATCAGCAGCAATATCCACTCGCGTTAATCCATCAAGTAGACCCAAATGCAAGAAAAATGCAACCACAACCACCTCATCAATTACCACAAAACATCTCATTCCATCCAATGATGGCAAATAATAATAACAACAACAATTCACTTCCATTTAACGGAAAAACTGGAGGACAGCCTCAACAGAATGTATATGGAAATCTTCATCAAAATACACCCATGAATACACAACAGTTTCCAGCAGCTCAGCAACATTTGCAAGGTCCACTTCAGTTGCAGCAACATCATTTTCAACAAAAGCAGCAATATGAACAACAGCAGCAGCAACAAAATAATAATACTCCATTAAGGCTCAATCAGGACATTACGAATAACAATAATACTAATAACAGTAATCCGTCAAGAGGATCAATAACAAGTAGTGCCAATTCAACGGGAGGAGGTGGAGGCCTTCAATTGCCTTTACAACAGCCACAAAGTCATCCGGGCAGCATGAATGGAGCCAATGGAAAGCAGGAACAGCGTTTAACTCATGAACAATTCCGAGCAGCACTACAAATGGTTGTATCACAAGGCGATCCAAGAGAGAATCTGGAAAACTTTATTAAAATTGGTGAAGGTTCAACTGGAACAGTTTGGATTGCATTGGAAAAGAATACAAGTAAGTTGCACTCTTAGTTTAGACTGTACTATAATTCTAATGTCACGTATAATTTTCAGAGCGTAAAGTTGCCGTTAAGAAAATGGATTTGCGAAAACAACAAAGACGTGAACTGCTTTTTAATGAAGTTGTCATTTTACGGGACTATCATCATCCAAATATCGTTGAGACATACAATAGCTTCTTAGTGAATGATGAATTATGGGTTGTTATGGAATATTTAGAGGGTGGTGCATTGACTGACATTGTTACGCACGAGCGAATGGATGAAGAGCAAATTGCGACTGTCTGCAAGCAAGTTTTAAAAGCTTTAGCATATTTGCACTCTCAAGGAGTCATTCATCGTGACATAAAGTCTGATTCTATTTTATTGGCATCTGACGGACGTGTTAAACTTTCCGATTTTGGATTTTGTGCTCAAGTCTCCCAAGAATTACCAAAAAGAAAGTCTCTGGTCGGAACCCCATACTGGTTAGCATATTATAATATATTTTCTAATGCATTTACAATATTTAATTGTTGGATTTATTTTCTTAGGATGAGTCCTGAGGTCATTTCAAGATTGCTGTATGGGCCAGAGGTGGACATTTGGTCACTAGGAATTATGGTCATCGAGATGATTGATGCGGAACCTCCATTCTTCAATGAGCCACCATTACAAGTAATTTTTTTAAACTTTACATCCTCTCCAAATTCACTTTAAATCGAACGAATATTTAATAAATTCACAGGCAATGCGCAGAATTCGAGACATGCCACCACCAACGCCGAAAAATGCTCACAAGGTATCACCGCGTTTAAGACGATTCCTTGACAAAATGTTGGTCAGAGATCCATCTCAGCGAGCGAGTGCGTCTGAATTGCTATCTGATCCATTTTTGTTAGTTGCCGGACCTCCAAGTATTTTAGTGCCTATTATGACTTCGTCGAAACAATTTTAATCTACTTATACACCTTGAAAAAAATTAAAGTATTCCACAAAAAAATCATGTAAGTGCTAAAAGTTTAGTTTTATGAATCCTGCATCGAGAGAATACATTTATAAGAAATCAACCTCCTTATCAGTACTTATCGTATCCAAGACAAAAAGAATGTTTAACAAAGTATTAATCTATCCTGGAATCTTCTCTTTAATTAATCGAAATGCATTTCCTTGTTTATGACATATTTTAATTATTTTATTTATCATTGTTGTAAGTTACATGCAGCATAAAAACAATGAGTATTTTCAATAAAGTCTTTTTGATACAAAAACTAATATTTAAAAACTATAAATCATCTATATCCATTAAGTTCATGAATTTTCAAACATTTAAGTGCAATTGCTTTTTGTTTTACTTCATGCATTGTTTATGGTGCTTGATTTATCAAAGGTACACAATCACGTTTACTTAAAAATGCAGTGCTTCAAAAAAAATTACTGAATAATCTTTAATTTCTAATCCTTTTAATTCATGACGGTTGGGTTTCTTCGGGGGTCATTTATAAATGACATCCAACTTTTAGAAAGAGGGAAGGAGGGGGTGTCAATTAAGGGCGGTCTAAAATCCCATTTTTACCTTATGCTTTCCTCCTAACCACGTACACATCAATCTGCTTAAGAAGCCGTTGAGTTTGAGGTTTTTTTGATTTCACTGAGTTGAAACTGAATTAAAATGACCAGGTATGTAACGGTGCTGGCTGCCATTCCTCCAATTAATGTGAAATTTATGGAGAAAAATCCATTCGCACTAATTAAAATAGGCTCATGAATCAGCTGTAAAGAAAACTCCCGAATCTAGGGGAAATAAATAATGTGACGAAGATTAATTCAAAAGAGTATACTGTTTAATTTACCAGTGCATTTTGCAAATCACTGTTAATATCTCTTTCAATCTTGTGGATCAAAACCCCAAGTTGTTGCGCATTTTCCGAGCAGTTAAAACATGAATGTGCCATCGAAGTCAATAGGACAGCTATTGGAAAAATTGAACATAGGGACTGAATGGCAAATGATTGCTCCAATAAATTTTCTAATGCCAAGAAGAGCCAATAACCGTTTGATGTAAACTCAATGAAATACTGCGTCACCTAGATTTCATTAATCGTTAGTAATCTGATCATATAGAAAATTAGAATCAATTTCTTACGACAAAAAGAAGCGACCATCCAAAGACATCGTTAATCAAGTTTGACACGTCAAATATTTTACCATAGATTTGTTTTAATATGATGATTTGCTCATATAATGATGAACTTATCCTCTTCTCCTTCACGTCAAACTTTTGAAGCTTATGGGAGAATAAAATGTATGCCATTTTATCATGATTACGGTTTATTATATCATTAAGCTTTTGATTCATTGATTTTAATTTTTCGTTAATGAGGTCCACGTAAAAAATGTTTTGAATGCATCGTAGACGTATGGCACCGACAGGAATAATTAAATGCACATAATAGCTGAAAGCCACACCGTAAATTGTCACTGATACAATCGAAACTACGTGGATGGTAAGCAAAACTAGTAGCATTAGGGTATATTTAATGATCAATTGACGACGAATCTTTTTATAGTCAGTATGGATGAGGAGCTGATTAGTAAGCATCATGTCAATCTGATCGAATTTTCGGTAGATTTCTGTCTGTTGATTAACCGAAAAGAAAGCTTGAGCGATATTCATGAGATTAGTAAGGAGAACTCCAACAAAGACCAGTCCACCGACAAGCAGGGATAACGAGTTGTCATTCTCAAGTACCGGAAATATGGAGAATGCTGAGATAAAGATGAAAACCGTTACTCCAAAATTAAGCAGTGAATAAATCTTTAACATAAATGATGACGGATAAAGTGCCATAACTTGAAAAATTTTGATGAATACCCCCATTTCTTCAGTAAGGACGTTCGCCATTTTTTAAATTTCTGATTTTTTCAGCCCTTCTTTAGTCTTTAAAGCTCACGAGAGAACTAAAATAGTTTTTAAAAACACTCAATATGACCGAATGTAAAAAAGTATGCTTAATAATTTATGTAGTCGCTATCGTGATTTATCATATATTAAAAGCCTGCACAAGCTTATAAAAGGAGGAATTACAATGGGTGAGAAAATGATAATCTATCAAAAATGTCGATTAATTAGTCACTAACTCTGTCACATTTTCAATCATCGTTAATCAACAGGTCAAAATACATGATGATAAGCTTGCGTACTTCCTCGAAAAAAATGTATTTCATCAAAATTTGTTCAGTCATCAGGAACGTCTAAAGTCACCTTAAACCATTCAACGTATAAATTAAAATATAATTGAATTATGTTTATGTGCTACATAAATTTCATTTACCGTTATATGTATGTCTAAAAAGCATGTATAGAAAAATGAAATCTGGCAACACGAATGAGTCAATCAGTCTGAAAGTCTCCGAACGTAGGAAAAAAATTGTACACATAAGTCTCTGACAGAAACTAAATATTTTCCTTGTTTTCATGTATTAAAAAATCTTTTTACCTCCTTTTCCAAGTAATTTTTATAAAAATTTAATTGTGATCATATTTAGCTACATAAACACGCATAAATAATTAATGTGTAAGCCAAAGATGCTGACTTATGTGAAGTTTTAGATGAAATTTTTTTGCACCCATTAAATCGCAAATAGAAGAAGAAAAAAAAAGACTTAATACAGAGATATTAAGTTCTTTTTTTGCAAAGAATTATAAGCATTTTTATCATCATAAATTTATTTATAAGTGCTGGGTAATGACGACGGAGCGTAGAAATAATAATAATATGAATTGGGATCGGTAAAATCCATAAATTCCCACATTAAAATCAAAATTATAAAAATAAATTTCACTTTCATGTTTTTAGTTATGGTCTTGATTCTGACAATATTCCACGAACGGCAAGGTCTCGTACGGCAGCTGGTGGATTTGTAGATCTCGGAAATGAAGCAGAATATGCTATTTCTGGACACCAGCCTTCAGGCTCAGATGAAGTCTTCGCCAATGAGCAAGGAGATAAGCCTTGGTAATAAATAATTCATTTGTACATACAACACACTTTTGATTCCGTCATCAATATTATTAATTTTAGGTGGCGATCACATTTCTTCATAAGTCAGCCCACATTGTTTGGGAAGTGGGATGGTGTAAGTATTTTTGAATTTTTTCTTGCCTGTTCCTTATATTAGTAACTATGTATATTATCAAATTAGGTCTTTACATCATGTATGGTCAACATATTTGGTGTCATTGTATTTCTTCGGTCTGGCTGGATTGTCGCTCAAGCTGGGATCCTTCACTCGATTATGGTTGTCATATGCTCAGTGGGAATTGCTCTCATCAGTGTTTTAAGTGCAATAGGAATTGTAGAAAGGATACGAATGGAAACGGGAGGAGTTTATTTCCTCATTGCGAATACGCTAGGATCAAGATTTGGTGGTAGCCTCGGGCTACTATATTGCTTCGGGCAAGCTGTTGGATGTGCATTAAATGTACTCGGTTTTGGAGAATCATTAGCTGGTTTAATGGGATTTCAAGACAAATGGGTTGTTCGTGGATTCGCGTGTGCTGCTGTTATACTTTTAGGTGTCATTAATGTTGCCGGTGTAAAATGGGTTGTCAAACTCCAATTTGCATTATTAATTGTGCTGCTGTTATCAGCGTTAGATTTTATGGTTGGAACCTTTATCACAGATCTTGATGAGGACGGAAAAGGATTCCAAGGATGGGGAAGTGGATTGTTTTTCGATAATCTATATTCTGATTATCAGCCTGGAGTCTCGTGGTTTACAGTCTTTGGCGTATTTTTCCCCACAATTACTGGAGTCTTAGCAGGAATCAATATGAGTGGTGATTTGAGGACACCATCGGTAGATATCCCAAATGGAACTTTAGCCTCAATTGCTACATCAACATTTCTTTATATGGTATTTATGATTTTCCTTGGTTCAACAGTTCATCGTGCTACTTTATTAATTGACTTTACAATCGCAGCTAAAGTGTCGGCTATTTCCTATTTATTATATGCTGGCATTTATGTAAGTTCGATGAGTAGTTGCCTTGGAGCGATGTATGGCACGCCTCGGGTACTCCAATCAATTGCAAATGAAAGTGTAATACCCGGAATTGGTAAATTAGCTAAAGGAAAAGGACCCAACAAAGTTCCACTTAATGCAATGAGCGTTGTTGCTATCATAATCATTTCATTTATTGTCGTCGGAGATATCAATTCCTTGGCACCTGTAGTTACGATGCCATTTTTACTTACGTATGCTTGCATTGATTATTCATACTTTGCATTGGCCCAGACGTTTGACATTCAAACGAAACGTGAAGAAAGATTTAGGATACAGGCCGCATCGCCTCTTTATGAATCGAGAAATTATGGTGCAACTAATAATCATCATGATGAGAATGATCTTGATGTTTTGTTTCCGGAGAGAACGAGACATAAAAATTTATCTAGTCCTGAGAATACTCCGTTCCATCAACAACGTGTACCTCAGCCACAAGTGCAACAGCCTCAACAGCAATATATTACTGAACACAATAATATACATACGACAGACAATAGTATTAATACAATTAATAATGACGTAGATCCAATTGTAAATACAGTAAATAGTAATCATATGGAAGGTGAAAATGAAGAAAATGATGACGATGAACCAATTGCACCGATTCGTCCACCAATTCATCAGAAAACAAAGAATTGGTATAGTGGATTTTGTAACCGATATTGCTCACTTGTTGGTGCTTGCATCAAAATTTTCATCATGTTCCTCGTAAACTTTTATTATGCACTCATCTGTATATTCGTTGTTGCCGTCGTTTGGTTTTATGTTGGAACTGCTAATCCATCTTGTAATCCTGGAATTGCTGATGAATTTCGATTATTCGTGTGGCTCAAAAATGTTCTCTTCCAATGTTTTGGGTATGCTTCAGATGATTCCAAAAAAATGTGAATTATATGACTGAAATTCATCTAAAATTATTTTTAAATTACAGAAAAAAGGTGCATGATTATGAGCAAGTAATCGTTCAGCCACATGTGACAGTGAATTTAACTCAAACTCAGTTGAACGAGGAAAATGAGGATTTTTCATCAAGACGCAGATATCACCAAACCGGAACAGTTACAGGACAGCTAATTGATATTTAATTATCGCACAATATACGGTAGCTTAATTACATTATTCTATATCATTCTTGTTAAACAAAAATTCCATTTTAATTCTTGAGCTATTGTACATAATCACCAGAGATTTTTATGCTTTTATTTTTTATATTTTAATGACCATTTAGAAGAAAAACTTAATTTCCATCCCACTTTTTTATGAATCTATTTGAGAAATTTGAGAGAAGTAAAGTTTCGACATCCAGTAAAAAATTAATGAGAAGAAATATTAGAGTGCCTTTTATATCTTCTAAATGTCTATCTATCAAAGATTTTTTTTGAGAATCGCTTCAATATCATCAACTTTATATCATTAAAAAATTACTTTCATATTTAACGGACATATTTCTATGAGACATACAATATTTTCTATTATAATGAATAATGAAAGCATTTAACATAAAAAACAAATTGTTTCCTCTTCATTTTTGAAGAAGTTCACTAATATTGAACTTAATTCGATTGATTCATGAGCATAGGGCCATCCATTCACTTATGACTTTCATCAAAAAATGAGATTTTCAAAAAACCCTCCTCTCACAAAATTTTAATTAAAAAAATTCCTTTGTTTAAAGTAGTGGTGCCCAACCTTTTTTCCACCGCAGTACACTTATAGACCAACATTTTTTCGCGGCAATTTTTTAAAAAGAAAAATGCCAGGGGTGGCGAACGGTCCTTATCTTTTGATTTCGAATTTTCGAAAGGTCCCTTATTTTTCCGTTACAAAAATTTTTTGAAAAAATTTGGTAGCTTATTTTTTCGTTATAAAATTTTTTGAAAAAATTTGGTACCTTATTTTTCCGTTACAAAATTTTTTTGAAAAAATTTGGTACCTTATTTTTTCTTTACCAAATTTTTTGTGAATATATCATGTTTTTTCCTTAACTTTCGTATAAAATTAGAAAATCAAAGTCGATACATTCATACAAAACAAAATTGAATTAAAATGCACTTAAAATTTTGCTTTAAGTTAACGGAATTTTAATTTTTAAAAAAATCCCGCATTTTTTTCTCAAGAAAAAAATTTTTTTTGAATTTTTCGGAAACAAACGGAACAGTTGTTCGCCACCCCTGGGAAAAATGGTTTTGCTAATAGTGTAGTGAGAGTACAAGTTTACGGGAAAAATGTAAATTGATTTAGTTTAGTCGAGCGTAGCGGAGCAAGAATTTTTAGCAATTTTCTTTCAAATTTAAATTAAAAAGTTAAAATCTTAACACAAGTGGATAATTTTTTTAAATAAACACAGGTTGGACATCACTGGTTTAAAGTGTCACAAAATCGCAGACCCTGCCACTCCCTTAAATGATAGACGCTATAAGTGAATGACCTTATAACTGTGTATATAAAATGTAAAAAATGAATAATGTTAACCAATAATAAAATAGCATTTAAAAGCCGTTGGATATGTTTTTTGAATAATTTATCTAGATTGAACGGTCGTTTAAGATTCAAATTGATCTCCTTAGAAAGTCTCCAAGCAAGGAATGGACACTCGAGTGAGAAAACTTTCAATTATTTGTATTATGAAATACTGCATCATCCTTAAAATCTCTACACACATACTCTACACAGGTGTATTTTATATTTCCGATTTTTTCGAATGAATTTAAAATATGAGAATTTTCCATAAATAAAATTGAGCGAGTTTCCACGCCTGTTTATTTTTGTTTACACTTTTTCTAAATTGGTTTTTCTTGCAAAAATTCTGTATTAATTAAAGAGCAGTTCATTATGCCACCGAAGAAAGATGCCAAAGGAGGTGCTAAAGACAAAGGAGGAAAGGACAAAGGTGGTGGAAGCGAAGATAAAGGTAAAATTTGGTAAAATTCATTAAACCGGTCAATATGTTGATGCAAAACAAATATTTTGTACATTAATCAAATTGATTCAACAATTTGAACTGCAGGTAACAGATTCAATTAAAAACTTCCGTATGCTTTACAGAAAATTGTACATTTGACATTTCATGCCTAAAAATTTTTTGAATGGAGCTGGATTTTACATCCACGCATAGAAATACTCGGAAATATCACAAAACATTTTTAATTTTATTCAGTCACAATTTTTAACATTGTTGACTAAGAGATTGCTTACATGTATAAATCTGAAGATTCATCTCTTATTTCTCTAGGTGGAAAAGAGAAGAAAGGAGGTGGAACTTCTGTAAAAGTTCGTCATATTTTATGTGAAAAACAATCAAAAATACTTGAAGCAATGGAGAAACTTAGAGCTGGACAGAAATTTCCAGATGTTGCTGCCGCATACAGTGAGGATAAAGCAAGACAAGGTGGAGATTTAGGCTGGCAAATTCGAGGAGCTATGGTCGGACCATTTCAAGATGCCGCATTTGCACTACCAATTTCAACAGTAGCGAATCCAGTTTACACAGATCCACCAATCAAAACAAAATTCGGTTATCACATTATCATGGTTGAGGGGAAAAAATAATTAACCTTTTTATATTTGCGTTACTTAATAAGAGTCAAATAAAAAAAATTTAAAAAAATTAAATTTTCACGATCCAGTTTTCTACCAAACCCATGTTGTGCCAAAGAAAATCTTGAACGTTGATTCGAAAGTAATTTGAATTGTTTTCGAAAGTTTTTTGGAATAAAATCCGCCATATTGAATAACAAAATTTTGATAATTATTGAATTTTTAACTCAACTAAAGCATTAAATGATGACTAATCTATTTAATCTAACCTTCTATAATGGTTTTCAACCTTAGATTAGCATTATATGAAACAAATGAAGGTCTAAAGTAATTTATTTTGTTAAAGTTCACAAATTTGCTGGATTGTTTACATTTTGTGTTTGTAAACAACATTCGATTCTGTATTTATGAGTTGTTTAATTCTGTTTCAATGATATATTAGACATTTACGATGTCTTTTATTATCTTTCTCATTAAAATCTTAGCATTAAAATGATTAGATTAGAAGTTATTTTATTGTAATTTTAACGTTCATTAAAAATTCAAATTAAGTTCGAAAATAAGGACCATCAATTCCGA
Source organism: Chironomus tentans (assembly GCA_963573255.1). NCBI lineage: Eukaryota > Metazoa > Arthropoda > Insecta > Diptera > Chironomidae > Chironomus > Chironomus tentans. Next base: position 56,437,089 of record OY754302.1, on the reverse strand, counting down.
AAATAAGATCTCGTTGGCACTACATGGTACCAAACATGAACATATCTTGTCTAAACATGCGGTGTGATCCGTGGCAAACATTGCATTAATGTGTGTTCTGCATACATATCCTGTCGAGAGGAATCACGACATATGATATACCAAGCGTACACAAGCGACCATTAAAAAATAGTTCCTAGCTGCTCGTTCGTTCGGGTTCGTTCAAAATGTTTTGATAAAAATATTTGAATTCGATATGCATATTATAAGAAGAATAGCAGGCAATTTTCAAATTCACAGTATATCCAATGCCATGTTTCGTCCGTTCATCATACATTTTATTTCCATGCCTTTCATTCACATCCATTTTATTGCCGACTGAGATATGAAAAGCGTATATTGAATGATGAAAAATGCCTTTCCGCCAAGCCTAGAAAAAAAATTCATCATTTTTTTTTTCATTTACTGAAAAGGAATACATCCCGAGAGGTCTGCATTTTCCTATCTATGAGACACCAGAGCGAGAGGTTTCTTCGCATTCAAATATTTTTTTTCGATAAATTTTATTTTTTGCATGGAGCAAATCTTGTTGACATAAAATGACATTTGGAGAGTATCATTCAATGGCAATTTCTGTACGCTCAATAAAACTCTATCGTCATGAGCAGGAAGCATATTGAATAATCTTGTTGATAAAATACTTCATAATCCCCAAAGAGGAGGCACTTAAAGAATTTATTTAGTTACTAGATATCTTTCCTTTAAAACTGATCCAAAAATGAATGTCAATCTAATGAAAAATTCATATCCTTTATAAAACGCTGTTAGAACTAATAAAAAAATTTTTTTAAAAAAAATTTCATTTGAAGAACCTATTAAAAAAAATTCTTCATAATTGGTCGTTCATTTCGAAAACATTTTTGACATTAGACTCCGACGACGACTTAATGGTCCTTTTAATAAATTTTATTTACCAAGCTCCTTCCGATTTTTTACATTTCCAAACAAAAAAAATATTTTTGTGAATTCTTTCGTTTTGCGCTCAATAGGAAACCATTTTGTAATTTACTATTCAATTAGCATTGCTGGTCAAAAAATAGGTAGTTTGTAAGGTTTTTTATTACGTGGAAATCATCAAGTGGAGACACTTGTAACTCCAATAAAAATGAAATGTGAGGAAAATATGGAAAAAAATAATGAACAACAAAATTCTAAATTAATATATTCGAGAAAAATATCGACGCTGATGTGGTGTTTCCATGATAATTGGATGTATTTCATGAGGAATTTGTTGTTGACATAAATTCCTTAATAGACATTCCTTAAGGTAATTCATTTGTATTTATTTTTCGAGAATCTGGGTCGAATTTCAGAAACAATGTTGTATGTAGGATACTTTACCTTCACATCATGATAATTATAAATTAAACCCAGATATCTACAGTAAAAAACTAAAGTTAAATACTAGAAAAGAGTCTTAAGAACTAAATTTTTGGTTGTCATCATTTGTAAATGACCCCTATATACGATCGGAAAGAAAATTTCAACTCCTTTGGAAAACCGCTGCCAATATTCTCTAGCTACAAACTTGGTACAAACAATAGTATTGCCAATTTATCGATTTGTATATTTTTACGATATTAATTACAATAATAAACTGATGGCATCAATTTCGCCAGATGTGGACACATGGACAAAGAAATTTATGCATAAAAATATACTCCGCAATGATGAATATGTTATTTTTTTACAAGAGTTCGTTTGTGTAAACAAAAAATGCGGCTTTAAATGACGAATGAAATGTCAAAATCATTTTGATAAATATGTTTATATAGCATGTCGATTGAGGCAATAGTTGAAAATGGAAGCTCATTTCTCTTTCATCTTCTTCTAGTTGAATGATGCTCAAGTAATATAAGAGGATGTTGCATGAGTGCACAGTTTGATGGAATATTTAAAATCATTATTCCATAACTCAAGTGAGAAAATTATGTTTAATTACTTAATACTTAATACGAGCAATTTAATTTCATCCATATTTGTCGCCTATATATTGATTGAAAAGTCATACATTCACCTTTGAAAAATAGAATTTTCTTGAGCTTTTATTACAGTTGCTTTAAATTTTAAAATGGAAGCTTTATTTTTCAAAAAATCTCAATTTTTTTTAAAGTAAACTTTGTAGAATCGTTGTACATACATTTCAAAAAATATCAATAGATATCCTATATATGCTCTGTTCATTTCAAAAATTGTCATAATATAAATTGTGTAGAAAATGTCAAGCCATTTTTGACAACAATATTGTTCATTGAAAAAAATTTTTCAACTTCATTGTTTAAAGCTACTTAGACTCTTTTGGGTTCTTTTGACATCCAGAGTTGAGTCTTTCCACATAATTTTGGGACTCAGAAAATTTTTGGTTTTGGGCTAATAAAACCATGAATCTATATTAAAACTATAACATATTATATATTTTTGGAAAGCTCTTGAGTTAAGCTATATGAATTTGAAAAGTAAAGTTAATTATGTAATCAAGGGTTGGAACCTCAAAGGTTTGAAGTTGTCGAAAAACATACATTTTGGTACAACACACTGTGCCTTGTATTTTAGAGCAAATAACATTCCAGGTAGTGGATAAGGTTTAGCAAACAACACTTTAACAGGCTGCATATAAATTATATTTTTACCTTTCACTGTTTTCTTTTTATGAGTTATCAATCCTTGGTAATATTTCATCATTCAAGAAATTAAATTTAGCATAACTTTTGATCAGACTATCCATTTTTGATGATTTAAACAGTTTTGAACATGATTTTGTAAGGCACATCAGTAAAATGTATGTAAATATTAGTAGAGCATAAATTTCAAATTTTATGTTACCGCTAAAAATTAGCATATTTTTGGCTTATTGAGTTTTTATGATTTTGTCAAATTTACTTGCTAAATTGACTGGTAATGTGGTTTAAATGATTGAATGATTAAAAAACCATGATAATTAGTGAAAAAAGTAAGTGAATTCAATAAAAACTGAATAAATTTTATTTTTTGCATGGAGCAAATCTTGTTGACATAAAATGACATTTGGAGAGTATCATTCAATGGCAATTTCTGTACGCTCAATAAAACTCTATCGTCATGAGCAGGAAGCATATTGAATAATCTTGTTGATAAAATACTTCATAATCCCCAAAGAGGAGGCACTTAAAGAATTTATTTAGTTACTAGATATCTTTCCTTTAAAACTGATCCAAAAATGAATGTCAATCTAATGAAAAATTCATATCCTTTATAAAACGCTGTTAGAACTAATAAAAAAATTTTTTTAAAAAAAATTTCATTTGAAGAACCTATTAAAAAAAATTCTTCATAATTGGTCGTTCATTTCGAAAACATTTTTGACATTAGACTCCGACGACGACTTAATGGTCCTTTTAATAAATTTTATTTACCAAGCTCCTTCCGATTTTTTACATTTCCAAACAAAAAAAATATTTTTGTGAATTCTTTCGTTTTGCGCTCAATAGGAAACCATTTTGTAATTTACTATTCAATTAGCATTGCTGGTCAAAAAATAGGTAGTTTGTAAGGTTTTTTATTACGTGGAAATCATCAAGTGGAGACACTTGTAACTCCAATAAAAATGAAATGTGAGGAAAATATGGAAAAAAATAATGAACAACAAAATTCTAAATTAATATATTCGAGAAAAATATCGACGCTGATGTGGTGTTTCCATGATAATTGGATGTATTTCATGAGGAATTTGTTGTTGACATAAATTCCTTAATAGACATTCCTTAAGGTAATTCATTTGTATTTATTTTTCGAGAATCTGGGTCGAATTTCAGAAACAATGTTGTATGTAGGATACTTTACCTTCACATCATGATAATTATAAATTAAACCCAGATATCTACAGTAAAAAACTAAAGTTAAATACTAGAAAAGAGTCTTAAGAACTAAATTTTTGGTTGTCATCATTTGTAAATGACCCCTATATACGATCGGAAAGAAAATTTCAACTCCTTTGGAAAACCGCTGCCAATATTCTCTAGCTACAAACTTGGTACAAACAATAGTATTGCCAATTTATCGATTTGTATATTTTTACGATATTAATTACAATAATAAACTGATGGCATCAATTTCGCCAGATGTGGACACATGGACAAAGAAATTTATGCATAAAAATATACTCCGCAATGATGAATATGTTATTTTTTTACAAGAGTTCGTTTGTGTAAACAAAAAATGCGGCTTTAAATGACGAATGAAATGTCAAAATCATTTTGATAAATATGTTTATATAGCATGTCGATTGAGGCAATAGTTGAAAATGGAAGCTCATTTCTCTTTCATCTTCTTCTAGTTGAATGATGCTCAAGTAATATAAGAGGATGTTGCATGAGTGCACAGTTTGATGGAATATTTAAAATCATTATTCCATAACTCAAGTGAGAAAATTATGTTTAATTACTTAATACTTAATACGAGCAATTTAATTTCATCCATATTTGTCGCCTATATATTGATTGAAAAGTCAAACATTCACCTTTGAAAAATAGAATTTTCTTGAGCTTTTATTACAGTTGCTTTAAATTTTAAAATGGAAGCTTTATTTTTCAAAAAATCTCAATTTTTTTTAAAGTAAACTTTGTAGAATCGTTGTACATACATTTCAAAAAATATCAATAGATATCCTATATATGCTCTGTTCATTTCAAAAATTGTCATAATATAAATTGTGTAGAAAATGTCAAGCCATTTTTGACAACAATATTGTTCATTGAAAAAAATTTTTCAACTTCATTGTTTAAAGCTACTTAGACTCTTTTGGGTTCTTTTGACATCCAGAGTTGAGTCTTTCCAAATAATTTTGGGACTCAGAAAATTTTTGGTTTTGGGCTAATAAAACCATGAATCTATATTAAAACTATAACATATTATATATTTTTGGAAAGCTCTTGAGTTAAGCTATATGAATTTGAAAAGTAAAGTTAATTATGTAATCAAGGGTTGGAACCTCAGAGGTTTGAAGTTGTCGAAAAACATACATTTTGGTACAACACACTGTGCCTTGTATTTTAGAGCAAATAACATTCCAGGTAGTGGATAAGGTTTAGCAAACAACACTTTAACAGGCTGCATATAAATTATATTTTTACCTTTCACTGTTTTCTTTTTATGAGTTATCAATCCTTGGTAATATTTCATCATTCAAGAAATTAAATTTAGCATAACTTTTGATCAGACTATCCATTTTTGATGATTTAAACAGTTTTGAACATGATTTTGTAAGGCACATCAGTAAAATGTATGTAAATATTAGTAGAGCATAAATTTCAAATTTTATGTTACCGCTAAAAATTAGCATATTTTTGGCTTATTGAGTTTTTATGATTTTGTCAAATTTACTTGCTAAATTGACTGGTAATGTGGTTTAAATGATTGAATGATTAAAAAACCATGATAATTAGTGAAAAAAGTAAGTGAATTCAATAAAAACTGAAAATTTTTATCAACAAAATTCTTCCAATTTCCATTATTACCAAGGTTTGATAACTCATAAACAGAAAACAGTGAAAGGTAAAAATATAATTTATATGCAGCCTGTTAAAGTGTTGTTTGCTAAACCTTATCCGCTACCTGGAATGTTATTTGCTCTAAAATACAAGGCACAGTGTGTTGTACCAAAATGTATGTTTTTCGACAACTTCAAACCTCTGAGGTTCCAACCCTTGATTACATAATTAACTTTACTTTCCAAATTCATATAGCTTAACTCAAGAGCTTTCCAAAAATATATAATATGTTATAGTTTTAATATAGATTCATGGTTTTATTAGCCCAAAACCAAAAATTTTCTGAGTCCCAAAATTATGTGGAAAGACTCAGTTCATGCTGTAAAATCGTCGCTTGATTGAAAATGAGGAAATAAAAAAATAAAAGATATTTTAATCATTCACAAAGTTTTTCAATACAAAAAGGAGAACATACCGAGCGACACAAATGAATAAATCGCCGTCAAGGTTCCCTCAGGGATACATTTATTAATCCATATGGAGGCGGAGGCTAAGAGGAATCCATATGGTGTTAATAAATGTATCCCTGAGGGAACCGTGACGGCGATTTTTTCATTTGTGTCGCTCGGGCATAAACTTCAATGATTTTCTTGTCACTTGAAAAAACAGAAAGTCTACAAGTGTTTTGGGAGAAGATTTTTATCTGAAAAGCTATTTGTTGATAAGCTTTATTACAATTCCTTGAATCATCAAAAGGGCATTGTGCTAAACTTTTATAGATGCTATAACAAACACGTGTAGTAAAGTACAAATTGTATAACTTTATTGTTTTGATGCTTTTTTTATTGATAAATGTTATTAGGGGTCGTTCGCAAATTACGTCACACAAAAAAATGACTTTTTTGACCCCACCCTCCCCCTTGTCACAAAATTTGTATGAAGAAAAAAGTTTTTTGTTTGAACTGTCACAAAATCTTCAACCCCCCCCCCCCTGGTGGGTAGCAATACTAGTATATTTGTACCTGCATATTACTTTCCACGCTTCGACTTCTATCATTTCATACATCTATGAGATTTAATGCTTAGATTATTTTATAATTTTAAACATCACTATTTTTCCAAAAAAAAAGCGCATTAATTTACACATCAGATAGTAACTTTTATAAAAGTTTCATCAATAACCGACAACAATTTCTGACGTCTCCTTAATAGCTCGTAATAAACTAGATAGATGTAATAAAACAAGAGTGCTTTTGAAATTATTTATCGATACAAATTAATATTATTGCTACATGTCTGCATGTAGCACATAAGCTTAGTTTCAAATAATTTCCTGACATTTGCTGTCTGATGAACACAATTGATTTAAAAAAATCGGTAGTTTATTAATGTTTGGAGTTGTTTGTATGCTACAGAAAAGATACACAGAATGAGAAAAATGCGACATTTTCCCTTAATAAGTTATGATGAAATGAATGAAATAAAATAAAAGAACAAAAGAATATTAAAGAATTTTCATGTTGCTAGATTATTTAATGGTATTGGAGGGAACTTCTTCATGATGAGAATAAACCTTAAAAAAATTAATTCGTGTAAAGAAATCTTCAAACAATTAATTGTTTGTGAAAAAGGAAAGAGAAGAAAGTAATTTTCGAAAGAACCTTGAGGCTTTTTTTTCAACGCAAAGCGATACAATGAATATTTTTTTCATTCTTGTAATTACTTTTAAAACTCGTCCAAAAACAATTTTCTTTAATTATATTTTTCGAGATAATAAATGAGAAGAAGACTTCTTTTGAGAAAGATTAGATGATTACCTTTTCCTAAGCTGTTAAATCCATTTATGTCAGTATTTACAAAAAATTATTTAAAAGCTGTGGGCGTCGAAGAAATCAGTGCTTAATGGCATTTAGAACAAATGATGGATCTGATGAGTGCTTAATTGCTTCAACCCAACAATATTTATTTTTAGAATTGACTCTTGTTCATGTATCTTAATCAGTGTAACTTTGAAAATTTCGAGCATTTCCGGCTAGTTGAAATTAATGTTAAAAAACAATTTTCGTTATTTTTCCGAGAGAGATTAGTTGCAATTAATGTACATAATAGCCCATTAATGTTAATATGTGTAAGCCATTGGGATTTTCCAATTATATAATTAATGAGAAACTTTTTGCTTCCATTTAAGAACGAGAAAAGAATAAATGTGGACTGCGATAAAAAGTAAAATTTTAAATGTTTAATTTATGTCTATTAAATTCATTGAAAAGCACTAAACACATTTATTTTGCATTTATTTTTAAGTGCTCATATGTTGCATACTAATGGATATTTTTCTGATCTCAGTTGACGGTGAATATGCAAAGCTGCAAACATATACTAAGGCATTTTGCCTTGTTTCGAAAAAAACAGAAGCTCTATGACTACAACTCTTTGACTCATAGTTAATATACTGATTAAAATTCACCCATGCCTGCATAATTGTGAAATGCATTCCAAAAATATTATGGTAAATATATTCAACATGAAAATAAATTTCTGATTGGTTTTATCACATGCCGCAAATTTTCATTAAAATATGAATTGAATTATCGCTGTTACCATTATTATTCTTCCTTCTTTCAAGCATTAAATTATTTTAGTCACATAAAACATTCTCAACTATTTCATCCATGTTAAGGGAAAACGATTCAATCTTTCATTCACTAAATATTATTGGAAATATTTCAAAAATATTGACGTGAAAGTTCAAAGATTAAGCTCCTTCAAGACACAGGACAGATGATGAAACTTGGTCAACTTTTCTCATCAATTTGAGAAGAAAAGAAGAAAAATAAAATTTTAAAATCTATGCAATAAATGAAAATTATCGATAAAAGTCATCAATTAGTTTATTAGAAAAGTTTTAATGTCGAAACGAACACACAAAGAATTTGGAGATATTTTGATTGAAAACCTTGAGTAATAGCTATTGAAACGATTAGATGATTTATAGGTCATTACTTATCTTGAATTTGGAAACTATTAAAAAACTAATTACGAATTTCAACAAGAAACTAAGCAATGAGAGCTTGTCTTTTATAGATTAAAAGCTCTAGAGCTTAAGAAACTACAAATTAAAATCTTTAGAGTGCTATTTTACTCCTTGGCAAGTTATTTATAGAAAATAGATACACAAAGTTGCATTATTGCTATAAATAATCTCAATTACTGAAAAAGAAGAAGAAAATTTTATAATATATATATTATTAGAGATTCATAATGAGAATGCATTGGAAAAATAGGAATAATGCATTTCTGTCATTGACCTTTTTGTGATCATACTTTATGTTTTTAATCGTATATGATGATGCATATTGCACACTCACATGTGTATCATAATCAACTTAAAGAATAAAAATTAATTTGAGACAATATTTTATTAGAAAATTTTCTGATATTAGATGAATGTGAGCTATATTTTGATTTTGTTGTTACATTAGCTTGAATTGAATTTTCATTCGCTGAACAATTTCTTTGCTCAGACACTTATTTTAATGCTTGCAGACATTTTAACAAATTCTCAGAAAATTTAAATTGCTCTAATTTACCTGTGTCATAATAGAAAGAAAAAAAGAACCTTGATTTAAGGTACTGTTTTTTTTCTGCATCAATGTTCCTTACAGTATTAACATCTCTTAAACTTCAAGAGTTCCTGTAAGCAAAGTCTAAACTCATTGCAGGTAAAGCAATGTGGATATAATCAAAATTAGCTAATTTTGAAATGTGAGAAAATCAATTAACTCGACATTATCCTAGTTTAGCTATTTGCCATTAAAAAATTCCCAATAACACGTTATGCAATTGATCTGACTTAATGCTAGCTACATCAAAGAAGAAAGAAATTATTTCCACTTGAATTGCATTTAATAACTTTACAATAGATAGTCATTCGAGGAAAAGTAAGAACGTCGACGCAAAATTCGTCGACGCAAAATTAAAACATTTTCTTATTTCTATTATAAAGCATGAAAATATGAAGCTAAAGGTTCCATCGTTTTTCTATTTTCAGTCGCATAACAATAGATGAAGAAACGTAATGAAAATTATATTAACGGAGGAAAAACAAAAAAAGTTTTATACCATTATTAAAGTACTATCGACATTCGACATGATTCATTTAAAACTTGTACCTTCAACTTGAGCATGTAAAGACGAAATATAATTAATATTTCAATCCTCTATATGAGAACAGAAATACTATTGCATGCATAATGAAGCATGTAGATATTACATCCCTTGTCTTACTCATCATCATTATAATTTCTTAACCATAATTTAAGGCTCGTTTTGAAAAGAGATGTTTCTTTTATTCAGATTGTACTAGCTTCATTTTATAACGATCAGCAACTTTTTGTTCAAATGAAATGGATACATGTGTTGCTGTGTCATGCATGAGATTTCTATTGTGCATGTCTTTTCATTTTTCTTTAAATTTTTATCATTTGGGACAAATTGTACGAGATATTTATTCCGGAAGTAAAGAACAAATTTCAGTAGAAACTTTTCAAATTATGAGCTAAGTTAAAGAGCTATATGCGGCGGAAAAGAATTTTACCCAAAGGACTCAACTTCTGCTTAAAAACAAAAACACTTCTATTCATTTTAATATCCTGCAGATACCAGGCAACTTTTAATTGTTGCTATATATCGTAAAAGTTGGATTATCTTTACAAAAAAATTTACAAAAAACACATAAATGTTTTCAATGTCAACAGAGAAAAATTCAATAATGCACAAAATGTTTGTAAAAATATGAAAACAAAAAAATCTAAACTTTTCTACGCTTCAGAAAATGCGCATTTGTTGCTTACATCATGCATATTTTATAAACACTTCCGCATTTTCTGAACAACACCTATAGCTGTTAAGCGACTTAGAAATAAAGTAATGGAAATGAAAATTTCTCGAGGGCTATGACTGTACACAAATAGAAAATAATAAAAGAGAGAAATAAATTGATTTTGAAAGAAAAGACACTTTTATGACAGGAAGACAGTTGTCAAATTGAAAGGGGTTGGTTAAGTTCAGTGTTTTAAAAACTCACAAATCCATTCCTTTAACAGCAATGCATTATCATTATTCGTTTTCTTTTCAAAATCCCTATAGAACATCCATAATAAAAATCATGCTATTTACATTCAGTAGTTTTGTTAAGAAAATCTTTTCTGACACATCAGGAGCGTAAAAGTAAAGCAGGAACTTTCAACTCCGGAAACTTTTGAGCATTTGCTTTGAGTTTTTTTTTCTTTTTTGTTTTCAAACTTTTGTGGAATAAAGTTTTAGAGAGATTTATTTCAAATAATCTACATAGTTATGATAATTTTTAATGAAATAGCTTGCAGACAGTTCCATTATTTTATGCTAACGTTTAAAAATTATTTTTCATGGTGACCGAAATCTCATTAAATGTAGTTTAATCGCTTTTCATACTCATCCGTCCATTCACCATGAATAAAATAAATTTCCTCGTCTGGGTTAAAAATTAATTTATTGACAACAATATTGTATCCAAATGAATCGGTCAATAGGGGTTAATGTGGGTTGGTAATCATAATATTCACAGTCAGTGGGCAGTAACTGGTATTGTCTATCAATAAATATTATGCTTTTTCTGATGAATGGCTGATGAAATTTTATACACGTGTAATTGTTGTCAGGGTGAAAATTTATATGAATAGCTACTTATTTGGGCTAGAATTTCCTTCTTTTGATCATTTCGAAATTTTTAACCGCTTAAATTCAAATTATATATGTCAGTTACTAATTCAATTTTTTTATGTCAGTTACAAATCACATTCTAAGAGAATTTTAAGAGTTTCTTAATGGCAATTCGTTGCGTTGAATCTCTTTTATTACATATTGTACTATGTTTATGTGAAAAGGTTTTTATGCCTATTTAAGCAATTTAAGTAATGTTTAAAATGGCTTTTCTAAAGAAAATATGAAATAAAACTAATAATAATAATAAACATTATATCTCTTCCTAGGAATTATTAAAGCTAAGGTTAAAAATAATTCATATTTAAGGTCATAATGAAGATTCAGATTTAATTTTTTTACGTAAAAAAAATATTCTTAGAATAATCCATTAATTTTTTTAATTAATTTCTTTACTTTAATTACGTTCATATTTCAGTAAAAGTCAATTTTCTGCATTTGCTTAAAAATATTCAACAGAAGAGAAAAGTTGTCTCCAACGCATAGGCAAAAAAGTAAGAAAAATTTTGATGAAAATTGTCAGGTTGTGCTTTAGGGGATTTTGACTCTTATTAAATTTGAATAAGTCCCATTTCTTATCCGAATCACTTAACCATGAAATGATGATAATCAGGTATGCTAAATCTTATATTTCTCATAGGAATAATAGGATTTCCAAAAATCAGAACCAGCTTTTGACGATAACATAAAAATAGAATCAAAATTTCCATATTATGGCTGTTATACTAATGACATAAGCTTATTGCAAAAAAATTACTTTCTGAATGGAAATAAATTCTCTGCAAACAAATGTTACGAGCATGGAATAAATAAGAAGTCAACGAATCTGCAGCATCAGATTCGTATACCAATTAGTCGTATACCAAATTAGGATATATTTTTCTTCTAAAGATTATGTCGCTTTAAAAGTTATGATTATTAAAACTAATTCCTTTGCTTTTATCCCAAGACTCATATTTAACTTAATTATAATTAATAATAATCTGTCCGACCTCCTCAAATGTCATTGGATATTTTACTTAATTAGATGGATACTATTTTTGGGGTTTTAAATTCGGATCCATTGGGAGTAAAAAATAGAATTTAAATAACATTTTGAACTTAATTTCACACTTTTTAAAAAGAAATGGCATGCTTTTATGCAAATGTCTAGATTTTTTAAAAAGTCAAGGGTGTTGAATTTCCACGATTTATTGTCCGTAAAATTGAAATATGTTAATTACATGAATTTGTTAAATACAAAAGGAAAAGCTTTATTTAAAACTCTTACTACAGGATCCTCTAGAGAAGAATAAATGAAGAATGGAAAATAGAGTGAAAAACTAGTGAGGAAAACAAAGCGCGAGCTTTTGTGAAAATTAATTCAATGAAACCCTAATTAATTTTCATTCATATTTTAATTTAATTTACCTCACTTTCGCTTATTGTGTTTGATTTTTTGGCTGCTTCAATAATAAAATTAATTTAATTCGAATTGAGATTGCCATATTAAGCTAATTCACTCAAAATAAATTTATATAAAAGATAAGGTATTGAAAATAAATTGAAATGTTGAACAGTTTTCCTTTTCAGAAAATGAAGAACCTTGAAGCAAGGTTAAAAATATGACTGCCTCCAAAAATTTCTGCTTTTATCTTTTACTTCTATATTTAGGCTTCATTTGCCAAAGTAATTTCTTATTTATTGAATTAGATTTTTTGAATGATTCTTAATTTTGAGTTAAATGAAGATATTTCATCCCTTTTACATGAGAATCTTGTTACGGAACACTAAGTAAGTAAATTGTGATTCTTGCAATGGTGTGCCAACGTTTTGCTAACTTTATAAAGACTGAAAAAAAAATCACATGCATTTTCAAATTATACTGAGTTTTTTAAACTAACAAGTTTTCTTATTGCTTACTTACTTATTTCATTGGCTCTCTTTTTGACACGACATAACTTTTCGATTAAAAAAATCACTGAAAACAAATTAAGTTTTTCTTTGTTGGAATTGAAAGCAATGACTTAAATGCTATTCTGATGTTGAGAATAGCTTTTTAATTAGTTTGAAGTGTAAATCATAAAGATTAACGTTCCTTCTATAGCAAAATGTGAATGAAAAGTTAGAACGTTAAACATGAACGGACATGAACTTGAATGATTAATGTAAATAATGAATTTATTTACTGTTTGAAATGCATGCACTGATACTAAATAAAATTTTTTGGCTTTTAATACAATTTGAATAGCTGGCTGATGATTTATTGAATAAAAAAAGTATTTTGCATGGTAACAATTGCAATCATTTAATATATGAGATAAAATAAAATTTACAGAATGAATAAAAAATTACGATATAGCCAGAATCAATCTAATTAATATTTTATAATTTTATGTGAAAATTTCTTTCGTGCAAATCGGTTGGGGCTGTTCACTTATTGCTTTTAGGGGGGAAACAAAGAAAATTTTATTCATGGAAAATTTGTGACAAATGAGGGAGGGGGGTCCATTAAGTCCGGTTTTTGCGTTACGTAATAATTTAATCTTTCACAAATGCTCGAGGCTGGTAAAACAATGGGCTTTATTATATAAATAGGATTTTTTTAAAAAAAATGTATTAAATGTTATGGTCAAAGATGAAAATTTGCTAATTACCTGAATAATAAATACATTTATACAATGACTTGGCAATTATATTAATCTGATGAAGAAAAAACTGAAGTAAGTAAAATATCTGTAAAATACAGGTGCGTAACCTGGGGGAATTGGGGAAAAATTCCTGGCTACGCCGCTGCTAAAATATTATTTATTTTTTTGTGTACAAATTTAATAATAAGTTTAATATTAAAACTTTATTTAAAGTCACAATTGAGCTAGCTTTACTTAATGTCGGACAAAGAATAATTTTTAGTTCAGTAGCATAAAATATGCATACCAGCTTTCAATCCTTTTTCAATTAAGCATGAAAAATTTAATTCAGTTTAATTCCTACAGAAAAGTTTTATTATATGCAGAAGTTTCGTTCAATTAAAAGTTCATCTGAAAATAACCAAAATGTGACATAACTTTGTAAACAATTATTGGACAGGCGGGAATGCTAATTGTGTAATCTACATCTCTGCAATCTTCCTAACAAATTTTACCAGTACATTGAAAATTAGCAAACCACACACACCACTCAAGTCCAACATAGAACGTAATTGGATTACCCCAGATAGCTACAACCAAGGCCTCGGGACTCCCTAAAAAGTATACTTGTGTGTCAGCAATGTACTGTATAGTATACAATAAAATGAGTAAAATGCAGCTATTATGAATAAATTTCAGTTATGTATAGCAAATTATAGTAAGATATAGTAAAGTTAAGAAAAGTATGGTAGAGTGTAGTAAAGTGTAGAAAAGATAAGAAAAGTGTAGCAAAGTGACGTAAAATATAGTGAGAGTATAGCAAGTGTAGCAACAGTATAGATAAGTGTAACAATTTAAAAATGTGAGAAAAATTTCCAGAAAATTATTTATGCATTAAATTGACTGACGTTTAATTGAACCCGGATTATTTACTACTTAATATCACGATAAATACATTTTAGTGTAGTCAAACGTCAAGTTTTTTCAAGTATTAAGACATTTACTTTGGATTAAAAAGATTAGCGCATATAAACATTTATTCCTCAAAAAAAATTTTTCATAAACATTTCAAATTTCACAAAATAAAAATAGTCACAAAATATTTATGGTATAATTTTCATATTTTTTAAAATTACTTTTTGAATGCTTTTTAGATATTCAAAATTTCAAGTTAATTTTTTCTTTGAAGTTTTTTTTGGTAAAACGTAATGTAAATAAGTTTCTGAAAAATGGTTATAATGGTACCAAACTAATGTTTTTAGCACAATTCTTAGCAACCTACTTAAATTTTGCTTTTTTAAGAAGTTGAAAAACTGAATATTTTTTGATAAAATCATTTTCTTAAACAAAAAATATGAAACTAATGGGTTTTTTACTATTTGTTGAAATGATTGAACATATATTTACAGATTTAAAAATTTCAGTTATTTAAATTTTTGATATATACGTCATTTTAACTTTTAAAAAAATGCTATTCTCTAATAATATTTTATTTTAAATTGAAATTGAATGTTTCAAAATTTAAATAATAATTTTAAGATTTAGCTTTAGAGATTTTTAAAAATTAAAATTTAATTTTCTAAGAAACTTTGTTTTTTTAGCTAAATTTAAATGCTAAATGAGTTTATTAAAAATTTAAAGAAAGTCCTCGTGTTATAGATCGAGGGACTTAAGCGCATTTTTGTGTTAGCGATCAGTATTTGATTAGCAACGTACTGCATATTAAATAAGTCAATCATGAATATTTTGTGACTTAAATAAATTCGACGGCTCGATAACGGTTTTTTGACATGCACTAAAAGTAAATGCACTTGAAAATCATTAATTATAGTATAATTAACAATTTTGCGGTGAATTTTCATATATTAAAATGGTTGGTCATTTAATTTGGTTGGTTTTTAGAATTTCAAATTTTCTAACGGCTGAAAAAAATTTGAAATTATAGAGGTAATGGTGAAATTATAGAGGTAAAATAAAATTTTGACAGGTTACACCGTATTAAAAACAAAAAATCATTAATTATAGTATTTAGCGTTGGTTTTGAGATTTTTAAATGTCCGAGGGGCCAATAACTCGATGGCACGGAACTAATGCAAAAAACTAGAGCTCTCTACGATGTCTAGATAAAAAGTTATTCTTTGCAGCTGAACAGCCAGCCGAACAAAGTGCATTATTAAGCTACCTTTTTAAAACAAGTTTCAAAAATGCGCTAAAAACTGTAATCTAAAAATTTTAAAATTGCAAAGTTTTTGGAAACTACTCATATAAAATACGAAAAAAGGCCGCTTTCTTGAAAAGAGTTTCAAGCCCCTCGCGAATAAACGTGGAAAATTTTCATTAAATTAAATAAGCAGTTTCCAAGTTGTTATTAGTTACAAAAAACTTTTAATTAAGTGCCTGGTGTTGTCTTTTCCCCAGGGAAAATGGGGGGAGGCAAAAGAAAACAAGATTTATCGCCAAAAATTAATTTGGACGAAAGTTCAAGCAAATCCAAGAAGAGGAAGCAAATTCCTCAGGATGAGGAATCAACAGTTCCAATCACAACAACAAGAGCAGTCAAGCCAATATTCGTGCAAGCAAATCTCATTGATGTGAGAAAATTGATCTCACAAATAAAGTTGCAGGTTAAACCTGCTTTTAAAATTTCATCAGCAAATACAACTCAAGTAATCGTCAAGGCTGTTTAGGATAAGGCCTCAATAATAAAACTTCTGCGTTCTCAAGCAACTCCATTCCACACCTTCTCCGAGAAATCGGAGAAGCCACAGTCATTAGTATGCTAGAAGCACTCAAGAAGGCGTCAGTTCCAGCTATTAAAGTCACCGTTCTGGTTAGTCATCAACGTGCTTAATCACAATCACAATTATTGTCGATTTGGCGACAACGTCAAATGCACGGAGGATCACGCGTTAGGTCTATGCAAGCGAAAATCACGCGAAGGAAGTGCCAAGTGAATAAATTGCAATGGCGATCATGCTACCAGCTATAGGCTGTGCCCATCATTCACAACATATTCCAAGAGAATCTGAGCTTTGAATTGTGTCAAAGCCGAAAGTTCCAATATTCAAGATGCAGACTCAAGTGCCAAATCTTTTGAGCTGCGATAACTACCCATCATTAAATAATTCAAAACATCAAGTTGCTCAGTCACATCCAGTGAATGCCGCAAACATCCCATCAACATCCACAACAATCCAAGAGATTAATCAGCAACAACTGATTTCTAATACTAGTTACGCAGAGAAACTCAACGAAGCAATAAAGACTGAAAGTCTTCTCAAGAAATTCACCGAAGCTCAAGAACGGCTCAAGAAATTTCCGAACATCGAGCAAGCTATAAATGAATATTGTGGTTTTGTCGACGAAATCGAAAAACTCCCAAAAGATGCTCCTCTAGGAGCTTCATTTAATCTCCTGGTGAAAAATGGCATTGTCAAATATCCTTCAACATCGAACAAGCCAGTTCAAAAATGATATTTTTCTTTAACGTAGCACAAAATATAATATTTTTTTTTCTCATTTGGCATTTTTTTAAATTTTTTCTGCCTATTTATCAAGTTTAGTTGTAAATTTCATTCATTAAAATTACTAAATCATCAAGTTAAATTAGAATTAAAGCCGAATAAGGCTGGTGTCTAGAAAAAAACTCATGATGTATCAAAGATGTACTTAATGAAATTTCATGTAATAAATCAAATCTATTATCTCCTAAAAACAGTAGTTTGAGCGAATATGTGATTAAGTATCTATTGAGGAATTCTTTTTTATCGAGCACTACCAAAACTTTTGAAAGATATATTTTTCAACAAATCATTATGACCTTAAGTAGTTATTGACCATTATTTATCATGAAGCTTTAATGTTTTGTTCATTAAGATTTAATGCGGAAATTGCATAATTTTTGGCTTTATTGTGTTATTAAGCAATTATAAATAAGAAAAATTAAAAATTTATGTTCCAAAATATTTGTATTTTCCATACAAAAAGAATGGAAAATTTGCAATTGTTTAAAAATGCTGAAAAAATAATATAGTAAAGATATAGTATAATGTAAAAAAGTGCATAAAAATGTAATAAAGTGTAGTGAAGTATAGTAAAATATAACAAAGTTTAATATAATGTTTGAAAGTATAGTAAAAAATACTAAAGTAGAGTATTGTGTAGTATATTATAGAGGGAGCGGATCATCTGGCAGAAACCATGGAATCCATAGATTCATAGAT
Organism: Chironomus tentans; assembly: GCA_963573255.1. NCBI lineage: Eukaryota > Metazoa > Arthropoda > Insecta > Diptera > Chironomidae > Chironomus > Chironomus tentans. Next base: position 56,418,993 of record OY754302.1, on the reverse strand, counting down.
ACTTCTGGAAAAGACTTTTTACAATTTTAAACATCATTAACTTGATTTTTAAAAAAGTTTAAAAAAAATCATTAGTTTTTGACACTTTTTAAAGTCTGCAAAAGGATTAATAAGTTTCATAGAGTCCATAAAATTAAAAAGTATCTGATTCCATGGAATCTATGGATTTTTTATGGAATCCATGGATTTTTATGGAATCCATGGATTTTTATGTAATCCATGGAATCTATGGATTCCATGGTTTCTGCCAGATGATCCGGATTCTATTATAGAAAATTGTAGTATATTATAGAAAATTGTAGTAAAGTGTGAAAAACTAGTTTAGTGCCGCAGATTGATAAATTGTATTCAATAGTGAGCTGAGTGTAGGAGATTTTAAGTAAAAATGCGTAAAGTATAGAGAAAAACTAGTTGAAAAGGACATTGTGTAGGGAGTCCCTGGGCCATGGCTACAACTATGGGAATGACTCCTTATACTTATATAGAGTACTGTAAAATCATATTTAGCCATTTTTACATTGTTGAATTTAAGCTATAGTAAACAGCTGATTGTAAATAAAATATAAATATATGCTAAGTAATCGATATTTGCATTTAATCAGGCATTTACTAATTTTTTAAAGTAGATAAAACTGTTTATAAATCATTTATTTATATTCATAATATCCACTTGAATTAATTTTGATGTATAATTTATGATTCTTTATCCTCAGGTAATTAAATTTATTTAAATGATATGTCTTGCAGTGTACGATTCATTTTAATCCATTTGTTGTAAGTAAATAAATTCATTTTTTTAGGTAATTATCGAAATGCGATTACCTTTTAATGCTGCATATATTAAAACTATGACAACTTTGATGCTCATTAGTGATACGTCATTATTATGTGATATTACAGCATAATGTTTTAACGATGCAATATGTATATTTTATAATGAATCTTTAACATCCTTAGTTACAACTGCCATTAGCTCTACTGAGCTCTACAATCTATTGATAATTATTAATTTTAATATAAATTAGAATATATTAATGGATGTTTATTATGAATATGCATTTTGGAGAGTTAATAAAAATAAAGTTTTTAGATTTAGGCGTATACTTTCAATACTGTTAGAGTTTTAATGATTTCCAAGAATTTTTGATTAATTTTTGTATTTTGAACATTAACAGAAATTTATATAAATCGTAGTAGAAAGTTTCCAAGAAAATGGATTTAAAGTGTTTCTGTTCCTTTATTTCTGTAAACAACGTATCATTCTTTCAAATTGCAATATTGTATTTACCAATATTTCTTAATGCATCAGCTCTTTACTATTGTATCATATATTTTTTACCTGCAGTCACAAATTCAAATTAAAGCATATGAAAAAGAGAGTAAAAGTAAAACAGTAACTGCATGAGCTACGTTGATGCAATTGTTGCTGCTTCTGTTATATGCAAAAATGTCGGTTTCAGTATATTTTTATATGCATTATACTCAACTGGTTAACGCCTGTTGAAGTTGATTACATTAAAAGTTGTATAAAAATATTTAACATAATTAATTGTCATTGTGGACAAACCATTTAAAACTGATTTTAATTGTATGTAATTAATTTATACTGTTCATTAATTGTCCTTGCGGATTCATGTTATCAAAAACTTGTTGGATGTAAACTTAATTTTCAATGCATTAATTACTTATACATCAAAAAATTCAAGACAAATTTAAATGTTAGCCAGCAATAAAGAAAAGACTCGTAAAGCATCCTGTTGCAAACATTTCCTGTAGACATTAAAATTTTTAATTGAATGTTACGCATTACAAAACACGTGTATTCACATCCATAGATTTCACCTAATTGAATTTAAAAAATTCGTTAAAAGTTATTTGTCAGTTTAATACAGTAGTACTCAAACTATGCTCCGCGACACACTACTGTGTCGCCGCGCCATCGCAGGTGTGTCGCGAAAAGTTTGGCGATACACTAAATTTACACTACATAAAATCGACTTAGCCTACGGATCGTAATATAGCATAATACAGTATAGAATTTGACCCTACAAAAGTTTGTTCTTTCTCCAAAAAAAAGGTCATTAAGCTGGTGTGTCGTGAACACCTCACTAAAAATTTAGTGTGTCGCGGTCTCAAAAGTTTGAGAACCACTGGTTTAATAGATTAAAACTAAAACAGTTAAGATATTTTAGTATAATTAATAATAGTTATAACAAACAAATTAGTAGCAAACAAATAATGATTCGAAGGAAAATGTTAAGATTTATATCAAATTTAATTCACTGCATTTTAATCGTTTTTTTCCTTGCATATTCGAAATTAATTGAATCAATCCATATGAAAATGCAATAACTCCATAATTTACTTTTAATTAAATTTCTCGAGAACTACGTTATGAACTATCACATGTTTGGTATCGATGGAAAGGCTACAAGTCTAAAAAATTTTGAAATTGGACTTAAGCAGTTACTCCCAGAACACCTCAAAGGTCGAAACAATGAGGTATTTTCAAATAAAGATTTTGTATGTGCACTGTGCACAAATTTTTTATTTCTATACGAGTAATATATAGTAATATATAGTACTAAGTAAGACCTAAAACCCGCCACCGTCAAATATTAAATTTGAATGAGACACGGTCGAGATATAAATTTTTGAATTTTCTGATATTTGCAAAATTTTAAATTTTATTTTCACTAAAATAGCTATAACTTCCGTAAAGCTAGATATTTTCTGACAATTCAAATGGATAATTAAAGATTAGCAAAACCGCTATCAATTTCACACATTTTGGAAATATTTGAAGCACAGGTATATGCTATTTTCTTTGTAAATGTTCGAAAACTCATTTTTCAGTAGAAATCATAGCGGCTTTGCTAATCTTTAATTATCCGTAAAATTTTGCAAAAATCGGAAATTTCAAGCATGATATTACTGTCGAGAGTTTAACATCCAATTCATCAATGTTTTCAGCATTTTGGTTTTGTTCTTCTTATGAAAATGACAATGACTTTTAACAGAATTTGTTATATTATTTTCCTGAACATCTCTTGAGTGACTATAATGTGTAACTTTATTTTTACTTTTTTGACACATTTTTTAATAAAAAATTACCAGCTTTTACTTTTGTGAGCACAAAAAAGTTTTTAATTTTGTCTATACATAATTAAGAGCTTATTACATATGAGAATATACAGTAAATTACCTCAAAGCAACATTTTAATAATTAGGCTTTTATGTCTTAAGTGGAATATAATTAAGATGAATATGTGAAAATTGTGTGGGTGACATAAAAGGAAAAATCAGTGAGTCTTTGTGAATTTTAAATGAGTTATACTTGACACAAATCAAATTACACAAACGGAAAGGAGAAAGAGAAGAATTTAATCATAATAATTGCTTTTTTGTGAGTGAGTTTGAGCAAATTCCTCAAAGCATTCTTCAATTTTTGTGTATTTTTTCATTCACAATGAAATAAATGCTTACACAGGACTCTTTCTTCTTGTTCTGTAAAAATAAAATGAAATAAAATGATAAGAGAAAGTCACATGAGAATTGTAAACTGGAATTGATTGAATATTTTTAAAAAGTAATAAATATTTAAATTTTTATATCTGCACCATTCTCTGGTAACATGTTTTATTGAAAACAAAATTGATTACTGGAACAAAAACGTTATAAGCATTTTTAGTCTTCTAAAAAACAAATCAGTTTACTATTCCTTATCTTAAAAAAATGGCATAAAATGTAGAACATTTTATCCGAGAACAATTTATTTCGTAAAATAATTATTTTTCAAATACCTTTAGCTGTCTTCAGCCTTATGCATAGATTTATGAACAATTCTTTTATAAACGTCAGTTTTATAGCTTATTGAAATATTTATTTTGGGTTTTATGTAAATTTTTGGGATGAATACTAGAGTCAATATCAGGGTCAATATATATATATATATATATTTAAAGAGGTGAAGTCATTAGCTCCGAACTAAATTGCTATTCAGTTAGATATATTAGCTTGAAAAGAATTTTCCTCAGTATTCTTCAACTGTTGCCAAAATTTGCTCTTTATACGCAATAAAATAAAAACAAATTAAGTTCTATTTCATCATAAACTTTTCTCAATAAAAATCCATGATTAAAAATGCACAAATAACTACCCTAAATTAAGAGGGATTAATCCCCAAATAAATTGAAAATATAACTAATTAAAGTTATAGCTTAACTAGTGATGCATCCATGGGCTGCGGAGTGAAAGTGCGCACAGAAAACTGACGCAATAAATTAGTCAAAAATAATTAAGTAATAAACACTAATTTTTTGAAGAGTAACGGTAAAAAAGTAGTTCAAAAAATAACGATCAAAAAATATTTGAAAAAATAATGTTAAAAAAGTATTTGAAAAATAAAATATAATTTTTTTACCCCTTTTCCCCCTGCAATTCACACCAAGCAAGATTTAAGTTTTAGAGGGGAGTTTTAAAAAAGTAAACACGTTGCGCACCCCTACGAAAAAGCAGCTATTTAATTCAAAAAACCCGAAGTCTCTACGTACTTCCTCCGTCGAGTTTTTGAAGCACCCAGCGGGCTAGCCAAAGTGGTCCTTTAATCCCATTGTTTTCTAAGGAAAATGCGCTAAAAAACCAATCATCAGATTAGAAATGAGCAAGAAAAAAATTCACAATCACAACATGTCGACCTGCATTAATCAAATAAATCAGAGAGAACATTTGGAAAACAAAGTAAGCAACGAAAAGGTTCTGCTTTTGCGAAAAAAATTCGATTAGGATTTTCAGCTCTCCTAAAGACGTAAAATAATAAATTTTATGTATTAAAGGGTGTGCCTTTTAGAATCGTTCATAATTGAAGATTTTTTACCTTTGCAACTTTATAATTTGTAACCAATTTTATGACTGATTGCTCTTCGATTTTTTTACTGAGGAAAAAATTTACTGCTTGAATTATTAAGCATCATATCTTGAATTGAAAAGTATGAAGAAAGCAAGAAAAGGGAAGAGATAATGTTTCATTCAGTCGATGATTCTCTAATTTAATGACATTTTCTTTAACCATAGAATCTATGCCACGGGATAAGCTGCTCGAGGAAAAATACAAATTTAATTTAAATGTTTCCTTTAAGAAAAGAAAATTTTCTTCCGAATATTTTGTCTTAGTACTGCCACCCCCTCAAAGAAAATGTCAGATATGTCTACCTAATTGTATAGTGGGCGTCTTATAAGGAATAAAAATTTTAGCTTAGAATATACACTAAGAAATATTTTGCTAAATATTATTGAAAGCATTTCTACAGACTTGATTGAATGGAAAGCAATTGAAGTTGATCAATCATTTGATATGTTATAGAAGAAATTGATTTGACATTTCAGATATTTGGAAGCATAAAGCAAGAAATAAATTAAAAGTGTCTAAAACCCTGGTGAATACGTGTTTTGATACTCAAGCTATAGAAATAAGATAAAAAAAATTTTAAAAATATATATATTCACGAGATTCCTCGAAAAGTATTTTATAATTAAAAACTGCATAAATGGTCATTCAATTCCTCTGAATACAAAAATATTTATAAAAAAATGAAAATTCTGTGGTTGAATTCTAAGAAGGGAAAAAATGAACGAAATGTAAATTGCTCTGTTGAAACAATAAACATGAGGAAAATGAAAAACAATTTTAAGGAATGCCTGTTTTGAATTGCTCTTTCGTTTTAAGATAATTGAAAATGTACAAAAAATGATTAACAATAGTATTATGTAGATTATATGAGCGATTCTGGATGAAAAATGAATATCTGACTTTGATCAAATATCTTTTTACATAGACCGAGTTGAGACATGATTTATATATCAAAATGTTGCATTTTGGTTCCTTAATAGAGTAAAAAACATTTGGAGTTTCTAAGAGGAACTGGTCAGTTCCAACGAGCATTTAAAATGTGCCAAAGTATCAACTCAACTTAAAATTATCATAACTTTTAAACAAAATAACTTTGAAGCATAATTATTTCAGTGAATTGTAGCTAAACATAAATCCTAAAAGATTTTGGGAACAATTCATGTGTCCGTGAAGTAGAACGGAGACCAAACGAGTTAAGTGAAACACTATATGTGGGTTTTTTGTGCTATTTTGTGAAAGCACAAAAACAACCCTTTTAAATTTTGTGAAGACGCGTGGTCAGAGATATGAGCACTTGAAGATGCATCTTGGACCAGTTTTCACATATTTTACATTTCTATTTGTAAAATCTACATAGCTTAACCAAAATTGCTGAAACTTCTCCTGTTTTTTGTGCAAGAGTTACCTTACAAAATAAGACCAAAAGAATTTTTTTATTTGCCTATCCTGAATTATTAGAGCATTTTTCCAGTGGCGTAACAAGGGGGGGGCGGGGTATTGGCCCCAGGCGCAAACTAAAAAACTCAAAAAATCCACCATTTTGTACGGGGGCGCAAAAATCCTGATTTGGCCCTGGGCGACGAACACCCTTGTTACGCCACTGCATTTTTCCCATGTAAAGTAGGTCAAAATTAGCGATTTTTTCTACATTTTTAGCTGTAAAATCTACAAAGTTTAAAAAAAAATTGCTGAAACTTGGCCTGTTTTTTGTGAAAGAGTTACCTAATAAAATAAGACTAAAAGAGTTTTTTTATTTGCATATTCTGATTTACTGGAGCATTTCTCCGATGCAACGTAGTGTAAAACTTAAAATTTTTAACGGAAATTAATTAATTTTATTTAGTTGTGGTAATTTTTTTTAACTTTTCTATCATTAATATACAGTTTAAGCTTAAAAATAAAATTTTTTATAAAAAAAATTAAATTTTGTGCTCAATAAGCTATTTGATAAAGTAGCTCCATTTTAAGCCTACTTAAACTGCTGTAACTTTTTAATGATACAATATTTTCTAAATCTGTTTTCTGTGCTTTATAGCTAAGATTAGTATTTTTCTAACGATATATACAACTTGATAGCTAAGTATATCCTTGGCCATAAATACGACCCTTGTCTGTGACCAACCCCAAACTAGTGAAAATCTCAAAAACGTCATTTTTTGATATACTATTTAAAAATATATTAAGACATTATATTTAAGTTTTTTAAGTTTATTTATAATAGTTATGACTATTAAAACTCAAATTTTGTATTTTTGAAACTTTTTGCTATCTGTGGATAGTCTCTTGATAGACTACTGTGGTACTACATACTTGGCTACCAAGTGAGATTTTCACTAGTTTGGGGTTGGTCACAGACAAGGGTCGTATTTATGGCCAAGGATATACTTAGCTATCAAGTTGTATGTATCGTTAGAAAAATACTAATCTTAGCTATAAAGCACAGAAAACAGATTTAGAAAATATTGTATCATTAAAAAGTTACAGCAGTTTAAGTAGGCTTAAAATGGTGCTACTATATCAAATAGCTTATTGAGCACAAAATTTAATTTTTTCTATAAAAAATTTTATTTTTAAGCTTAAACTGTATATTAATGATAGAAAAGTTAAAAAAAATTACCACAACTAAATAAAATTAATTAATTTCCGTTAAAAATTTTAAGTTTTACACTACGTTGCATCGGAGAAATGCTCCAGTAAATCAGAATATGCAAATAAATAAAAATGTAGAAAAAATCGCTAATTTTGACCTACTTTACATGGGAAAAATGCAGTGGCGTAACAAGGGTGTTCGTCGCCCAGGGCCAAATCAGGATTTTTGCGCCCTCGTACAAAATGGTGCCCCTTTTAAAAAAATTTTTTGCGCCCTTTTGTATGGGATTTTTTGAGTTTTTTAGTTTGCGCCTGGGGCCAATACCCCGGCCCCCCTTGTTACGCCACTGGAAAAATGCTCTAGTAATTCAGGATAGGCAAATAAAAAAATTCTTTTGGTCTTATTTTGTAAGGTAACTCTTGCACAAAAAACAGGAGAAGTTTCAGCAATTTTGGTTAAGCTATGTAGATTTTACATCTTCAAGTGCTCATATCTCTGACCACGCGTCTTCACAAAATTTAAAAGGGTTGTTTTTGTGCTTTTACAAAATAGCACAAAAAACCCACATATAGTGTTTCACTTAACTCGTTTGGTCTCCGTTCTACTTCACGGACACACAATTCATTTCCATTAAAACTGTGACATCATTTTTTTCGTCCCCAAAAATGTGAAAATAACAAATCTTTGAAGTTTAATATTTTGATAGCCACAACAGCTAGAAATATGCAGTAAACACTAACATCTTCCCTTTTTAAAGATCTATTAAATACGTAACATGCTGAATAGGGAGAGTACATAAATTTTGTCAAAAACTTTAAAAATATAGAAAAACATGTTTTTGGTCAACATAAATTTACTTTTACTCCTTCTGTTCCTTAAATTATCACAAAAATGTTTATGTCATACTATTCCTTATTAAATAGCAAACAAAATGACGTACAGGTCATGTGGGGTTTGTGCATCAGTTAGGTAAAAAATGATTTTTTGTATTTTTCATACATTTCTTTAAACGCTTTTTAAAGTCTAATTACTTCCTTAGATTCTTCATTTAATGCTCTTTTCAGCAATATATAACTCATTGTACTGCTTTAGTAAAAATTTGAATTTAAAAAAAAATTTTTAAAAAATTTTTCAAACACATTTTTTGTTAATTTAACTATGTTTCATTAACAATTTCAAAACTTTTGTGATGTTAAACGTGATCAAATTAAATTTCTGATCTTTCTGTGAAAAAATTATAAAAGTATGCTTAAAACTGGTTGAGTTATAGCAAATTTCAAGAAAAAGTCCCAAAAATTGTTCGTGAGTGACGCTTACTTAAAGTGTTTTTTTGAAGCAGCTATTAGTTTTCACAAATTGAGATATATACCATTAGATAGATAATTTTTTTCTCTATATTATGGATTAACTTGCTTCAGTGTAACTATAAAGGATGTTCACTGAGACAATTTTCTGATGTTCACGATATAAAGCAGAAACGTTAAGCATGTGAGAGAAATCTAAAATCTTTAAATTTCTAAATGAGAACATCAAAGCTGAAGCGGATCAAAAGTCAAATGCTTTGATTTGGAAGCAAAAGGCATAATTCCTTAGAAAAAAACTTGAATTTAACATTTATAAAGAGTGACCAGGGGAATTTTAAGAAAAAACAACGGACATGTCCAAAAAACTGCGAAAATGCAATGGTTATATAATTAAATAATTTAAAAAAAGTTATTTCGAGATTTACTTTATTTTACCGTTAAATTTATTTTAGTTATTTTTTCTTATTTTTTGAATTTAGTACATTTAGTACGCCTTATTTGTGAACATAAAAACCGTTAGAAATTTTATACAAAAAACTCAATTTATGCCAAAATATAGATTTTCATATAAACTTAACACTTTTACATGATTCATTATGCATAATTAAAAATCAATTGATGCTTTTCTATTTGATTAACTCATTATTCGAAGAAAAATCAAAGAATGAAAAATTTTACATACAAAATTTTTAGTATTCTTAATCAAAACAAAAGATTTAATAATAAAGAATTCTTCGTTATTAAGTGATTGTGACTGCAGGAAAGATTAAAGGCATAAAGATTTTATGCTTCTTAACAATCTTACGATCAAAAAAGTAATAAATCAATGGTTTTCACTAAAATTTCTAACGTACAAAAAATATACGAATTTTCCCACAAAAAATCAGTACTAACGGAAAATTGCTTTACTTAGACTAGTTGGATCAATGCGTAAGGGCAAAAAAATTATAAACCGTTTAAAAAAAACGGACAAAATCTATTCAAAAACGTACAACAGACAATTATTGAAAAAAACGGACTGTCCGTTGAAAATAGTCACATCTGGCAACACAACATTTATACTACATAAAGGAGTTCATTTGTCTTCAATTCAAGGTTGGTAGCTGCATACAATTTATGTTAATTCCGTATAAATACAAATACAGTCTGCGACGTAATGAAAACAAAAACGAGAAATTTCTCTGTTTCTAAAAAAATACATGTGCATGCATTAATTTAAACTACTGAATAATTTCTATCACGATTGCAAATGATGATGATAATGATTTTGTATAATATAATAAAAACTATTCTCTTACAGTACATGTATGTTCGAGGCGAACAATGAAAATCTTCACATATGAAAATATGTTTTCATTCATTCATATTGAAGGTCGATATAAATACCTTTTTATTGCAATATTATTCTCGATATTGATTCGATTCTCGCAGGACATAAAAAAAGCATTTTTTATTTCTCAAATAAATCATATTATTATACTGTAATAAATTTCTTTTATGCTTATTATTACTTTAATGCCTCAGATGTAATTTTATAAAATGTTTTAAATTTTTCTTCTTTTTGTAATAACTCGAGAATATATTTCACATCGTGCCTGAATAGAACAGTAATTCAATTTCGATGTAATTACTTTTCTGGATTTTGCTTCTTGTAATAATTTTCTTAAATCTCATAAACTATTATACCGAGAAGTCATTACAATCATAATTTTATTAGTGTTTATTTTTAGAAGGTCTGGTCTCATGCTGTAATTTCTTGATACATTTTGTAACTGAATTTTACTTTTAGGATGTAGAATATTTTCAATTAAAGCAGAAATTGATTGATAATTTGAAATTTTGTGATAATCTTAATGAGATTGGTTTAATTTTTATAATTACGATATTTTAAGCTTTAAGTATCTATTGATTATACTAAACAATATATAATCTGCAAAAATATTCGTTTACTTACTTTTTGATGAATGACTTTGTGTGGCTTCCAACAAATAATTTTGAGGAAACCAACATGAAAATAATTGAAAGTCACTGCATGTAGATGGTGGATATATTGTAAGTATAAACGTCAGCGACGTAGCCAGAAATTTTACAAGGAGGAAATTTTCAAGATGTGGTAGTGATAACAAAAAAATAAGTACGTCATGGCAACAAATTATTTTCGGTTTTCATTTAACTGAACATATTACTAAGGTGACCAGATATTTTTTTGAAAAAATAGAGGATAAAAAAATTACATGTTAAAGGACAGTCCTCTGAAAAACCAAGCCTACATATTACCAAATTAATTGTATCATGTATAGTTTAAAAAAAATTCCTTTTCTAGTAGAAAAATCATCACAAAAATGTTCAATTGAGAAAAATGAAGCACAATATCAAAGAGTTGCGGTAACATAAAGCACCATAAAAAATTTCCATTTCACATCTGCAAGAAAGACATGAATAAAAATTTATTCAATAAATATCGTCGAAAGTTGCTGATCTTCTTCTTCTTCTTTTGCAATATGCTAGCAAGGTTGCTGCAAAGATTTCCCCATAAATCTGAAGAAGTAGACTTAATTTAAACATTTCTTTAGGTAAGTTCTCGAAAAAAATCTTTATTCTTATTCTCAATTGTTTTGTTATCATTTCCTCAAGTGGCATGTTCACAAATTCGAAAGAAAAAAAAACATTGAGATCCACATAACATTCATAAAAACATTTTATTCATTTTCACATGTTTTTTCATTATAAACATCTTCATATCATTAAATCATTTAAATCTTCATCTGCATTTTCTGTTCTCTTAACTCGTATATGAAAATAAGTCTAAGTTCTCTGATTTATTTCTTCTGTTTTGTATTTTCAAAATTAATTTTCTTTATCTTAATATTTTCACATATATGAACGGTATTTGCTATCTGTAGAATTCTGAATAAAAACTCTTCAAAAATTAGGGGTCGAACTATTATTTTTCCTATTTTCATTATTTTAAACTTAAATTCCTTACAATTTAACAATTAAATTCTATTTTCTTTTGTTATCTTTAATCTTTTTAATATTTGTTGGCAATTTGATTTTCATTGTATGTGTTTTCTTGTTGCTTGGTTTGGTATCGTCAGGCCTCCCACTTTAGGCTTCATTAAACGGAGTTCTCTTCTAGTCCCTGCTGAATGAGAAAAATGAATAATTTTATTAAGAATAAATTGGAAAATATGATAAATACACAAGGCCAGTATTGAGGGGATCTATTTTTGAAAAGTTTTGCGTCAAACTCTATATCGAGTAATAGTAGGTTTACTACATAGAGTTTGACATGAAATATAAACTAGAGTTAAAGATGTTTTAAAGGCATTCATTTCCTCAAGACAATAAAGCATAAAAATAGAAGTAATAAAATTCAAATGGAAAATGTCAGTTACATATTTCTTAAATGTCATAACCATAATTTATTGTCTGTTTAACTAATGAATTTCTATAGAAAATACAAGAATAGAATGGTCTACACACAATAGAAAACAAATTTATTTACATCCTCACCATCAATGGACCTGAGTTGCGAGGTGGAAAGGCTCCATTTGATTCACGAAGAACAGCACAATAATTGGATGGAACTTCAGTTAAGATTGTTGTTGTTGTGACATTTGATTCTCGTTTTTTTGCATTGCCTGTAAGTGGCCTGTTGATGTTGAATTAAGTTGAATGAAAAATTATATTAATTAGAAGGAAAGCAGAGATCGAAGCCGATTTTTTCGGCTTAATTTTATTTTGCATTTTTTGAAAAATGCTTCAAAAAATGCAAAACAAAATTAAGCCGAAAAAATCGGCTTAGATCTCTGAAGAAAAGGTTAATGGAAGACGGGAAAAATGTTGATCATTAATAATGTTAAGTTGAGAATGGAGTGCGGAAATGGTAAGTGATAACAAACTTTTTCTTACCTTAAGCTTTCAGTATTTGAATGAGGCGACTGATGGGCTCCGTTATTTATATACCTATCGAATGTTTATGGAAACTAAATTACTTTTCATTAGCCATATGAAGGACGACATCTGCCTTCAATTTGGTGTCAATTAGTCGTATTTCAAAATTACCTTCGAGTAGTCTGGTTTGATGAATGACGAAGTTGTGGTCTTATTATGTTTCTTGCATCACGCCAACGATTGATGCTTTTCTTGATTGCTTTTCTCACTTCAGAATTTAGAAAGCAGTAAAATAAAGCAACGAAAAATCCCTGAAATGACATAAATTTTCATGAAGACAGGATATTTTTCAATTCGTATTTTGTTGTGTGCTTTCAAAATTTTTCGCTTGATTTTTGTGGTAACAGTTCCTATTTTCAGAGTTAGCAGTAGTACACTTTGGAGGCGTCTCCACAAAAGTTCGAATCCAAAAAAGTGGATTCCAGGAGTCCACGCAAATTGTTAGAAAATTGATTGATTTTTCATCCGTTTTCATCACCAATTTTATTAATTTTTGAACAATTTCCTTATTTTTCTAATATTTCCATTTTTCGGACTTTCGTAGTTCGGCCAACTCTGCCTATTTTATTCATTGCTGAATTTCTTCCAATTTCCTACTCACTTATAATGTAGATTGTCTTCATTTGCCCTTGAAGTTAGAAACATGTGCAGATAACAAATTTTCATTTTTACTTAGCTCAGTTTTGTCTACGTATGTACCCCATTATTTATGTCTATGCATAAAGAAGCTTAATGTGTATCTATATAACATTCTTCTTGCTTTTTTCATTGCATTTGTGGTACGGAAAATGTGTTTGACTATCAAAGGTTTGACTACAGAATTTCTCCTACTAGAGATTCTGCACTTAACTTTTGTGGCACGTTGTTTTTAGTACCAAAACTTTTCAGTAGCAAAACTTCAATCGAGCTTATTTTGAAGCAATGAATAGCTTTACTCGATTAATCTTATAAAAGGCTGAAGATTCTCAAAAAATTTATCACTTAGCAATATTCTTTGCATCTCCGAGATTTACTTCCCTCACAGATTTTATTGAGAACTTAATCCGTAAACTTCAAAGAACATAAATAAATTTCCAATTTGTTGATTGGAATGGACTTAAAGATTAAAAATTTTAAGACCATCAATGAGACTTGAGATGATTTGATTTTTCTTCTTAATATAAAATGTAGCTTTAATGTATTTTATATAAGCTTTAATCTAAGGGATGTTTTGAATGATTTATGTTAGATAGAATATCATTGATGACGTCAACAAGAAAAATAAAGTAAATCTGGACATTATTTGGAAGCTGCACAGCAAATAACAAAAATAATTGAGATTCATCAACAATGTGAGCTATTTTGCACCAATTTTCATCAGCTTCTTATTCTTATTCAAATTTCATACTTATTCCTTTCAATTTATTCTGCAAAACGTGAAGAAATTAACGCTTATTTGCTGAATATTATCAAATGTCTCCCAAGGCGAACGAAGAAATTAAAAAATAAAAATAATTTTGCAATTCAATTTGAAATTTATTTCTCGCAGTAATTTATAAGATAAAATAGGAAGGAACTTCTCCTTAAAATAACACAAAAATCTCAGCACACAATGAATTATTTCATGTTCGTGTAGACAACACATACGATATAAATACATTATAAAAATAGAGAGCTCAAAATTGCATATTCTTATTATATAAGAAGGAATAAGTAATTAAATGTCTGTTTAAACCATAAAACTTAATGAACCGAATAAGGTAAAATCGTTTGCCAGAGGATATAGGATGATTTTGTTTGTACGTATTTCTGAACACATTCATGTTTATAGTTATATCATAAATAGAATAATATCGATTACACGAATCAATTAGCAAGAAGACAAATTAGCAAAGAAACAAAAACGACGTAAATGTTAATTGGAAATTACTCGTCTTCTTTTTCATCCCGGTAATAAACGTCATAACGAATAAATGAAGTTTTCTTTGTGCCATCAAGCAAATTAAAAATTAGTGAAAGATCCAAAAAAAATTATGGCTTTCATTCCTCTTGTTCGGTGTTTGCTCGTCGAAAATGAAATGAAATTGTCCTATGCGTAAACATAAATGAGCTGAATTTTGATGTTGACAGCAAGAAACTAGTGTAAAAAATGTTCAAAGAACCATAAACGTTGTACTACCTGTGTGCTCAATAAAAATGCTCGAGCAATATCGAAAATTTTCCTCTCAATTCCTTCATCTGGTCCATACAGCACAATCAAATACGTCAATCCGAATAATGGAATGAGTACGAGTAAAGCTTTTGATGCTTTCCGATATTGACGTGTCTCAGCTGTGTTTGCTGACCGCAATTTTGTTATGAGCACCTATTATGATTTCACATTAATGTGAATTAGTGGCTTGTTTGCATTTTGACCATTAAATATGATGGCTTTCGAACTTACCCACATGATACTTGTTAGGAAGATAAGATTTATTAATAGTACAGCACATGCTGGTCCTTTAAATATCCAATCTATGCCTGACTCTTGCATCCACAAACACTCGACTTCAATCTAAATTAATTTTGTGTAATATAAAAAAAAGTTGAGGATTAATGATTTAAAAAAGTACATTCCTTCCTATATTAATCCGACCACACAATCAGATACGATTTGAACTATATTTATGAGATAGTTAGAGCAAAAGTGCTATTATAGATTCACTCCGCATCTCACAAATATAAATCAAGGAGTGTCACATTTAATATGTCATTAATTTTTATTTTTATATCTTGCACTCTTGAATACCGTGCACTAGTTACAGTTTGGAAAACTTACCTCGAGGGAATCTCCAACTCCTGAGCCAACAACTCCTTTAAAGATAGACCATGTAAGTGCAACTACAGCAGGAACACCTTGGAATTTAAAATTAATAGAGGAAAAATTATTAATGTTCTTTGCTCTTGTGGCCTTGTAGTGCTAATAAGGTTGATTTCGATAGAAAAGTTGAGGTTTTATACAAGTATTATAATTGAGATCGCATGACGAAATTTTCTTTAAATGTATCGTAAAAACTTTTTAGATGTCTTTTTCTCCTTTTAAATAATCATTTTTGGTTTACTTGTCAACAACTTGATGATTTTTCTATTTTCCTTTGTGGAAACTGAATCATAATATTATTATTGAAAGAATTCCTTGCTTTGCAGGACAAACATTTTTTCTATGATTGTCTTTTGTTTGTTTAAGTAGAAATGTTAAACAAATAGATCTCATTTCTTTTTTTCTGATATTAAATTTTAACAGCATTAACCTTTATGAAATTAACCTTTTATCTGATTCCTTTAAAGCATGCTTTTTTATGTCGCACGAGGGAATGAATTTAAAATGAATAAAGCGGAAAGAATGAACGATGAACAGGAAGAGCGAAACTAAAGAAATGAGATGAATGTAAAGGTTAAGAATTTTAATAAAGAGCCTCTTGTGTAGGATTTGATGTTATTTATTAGAGCCGAGGCATGAAAAACATATAAAGATTCAAGAAAATATTATGAATATAAAGAACTGACTTTAACAGCTGAATAAATGAATGAACAGCTAAAAAAAAGTCTGTGACTGAATTCAAAATATAATGTCGCTCTTTCTTTTCTTGTAAAAATAGAGTCATCTATTATGAATTAAAAACATCCAACTGATTACAGCTGTAATGATTACTGTAATGATAATGGCTTTTTTTCTTCAATGCTTTTTATCTTCTTAATAATAACTCTTTAATGAATCTACAACTTTCAATATTAAAAAAAGGAACGAAGGTTTCATGCTGTGAGCTAAGAGCTTTTATCTAAATAAAGGGTTATATTGCTCATCAAATTGCTGCATTTTCAGCCTGTCTTATCATTGAGGTTGAATCTAGTTGTTGTGACTTGATGAAGAGTCAGTTTTGTTGACTGAATTTTGTTACAATTACCACATTAAAAAACTACTTATTGATTGAAAATGAATGCTGAACCTTATTTTCAGTTAAAGTAATTATTTTTTTTTGAGACCAAAACTTTTTTTTCTCTGAAACACCCAAAAATTTTTTATAAATATTAACCTCATAGAGCAAACATAAAATTTATTTTTGGTTACTTCCATTAGCAAAAGGAAGTGCGCCAAAGACAACCTCCATGCAGAAGCTTTGGCGCGACGGCTTGAATAAGGAGAAGTGAGAAATAATTAAAAGAAAATTTTTTTTTAAATTTAGTTGAAAGCAATGTATTAACTTTATTTCCTATTTCTATCTTGATGTAACCAGAGAAATGTAAATGAATGGATCCTTAAATACCTGACAATATAAGGTTAAAGGCGACAGGAAGTTACATAAAATTCCGGATAATAAAAATTTCTTTAAGTTATTTGTAAAATATATTGTTTAGTTTAAAACGCATTTACGATGGTTTAGTGGAAACTTTCACATTCAGTTTTAAAACCTTTAGATATGCAGTTTTATTAAAAACAATCATGTTTAAGAAGGGATACTTCAGATATTTATTGATTTCGGCTTTTTAAGCCTTAAGTCTTACGCACAGAAATGGATATGTATCATATATTATATCTAGGGTGACCAGATATTTTTTGCAAACATAAAGGAAAAAAAAAATTTCTATCAAAATATTCACTTTTTGAGAATATTTTTTGTGTAGATGAGGGTTATCTAGGGTAAAGCGACAAAAATAGAGGACATTTTGACCGAAATAGAGGACAATTTCTGAAAATAGATGAAGCAGATTGTCAGCTTACATATATCTCGTATAAATTTTTTGGAAAAAGGTTTATATTTGTTTTTCAATTTGACTTAACACTTGAGCTGAAAATGATACGATTTGCAAATAAATGCGGTTAAGTTTTAAGCTAAACATCCCTAAACAATTATGGCTGTACATGCTGGAGTAATTTTACGAGATTGATAGTGCTATTGAGATAAATTGATTTCTACTTTTTTTTTTAAAAAAAAAAGGATTAAAGATTAAAAGAACAATATTTAATTTTCAAGTTCAAATTCTCTTTGTTACAATGTTATGATATAATGTAAATGTAAAAGTCAGCTGTAGTCACGACAAGAACAATTGTGTCTATGAACACAATTTTCTAATTATGAAATTTATAACATTCTAAAAATATCTTTTCTACAATTGGCTAACAGACATTAAATTGCTGACGCAATTTTTATAAGCCCACGCATTTGATACATTGATAAATGTATAGGAAATAAATGCATTTTTTATATTTAGCTTAAAATTTTTCATTTCATTTAATTTTTCAATTAATTCGATTTCTTCCTTGTCACATTAATTTATTATCCACAAGCTCATTAACCCAATAATTCTGTACTTAAGATATCTAATTATGGCTTCCGAGTTTTTACATGACTCGACCAAAAATCGATAAATTAACTTCGATGTTCGGATCTATATTGAGAACAATAATCCAATTGAGAATTAATTTTCTCAAAAACCCCAATTATTGAAGCTTCACAAAATCTATTTTTAAGATATTGAACTTTTTGTGAAACCTTATTTTCATCATTTATCTCATGAGATAAAATAACAATAATCCTCTCTAATCTAAGGAGATGCCATTAATGAATAATGCCATTTTCAATTATCAGTAGTAATTTTTTTATATTTTCGAAAGTTCCTTCTTTGAAATTAATATAATGAAATAAAAAAGTAAAAAATCTTCATTAAAAATTGTCCTGAAATTTATGAAATTCTTAAAAATTAGCATAGGACTGACAAAGATAAGACAAGGCAAAAATTATAAAAATTTTGAATGATTCACACATCTCAGAAACAACTCTGAGCTCTTTTAATATAATAAAATTGAAAATTGTTATCAAGAGTACTTGAGAAAGGTCGGTTCTTTTTCTCACAACTAAACTTCTAATTTCCATTGTGAAAAAGTTTTTAACCTTCTTTTCAAGTTTCATTTTATTCGTCTATAGAAAATAATCAATAATTTTGAAAATAAATAATAAGAAATTTTTCAAAAGTTTTATAAACTTTGAAAATTTGCAATTCTAAAGACCATAAAAGTTTTAAAATGAATTGAGCTGTGTGATTTTTTCTATTTGTCAAGTTGCATCATTGCTTTCAATTCTAATCTGCATCTTACATACATATTTTGATGATAGAAATCTGATTGTATTTGCACACTCAAGTGAGCTAATGCCAATTTCTTTGTAGGTTTTTTTGCTCTACAATTTATTCATGATTCAAGTATGAGTTATATGAGATATTTAATCATGAAACTTCTCATTGGAATTTTTAATATCACATCTTATTGTCTAATAAAATATAATATTAAGTGTCACATTGTAAATTGTTTCACATTGAGGTTTTGTCTCTTCAAAACTGCATACAGAGATAAGAGTTCTTACATAAATATTACGTCAATGTGAATCACGTCATTATTTACGCTTGATAAGATTAAAATTAGTTCATGCTGGAATGTCACTAAAAATTAGATTAAGGCATTAAATTTAAGGACATAAGACACACATGAGACTGAACTTCAAAGGACTTAATCTAAGTTCTTGTTGAACTATTTGTTCGGAAACTTATGCCATCATAAAAATAACAAAAGACATCAAGAAAGTTGTGCTCGTAATTTCTCTATCAACAATGTTTTAAGGGGCCATTCACTTATTACGTAACGCATTGGGGGGTTGAGAAAATGTGACAAATTGTTACAGGGAGCGGGAGGGGTTCGAGAATTTGTTACGTTCTCAATTAATGAATCAATTTTTGAAATTGTCAATAAAATATAGTCAAAATCCGTCAAAATATGATTGTATAGTAATAAATTTATATTTTTTTGGCTAAAATACATTTTAAAAAACTTATTTTCTTTCAAATTGCCTTCAAGAATGCTTGAGGGTTTTTAAATAGGATTTTGTTCGAATTTTTAAATTTTTGTATTGTTTCCCAATAATATTTTAATGTGTTACGTAACAAAAGGGGAGAGCGGTCTAAAAAGTCGATTTTTGCGTTACGTAATAAGTGAACGGCCTCTAAGATGTTTGCAGAAATGCATTTAAGTGTTTATATGTCATACATACCATATCCTATAATAGCGTAAACAGCAAACTTATTTATTACTTCTATACGTGAAAATGTTTCCACAACCAGAAGATAAAGATATAGGCCTGCGAACAAGTGTGTTGTAAATAAGAATAAATGATTATCTATTGCTTTAATGATGGGATTAGTAGGGGGGAGTTGAAGCATTTATATGTAGATTTGGAAAGTATTTGTGCCCAATTTTTGAATTATTTATTTTTAGATGGCTTAAGAATTTTAGTTTTAAAACGGTACTTATGGTCACTAAAAACCTTTGCTTCACCACTGGTTCTAGGAATTAAAGTAGAATACATACATACCCTCAACCATCATCCAGAAAAAATTTGTTAAATTAAAAAATTGCAAGAGTGTTAGTAAAAGTATACATTCTATCAGTCCTGCTGTAGACGACATCTGTATAGAAGGAGTAAAAGACATTTCATGAGAATAAAATAAATCAATTACGTACATGCTGCAGCATAAGATGACAAATTATTTTTCCACGCGTTATCGTGTGGTGTTAGGGGTCATTCACTTATTACGTTCACTTTTTAGGGGGGAGGGGGGGGTCTGAGATTTTGTAACAGGTCAAACAAAGAAAAAAAATTTGATTGGAAAATTTGTAACAAGGGGGGAGGGGGGGTCTAAAATTTCATTTTTTTGCGTAACGTAATAAGTGAACGACCCCTTAAGAATAGATACGAAAATGTGAGCAAAAAACTTACTTGAAACGATAGTGTCAACAGCCATAATAAAGCAGAAAATATATACGTAATGAAAAGATTACAGTGAATTGTGTTACGCAAGCAGCGTAGTTCTCTGTGATACACATTTGGTTATTTTCCATCCATGAAAAGAAAAAAAAGTAACAAAAAGAAGGAAAAATAAGAAAATTGTAAAAAATATCACAAAGTGTGACATTTAAATCGGAAAATGTTAGCATAAACACTTTTTTATTATAAAAATGGATGAAAAAATAAAATTTCCATATACATAGAGCTCTTTATGCTTTTCATATTTTTATGCCTGTGTCTCCATACTCTTATTGAAATGATCTAATAACTATATGCAAATTCAATTCCGCTTTATGCCATAGCAGCAACCACCTATATGTGAATGATTATATTGGAGATTTTAAGTTATCGAAATAAGACGATTTGGTTGTAAATTAAGGTTCGATTCATAAGGTTTTATTCTGTATATATCCCGAAAAACACAACCTGAGATGCTTTTGGTATGTGCCAAATGTTGGCTCAGATGTACTATTTTTATTTGGAGTTATAAATAGTAATATTAATGATTTCACAGTTGGTGTCAAAAAGTATGCACAAAAAGTTTTTTCCAGAATATTTTCAAGGTAGATTTACCAATAAAATAAATTTTTGATCGTGGTTTTCAGGAATTCCGCTTATGATAATTGATTTAAAAATTTGATTCGCATTCTATTTCCAAAACAATTTAAATTCCATTCTTTTAAAAGCTTTTCATTCCTATCCAAAAATCCCCAATCGACAATAATTTGAGGTTGTCAATAGCTTCTGTTACTATAACAATAATGCTGTTGGCCTCTGATAAGTGATAAAAGGGTTCATTGATACTGTAACCAACAAATTGAGTTGATTGACAACTATGAAAGTATCTAGAATTTTGGTCCAATGGTATAAAATCTGAGCATGACAACAGTCTCTGGTTAAATTGATACTTTTGAAGTATGATACTCTTTAGTGTTGCAAAATCAAAGAATTATTTTTGTGAATCTTTAAAAAGCTTGTGATAGTGCTAACCTTCTCATCATTAGTGAAAATAAAATAGAGGACCAATTTTTTTTTTTATTAAAATCTCCTTTGTTTGAGTAAATTTTTTGTATCGGCGTCCATTTTATCTAGTGTAAAGCAGACAATTTTCGGAAATACAAATTGGACCTTTCAGAGGGCAGAGGAAAAATTCAAAAAATAGAGGACAGTCATCTGAAAAACCAAGCAGATGGTCATCCTAGCTATGATTTAATTCCCAATAAAATCTCTTTATGCACTGCGTCAAAAGTTTGACATACTTAAAGAATTTCAGATAAAATGATAAAAATTTCATTTGTATAGGCACGAATATGAAAATTTGATACTAATTCTTGAATGAAATTTTTATATAGTAAAACCTAAAATTGTATTTTCTTTTCCTTCGCATCTCTGGTATGTATATTTCTGCTATAACAATGCTACACAGTTTGAGAAATGAAAACATAAAATTACTCTCTGCAGAAGAAATGGTAATGAAAGTTTATTGAGAATTTCTATTAAAATAAGAAGCTTCCTGGCGCTCATTTTAGGGTTAAATTGTTAATTTTCTGAATAAGACATTTAATTTGTTAATTAATATACATTTATGTGGAAATAATTTATGCTTAATAAAAAAATCCATTGTAATACTAAATTTTCATATCTTCGTCAATAAATATTGTATATTTTTACACGAGAAACAATGAAACGTGTTTGTAGGTACTCAAAGAAAAACGAAAATTGTAGACAATTTTGAGATTGAATTTCACAAACTCGTTAGAAAATTGACATATCTTTATATTTATATTAAATTGTCACAATTATATAAAGAAACCAGAGAACATTCTTCTATAGATTTCATCTAGTCAGCAATTTCATCATATTTTGAAGAGAAATACAAAAAGCATACACAAGTAGAATATGAAAAAATCTCTTTTAATATGCTATGATTTATGCGCATTTTCATCGACAATAAATAATATTCTATTGCTTCTTCAGCAAATCCAAGGAGATTGAGGTAAACAGTCTTAAATCTCTATAAATTCCTTTATGAATGAAAGTTGATTGAATATCAGAGTCAGGTGAACAATCTATGGAGAAAAATCTTAGCTTATCTACTTGCAACCTGTAAAAGAATCTGTGTAACGAAGTACCTTAGTTGCATATTTTGTTATAAATACATTATACAGTGTCTCATAAGCATGCTAATTATAGAAGGAATTATAGCTGATAGATTTTCTTTATGACATACTACTCATCTTTTATTGTTGCTATTTTTCTTTGGAAATTAACAAAATGCTATTTTTGAAAGCCACATCGTCTCAAAAACAGACAGAGTAAGATCAGCATAACTTTTTCCCCAGTCAACTAAACCCTTAAAAAAGTTATAAAGATATATTTTTCTGCTTCTGTACTGATAATTTTGATTTTATTATTTCTCGAAAAATAAAATTTACAAAAACTTCAATGAGATTTTGAAGCTGTCTATTAGGTTGGCACCAATCCAATATGTGAATAGAAAAGTTTGAAAAATTAAGACTTCAGGTTGCACAGTGGTCTAGAATTGGAAAAACTATATGTATTCGTGCATATGAAATTGTCTTAAGTCCACTTTGTGCATTTTTTGCCATATCTCTTGAACAGCTTATCCATATTTAATAATGTTGATATAAATAAACTGCAAACAACTCAAAAATGGGAAGTCAACTAATTGTAGTTGTTTTTACAATACAAATATAAAATGACCGTTGATATATTCCCAACAAAATAAGAAAAACTAGTAATGAAGCGATCACGCTTCATGGGCATATTCACACCGTTTCAAATTATTTCATTCATAACTTAGTATTATGTTACTAACAAGACTTACGAAAAATCGTATAATTTCAGCTTATTTAGTCAAAAATATCAAAGTTTAAGTTAAAGTTAGTTTGGCGTAGCTTCTTTCCCCTTGAAATCCAAAATGACATCGGTTCCATATTTAGCCAGAGCTAAGGAACCATTACAGGGGCGTAACTAGGGTGTTGCAGCTGTCGCATTTGACGCAGGGTGCACGAATTTGAGGGGCGCCAAAGAGTGGGAAAAGTAGAGAATTTTTCAGAGGTGTCGCGGTTTAGAGAGCGCAAAATTTAATAAATCTTAATAAAAAATGAAATTTTTGAAAAATAACGGTCAAAAAATATTTGAAAAATAACGGTTAAAAAATTTTTGAAAAATAGCGGCTAAAAATATTTGAAATATAAATATCAAATATTTATTGTAAAAATTCTATTTAACTAAGTAAGAAATGTCAAAAAAGGCTAGGAAAGGATAAAAAAAACTCAATCACATTAAAGGGATCAGCAGCAGTTATCATTAAAGAATATTTAAGTGAGTAAAATATTGAAAATTTATTTTTCTTATCAAAAATTCTCCGCTTTTTAGAATATGGCATAAATTCTATTTTATTTCAACGAGGAATCAATTCAGCAGATCTTTTTGTACCTGAATAGCAATATGGACTTACAATTTTGATGTCAAAAGCAGTCAAAAGAGGAAATTAAAGATTTTTTTTGAAAATTGTTCTTTAGCAATCTGAAGGTGAGAATTTTGGATGGCTATGTTAATTTATATTTACTGGATCTTTGTTCCGTATATTAATGCTTAACATGTATTGGATGGTCGTATAATTTATAAAAGCTGATCATTTGTTGCATAAATATTTTTCGAATCATAGCAAACATTTCAAATAATTCTTTCGCTTCAGATTTCATTTAACGATCAACCTTCATTGGAATCGGACGCATTTTAAAATTTGAGAGGAGTTTAAAGATCATTTGCTTTGCAGTAAGTTATTTAAAAATTAAGAAGACTTCCTGCATTAACATTAAATAAGTTCCAGGATAGCGCAATTAATGATTTTTTTCATCTTTTCTTTTTAGCTAGATCCAGTTATCAAAACTTCCGATCATTCAAGAAAGATGACATAACTCAGTTCTTTTCGTGTTGTTAGATATGATGCAGCATAAATCATCGATTGTGAAAAATCTTGTGCGCTGTTTTTGACTGGCGACGATTGTGCAGATCTGTTTGGCTGATATTAATTGAAATTCAACGCCTACTAATCCTAACGAAAGATAAGTAATCAAACAGTTTTGAGACATTTTCAACAATTGGTGAGTTTAAACATTTCATTTTTATTAGGGTAAAAAATGTTAATTTTGGTCAATGTATTTTTTGGTCATTTTCTAAAATGGACACTAAGCATTTAAGGTACCACATTTGTTCACAAGATTTGAAGAGGAGCAAAAAATAAGGATACGTTTTTGAGCTTTTAAATTTTAAGCCATCCTGTGACTTGAAATCTTGAAAACAAAAAAATGTGAGAAAATCCAAAATTTGGTACTTTTTTGGTTTTGTCATTTGTGCTAAAGCAGATAATTTTCATAACATAATGAGTATACAGAAAGAAAGCTCTTGATTTCTTTTATCGATGCTCATACCAACTTTCTTAAATAAATAAAGCATTGCTTCAAAAACTTGCAAACAAAATGACCCATTTTCAAATGTATTTTTTGGTCAAAAAAAATGTATTTTTTGGTCATTTTGTAATGATACAAAGTATTAAAAATTTTGAAACTTTTTGATGAGGATTTAAAGGTTTGGGTCTAAGTATTACTTGACATAAAGGATTTGGACATAGCTTCAAGATAAAGGCATGAAATCATCCATAAAACTTTTTAAAAATTGTTTGTTGACAAAAAATTTCAATGCCTACTTCGGAAAAAAAGTACCAATTTTAACATTTTTTGTGACCAAAAAATACATTTTTTGACCAAAAAATACATTTTTCTTTTAAATGGATATATCTTGGATACGACAAGTTTGTGGATTCTGATTTTTTCTGGAGTGAAAATATCCACAAATTGTGACATTTTGATATATTTTCAAGCAAGATCAAATGAAGCAGTGAAGAGTACAATGCCTTCAAAGTTTTCAAGTGTAAAAATGACCAAAATTAACATTTTTTACCCTACTTGAAATTGGTGATTTGCACAAAAAAGTCTTATGGATAACAATAGTCAATACTTATCATTCCTCATTTGTTTTTACTTGAAGTCAATCCCGCTTTTTAGTAGTCTGCCGTGTAGCTTGTCCTCCAGTTCAAGCTTTTTCGATACGATTATTTGCTTAAAATGTGTGTTATATATCGTAGGCTGGAATGATGAGATTTTTTTTTGATCGGTCACTTCCTCTGCTGGAACCAGCCAAAATACTTTCAAAAGTTGCTTACGTAAATCTTACCTACTATTTGTTTTTGACTAATTTTTTGCGTCAGTTCTTTGTACGCAGTAGTTAAGGAAAATTCACTTCCGTCCAGCAGCTCGTGGACGCATCCCTATTTTTTTCTTTCCCCAAAATGTTTAATCTATTTCGTAAAATTTGACATTCTTAATTGGCATATTTTCATTGACTTTTTTAATTAATTGAGTAAACATCATTTCATTTATTAGACTCTTTCTGTTTAGTTGCTTGTATTTGTCAGCTTCTTCTATTTTATTTTGAAATACATGACTACAATTAGCTGGAAATTTTTTCAGAACTGCGCGACTTAAGGTTATTGACAAAAATTATTCTTGGTTTTTGTATTTTCGGCACAATACAATTATTTCTCCTGATGCAATAAAGCAATAGTCTAATGGCAACAAATTTCTTATTTTCTATGACGTAGACGTTTTTGCATCCGGTTGGAGCTATAACTTTTTCATTTTCGGTTTCTAAGTTAATGTCCTTCCATGAAGATTTTAACTAAGTTTTTGTTAATTAGGGGTCGATATGACTACTTCTTATTCCAGCAGTAGGGGCATAGCCAGGGGGTTATATTTTTGATATATTTTTTAAGAAACTTTCAAACATTTTATCAATAAAATGCAAAACTTTTTTGTAGAATTCCTTTAAGGTACAAAATATTCATGATTGTTAAATTTCAGACACAGAACTTTGCAAATCAAATACTGATCGCTAAGTAAAGTCCCTCGATTCATCTATCTTTCTTTCTATAAGCAATTTTTTTTTTTCGTTTAAAAACATCAAAAGTGTTTTTATTGGTAAATATATCATTAGTAAGATTATAATACATTACGATGAATTATATAAATTAATTCATTCGGATAATCTTTTGGGGTATGATGGCCTATTGTGAAATTTTGAGAAAGATTATCACAATAAAGAAGCTGAACTTTGTTTCATAATCTCATGAAGACTAGACCTGGACTATTCCTGCCGCTCCTTTCGAATCTAATGTATCCTATTTATGAATCCTATTTATGGAAAACAGAAATAAACCAGATTTGTTAATATTTTCATTGATCTTTTGAATTTGGTTAACAAAAGTCAATTCATGGATTGAATATTTTTTGTTTTCCTTTTCACACTATGGGAAAAAATTGCAAAAAAGCGGCCATCCACTTTTTTTGGGAATATTTCAAATATCCATTCCAAAGTAATTTTTTCTAATAGAGGACATAAAAGTAGACTTGTGTGCCAAATTTCAGGTCATTTGGTGCTATTTTCATGATTCTAGGGCTGTTTGAAGTTGAAAATGGGTGGAAAATATGATTTTTTCATGCTGTATTTAAACTGGGAATTCTCTGCAACGACAGAAGATATTGAAAAATGGTTTTCAGTTCTTAATAGTGCTAATAAAGAGCTTAATTCTGACAAATTACAAAGTTTATAACTTTGTAATTTTGGTACCGGTGTGCTGGGAAATACATGAAAATCATAGGAAAAATACATTTAGACATGCCGCAACTACCTTAGATGGCCGAGATCCCACCAAATAATCATATGAGCGTATAGCCTGTGACTTCTAGTTTACAAAAATATACATATACTAGGCAAAATACCTTGGCGAAAAAAAGTTATAGTGATGAGTCGATCTATATTTTTCCAAAAACTAATTTCTCTTAGAAAAAAATGAGAACTATAATAAAAAATATGGTTTTTAATGTTTTTCATTGATTATTGTTGTTTTAAGATAAATTGCGAAGAATTTTTTTCAAAAAGTTCAAAAATTACCGAGATATGGGGTACATGTGCTCCCTGACGAATTGACCATTTTTCACCTCACTCAAACTGCTAAAGCTTTTACATTGTAAAATAATTTTTAATTCTGTTTTCTTCTTATTAAAGTCTAAATCAATATCTTTCTAATGATATATAAAACATGATGCTTGAGTATAGTCTTGGTGATGAACTTGGCGTTTGTTTGTGACCGACCCTAAACTAGTGAAAATCTCAAAAACACAATTTCTAGATATAGCATTTAGAAACATAATTCAATATTGTATTTAGGTTTTTTTATTTAATTATAATAATAATGACTACTAAAACTCAAATTTTGTGTTTTGAAAATTTTCTGCTACCTATGGATAGTCTCTTGATAGCCTCCAATGATGTACCCTAGTAGTCTCTATTTGGTCAACAAATCTTGCAACTAAACTTATTTTAAAGACTTTTATCCATTGATTTATATTATTTATGCATATTAAAGGCAAAATACATCTGTTTTTGGTATAATTCAGTGAAAAATTGGGATTTTTGGTAATTTTGTTCGAGATAGTCAAGGGTCGGTCACATTCAATGCACTATCATGCTTTATTCTCCTATATAATAATATTTTCCCAAAATTTTTGAACACTTTTAAATGACTTTTTGAATTTCATATAAAAACAAAATTTCCTATGCTTCAAAAACATGAAGGACATGTTTTTATTGTAGTTTAAATTCGTTTCGATGAAAATCCATTAAAATTATCAAGAATGGTTCAGTTATTGTAAAGTAAATTTTGAAAAAATCACAACTTTCAAAAATTTATATCTCGGAAGAGCAGCCACAAAAAAAATTTCTTGATATAGCGGTTTTCAGTTCCTTGGACGTACTACATACTTCAGTTATAGAAATAATAAATTTGGTTCCAGTTTAGAGTCAAACAGTAGGGAAAAATTATTGCATAGCCTAGTCACAGGGTCGAAATTTCCATAAAAAAATAATCAATTTTCGAGTCTACCGAGC
This sequence comes from Chironomus tentans, assembly GCA_963573255.1. NCBI lineage: Eukaryota > Metazoa > Arthropoda > Insecta > Diptera > Chironomidae > Chironomus > Chironomus tentans. The sequence goes on along the minus strand of OY754302.1, from coordinate 56,390,346 downwards.
GCACGGTGCATCAAAAGTATATCGTGTGCATATTTATATTAAAGCTTATATCTATCAGCTTTGAAAATGACTTGTCCGAACCCAAATTTTACACATTTTGGCTTGTAACTCTGAACCACAGTACATTTGGGCCAAAATTCTTATATTTCCATAAACTACTTACTTGTGTCTACAACGTATATTTTTTTTCCAATTCTAGACCACTGTGGGTTGTAAGAAGATAAATAATAAATTAATTAAGATAATAATAAATTTTAAGCTGATTTATGAATAACCTTTCATGCAGAAAGTTTAGAAAAATGTGAAAAAAGTCGATTTATTTGCGCAACGTCAATCCAGAAGGAAATGGATGAAAATGTCTTATGGAAATTTTCCTGCTGATTTCTTTGATAAATTTAATCATGACATACGAGCCCTTTGGAATTCCTTTAATAAAAACCTCCTCGATTAGGAATTTATCTCGTGTCTAGGAATTGTCCCGAAAAAATCGTGAAAAAAAATTTACCTTTATTTGCATTACGAGAATTTAATCGTAAATAATGGATTACGTGGCCTCATAGCTTTTTGTTCACGTGAATATGGAAATTTCTTCTTTAATTCAGCATCAAAAATGTAAAATCGTACTCACTTAAAGGTAACAAAAATAATCACAGCGATAGTTAAAACGATGATACTCAATGAATATCCAACACAATAAATTATCGTATTGTACTCAACATCGTGCGTTAATACCGAATGTTGTGATGAATGGATACAGCTATCATACATTGATTTCTCCCAAATGCCTTCAGCATTGCAGAATTTCGTGGCATTATCTGTGAACGAGAGAATGAGAATTGGAAAGATTAATTAGCATCTGTAATATGAAAGTGTTGGATGTATTAAAACGATGCAGCTTTAAATCATCCACAGACCAGAAACCTTCCGTTAATTTTTCCAAAACCCGCTTAAATGTAAATCACAGCTTTCCAGAAACACCACTTGGAAATGTATGTGGTGGTGTTGGAATGCATTGTATTTCATAAACACCATATATTTTTTCAAACGGTGGATAAAATCACACATGTGATTTTAATCACCACGTGCATTTAACAGTGGTATTTCTAGATATACGTGTGTTTCACATCACCTGAAATCTTTTTTGTTAGGTAGTGTTGAAATTGATATAACTTAAACTTGAATTTCTCCGAAATTGTACCTTCAATTTTCGAGATTTTTTCAGAGTATCTAGATTTTGAAATAAGCTTTAAATCATCTCTACATCGTTTTGGTGTCAACTCTTTAGTTTTATCACAATTATAATATTAATGATAACATAAAAAATCTTTTTCCACATTTTTATTTACAAGTTTAATTTTCGAGATTTTTTTTCAGTGTGTCAACCCTTTAGTTTCATTACAATCATAATATTTATGATAAAATTAAAAATCTTTTTCTACAACTTTTTCTAAACTATCCACCGAAAAAAATTTTCGGGCATTGTCACATGTCTCCAGAAATAACACTTTTAAATGCACGTGGTGATTAAAATCATCCAAGTGGTGTTTCTGGAAAGCTGCGATTTTCGTTTTAGAGGGTTTTAGAAAAATTTGCGTGGGATTTCTGGTCTGCGGGTGAATTAAAGTTGCATTTGTAAAACATATAATTTTACTGCTAATTTCTATGGATAAATTTAATTTTATGATCGTTTATTAGAATAAGTAAACCATTGGTTCGAGATATATAAATGAGAGGAAATGAGTTAAGTTCCTTCAACCAGGATTTTTTTTTCTTAACTTTTAAAGTTAATTTAACGTAAATGGGAAATATAAAAGCAAATAGAGATGTATGAAACATAAAATTCTGTGTAAAGGAAATCACGACGAACAAGTGCTGAAAAATTCCAATAAACTCTAAACTAGATTAAGAATGATCAAGAAGAATGAAATTAATTCAACGTGAAATTACTGCCTCAAGATTTGTTATTCTCCTTTAACAATCAAAAAACCATTTTTAGCAGATCGTTGCCTAATTTACATTTTTATGGATTTACTTTTGACAGTATGGCTTGGGTTTTGGTCAATTTATTTAGCAAATGAAGCTAAAATAGACCATTTGATTCTCTCTAATGAATTGGAAAATTTAATATTCGGAAGTTGAGTGACAATGTCCCACTTGATTGTGGTTGTGTGATATGTGTGTTTTGGCTCAAATCATTGCAAAATAGTTCAACAAAAACATATCCATTTTAATACTTTTTCAAATTAGACTTCCATACTCAATAAATTTATTATGATATTCTTTCATGCTAATGCGCTCAATTTTGCATTTACTCATGGCTCTTTAACTTTCCACATTTATCATATTTTTCTTAAATATCTTGTCGAAAGGTTTCTCTTTAGTGCCATCTTCCTAGCACTCTCTCAAAAGACTTATAATTTCCTTTATTATTTATTCGTGTTGTTCCTTTTCTTTATCTCTTTCTTATTAAATTTCATTCAGAAAAATTTAAAGAAAGTCCTCGTGTTATAGATCAAGGGACTTCAGCGCATTTTTGTGTTAGCGATCAGTATTTGATTAGCAAAGTACTGCGTATTAAATAAGTCAATCATGAATGTATTGTGACTTAAATAAATTCGACGGATCGATAACGGTTTTTTGAAATTCAAATTTTCTAACGGTCAAAATATATTTGAAAATTTCCCGCTTAAATGCACTTGAAAACCATTAATTATAGTGTAATTAACAATTTTGCGGTGAATTTTCATAATGGTTTGTTATTTAATGGTTATTTGAAATTCAAATTTTCTAACGGTCAAAATATATTTGAAATTATCCTACTTGAAGTTGGCTCTATTGTATTGAAATCAAAAATTGATTAATTATAGTACTTGGCGATTGTTTTGAGATTTTTAAATGACAATGGCCCACATAACTCTTTGGCACGGAGCTAATGCAAAAAACCTGAGCTCTCTACGATGTCTGGTTAAAGAGATCTCAAACAGCCAGCCGAACGAACAAAGTGCATTATTAAGCTACCTTTTCGAAACAAGTTTCAAAAATGCGCTAAAAAATGGCGCACGAATAAAGAATAAGTAGAAAATTATTAACAATCAGTAAATGAAAATTTCTAAAAGGTTTCATTCACTTTCCTTCAGAGGCGTATCCAGAAATTTTTCGAGGGAGGAGTTTTGAAATTTTTTTCTATGAACGGGAAAATTTAGGGGGGGTTTGGGGACTTTTTTCTTAAAAAACCCTAGCAAATTGAAAAAAATTTCCAAAAAGGTAGGGGTTTTAACCCCCAAAACCCCTCCCTGAATACGCCCCTGCTTTCCTTGTTGTAAATATTTTTGTTTGCATATTTAAGAATTTTCTAAATATCTTCTTCATGGTTCATTTCATCGTCTTAGTATGCATTATGGTCTGGAGTCTGATATTGACTTTAAGATTATGTTTTCTCAATGATGATAAAAAGGATGATGCTTAAAGTATTCAAATGTACTTGAATGTGAAGAAAATAAATTCAGATCCATGAGTCTAGGAGTATAAAGTATAGTCAATATTATGATAATATGTTTCAGTTGCAACTTCTTGAATTCCATTTGCACTGTATATACTTAAATCCTCGCTAACGTAATATTTTTGAACTTTACATTAATTTTATTTGCAAATATTGAAAAGTAAACTTGAAGATTTATCCAAATGGAAAATCTATCTTTAGAAATTCAATAAATATCAATTTAATTTGCAGTAACCTTAGATTATCCTTCTTTGGTTTCGATTAACATAGTAAGTATATGCGGATTTACACCATTGAGTGACTGTTCTGAATGTGTTTATTTATGCATTTTTTCAAGCAGAAAGGACAGTACATGAACGAGTTTATATATATATATATATATATATATATATATATATATATATATATATATATATATATATATATATATATATATATATATATTTATATTCTATATATATATAGGTACCTATATGAGGTCGTCCAAGTTAAAATGGGAAAACTGTATTTTTTACTTCTTCATCCATATTTCTGGTGTTTTAGAACTTTATATATAGTATTTGGTATTGTTGAAAAGGTCCTACTTGTGGCTATTTGATTCTGCAAGAAAATTTTCAAAAAAGCAGCACTGTGCCTTAGTGGAGAGCCTTAAAGTTGGTCCAAACCATACTTTTTCAAATCCATTTTTCAGGTCTAAAGTAAATTTTATATTTTATGATTGTTTCCTACAGAATAAAGTCCATACTAGAAGGCAGTGAAAAAGAAATTTGATTTGGAATTTACGTTAAAAAGATATGGAGCTGCAAAGTTTTGAAATTTTGAGATTTTTTTTAAAAAATTTTTTTTGCATTAAACATGTTTTGCAATAACTTTTAATGTTTTCAATGTTCAATTTTGTTTTGGTTTTTTGCACTTAGTTTCGTTATATAAAGTCTACAATAAAAAGTGACTTAAACTGGTTTAAACTGGTTTTAACCAGTTCTAACTGGTTTTAACTGGTTTTAACCGGTATTTATTTTTGGTTTCATTTAGCTAATTTTATTAAAAATAAATACCACTTTTAAAAAATTTAGTTAGAAGTAGTTTAGTCTGTTTGTGCACCAAAAAATACAAATATTTTGCACTTATTTCTATTAAGCCACTGCCATATTTTTCAAACTTATGTTATGTTTGATTAAATAGCAATATATACAGCAATAAAGATCAAAAATGAACGAAAAAATTAAATTTAATTGTCATATAGTGAAATATTATTAATAGATTGATTTTCAAATAATTAAAGTATATATAGTGTTTTAAACTGAACATTCTCAGACTGAACTACTTCTAACTAAATTTTTTAAAAGTGGTACTTATTTTTAATAAAATTATCTAAATGAAACCAAAAATAAATACCGGTTAAAACCAGTTAAAACCAGTTAGAACTGGTTAAAACCAGTTTAAACTGGTTTAAACCAGTTTAAGTCACTTTTTATTGTAGACTTTATATAACGAAACTAAGTGCAAAAAACCAAAATAAAATTCATTGAAAACATTAAAAGTTATTGCAAAACATGTTTAATGCAAAAAAAAATTTTTAAAAAAAATCTCAAAATTTCAAAACTTTGCAGCTCCATATCTTTTTAATGTTAATTCCAAATCAAATTTCCTTTTCACTGCCTTCTAGTATGGACTTTATTCTGTAGGAAACAATCATAAAAAATAAAATTTACTTTAGAACTATACCTGAAAAATGGATTTGAAAAAGTATGGTTTGGACCAACTTTAAGACTCTCCACTAAGGCACAGTGCTGCTTTTTTGAAAATTTTCTTACAGAATCAAATACCCACAAGTAGGACCTTTCCAATAATACCAAATACTATATATAAAGTTCAAAAACACCAGAAATATGGATGAAGAAGTAAAAAATGCAGTTTTCCCTTTTTAACTTGGACGACCTCATATATATATAGGTATATATCTTGAAAAATGTTTTGTGTGGGAAACTAAAAACTAAATTCACAAACAGAAAATTCAAAGTTTTGATATTTTAGCGTAATTTTTGACGTGGTTGAAGTGAAAAGGTTAAATAATATTCTTAAGATGTCATGCTTGATGGCTGTGCCTCAACGAAAACCTTTAGTCATGACGTAATTTATTCAAAATTTTTGGACATTAAATTTTAAAAATTAGACGCAATACTATAACGACCAATAAAAACGTTGTCATGCTGTACATTATAAAAAAAATATTTCAAAAAAAATTCTTCAGATTAAAAGCATTCATTTCTCATGTTTCAAACTCATATAACCATTCTTTTTAAAACAATAAATTTCAAATGTCACATAGCAAAGCTCTGCATACAAATTCATCAAAACCTGAAAATAAAGTATGAAGCTAAACAAAAACTGGAAATGTTTAACATAACAAAACATTTTCAAGTTTCTCAGTTAATAAGACTCTAGAGACACAACGTTCCCCTCAAATGCTATTGCCCAAGTATCATTATTTACTGTGAATATACTTGACTTTGGAAATCAAGCACCCATAAAAGTACCATCGAGTGATTGTATTTTGGAAGGAATTTTTTGTAGGACTACATTTAGATTTCATAAATCTAAAATAATAAGTGATTTTTAAAAAAAAAAATTAAAAAAGTTAGATTCTTTATTTCCTTTTAACAATTTTCTTGACTCTTTCCTCTAGCTTTATGTCGAAAATAAAAGCTTGTCCTACTCCCGAAGAGTAAATTTACTTTTCTCTTTGTACCTATGCGAGAATTATATTTTAATTTTAACTTGAAAGTAAATGAAAAAATAATAATAGAAATTAATTTAAATTTTCATAAATCCTTATTTCCTTTCCTTATTTCCTGTAATTACATTAGGAAGAAAAAGTAAAAGTCTCTTTCTGCTCGTGACTCCTTTTACTTTTTGCCCTTTTCTCTTCGACGTCATTGAAAGTAATATGTTGTGAATAATTCAAATACTTCCAAAATTGAATATTTCTTGTTCCTTTTCTTAAATGTACTTGAAAATTAATATAAATCTATTCTTACTTAGTACAAAAGCAACATACTTCATTTTTGTATATTTATACATCATCGTCATCATATGTTCTGTGTATGAACGCTCGTATATAAAATATATATACGGAGACAAAATGACGAGATGGAGAGAGGTTTAAGTGGCAGATTCAAAGCTTTAACAATTTTTGTGGTGAAAAGGGAAATTTATTTCAATTTCGGATGAGGTATTTTTCACAGCTCATTTTCCACTGATGAGATTTTTTGCTGTATGATGCTTCTGTTGAGAAAGTTTACGAATTAAAGAAAGAATTTTTGACCTTTAGAATTTCTCATAGGACCCTCGTAAAAAATTAAGTGGGCTTTCATAAATAAACCATGCATGTTTTTTGTTCGTGAATTATGTTATAAATCTTTTAGGGGCCGTTCATAAATGACGTAACGCAAAAATCGAGATTTTTAGACTCCCTCCCTCTATCATAAAATTTTCAAACAAAATATTTTCTTTTGTATGGAAATATCACACAACGTCAAAAACCCCTCCCTCCCTAAATATTGGACGTCATTTGAGGTCGTCCAATTAGAAATGAGAAAACAGCATTTTCGACATTTTCGATCATATTTCTAAGACTTTAAAGATATATTTATCGATTAAAGATATATCGATTTTTTAAAAAATATTAATACTAACTTTTAAACTTTTTGTCATAACTTTTTACAATCATAACAAATTATTTTTTGGTTTTCGGTATTAAGCTCTAAATATTTCTGGCTTTCTCCTGGAATCAGTTAAAACCAGATTAAACTGGTTAAAACTGAATATAACCAGTTTAAACCGTTGTAAACCAGTTATAACTAGTTTAAACCAGTGTTAGATAATTTAGTATGTTAACACAAGTTTTAAGTTGACATCAAAAACTGGTTCAAACTAGTTATAACTGGTTTAAAGCGGTTTAAACTGGTTATATCCAGTTATAACCAGTTCAATCTGGTTTTAACTACACTGGTGGAAATTGAAATACGACACCCCTATATTTTTAAAGAAATAGCTATTAAATGATCATAAACTATTACATGTTATATATCATTAGAAAGGTCTTGAAAAATTAGATAAGGTCCACAAACAACTTATTGACTAAAAATGCAGCAGTTCCAAGTTATTTTCAAAAATGTGTTTTTTGGGTGGAAATTGAAATACGACACTTTAGGAAAATTTTGTAATAATTTCTTTAAATTTGATTTTATCGTAATGTGCTGTATCATAACTTGTAAATTTATGTATTCTGGACATTCCTAGAGCATTTTGAAAATTTTTAGAACTTCCTGTGAACTTTTGTGTCCAAAATAAAATAGCAATAGCTAAAAAATTGTTTTTATCGAATATTTTTTTAAATAACTGTTTTTTATAACCAAGTAAAAGCTAAATACATAGATTTTTGAATGATTATTTAAATACTCTGCAAATATTTAGCTAGAAATGAGTAGAAATGGTTAAAATTTATCAAAATATTTCTTATAAACAAGCATGGTGATGAAAAATTCATCTTTTCTCTAATTTTTAATTAAAGATAAAACCTGAAATTTTTAGGACATATTCTTGATTGTTTTCCCCAGATATTTTCATATAAATATATTTTTTACCTCCATCCATAATCGCTAGGATCATAATTTAATTCATAAATTGAAAATTATTTCGCATCACTTGAGTTTTTGCATCAAATGATGCGAAATAATTTTCATCATGAATTAAAGTATGATCCTAGCGATTATGGATGGAGGTAAAAAATATATTTATCTAACTACTATGAACAGACAATTCTTCCGTTATTTCGTACAAAATTTCAAATTTGAAAAAAAATCATACGCACCAACACATGCACAGAATTTTAAATAATTTTGATACGTTAAAAGTAGAACATTTTTTTCAACATTTTAAAGCCAAAATTGGCACTTAAAATAGCTTAAAAATGAACAAAACATCATTAATTATACAAAACATAACGTAATTTAAATGATTTGTAGAGAAATTGAATAAAATTTACAAAAAAATTCTTTGTTTACTTTAGGACATTTTAGCACAATTTTACCTTTTCATGAATTATTCGGCGAATAATAGACTTAATTAGTCAATTATTGATGTAGATCACTTACTGTACTCTTCAAACAGCCCTTAACGTATTCTAAAGTATTGAAAACCAATCATTTTTAGAAATTGATGAAAAAAATTGTTCTAAGAATAACGGCTGCTAGGTTCTAAAATAAGGCGTACTAATGGATCTTATTTTAGAACAAATTTGAAAATTGGCTTTAACGTATTTGTTCATAGTAGTTGGATATTTATATGAAAATATCTGGGGAAAACAATCAAGAATATGTCCTAAAAATTTCAGGTTTTATCTTTAATTAAAAATTAGAGAAAAGATGAATTTTTCATCACCATGCTTGTTTATAAGAAATATTTTGATAAATTTTAACCATTTCTACTCATTTCTAGCTAAATATTTGCAGAGTATTTAAATAATCATTCAAAAATCTATGTATTTAGCTTTTACTTGGTTATAAAAAACAGTTATTTAAAAAAATATTCGATAAAAACAATTTTTTAGCTATTGCTATTTTATTTTGGACACAAAAGTTCACAGGAAGTTCTAAAAATTTTCAAAATGCTCTAGGAATGTCCAGAATACATAAATTTACAAGTTATGATACAGCACATTACGATAAAATCAAATTTAAAGAAATTATTACAAAATTTTCCTAAAGTGTCGTATTTCAATTTCCACCCAAAAAACACATTTTTGAAAATAACTTGGAACTGCTGCATTTTTAGTCAATAAGTTGTTTGTGGACCTTATCTAATTTTTCAAGATCTTTCTAATGATATATAACATGTAATAGTTTATGATCATTTAATAGCTATTTCTTTAAAAATATAGGGGTGTCGTATTTCAATTTCCACCAGTGTAGTACCAAAAGAAATTCAGAAATATTTAGAGCTTAATACCGAAAACCAAAAATTAATTGGTTATGATTGTAAAAAGTTATGACAAAAAGTTCAAAAGTTAGTATTAATATTTTTTAAAAAATTACAAAAAATTCAAAACTTTGAAACTCCATATCTTTTCACTGTGAAGTTCAAATTAAATTCTGTTTTCAATGGCATTTAGTATGTTTTAGTCTGTAAGAAACAACCATAAAATATGAAATGGATTGTGTAGCTATCCCTGGGTAACGGTTTTAAAAAAGTATGTTTTTGACCAACTTAAAATCACGCCATTAAGGCATAGTTCTACTTTTTTGAAAATTTTCTTCAAGTTTTTAATAGCCACAAGTAAAATCTTTCTAACGATACCAAACACTATAAATATATCTTTAAAGTCTTAGAAATATGATCGAAAATGTCGAAAATGCTGTTTTCTCATTTCTAATTGGACGACCTCATTTACGAATGACCCCTTAGAGGAAGTAATTTTGAATAAATTAATAAAGTTCAACAGATGAGTTTGTCATATTTTGTTGTTTTTTGGAGGAAACATACTAAAAAAATGTTATTAAGACTTCTGTCGAGACACATTAACACTTCCTAAGCTGTTTTTTTTTCATAACAATATATCAATGCATATAAAATTTCTCTAGTAAATTATCTTTTGTAGTATATCAAATCCATTCTAACACAATAAGATAACTCAATATATGAACAACCCATTCAACAGGGGTGCACCCAGAAATTTTTTTAAGGTGGGTCCGAATTTTTTTTTTGTTCTTATACTCAAGTTATTGTACTTTTTATTAATTCTAATGGTACATGAATGATTAACTAAGAAAGTAGAGCTTCGGAAAAGTGTCGGAATTTTTTTAAACTAATTTTTAAAAAAAAGTTTTCCCTGTAAAAAATTTTTTGAGGGGGAGAGTCCGGACCCGGACGGATTATATCCGGTGAATATAATTTGGGAGTCAAATATTTTTAAACTTTCGATCTTTTCTTTTTTTTTCAAGAAAACCCTTAAGGTTATAAAAAAATTTATTTTTATCTCATAGGCCTTCATTTTCTAGGACACAAACATCTACATTTAAAATTCATCCACAAGTACTTTAACCTTGAAAAAAAGAACATTTTAAGATGTACGAATGAGTGTTTTTTTTTTGAAAAGTCTAAATCTGATGATTAAATAGAATTAAAACCTGCATACAGAAAACATGATGAGATCAAGAGAAAATTTACAAAAACTAAGAAGAAGAAGAAATTGAGGTAGCAACAAGGAAAGTGTACAAATAAACACTTGAGCAGATGTGTAAGAAGTCGTGAAGGATGAAATTGAACATGCAGTGACTTTGAAATGAACTAAGCACCGAGAAAATGCTTAAAGTTACAGAACTTCATGTATATTGTTCTGTGTGTGCATATATTTGCAAAATAGTAGATAATCATTCGAGTATCTGCACATAATGTTGTTTGTTTTCTTGCACAACTCGTTAGCGAGTGCCGTTTCTGAATGATAAAGACACAGCCTGCACATAGAATGTTCAAGTATATATCTCCATACGATAGAGTTGTAGATAAACTTGAAAACTTACATGCCTTGAATAACAATAAATCAGATGTGAGAGAAAATGACAAATCGTGTCTTATTAAAATATAGATTTGGTATGGGAGTAAGCACATATCACATCCATGTTCTTACCTTCTTCATCATATTGCATGCCATTTATGGTGAACATGCAGCGTTGCGTTGCTAGTGTGTTCACTGCAGTTGGAGGCCAACATAAAACCTATGTGAAGGTAAAAAAAATTATTAGTTTTGAGTATTTTCAAATAAGACTCAAAAGCCGAATAAACGAAGAAAAAAATTCGGTAGTTCTGTTCAGTATAAGGCATTTAGCAACATTGGACATTATTAATAAAACTTCCACGGGAAAAGTTCACAAGAAGAAGAAAAACGTAATAAAAAATTCTCACAACATGTCATCCGTATCTTACCTTATCATGTGTTGGCGGACATCCCGATAGATTCGTTGTCTACATAAAAATGAGATAAGTCACATAGTGAGATTGATTTTTCAATTATGTATACAATTTTTTTAATTACCAGAGCATGAATGTGCTCATATAAGCAGGAGAGTGTATCCACATCCGTACTATTTGATGCTAAGGTTTGATTATCGAGATCGAGAAAATTCCCATATGGGAAAGATTCATTCACTTCGGTGGAAGCCACTACGTACATTCACTACTTTTAATTTTGATTTACTAAGATTTCAATTTTTTTCTTCCTTATTTTTCACTTTTCAATTACTTATTTCACTTCCTCTTGCGTCTTTTTCAAATGAATTATTCTTTAATCAAGAGAAATTTTCTCATAGTTTCTATTCATATTTCAATTATTACCACTCCTATACGACTCTATTTTATTTATCATAAATATTATTCCTCATATGAATTGCGTAGGATATGATGACTACTCTTCATCGCAATGCGGTAACTCAGAGGCAACAAAATATCTACAAATAAAAGAAATATTAAATATTGTTGTTTGTTTTAATTTAAAATGCGGAATTTAATTAAAAAAAGAAAGAGGAAATGAAAAGATGTACTGAATAAATTTTCAAATAAATTATAATCTAAAATATTTTAATGAAACTTTTCATAGGAATTTCGAAATAAGGGGTTTACATTAATCCATTCTGAAATGCTTTTAATCAAATCTGTCATTGTACATTTTTAAACTTTTACACTTAAGTTTCAATCCCTTACTTGGAACTTGGAGCTAGTTTCATTTTCAATACGAAAGATACTCAAAATTCCATGGCGATGATACACAGCAGCACTTCATGGTCAAGATATATTCATCGTTTTTGAAGGATTTATGGAAAGAATGGTTTTGTGTTTAATTTGTCTGATTAACTGATAAGATTGTAGAATGACTAGATGAGAAGGTAAAAATTGAGGTGCAGAATTTGATAAAAGGCATAAAAAATGAAGAAAAAATTTTACCAAAAAACTTCTGGTATTTGGTTTTACCATCAATATTAAATAAATTAAAAGATTGAATTCCCAAAGTATCATTCACATGACTGGTTATCTGATTTAGATCTGACTGGTCATCAGAATTCTCATGGTCCAACAGATAACTCATTACTTATTTCAGGTGGAATGCGACCGATTGCATGCCAAATGTCTCGGAATATATTCATTAGTAAAATTCTCGAATTTAATTTTTAACATAAGTAACTACTCAGATGATTAAAATAAATTTCAGCTTTTTAAATGCGTTTGAGACATTAATCCATCAACATTTTATTATACTTTATTCGTTATCTCAGCAGAAGTACGCATATTATTATATTTCACTAGTGTAGTACCCCGTCAAGCATGACGGGCATTTTTTTCTTCTTTTAAAACAGTAAAATTTATATTCATAAACGATTAATTTCAAACTTTAAGCAGTTTAGATATTAAAAATTTCTTTATAAACAACATTTTGTGTGAAAATTTTATCATTTTTAAGAAGCTTTCCTTGATATACACCTTGATTATTGCTATTTCTTGATCTTGATATAGCACTAAATTGTCTTGAAATATAAACATCCAGTACCAAAATATTAAGATACAGTAACATCCAGTAGGAAATAATAGCAGATATGAACATCAAACTCAAAACAGTAAATAAGAATCTCAGTTAATGAAGAGAAAAAAATCTCAGGTAGGAAAAAGAACATAAAGTTTATGTCATAAACTGTTTTGAAATTCTCAATAAAAAATTTTTGTAAAAAATGGGCGTGGCTTAGAGCGGAATGACAGAAAGAAAAATGAAGGCTTTTATATATTTCATATTATCCCCAGTCTTTCGAGAACTTTTGTTTTTGGGGTTTCAACTTTAAGCAAATACTGTACAATAAGATTTGTAGATTACGTGTCTGAAGAACATAAAATATTTCGTGTTTTCGCATAAAGATTGTCATTTATTGTAACAAAAATAAAGATATGAAGGAAGAGCAATCGATTGATTTATGTCATTTATACAAAGAGCAAAAAAATTTGGGTGTTTGGGTACAAAAATTTGTCAATTATTTTGCTGAAAAATTCCTATTCATATTCCTTACTTTCACCGCCTTTTATGAATTTAAGCTTATGGTTGAGATAAGAGCGAATAATGATGAAGGAAAGGAATGAAAATCCTCAAAGATTTCACGAATGTCACGCCTGTCAATTATCCCAAAGATTATTGATTGAACATTCATGTTTTTGAATTTTCACCTTTAATTAATCATATTTTCTAATGGTTGCTATGTTTTGAAGTATCTCAAGGAGCAACTTCTAGGAACGAAAAAAATCATTTATATCCTACGATAAAAATGATTCTTATGTGTATAAGCATGTGGATTAGCATGATTTGTTTCAAAATTAGAATTCTGATGAATGAAATACAAATAAAATGATCCAATTACAAATCCAATGATATCTTCAAAAATCTCGTCAATTTAATATATTTAAAGAATTGCCAAATCATTTAATGACGTAGATCCATTTCGTCCAGATAATAATCCATCAGATTACATTCATCAAGTATTGTTCGATTTGACATTTTGTATATAAATTCGTCTGAATAACGAGAAATGTTTACGTTTTTTGGAACAATTTAATGATCCGAATAATTTTATGAAAAATAAATTCTTTATCTCCAATGGAGATTTTAAGGAATTCAAAGAATTCAATTTAGCAAAGGTCATGAGATATGCTTTTCCTTTCAAGAAAAAAGTTTTTATTTTTATATGGAGGTAAGAGGTCAAATTAAATTATGTTCCTGTATATAACCTTTTTGTATTCCGACGAATAAACATTTTCAGTTTATTCCTTTTGTTGTTGGAAATATACAGAAGAATTTTACTTTATAGAAAATCTTTGGAAAGTCTTTAAAGCTATTTTCCTTTGATGAGACGAAGGTTGCTATTAAAAATCTTGGTAGTTCTATTGGTAATTTTTTTAATGGAATTTTCAGTAAAATTCTGAATTCCATAAGATAACCATAGCATTACCTACACAACTGTTAGCGTTTGGTGATTTGTTTCTATGGTTTCGCATAAACTTTATTTTTAATGCTAGCAAAAATTTATCAAAAAGTTTTTCGAAGTTTTTTTTACATTTTCTCAGCAATTTCCAACTAATTCTTTTTTCCAAGAATAAATTAAAGAAAGATAAAGTTGAGGACATTTCAGGAATATATTTAGCAATTCTGTTTTTTCCACAGAAAGAAACGAATAAAAAATTTATTTATGTATAAAATTTGGCGGGAAATCACTTTCCCATTGAGAAAGCAATTTTCATTCCTTCGATTGGCTTCACCCTGGCTTTACTGTAAATCCGATAAAACACCTTAATGTTCTGCTGTTTTTCCCAAATAAAAACGCTTGTTCGAGAAAGAAATATGAAAAATGAGAAATTTTTGCAGCTTATAAAAAAATCCAATTTCGTTTTTAGAAATTTTAATTAAGTTTGACACAGTCTTGCCTGTGTTTGACACAACAATTCCGTAATCTTGTGACCAAAATCTTGTATTTATTCGTAAAACTCACAGAAATCATACAACAGAAGCGTAGTTAAGACGGAATTTTTTTCTTCTTTCTTTGCAAGTTGCAGAAAATTATCAGTCAAAGAAGGAAGAAGTTACCTAGGACAAAATCATTACCACCCTGAATACACTCTTGTAGTTCAACATGTTCTTAAAAAGTTCTTTCACTAGCTTAATGTCACATTTAATGTCTGATGTCATGCTACTTAATGCTGTCATTTAATGTACATAAAAAAATGTTTCAGAAAAAATGTTCTGGCTATTTCCTCGCTAGTAATTCAATAATACAATTTTGTGTAGGTCTAATGTTTCGTGAATTTTTAAAATTTCACAATCAATTAACTGCAACATTATTTTTTAAGCCACAGCTCAATAATCTCACGATATTGATATATTTACTAATTAAATGACCCTCCATTCACTTATGTTAAATACAATAAAAACACTATTTATTTTATAATACGATAGAAAAACAAATGAAACAGTAAATGCGATGCAAAAGCAGAAAGGTTGAAATGGAAGGGTTTATAGTAGTGACAAAATAAGCATCATTATTATTCTTTCATTTACAAAAGCATACATAAATTTATTCTCATGTGAAAGCGGTATTAAAAAGCCATGGGAGGAAAAAGTTTATGCATAAATTTTCCTTTCTGGTATTTTTTCTATAGTTCTTTGTTTTTTATTCTATAAAGCTTAATTAAGCTTTAAATGTCAAAAATAAGAATCTGCATAGAAAGAATACAAAAAATAGAAATTGATGGAAAATATAAAATTGTTGGCAGATATCTTTTTAGCGATCTCATTAGAAACAGAGAAATTCAAGGTGGGCTGAATCACTTGTCTTGTGTAAAATTCGAATGAAGTCATTTGAAGATTTCCACTTCGAACTCTTAGCAACATTGATCAAAATTTTCATCTTTTGTTGTTTGTGAAAAGAGGTTTTATTTAACCTGAAGATTGAAATTCTTTTTGAAAACAGACCAAATAGTAATTTATAAGTAAATAAATAGAATAATAAAAATCTATCAATGCAATGGCTAGATCCTGACGACTAGTACAAAAGTATCAAAAAATTTAATTCATTTAATCTATGAACTAACAAAATTCGAAAAAAAAAAATTCGTAAAAAGCATTTTTACTATGTTCAATGTCAATTAGGATAAAGTAGCACTTTCTTGGAACAAAATATGGAATCGTTCCAAAATTTCAACATTTGAATCATGTCATATTGCAGTATTTACAAGTTTTCTGCTCTATGTTCATAAATTGCTCAGAATTTGATATTCTTTGTAATTTGAAAAATTCTTAATTTATTTATAGCCACAAATATATTTTAGATATCTAAAATAATATTTTCTTCCGATTTTTGCTTAACAAATTTCAACATCCTTGCTTCAACATGTCTAGAACTTTTTTTTGTCATTTCTCTAAAATGCATTATATATTAGCATAAAACATTATAAAACTTTTCCAAATGCCTGGAGAAAAAGTGTTACTTGCATCCTTTCATCTCGACGATCAAGAAATGCTTGAAATATTTTTTTTGCATTATTCCAAATTGCATCATTTAACTTCGAACAATAGAAATCTCTTTCACAGACACTGCATAAAAGCGAGCATTTTCACTTGTTTCAGAAAATAAAAATTTCACTATTTTTTTCTCGTCTTTTGTTTATAGCAAAATAAAAGAGCGGAATGGATGAATCCAAACATATTCTAGAAACGATAATGTAATAAACATTCATTTTATTTCCATCGCAACAAGCGAGAACGAATAATTTGTGCATTGATATTTCTCCACACATGCTATCAATTATGTTATGATTATCGTTGGCTGCAATCAAAAGATTATTTACTAATATGAAAGTGGTAGAATAAATTTTCCATGCTTCTGATGCATGCAATTTTTTTCTCCATTATTTATCTCTTTTGTTCTGTTCTATCGGATGTTAATTGATATTAAATTGAATTAAACTGAAAATTATTTAAACAGAACAATTAAGAGAGGATGTAGATTGAATAGGTAATAAGGCTTTATTATCATTACGCTTTATGATGTTGGAAATTGAATTTGAGAAATTATCGATTGTTTGGATATTTTCTAAGGTTGTGCGCTTTGCTTTAATTTTTCTTTTGGGAATTTAGAGTTGATGTCTTTGTGTTTAACTTAAATCAAGACTTAAAAATTTATAGATAATTGTTTTAATCCAAGAGTACAGTTCAGACTACAATTTATTTGACAAATTCAAAGGTTAAGATGAAGAAACAAAGTCCAAACCAAGTTTAATGGTTTATTAGCAAACTCGAATTTTACGGTTGATTTAAAAAGTATTTTGTTCTATTAAATTGTTGAGGCGCACGAAGAACGACTTACATAAGAACCAAAATGTATAATCGATAAATATTCACAGCTAGATTTCTCTAAAATTTAGAATGTTCTGGATTAGACAGAAATCTTCATTATGCGAATGAAGTCTTTCGAATCTTATCATTCTATTAATTGAACTGACATTTTAGTGATTTTAAATTAAAACTCTGAAAATGTTTAAACTTTAAAAATTATGTAGCTTACACCATTTACTTGACACAGTAAATTCTGCCATAAAAAATTAACATCAACTGACTTAATATCAAATCTTTCCTCAAATTACACTTTCGATTAAGATTATTTCAAAGATCAACTCGACTTGTTTACTGCCAAATCACTTCTGACAAGTTTTGTCTCTTAATGATATAATCACTAAAAAAAGTCTGCATATACATACGAAATTTAATCTGCATAGACACACATCTTCGAAACTTGTTTATTTATCGCGTCTCTAATTTTTGTACACATCGATGACATCAACCTCCATGTAACAATTCATTAATAAGCAGAAAAAGACTATTTTTGATTTATTTCTCTTCGGTAGAGATTTTCAAGCATTTAATAAAAGTGGAAAGGTGAAGTCCTTGAGTATTAAAAATTCACAACATTATTTACATAATTATCATAAGTTTCCAACAATCTTATATCTAGTCTACAATTTATCCATTATAAAATCATTCATTAGTTCTACAGTAAGCGTGTCGTTACTCAAATAGGCGATCTGCCTTAAGCATATTGTTGAATGTAAATAGAATATGAAAATAAAAGATTTATAGACCTCAGCGGCGTAGCCAGAAATTTTTCGAGGAGGGGATTTGCAAATTTTTTGTATGGAAAATTTTTTTTTTTTTGGGGGGGGGGATGATTTTCAGGCTTTTTTTCAAAAACCCTAGCAAATTAAAGAATTTTCGGATGAAAGGGGCAGACAAATCTCCCAATCCCCTGGCTACGCGCCTGATAGGTCTTAAATATAAGTTCGGTATTCTACCATAAAATAGCAGACTTATTTATAGAACAATGAAAAAGGGAAATGAAAAGAATTTTTCTTTTTTCCCAAAACATTTTCATCTTCCTCAAGAATAAATTTTTATAATATCTGTTTCCCTCCATAGTGAGTTTTTCCTCTATTTATGTTCTCATCATGTACATCATGGCTAAGCTCATGAACCTACCCTCGGAATTTTATGAGACTAGAGAGACTTCATAGATGCATATAAAAGCAACACTTTACTTTAAATGCCTTTCGACTATATTCCGTGACTCATTTGCTTACTTTTTTGAAAGCGATTGTGGTTTTGTAGTCATTTTGAGTTTTTTAGATTATGGAGTGGATTTGCGGTTAGATTGTGGTTGAAAAGAAGTTTTGGTGTTGTTTAAAAATTTGCTGATATTCTACCACTGTTGATATTCTTATAGATTCATAATTTTGTACATCCATATTTAAGTTTTTCTGAATAATTTTAAATTCCTTCAAGCCTATTGTCTGTCTTGGTTTGTGAAAGATTTTTTGCAGTCTAAGAATAAATTTCTCTCACTTTGTACTTAAAAATGAATAAAAAACTCACTCCTTAGTTTCCTTAGATCTAAGCTTCAAAATTTATTCGAGTTTCCAATCATCAATATATTATGCTTAGCCTTAGTTCCTTTCTGGATCTTAGAAATAGAACCTGAACCGTATGTGGACGTTCAAAACCTTTTAAATAATATTTTTTCTTTTAATCTTGCCTTTTTTTAGCTAACTTATGCTTATATTTACTCTTTTCCTCAATGCTTAGACCCTTCAGCCTTAGATTCCTTCTTTAAATCTTATTTATCACTTAGTTTAATTAGATTTCACGTAAATTGGCTCTAAAATGCTTCTCTTAGCTTCAAGTTCGGATTATTCTTATTTCTTAAAACTTAGATGTAAATTTTTATTGCATGAAGCAACAAAAAAGTGCAATAAAAATTTTAACAGTTTGTCTAATTTTTCGATCAACTGCTCTTTAGTCATATAACACATATTAACCTTTCACACATCTTCTCTCTTCTAACAAGATTATTCTATCTGTACATTTCGTTACAATAGCATTTTATTTACTTGATAATTCGGAACAAAAGTTTCCTTTTTTCTGTTACTTATTTTTTGTATTGGCTTCTATCTTAGGTATTTTCACATAACCGATTTTTTATTTATCTTTCTCTTTATCTTATTGACTATTACGCATTAATTACCATCCCAATAATAATTCAATTAAGAATTATCGTACAGGATGAAGCAGCTTATTTTCGGATGTAAATTATCAGAAATAAATAAAGGTGAAGTAGTTGTGGAAAAAAATAAGAATTCATTTTCACGTCTAACATGAAGATTTTAATGTGCCAATTAAAGCTAGAAGCAAATTCTATAAATAAATTCCAAGTGAAATTTGAGAAATTAAATGTATGACTAGGCGGAAAAAGAGAAAATAACAAGAAAGAAAAATAAACAATTTGCACATGACAAAATGTTGGCAAATTTATTTCTCATAAGTAAACGATTAGTAGGAAATAGAATTGGGTACATTCGTAGAAAAATGAGTTTAATTAGTAAGGAACACGAGCTTTTGGATGGCGTTACTAAAGAAATTTGGGAGTTAAACTGTTGCGTATTTAATTAATTTGAACTTGAGGCAAATCATTGATTTAAATGTTAAGTACAATTTTTAATGTACTAACAAAAGGAACTAAGGAACTAACAGAAGTTTTTGGAATGAAAAACCTCCTCTAAAATACAAAAATCAAACCGTAATACTTTGAAGAAAGTTTTGATTTCCAAAAAAAATATTTGAAGTTTTTGAAAAACATTCATTATATATGTTATCTCTTTCCACGTATAAAACTTTTTGTTGGAGTTTTCTTTTCGCTGCAAGCATCCATCAAGCTTGATAAAAAAAAATCTGACCTATCATAAATTTTGAAAATACGAGGCATTAACGTGAATTTGCTGAAAACATTCGGTTTAAAAGGAAAATTGAAAATATTTGTGAATTCCAGCAGTTCTGAAAATTTAAAGTGTTTTGATTGAAAAAAAAAATTTCTGTAAAAATTTATACTTTTTTACAATTTGGGAATGATTAAATTGTAATGTCATCTGTCTTCTTTTTTGTATGTGTTTAACTTTTGTTGACGATTTCAGTGCACTCTGCGGTCATAGCAAAACTAAGTTTTTTACGCCGATTAATTAATGTAATTAATTATTTTCTTAATTTCATTATATAATCATGAAAAAAGTTTGATAAATTTTCTCGATTTGTAACCAAAACTACGGTATTTTTGCAAAACAACCCAACTCCCTTCCTTATATTTGGAAATATTGAATTGGGTTAAATGATTCATGGGGTGTTAATGAAAGTGGGTGTGAAGTACGGCCGAGACATATCACGACAAAAGTTGAAAGGCATACTCAAATTATGTCATACTTATGTCAGTTACAAAAACACTTAGTTTGAATTTTGTCAGGAACACCCTGAACTGGGTTCAAAGCTGAAATCTCGGCCGTACTTCACACTTAGTTTTTCCCAGGGGGAAGACTCCTTGGTGAAAAAAATCATTTTCCGCCAAAAATTTTTTTTCCGCCACGCACTTTTCGAGCTATAACTTCAAATTTACACATATTTTCTGGCGGAAAAAGGGTCAGCAGTTCTTATATTAAGGTTTTACACATGTTAGCACCACAAATTTGATTCTTAGTGCTGTCTGAAAATTTTCCACCAAGTAGTCTTCCCTCTGGTTTTTCCACAATTTCTCTTAAACCTTTAAACATTATGAAAAAATATATGCTTGAATTATGTCATTATTATGTCAAGTCTTTTGAATCATAGAAGAAATTTTTTCACTTCCACAGTTGTCAGTATAAGCAAAAATCTAGTTGGGTAGTCTAAAATCTAGTTTTGACCAAATTTTCGATTTTTTATGATATGCATGAAAAAATATAAAATTTATGTGTAAATTATGTCATATTCTGAACAGAATTCTCCGGAATTCTGGAAAATTATTCTGCTTCTGAATTTAAAAAATAAAATTCAGAATTATTCTGGAGAATTCTGATTCCAACAGAATTCTGATACGAGTTTGGAAAGTGTAGAATTTTAATTAAACTGTAATAGTTCGAAGTAACTTATCCAAATCTTAAATCTGAAGATTCCAAGCAATATTTATATATGTACCAATACGTTAAGAAAACCATTAAATTTCAAAAAATGTATACTTTTAAAATAGGCTTAAACCTTAACTAACATTTTACTAAACTAATGAAAATATTATATTTGGGCAAGTAATGCTTTACGTATTTTTACAATGGCTCATCTTGGGCTCCACGTTAGTACATATTGGGTAATTGTAAAATTTTGATTAAATTGAATGAAAAGTCTAATTTAGTTTTTATCATTCTGTGTCATTTAAAAAAACTACTTATTTTGATTAAATTAATGCTCTAGTGAAATAAAAAATTCTAAAGTCTGTCGCATATCTCGTGAAATTTGAATTTTTTTTTACCCTTTTTCTAATTTTTTATATGCAGTGGCACAATATTAACCATTTCTGAAATATCTCGTTCGGCTTCAAAATTCTAACATTTGTCGACAGAATTCTGTAACTAATCAGAATTATGCTGAATTCTGGAGAATTCTGTAGGTCCTCATCAGAATTCTGTAAATATTTAAAATTCTGAAAGGTGATAAGAATAAACAGAATTCTCCAGAATTCTGGTAATAATAAACAGAATTCTGATGATAAATATTACAGAGCTACAGAGCTAGAATGACCTTTTATTAACAATGGATGAAAATTACACAGAAATTGGATATTAATATTTAATATTTACCAAACTCAACCTACATCTGTAGGATAATTTAAAGTCAAGACTTTAGACTTACAAACTTAAATGGCTTGAATTTTCCTCCGGGGTCTTTAAGCCAATAATTTAATCTTTTAATCTTTAAATTCGTTATGTTACAAAAAACAAATGTTTTTTTCAAATCATATTTTCAAACACTTACTCTGACTACTAATAGAATTCGTAAAAAAATCTGTTTTTATCAGAATTCTGTTGGAATCAGAATTCTCTAAAATAATTCTAAATTTTATTTTTGCGAATCGCAAAAATTCAGAAGCAGAATAATTTTCCAGAATTCTGCAAAATATCTGACCAGAATTATTTTACCAGAATTCTGCAGAATAAAAAGTCAGCCCTATGCAACACACCCGAATTTTCTAATAGTTATGCTAAACATTTCTAAACATAGAAAATTTTTTTGGATATACTGTGGATAGGCTTTAAAAAAATGTTTTTGAATTTTTCACAGGCTACACATCAAAAGTTACTATTTTTTGAAGCCTATCCACAGTATATTGGAAATTCCACAGATGACTTTTTCGAATTTTTCACATAAAAACTTGTTTTTTTTTTCAGATTTTTTGCACTAAACTATCTAAAATTTCCTTAATATCTGATGTAAAACCATAAATTCTATATTTCTGACTTAATAGGAACATCTAAATTGCTTTAATTAAGGAGAAATTTCGATTCTTTGAGTGATTTCTCGGAGAACAAAATGGGAATGAAAAATTTCATACATACTAAACTGTAGGAAATTTATCATTTTATCATTCAAAACATTAATTAGAGATGGTTTAATGGAAATTTTAAAAGAAAAAACGATTCTTCAGATAAATTTGAATGGTTCCGAGAAATATTTAAGCTTTTATTTTCCTGATCCATGAGAAAAATACAAAATGAAAATTTCAAAATAATCAAATTTTGCTCTTAATCCTGCTGTACTGTACTATATTACTGTTGATTCATTAAGAATTAATTGCAATAGCTTATTTAAAGTAATCTTTGGCAGTCAAAACACAAACAATTGAAAGATTTTGATAAAACATTTTTTCAGCTTGAATGTAATTGACCAAGGATTTTAAAAGCTCTTTTTTACAATTTTTTTTCATTGCCCATATCCAAAAAAAAATTTACTGTGTTTAGAAATGTTTAGCATAACTATTAGAAAATTCAGACAAAGTTTCAAGTTAATTGGTCAGCCCTAGTCCAAAATTCAAATAGTTTTTTCATACTGCACTTTGTTCAAAAAAAATTTTTAATGTTTTATTTAAGTTGACATAAGTATGACATAATTTACACATAAATTTTATATTTTTTCATGCATATCATAAAAAATCGAAAATTTGGTCAAAACTAGATTTTAGACTCCCAACTAGATTTTTGCTCATACTGACAACTGAATCAATCCATATGAAAATGCAATAACTCCATAAGTTACTTTTAATTATTTTTCTCGAAAACTACGTTAAGAACTATAACATATTTGGTATCGTTGGAAAGCTTAGATCAAGGGCTAGCTACAAAACGTGAACATTTTTTGATTTGGACTTAAGCGGTTCCTCCCAGAGCACCTCAAAGGTCGAAAAAATTAGGTATTTTCAAATAAAAATTTTGTATCCCCATTATGCACAAACTTTTTATTTCTCTATTGTATTATGTAGTACTAAGTAAGAACTAAAACTTGCCACCTCAAACCATAAATTTGAATAAGACATAGTCGAGATATGAATTTTTGAAGTTTCCGATTTTTGATCTAAGCTTTCCAACGATACCAAATATGTTATAGTTCATAACGTAGTTCCCGAGAAAAATAATTAAAAGTAACTTATGGAGTTATTGCATTTTCATATGGATTGATTCAACTGTGGAAGTGAAAAAATTTCTTCTATGATTCAAAAGACTTGACATAATAATGACATAATTCAAGCATATACTTTTTCATAATGTTTAAAGGTTTAAGAGAAATTGTGGAAAAACTAAGTGTGAAGTACGGCCGAGATTTCAGCTTTGAACCCAGTTCAGGGTGTTCCTGACAAAATTCAAACTAATTGTTTTGATAACTGACATAAGTATGACATAATTTGAGTATGCCTTTCAACTTTTGTCGTGATATGTCTCGGCCGTACTTCACACCCACTTAATGAAATAAGAGAGTAAACAAAAGAAGTTGGGAGGCCTTATCCTCATTAGGAGAACATACATAAGAAATTACAGCATTAGGCATGCTTGAATGAAGATTGGAATGAAATTTATTTCTTCTTTACTGCTGTTTGTCGATAATGACTTAAGCTGATGTAGATTTTCTCATGTTTTGATGTTAAATGAAAAACACTGTCAGTTGATGATAGTGATGATGAATTGACAGAATCTTCTGCATCACATCCAGCAAGAAAATATTTAAATGAAAATGGGCATTAAACATTTTGCAAGAAATGAGCAACAAATAAAAGCCAAAAGATGTGAAAAAGTTCAAATATAAAGTTTATCATCATCTGAATAAGACACAATAGAGTTAGACCTTTTTGCTACCTATTATTTGCTCATTGGCATACATAGATGATAGGGATGTGCCTTTAAGGGTAAAAGAATTTGTTCAAGATACGACATAAAACAAAAAGGTTCACCATAACAATATCCTTGAAGGAATTTTACTAGAATTTTAATTTCCTTGAAAATAGAGCATTTTGAACGATAGCTGTATCTGATGAGGATGGATCCATCAAGCATATAGAAGGGATCATATTATCTGATTAAATCAAATGTTTTGTATTATTCTTTTTTGTGGCAGACAAAGGATAAGTTTTTATTTGTAAAAAATTACTTTTGGGGTAATTACTTGGAAAATTAAAGTTATTTGGACAAGAAATAGACAGAGGGTTGTTAGATGTTTTCAAGATATATTTTATTTCGTGAATTCTATGTAAATGATAGGAAAATTTTTAGCATGAAGGATTTGAATCATGTGTTGCGATTGCTTTTTGGAATGTTTATTGATATTTTGGACAAGGTGATAACCAGACAGTGATGTGGACGTGAATGCATGTAAATGTAATAGAAAAAAGTTTGAATCTGTTTTTAGTATGTTGACATCTTTTATTATAGACGTATAGAAGACCCTATTCACATTTAAATTTTTGAGAAAATTTTTATATTTGATCAAGAAGCCTTAAAATCTAAAATTCAATTAAAATCCTTTAAACTAGCTTTAAAATAAAATTGTTTCTATAAATTATCTCAAAGGACCTGATCCAATTGTTTTTTAAAGAACAAAGTTCTCCATATTTAATAGGAAGACTTTCATTTAATATCAAGATGCTAAAATGCATGACTCTAACGCCCACAAAAAGTACACAAAACTTAGTAATAATAACAAGATATTAAAATCTAGTGTCAAGTCTCTCCCCCGATTGCTTTATCTAATTTGTTCACCATATATATAAATTTTTGTATTTAAGAAAATAAACGAAGTCATAAATTTTTGTGATACTTCATCGTCGCCGTGAAGACAAGCGAAAAAAAGAAATCTTATTTAAAATGCTGTGAAAAAGATTTATTAGAGGATTTTTAACAACAAATTTTTCTCAGTATCAGTATCACATTGATAAAAGAACATGATAATGAATGGGAGTCTTTTATTCGATGTAATTTCTTCTTTTTTGTTAAACTTGATTTATCAAATTTCTTTCCTTCTCATTACTTTTTTTTTGGTTGAAAACAATAATGCACAGATTTTGTTTCGACGATTTCTTTATCAATGAAATGAAAATAATAAGACAGAAATGAGCAAGAAGGGAATTTTAAATATTTATGTGGAAACACACCGATTTGGTTTATAAAATAAGAGATACAGAAGAATTAAGTGCTGAATGTTAACCTTCAACTTCTATGCTTTTATTTTGAAGTGTTACATAGGTTGGAAGTTTATTTGTGTTTAAAAATTTTATCTACATGTTTATTTGACTTAAAATTTCATCAACAAAAGTTATAACTAATCCCAAAAGGTTTAAAAATAAAAAAAACTGTTTTTCAACGCTGTCCATAGCTTCTGTTCATAGAATCTGGGAGGGACGTACCTAGAAATTTTTTGAGGGTGGTGTTTTAAAAAATTTTATATGGACGACAAAATTTAGAAGGTTTTTTTCGATTATCTTCTCGAAAACCCTAGCAAATTAAAGAAAGTTTCCGTCGAGGATTATGTTTTAACATTCAAATCCCCTCTGGATACGCCCCAGGAATCTGGCATGTTCAGCCAATCTTTTTTATTACTCAATTTAAAAATATGCTGATTCATGGATAGGCTGACCATATGCTTGGTTTTTCAGAGGACTGTCCTCTATTTCTGAATAGTCTCCGCTTTATACTAGATAACATGGACTTCCCTTCCGAACCAAAAAAACGCCGACACAAAAAATGTATGCAAACAAAAGAATTTTTTGTAGAAAATTTTTTATTTTTTCAAAAAATATCTGGTCATGAATCTTATCCATAATCCTAACAGTATTGAATCTTTTCAAAATTATGAGTTTTGAATTAGAAAGAAAATTTTTATAAGTTTCCGCATGACTCTATCATAAAGTAAATAAATGTGATCTCTAACGTCAGCGGTGATATGATAAGAACGTGAAATGTAGGCATACACAGTGTATCTCCACTTTAGAAAACAATGACACTGCATGAGTTTAATTTACGTTCATTTTTTTCATTCTATAGAAAGCAACATGAGATTGTCACGAAATTCCTTTCATCTCTTTTGCGGATGGAAGTGAAAAATCGATTTAAATTTTCAAGAGCATTTTGTGTATAAAATTAAAGTTTTCAATTTCAGTAAAATCACAAGAAGACAGAAAAAAGTATCTGCTGAGCATACAATAATGTAGAACTAGAAGAATGTAGGTCATTTATTTTTATGTACACATCTAGACGATTGTCAGCAATTAGGCATAAATCCAATTGATTAATCCATTGATCATCCAACTCTTTATTATTTATTATTATCTCTACATCCATTTCAAATAATTCATTTTTTCCTCTCCCAACGATACGATAAAATATTATTATTCATATTGATTGTGTATTCATCTACAGTCAGTCGTGTGTGGACTTTGTGCTTCAATACAATTTTATTTGTTTGCTATTTAAAAAAATAAAAAAATTCCAGCACCACATTTTTTAAAAATTTAGTTAATTATTTTCAGCATATGCCGAGAAAATTGTCACGTATGATCAAGGGATTGGAGCTTATTAATGAAGTATGTAAACCCCAAAAATTCACATCGTCTGTCACTTCGCACATGGGAAAAAATTCCATTCCAAAACTTCATTAATTATTTATTTTCATTTTGTTCCTTCCGTTAATTAAAAAAACTGTACAAAAAACGAATAGAGAGAGCTCAAAGCCATTCCATTTTCACACCATCATTCTTGTATGTTGAATGTATCTAATAAATTTCCATACAATTTTGCACATTCTTTTCGAGAGCATCAATAAAAAAAATACTTCCTTTTATGCAATTCAATTAAATTTCTTTACCGTCATGCATTTTTGCATTTCTACAATTTAACTTATCAAGTGCTTGTAGAGTAGAATTAAATTTATTTTCATAACATTATTGCATTAAGAGTTTTCATATAAAAAAGATTTTATCCTAAATATTTTGCACAATATTATAAAAATAATATTTATGGACAACTGCAGTAGTTATGTGAATGTGAAATGAACTAAGGAAACAAAATCACCAATTGTGAAAAATATTTATTACATTATGTTAACACTTCAAATCCAATTTTCGCTTTTAGTTACTTCACTTAATATTTTTTTCACATCGAAAATGATTTTTTATATATTTCTCTATTTTTTCTTTGAATATAGATAAATAATAATTTTGATTATGAAAAACTCGCGTAACGAGAAAGTCAGCCTTGTCTTAATGAATGCCAGCGAAGAACTGTAAAATTTTATTTTTTGTTGAAATATGCACCCCACCCGATAAGCAGAGTAAAAAAGCAAAGAACGAAAATAAAAAGAAAATGTGAAAAAGCAACAGTAGCGGCAGAAGAGTATATACGCAATTGAATAATACATGCATTCACAGAAGAGCGAGTATCGTGACAACGGAGATTCTCTGTGAAATTTTGCTTCGTTTTGAGAGAAATTTTTCGAGAGAGGAACGAAGTTTTGTTGAGAATCAGACTGTCGTGAGTTGCCTGATGTGCTTATCTATTTTTATCGTGATAACGAATATAAATTTTATGCTGTATGTTTTCATTTTCAGCAAAAATATTAACAGCCCTACATCTTAAAGACCTTGTTGTTGCCGTATGAACCACATTAAACTTCCATAAACAATAAAGATGTTTTCAAACTCCTATTGTTGTAGCTCTTGACATTATTTTTCTTTTTTTGACGATGATTCCACAAATATCATGCGAAAGCTATATATTATTTTAAAAATATCAAATCATTGATTACTATGGAAATGTGTGTTTGGATACAAATGAAATTAGGCTGAAAATACAATGAAAATGAGATGTTTGAGTAATAAGATTGTTTTCAGAATCGTCTTTATGGTTCAAGAGGATCCTTTTGTTATCATTTTTATGCAAGATGAGCTATAAAAATATTTGAATATTTCCATTGAATCAGCTTTAAAGCAACAACATATTTTTGTGTGGATATCACCATTCCAAGGAACAGGGGAAAATTACTTTTTGAGGATCATTATATTTTCCTTTTGAGACAACCTTTTTGAGTTTCTTTATTCCACCTTTTTTTTAATTCTAGAAAGTGAATTAAAAGCCATTTGTTTACTTTTGATTTGACCTGGATTTGACTTTTCTTATAATTTATCTGTAGACTGAAAACGAAACAATATGACTAAAAAAGGATAAAATGTTAAATTTTTGAATCGACTGACAAGCTCTTTCTTTTATTAATGCTGCAGTCACATTTCAAAACCAATTACTGATTTCAAATATTCCATATTTGATAACATTTCAATAATACATGATACACTGTGCTGATATGAGGTCATTTGTATCAGAATCATTTCCAAAAATAGCATCTTCATTTTTCGGCATCATTTTATGATTATCAGCAATACTAAAATGCTTATTGTACACAATACTTTCTGACTACGTAT
This sequence comes from Chironomus tentans, assembly GCA_963573255.1. Classification (NCBI taxonomy): domain Eukaryota; kingdom Metazoa; phylum Arthropoda; class Insecta; order Diptera; family Chironomidae; genus Chironomus; species Chironomus tentans. The sequence continues at coordinate 56,360,907 of OY754302.1, read as the reverse complement.
ACTACGTATTTTATGATTCCAATTTTCTCTTTAATGTGAAGTGTAAAGCAAATTACATCTGAAAATGGTTGATTTTGCGTTCCACAAAAAAATAATTCATAGATAAAATTATTCACTGACAGTTGAAAATGCTTATATCAAATTAAGTGCCAGAAATTATGATTTGGTGAAAAATAAACATTTTTTATTTCCATGAGATCTGTCATCACGTCTGAAACCCGAAGAAAAATCTTTTCCATTCACATACTAATTTTACGTATAATTTTTATACCAGAAATTGTGTTACACACAACAGAGTGTCAGTCTCATGAGTATCATGAACATCACATTTAATATTCCATATCACCTAATATATTGTCCAATCTAGACATGTTCAAATGAAGAAGAAACGCATGATGATGTGAGAATTATTTTATTTATCACTAATATTTTTGTAAATTATTTAGTGATACAAACCAACCATGACAAGAACTTTCTTCTCATGCATCGTCATAATTTATTTGTGCTGAGTGTTTACCTAATCATTTATCATTTTATAATTTCCTTTGTGTATTCAACTCATTTGTTGAACAGATTTGAGAAATATTTACTTGTTGGAGTGGGTTTAATAATTTAGTTTAAAATGTTTTATCTTCTTGAAGGTGGGAGGGGTAGTCAAACTAAGATTTTTCTAAAAGTTACAGCTATGCAACATACTTTGAAATATCCGAAGAGGAGGATTATAGAACTCTGAATAAATAATACTAAAATGCTGCCGGTTCACCACTTTTTCCTCTTAATTTCTTAACTACTGTATATTCATCTCACATCAACAATGACGACTAGTTTTTTTTTCCCTGTCTCTTCATCAAACAAGTACACCAAAAGTGACAATGTAATAAACACATCACACGTTTTCATTTTGTTTATCATACATGTTGTTTACGATCATGTTACTCTGCTGACTGAGAAATGGATTTTTTTTTCTGTATGAAAAATAAACGAAGCAGCTTCACTTTATATAAGGCGTTATAAAAATTATTTTGCAATTCAAATTCATAATAGTACAAGGGAAATGAATGAAGCTCGTAAGTGAATAATTTCATTATCATTCAACGTCCATGGAATGTGAATGGGAAGTGATAATGTCATGTTTAACATCTTTTGAATGTCTGTTCACAGTGCTCTATAGAGAGGCATTCGAGTGATGTAGACTTCTTTATTTTATGGATATAATTGAGTGAAAGAGAGTGGGAGAGAAAGTTTGTAAAAGTTGCGGATGCTCTCAGAGAGGAATTTTCTTAAAAATTGATGAGAGAAAACGAGAGAGCTTCTTTTGGATACACACAGAAGAATTTCCTTTCAATTACTAAACTTTGCAATTCATTCAACAATAACGTTCAAAAGAGTACATTGAAATCAAGGAATAAAGGTTTTAGATACAGACGCTATCAATGATGTTCTCTGTAGAGAAAATAATGACATTTTGTCCAACCCAAACAATAAAATTTCTTTATTTAATGGGAATTCAAGTAAAATACAGCAGTCAGTGGAAACTGTGAGGAATACATAGATTGTGGATAAAATCAATATTTATGTCAACCAAATGTAGCTTCAAGCTATTAGTGATCTATGGCTATTCCCTACAATATTTTCTCATAACATCATTTTCTGAATACAACTTTTGAGTCTCTTTTCAAAATTTATCATCATTTATGTTTTCTTAAAAAGAGTCTCTGAAATTTAAATAAAATTTTTTATATTTTTTATCTATTTCATAGCAGAACAAAAGAAGCAGTTGATTAAAAAATGTCCTCACGTTGCCTTATTTTTATAGAGATTTATTTGTTTATTAAAAGCGAACTTCTATTAAGTGAAATGTCTGTAATAAAATTCATACAGTATATAATCTAATAATGGGACAATGTTCTGTAAATTTGTGTCTTACACATGACTCCTACATATGTTGTAAATTAGATGAAATCTGAGAATGATGATATTATATTTATGATAATTTTATTTAAATATGTAAAAAGATTATGAAATATATATGTTGATATTATTCCTATGATACATCTACAAATGTTTTGATAATAGATTCGAATCATAAGAACAGACCGAGGCAGTAAATTTTGAAATATAATAAAATTGAATTTTTTGGTATCTCCAGTATCTCATGGTATCAAAATTTTCTGTTATCAATTTATAATTATTGTATTTGTATGATTTAATAATAAAAGTTCTTATTTATTTGAACATTTACAAAAATTTCACAAATATTGCTACAAATAGTTCATGCAAAGTTTTCTAAATATTTTACAAAAAAAATGGCAAATTTTACAACAAAACATCCCAAAGCCATGAAACTCAATCGATGGCGGAAGCCTCAATCAATAAAAATGGAAAAGAACCCGAATTCCAATTAATAACCATTTGTTGTGTAAGTAAATTGATATTGATTCAGAGCAAAGGAGTTTAAAAGACTAACGATTGAAATTTATATCCTAATATTCAATGATGATGATGAAATTGGCTCTGATGTTTAAAATTATTTTTAGATACATTGTTAGCTAGAAAACTTGATACACTTGCTGCTGCCAAATATTCTAAAGACACTCGTCAAGATTTCTCAATTTAACAACAAAGTATAATTTATGTATTATGAAATTTTATCCTTGCTTTATGCTAACAATGCCGGTACAATATACTCAATCTGTCTCGTGCTGCATAAAATATAAATTTATTCTGCAACAATGTCAATGCCAAGTCAATGCATATAATATTGGTGCGTTCTAAAAAATGAGCCGGTTTGAAAGGTTTCTTAAAATCTTAATAACTTTTACCAGGATAAGCTATCGATGTAAATCAAAAACCATTTGGAGCAAATTATGTGTAGATAATTCTAGAAAAGGTTTAATTTTTCTAGGTTTACTGGAAGTTACTTTTATAAGCCGCGGAAAAATCGAAAAAATTCAAATTTTTGCAACAAATTTTGAGTTCAAATTTTTCAAAGATTATTCCATGTAAAACAAAATTATATGTAGATGCTATATGTAGATATATATATATATATATACTATTTGCATTAGGAATTGTTTATTTATTGAGAGACGAGAATTTAGCAAATTCAATAAAGTTTTTGGAGGGTAAAAATTGACACACTTAGAAACATGTTAGAAACTCTTAAATTAACTAATATTATGTATCATGATAAACAGGAAAATTCATTATTTACCAACTTAAATCAGTTTGAACTAGTACAATTAAATATGAAAAAGATACAGTGAATAATTTAAACAACAGATGATCATCAATTGAAATAATTTTCAATATTTCCATCGAAAAATTTTCATTGTTAACTATATTAAATAGCTCTTTTATCTATAAAAAATATAGAAAAGTAAGTTTAAAATATTATTTATATACAATTTCTCTTACGAAATCTTTAAAATCTCGTGAGTATGAAAAATGATAGCAATCGACTTCTCCAATAGTTTTCCTTTTTCTGCCTTTAATTTGTGTGTGTGAAGTTGGGGCGAGACATATCTTCTTTCGAGAATCTAATGTGTTCTGATTTATGACCTATTTATGACATTAATGACAAAAAATTTTCAAATTTGACACCCTCGAAATTTCCGAGATCCAGCTATGCTGTTTTTGGTCGATTTTCTCGCCCCAACTTCACACTTACTCTTTTTAACTTTTCTCAACAAGGGAATGTCCAAATGAGCTGAAACTTTTCCTGTTTTATGACATCTTGGGTACTTTCAGAAAAACTATGAAAAATTTTTTTTCGTTACTTCCTTGATTTTTTATTCAAAAAATAGACTGTTTTTGAGAAACTACGGAAATTGACTACCAAAATTCAATTTCATTTTATTTTATGACACCAAACTCTATCAAAAAACTAATTGCATCTGATTTATGACCTATCTAGGAAGTTGTAAAAACATTATTCAAAAAAAATTTTTTTACTAAATTTCGTCTCAAAAAATGAGATTTTACTAGAAAAGTGTAAGTTTTTGGAGGTAAATTGTCATATCTCATGAACCGTCTGCTGTAAAAATTTTTTGTGACATTTTTTATAAAGCTTTTATAAGGTTCTTTCATAATCTGAAAGAGTTTTTAAATTTCATTAAACCACCTCTTCGTACCATCGATTTGAAAATTACTAGTTTTGCTTACTCTAATTTCCAAAAGGCTCAAAAATTGACGAAAAAGTCAAGTCAAAATTTACAAAAAGTTTTTATGCTAATTTGTAGCCCTGTAGTAGCAAAACATTACCATTAGCGTGCTTTTTCAAAATAGTTTTGTATAGCTGAGAAATAACACATTTTAGAAAAAGTCCTATTTTGGCATACTAGCAGAAAGTAGCAATTTTCAAATCGATGGTACGAAGAGGTGGTTTAATGAAATTTAAAAACTCTTTCAGATTATGAAAGAACCTTATAAAAGCTTTATAACAAATGTCACAAAAAATTTTTACAGCAGACGGTTCATGAGATATGACAATTTACCTCCAAAAACTTACACTTTTCTAGTAAAATCTCATTTTTTGAGACGAAATTTAGTAAAAAAAATTTTTTTGAATAATGTTTTTACAACTTCCTAGATAGGTCATAAATCAGATGCAATTAGTTTTTTGATAGAGTTTGGTGTCATAAAATAAAATGAAATTGAATTTTGGTAGTCAATTTCCGTAGTTTCTCAAAAACAGTCTATTTTTTGAATAAAAAATCAAGGAAGTAACGAAAAAAATTTTTTCATAGTTTTTCTGAAAGTACCCAAGATGTCATAAAACAGGAAAAGTTTCAGCTCATTTGGACATTCCCTTGTTGAGAAAAGTTAAAAAGAGTAAGTGTGAAGTTGGGGCGAGAAAATCGCCCAAAAACAGCATAGCTGGATCTCGGAAATTTCGAGGGTGTCCAATTTGAAAATTTTTTGTCATTAATGTCATAAATAGGTCATAAATCAGAACACATTAGATTCTCGAAAGAAGATATGTCTCGCCCCAACTTCACACACACCTTGAATTTTTCTCCAAAAACCGAGAAAATGATTATTAGACAAACAAATTGGAAGGAAACATCGTAAGAAGTGTGCATGGCTTTTATGAAACCGAATTTGAGTTTTATGGTCTGGGCTAAGTTGAAGAACTAATTAAAAATGATTTATTAGAAATGATTTCTAACAAATAGTCAACAAAACTTACCCCGAAAGTGATACTAAATTGCCTAAAACTGTTCATGATTCTAAAAAAACTTTGAGAAATTTGAGAAATTGTAATCAAGAAAGCATCTTAATTGTGTCATCTGTATGTGTTCTCAATGATTTTTAAAAGACAATAAAGCAGTAGTAAAAATCCTTCAAAATAAATCGATGAGAGTAATAAAATTTGCGCTGGATATGGAGCTGTAGACAGGAAATAAAAGATCCATTTGTGAATACAAAGTAGACTACAGTAACAGCCAATGGATGCCGAGAATGATATAATTCGTTATTTTTTCAAAAATTCAAACTCATTTCGAAAAAATTCGGAAAATAAATTTTTTGAAATTTGAAAATACGTTAAATTTATTAATGAAAAAAATCAATTTTTTGACGCAAAAAGGTTTCTGAAAGTCTTCTTCTTATTACAACTTGAAATTATACAGGTTTTGACCATAATTGATTGAAATAAGGCAAAAAGAATTAAAATTTAAAAGTAAACAATTTATTCTATTTTTCTTATGATTTATAACTGTCATTTCTGAGTTTGAATTGTGTAAATTTTCGAAGTTTCGATTTCGAAGAATAAGGACTAATTTCGAAGAATAAGATCCTATCGGCATCCATTGGAGTAACAGTTTTAAAAATTCTATACTGTCTTAAAAACTTCATGATGAAATCATTGCTTAAATCCAAATTTTCTAAGTCAATGAAGCATTTTCTAACTTTCATATAATTTAGATTTTGTAGGATATAATCAGGGGGAAGATAACACGGCGTAAAAAAGTGATTTTACGCCAAAAAATTTTTTTACCCCAAACTCTTTTTGACCAATAACTGCTAATTCTTTGGTAATATCTGGGGGTAAAAGATTCCAAAGTTCTTATATTTATGTGTTTAACAAGATGTAACTAAAAGTTCTATTCGAAAATGCCTAAAAAAAATTTACGCCAGGTCAGGCGTAAAAATTTTACGGCACGTTATCTTTCCCCTGGATATAATATAAAATACAGAATGAATGATAAAGTATATCCTCTAAATAACTTATTACTGAAGCAAAATTTGTCCTCTCATTAGAATGAAAAAATGATTTTATTTCAAATAATTTAATTAAATAAAAGGTGAAAAGCAACTTATATCCGAAAACAATGAACAGCTTTAAGTAATTAAAAAACAGAAGAAATTTTGAAAATATTTTTGAATTTAGTTTAAAGGAAGAAACACCAAAGAAATTATTGAAATGATGTAAAATATCTTTGCTTCTCAACATTCTGAACGATACTAATTATTTTAATTGATTAATTGCCCCTTTAAATGAAACATAAATTTAATAACTTTAAAAGGATAGTTGATTATGATATTAACATTTATGATAGACTAGTATGTACATTTCGTCAATATCAGTACCAGAAAAAGGAATGAAAATATTGATTCAAAAAACACATTAGCCTACACATTAATTTTCTTTCTCACACTTAGGTCATGACAACTTGTTTATTTATTTTTATAAATTAATTAATTTTTTAATCATTTAATTAATGTTAGGAATGCTTGGAAAATAGTTTTAATTCTGAATCCCTTTTACATTACGTTATAGTGAGAAGCAGCATGAAAAAGTTTAAGACAAACTTTTAATAGTTTTCAAATTAAATCATAATATTGTATAGCACAAAGGGAATTTTTTGCCACATGTAGATATATTATTAATCAGAAACAGAGAATTGGAAGTAAAGTAAATTAAATCTCATAGCTTTAAGGTCTTTCTAGTAATTTTCTTTGCAGTGTTTTTGCAGACAAACTGCGAGAATTTAATGAGTTAAAACTGTAAAGTAAAAAACATAGTTTGTAAACTAATTATAATTAATTCACAATGTGAATCTAAGTTTGATTCCAGGACTTTTTCTCGTTTTCATCGTCTACTATTATTTCCCTCTGCAGATGACGTGCAGTCACATATTAAATTTCCATTGTTTGTCTCCATATGAATAATTTTCTTAATTTATGTATGTAAGTATCAATGTAGAGTTTCTGAAAGCTCGGTTGATTTTTTCGAGCTTCCAAAATGCAATTTTAAAGGAAATTTTGTTCATAATAAAAATTTTAAAATTAATGATTTGCTTTTTAAATAATATCAAAATGCCCATATTTTACATGATTTTTTTTTTAAATTAGACAATCTAATGACTTTAGAATTTTTTAATTTTTTTGAGAATTTAAGGCTCGGCGAGCTCCGTTCAGAAACTCTAAGTATATCCGACATTCACTTATTGTACAATGTTTCAATTTTTTTCAGCAATTTGTGAAAGTTTCCAGTCATTAAGCATTACGTATTATGATCAAAAATTGAAAACAACATACCGCGAGAATAATTTATTATTCCTTTACCGAGTTGATGAATTAAAAGATCCAGATTTTTTAAAGCTACACTTCTAACACTTGAACAAATTTCCTTTGACAAATTTCGAGAACTACTTCAAACAAAGCAGAAAAAGATGATGGAAAGGTAACTAGGTATCAGCCAATTGATTTCAATTTTCCAAGTCACAAATTTTACACTATTCTTTTGGCTTGTCATACTTTCACTTCTTCCAAGTAATTTGTTTTTCTCTCTCCTTTTTTGTAGTATTGAAGCTTTTGTTAATGCTTTATGACTTGTTTACACTGCAATTCTTTTGATATTTTAGCTCTTCCTTTTTATGAAAGTTTTCTCGTTTATTTATTTGTTCATGAAGTTTATGAGATGGAAATTGTTATGGAATGTTTACACGTAAAACTAGATTTGGTCTAAGCTTGAAATTTGAACTTAATATTGTTTCATAAAAAATCACTTTAAAATCCTTATCTACAAGAATCTTATTTCTGTAATCTGATCTTATCATATTCAAAAAACATCCTTCATCGTACTTTTCATCTGAAACTTTACATCATAAATATTATTTACCATCAACTGCAACGTTCGAAATCCAATAAACAATTTTTAACATAAAAGTATCCACAACAAGATGATGCTACCCTTTGGTAAAAATCTTTAATAAAATATTGAACTTAAATTTGATTTCCATCATCGTCGAGGACTGTAAAAGATTTTTGATTATAGATATTGCAAAATCTTTTTAAGATTGATCAAAATGGGATTTAGTTATCGCCAAATAATGGATCCATTCTTGAATCTCGAACAAAAAGGATTCATGATAAAGTGACATATCACATGGTGCCTTTTTTACTGAAAAAAGTTTCATACTGCTCTTTTTCAAGTCACGTTACAACGAATTTGGCTTCTTTATCTACAATGCGGGTGATGAAAATGTCGTTTTTTGCTGTACGACAGATTCATGTAAAACATTTTTGGCTAATCCAATTTCATGAGAGTTTTCTTTATATTGAAAAAGTAAGGCAATTATAAGATAATATTACAGATTTTTTATGGATTCCTTTCAGTTCTTATGGGCTTGAAATATTGAGAATAATAGCAAAAAGACATTTGGATATAACAAGAAGAGAAGCATCATTTATTATGTATAAGAAGAAAATATCTCTTGTCATTTCCATTGACGACATTCCATTAAGTCACGACCATCAGCTGCTTCATATTTTCTCTACATACTCTGTCATGACATAATCAGTTCATTGCTTTTCATTCTTTTCGTTTTTTTTGTTGTTGCTGTTATCGTCTTTTGGCTTTTGATTTACAAAGCTTTTATGTTTAAGAAATGAGCCAGCATATGGATGATGTTATGATAATCAGGATACGAATTATTTATCAAAGTTCTACGTTCTGTAGTATAGATTGAAAGAATTAGGCTGTTCATTGAGATAAGGAAAAATTGATTTCTCGTGAGTCATCGTTATGAAAACTCGGAATTTGCATATATTTTATTGACACATGGTTGAATGAGTGAGTGTAATCATGTTAGTCGGTTTCTCAATAGTGAGTTTTAAGTTACATTCAAGTGCTGTAGCATCTCAGAGCAATTGTAGCTTCTAAACTTTTTTTTTTCGTTTATCTTTTAACTACAACTGTATCTAATCTAAAAAGACTCGGGAAGAATCAGTTTGTATAACATTGTGTCTTTCAATAACAATACACCCCTGAATACACCTTAACTCAGGCTACATTAACATTATGAGATGCAAAAAAATGTTAACCGTAAAACAATTTCCATTTTTACAAGCACCATTTTGTGAAAGCCATCACCGATGGAAAGGATTCCGTATTCTGGTAAACTCACTTAAATATTATCTAAGAATGAAATCTTATGACAAGAAAAGAAGCACAGAGAGGCAGAGCAACAATAAAATAAGCTAGCAGAAGTAGCTGTCATATCCCGGAACAGAAATCTGTTCAACCGCTTTATTAACACCCGATTCACAGTGGATCAATAGGAACAAGCAGTGGAAAAGCAGCTGTGGCGTAGTGGTTAGAGTGTCGGACTTCGGCTCTAACGACCCGGGTTCGATCCCAGGGAATGTCTAGTCGGATTTGGGTGCTTTTTCACTGTTCTAGCCATATCAACTCGGTTTGTGTGATGTCTGCACACAAATTGTGGCTAGGTACATTGCATTGATATGCCCTGGGTCATGCAATTGTGGAGAGTTGGAAATCAATCGTCATAAATGACAAAAAGCATAAAACAAACATAAGTCTCATCTGGATGTTCTTCGCATCAAAAACAAACAATAAATTTTCATTTATAAATCCATAATTAAGTTGTAATAGCTGTTGCTAGATCTCTTAAAAATTGTATTGAAATACTGAAAAGCAAAAATAAAAATAAACGTTTTTTTTTTAAAAAAAAAAAAAAAAAAAAGGATCAATAGGAACTAATCATCATCATCAATGAAATCTACTCAACATTGTATGGCACGAAAAGAAGCACAGCGAACCTCAAAGTTGTAACAACCATAATAGAAATTAGTTGAGCAGTTAGAGTGTTTTCTTCTAGGTGTTTTGTAAGTTTTTAGCGCATTTTTGAAACTTGTTTCGAAAAGGTAGCTTAATAATACGATTTGTTCGCCTGTTCGTTCGGCTGGAGAGAAAAACTTTTGATCTAGACATGGTACAGAGTTCTAGTTTTTTGCGTTTGCTCGATTCTATCGTTATTGCGGCGACGAATAGTTAAAAATCTCAAAGCCATCGTTAAATACTATAATTAATGATTTTTTGATTTTAATACAATGTAACCAACTTCAAGAGGGATAATTTCAAATATATTTTGACCGTGAGAAAGTTTGAATTTCAAAAAAACCGTTAAATTACAAATCCAAAAATCCAAAAACTCATTGCAATAAATTGTTAATTATACTACAATTAATGATTTTCTAGTGCATTAAAACGTGGGAAATTTTAAATTTACAAATATATTTTGACCGTTAGAAAATTTGAATTTCAAAAAACCGTTAAATGACAAACCATTTTATTATATGAAAATTCTCCGCAAAATTGTTAATTATACTATAATTAATGATTTTCAAGTGCATTTAAGCGGGCAAATTTTCAAATATATTTTGACCGTTAGAAAATTTGAATGACAAAAAACCGTTATCGAGCTGTCGAATTTATTTAAGTCACAAAATATACATGATTGACTTATTTAATATGCAGTACTTTGCTAATCAAATACTGATCGCTAACACAAAAATGCGCTGAAGTCCCTCGATCTTTAACACGAGGATTTTCTTTAAATTTTTATGTTTAGTATGGATATAGAAGAGATGACAACTACAAATTGTTGGAGATGTTACTCTGTCAAGCAGTTCTTTCTAAACTTGTTAAAACAATTAAAATTTCTGATTTATATGACGTTATCGATAATTCCAACTAATTCCCTTCATTATATCGAAAAGAGTTCCTTGTGTCATCAAAATCCTTTCTATTTACTTCTTCAAAATTCTAATGAACTCTAATAATCCATCCCAAAAGTTTATTTAGCCTAACATCTGTTGACTTTGAAAATATTTTCTATGCTTTTAATTCAAATACTCTCGAGGCGTAACGGTTTTCCTTATTTCAGTACATTCGTTCCGTTAAATCTTATGAAAACTCAATTTATGTTAAATAAATCAACATAAAAAGTAGATGAACACACAAAGAACATGTTTTTAAGTAAATAAGTTAATTAAAACTATCTAGCTTATAGATAAATATAATTAAATTCAATAAAACAAAATTTCATCTTCTAATGTTTACAAAATAGAACGATGAAAGTTTTATTAAATATTGTGCCCATATTCAATCAAAATGTCATTAAAATCATAACATAGCTTTAACAATCAACTAATCTTTAAATTTTCACTCGTAATTATTTCGAAAAAGTTGAAAATTTGTTAATCTCAACGTATACATTTTTTTTCAATTATATTGTGTGTAAATTTTTCGTACTGGTTAAAAAATTCAAATTTTTGTACGATTTAACGGAAAGTTTTGCACTTTTAATTTCTTATGGGCTTCGACGAAAATTTTAGGATTTTTTGTTAACGGAAAAAAATATTTTGAAATTTACTCACTAACACAAACAAACCAAATGAAAATTACATTCATGAAATTCTTAGTATAAAATTCATGATATAGTTCATCATTTAGCTTAATTTATGACTTAAAAAGTGATTTTTTTTGGATAAATTAATTTTTCTGTTCTGTTTTTGTTTACACATCGAGGCAGAAGATTTGAAATTTAAAAAATTTATGAACAATTGAAATTCTTAAAATGATTTTTAGAAGCAACCATTAAGTATCACAAATTGAGTTATGTACCATAAGATAATTTTTTTCATAAAGAGAAAAATGAAGAAAACATGCCGTCACTCGCGAACACAAACGTTTCGTCGGGACCCTTATTATTTTAAAAAATTGAAATCTTCTATTAACATTTTTAATTCCATTAAATACCTTTTTACAATTAAGTTTTGGGATGATTTTGGGTTTGATTGTTTTAAATAGAATTTCTGGAATGTATCTCCAAAAATGAACAATGTCCTCTGGACTGCTTTCTTCATTAAATGTACCACAATATATTTTTACTTTTTACCATAATATCACATTTGTTTAATATTGTTGAAATCTGGAGCGTTGAACAAATTAAAGTCTGTTATGCTACAAAATCATGTTATGATTTCTAAATTGAATTTTAATTTGCTCAATATTTTTGTGCATTATTATCTGGGTCCCGACGAAACGTTTGTATTCGTAAGTGTCGGCATGTTTTCATCATTTTTTTCTTTATAAAGAATCCTTTATAGTTACAATAAAGCAAGTTAATCCATATTATAGAGAAAAAAATTATCTATCTTATGGTATATAAGATCAATTTTCATGATTCTTTCGCTGAAATGTCAAAAATTTCATTCTACACATTTCTTTAACAAAACATTCTATGAATTACCACTAGAAAGTACTTTAATTAACAAAAATGATAAAAATTGGCATTTCAGCGGTTTTTTAAATTTCAAATAAATGACATAAATTAAGCTAAATGATGAACTATATCATGAATTTTATGTTCCTTAATGTACTTGAAGTTTTAAAGTTGTTATTCATGCTTGAATTACTAAGAATTTCATGAATGTAATTTTCATTTGGTTTGTTTGTGTTAGTGAGTAAATTTCAAAATATTTTTTTTCCGTTAACAAAAAATCCTAAAATTTTCGTGGGGGTCCATCTTATTTTTGTACATGATATATTGCGAGCCAGTTAAAGAAAGGAAAGAATATAGCATTAATTGAAAGTTTTCCTCCTGCTCCTTTTTGCCCTAATATTGATGAGTCTTTTTTTGTATAGTCAACTAATATTCAACATGCTTTTATTTTTGCGAGCTTAGCAGAATAAATAAATGGTCTCACGGAATAGAAATAACAAACAATAGAGAAAATAGAAATGTGGGAACGTTATAGGCCTTCATTTAAATCGATTTTCCTTTCGCTTTTTGAACATTTCATTCAACAGGGACGCTAGAAGTTCTAGAAGAGAAATAAAATAAAAAATTTAAAGAAAGTCCTCGTGTTATAGATCGAGGGACTTCAGCGCATTTTTGTGTTAGCGATCAGTATTTGATTAGCAAAGTACTTCGTATTAAATAAGTCAATCATGAATATTTTGTGAATAAATTCGACAGCTCGATAACGGTTTTTTGGCATTCAAATTTTCTAACGGTCAAAATATATTTGAAAATTTCCCGCGTAAATGCACTTGAAAATCATTAATTATAGTATAATTAACAATTTTGCGGTGAATTTTCATATTTTAAAATGGTTTGTCATTTAACGGTTTTTTGAAATTCAAATTTTCTAACGGTCAAAATATATTTGAAATTATCCCACTTGAAGTTGGCTCTATTGTATTGAAAACAAAAAATCATTAATTATAGTATTTAGAGATGGTTTTGAGCTTTCAAACTAATCGATACGCCAATAACTCGATGGCACTGAGCTAATGCAAAAAACTAGAGCTCTCTACGATGTCTGGTTGCTTCTATCTCGTAACACAGCCGAACAGCCGAACAGACAAAGTGCATTATTAAGCTACCTTTTTAAAACAAGTTTCAAAAATGCGCTAAAAAATTCCCTTTGGATACTTAATTAGAGAGATAACGAAATGGAAATGTTAAAATGTATTAGGACTGGCAATAGTGAGTGGCAATAGAGCATTTTTTGACCCATTAATAGGGTGACCAGATATTTTTTGAAAACATAGAGGACAAAAAAATTTCCTATCAAAATATTCACTTTTTGAGGATATTTTTTGTGTCGACGTTTTTTTTTTGCTTCGGCACTTGAGTCCATCTTATCTAGTGTAAAGCGACAAAATTTTCAAAATAGAGGACATTTTGACCGAAATAGAGGACAATTTCTGAAAATAGAGGACAAAATGAACCTTTCAGAGGACAGAGGACAAATTTCAAAAATATAGGACAGTCCTCTGAAAAACCAAGCAGATGGTCAGCCTACCCATTAATCATATTGCCAATAATAACGAATTAATTCACATATAAAAGTTTAATTGCTGCACAATGGACACATATGCACACTAGCAAATGCTACTTCAAAATTATTTGCCTTTTCATGGTAATGAACGAAACAAAAAATATTTTCATTGTTGCTTCCGGCTGTGAAGTAGCACAAACACAATAATTCAATCTTTCATTATCTAAATATTTCCCTAAGCTGTTATTGCTAATATTTCCGTAAAAATTTTATAATTCTTATGAAAAAGTAACCGGAAGGTTCGCAAATTGTATCTAAGCATATTGCCCTTTTCCCTTTGCAGATGGTTACATGCAAAATCTTTCGTACACTCAATGTCGTCATTCAGCAGCAACACAAACAAAACTAAAAGATCAAAACACAAAAAAGTTTCAGTCTGATGTAACTGAGGCCTTTTTTGTGAATCATCATCATTATTATTTGAATCGTACAATAAACAAGAAAATAACAACGACAATCAACAAAATGGAATGGAAGTAAATTTTTATTATACTATTTTATACTATTTTTATTTATACGACGAGTGAAAAAAAAATTGAGAAAAAAAATTAAGAATAGAATGGAAAGGAGAACGAAATCTAAATTAAATTATTTTAAGTCGTAAATAATATATTTGTTGAACAATTTTTGTAGAATGAATGATGACTAACGTTTGTCGCTTTTCTAGGGGATTTGATAAGTTTATATATTCATTGACTTCCCATTTCCTATCACATCAGTGTTAAAATATTCATGAATCAAGATTTTGAAACAAGAATTGGGTCAAGAGTCATTAATGAATGCAAATATTCCTCTTTTTCTAGAAGGTTATGCTCGAATACAGATTTTTATCTGATTAAAGTTTAAGTTTTGAAAGCATTGCATCAACTTGGCATTAAAAATGGAATTGAACATTGCTTAATTATGAGCAATGGTATCAACGGCACGACACGATACCGCTCGATCCGCAATCTTCAACATTGATTCAATAAAATAAAATAATGGAAAAGTTTTACCAATAAATTTTTAGTTGATATTCGAAGAAGTTTGTACATATTACAGTACTAATGACATTCAGTATAAAAAAGCGCTCATCACAAACTGCTTTCGTCAATTCAAAGCCCTTCTTCCTTCAAGCAAATCATAGTATTTAATGCGTGCTCACAGAGAAACAGAATTCATCTTATTACATGTTGATGTGAAGAGAGTACAAATTTATGGTTTGAGTAAACATCAATCAAATGCTTTTTTTTCTCAATATAAAACGAAATATATAAATTTTATGACCAAACACATCATCATATTTTTGTTGTTTTCCATTGCTCGACTTTGCACCTTCCTTAGACAGTTGATGATGATAGCAGAACAAAAGCAGAGAAGAAATTGAGAGTTTTATTTAGTTTCGGTGTGTGAATACACGAGCCTTATACATACTAACATGAAGTTTTATGTGGACTTTTATTTTTGTATATATATATTTTTTTGTTTTCCTTTTTCTCATTGCACTGACAGTTGCGAGAGAACTTTACGACGAAACAGCACCAAGGTATATTTACGCTGCGAATATTTTTTCTCATTTGAGATTGTGTATCAACGCTTACTTTTTTAATCATGAAGATTGTTTTTGGCTTTCTATCAATTGGTTTGTAATGACATTAATTAAAATTCTGGGTGTAAATATTTTTCTCAATTGATTTTTTTTCTCTCTTTTTATTTATACGCTACATTTTTAGTGCTGATATTATCAGTCATTATGTCAATATTGTGTGAGAAGGCACCAAATGGTTGCGGAAGTACAAATTGTCCACATTATAGTCGTCCAGTCTGTGCCACAAATGGAAAGACAAGGCGTACGTTTATAAATCAATGTGCAGTGAGGGTATTTAATGAATGTTCACATGAAGAAAGTGAGTGACATGTTTGTTAATTTGTTTTTATGGAACTAAATGTGACAAATTATGTTAAAACCTTTCTTTTCAGAGTTTAATATTCTCAGAAAAGGACATTGCTGAGAGATGTAGATGTAATTTATTTGCCGCATGATGGAGGGTAGTTGTTAGGCTTAAGTTACTTAACATTTGACTGCTTTTCTTATAGTTACGATTGCTTAGAGCATCGTTATGATATTATTATATATTATGAAGCATAGATGATATATATATGGGTCACGACACATATATATTGCATAATTCAATATAAATTCATTAACTTGCATCATCTGCTATATTTCTAAATATAGTTATATATCTCGTAGAGGAATAATATATTATGAGATTAATAATATTCGAAGGAATTTACAGTGAGAGCGAAAAAATATTTACAACATGCAATTTCAATAACTTAAATAAAGTGAAGTGAAGTCTTTAAATTGCTTTGATAGTGAAATTTATACGCAGTATAAAATACTTCTTAAAACTTTGCTCTAGAAACATAACAAAAGACAACTTAATAGATTTTATAGTTTCCATAGTTTATTGAGTCTGAAATTGAAACTTTTTCATTATTCGAAAATTAAATTTTCCAATCTTCTTCTATTCATTAAAATAATATGATAGAAAATTGAAACCTTTTTACAATCTCAATAAAAATTGATTTTTAACTATAAAGACGTATCAAGCAAGAAAATTATTGAACATTCTAAAATAATAAGCTTAGATTATACCTAAGTAATAACGGGTCTCTGTCAGGGGCGTAGCCAGAAATTTTTGTATGGGGGTACAAAAATTTTTTTAGTTCCTGTACTCATATTTTCGTACTTTTTGTCAATTCTAACGATACGTGACATTAAAGTCTTAATTAAAGTTTCGGAAAAACTGGACCCCTTGGCAAACTGCAGTTTTTGATCCTGTTTTCAAAACTTTTCATACATTCTTCTATAAATTTTTAAAGTTAAAATTTTTTTAAAAATTTTTTAGTTTTTAAAATCTTAAATTAAATTGTCTTTCACAAATATATCGAAAAATATATCAAATTGTTTACTTTAATTTTCTCCACTTGTTTTAATACTAAAAACCAAAAACAGGAAAACCGCGGTATTTTAAAAAGTGCAAAGTGAAACCGCGGTTTTTTAAAATATCCGTTTTTCAGAAACCCTAGTACTAACAATTGTCTATTATAAAATTAATGTTGAAGAATCGTTATAAGTACGCTCAATAGTGTTATCTCAACTATCTTTAATGTTACTAGAAAATAACCTTTTACATCCTGTTTACTGGAATGAAATTATAGTAAGTAATATTTAAAATGAAAAATAAAAGTTAATGTTTTAGAGCCATTTGATACTGAGGAATATTTCTGTATAATTAGAATTAATTTTAAGTTGGTTTTAATAAGAAAAATTTCTACTATTTGGGTCTTTAGACACTATTTGGATTGACATCCCTAACAGTAAGGCGAAAACTGACCTAGTCTTAGCAAGATCTGTGCAAGATCAAGGTTAAACATCTAGTCACCAACAATATTAAATATTAAAAATTGCAACCAGTAAATACTCTATTTTTAGAGGCTCGTGGAGATTAAATGGTCAATATTGTTGATCATCATAGAATAACCCTCACAGATGAACTTTGAGATTAGTATTAATAATTTGAAGAAGAAAGTCATTAAATTAAAAATGTTTCCAAAAATTCTAAATTTAAATTCCTAACCGGTAGCTATTTTTTTCTCTCAGTGTATATTCCTTTCATCTATCATGAACCATAAACTGTAAATAATGTCTCACATAAGCATAATAAAAAATGCATAACAAATATTGCGGATATAAAAAAGAGAAAAAAAATTTATTTTGTGTATTTTTGAAGAAAAACATCGCGTACATTCTTATTAAGCTCGTAAACACATAAACTACAGCATCATTCACAGCATAGTTCTATGAAATAAGCAAGTTTTAGTGCGCTTATATTTACAGTAAGTAGTGAGAGAATGAATGAGTGACGGAGAGATGAGGAAAATAGATAGGGTGGATGGATGTGACTATTCTTAACGAACAGCCCGTTTTTTTAATCAATTCCGTTGTACGTTTTTGAATAGATTTTGCCCGTTTTTTTCTTAAACAGTTTATAATTTTTTGTCCTTGCACATTGAACATTGATTGGAAAGTTTACGATCAGCAATTAAATTGATTTTTAGTTGATTAGTCATAAAACTAGGTTTTTTTGTTGAATAATTGAGAGTTTATTGAGTTTCATACAAAATTTTCTTCGAATTATTTTGATTTCAAAATTTTAATTTTAGCTCAGTCAGTACTTTTAGGTGAGCATGTCTGCTAGAGTCCCCGGAGGTTTAATAAACCATTCTTAGCTTTTGAAGTTAAAAATATACTATTTAATTATACAACTTTTACATTTTTCTCAGTTTTTTAGACAGGTCCGTTTTTTCTTGAAAATGTCCGTTTTTTCTCAAAATACCTCTGGTCACCCTAAAGATAGAAGGGTGAGAAATAAACGTGGCGAAGCTAAAATAAATGAATTTTTATACAAACACGATTTCGAAATTTTAATTATTTAATTGTAGCATAAGCAGAAACTATTCTCATTTACATTTGACATTTGTTTTGTATATAAAACTAGAAAACTACACAATTTTTTTGTGAAACGAGTCAACAGTGCCACACGTTTTAAATAATAAAACATGCATTAAACGTACGCTTTCATTTGTATCCAAATTAAAACTGCTTATGGAAGAACAAAAACTTATTTTTGTCACAACGTGAATTCTGAAAGCTTTTTATAACTTTTTAGGGAGCGGAGCTTCAAAACAAATGCGCTTTAGTTTACCACAATGTAGGGTTTCTGAAAAACGGTATTTTTAAAAAACGGCCGTTAACGGGTCCGTTTTTTTTAATGGTACCAAAATTGTGCTCTGCACACGGTTTTTGGTACGTATTAAAATTTTGCTTTTTAATATACTTTAGTTCAAGATTTTCTAAAGCTATTCTGTCTCTAAACAGAATTTCTATATTAGAGCTTTTAGAAGTCATAATAATCTTCCTCAGAAAATTAAAAACTTTCATTCACTGAGCCTTATTAAAAGTCGCCTGAAAGAACATTTTTTTGAAATTTATCGTGATGCTATTTAATTAAATGAATAATGAAATTATAATGTAATATCTGCAAAATATGAATATTTTATGTAAAATTTATAATATAGCTTAAAGCTTAATATAAATAAATGAACTTTAAAAAAAATCATTTTCTGATACTTTTATCTAAATTTTAAAAGTATTTCTTTTGCAGCAATGGAGCAAGAAATTTGAAAGAATTTGTGAGGAAAACACCCGTCACAAATTCTATCAAATTTCTTGCCTCATTGCTGCAAGGGTGTTTGCTATTAATATTTGTGTTGTATCATGATAACTTGCTTAGGGTCATAAATTTAAAGTTTATGATTGTAGTAAAAGTTCTGTTGGATATAAAATTTCAGAAGTGGTTTTATTGACGATAATTCAAGGGATGGGCTATTTCAAAACTTTCTTTTTTTAAAAAAAATTGAAGGGTAGCTTGAGCTTATCGGTGGGCTTTTGACAAATTTCAGGCTTACCGACGCTTAAAGTTTTATTTCCTCTTTTTATGTATGATGAATTTTAAAGGATACCTATTAAAACTTGACATACATTTGACATCTAATTTTTGCATCATTAAAATAGAATGCTTTCCTTCATGTAGATGCAATGAAAATTTTATAGGATTTTTATATAATATTTTATAAAGATAATAATGAAATTGAAAGAATGGCAATCAGCTAAAATACCGACCTGATACCGCAAAATATTCAAGGAATAAAAAATGCATAAAATTTAATTTAATTTAAAGCATCCTTCTTACATCCTTGAAAGAACAAAAATAACGACTTGAAAAGACTTTTAACGAAATTGTTCCATAAACTTCCGAAAATTTTCAGAATAACAAGACCTGAAAGAGAATAAAACTCTGAAAATAAGAACATTATTCATATTATACGAAGTACAATGAAATGACGTTACAAATGCTTGTCAGCAATTTCAAAGCTTCTCAACTTGTCTAAATTTAACTTTTTACATAAAAAAGCATCTACATGTTCGTTCATGTTACAAATATGCTTGAGTGCTGGAACAAGAAACAAGAAATATAAAATCCTTAACATAACAATGGCATCATATCTAAAGGGGTTTTTCATCATGATTGTGGCTTCTTATGACTTTTTGAAGTCAATTGTTGTTCACATGAATTTAGAATCTCAACTTTAACTATTGACTTGTACATATCACGTGTTCTCTCAGCTGATAGTTTTGATATTTGCAATCATTTTTGTTTTTAAAAATTGTAAGTGGGATTTAAAGTGAATTTCTATAATTGAATTTTAATGCTACTTGGTAAGTATGTACGTTGTACTAATTTTATTTATCACAAACGTTTCAATTATTTCTTTTAATCTGAACAGACAGAAAATCTAGGTTGTACAAAAATTCGTCGAACTTTTAACTGTTTTGGCTGTAATCGTTTCGATCTTTTACGCAGATGTGATTTTCTTTTTTGATACTTAACACGATTATGCTTCTGATACACTCGATTTCTCAACTTCTGTACAATGTTTGCAAATTCTAACTTTTGTAGTACATCATGAAAAAAAATCTCCACAATTATAATAAAAGCAGATAGTGCATATCCAACAATAAGAATGCTAAACACTTGAATTAGATCTTCAAGTTTCAGAAAACTGAGTGAATCAGAATAATCTATAGATGTTTTTTTGAAAGGACTTTCAAAAGATGCATAAACATCCCAAATATACGGCAAACCAGCTTGAAATGAAAAATCCATATAGTATTGAAGCCTTTCCAAATATGGATTTAAATAGCTAGCTGCTAATTTTATGAAGGCAGGGTAGAACTTTTGTGGTAGAATATAGTAAAGTTGAGAGACTTTGATTGTAGTGCAAGGAATAGTATACGGCATCAATATTTCCATTTCATCACAATTCATGATGAATGCAAGACGAGCACGTTGGAGTTCTACACGAAAATGATCACCAAGTTGTGGACCGGATGTATTCAATCTTGGCTTTAAAATTTCGTAAGCTTCAGAAAGTTTCATTTTTTCTACGACCCCATCACTAGTTATAATTTTAAAATCGGAATTTACTAGGTCATTGAATGTCTTTAGCCGATTGTCGTAGATGGGTTGAATCATGAAAGATGTAATGACACCCTCGTAAGCTGTGCTCAGTATCCAAATCATCACAATAATCAATTGAATCAAAATAGTCAAAACTAAACGATTCTTTCGACTAAAATCAATGCATTGGCCGATAAATATTACAAAAATGCCAAAAGCGAGTAGGAAAGGAGAATCAACAGCCCCGCGGTTGCGAAATATTAACAAGACAAGAAGTGATGCAATTATTGTGATGATGAAAAAGAGCCAAGTAAAACTATCGTATGGTTTAATGAAAATCAAATCGAATAAAGGAATTTTTGGAGGTAAGGGAACAATTGCACAGTAGCTATTCTCTTCGTAAGTCATAAATTCCGTTTCATCTGTCAGCATAATTATTCCTGTGTTAAAAGTCACGTCCATTGTACGAATATTCCAACGATAGTATACATCCTTAAAGGTACCGAAAAGGTATTCAACAGTTGCATTTTGAAGATTTTTCAGCATCGACATGAAATGCATTAAAGGTGTTATTACTTTTCCTCTCATGATCATCACACGTGGAATTTGACTGTAAAGTGCAATTTTATAAGGATGACCTTCCATATTTTTAAGTTTATCGGGAAAAATAATGTTTGGATTCATTGGACTATGATTAACGGCTATACTTCCTGAAAGTGATCTGATATTATAAACTTGAATGCAATCGCTTTCAGTTACATGTACGCAAGCAACATCGAAAAAGCCAAAATCCATAAAATCACGAAGAAGATTACGAATCAAATTTTTTGAAGTTTTTCTTGGAACAATGACAATAAACTTGGCCATATGGTGAAAAACAACATCTTTTCCCTCTAAATCGTTGCGATGTCGATAAACCAGCGATGTAACAGAGTCCTTCATTGAATAGAACAAATAAATACAATTTTAAATGTTGTTAATAATCTTAATCAGAAACAATATAGTTGTGTACTTGAACAATGCACGAAAAAAATTTTTATGTATTAATCTCAATTTTAAAAAAATAATTTAAATTACTTTACTTACCGCAGCTACAATTTTCAACATCAAAATTACAACAGTTGCCTTTCTCAAAGCTTTTACAGTCATCACGTTATCAAAATCACTTACAACTACAGCTCCGACATCTGTAACACATCCAGCAATGTCATTAACTTCTGATGACCAAATTTGATAGCCTAAATTTTTAATGAGGATATCCTGTATATCATTTTTAGATTTTAGAATGTTTCTTGTGACTTCGCAGACATAGTTCGAAAGTCCTTTGTCACTTAATAAATTTTCATGTTTTAAATTGTTATTAAATGCTGAAGTAAGAAGGAAGAGAAGTGTTGAAAATTGAACGAAGAAAATGCTGATTTTCATAATTTTAACGAATTCAAGAATTTTTATCTGTCAGCATAAAAAAGAAGTGTTTGTAAAATTAAAACCAAAATTTGAAAAAATTACCTCCTCAATTAGAACGAAACCATAGAGCATGTGTCTGTTCAATGGTTAGAAATCGAACTGATGTGTAAAAGTTTTGAGTTTAAAGTGCACAATCTAATCTTTGTACGGTTTCTATTCAAGATTCTATCAATAAAATTATATAGAAGTTTCAGCAACATTGTTTCTAGCATTTTCAACTGAAAAAAAACCTTTAGCTGTTCAGATCTAGAAGATTCATAGCTGTGCTAGGGCGATTCGCGGCTTATGATTGTTTAACGAGTGAGGGGTCGCCAAGCCACTGCACTCAAGTTAGACCTACAGATTATAGTCCAGTACATATGATTCGAAAAGGGACAAGAGAAAAATTTGCCCGGCCGAGTCTCGAACCCATGATCGCTGTGTCGGTGGGCAGTAATTAGGTCCCGAAGAACTAAACCACTACGCCACCGAGCCACTTCAGCTCACTTTTCAACTGAGTATTGCTAAATATTTTAAAATTTCAATCAATAATTTAATTAGCTACCAACATTTTCTACAAAATAATTCCACACCTTCCATTTCAATTAACTCTATCAAACACCTGCAGGTCAAATTTAAAACACTGCATTTTTCTTCAAAATAAAAGATGGTAATTACTAAATTATATAGCACAATATGCAAATTATTTCGTTGGAAGTGTGACTTTAGAAAGAATGAATAAACAGCTCATCACTTCCAATAGTTAAAAGTGAATTTTCAGTTCACTGCCTTATGGGGTGAAACGATGAAGGTTTATAGATGACAGTAGTGCACATTAAAAAGTAGAAGTACTTTTAAAAGCTGATAAAGCTGGGCGTGGAGAAGTGATTCTGAATAATAAATAAATGAAAATGATTTTGCGCCATTTTTATCATAATTAATAAAATCTTTATAAATATGATTTCAGTTCACATAAGGATATTAAATTCGTCTGTGGTAATAAGCTTAATTTATCAAAAAATCCAGATATAAATTTAAGAATTAAGTGTTCAACCAAAAAAAAACGTTGACACAACATCTATGAGGCGAAAATACATATGCTGCAATAATCTTGTTAAAAATTGAAAAACTTTTCATGAACTTTTATGTGTCCAGTAAAAGGAAGATGATAGAAAATTCAAGCATCATCATCGTGCACATCATGCAAAATGTATTTAATTTACTTCTTCGTGAATCTCTCAAGAGACCTTTAGTAAAAATTTATTCAAACATACTTCTTCCCTGGATACATAGATAGGGTGGCCAGAGAAATTTTGAGAAAAGAACGGACATTTTCAAGAAAAAAACGAACAATTTCAAAAAACTGAGAAAATGCAATAGTTATGTAATTAAATAGTATGTTTTTAACATCAAAAGTTTACAATGGTTTATTAAATCCCAGAGGGTGCTAAGAGTTCTTGTTTTATGAAATTAATTTAACATAATTTTATGACAAAATAACTACAAATCAATATAATAACTGAAAATAAACTTTGTAATCAATGTTTTGTTACAATTTGTGAGGACAAAAAAGTTATAAACTGTTTAAGAAAAAAACGGACAAAATCTATACCAACACGTACAACAGACAATTGATTAAAAAACGGACTATCCGTTGAAAAAAGTCACATCTGGTCACCCTATGTAACATAGATGACCCAAAGCAAAACTTTTCTCAATGAATGGCGTTTTCAAGATTTTATTTTAGATATTCTCTCATAAATAATAAAATAAGCTTTTCATTATTTTTTGACTTTTTATTTCCATTTTCATTTACTTTTTTGATAATACACAATTCATCTTTCAATATGCCGAACATAAATTCTTTTAAAAGCTTTTTAAAAAAATTTGCTTTTCGATTTTTTTTTGATAAAAAATATTTTTTATTTATTACTAAACAATTGTGATCCTTAAAAATCTCAAAATTCTCTTAAATTTTATATTAATCTTGGCTTAAAAATTCATTAATAAATGGCACATTCATATAATTCTAAATATGGGTTTTCAGTTGTTTTTTCAATAATGGGTATTTTTTAGATAATAACTAAAAATTGGAAATTACATCGGATATTGCATCATACTAAAAACGACCCTTTTTACCTAAATAACCATTTTGTATTATTAAATAGATGGATGAAATTTGCAATAAAATTGATATGATTCTTATAGATTTTTCTCTCCTGCAAATTAATCTGCTCAAATCAAAATTAATTTTTTTTTTTTAATTTACTGTACGTATTTATTTTCAATTTTCTAGGATTTCAAATGACCATATTGTTACTAATAGATTTTTTAGAATGTAATTTGGATTTTATGATTTACTGGAGCATATAAATATAACTGTTGCTAGAAATATTGCTTTAGATAATACAATATTAATAAATTGTATATCATCTGATTTTAGGTTTTATAAAATATTGAATTAAAGTTTATAACTTCTAGAAATACAATTGGATGCAGACCAACTAAAGTTTAATTATTAAACTATTGAAACTTTACTATGGGTTTATGGAAATTAATTATTTTGTGGGCACATGAAAATTTCCATAAGCCCAGCAACAATATTTACCATTTAAAATCCCATTAAAATAAGTATGGTTTTTAGGAAGAGATTATTTGATATAATCTTCAATTCTCGGTAATAGTTCTATAAAGATACAACACATTTCCTTCTATTTGCACACAGATTTTTAATATTCCAAGAATATTCTTATAAATTCATTGATTTGCCTAAATATATATTTCCTCAATTGTTTAACATTAAGATTAAATTTTATTTTATTAGTTTAGTTAAGCTTACACATAAAATTTTTCATCATCTTTTCAACCATCAATAAATAAATTTCTCATTATATTTCATTCTCCTAATATGCTTTTATTACTTCTGTGTTTCAACACATTGTCATAACCAGATATTCTGACATCGTTTCCACCAACCAATATTTAAGGACTCAAAATTATTGTACAAAATGTGGTTGGTGGAAAAAAATTTTTTGGTGGAAAATGACTTTTTTCCACCAAGTGGTTTTCCCCCTGCATAATCATAAACAGAGTTGGTGGTTAATGGAATTTTAAGTTGCATTGATTTTGAGCCTTATTTTTTTCTAAATTGATATTCATACTTAAAAAAGATTTAAACTGTGCATATAGTAAATTATTTTGATTTTAATGATTTTTGTGGTTAACTAAGATATTCAGAGAAATATGCTCATAAATACAAAATTTTCTTTATAAATTTGTGGTGAATTTTTTTTCATAAATGATGCTTGAAATGCAACCATTTTAATTAATATGATATTCCTAAATTTATATAAATTCAGGCATTCATACCATCAATATTCAACTCTGTTCTCATTAAGATTTTTAAAAAAGTACTTTGGCATCATTAGAATATAAAATAGAAAATATATAACAATTTCCTTTTCTGTATTAACTTTTTTGCATCGCATTGTTTTATTTTTGATACAGAACGAACAAAAAGTATTAACTATGCCATTTTTGTCATAATTCAGAGAATACATCTGCTGTATTCTCTCCTATCTATAATTTCTCTTATTTCGAATTGTATTTCATCTTCATCCTTTTGTGTAGTTCAGCTCTTTCACTCTGCTTTTTTGTGCTTCTCAAATTCTAAAGTTCTGTCATTCGTACTATAACTGTATATTCCTGGGTTGTTCTGAAACACAGAATAAAATGATAGCTATTAGCATTATTGTCATTCCATTTATGTTTTCTTAAAGCAACAAATGATCTTTGCTGCACTCCCTATTTTGCTTACAACTGCTATTTCTTCTATTTAACACATGCAACTGCAATAGCTCAGAAATTGTTTTGTGACAGCGTTTTATATCAGAATTATTTTAGAATTATTCATAAATTTGAAAAGTTTTTAAGCCTTACCAAGTTTCAAAGAATTTCAATAAGAACATTCCTAAAAAAATTTCTAATCCAAATCTTGTCTATTTTCCCCAAAATTTGGTAGAAGGGTTTCTTAATTGTTAAGAAAATATTTAAAAACAGTTTTTCTCGAAAAAACTGTTCTGGCTCCATTTATGGAATCTAATAAGTAACCCAGGGGTGGCGAACAAGAACTGTTCCGAAAAATTCAAAAAAAAAATTCTAAATAAAATTTTTTTCTTGAGAAAAAAATGCGGGATTTTTTTTAAAAATTAAAAATCCGTTAACTTAAAGCAAAATTTTAAGTGCATTTTAATTCAAATTTGTTTTGTATGAATGTATCGACTTTCATTTTCTAATTTTAAACGAAAATTAAGGAAAAAACATGATATATTCACAAAAAATTTGGTAAAGAAAAAATAAGGTACCAAATTTTTTCAAAAAATTTTTGTAACGGAAAAATAAGGTACCAAATTTTTTCAAAAAATTTTTGTAACGGAAAAATAAGGGACCTTTCGAAAATTCGAAATCGAAAGATAAGGACCGTTCGCCACCCCTGGGTAAGTAACGAATTTGAGAATGCGAATTTTAATCTTTCGAAATTAATTTCATAAAACAAGAACTCTTAGCACCCTCTGGGATTTAATAAACCATTGTAAACTTTTGATGTTAAAAACATACTATTACATAACTATTGCATTTTCTCAGTTTTTTTGGTAATGTTCGTTTTTTTTCTTGAAAATGTCCGTTCTTTTCTCAAAATTTCTCTGGCCACCCTTACTATAAGTGACATACAAGATACATTTTTAGTTTTGGTATTTTATTTTATGATGCGAAGTGAATTTTAAATTGATAAAATTTAACAGCATCAAAGAAAAATTATTTTATTCCGCTATTTTCTTTTGTCCCTTCTTATACTGATATTTAAATGGAATTTTTTAATTCTGACTTTATAACAGTGATTATGTCTGATTATAGAGATAGTTAGTTAGTAATTATTTATCTCATGATTATTATTTATATTAAATTAGTAATTTGTTATCTCATTAACATGCAACAGATTTGAAAATTATGAACGACTTGCGGTTGTGTGGTTTATTATGCCCAAATTTATGCATCATTTAATGAGATTTCTTAATATAAGTTCAATAAAATGCTGTCATCATTATCAAATACAGCAAAATAAGAAATAACCACGTATCACATGAATCATAAAATATTTCTGCACGAAATATTTTCGTGATATTTTTATTCG
Organism: Chironomus tentans; assembly: GCA_963573255.1. NCBI lineage: Eukaryota > Metazoa > Arthropoda > Insecta > Diptera > Chironomidae > Chironomus > Chironomus tentans. The sequence goes on along the minus strand of OY754302.1, from coordinate 56,333,037 downwards.
TTGATACTTCACGTGGCATTTAAGGGTGTATTTGAGTGCATAATAAAACAAGTCGAAAAGTCATAGAGTTTATGAATGATCGTAGAATCTTATGAATGAAAAGAAGCTGAAAAAGATATTATAACTTAATTAATTTCGAAAACAAAATTAAGAGTATGAGTTTTTGCATTTTTAATAAAGGTCATGAATGGACAGAGGTCGTTTGGAACTTTTGTAATGCTCTACTCCCCCAACAGATAGGTATGGAAAGCTTATAAATTAGGATCACAGTGGAAAAATTGGTTTTAAAATCCAACTCAAACTTTCAAAGAATATGGAAAAAATTACTCAAAATTGCAGCGTTTAACTTCAAAGAAATCAACCTAATAATAAGAAAACAAAAAATGTTGTCTTTATGAGTATTGCTAAAATTGACTAGCGAAAAAGATAAAATCATAAGCAAAAAATATCTATTTATATTATTGAATATATTGAATTTCTATGTGATGTATGATTAGGAAAGAATAAAAATATTGAGATAATAAAACTACAGCACTTACTTATTAGATATAGCGAAATAAAAGAAGATTCTATATGTGTTCTCATAAAAAATTGAATGAAAATAGGAAATCATAATGTAGAGAAGAAGAAACTCAAAATGTTAAAGAAGAGATTGTAGAATAAGAAAAATGAAACAATCTTTTGTTCTAAATAGACATTAAGTTCAAAGATTTGTGTCTTTATGTTGTTGTAACAGGAAGAGTTAAGCTAGAAAAAAAAATAAAATTAATGAATAACTTAATCATAGGATGTACGATCGTAGAAAGATGATCCATAAAAAAATCTTAATAAATATTTATTCAATCAACAATTTACCGTATGCTCTCCGTCCGTGATCGAGGAGAATAATCTTTTGACATCGTGTAACGACGACTACGAATAGAATTCGATGCACTTAAATTACGAGAGTCTCTTAAGCGATGAAAACGATGCTTGAGTGCTTGTCGCACTTCAGAGTTTAAAAAGCAATAAAACATTGATACAGACAAGCCTTGAATACTGAGAAGAAATGCACGTAAAATGGCAAAAATGTGACTCTCAACACCCTCATTTGGTCCGGCAATGACAACTAAATATGTTATTCCTAATAGGGGGATAAGTACGAGAAGAGCCTTCGAGGCTTTACGATACTGTCGTGTTTCAACTGTATTGGCTGAACGCAATTTTGTAATAAGCACCTTATAAATAGAAGATAAAAGAATGAAAGGAAAAAAGGCACAGATTTTTTGTCATCAAAAAGATAATGATGACGATGATAAAAAAATATAATCGAAGGCATTAACTCACCCACATTATTCGAACCAGAAAAATGAGATTAATAATGAGTACGGCACATGCGGGTCCTTGTATAATCCAATCAATATTAGATTCTCTCATCCACATACAGACGAGTCTTGATTCAGTTTCTGTTGTGCTTATTGTTGTAGTTATGTCGTCCGTTTGCTTTACATTTTCATTTTCCACATCTGTAGCGAATGCTTTAAATATACTCCAAAAGCCCACAAAAATGCTCGGAAAGCCTAGGTGAGTAGATGGATTTTGATAAAAATAAAATAAATTACGTAAGATCTTATAAATACGAAAGAAGAAGTGGCGAAAAAGGTACGGATAGATATTGCTGCTAAATGGTTATTCAACAAGCTAGCTAAAGTGAATTGGGTTCTTTGAAAGATGAGCAAAAAGATTAACAGAATCGATGGTTTAATACGCACTTATTATGCAACGAGTAATCGATGTCGATAATTGGTTAGCATATTATCTATTGGACATGACATTGATTGAATCCAATTAAGAATTCACAAAATTGTGGTCAATCGAAACACGCAAAAATATATTGAATTCAGAAAATATGGAAAAAATACCAACAGATTCACTTCTACGATTGAATCGAGAGGAAGTTGCAGATTATAGAAAATGAGTATATTCCTTATCCTTTATTCATCTACAAATAGCAAAATAAAGCGAAAAAGAATTTTTTTAGAAGGAAGCACTCACAAATTGATTTCAAAACGAAATTCAATGGATTGTAATTGGATCATAACTTTAAGTCTCTCCAAGAGGCACTTGAAGATACTAGAGAGAAGTAAAATGAAACTAAAGTTATGAAGGTGTTCTGCAAACGTCCCATTGATATGATCGGATTATGAGTACTGTAACGATTTGCATTTTGTTGCTATGTATTAATAAAAATGCACTCTGTTGAATTAAAATGACGTCATAGAAAGTAAACAGCTGTCAGTAAATTAAGTAGCTGCAAGACTTCGCAAGAGCAAGAATATTAGATATGTCTTGAGGCGTAAACTGTCTTCATGGTTATTATTCTATTCATAGCGGAAGTATCATCAATTATTCAACAAAGAAACGTCAGACTTTTCTTCTAACGAGTTTGCGTCTCTTGCCTCGAAGCTAATGCTAAAGTTTCATCCTCATTTTCTTGAAAGCCTTGAAATGAAATTTGTATCAGAAACCATTGTTGTGGCTTGTTAGGAGGGTTAAGAAACATAGATCGAAATTTCATTATTATATGCTAATACAGTCAAATACACGATGACGATACATGAAATTTTAATTGCAAATTTTTAAAGTTAGACATTTGGTGAGAGAAAAAGTTCTTTATACTTATCATAAGATTGGTAATTAACTTGTTCTAAATTTTTTTGCGCACGTTTGTCTCTTCTTGATTTATTCCCATACCTTATTATTCCCATAACATTTTACATACAAATTCATTTTAACTATATCGATGAAACGGAAATTAATTTGTGTCAATTTGTTTTTTTATATTTAATTTTAAAACTTCCTGATTCAATTGAAAACTCTGAAAAAATTTACATTGTAGTTTTTCAATATAAAAAAACTCTGCACACTTAAACCTTAAAATTCCACTTGATTTGTTTTTATTTAAGCAAAAAGCATGGAATCATCCAATGTGATTCAGAAAATACATGCAGCAACGCAAATTGAATTCTTTCATATTTCTTACTTTTTTGAATTGGTTCATGAGAAAAATATACAAAACAAACATAGAATGGAATTATTATGTGAATTTGTATTAAGTTCCAAGAGAATAAGTTTTTGTTTGAGTTTTGAGTCTCATGGTGACGGAAAGGATATACTAAGTTGAAAAAGATAAATGTTGAAGTGCAAGTTTGTTTGAACATCATTAGAATGTTTGCCCTATGACAATAAATTATCCTTTGTTTTGTGTGCACTGCTGGATGTTCTGTGAAGCTTTAAAAATCTCACAAGGAATAGAAAGAAGTTATGAACAGTCGCATTGACATGAAATAAAATAAATCCAATGGCATAAAACCTTTTCTGTTCATTTTAAATAAAGCATAAAATTGATTGCCGTCATTGAAATTGACTATCAACAAAAAAATTATGACTTTTCATGCACATCGATTCAAGCATTTTAAAAATATATTGAGTATTTACCGTCATTACAAAAATGTATTGGCAGTTTAAAAAATGATGGATTTAGGAAGATGTTAACAGGTGGGAAAAGCTCTTGCTCATATTATAGCTTTACATTTTTTAAGAATGTAGATTAGAATAAAATTTTATGTCGTGCGGAATGTAAATGTCTGAATGTGTAACATGTTGAATAATCGATAAATGTTAACACCTGTTTTTGGGCTAGTTTAATGGACTCACATACATATTCAAGTTGGGGATTCCTTTTGTCGATGGAAATTTTCTTACAGAGAGAATGTTGTGAAGTTCATGGTCAATTTCATGAGTCGTAGGTGACAATAATACAGGTGTCATGTAGCGCAATTTATCACATTCGTTTAATGTTCACTAAGATTTATGGTATTATGCTTACATGATAAATGTCACGGTCATTCAAACACTTGCTTTCTTCTTTTCTCTAGCTATTCAAGCACACTCATGATTTGACAAAAAAAAAATTTCCTCTGGAACTTAAATTCAATAAAAATAATTGTACGTGCTTCAATTATTTTTCGAAAGATTTCCAAAAGCTTAATGCCAACAGTGAACTTCAGAATCCCTAATATCCAATGAAAAATTAATGCTGTCAATTGTTAAAAGGTAGCCACTTCACAGAATTTACATACGTGTACGGATATACGATACCAATATCAACTAAAATAACACCCATATTTATCACACATGTGCGTATGATTTATTCAAATTATTTTTCAACATAGTTCCATTTTATCGGAACCACACACATATCTTGAACTTTAAATATACAAAAAAACATTATTTCACATATATGAATAGAAAAAATAAGAAAATTTACTTCATGCGGATCTGCCATAAAATATTGAGGGAATAAATTTAGTCAACAATAGAGCATGTACGTGTTGATTAAATTATTTTCTAAACAAAATTCAGTTACTTTCTTTAGGAGACGCAAATGTAAACACAACTGAAAAAGTCTGTATCTGAACAAGTTGACTTTATGGCGTTTTTCTCGGAAATTGGCTTTGGGAAAAATATCTGAAATTTGTTGATCAAATGAAATACTCATGTCGGACTCATAGATTTTTCGACCTCTTTTCATGTTCACACCAATTTTAATTGTATGTGAATATATTGCTTTTGGTATTTCAGTGAAACTACTTTTTTAAACTTGCTGCTTCAGGCTTACATAATCAACCTTTAGCAAATTAGTCAAACTCAATATTAAGACTTCCGGTTTTTTGCATCTGGTAGATATTGGGTATGGCAAGAACTGTATTGTTTTTGGAGTCATGAGATGCATCCAGTAAGGTACACGGAACGAAAAACTGCGTTTTTGAGCCTAAATTATAGCCGATTATTGCAAAACACATGTTTTTCTAAAAACCTCACCTGTGTTCACCTGTATTTAAAGGCTCTCTGAAAGCCTGAGCAGGGACAGGACCTGGTGAACACTGAACAGCCTATTAGATCAAATCTATTTGAACTTGCAACGGTCAAAATGCAAGCTCACATTGGAGAAAGCAAAAGCTTTTCAGTAACAATTGAGTCTTGATAATGATAGCATTGCTATCGAAATATATTGACAAATAAAATAGTTTTAGTGTAGAAAGTAAAGCGTTATTGTTATTCACTTGTTTATTTACAAGTCTTTCTACAATTTCCGAAAATAATATTTAATTACTGAAGATACTCAATTCAAACTCAATTTAGCAAAAAATTTGATATCGTTTAACGCAATAAGCTGAGATTTTGTGCGGTTTTGAACTTTTATAAGTTTAAGTTTTTAAGCGTGATTGTGTTTTCAATATGCCCATGAAGCGTGATCGCTTCATTACTAGTTTATCTATGCCATAGAATTTCCATAGATTCTAGAAAGTTAAACGCGCTATTAACAATTTAGGTAATGTTCATTGATGCTATTACGATTCCTCAACGGAGATTCCTCGTAAAATAGAGTAATCAACAAAATGTAGCAAAAATTTATTGTCGAGTTCACAGACACAAGTCCTCGAACTAAAATTAGATATTAAGGGGTGTGAGAGAAGGTAAACAAAAGAGAAGTGTTTAATGCATGTAGGCATGTACGTATTACTAATTGATTATACATACTACTCATGTAAACAGATAAAATGAGTTAATTTTTATCATGTTTTTACTTACACCATCCAATAATAAAATATAGATTAAATCGGATGTTATCACCAGAGAATGTTTGTACAACAAGCATGTAGAGATAAAGACCTGTTAATGGAAGAAGGGAAAGAAAAATATTTTGAAATTTCTATTAAGTTTTTTAACTAAAGTAAATTAATATCAATAAATAAGAAACGTTTATTTTCTGACTCAGCTGCGGTAATTACAAACTTTTCTTTAATAAACATTTGTTTCTTAATCTCAGGATGAATATTGAAAAATTTTGTTGTGTAGGTAGTAATTTCTAACGCATTTATTAAAATTTTTAAAAAATTTATAAGAAAAATTTAGAAACAACGAAATAATGAAGATTTATGTAGAATTTATTGAACTAAACACAATTTTCATGTTATTAATTTCTAACTTTTTAAATGCGAAACCAAAAAGTTGAGACCATTATGATCACCACGAGCTATTTTCAGAATTAATTTATCAAAATATGGCAAGACGGAAAACGTCGCAATATTTCAGTGAAATTAAAAGAAATATTTATCTCAGGAATTCAAGTAAGGAAATTTTAATTCCCTATGTTGCTATTTAATTTAATTATTTAAAATCATTTTAAAACTCGAATATATATAATAATAATGAATAATTTATGTCACTTCAAACGTTCTCATTCTGTGACAATGGAAACTACTTTTTTTACTATTTGAATTTGGACGTGAATTTTTTTAACATTGTGAAACTGAAATAAATGAAGATATCTCGTTGTGAAACTTTAAATCTCAATTTAGCACAAATGACGTCATTGAAACTAAAGTTGACAAAAGCTTCCTAAATTTTTAATTTTCCTTTTTTTGCTTCTGCCACAGTGAATTGAAATTAATTACTATTTTTTTTATTTCGTGACACGATAAAAAGGTAAGGTAAATTTCAGTGACTACGAATGAAAATTAAAATGAATTGAAAGAAATATTCATAACTCACCCTCCACCATCATCCAAAAAAAGTTTGTAAGCATGAAATAATGAAGAAATATTGCTGAGAGTACACATCCTACTGTGGAACTCCCGGTGAACATCTGTTGAATGTGGACATAAATGTAAAAATTGTTTTTAATTTTCATATAAAAATGAGAGTAGTTATCGATAAATTAAGAAGTATTCGAAAAAAATTATGTTTGAAGCTGCAAATTTATTGCTTGCTTGCTGTTATAGCTATTAATAAAATAAACAAATTTATATTAATAAAAGTCTAAAATATGAATCATCTTTCAAAAACATTTTAACTTTTCTAAAAATACTTATTACGGTAGATATTTTTGATTGAATTTTAAAACTTCATGTAATTTCTGGCGCCAAATGCTTAAAAGCAAAAACTTTCTCACCACTAAAAATCAAACGCAGACTATTAATTAAATTATGAGTTTTTGAACTTTCAGTTAGTCATGGCAAAGCATTTAATGTACAGATAAGCTGCTGTTTCATTTGTCATTCATGAGGTAAATATTGTAGAATTGAAAATAATTTTTTAGGGGCATCGGTGATGAATTCAAGTTTATATTCATGGCATTTTAAAAATTGCTATTTTGGTGCTTTAGATTATTTTCTATAAAAAAAATTATTAAAATCATTAAAATTGAAAAGTTACTCTTTCGAGCGATTTAAAATTCTGCATTCGGGCTGAAATTCATGATAGCAAACAATTCTGAATATTTTGTTCCTGAATAGTGGATTTTTCAATGGAAAACTCATTGAACTCAAATTATACAATCATTTATTGAGAGAATTTTATTGAAAAATAAAATCAGCCTTTATTTGCTTTAATTGACTTTACATTTTTGTTTTTACGATGGCAATTAAATGCTACAAACGGTTGAAATGAATCAATAAGTACATTAAAATATTTTTTTTGGCAATTTGCCTCGATCTGCAGATAAATGCTGCAGCGTGCATATATAACTTTTTTGTCAATAACTTGCAGCTTTAAAGCTTTTGTTTTCAAGTTAGTTTAATTTCTATAAAATTGTTAGAAATGATAGCGAGAATTATAAAATACTTGGTTACTTAATAGTTTCAATACATTATCATACATTATTTAGTAATATCTGATAAGAAAACACATCCAATCCTCAATTAATTAATAATACATTAAGAGTCAATCGGGACTGATAAATTGATCCACAGTATTAAGCAACATTACAAATATGTAAGAGATAGATAACAAAAAATTTCCCATCATACTAAAAGATTTCATTAATTATATAAGAACCATATGAATAGAAAAGTTCATACATTAAGCTCTGTAGGAGTAGAAAATTCATTTATATGAATTCTTATTGCTCACATCATTTACGATCTCAGTAACTAATTGAGTTTTATAGCATTCGGAAATTACAAAAGATATCAAGTATAGATACATTTTATAAAGATTTTACTCTAACTGGTTGAATGAAGGTAGCGACCTGAGGTTAAGATTGAAACTGCAGAAGAGCCCTCTTCTCCCTTTAAAGCAGTTTTTTCGATTTTAAAATTCAAGCCATTCTTATAAATTTACAAATGATTTTCATCAATAAAGTCAAATTGCATGAACTAATAAAAATTTAAAGAAGATAAATGACACCAGAAACATCAAAAGAATGAAAACGTTAATTTTATCATTGAACAATTTCTCATCGATTTTCATACTGCTCGTTATAGTAAAAATTGCTTTAACTGGCTTCACGAATGAATGGAATGTAACGCTTTTTTCAATTCACATTAATTTATTAAGTATTCTTGCTCACTTCCATGAGGAGATGTTAATTTATTTATATACTACATAAATGTGAAAAATAAAAGACCAACAGCAAGCAGCATAAAAATTCCACAAAGTGACAATAGGGAAGAAAAAGTTTTATATTAAAAAAGTCAAAGCAGCTTACCTGTAAAGTGAGTGTAAGAATCCATAAAAATATCCATAAAATGTAAGTTAAAAATAAATTTATGTGAATGGTATTCCTCAAACACCGAAGCTCTCTGCAAAGAAGAAGGAATGTGTAAAGAGATAAAAGATTTTTTATTAAATGTCGAATGTTTACATAAATTTATACACTAAATTGATTGCACGAAAAATATTCATTTTATGGTATGGCATATCTCATTTGTTATTATAAGGTCTGAATAATGTGAATTTAAGATCCCGCACGTGACTGCAAATATGTTGAAGATTTTTGAACGATGCTACACAAATGAAATGGAGTTTAAGGAGGGCTTAAACTAATGAGGTTTCTACAGGAGTTTCTATATTTGGTCGCATTCCGTGTGTTAGAAAAATCAGTAAACTATATAATTTATGATAGAACCGATAAACCGTAGATGTTACTAGTTAATACAATAAAATGATCCGTTTACGATTAGTGCAAAAGTTTTACTTCTTCCACAAATGGAAGGAAAAATTGTCAATACATACGCAATTTATCTTCTCATTAGTCAGAAATTAGAGTGCTAAATGTCAGTTGTAGCATATCTTAGGTAGGCTGTCCATCTGCTCACTTTTGAGCAGGACATCTCCCGCTTTTTTTTCAAAAGTCGATGGACCATATTAATTTCTACATTATTAATTCCTACATTATTATTATTATTAGTATTATTATTCTTATTATTATTATTCTATAAAATCTAAAAAAGCGCTACAACTTTTTATCTTAAAACTAACTTACCCTAACAACTAAAAAGAAAGTCAGCAAAAATGAGCTTGATCAGAGACAGATTTTTTAGTGCATTCTCATAAGAAAGATACTGATCTCGATCATGATCATGGTCAGAGCTAGAAAATTGACTCACTCTTGTGAGACACTTTCTGAGCATGCTCAAGATCTAAATCTGAGAGACTCTAAATTTTACTTGACGTAAACACTTTCAAACTCTAAAGAGCATGATACTGATCTCGATCATGATCGTTCTCTGAGCTAGATAAATTGACTCACTCTTGTAAGATACTTTGTGAGCATGCTCAAGATCTAGATCAGAGTAACTCTATATTATTTGTTACTTAAACACTTTCAAACTCTAAAGAGCATGATACTGATCTCGATCATGATCGTACTCTGAGCTAGATAAATTGACTCACTCTTGTGAGAAATTTTCTGAGCTCAAGATCTAGATCTAAGAGATTCACGATCGAAATCAGCATCAAGCTCAAGAGAGTTTGAAAGTGTTTAAGTCACAAAAAATATAGAGTAATATTTATCTAGCTCTTGGAAACATTCTTAATATCTAGCTCTTGGAACATTCTTAAAATCTAGCTCATAAGAGCTTCATAATTTTTTTTTTAAATTCCAAAATGAATCAAGTTCAAAATCAAGCTCTCATGAGTTTTTGTTATCGTGATCAATTAGAGACAATTATGACACCTAATTGAGCAAGATCATTAAGAATGTTAGGTGAACTTGATCTTGATCCCGATCAGTTGAGAATGATAAATTTAAAATATAACAAACTCTTATGATCTCGATCTCGAGCATGATTAATAAGAATGTTAGGTGAACTCGATCTTGATCTCGATCAGGTGACTTGATACATCATGCAATATTATGTCATCAATTAACATTGATCAAGTTCTTCTGATCTCGATCAAGATCATGCTCAGTTAACATTCTTTCTGATCTTGCTCAAATGGGTACCATGGTCGCGTTAAGGTGAGCGCGATCATTTGGCTGATCAAACTCAAATTATCAAGATCAGATCTAGCTCTTTGTGGGTTAGGGTTAAAACTATATTATGTTATATAAGCTCAAGTATACAGCGCATAATTTTCTCAAAGCGTTTGTGTGTATAGCAGTCAATTGAAAAACTCAGATCTTAGGTTCAGTATCTTATGTTAGCTATCGTTCCAATTCAATCAGCATATTATAACGTGTCCAAGAACGTTCCATAAAAGCCCTCCACGGTGAATTTACAGCCCTCGTATTTATTCTCGTTCTAACTACATCATTCATGACCCGTTCTTACATCTCACATTTGCCTAATTCTATTTTAGTTTTCTATCATTAAAACTGTGGTGGGATTCCAACCCAGGAGTTCAAATTCAACACCAAATTTCGTGACCCGCACCTTACCAACTAAGCTATCAAGGCACTTATGCTTCCACTTCTCTACATTCTACAATGCTAGCCAAAAGATAGGTCATCAACTGAAAATTTCATTAAATTTATTTACCCCACTACAATTATATTCTCATCAATAGTAAACTAGTTTTGCATTGTTCCAATTTTCATTTTAATAAATACCTCCAATTCTGAATGAATATTCGATAAAGTTTTCAGAATTAATATTGACAAAATATAAATTTTCTGTTCGGTAACCAACTGGTTTTCTCTTCTTTTCCGCGTAACTTAAAATTAGAAATGGAAATTAATTTTTCTTATATCAAGAGTCAACAAAGAGTAAAGTAGAAACTGTAATTAATTTTGCACACTGAATGAATTGTTTGACTTAATATCATGACAAATAGTAATAAATGGCAACATAAAATTCTCAAATATTTACTTGAAATTCAGGAAAACAATTACGGCCAGAATGAGTGTAATGAGGCTTATTGTGTAACCGATGTAGTAAATTATACTCGTTGCATAAGCTGAACATTTAATATCCCATGAAAAGTCAAATTCATTGCATGTTTTATTAGCTGGGCTGATGTGGGTGCAGTTTTGATAATTCGATAGATCCCATAGACCCGTCACGCTGCAATATCGTGTTGCATTAGCTATGGAAATAAAATTAACGGGGAAAAATTAGTATATGGAAAATACTTTTGAAATATTCATTCAATAACATTCAATAATGATTGCTATTTGCTATTCGAAGCAAATGATATCACATTACAGCAATTAAACACTCACATCCATACACTCTCATGTGACTCTATTAATTTACAAATTTGTCAAATCATTACGGACAATTAAATTAAGTACTATGACAAATTGCTTAAGAGAATTGTTGCAATTGATTTTGTGGCATTTTTCAATCCAAATTATCTCTCATTACATTTTTTATATTTTTTTGTCCCGGAAGCGTCAATATACAAAGTATTTCATTTTCACACCAATTTTATTTGTGTGTGAATTATTTTCGTAATTCATATGTAATTAATATGTTCCTTAGCTGCGCTTGAACTTGGAACTGACACTGTATTGGATTTCAAAGGACACGAAGCTATACTCATTTTAACTCTATTCTTTGTGGTTGAGTTTTCTACATAAGTCATTGTTAGTACCATAAAACTAAGCTTTTAACGAAAAAATGAAACGGTGTGAATATGCTCATGAAACGTGATCGCTATATTTCTAGTTTAATGTTCATTTCATTCTCTCTTGAGCCTCCACTCAGTATTTCCTTTTACATGAAACCAATTACTCTTTAACAATGAAAACGAAGCAAAACGAAAATGTAAAATTGCTTCAATTTTCTCTTTTTCAATATTTGAGAAGGTAAAGAAGAAAGCTTTGGTGTACATAGAAGTTTTTCTTTTTTCTCTTGAACAGGTGTAACCAATTGAATGGCGCGCCGTAAAGAAATGAAGAAAAATGTAAATAACAACTGAATTTTTACTCGTAATTCAGTATAAAATAAATTCAATAAATTGTATTGAAAAGGTGAGAAAAGTCAAGAAGAAAAGTTTCAAGATCGACATGAAAACGGTTTAAAAGTTTATTTTCTTAGAAGGTAAATAAACTTGGAATTTAAGACTTCCGTAGTTCCAGGTTGAATTTATGAATTTATCCCAACACTGAAGAGAAGGAGAAGTTAAGGTCTGTATTTGGTTGTCTAGTAGAAAATGAGCCGGTCTACTCAGTGTTTTTGAAATGTGAATAACTTTTTACTGGATTAAGCTATCGATCTGAACTAAAAACCATTTGGAGCAAATTAAGTGTAGATAATTCTGAGAAAGTTTCATTTTATGAAAGTCACTGGAAGTTTACTTTACAAGCCGCGGAATAAAGTTCAAAAAAGTAAAAAAAATTATGTAAAATTTTCAATTTCTGTTTCTGAAAGATTTCTCTATGGAACTATTCAAACATAATGACTTTTGCAATATGGATTTTCGTCTAGTTTAAGAATATATAAACAGAAAAATTTATCGTTGCGAAATGTAAACAAAATATCAGTTTTTCTAACCTCATGAAAAAATTTTCGATTTTTTGAAAATTTTAAAATTCTTAATAACAAAGCAATGAAGTGAAAAACTAATAATGTCATATTATTGCTTAGTTAATATAAGCTTAAACAAGCACTATTTGGTTTAATTCTAAGATAGTGAAAAATTTACGAAAAAATTTGGTAATAGAGAAATTTCCATAGAATAGAATAGAATAGAATAGAACAGAAATTGAAAATTTTACATGATTTTTTTACTTTTTTGAACTTTATTCCGCGGCTTGTAAAGCAAACTTCCAGTGACTTTCGTAAAATGAAACTTTCTCAGAATTATCTACGTGTAATTTGCTCCAAATGGTTTTTAGTTCAGATTGATAGTTTAATCCAGTAAAAAGTTATTCACATTTCAAAAACACTGATTAGACCGACTCATTTTCTACTAGACAGCCAAATAGAATAATAAAAATATGGATAAAAATTCGAGTTGCTTGATTTTTTTTTAAAAAAAATATGATTTTATTTCCAATTTGGATGCAAAGATAAAAAATGACAATTCTTTGCAAGGACGTAGCCCAAGGGGCCCGAGCCTCTAAAAATTCCTAAGAATTCTTTGTACTAAACAGGCTTGTGTGTACTGTTTAAATATTAAAAATTATCTAATAATTATCATACCTTTAGGAGAATTAGTCTAATTAATTTACAATCAATTTTGTCCTGCTTTCATATCCATTTAGAGTTTAAAATCAACAATTTATTATCACATACATGATAAAGAGTTGTTTACCAGGTAATAAATTACAAATAGTACTAATTTGCAACAAATATGCGTCAGTTAAAAGATATTTTTTCACAGTAAATAATTCTTATTATGTTTAATTCGATACCAATTCTATTTATATCTTCAAGAATGATAAAAAATAACAGTAATGATTTTTGTATATTAAAAAAATTTTGTTTAAAAGTTTTGATTAATTTCCCGAAAAATTCGAGTGACTTTATAAAGTTTCCATGTGTTCATTTATGGGGTCGTTCACTTATTACGTTACGCAAAAAAACGAAATTTTAGACACCCCCCCTCCCCCCTTGTTACAAATTTTCTAAGAAAAATTTTTTTCATTGTTTGACCTGTTACAAAATCTTAGACCCCCTCCCCCCTAAAAAGCGAACGTAATAAGTGAACGACCCCTATAACAACCTTAACTTTTGAGAATCTGACATGCGTCCCATACATGACATTTGACATGTTAGGATAACTATTCATTCTTCAATTGCATGTCATCGTATTTTTAATGCCTCTTCAATATGGTATTTTGAGAACTTCCTCCCAAAAAGTGACATGAGTATAAAGACGTCAGCATCTCAAAAAAGTATTTTTAATGGCAAAAAGTTTTTATCTTGATAAAAAAAATCCTTCAGTATTCAACTTCGATCGTCATCAGTCCCAAACTTTTCAGTTTAATTGCCTGAAGTTGCATCAGTGCTTGCTTGAGAAATGTAAGCAAAAGAAGAAATAAAGCATATATAACATATATAACATATGGCTTGCAATAAAGGATTTTTTATGTCCCGCATTGTTTTTAGTCAATGACGGAATAAAAACATTAATAGCTTGAGGTTTAAAAATGAGAAACCATTTTGTGGTTGTTTATTCATGACAATCAGAGGAATTTTCCATATGAGAAGAAATTTTCATTCTTCTTTATTGTTATAATAAACAATATTCTATACGGATTCATAAATTTGAGGTTAAATGTGTAAATCGATGAAGATCTAAAAATAAATTTTGGTTTACTATTTCTTTATTAAGTCATTAAATCAGATTTGTTTATGATATGACACACATCTTTATATACTTTATGGATTTTTTTAGATCTTTTTCCACAGCAAATAGGGATTTACCAGGATTTTCGAAAGTTTACTAATCAAATTTTCTTGTTTGACTTAATCCTGTTAAGTGAATCTGATTAATTAATGTCATATTACAGAGAATCCTTATCATCCATCTAAAATTTTGGTTTTTAAGTTGTGTTTTACTCTTAAAATCTAATTTTTTGCTGGACGGTATATGTGAATGACATTCTAATTTTCATAAAAGAACTCACAACTTAAACCTTAAAGTAAAAAAGATTAAGCTCTGAAAATAGCGAATAGTGAGTCCAGTCCTGAATTCAATATTTCGCAGACAATTTTAAGTAAAAAATAGCATACAAAATCAATAATTACTTAATATATTTCGGCTTATTCAAGACTTTCTCAGAATATACTTTAGGTCAGATATCGAATTTCCAAAACACAAAATTCTAAATAGGATGGTGAATCAAAATATTGAATGTCTACTATGTAGGTAATTGAAATTGTGTTATCCCACACAGCGAAACAGTAATATGTCTTATTGAAACATTGGTTTTTTTCATTTCACGTGACATAGAACTCTAACAAAAATATTGACAAAAGGAAATGCCGTGATTATCCGTTCCTCGCCATATGTGGATAGAAATTTTACTTCATGTTGGATGCAAAAAACTTTCGAAATAAAATACATGGCACAGAATTAAAAGTGGCAATTGTCATAAAAATAAAACGAAGTCATCAAATTTATAAACACATAATACATTTTCCTATATCATTTAGCATGTAGCTTGATATAGCCATTATATATTTGCCAAAGGTTAATTTTCTTCATTTTCTTCAAATTCTAATTAATTCGGCGTATTCGGCTAGGGAAACGAGAAAGTTGAAATGAAAAGGATGTGGAAAGGCGAAAAGATAAGAAAACGAGTAACTATAAAACGTTAAAAATAGGAAAAAGACACTAAGTGAAGCCTCATGAAACCGAAATATAATGAAATGAAAGAGAAGAATGGAAAAATACGTAATTAAGTTCCTCTCTTTTCATTATCTTTGGCAGCTACGACAACAACAATGGTGACAATATTAAGGCATCATATTAAAGTTTCTGAATATTTAAAGGTCCTTTAATGCGCAAGGGAGAGAGTCGATGCTATGGTTTTGTTAATTAAGCAAACTATTGGTAAAAAGCTCGAAGATTTCAAATCTGAATGCATATAATTTTACGACCGATCAATCTCTATAATACCTTCTAGGTTCACATTTCAGGAAACTTAAAAGATAAACTTACGAGCCATAAAAAAGCTATAATAAAATTTCTCTCTTGCCTTAATCTTTTCCAATAGATTGTGACTCTATTTTCTTTAAAACTTATGTCTAATAGATCCTATTTATTTGACAAGGTTTATTTATCAAAATTTTATTTAATGGAAAAAGACATCAAAGAGAAATGAAGAAATAAAGAAGATAATGTTCTCAACTCAAATATTATTAAATTATTTCTCAATAGATCACACTGTCTTTTTACTTCTCGTCTATCTATTAAAAAGATCGATATATTGACATCAAAGTATAGAAGGCGATAAAAGCTGAATGGACTTAACCTTATTAAAAATATTCAGCTAAAATTTCATAAAAGAATCTAATTTAATAAGCAGAATAATGAGGTTGGCACGATCAATAAATTTAATCATCATTTGATGAGAAAATAGCTGCAGTATGCTATAATTTCGTGTTGTTGAATAGCTTGAGTCAAAATGGTAATTACCATGACTGCGTTCAAAAATTCATTAAATCGCATAGACATTTAATTATGTCATCAATTTTACAGAGCAATTTATTCCATCTGTCAAGGTGCGCTGCTAAAAAATTCTTTTAAATCAGTCTAAACCTAAATACAATAACTCTATTCCTATGACACATGGATCATTCGAACGTTATTCTTGATTGATCAAGTTTCAAGTCATTATTAAACGAATGTAAGCTGTCTTGACATGCTGATGTGATTTATGATTCATTCACTAATGAGAAAAACTTTTAAAAAATTGGCTAAATACTCGTACTTTCTCTCAATATAGATTTTTCGAAATATGAAACAAAACAGAAGTTTCTGCGTGGGCATTGCTCAAGTTATTCCACATTAAGAAACTTCAAAATGAATTTGGATTAGAATCTAACCCAAAATTACTATCATGAGAGCTATTTTCGTACATGTAGACTTTTCAGCTGTATAATCCGGAATCAAATGTGAATAACCTTATAAAATATTATGAGATTATTTTTCTCTATTTTGATGCTTCAAAGTAGGGGTGTCAGTTACAAATACCAAATATTTGGGTATTTGGGTGTTTTCGGCACTATTTGGGGTAACCCAAATATTTGGGTACAAAAAATTATACCAAATACCCAAATACACCCAAATATTTAGGAGTCCGTAAACCCAAGTATTTGGTATTTGCCCAAATAGTGAAACCCCCAAATAATTGGCATCCCTACTTCAAAGGTTAGTTATGTTGATTCCATTTGCATCCAGAAAAGTGTAACTAGCTTAACCTTCATGTTATTTACACAAATTCCAAACATTAATCACATTCAAACATCACTCACTAGGCCAAAATGAAAATATTAAAGAAAAATATTTTAAAAATATAGAACAAATAAATATTTGCGGAACTTAAATTAGAGCGATGTGAATGAATGACAAGCAGATAGATAGTAAGACAGGTAGATACCATGATATCTGATTTCGAAACTTTACATTTGATTAGTCACTGAAATTACATCTACAATGAAAAAGTGCTCGTTAAATTGACTTACATGTGGCATCGTATTTAATACCGTGAAAATCTGACATACATGGTTGGGATGCTGTCGTATCAAATTTAGTCCGTGGCCAGCACAGGATCTGATCAAATGAGACGGGGCAAAATGAGCCATCATCCTGTGAAATGGACATAAATATCGAATTAATAAAATATTGACATAAAAATGCATCGCAGTGACACATGTTGATGGTGATGAAATAAAATGTTTCGACAGCAATGAAGTCAATTGCTTCTAAACTAAACAAAATGTTTCACGTTATTTCTCCTATATTTCTTTTTTATTTATTCTCATCAAGCACGAGCTGCATTCGAAACATTCAATAAAATTTATGTAGAAAAAATAAACAAACAAAAAATTTCATTAAATGAACAAACAGAGAAATAATTAAAAAAAGTTCAATTACCACCCGATGAATGGCTTTGTCAGCTTCAATTTCGGCTAAACATTTGAATTCTATACTATTGTTTATTTTCAGTGGATGCTCATCAGCATCAATTGATGTGAAATTAGTAAGCGCCACTTTGATTAATTTTATTCAATCAAGTCCAACAGTCATACATATGTGACTGAGTTCGAAATTTTTATATTTTTTTCTTCTCTTTTTCTAGTTTATTTTGTCTGAAGCACGATTTGCTTGATTTTATTTTCTAATTCTCGTTACTATTTCTTTATCAATCACTCACTAGAAATAGAAAACATCACACATATTCTGTTGCTACTCAAATTTTTATGTGATTTATATTTTTTTCTCTTCGATATTATTCCGAATTCTTTTTATATCACTAAATGTCTTATTATTGTTCCAGATTTACTTAATTCACTTGATATTTATATTTAATTTGATTTATGGCTTTTGTTTTTGTGCACTTGACATTGAACTTTTAGGGGAAAAACTTTGTTATTTTTGTAAAAATTGATTTTTAGTTTCTTTTGATTGGAAAATTTATTTTCGTAATTTTGTGTCTTCTTTTTTTGAACCCAAAATTCTAGATTTATTCTGAAAAAAAGAAAATTGAAAAGTTTATGTTAATTGAAAGATCTTAATTGAATATCTAATTTATGCAAAAATCTGTAAAATTGATGAATTAAACAAATCATACGTCTCCTTTTTATTTACAATTTAAATTTATATAAATAAATTCAGTAAGACAGGATTTGAAATTTTTGGCTTGAATTCTTGTAAAATAGTCAGGAACGAACAGTTCAGGAACACAAGGTTTGTGGTTAGTTAAAATTAAGTGTTCCATCATAACTTATCCAGCCACTTTTAACTACTTAAGAATCTGCGAATCGTAAAATAGTATCTTTTTAACTGAAGCGTCAATTCATTAATTTTCCATCATATGTTTCTTCATGCAACGTCGTAGCAACAGCCTCTATACATGTACAGCAGTGGTTCTCAAACTTTTTAGCAGGCAACACACTAAAAAGTAAAATGAATATATGATATGCTGAAGATGAGGAAAGAATCGAGTGAATGGCAATGAAAACTTTTTTTAAAGAAAGTTGATGGAAGAAGTTGAAAGATTAAACACGTAAAGTATAAAATTGAGTTTTTTTCATCTCTTCATTTCATTAAATTTATTTTTCAGACAATTTTAAGCATTCCATAAGAGAAAAGGCACAAATATGATGAAGAGTAAACTTTTTTAATAAATTTTTTTCAACTATTATCAGAGAATGAGAAAAATCTACTAAAAAGCTACTGAAGAACCCACATTTGAATTTAATTAAACGACTTAAATTGCTAAAATGCAAAAAATGAGGCAGAAAATATTTAAGTTGGTATAAATAGCCATAAAACGAGACCATATGGAAGTTGCAACGCAAAAGTTTTAAGCTTTTCATTTTTAGTGCAAATTTAGTTAAAAACGTGTATGCACAGTGGGAGATGTGAACATTATTCAGACCGTCACAAACAGCACCATGTTAAGCGGGATTCTGCCACTTTTTATGGTTTATTTTATGTGCAGTATTAGATCACTTTGTCAGAATGAAATGAGGTCACATCATACTTTTTTATACTAATCAAAATTTTAAGAATTTTTGACTGACTTGATTTTTTTAGAAATTCGATAATTTGCTTTAAAAAAGTATAATATATTATTTCTCTCTCTATTGAAGTCTTACTGAATGAATACACGAATAATCGAATAAAATCATCAGAATATTAAATTACTTTCAGATAAATGGAAAAAGGTGAAATAAGAAACTAAGTGAATTTTCGCAGCTATTTATGGAAAATTAAAGTAAACAAGTCAATGTTAACATAAGAATAAAATACTTAAAAAAAATATTTTCGATTTAAATATTTTCAATTCTTTTATATACAATTTTAATGTTTTATTTAAAAATACATATTTGCCCAAATTTGAGCAATCGAATCCTAATTATTGTTTGTTAAATAAGACAACGTACTTGAAAAAGTGAAAATGTCATTGAAAGACTTTATATTCCCTTTTTGAAATTTCCGAAATTTCTAAAAACTTAGCTGACAAGCTTAAAAGCTAAAAATTTGTTTTTGTCACAGACAACAGTATTTTCTCACTCTATTAAAAATTATCGATGCATTAAATTAACTAATTAATTATTTGTATTTAATTAAAATATGGCAATGGGAACTAGTTATTATAGCAAATAATTATGCAATTTTAATATCTATGCTTTGTTACTTAAATATGTCAATTAATGCATTATTTTCAACTCAAAAAGTATATATATTAAATTTTCATTTGCATTGAAAAACTTAAAGAAAATATCAAGGCATTGAAATGGGAAGCTCCAAATGATTTTTCAGCATAAGCCAATTTAGAGAGCTTTTATATATATGAACATTTGTTGCTTTATATATAGACACAATATTGTCATTATAATAGGTTTTTGATAACTGATCCTGAATAAAATAAAAAGCTTTTAATCTGTTTTTCTTTTTTTCAACTTTTTCATTTGTGTATCTCTCGATGTCTGTTTTGCGGAGGCGAATTTTGTGGTGTTATTCAGCCTCAAAATCTACCCTTTCTATTGTATAATTGAAGTATTGTCTTAGTTATATAATTTAACTATTTTTTTAAATCTGTCTGCCATTAAATATTCTTTTTTTCATTTATCAACAATATTCAAATCTTCGAAAAACGTATTTAACGTTGCCAAAAATTTCAGATTCTCAAACACCTGCATACCTAACGTAACACCTCACTAGTAAGGGATATATTTATCTTTTAAAACGTTCGAGTTGGTGGTACAAATTGATGAGAGTTTAATATTTCAAGTGCTTTACTCTGTATTGATTTTCATTGAGCATTATTCCACTTAGGTGAGTTTTAATTCAATCCCAAAAATGTTTTTACGTGCGCCGGAATAAATTTGAGAAAAATATTTCACGTAGATCCCCGTCATTTTCATAATCATCCATCGACCGCTTTCACTCTCAATTATTCTTCGTGCACTTGCCATTTATACGCGTAATTTATAATTTTGTTGTAATAAATTCACCAGTCATTAATTAAAAGGCACAAAAAGAAAGAAAAAGTGCTTTTGCTTCATGTTCTCGTTTTCCTTCTCTACTCTTCTTGTTGAAATTGTTTGTTCGTCAATGGATGAGGGCTCTTGATAATAAAAGGAGCTTTCAAAGTTTGAAATTTTTTAGGTTATGTTTATTGAAAATATTTTGATGAAGTTAATCTTGATGAAAGAAATTTTTTTCATAGCAATTAAAAGTTTTCGGAAGTTTGCCTTTGCATTGTTTAATCAATAAAATTGAGTGATGAATTATTTGCTAGTTAGAGATTTTAATGGAAATTTTAATCTATTATCATAGTTAAAAAAATCGTTTCATAAAACCCCATTGATCAGCTGTAAATTTAAATTCATCTATATAAATCACAAGCAGAAAAACACGAGAAAAAAGTATAGTGTGATCATTTTATAAAAACTAGCAAATTAATTCGATTTTGATGTGAAACATAGAACGAATGCAGATATACAAATTATTCAATTGTTTTTCAGTACAAAGATTTTAATAAAGGATTTTTTTTATTGAGTATTGAGTTCATTTGCATGTGGATTGTGTTGAATGGTAATTGTGTATTGAATTTATGATATTGGATATACAATGTGTGGAATTTTTATCAATGTGAATGAAATTGCAAATATTGGTGTATAGGTATGATCCTGACTAGCATGAAAGAAATTGAAATTGACGATGCTAAATATTTTAAACTGTGAAAGTTCAAGCACCTCGTGAAATTTAAACATAATCCTTATGTTTACTATTTTTTGAAAATTAAGATAGTTTGAAAAAATAAAAGTATTTAAGATCAATTATCTCAAAATTCAAATTTACAAAAAATCAAGTAGACAACAAACATGTGACCTTTCAATTTGACAAGATTTACAGCTTAACTTAAATTTAATGTGAAATAATTTCTCACTTCCAAGAAGAATCAATTTTCCTCAGTCACATTTAACTTCTGCGACTTATGCAAAATTAAAGTAAATGCATGAAAATTGTTTCCTAAAAATCTTCCGAAAGAGAATAAATTGAGCATAAAATATGTTAATTCCAAGTAATCTTTAAGAAAGCATTTTCTTTCGTTAAGTAACGGAAACATCCGCTTCATTTATTTTTCAAGGAAATAGAATCGACGAAAAAAGGCATCTTCTTAATTCACTGAGTTAATTGTGTTCACTGTACATAAATTATGAGGATTAATGTAAAACTTGTTGCGCTTTTTTTGGAAGGCATAATTCAGGTGTGAGATTGTAGGGATGGAATTTGCAAGAAAATCAACAGTTTGTAATTTTGTGAAAAATATTTCAAGCATAAAATAAAATGTTTCAGGTGCGACATAAACCCCAGTGGACATCCATCATTCTTTTCACATTTAATCCCAACAAGTTTTTTCTTAACCTGCTGAGCATAAACCTCAACCAAACAAGAGCAGAAGAGCTTTCAATCCTACATCATCATCAACGTCAACCACTTATTAATATTCAATATGATAAAGCACCATTCTGTCCACTGATTGAGCTCCATGGGTGTATGAAAATGAATTTTTAGCCCCTCGATTCATGTAATTGAGAATAAATTTTACCCACTCCATACTTCTAACCAATTAATTTGAATGATGGCTCTTTCATTTAATTTACAATTCAAATTTTCAAAATACATTTAAAGAGGCAGAGCGACACAAGTGACATTTTGGAGCATGAAACAAATGGCAAGAACATAGCATAAATATGCATAATAAATTTTCCTATTTTATCATCAAAGTATCCTTTTTGTGTGAATCGCATATGCACGCATAACCTAGTGACATTCATTGGCATAAACTTTATCGTATTTTAGTGAAGCTGTTATGGCAGATATAACAGGATATACACGCCACATAATCTAGTAGATAAAAATTGATAATAATTGAAATGTAGAGATTCACTTTGACTATGGCAACATTTTATGATATAATGGATATTTTTTTAGGGATGTAGCTATAGCAGTGACATAATGCGGTTTTGTCGGTGAATAAATCTTCATATCGAAGATTTTTTTCGAAGGGGTGACGTAGTTTTTGTGACCCAAAAAAAGTTAGCGATAACCAGGAAATTTGAAGGTGATGTGCAGGCAAAAAATTTACCGGAATTTCACAGGTAATTTGCAGGAAATTCACGGTAAACTTCCAGATAGTTTGCTGGAGATAAACTTATCTTGAAAATATTTTCTAACAGTCTTACGGGAAATTTGCAGGAATATTGCAGGTTATAGATCAACATGAAAGTCGAAGTAAAAACTCGTTAAAATACAGTTGTAACTTACAACTGTAAACACAGATGATAATTATTGCTTACGCAAGCGCTTAGTCGCTGGTTTCAACTATGATTTTTCCTTTTACAAAATGTAAGGTACAACTGTGTTTTAACGAGTTTTTACTTCGACTCTCATGTTGATCTATAACCTGCAATATTCCTTCAAATTTCCCGCAAGACTGTTAGAAAATATTTTCAAGATAAGTTTATCTCCAGCAAACTATCTGCAAGTTTACCGTGAATTGCCTGCACATCACCTGCAAATATATTGTGCAAGTATTGCTTACAAGTTCCTGCAAATTTCCTTCAAACCATCTGTCGCCTGCAAATTTCCTGGTTATCGCTAACTTTTTTTGGGTGTTTTTGTACATGGTGCTAAGAGAAACAAAAGCAGAAAATATAATTTAATTTTTGTATATGTGCAAATAAAGGAATAAACGTGAATTTATATTAGATATTTAGTTTCAATGACTTTTTACGCTATTCAATATTTTTCAAACGGTTGTTTCCATACAAAATCAACCTATGTGAAAATAAATCGATTTTAAAAGATTTTAGAGTAGAGACTAATTGCAGGCTTAATAAATTTCGCATTTTGGAATGATACTGAAAAATAGATCAAATTTCAATTATGGCCCCTTCTATGGATAATATATAATTGATTTATTTGACTTTGGTAAAATGTATATAGGTATATATAATATATTATTTTTAAAGTATAGCATAAAAATAAAAAGGGCCTAATAATCAGGTGGAGAGTTATTAAGTGATTTAATCTGTTAAACTTAACGACCTTTAAGATAAAAACTCCAAATACTGAAAACTTTGATAGTTTCCAAAAAAAATCAAAAATTTTAACTAAAAAATGTACTAAAAGATTTTTTTAATAACATTATTAATGAATGAAACTGAAGGATTGACACTTTATTGTAAAAATTTTAGGAGATATTCAAGTTTAAAACTCATACAAAGCTAGTGTTTAGGCTGAAAATCCGAAACGGACATTTTCACAGCGTAACTGTAGAATCTCGTGAGCTTTTTTTATCTAAACCTTAGCCGGCTTAAATTATTTTCATTATTATTATTTTCAATGTGGTACATATGCTCATTATAATTTTTATCAAAAAATAAAGATGTCTTTTTATCATGAAGTTGAGTAATGAAAAAAGTTGCCAACACAATGTTTAATGGTTGACATTATTAATTAATAGATAAATGTTTTGTTCTGTTTGTTCATTATCTCTTTGTTCTTGTTCTAATTAAAAAGGAATCTCTTTCTTCTCGTTTGTGTTGTCATTGAAAATGTAAATTTTAAATAGAGAAAAGCATGAAGAATAGTAATTGAAGTTTCCATTTATCGCATTAATATTTACAGGAAATTTAATTACATATTTTGCTTTCAAACAATACCTTTAAAGAATTGGCAAGATTTTTATGCCATTTTTTAAACTCCTTTCTCTTTCATTTTTTCAGTAATAAAAATTTACAAGGTACTGAGCAAATTAAATCACAAATTTTAAATAGAAATTACTCTCCTGAAAAGTGGTAATTTGAAGTCTTTTGTGTCGGTGTCAAATGTTTGATGTAAAAATAAGCTGTAGAAATATTTTAAGATAATTTCTAAGCTTCCTCACCTTTTCATCATTGACATAAATTAAAACATGGAAACAGCTATGGCTTTTTTCGAAGACAGTTTGAATTTTAAATTAATTAACGAGGGTAATTTAGTTACTGTAATTTTTGGATGAGATTGAAAGGTTCGCAGTAATTTTTATGTTAAGGAAGATTCGTGATGAAAACTTAATGAGAAAATGTTTATAGCACAACCAAAACATGATGTAAAATTTTCGTGATCCACTTGTCTAATTGAGGGCTCAGATAAAAAAAGTTTTTCATGATTTTATGTGTTTACGTTTTTTTTTTTGATTACGGAAAAGGAAAAGGTAACGTTTTTAATTATTATTTATTCTTTTGACCCTCGACATTGAAATTTTAAGGTTGGATTATTGAAATTTAATTCATGGACTGTATTAATAATTTTTTTAAAAATAAAATTTAAGGTAAAATTTAAGTAGGATGGAAAAAATAAATTTTAGTATGCATTTGCCGGTTGAAACTCATTGTCAAAAACATACAATCTTTATCCTAAGCAGTAAAATTTTCCATTTGCAATTTCCGTCTTTTACATTAGCACCTCCAAAAAGATCAAAAAGAGGCTCAGTTTCAGAAACAATCATTCATAACACCCCTATATGTTCATCTTAATTTCAAATCAAAAGAACATATTCTCTCTCGTAATATGAAGCGCCATAAAAATTCATTTCTATATTTGTTTTCAGATTGAATATGTATGCATACGCACTTATAAAGCTACTCATACATATGGAGCATGTCTCCAGAGAGAAAAAAGTAATGCAAACTCAGAAGAGATATTGAGTCATGATAAGATAAAATGTCTCAATTTTCGTTTGAAACATTCAAGATCAAAATAATTTCTTTATCACAATCTAAATTGACAGTCATAAAACGTATATTTTTTCATCTTTTATTGTAGCAAGAAGTGAAATAAAAGAGATAAGATTTCACATGCTAATCATCACAATCATCACCTCTTTTGTGTTCTTGATCGTTTCTTTTTGTGACAATTTCAACGAGTAAGAAAGAATGAAAATATTGTTGAGGAAATCATTAATGTCACTGTGGCATATATACATTGTTTGTAATAATAATATGACGATATAGTGAGAGAACCTGATATGGTGACACCAGTTGATCTTCCGTTAATAAATGTAAATAAAGCAAGAAATACAAATGCTATAGAAAATAATGGGTGGGCTTGATAAGAGAATTTTTGTGGCTTCTGTATTGATTCCTTTAATTTTTGTTGGGAAACTTTTCATTTCATCATTAGTTGTGGTTTGTGGGTGGAATTTGTTTTATGGCTTTGGATTAATTTTTCGTTTCAACTGAAAGTTTGATTCAATTTTGGCTAAAATCTTTATTGATGAAAGAATGGTTTTTGAAATTGAATTGCAAAAAAAGATTTTAGTAGTTTTTTTTTTAAATTTGTGATAAATAATTTATAAAATCATTTATTTTTATCATTATTGCTTACGTAAGTAAAAATTTTCCAATCAAAATTAAAAATATCTTATAGGGTAGCTTTCATTCCTTTTATGGTAACCCCAGGGGGAGGATAACTGCCTGTAAAGTAAATTTTAAAATGATTTTTGTAAAATGATGTAAAATCGTTGTAAAACGATGTAAAATCGTTGTAAAATTTTGTAAAATTTATTTTACAGGCAGTTATCCTCCCCCTGGGTAACCCAGAAAATTCATACGTCCCCAATTCGCACATTTGATAATCTAATTAGTTGGTGTCACTTTTATGGTTTATATGAGTTATAAATCTTGTCCGAAAAGCGATGATTTTTCTATGTTATTTGTTTTTTTGTTATCGCCAATCAAGAGCGAAATAATTCTTCTGTCTTTTGTCCTACTAAATTAAAGAAATTAAATTCTTATCTTAATTTCCCAAAATCTACAGAATCAGAGTCACACGCTCAATTACCCAGACTGTGATTGACTGTGCTTGATGTATCTTAATGTCAATAAATTCAGATCATAAATCAAATTATTTTCGATTACAGATTGCCTCATTGCGTCTGTTCTTTTTGTTATTTTCTATCTAGTTCAATTTCACGTCTTGCCTTTCTTTTGGCACAAATTCAAGAAAAATTTATTTCATCCTTAACGAGCTGTAGGAACAATAAAATGTGCATTTTATGAGATCTTATTTGACCTGTTTTCGTAATTATAAGTTGAAAAATAGAAAAAGTTTTGCAATTAATTCCTTGTTATAAGATTTTATTTTTTTCACTGTAAAATGCTTACGAGAAGAGAAGGATAAAACGAACTAGTAATATTCTTCAACACTTCCTTGTTTTCCATAAATCGAATGAATGTCATTGCCATGGAAAATAAAATCAGAGTAAATTCAGAAAAATTGGAAAATTTTCTTTTGATGCTTGAATTGGAATAGAAACTTGATTAATATAGAATCATAATAAATAA
Source organism: Chironomus tentans (assembly GCA_963573255.1). Classification (NCBI taxonomy): domain Eukaryota; kingdom Metazoa; phylum Arthropoda; class Insecta; order Diptera; family Chironomidae; genus Chironomus; species Chironomus tentans. The sequence continues at coordinate 56,305,741 of OY754302.1, read as the reverse complement.
TTCATTCACAGGTCTTTATGTGTATACAAAATATAGCATTAATATAAGAGATATTTCTCTTCTCACTCTTGAATTAAATTTGATTTATATACACTTGATTATCTGTCTTAACAGATTTAAAAAATGTTTTCGTCATTATCATAATAAATTTCATTATAGTCTCTTGATTGATTTAATTGAATTGGCGGAGTACTTTTACTCGAATTTATTTAAATAACAAATATTGAGTATGTAGCTGCGAGAGTTTTAAATGCTTATGATTAGTTTACTTTTATGATTAAGCGTGTAGTTCTGGAATTGTTTTGAAATTTTAATCAAAATATTAGAATCAAAGGTCAGGAATACAACAATTTCGCGCGTAAGGTTGAAATAATCAAAAAAGACTCTCATTTCTCAATTAAATATTTTAAACCAGATGTAACTTGTTAAAATATTGACAACATAAATCATGATTAAATTAACTCCGAGAAAAGGATTAACACAGATTTTGATATTGGATGAATTTTCATTTTTATTTTCAATCAAAATCCTCTTACAAATGAAACAATAGTATGCAGCTTTTGAGTATTATTTATTTGAAGATAAATATATATTATTTACTTATTTCTACGTGTTTGTTTTAATTGCTGAAAAAAATGAATATTCAACAGCAGAGATAAAATAATAGAATTAATCTAATTAATTTTTTTCTTCCCTGATCATTTATATTAATGAGGAAAGAAAATTAGCTGAAGAAGCAATAATACTAAATATATAGCTTATAAATTTTATAAAATTAGTTTGAAGTTGAGTTAAAAAACTTTATTTGTAAGTTCTTCTTTGCCATTTAAAACATAAAAAGTTAAGATTTACCATAAAAATATCAGTGAATAAAAATTTAGCACTTATCTTATGAAATTAATCACTTTCTCAACTCACTCATATCATATTTATTCGCGAAACTTATTTTACTGACTCCTGAAGATTTTAATGCCAACTAGGGTACACTGTTTATGATAATGTATTGTAAATGGAATTCTGCAAAACATTTTTGGATAATGGTAAAATTTTGTGAACTTTATTGTCAATATGTTCGTTTATGACGTCAAGTAAGACAATGAATTTTTTTTCTAAAACGTTTGGAATTATTGAATTTGAACAAAGTTTCTGTGATTTTTTTTAAAAAACTTTTAATAAATAAAAATGAAAAATCAAGCCATAGATCAATATCCTAAAAAGTTATCATATTTAAACAATACATGAATTTAGGAACAATTTGAACTCGTATAAAGTTTATACTCAGATGATTAAGAAAAACACAAGTACTTGAATCAATTTTAAAAACAAAACAAATACACAGATCTTTACACTTTTGACTCTTTCAACTGGATGGATATGTAGCACTAGAATTATAAAATTTTATATTTCTGTCATCGCGAACTTTTTTTTCGCAGAAAAAATTTAATTTTTTTAAGTGTGATAACTTCACACTCGGATTCTCGGACATTTTCACATTTATTTAATTTTAAACAATCAGAGTGAAAAGTCACACATTGCAGATAAATTATCAAATTTCACACGCAAACATGATAGTAAGTCTATCATTCATATTTACTTTTTAAATAAGCACTAATTGCTTACGTGACTGGACCTCAACTAGAAATTAAATTTTATTGTTATACCTTTGAGATAGTTGCGTTTAAATCCAGTACGATCGTTCAATAATTTATTTCCTTTTAAGCAATTTAAAAATTTTTCTCACTTTTTATTTCGATTTTTTTTATAATATATTTTCGTGTTGCTCTTTTTTGTCAATTTTCACATCAAACTAATAAATATTAAGCACATTATCGGATGTAATTGAATTAGCTTCTTGAAAGATGGAAGACTTTTGACACACTGAATTAAAAGCAAAAAAAATTTATTTTTTTCTTCGAAAATAATTTTTTGTGTATTTTTTTTCTCGTTGTCTAATACATGCCGTAGAGAATATGTACATGCAAGAGAGTTGAAAAAAAACAACAAAAAAGTTGAAAATTATAAAAATCGTTGAGAGATTTTTTGTTAAAAAAGTTTTGACCGAAAAATTTACTTTTTCCTTATTGTTGTGTATCCGAAAGCTGCTTAAAATGTGAAAAAAGGTGCCGCCACAAAAATTTATTCTCTTATCTTATTAAAGTCAGCAAGAATTCGACTGATTGTTATCGATGTAAACAGCTTCTTAAATACTGTTGAGTTTTACCGATAATAGATGAAAACTGACTTTAACGTGAATGAGTGAATATATGTACACATATATTTTCTCTTCTGGTGGATGGCAACTTGTGTAGAAACTCTCTCTGGGAAAAATACACACTAAATTGTATTTGTAATGCTTGAGCGTGTAAGTGAGAGAGAAGCTTTTCTTTCGTTATACACAATTGCTAAAGAGATACGATATTTCACGAAGACTTTCTCAATTTATATTCTCTTCAACTCATGGTTTTGAATATTCTCAGATGATAAACATTTTCTCGTATATAATTTTTCATATAATACTGCGAGGAACTTCAGCATGAGCTTTATTAAAGGAATGAAATTTATGCAAAATTATTTTTAACTTCCTCGCGACGAAAGCTTTGATGACAAGGATGAAGAGAACTACACATGACTGAATGTTATAAAATTATTACTTATTCATGAAGTTCATCTAACTTAGCTTTCTGCTTTTATCGCTGAATTTACTGTGAGCAACTTTATGTCACTTTTCATTTTTTTTTTTATTCCTGTAGTCACTTTGGTTGCCCTTATGACTGAGTGAAAAATAAGTCAAGCAATTAGCAATAATAATTTTATCTCATTACTTTTTTAACATAATTTCTACTTTTAAGTATGTAAAAGGATTGTATGGCAATTTGGAAGTAATGAATGTTTCCGTGAAGAATTCAAAGAGCTTTATTATGAAATTATTTAATGACACACGTGCAAGTTGAAAATTGTGACTTTAATGTTTATTGCTTTGGATTTTTTAAGAAGTTTCCTGGGTTTACTTCAAAAATTTCTTTTCTCCTACTACAAAATACAAGTTCCTAACAGTTTGTACAGTCAATAAAATACATTTTTTGCACGTTCATATTATGAAATTTTTTTTAAGCATTCAAGTCATTGAAAAAACCTTAAATACAGCAACTTTTTCATAAAGTGCATTAAAGTCAATAATAACTATCGAACTTTCACATTAAATCGTTCGAGATAAGCTTTAAAAATCGATTTTAACTTCAATGTCAGTTTCACATTCATTTATTTGATTCCATCCGCAATAACCGTATCATGATTTTTCTTGCTTCATTTTCTGCTAATTTTGTCGCGCAATATGTGTATGTTCATTTTACTTTCCATGATGAATAGAAGTAATTTACTTCTCACTTCTCGTCACATCAATTTCTTTTTAAAATAAATATTCGATTTGATTGAAAAAATGTAATCAATTTAAGATACAGTGCATACATATTTACTATAATTTATTTTTTTTCAATCGATTTTGTGGAAACTAAGTAGATTGACAGAATGGATGTGTTAATATCACTGCAATTTCAATGGTTATGATGAAAAAATAACATGGAAATCAATCAATTGACTAATGAAACCATATTAGTACTGTATTGTAGTAGTTTCCAATTTTGCACAAAAAAATTATACCCATTCAAAAAAAATTTACGGAAAAGTAATTAAATTTTCTGATGTAACTATATAAAATATTTCACGAAGCGTGGTTTAATCAAGTTTTTATTAATACTGTATTCATAACTGCAGGCAATGATTTCAGATGATTTCCAATTATTTCAAAAAAAAACTTTTTCTTTACAGTTTTCGTATTAAAATTTTACCAGATGAACCCAAAAAGTCTGAAACTTTGAAAATTTGTCACTACATATAACAGCTCTCAAACGAAACCAACCTGAATGAATTTGGTGAAACTTTTCCGAAAAGTCCCATCAAAAGTTCAATTTCACTTTTTCTTCGATTTTACACCAGTGTGACTGCTGTACTTTTATTTCATTATATATTTTTTGAAGACAAAGGTTCGAATACAGGAAATTTTTTTGTGTGAATTTTTCATTCTTTTTGAATTCAAATGACGTAATACAATTAGTTTTGCAATAATAACCGGCTTAAATGATCAATAGGTGTTCCTGCATTAGAAAAAAATGTCCCGATTTTTTCCCAAAAAGATCTGGTCATCCTAATTTTAAGCTTTTCAGTTATGAAAACAATTTACTAATCATTTTAAAGTTCCACAATCAAAGATGGACTTATTTTTGGCATGATTATGAAACTCAAGCATAATTTCCATAATTAATGAGTAAAAAACATAATTAAGAGTAAAAACCACGGAAAATGTAATCATTCAATGGAATTATGTTCCAAGAAAAATCGAAGATCATTATTTTATTGAGTTGTATTCATTAAAATTTTATGATAGAGTGCATTTTATCTTATTTTATTTTATATCAAAATTTTGAATAATAGAATAATTTTTGAATTTTTATTAAATGTTCGACAGTGCTCTTCACTTGATAAATTGTACTAACAAATCTCCGTTTATGTTGAACTGTTAAAACAACAACCACTCATATTTTCAATAAAATATTTTATGTTATTTATTTTGTGCAAGATAAAACCTATTAATCTTAATCCTTAAGCATATTTTTGATTAAATTGAATTAAATTATTAAAAGTAAATACTCTGTAATCAAAGTCAAAGTGTTAAGTTTTTTAAATAGATTCGTCTAGCTAAGTATTTGCCTAAACACAGGCAGCGAACAGACAGAGTTATATTTTTAATATAACTTTACATCAAACTTAAATTAAATTTCATGGCAGAATTGTTGACTTCTTGGTTGTTGAATAGTTGAATTTTTCATAAAACTACATCTGTTTGTCATAAAAATGTTGATGAAATTCTTTTGAATTTTCCTTTTATATTACTTGGATACATCCTTGTTGAGCAAATAAGCAGATATTAAATCCAATTTCTCTCAATCTGATAGCAAGTGGCAGTGCAAAAATAAATTTCAAATTTACTAGAACAACTGAATATAATTCTCAAAATATTTAAAGGTCATGATGGACTAAAAAACTTTTATAACTGAAAATATATTGGAAATCATGAAAATTTAGCTCAGTTATGATCCAATCTATATACACCCTTCATATGTATCATACTCTTGAAACAGTAAGCAAAATAAAGAATAAATAAATGATTCTCATACATTGGAGTATACTTTAATGTACTCAGCTCACATTAGAAGCTGTTCCATATTATTCTCCATTCCACAAGAGAAAGAAAGAAGAAAAAACAATAAAATTCTATTTTTTTTTTGCTTTGAACTTTTTTAATTACATTTAATATTCAAGCTTTGAGGCTACCATTCATGATGATGAGAATTCTGACATTAGCATTTAAAAGGAATTTAATAAATTAACAAAACAAAAGTAGAATGAAATTTTGCAAAAATATTATTTTTCTTGGAAGCTAAATTCTTCTTTTATATGCTAAGATGCCATTCAAGAAATCATTTTATTTAAATTGTTTTATATAAGATTTAAGAAAGATTTGCAAAATTGAAATTTATTTCTTTGAAGAAAGTTTCGAATTTGATTATTATTCAGCTTACAGAAGAGCAACAGTAAACTGGCGGCTTAGAGTAATTCTATATTTATCACATATCATCTGACATTTGAACCGACAAGAGCAGATAAATACACAAAACTCGATTTCTCTTCTTTACGGTTAAAAGTTTTACGTGAATAAAAACTATCTGAATGAATGAATTTCATTCCTTTTTGATTAAATGCTTCCTTTGACATTTGAACATTTTGGTGAGTTCAATTGATTATACAATTGAAAGCATCTTCGGTTAGTTAATATTTGAAGAACTTGATCATGTTTGTTCACATCTCAAAGATTAATGTGGTGTCATCTATAAGAAGATTTATGGACAAACTGTTTTTTTTTGTTGATTTTCTTCGATGGAAAACTCGGCAAAGTATATATGATGAGTTTCTTCCAGGGTTGGGAAAACATATTCTGTTTCCCAGAATATGTACACATATGTCACATATTTCCCATGTGCACACATGAAAATGTGTGGATATGTGTGAAAATATGTGGATTTTCACACATTTTCCACACATATCCACACATATTCATGTGTGCACATATTTTAAAAACATACCATATTCTGGTTTTCCCAACCCTGGTTTCTTCCATGTACTATTATACTGGTTTTCAATCAAAAAAGTTTGTTTTCTTATAAAGTTCAATTCTTTGAAAATTTTGTGTTTTTGTCAATTAATTCTAAATATTTTTACGATCTCGGTCAAAGAAAATGAAACATGAATGGGGTCGTTCATAAATGACTTCCAATGTTTTAGGGGGGAGGGGGTCTGACGCTGTGTGACACTTCCATACAAAAAAAGATTATATCTCCAATAATCTTCTTTTTGTTTGAAAGATTATAATCTTTGTGTGGGATTGTTTGAAGATTATAATCTACGGGAGCCTTAGCTGAATAATATTTCAGATTGATCACATCGAATCAATCAAAAAGATGCTTAGATTTCAATCAAATTTCTATGCGATATTTATATATGAATATATCATTCGCATGAATGCTTTAGTATGTCATTTTATTGATGATGCTTCTCATGAACTTGAATCAATTCTTAAAACTAAGTTTTTAACGTATTCGATATAAATCACATTTGTTTTATTTTAGTTGTTCAGATGTGGATACTGATTCAATTAGTTTGAATACACCTTTGTCCTTTACTATGTCAAAAGAATTTTCATTGATCGAGATCGTAAAATTCTTTAGAACTTTTCCTTCAAGCTTCTGAATAAGTGTGACCTTTTATTATATACTACTCGTAGCTCTTATATTGATAAAAGGTGATTCCTTGAAAATGAACCACCTTACTCAGTGCTTTTGAAACGTGAATAACTTTTTACTGGAGTAATCTATCGATTTTAAATTAAAACCATTTGGAGCAAATTACGCGTAGATAATTCTGGGAAAGTTTCATTTTCCGAAAGTCACTGGAAGTTTACTTTACAAGCCGCGGATTAAAGTTCAAAAAATTTGAAACATTTTCAATTTCTGTTTCTGAAATATTTCTGTATGGAACTAATCAAATATTACAGCTTTTACAATATGGATTTTGATCTAGTTTATGAATATATAAACAGAAAAATCTATAGTTGCGAAATGTAAACAAAAACAATTTTTTTAACCTACTGAAAAATTTTCGATTTTTTGAAAAATTCAAAATTCTCAATAACAAATCAATGAATCAATGAAATCAATGAATTAAAAAACTTATAATGCCACATTACTTGTTAGACAATTTAGTATTAAACAAGAACAATTTGGTTTAATTCGAAAATATTGAAAAACTAGTGTAGTACTCCATCAAGCATGACGGGCATTTTTTTCTTCTTTTAAAACAGTAAAATTTATATTCATAAACGATTAATTTCAATTTTATTTTCAAACTTTAAGCAGTTTAGATATTAAAAATTTTTTATAAACAACATTTTGTGTGAAAATTTTATCATTTTTAAGAAGCTTTCCTTGACGTACACCTTGAGTAATGAATATTTTAATGTTATTGCGATTTCTTGATTTTGATATAGCAACATAAAGCTGATTGATTTATTGGTTTAGTACAGGGCCCCGTCACAAAGAAATTATACGTGAGTGACGCTTTGTTTTTATTGATTTTCTCTTTACCCTTAAAAGTGACAGCAATGCAAGTTCTTATACAGAAAAAAATTCCCCATCTTTTGATATATAACTTATTTCCTCAACCTTAACAGTTACTTCAAAAAATCACTTTAAGTAAGCGTCACTCACGTATAATTTTTGTCAATTATGTTAAGTATTTTTTTCATGGATTTTCAAAAATGGCGGGAAAATTAAGTGAAAAAGTTAAAATACCAAAATATTAAGATTGTTACTGTATCTTAATATTTTGGTATTTTAACTTTTTCATTTAATTTTCCAGTAGGAAATATTAGGAAATATGAACATCCAGCACAGTCAAACTCAAAACAGTAAATAAAAATCTCAGTTAATGAAGAAGAAAAAAATCTCAGGTAGAAAAAAAGAACATAAACTGTTTTGAAATTCTCAATAACAAAAAATTTTGAAAAAAGTGGGCGTGGCTTAGAGCGGAATGACAGAAAGAAAGAAAAATGAAGGCTTTTATATCAGAGGTCGAAGTTGGTGAAGTGAAGTCGGTTTTAGTTCACTTCACTTCACTAAATTTTCAATCGGTTTTAAGTCGACTCGAGTGAACTGATTTTTTTCTTGTTCACTCGAGTCGACTTGAAACCGATTGAAAATTTAGTGAAGTGAAGTGTGTTCACTTCACCAACTTCGACCTCTGTTTTATATTTATAAAATTCACGAAAATTAATAATGATTTTTATATTTCCGAACTAATTCATATAGTTCTTGTTTAATACAACATTTACTAACAAATAATACTGTTTTATTAGTTTTTCAACTCATTGCTTTGTTATTAAGAATTTTGAATTTTTCAAAATTTTGATTTTTTTTGTGATTTTAGAAAGAGTTTGTTTTTGTTTACATCGCAACTATAAATTTTTCTGTTTATATATTCATAAAATAGATCAAAATCCATATTCTAAAAGCTATTATGTTTGATTAGTTCCATAGAGAAATATTTCAGAAACAGAAATTGAAAATTTTAGACAAAATTTGACTTTTTTGTCAAAGTAAACTTCTAGAGACTTTCGGAAAATGAAACTTTCCCGGAATTATCTACGCGTAATTTGCTCCAAATGGTTTTAATTTCAGATCGATAGCTTTCTCCAGTAAAAAGTTATTCACATTTCAAAAAGTGGTTTAAACCGGCTCATTTTCAAGGAATCACCCTATTATCATAAATTATTCCACTTTCAGATTTATGTTCACATAATTGAATTAAAAGCATTTTCAAATTATGAAAAGAGTTTTTCATCCCACACACGTCAGAACGTAAATTGCGAAAAATTAATTTTCATTTAGATATTCTTCTACCAAATATCATGGGTAATTTTTCATGAACTTTGAACTAGTTTTAAAAAAAAACTTTTTTTATTGAAGTTATCAAAATGAACTTTTAAAAGATTTATGTACTTCCGAACTTTTTGTGACTTTTAAAGTTTTTTCATTTAAATTTTTTCCAACTATGAATTTAAATATTTACTTGATAATCATTTGTTAAAAAAACTAGCAGTTTAAATTATTTTTGCTTTGTGTCAGTTTATCCAAAAAAAGAGCTTAATTCACCTCTGACTTACAGTAAAATAATGAATAATTACGTGTTCAAAGTTCAAAGAACTCTAAATTATTTACAAATTAGTTACTAACAAGCAAAAGCTCTTGTTTTCATACAACTTCTAAGAAAAATTTATTAAAATGTCGCACATTTACTGTTAACTTCAGTATTTTTCTTGACAAACCAAAGTTTGAAATAATAACTCGAGGTAGAAATCTTGATTTTGTCATTAATTGTGAGTTTTTTCACTTAGAAAAGTGAAGCGGCTATAGATTTAACACATAAATCACTTTTATTCTAGGCTGTCAGGGTTAAAACTTAGCTAATTTTTAGTCCAGTCTAATCGTAATCTTAAATTTTTTTGTATTCTTTGAGCTGGTTCTGGGTTTCAGCCACTAATTTTGAATTTAGTTTCTGCGGCTATGTTGCTCTTTTCATTATATAAATTCAATAATTTTACGATCTTTTGCTCCTTCAATAATATCGTTAGGTAAATTAATTTTAGAATGATTAAATAAATGGAGTAAAGAAGCAACAAAAAGAGGAAAACAATTATTTTCAAAATATTATTTCAAAATGTTTTTGTATTCTTCGAAAAATGAAAACAAGCTTAAAGCTATACTTGAAGGAACTTAAAAAAATTTAAAGTAATTTGAGAAATTGAAAATTAATTATTCATCATGAGAATCTAACAGTTGTATACCTTATAAATGTAAAGCTCTTAAAATACAGACTTATTGAGTTTCAAAGTTTTTGCCATGATAAACTTTAAAAACGAAATTTCTATGGGTTTTAATGCAAATCTATTACAAGATATTTGTCATGTTCAACAAATTAAGTTTTTGAGTAGATAATTCAATATCAAGAGTATGCCCTTGGGTAAATGGAATTGATTTATTTCTCACATGAGTAAGAGATAGACAATTAAATCATTAAATTAACAGATATAGATTATTTCAAAATATCCACATAAATTCCCGTAATCCCGGGATAGAAGCTTTTCTAATCTCGGAATTACGGTATTGAAAACCCTAATTTTCCATACATAGCAGAAAAAAGATGTTCATATATTATATTATATATGAATATATATGAATATATGAATATATATTCATATATGAATATATATGAATATATATATATATATATATATATATATATATATATATATATATATATATATATATATATATATATATATATATATATATATATATATATATATATATATATATATATATATATATTTAAAATAAGAAGGATGCTTGATGTTAAAAATATCCTAGGAGATTATTATGCCTTTCATCTCATGACACACTCTTTCCATCATTTCAGAAAGCTCTCATGAAATTCTCAACTGTATGTTAGCTTGATAAATATTTCACATGCCAAATATGGCTGTGAATTCATGCCGAAAAAGTTTTCATGAACGATTTAATTGGCGAGCCCTAATTAATTATTGGAAATGGGGTTTAAATCTTGTTACACAGCCTACATATTGTTGTACTTTGAAAGCTTAATGCAAACATGCGTAGATGATATTTAAAACAATATTTGGAAAGAGAATCATGTTGTTATGGTTCGGTTAACAACTTATTAATTACTAAGTTTAGAGGAGGACAAACTGATCATTATTCAAGTAGGTTTTCGATTATATACATATTTAAGACTTATTCAAATACCTTCGTTTACTGAAATCTGCTTACCTCGCATTTTTTGAAAAGCTCTGATGTGCTTTTAATATAATTAAAATCTTGAATCTGGTAAGTGATAATTTAATTAAGATTTTTTTTTCAAACCGTGCATTAACGTTGAATTAATCATGAAAAGAAATTTAATTCTGTGGAAAATTAATATGAGAGTGTAAAGAAATTTAAATAAATTCGACTAAAAATATCATATTGTAATTTAATGCGAAAATTGCGAAAAACTCAGAAAAGCTGAAGTATCAGGCTCAATTAAAGTTAAATTTAATTAACTGAATATTGACCCGAATGAAATATAATAGTGATAGATAATTTAATGATTTATCTACTTAAAATAATTCTGTTATAATTTTCAAATCACATCTAAATTTGTGGAGGGGGGAGATCACAGCACGTGTTTTTATTAATATCTATGACAACTGTCAAACGCATCACATGATGAAAAAAATTATAGAATTTGAATCAAAAGTTTTCCATTTCATTGTGATAATTTCAATAAATGGATTTATTCATGGCACAGCTACAAAAGTGATGTAAATGTTTTCATCATTGGGTAACTCCATGAGTGAAAAAATTGACGAAAATTTTTGTTTTGCTTTTTTAAAATTAGTCATTTTTAACATTAACAGTATCATAAACTATATTTAACGAAAGAACTGCGAAAAACCAGTGTCAAACAGTTAATTTTGTAACGGATAGAGAAACATTGAATTAATGTGGCTAAACTTCAAAAGTTGCGATTTTATGCATATTTTGTTATGTAAAATTTTTGTAAAAAAAATCTCAGTTTCGTTTACTCATGGAGTTATCCATTATAATAATTTCGATTTTATTGAGAAAGTGCAATTCATTTTTTTATTGATTGATATTTGAATAATTCATCGAATTTACTAAGAATTTTTTTTATTCATTTCACATCTTAAAAATTTATGTGTATCAATAGATTTTCATCTTTTCTATTCACTGATTCATCTCCTTCCTTTCTACAGATTTGAGTAGAAGGTTTAAGCTCTTGAGAATGTTGTTGCTTTTCAATTTCTTTTATGGTAATATAAATTCAACATGTCATCATGTGGAAGTCAGTCGAATGAAAAATTTCAATTTGGTTGCTTAAAATTTTTATGTTGAGTGCTTTTTTCATTTCTTTTGCACGCTTCTTTTCGAAATCTGAATTCCAAACTTTGTCGTTTCTCGCATATTTTTCCACTGAAAAATGCAAATAACGTATTTTTAGATATGAAAGGCTTTACATATGTCTATCTGTTTGTGTAATTTAATGTTGTAAGTATGTTAAAAAAATGTGATTGTGAGCAAATAAAAATTTCGAGGAAATCTCTGTAGAAAGCTTTACATTTATTGATGGCACATAAAGCTTATGTAATGATGGTATGTGCAGTTACATGGACGATTTGGTTGCTAACGGGTAAATATTAAAGAGTTAAAGTTGAAGGGGTTGTAATCATAAATGTTCAAGAAACAAATCTAGATCTGAGTGTTTCCATATAGAAATGGGAAAACAGCAATTTTGACATTTTTAATCATATTTCTGATTCTTTAAAGCTTTGTATATGATGTTTGGTATCGTTAGAAAGATCTTAGTTGTGGCTATTCAGAACTTAAAGAATATAGCTTAAAATGGTTTAAGCTGAACAAAACTAGTTTCAATTATTTTTAGTTAATAACCCTGTATATTTAAGTTTTAAAGCCGAAAACCAAAAGTTGTTTCGTCATGTTAATGAAAAGTTATAGCAAAAAATCTAAAAATTCGTATGTAAAAAATCGCAAAATCCAAAAATTTGCAGCACCAGATCTTTTCACTAAGAAGACTAAATCAAATTCGGTCACCGCTGCCTTCCAGTATGTACTTGACTCTACTAAAAACAATTATAAAATAAAAAATGCACTATGGAACTATACCTGAAAAATGGGTAGGAAAAATGTATGTTTTTGACCACCTTTGAGGCATGCCACTAAGGCACAGTTCCACTTTTTTGAAAATTTTCTTTAAGTTCTGAATAGCCACAACTAAGATCTTTCTAACGATACCAAACATCATATACAAAGCTTTAAAGAATCAGAAATATGATTAAAAATGTCAAAATTGCTGTTTTCCCATTTCTATATGGAAACACTCATCTAATGTTTTAATTCTTAATACCGTCTAACTAACATAAAGACTAAATAATGTAAAAATTCAACAAATAAAATTTTGTAGTTTCAGCAAACAATCATCACTACAACCAAAAAATATTTTTTCATATAAAATACAATATCAAAGTTTTATTGCATTTTATTACTTCATTGATCTTGAAAACATTTTTAATATATGTAACAATACAAATCTGAATTTATAGACATGGAAAATCAATTGGTTGAAAAATTTAATCATATTATCGAATCACTTTTGTGCTACAAAATAATAAAATAATTTATAAGACTTCAAAAATCACAGGATGAAAAATAATACTTTTATGATTCTTTATAAAAAGTTATCTGTTATTAACTCATACATTGATATTTAATTTTGAATTTTTGTATAACGATCCATATTCCAACTATCCTTTTTTTATGTACAATTTTGTATACGTCACCAATTCATAAACTCATTTCATCGATACGGGTTTCATGGAATTTTCAATTTTATTATGTTTGCATCACAATATTTACAGTGATGAGGAAAATTGACTCAATTTTACAAAATTATTTTTTTTATTTGAATTATTTAAATGATAAATTTAAATCAAAACCAGAAATTTGTTGAACTATGCGAAAAAATTTGTGATAAATAATAAAAACAGGGCCTAAAGTTGTTAAAATTTCCAATTTTTCTAATACTTTTACATCTCAAACGAAATTTTTTTCCTACTCAATGAAACTCGATGACAAGGATATAAATTCACCTCAAGAATTTTCTATGATTGCATGTTTCTATGTCATAAATCATGTAAAATGATCTGAAATTAAATCCCTGAGGACAATTCGACAACTATCCTACAATAGCATGCCAATATTAAAGTCGAGCATCCGACATTTATTGGCAATGAAGCCAGTAAAATGGATAACGAAGGAGAAAATATAAGAAAAGTTGAGAAACTGTTCTTTAATAGAATTTCTGATTGAAAGCAGTAGGCGAGCAAACAGGGCATTTCTTGATTAAGTTCACGAACGAAATTCAATCAATCCTACAGAATTAAACTCATTTTTTTTTATTTGCATTCGTAAAGGGAAAATGAAATTTGTCTGAATTGATTTCTTGAAAGTAAAGCCAGCATAAAAATAAAAATTGATCAAAGAAAGCATTTTTTACAACAAAAAGTACAAAAAAATTAAATTAAATTTCATCGCGAAGTAAACAAAAAGAAAATGAACGAAGCAGATCCATTTGAAGAATATTTTCCTGGTGAAAGTTTACAAGTAAAATGCGAAAGGAAAATTCGCCGTTTCATTTCAATAAATCCACAATCGCATCGGACGAAAAATAATCTGAAAAGCTTGACAAATATTAAAGCTGAAACGTTGCGGCACTTACTATTCTATCATAATAAAATTCATTGCTTCAGTCGCTTTCGGTAAGTGATAAAATAATTTTTGAGGTCATCTCGTTATGGAATTTAATTCCAAATTTAAAGACTACGACGACTACTGTAACGATAACATGAATAGAATTTTTCGTGGCGTATAAAGGGAAAGTTTGAGGAATTGAAAATTCCATTTTATCGTAACAAAACAAAATTTGACGACACGAGCAAACCTTTACCCTTAGGGATGAAAAAAAAGATGAACAAAAGGAGAATGCGTCCTTTTAGCGGTTTATAAAGATGCGTAGCTTATGCAATGTCTGAACTTAAAAAGTAATACATTTTTTTTCTTCGTTGTGTCTCATTCATCCCTTTTTAAAATAATAACAAGATAAGGGGTCATTCATATATGACGTCCACAATTTAGGGGGGAGGGGGTGTCTGAGATTTTGTGACACCTTCATACAAAAGAAATTTTTTTGGATGAAAATTTTGAGACAAGGGGGGAGGGGGTCTAAAAATCCCATTTTTTGATGGACGTCATTTATGAGCGACCCCTAATCAAAAGGACAGATTTGAATTAATTTTTTGATCCCTCTGGTGAAATGAAGTGCACAGATTTTAATGACCTTAAAAGTACTGAAAATTTCAAGGAACCAATCTACTATTAATCTAGTCAATCTACTTAAAGTGTTTTTTGACTTCCATTCTAAAACAATTCCTCAATAGCTCTGAATATCTCCAATAGCAACAAAAGTCAAATTAATATTTTATTAAGGCATCATCCTCTCCTTCATTTCCTTTGTGAATTTATATGGATTTGTTTGTTTATGTTAGGGATTTAAAAAAAGAAAAATGTTAGACACATGATAAACTCTTTAGTTCATAACTTAAAAATGTCATGATTTTTCATCGCTGTAACAACAAACTTTAATTTGTTTTGAAATTACAAACCATCTTGATGACAGCATGTAGAATAGGCTTGATAGAAGATAATGAACTTTTCATTATATAGCATCAACATAAAAACTACAACAAAAACTTAATGATACACGAAATCATGTAGACATTTAGTCGTAAACTACGTCATTTCAAGTTCCATTAAGTAAAGCTGATATTTGAAGACAGATAAAAATTAAATTTGGATGAAATTTTTTAATTATTTTTATCAAGTTTTAATTCAATTCATAATTTCTTTAGATTTAATTTAAATTGAAAAAAGTTTTCAATTTTCCATCAAATTTAATTTGAATTTAATTAAGTCACGAAGAAGAATATTGATTTTTTTTACATTTTTGTCTCATGAATCCCCTAGAGTGTTTTCTCAAAAAATATATCATTGAGAACTTTTCATGATTTTTAATACTTTTCTTTCCTCTTTTTTCCATTCAATGCACACACAAAAAATTATTTCCGACACACAAGTCACTTTTGGGAAATGTTGATGATGATAACGTACGGATTAGGATTCATTGTAATACCAATTGATGTGTCTTTTGTATTCGGCAAGAAGAGAGCTGAAAATTTGGTAATTTGGGAAATCACATCAGCTATTGGTAATTTAAATCCACAACTCTTGAGAATTTCTCATTTCTATTCTTTCATTGCTCTACCTAAATTTTTTATTATCTCCATATCATCTTAACCATTCCAAGATGTCATCTGTTTGATAGACATCATAATTAACTTCCTCTCGTGCTATCAAGATCAACAAACAAAGAGGATTGTATTGGATGGACGAAAGATAGCCCAACACTATGTCAAGAACTACTTTTGGATTGATGTTCTAAGCTCCATACCAGATCGTCTAATATTAATGTGGGTAAGAGAACTTTTTGTTATCTTTTTGTGATTAAATTCCATCGGAAATGTCAAAAGCAAGTCAATTAATTTTTTTTAATGTTTAACAAAAAAAGTTTTTTAGTTCTGATGTTTTAATCTATGGAAATGACCTCAGTGAATGCTTGAACACATCGAAAAATTCATCAGGGTTGTGTTTTTGGGATATAGTTTCAATATTATCACTACTCAAAATTGTTCAGATGCCATTGTTCTTTAAATATTTAACTAACTACCTGGAGGATCAGCACAAGCGAAGTGGATACACTATTAAAGTTATTAAGGTTAGATCTTTAATATTTTTGTCTCTCTTAAATTTTTTTTTGTCTATTTTTGAATGAGATTGCCCTATTTTATCTCAAAACATCATTTTCTTATTTACAATTTAACAATTAATTTTTTTAGATACTAATTTAATTATCACATTTAACTTTTCAGCTCTACCTGTTGAAATTCATTAAATTTAATTTTTTTTTCACTTCAGAATATTTTCACAATCATAATCTGCTATCACTACACGGTGTGTCTACACTTTTTAATTCTCCGTATTTTTGCCTCATCACCCGACTACGTTGGAATAATAACTGGTAGCAATGGCAAAAGTTCTTTAATCGAGAAGAGTTTTTGGACAGACACTAACGATGGTATGATGTAGCAACAGGTATAAAATATCTAGCAATGTAATCACATTTAACCATCCTTTTCTCTCATTTTTCTCTCTCCTGCACCTACACAAATGGATGGAATTTTTTCTCTCGGTTTTCCCACAACTACAACACAGTTGAAAAATACATCATCTGTTTTTTCTACACGACATACACACTTACATTATTTGCAAGTACAATCGAAGAGAAAAGTCAAGTTGATGTAAGTACGCTATCTTTAACATCAATTACCTTATGCTATACATAACTTAACATCTACATGAAATGAAACTTCATTACACCTATCATGCGAGCGAAAAAATATGAATCAAAAATTGTGAATGAACTTTACTTTTATGATTAACTTTACTTCTAGCGCACTCATCAAAAAGCTTATACTTGGCACTTTTCCACACCACTTTATCATTCACCATGCTTCACTCTATTCACGTACTGTTGTAATTTTTTATCGCTATCAACAACATACAATATTTCATTTTTTATTCAGCTTTTTAGTTAGCTTTTGTATTGCAGACAGTTAATGTTGATAAGAAATTGTTTTGATATGAAAATCTCTTCAAAATGGATTATATTATCATTCAAGTTTTTGAATAATTTTATATTTGTTTATGTTTTTTAAAAACATCCTTCGATGTTAAAAATTAAAAAAATTCATCAGTTCTTGAATCTATTTTTACAAGCAATTTATATCCATTCCGCTCTTTATTTTCCACATTTCTTTAGATGACTGTCGGCATCGTCTTCACATTAATTGGTTTTGCGTTGCACATTTGGCTCGTGTCAGAAGCGTATATGTATTTAACCACATCTTTTGGACCGTATCTGGGATTTCAAGAGATTCGCTATCAATTACGAGCTTATATAGCTTTTAAGCATATTCCAAAATCAATACAATCGAGAATTCTTTCATATTATGACTTTGGCTTTAAGGATAAATTTTATCCGAGGGAACAAATTTTGACGTTATTAGGTGGAGAATTGAGGCAGTCGATTGCAATTGAAATTTGTCAAGAGCATTTATGGAACAACGACTTATTTAAAATACTTCCTGAAAATTTACTTAATCCGATCGCAAGCTACATGGTGGAAGAAATCTACTTACAGAACGACATTATAAGCAGAAATGATTATAATCGTGAGCAGGTATGGACTACATTATGGAATATTTAAATGCATTTAAAATTCTCAACATCCTTCCTTTCATTTCATCAACATTAGCTGCACTTATATTCTGTCGCTAGCCCATGTCCTCACATCCTTCCTCTTTACCCATCTCCTCCATATAAACTCATTTCCTTTGCTTCCATCTCACGATGTATATAAACATTTTCTTCATTTTATTTAGAAATTGTACTTTATTGTACATGGAACGGTTGCTGTTTACACACAAGAAGGAAATGAAATGGCACATCTGTATGATGGAAATATGTTTGGCGAAAAGGAATTTCTGCAATATCGTGAGTCATTGGTGAGTATTTCGCAAATTGTTGAGCATTTTTTGTCGGATTCTTAAACTGAATATTTTGATTCTCTACAACTACACTAGAATTTACAATCATTCTCATGTTATTTTTTTGTTTTTTTTACAGTCATACATGAACTACGTTGCTGCTGAGGAATGCATAATTCTTGTCCTCCAGAGAACTGATTTTATGAAAATTATGGCCGAGAATACCGAACTCATAAATCAGATGAGAATGCTTTTGAGCGAGGAAAATTTCAATGAAACGAGTGATGTCAATAAGAATGGAACTTCCAGCACTTATACAACAAAAAAGTAACCATTTAGTTTAAATGTTGACTGGAACATACAATTTGCATTTCAGCATTTGGGAATTGAATTAAATTATTTAATTTACATTTTCTTGTTTTTAATTTAACGCTTTATGCATTTATGAATATGAAATGCTTATTATCATGTATATTATGGAATTTTTGTTCTCATATGAGCTATTAGAACATACCTTTATTACGTTCATGCAAATTCTTTACACAAAAAATGAAAATCCACAATAATATTTTGAGGCATCCTAAAAAATTCTGTATTTCTAAGAATAGACCTAAATTCCAATAAATATGGTAATTTCATAATATTTTGTTAAAAATTATCGAAACAGCTGCAGAAACTAGATTTTATATAGTGTTAATTTTAAATCAAGATACATTACTTTTCATTTTTACTTCGTCAATTTTTTTTTTACTTTTACATAATGCCATCCCTGATGCAATGTGTAAAAGTAAATTTTCGTGATACACTTTGCACCGATCGACATGCGTAAATACTATAAGTAGTTTCCGGATAGGTTTGCTGAAAGGCCAACTAGCAAGAAAAGTAGTTTCAAAAATTGAAATATTTGACTTGATAAAAATAATTTATTTACAAGATCAAGAAGTCACAAAAGTTGTTACCTCAAAAATGCGGGAAAAAACAAAATACTTTATTGTTCTTAATTACTGAAAAATTAGAAAAACATTTGCGATATTTTTTAATTCTCATAAATTTGTGAGAAAATTTGTGAATTAGGCCAGAGTTAAACTGAAGTTGATCAAAAACTGGACAATTGCGTATTTTCAATACACAGTTGGATTTTCCTGATTCCAAAAGAAAATAGCATTTTACTATTTTTATTATCAAATACTGTAAAACGAATGAGTTTGCAAAATATATACATATTTAATATTCAATAAAGTTTGAAAAACCAAACAGTAAAATCAACAGTTTGCGACATAATTTGCATAAATAACGCTAACACGTGTGTCCAATAAAAATTTATCGTAAAAGTGAGAAAAATTTAAAAGTGTTAACTGAGGCCTAATGACATCAAATTATTCAAACTGACACTCAAAATCAAGTGAAAAAATCAGATGGCAAATATTATTCATCTCTCGTAAAATCTCGTGACCGAGGATTGTCTTGCGTTTCTTTTTATATTCATTTCATCGTGACTCATTCATCAACTAAAGTCGGTTGTTAAAAATTTATATCACATTATTGAGCATTTACAACTTTTTCACAAATTTTTTCATTGATTTTGATCACTCATCCATATTTTATACTGCTTTATTCATACGTATGAGTTATAATGTTTAGTATCTACCACGTGGTACTTAAACCAGTTGATCCACTATGAGAGCTTATTATGGGAATCACATGGGCGATTAATACGAGAGGCTGCTTTCTCGTCAAAATCATCAAAATGAGAATGTTTTGGTTTTTCGTATTCAGTTTTAATTTAGATTTTGCGACAACAGCTTCAAATTACATTTAAAAAAAATTTATCAATGTCGTCTCAAGTTTTATTTATTGTGCTTACTATTTATGGAGTATTTATTGCCCTTACAGGTAGGTCTCAGTTATTGCGATGATTTCAAAATTACAAAATGACAAAAAAGGGTTTTTGAAATCAACTAAAGTTAACACTGTATCATAATATGCTTTTA
This sequence comes from Chironomus tentans, assembly GCA_963573255.1. Lineage (NCBI taxonomy): Eukaryota > Metazoa > Arthropoda > Insecta > Diptera > Chironomidae > Chironomus > Chironomus tentans. The sequence goes on along the minus strand of OY754302.1, from coordinate 56,285,263 downwards.
AGATATTATTTTTAAAATATTGATGTGAAATAAATTTAATATAATTCAATCAGCGAATCAAAAGTTCCAAATAAGCTGAATACAATATTTATCCGGTGTTTCTCATGCCTAAAAAACGCACAATTTTCAAAAAAAAATAATAAAAACCACAAATAAAATTTATATTAACGGAATTTTCCATCGAGTATGATAAATTTTAGATATTTAAAAGCATAGAGAAATATATTTTGAATATTTACGGTAATGTAGTTCTATGCGGTGCACACTCCTATTTTTGTTTACTGATAATCTCCAAAGTTTCGATCATTTTTCTAAAATAAATCAAAAATTTTCCTTCCAGAGAGCATGCCTTTGTTTGCAATTGCCAAACAACAACAACTAGAACAGATCTCTCCAAAACATTTCAAAATTTTTAAAGACTTTATGTTTCCATCAGAAATGACTGAATCAACAGGAACCAGAATGAGACATGTTGACAGTGAAAAATCAAGAGATTTTATATTTCCAACAGAATTTAAAGAATCAACAGTTTCTAGAGTCATAATTTTTGATAATGCAAAAACAAGCGATTATCAATCATCTACAAGAGCAACAGAATCTACAACATCAAAAGCAGTTCCAGATAAAAAGATAGAAATAGTCGATTTTATCTTCCCGTCAGATTTAACAACCTCAAGACTTACCAATTACAATAATGACAAAGCAATCGAACTGGATAAAAGAATTAGTCTAGCATGTACACTAACTTTATGTTGGGGAAAGAAATAAAATATTTTTGGAAATAAAAGCTATGAGTATAAGAAACTCAATCCAAATATGCAAAATCATCCACTAAATGGTCAATAAAACGATACTGTTTATTCATTTATTGGATGTTTTTGAAACTTAAAACTTAATAAATTTTACCGCTTCTTTCCTTGTCCGAAATGGGTTTTTCTTTCAATTATGGACATTTATACCCAATACATGACAATGCATAAAACAAATTGTTTTGGTTTTTCCATATAGAAAAAAAACTTTTATTTAGTTAGCAGCACAAAAACTAGATTAAATTCGGTTAGTTTTCAAATAATCTTTGTCATCTTCTTCCACCTCATTATCTTGTTCTAAGTGCGTTTCAAAGAATTCGGTAACTGTGTCTGTATTCCATTTGGTGATACTCAATGTCTCAACAACAATTCCCTTCTTATTGTAGAGTTTAATTTGTGGGTCAAGGCCGCGTAGATACTTGATTTGAAGATTTTTAAATTTACTCGGGCGCTCTGATTTGATGAAAGCTTGAATCTTTAAGAGGAGTTAATTTATAAAAATATATTTTCAGATATAAATAATAAAAATATCTTACTTGAGGATAAGCACCAAATTTACAAGTACAAACTTCCATTACAGCTTTGGGATATCTTTTGTTTATTCCAGAACTTCCGCTCTCTTTTTGACAACACTCATAACAATGGCCCTTCATCTCCTCAAGTCCAAATTCTTTTAAGTTATCACATGATGAACATACTAGCTTCGATTTGATTAATCCAAGATCTTTACAGTCTTGATCGGTAAACTCGCTACAGACTAGTGTCTAAAAAATGACAAAAATTTAGTTTATGAATTTATTATGTTGTTTTTGAGCTACTTACTACATAAAGTGTGACAAGAATTATTAGATTTATTGAAATTTCTGTCATTTTTGATTAAATAATTAGATTATTCTAATTAAAATACTAATTACGGAAAGATACACGTAAATTTATATATATGTTTACAAAAGTCCTAATAAAACCTTTCAAATACCTGCTGAATTCAGCAAAGTTTCTGCTTGATGATTTAAATTTTTTGGCGCGAAAAAAATTTAAATTTTTTAAATATTATAAGGTTTACTCTAATTTTCTTTTTAATTCAAAAATTAAAGTTCTTTTTTTAAATATTAAGAGTTTTTCTTAGATTGCATGAAAATTGAAAAATTTTCAACAATTCCTTGCAGCTGAATACTTTTTCTCTACAAATATTTTTCATAACGTATTTACATATTTTGTATTTCCAGAGCTTTCTCAAATTCGAATCTTAAAAGCTCCTGGACTTATTAAGTTTCCATACTATCTTAAGATTTATTGCAATGTGATAAATCAAATTTCTTTCAAAATACCACCTTCTATGTTGCTTTTATTGTATTTATTTATGTATGTGATTATTATGACCATACCGGTCGCTTAAGATCTATTACAATAGTTCGATTACAACTTTTCAATATAACATATGTAGGATCCAAAATAAAAAATTTCAAAATCTAGGTTTCGTATGAATTTAGGCTCTCGTTTCAATATTCTAGTTATACTAACACTTCAAGTTCCTGATCCGTTCCTCAATCCAACGTTGCCCAGACCTCCAATTTCGTCTTGATCTCGTTCATTAAGCAGTTGAAGTATCTGAACTTCCGAAAATGGCTGGATTCGAACCAAGCGCCTTGCAGATTACTCCACAGAGGCACTTAACTTCTTAATTACTTCCATTAGTAATTCTACAATAATTTGAATGAATTTTCAATAAATCAAAATGCTTTGATCATTAACTTAGTGGAAGTGACTATTCAATGGAAGTATAAACGGTACATAGACTATGTCGAATTAGTATAGTGCTGTAATTGTAAATCCCAAGCTCCTTTAAATTTTTTAAGCAAGTCCCAAAAATAATCCTACAACAAACACAGAATGTTTAAATCACAGAATATTAAATTCTCAAAAAAATAATTTCACTTTTCTTCCAAAAATTTCCTAAACTTCTTCAAAAATGTTTCAAGTTCTCTGTAACGACGTTTAAAAAAAGACATTAATGATGATACAAAAAATATAAAACAATCAATAACTAGAGCAATAGAAAATGTATCAATACCATTAAGTAAAAACACAACCTCTTTATATTCACACGATTACGCTGATAATGATAATATAAGTCCACAATATGTTGCTGCATTGTATTAAGACTGAAAAAAGAGCATCCGAATTGTATCATATATTTAATGTAATGAGTACACATGTTTAGCTTCTTTTATAAATGTGACATCTTATTGTGAAAGAAAAATAAGCAGAACGAGTTTTTTGCCATGAATCGTAAGTTTGATGTCTTGTACTGGTAATGGGATGTTAAACAAGTTTTATCATATTTTAAAATTCACATGAAATAAATTTTCCTGAGCATAAGTTCAAATTAGTAGCAAATATTTCTATTTATTTCGAGCGCCTATATCTTTAAAAACACTTTTTATTCTTATTTTTACTGCAATTTATCATTTCAGGAATAATTTATTTTACAGTTCTTTAATTTTGTCGTAACGAGCTCTAACAGATTTGGAAAAAATTGTTTTATTCATCTCCAGTGCTTCCATTTGAATATCAAAACAAATGAAGATTATAAATGAATATTTAATGCATAAATTTATTTTATTTTAAAATATTTTGAAGGAAGCATGAGTCTGTCCATTAATTTTGATTGAAACAAAAAAAAATTAAAAAAATATAAAAAGTTGAAACTTTGTGTAAACAAAATAAATTAAAATGTTTATTGGATAATCCAGGGGAAATTAAAATAATTTTGATTTGTACTCCTGCATGAAATATGCAATGGAGCTTGTTTTATCAACATAGACTTCAAATCTGTAAGAAAAATATCAAAAAGTCAAAGAATCAAGTTTTTGTTCTTTATTTTCATCAATTTTTTGTGTGTCATGTTAGCATCATTTTTCATTTTCATAATATAATAATATATCCAGTTAACAATTGAACACTTAGTAGCACATATAACACAGTGTAATTGCTAATAGTCACGTGTAAATAGTTTTTACTTCTTATTTTTTGTCCCTTAATGCAAAAAGTTTCTTGTTTAAAACATTTTTTTATCATTTTTGTTACTAACTTTTTGATAAAACTCATGTCAATATTCTTCATGAGAAAAAATCATGGTCCCAAAAATCAAGATTTTTTATACTTTTTTCTCATAGTTGTTTTGTTTTTGTATTTTAACTTTTAACATTATCTCATCGACAATGAAATGAATTTTTCTACTTTTTTAAGACCATTAAATGAAAAGCTACAAAAGTACATACATGTTTGTATCTACTATTGGATATCGGGTTGACAAAAAAAATATTACTGAAATTTATGGCATTTTTTTGGTTTGAAATGTTAGAAGCTCATTAATTTGTTAATGAAATTCAGCAACATCTAAGTGTGAAATAAATGGAAAAATGAAATGGAAAGTTGAGTTTACCTAAGCTATCTCATGAGAATAAATAAAACAAAATAAAATAAAGAATGATTTTCTTTTCGCTTTTATTTTTCCTTTTGTCATTAGAAGATAGAGAAAGAGAAAAAGGAAAAGAAATTAGCTTAGTACATGCATATATTGAAGCACCATCGAGAACATTTTAATTTTTATACAAATGTCACGGAGTATATATAATATTTATTTTATGTAGATTACTATTAATTTTATTATATAATATATAGTATGTATATATAAGTGTAATTTTGCTTAATACAATATAATATAATGCATGTATATATGTTAGTCACTTCTTACTATTCTCCATAATAATTTTCCTCCTCTTACTTGTTTTTAAATTTTTGGATTTTAGCTTCTAAGATTTTTATAAAAATATCTTTTATCTATGGTAATTTAATTCTTATATTTTCATATCTTGATCTCTCATCATTTTTGTCTGTATATGTTCTGTTCAACTATTTTCAATTTTTACGATTTAAAATATTTCTTTATTTCCTTTTGTTTCTTTTGCTTTTAAAAGTATCTTCAACATTTAGAATATGCTTTATATTAGTTTTACAGTAACAATCATTTTTATGTAAATTTTTCACTTTTTTTCTTAGATAAGAAGGAATTCCTAATCAACATTTCTAATATTTTTATGTTGGTTAAAATCTTGAGATTTTCAGCTGAGGAAAAACATTTTTTTATTTGCAAACAAAATTTTGCTTTGCAAGCGATCAACGAATTGAAAATTAAGTATTAAAATTTTATAAAATCTAGTTCTCGACGTAATAATTTCAAGCTTAATTTTAATAATTTTGTGCATTTTTAAAAATAGGTAAAATTAGGTAATTTGTTGCTAAATTAAGAATAATGATCATCCATTTACTAAGGATCCAATGGGGACTTAAATTCATCGATATCAGGGTTGATAATCAACCGATGTTCATATATATAAAGATTCGTCATGTCTGTGACTACATTTCAACATAAACTTTGAAGATTAGTCATCAAAACTGTTCAAAATAGAAGCAAAAAATGACAAAGGCAGTGCCTTTGCGTACCTTTGCATGTTTTCGCTTCTATTTTGACTAGTTTTTTGGATCTCAATCGCTTAAATAGTATTTAAATGTATCCCCTTTCAAGACGAATCTTTTGATATATGAAGATTAGTCGCAGATCCCAAAATAAGAGTGCTAGAACTCAAATAAAAATTGCCTTTGTACCTTTGATTATCAGCCCTGATCGATATTAATATTTACTCTTTTCCATTAAAAAATAATTTTGAAAAGTTTAATAAAATAATAAAATTCGTTTTTAATATTGATTTAAAATCCTTATGATCTTTTTAAAAATTCATAGTATCTAAAAAAATTTCTCCTCAGCACAGAAAAATCTCAAAAAACTCTTCAGTTCTTCATTTTTCTTGTTTCTTGAATAGCAGTCATGATGTTTATTAAATTTATTTATTTATAATATATGTATTGTGTATATAGCAAGTATATATTAAATATGTTTGGGACACCTGAACGACATGTAAAATTAATGACTGCTTTTGTCACTTATGTCTCGATGTGTGTGTATTCCTTATGTTATGTACTCCTATGTCTAAATCCATCAGTATTCTTAGCGTGTACAGAATAACATTACAGTATGGGTTTTTTGTCTCCTTTCGTTTTCTCTTGTGGATGACATTGCCTACTCAAAATCATGTGATCAATAAATTTCACTTTTCTCTTCACTTCCTCCTTCTAAGTTTTCTAATAACTTTAGCTTCACTTTATGGCATCACGCAACAAAACAATTCTTTCCCAACATCACGATGAATGTAATAGGGTGATTCCTTGAAAATGAACCGGTTTAAACCACTTTTTGAAATGTGAATAACTTTTTACGCAAATTAGGCGTAGATAATTCTGGGAAAGTTTCATTTTCCGAAAGTCACTGGAAGTTTACTTTACAAGCCGCGGAATAAAGTCCAAAAAAGTAAAATTTTGTCTAAAATTTTCAATTTCTGTTTCTGAAATATTTCTCTATGGAACTAATCAAACATAATAGCATTTACAATATGGATTTTGATCTAGTTTATGAATGTATAAACATAAAAATATATAGTTACGAAATGTAAACAAAAACAAACTTTTTCTAAAATCACGAAATTTCTTCAAAATTTTGAAAAATCCAAAATTCTTAATAACAAAGCAATGAATTAAAAAACTTATAATGCCACAATACTTGTTAGTCAATGTTGTATTAAACAAGAACTATATGAATTAGTTCGGAAATATAAAAATCATCACTAATTTTTTCGTGAATTTTTCAATATCTCCGAATCAAACCAAATTGTTCTTGTTTAATACTAAATTGACTAACAAGTAATGTGACATTATTTGTTTTTTTAATTCATTGCTTTATTGTAAAGATATTTGGATTTTTCAAAAAAATCGAAAAATTTTCAAGAGGTTTAAAAAAGTTTGTTTTTGTTTACATTTCGTAACTATAAATTTTTCTGTTTATATATTCATAAACTAGATTAAAATCCATATTGTAAAAGCTAATATGTTTGATTAGTTCTATAGAGAAATCTTTCAGAAACTGAAATTGAAAATTTTAGACAAAATTTTACTTTTTTGGACTTTATTCCGCGGCTTGTAAAGTAAACTTCCAGTGACTTTCGGAAAATGAAACTTTCCCAGAATTATCTACGCCTAATTTGCTCCAAATGGTTTTTATTTCAGATCGATAGCTTATTCCAGTAAAAAATTATTTAAATTTCAAAAGTACTGAGTAAGCCGGTTCATTTTCAAGGAATCACACTATTATTTAATTTTATTCTCTTGTCTTGGCTCTTATGACTTCTTCTTTTGAATGGTCGACTAGAATCGACAGGGCATTTTCAATAAAGAAAGTTTATGTATATTTATTATATATTTCAGTCTGTAAATTGTATCCTACTTTTAGTAATTATTACACTTTAAGTATTTCTTGTTGTCTTCTATTCTAGAATAAATTTGTTACTTTTTCTTGAATGAATGAAATTGCATGTGTTCGGGAGGAAAAATTAGTGAAGTTTATGGTCTTAGTTTTATTTCCATGTCCTAAATTACATTAATCGTAATAGAATTAGAGATGATTAGATAAGCTTTGATGGGATCAAAAATATCAATGGAGGCGCATTTTTAAAATTTTATTTCGGATAATTTTGCAATGATCCAAAAAAATCGATATCCTCCAAAAAGACAAAATATCAGCATTTATCCATCTTTAACCTCATAAAATGCACTATGGAAATGATAAACTTTGTATGTAATAAATTATATGAACATATAAGTCGAAAAGTTTCTAATTTTATTGAACTAATGTTATAAATGTTGAGGGTGGTAGGAAGAAGAATAAAAAAATAATTTGATGGAAAATGGAGGGCGGTAATGTATAAAGCATTAAAAGAATATCACTAGAATATGATGTTTGATTATGTTATTTGTAAGCTTATACATCAAGGTTATTTAACATGTTAACATCTTTTATATTATGGAAATTGTTGTGGTTCTTTTTCATGACTTTACTTCCTTATTCTATAACTTTTATTCGCTTTTATATGCATTTGTGATTTTTCTGTTTAATACATCAGAGAGGCTACACATTCAATGTACAATGGCTTGAAAGTTTCTTTAACTTCAATTTTAGATATGAATTTTTTAAATTTATTGATTGATTTGGTAATTTTTGGAGACATTCGATACTGACATGATTTTAATAGTTGTTTTCAAGGGTAAGAATAGTATCAATAAATTTTTGATTTCATTCTTCAGGACAGCTTTTATTTAATCTGTGGAAAAGTACCAAAATTTTCTGGTGGAGTCAAAACTATAAACAGAACGAGTTATAATGCAGTTATTTCCTCCTTTCACTGGCGTAATAAGGGTTTTCGTCGTAAACCTTTTAAAAAGATTGAGTGTTGATAGTTTATTGATATGATCTAATTAAAGGTAGATGATCAGCGAATTTTATTATCCGCATTTACCTGCATGTTAAAATTTGAATAAATTTACCATCAAAGCTATTCATAATTTAACAATTTAAATTCACTGACAAATTCTCATAAATTACTCGTTTGAATTATAATATGTTTGAGACATCACAGGTGACAAGCACATGTGTACTTACATGATGTTATTAAAACATCAGAATATTAAACTCCACAAATTTTCAACTTTTTCATGTCGTGTCTCCAAGAAAATGAATTATTTAGGGACATGAAGAAGAACAAGGAACGTGAAATTAATTTTGTATTCAAAAGTTTCCAGTGAACTTTCTAGACACTTGGAAGCAATAAGTGAGTCCAAGGTTATAAAAAAAAGAAAACTCTACCTCGTACATTTCCTTTAGTAATCTTCTTGCTATTTGTTCATCATATCACAATACCTACGCATAAATTTTTAAAAAAAGTCATACATCATAAGACATCATTACACGATACACAGTTTAGTTTCAACTTTTTTTTGCCGCAAGGGTGTTTTACTCAAAAAAGGAAAGTCTCAATTCTATAATCCCCTATAATTAAATTCTCCTGCCGCTCTCTACTGCTAAAAATATTTTTTCTCATGCTTCTAAGTTTTAGTTCCGTTAAAAAAGATTTTTTATCTTCATTTCTGTTCTTTCATTGATAATTTTTTTTTTAAAAAAAAGTGGAATTAAGTTTATTAAGAAAACATGTAAATGAAATTTTGATGACTTTTCGCTTCCGAAAAGTTTAGATGGATGTAAAAAATGTTAAAATGACTTTTTAACATACGTTCTATAAATTTCTCATCTATTCTTCAATGTCAAGCAAGAGTCTTTCTTCTCATTTTATAAGCATTTAATTTAATGGAAGAATTGATTTTCACTCTTGGAAAACTTCAATGTCGGGTTCTCGTATTCTTCTCCTTGAATCATCAAATAACGTCTTTTGCTTGGCAGGGGCGTACCTAGGGTTCCAGTTGCCCTGCGCAAAAATTAAAAAAAAAAGTTGAAAAAGCGCCGCCCTTTATGAAATTTATGAAAAATTTCATGTTTTTGGTTAAGATTTATTGAATTTTGCGTCCCCTTAGCCGTGGCACCCCAGAAAAATTCTCCACTTTTACAACATTTTGGCGCCCCCAAATTCGTGCGCCCTGGGCAAAATGCGATAGTTGCGACACCCTAGTTACGCCCCTGTTGAATGCTTTGCTCAGCAATAAAAACTAAAAATAGAGTTTTGCTTTTTTTTGACTTACTTCAATTTACTTTTTTCCTCCATCATGCACTGAGAGAAGAAATAAAGCTGCTTTTGTACCCAGTGAACTTGTTGGGAAGAAGATTTATGATAATGGAATCTACTTTAAGAGCTTCATTTCACAGTGGTTTCATTTATAATTTGAAAAGATTATATTTACTTTTTTTGGTCATTTGCAAATGATAGTCATCAAAAATGTGGTGTTAGATCTGAGAATTCTCCATTGTTAATTTTTTTTAACATCATTAGACATCAGATCTTATTTGGTAGTGATTTTCTCTTATCTAACCTTGAAAGTTAAGTTCAAGATGAACAACAATAAATTATGAAAATTTCTATTTTTATTTATATTAAGGTAATTGAATGGGCATAATTATGCATTTTTTGCCATATCTCTAGAACAGCTTATCCATATTTAATAAATTTGATATAGTTGGAAGTAGCTTAAGTGACTGGCTACAATACAATAAGAAAAATTTTAAATTTCCATCTCAAAAAATGGCCTCAAAAGATGAAAAACATGGGATTTTCAACCTTACTGTTTGGCTATAAAGTGGAACCAAATTTAATATTTTAATACTGAAATATGTAGTACATCCAAGGAACCGCTATATCAAGAAAAAAATTTTGTTGGTGCACTTCTGAGATATGAATTTTTGAAGTTTGTGATTTTTTCAAAAAAATTTCTCAAAAATTTACTAAAATTGCTATAACTTTACAATAACTAAGCCTTTTTTAATAATTTTAACGGATTTTTATATAAAAAGATGTTTAAGCTAAGCTGTTCTAGAGATATGACAAAAAATGCACAAAGTGGACTTAAGACATTTTCATATGCACGAATACAATTTTTCTATGGTGTTAAATTGTTCTGATCCATTTTTTCCGTTTCATTTATAAAACTTAATGAAGAATTTCTCTTAGCAGTTTTTTCTATTTTTCATGTTTGGCTTCAATATTTCGAATAAAATAGAAATAGAATGCAAACAAATTAAAGAGAATGCAATTAATTAAAATTTATAATTTGTTATTTCAACATAAAGTGAGAAGCGATACAAAAAGATCTATTTTGTAACAAACACAGTACATTAATTTATACCACAATTATTATTAAAGTTACTTATTATTTTCTCAATACTTCTGACCATGGACATAACACTTTAATTTCAGCTACAGCACACAATTTTCTGCCACCATATTGATGAAATTACACAGTCAACCATTTATTTTTATTTAAAACTTGCTATTTATATGCGCTCGTGTTATGATGTGTTACCTTTACACACGTAGCTTCATATTAGAACAAGCAGCGAAATAAATTTAAACTTTGGAAAACTAAATTTCAGATCATAATTCATAGCAATCACGCTTTGCCCATGAGTGTTGTGTTGCACGCTGTGGACTCGTATATGAATACATATTATATCCAGGAATTATATGGACACGAACATCTGATCTCGTTACATCATTCTGTCTTCGACGAGCAGTTGAGACAGTCGTTTTACAGCAACAGTAATTAAATAAGTTAAAGTACGCGTTACGAAAATGTCGATTTGTGATGCAATAAATGATATTATGAAAGCATGATTTCGACAATCCTATCCATGATGTATAATAGAATACCTTATCATTTATGTTCTTCGGTGATGTCGTTACGGATATTGCGAATGCAATGCTAAATGGCAGCCAGAATAGTACAAATGTAAGGAAGCTATAGAAATTACTTCGTACGAGAGAAACGTCCGATTTGTACATTGCAGTTGGTTTAAAGCTCGGCTGACTCATGAACTTTTTCGCATCAATTATTATTCGAATGTGTACGAGGAACGTAATCAGTAATGGGAATAAAATGAGTGTTGCAATAACGCCTATATATTAGAATAGAAAAAATGGAATTATAAAAAAATTTAATGTTCTAGAACTCGGTCAAATTTATGAGTAATTTTAGTGTAATTTGTCAAACATTTGACGCAGAATTGTCAACTTAACACGACTGAACAATGTCTAGTCATATGTTTACATGGGTTTACATCTAAAAAAATCATCAAACTTTATATGAAATTGTCTGGCGTCTAGAGAAAAATGCGTATAAAATAGTAGGTAAGGTAATACGCCTTAGTAAATAAAGGCACGAGCAATTAACGCTCATAAAAATAATCGCAATAATCAAAAACTCAGTGAAAATAATAATTTACGGAAATGGATAATCAAAAAGGGCACATTACCTGTTTCAAATGGCAGTAAAGTTTTGTTGCTATTTTTATTTCGCTTACAATAATCGAAACTGACTTCGGATACATATTGTAGTCCCGACGCCACGCATCCAATGAACCAAATCAGGAGTATTACTGCGGTCACATTGGATCGAGAAAACCACTGCTGCGTTCCATCTTGTGTCGTACATAATCTCATATAGTTTTCAATCGATGTCACCTACAGGAGGGAAGAGAATTGAGAACAGTTAATGTTTTGTGAACATTGGAATTTTTCTTTTTCATAGTTAATATTTTCATGATTTTTTTAAGCGTCATAAGCAAATGCATCAGAATATCTGATTCAGAAATTCTATTAAATGTGACTGTTCGTGCGAATATCATCACTGAATAATAGAAATTTTAAATTTTCGGCTCATGATCAATGATGTTATAAAAGTGATGATTTTGTGGTTTATGCTAGAACAGCAGCTGAAAACTGGGATTTCAATTTTTCATGCTTGCCAGTTTAATTTTGGCACGTAGTTTTCTGTTGATTACAAATAAATAATTTTGCTATTTTAACAGCTTTTCAATTTACAGACTTAATTGCTATTACCTATTAACCATATGTACTGAGTTTAATTTTGAGTTATGGGTCTCAAGCCTTCGAAAGCCCCTTTCCCCTGACAATGCCCCTGAGTAGATTAAAGTGTTTATTTTTCTAATTTTAGATGTATTATTAGTAGCCATCCAAGGCTTCTCTCAATTTTGTTTAAATTTCTATTTAAAAATTTTACAAGTCTAATAATAGGATTATGTTGATATTGAGAGTTTTTGAGACATTTTTCCCTGGAATATTGTGATGATAAAGCTTGTCTTAAATTTACTCGAAATATTCTGTGTGGAATTTATAAACATTCAAAATTTTGCAGTATTCATTGAAACGAATCAAAAGCTAAACCACATTTTCATTAATAATGATTTAAATGATAAGAGTTGTTGAAATGAACATTTAAAAGTTAAGCCAATTACTGAATGAAACCTCATTTATAAAATAGAAAAGATGTCTTGAATTAGTATTCATGGAAGTTGATTGAGCTCTTCAAAGATTTTTTAAACATAATGTAACTGAAATAAATTCCAGAACAACAGCTTGCATCTTTTGACTTTTCATCATAATAATTAAACTCAAATTTCAAGACAAATCCATCAAAAAGTCATTATATTTGCTATTGTCCTTAAAATATATTCACTTCATAATCCTCAATTTATTTTCAGTATATCCAAATCAATGAAAACCAAATTAAATTTTTTTTATGTAGATTGAGCTCTATTAGCATTTTGATTTAAACTATATAAATTCTACTCTTTTTGCTACACTCGATTAACTTTTTCTCTATACAAAATTTTCAATATGTTCAGCAATTTTTCTTTCAATTGGATTAAAACCCACACAAAAGAGAATTCTTATCTATAAAACCAATAATTTTATGACAAATATATATGTGAACGTATGCATAATCTAATGGAATAACTTTAAAAAGACATGATGTAGCTATGGTGATGCATTTGCTTCATAATGCATGAAAATACTTTTTCATGTTTGGTAAACTTATTGTGACACAAAATATTTTCTGCAAAATAGAGAGAGTGAGAGAGAAAGACTAGTTTTTAACGTGAAAAAATTATGAAAGGAAAAGTTTTTATGCAATTTTTCCATTCACATGAAAATGTTTTCTCAACTATAATTTTACATGTGAATTGTGATGACACAAATGGAATAAAGGAATCTAATTGCAGAAAATTTATTAAATTTTTAATCAAAAATTTTCATTTCATCATTTTTAATATGAAAATTTTCTGTTTATTCTACTTACAGCCAAAGTTAATACGCTAACCAAAAATGCACAAGCAGCTAAAAACCACTGAAATTTGCAAACTGATAATGGAGTTTCTTCTTCATCTTTATTCATTGCTAGTAAACTGACGATTGAAATGGGAATAACTACGATGGTTACTACTAAATCTGTGAGTCCGATATTTACTATGAGACTATTGCCTGAGAAATAAATTAATTTAAATGATATTGAATAATTATGGGTGATTTTATCTAATAATTTTTTTAAATGATATTTTGTTGGATCTAATGATGTAAAAATAAATTTAATTTGTATGAATTTTGGTCTTCTTTCATGAATTTTAAGACATTTTTGAATCGTTTGTAGACTAAAACCGCAACAATCTAGCCATATATTTTTTTTAAAAAAAAAAATTAAACAAAATCTAATCATAATTTTTAATGACATAATTTAACAATAAAATAATTTCATAAATTATCATATAAACTACATTAAACTTCCAAATGAGGTAACAATTTGGAGCAATAAAATTCAATTACAAAGTATTAAAATAAATGATGCTAACTGCAACAAGGATGTTATTCAATTTATGCGATTATGTTTAAATTTATGCTATGTCATGATTTTATTTACGAATGGAAAGAAAATATTGCGAGAAAAGAATCTATTTACTTTTAAAATATTGTGAAAAAGAAGGAACAAACGGGAACAAACAGTTTCAATAAAGTATTTCGCATGAAATCTTTAAGTGAATTTACGTTTGAAACATTAGCAAGGAATAAAGAAAATTGTAAAGCGTGACTCTCTTAATTAAATTCTAAGGAATCAACTTATTTAATTTTGTAGAAACTAATGATCCATTTCTCAGAACTAAGGTATTATTCATCTACTGGAATAAGAGTGATTGAGGGTACAGAGAAAAAATTATATTATTAAAAAATTTCATTTAATGTCTCTGCAGAAATAAAGGTTGTAAAATGGAAAGAAAAATATGAAAAAGTGAAGTAATGATATCTAAAGATGAGACAAGGTGAAGGCAAAATGTTTTCTGAATTTATTGTTGTCAAGGTTAAATCAAATTAGATTGCGGTTTAAAATTATATTAATACTCAACTTCTCGGACAAGATTCAGATACTCTTCAGATTGATCACAAATTTTGACAATTTTTTTTAAAAATAAAATCTATAAAGTTAGTGGACAACCGATTAGAAATTTTTTTCTTTGACAAATAAACTATATAAACTTGCAGCATTATGCAATGATTTATACATTATTTAAAACCTTTTTTTCTGAACTTTTCAAAAAACCAAAAATTTGTCTTCATCACCAAGTTTTTGTTACTAAATTTTTAAAATGAAGTTGAAACAAAAAAATTTTTCACCGGAAAAATGAAAAGAAAGCACTTTTCATACAAAACATCAAAAATGTAATTTAAAATTCCCATTTATTGTCACACTTTATTATTGAACATTATATATCGTAAGAAAGGTAATTAAACTACCTTTAAAATGAGGTATAATTCATAAATCCTTATGTTTGTTTTTGTGAGTAATTGAAGAAATTTCTAATCAGTTGTCTACTAACTTTAACCCCTTAATTTCATCCCAACTCGAGTTAAAATTAAA
Organism: Chironomus tentans; assembly: GCA_963573255.1. NCBI lineage: Eukaryota > Metazoa > Arthropoda > Insecta > Diptera > Chironomidae > Chironomus > Chironomus tentans. The sequence goes on along the minus strand of OY754302.1, from coordinate 56,270,075 downwards.
ACCACGAAAAGAGCACGTAAAAATTGTAAACAAAAAAAGGCCAAACATCATTAATTCTTCAAATAAATAATTCAGTTATTAATATAAATGTATGAATGTCTTCTTAAATTTCATTTACGAGAAATGATAGGGAGGCATGTTATCACGAATTGAAATTTTCTTATATTAAAAGTTAAAATTAATTAATTTAAAAAAAATCGAATTCGAAAATTTATTTTCGTGATGTGAGACATGTCATTGATGTGATGTGAATGTAGGTGAGATTAAAAAGAGGGTAGAAGAATAGTAAGCAAAAGAGTGAAACGATGACAATAAATGAAAGTATGTATCTCATCTATTTATGATAAAAAATAATTACCATCATATTCATCAACATTATAATGATTAATTTTAATTTTTTTAGAAATTAATTTTAATACTTTTCATTCAATTATATATCATTCCACTCACTCATTCATAAATCATTGATTCATAAATAGACAAATTTAAATTTCTTGCCTTTTTCCACAATCTGAATTTCATTTTACATTTTTTAGTCATCAAAAAGCATTAAAAGTTCTTGTTCTTTACTTGACTCATCCCCCAAAGCCACTCTAGCGAGATGAGTGAAATGATGGTGGCAAATTTGATAAAAGAAAATATCGAAAGCAAACGAGAGAGGCTGAAATGAAAGCACCATAATTCAATGAGCTTTTGAATCAGCAGATGGATTTTCTTATGAATAAAAATATGTTAGCAAATAAACAGACGATTTAAATTAAGTACTTTAAAGTGATATTTGCTTTTATTTTATTAACGCATGTGTGAGATTACTATTGGCGAAAAAGGAAAATAATGTTGTTGTTGATATGGTATTTGCTGTGAATTCATGGACGAATATTATATGAGGTCGTAAAAAAATTTCCATTGCGATATTTTCCAATGATCGTTTGTTGTAAAATATTATGAATTGAATGCGGGTTTTATGAGAGGAAGGTTGAATAAATATTAAAAATTTACATTGAACACTCAAATTGAAATTTAAAGAATATGGAATAAAGTATCTTTTACTTCAGAAATGAGGGCATTTTCAGACATATGCCAGGAAGTAGTTTGAATACTCTTTCATTATTACAGAACTTGGTGTTTTAAAAAATATATGCAAACTTTATTTTACTATTTTATCCAAATTGTTTATCTGTTGTTTATTGGAAACTATTTTCCTATTTAACACACTTTAAAAAATGAAAATATCTTGTTCTCGCATGCATTCATTCTGACAGACATTCTCACACTTATATTTTATTCAAACTATTGCAAGAAATGCTAAAAAATTCATAATTAGAACAAATAGATAAAATGAAGAACAGTCGAGATTTTTTAAATGACCAAAGTTTATATCCCCATTCATTCATCTTCCGTCTGCTTCTATTTATATTTTAACATAGTTACGTTTGCGAAATAAACATTGAAAAGCGACGAGGAAAGAAAATCCAAATAGAAGAAGAAGGACGACGAATGAAACCGTGCTAGATGGAGCGAAAAGAAATTACGAGTAGAAAAAAAGTTAACGGAAATTCATAAACTCATTAGTGAAAGGAAAACATACGTTTAATGACTATGAATGATAGGAAAATTATTAAGAAAAGTTGAGCGTGTTACCTGCTTTCTTTAAATGATCCTCAACCATGACCGATGATATCATGAAAATATTGCCAACACTGCCAATCACGGACAGTATCGTTAGAAATATCAGACGAGCTAATCGCGACCATTCCGTTGATAACGTAACGGGATGTGTGCTATGATGATGAAGTTTACCATGTTTTGATACCAATGCCAATGGCTCTATTATCAATGACATTGTATCCCTATCTTGATGATTATTACTACTGTTTATTATCATATCTAATGGCCATTCTGTAGTGGTGTAGTTTAATGCCTCAAATAGTAACGATGTCGTGATATTATCCATGATTAACTTGCGTTAGATAAAAATTAATAAACATGCATGTAGATATGAATGAACTTGGTGTCTTGATAATATGGATGTATCTTCAAACCTAGAAATAGAAGAATGAAAAGAAATTTATTCGATAAATGTGTAGATAATTTGACGACAATTAATATTTGAGCATACACGTGAGAATATAATAAATTACACAATGGGTGTGTTTCGGGCTATTATCTATAATGTAAACGAGAACTTCGATATTCTCATAAGCTGACGTCTACAAAACTACAATTTTTTCACCATACATATAAATCAATTGACGTATTCGACACTATTTACGTATTTTACACTTTTTGTGAAACACACAAAATATAGCAGAGAAAAACTTTTTTTTACAAAATTAAACTTTTTTTGCTCCTTCATGCATGAAAATGAAAATTGTTTCAGATCGGATATTTTATCCTATGCAAATATTTGTTTTAATTTAAACATTTAGTTAATTTTTCTGCTTATTTATCTGAAGTTCATCGACATGATAAATGAGGATCAGTTAAAATATTTACACAGTTTATAATCACTAAGAGTTTTTCAAGATGCCTAAAATTTCATTTTGAAATTAAATTCATAATTATCGTAGGATATATGTAAAAGACGTCTGAAAAAAAAATTAAGTACTGCCGTAGAAAATCCTGTCATAGAATTATCCAATTTTCTATTCTATCACTTTTCATTTACAACTCATTAGTTCATTTTTTACTTAAAAGTCAAATATAATTACTTTAATGCGTACGTGTAAGAATATATAGATATTAATAATTCTAACTAAAAATCTTAGATATGTGTGAATTTTCTTTTATAAATGCCTAAGACCATCGAATGAAAGTTTAGTATAATTTTTGAACGCTAAGTTGTGTCAAGTAAAAAGTGAAGATGAAAATTGACGTTTTTGAGCTTCAATTTAAATTGATTAAATACTGTGGAATCGACAGATATCCATCTTTTCGAATGAAATACTTTTTGCATGTTATTAAATTTTGGAATATTTTTGCCATCTTTTATTGCATTTTTTCTTCAATTTTATTTGCATACAATTCAAAAGATATTGTAAGCATTGCAGAAAGTATGGGACCAACAACTACTTCGATCATAACTATCACAAAATATATTATTTTCTGTTTCAAAACTGAGGAATTATATGAGATTATGGATGAGATAAATATGCTTAAAAACGAATGTAAGATACATGCTTAAGTCTTAAATGTAATAAATCATTTTAAGTAATAATTCTATTAGATAAGGATTTCCCATCTGCAAATGATATACTTTTAAACACGCATGAAACCATACAAACAATATCAAAATTTCAAATAGTAGGAACTTCAATTACTGGGATCTTTTATATTTTGAAACCTCTGCTGACCGATTTATTCAACTACTTTACTTATGGCCTTCAACCATCATTGGAAGTGCCATTTAAGGCTGAATATTTTTATGATCCAACAAAATCACCAGGATATGAATTCACATATTTCATACAAACTTACACCACGATTTTTCTAGTTGCATTTATTGTAAGTGTCTTGAATTTTTTTTTAATTTGAGATTATTTTAATATTTTCTAATATCTCATGAACTAGAATATAACCTTCACAATTTCGTGCTACTTTTGCCTCCATATATCTGCTTATTTGGATATCTTACGAGAACAAGTCAATAACATGGATTTAAAAGAATTTGTGATCAAACATCTTAAACTAATCAATCTATTTCATAGACTAAATTCACTATATCGACCGATTATATTCATTGAATATTTTGTTGTTGCTTCAATTGTAGTTTTTACAGGTTTGCAAATTTTTGTTGTTGATGAATTTTACACACTTGTTCGAGCAATTTTCCATAGCATGTTTGCATTGGTTGATGCAGCTATATATTCATACGGCAGTCAAAGAATTTTGGATTCATCACTGTCAATTTGTGATGAAACATACTTAATTGATAAAAATTATATTTTAATACTAATGATTGCTCAAAAAAGATTAAGGTTTACTACTGGATTATTTGAGGCAACTTTGGACACATTTTGCATTATGATAAGTCGCATATTGTCATTCATTACTTTGCTCAAATCATTTATTAAGTAATCTATATTTTTAATTTTAATTAAAACAAATGTATTTACAGGGATTGATATAACCAATTTGTAACATGGGTGTGAATATATTTTATTCATATAGTCTATATTATAAAAGCCTGTCCTTTTGAAATGTGGTTACTAAATGCATAAAAAAATATTTAAATGTTTGATGTTTACATTATTTTATTGGTTTTTTATTTTAAATGATCTAAGACATTAATAATTTTCATTGATTTTTTGCTATTAAAAGCTATTTGCTTCCAACAAGGAACTCAAATTACCCTTTTCAAAGCTTAGTAATTACATGTAATTTGCGTGGAATATTAAACTATTAAGTATTTCAGGTGTCATGTCATTTTGAAACAAATAATCGTTTTACTTTACATTCATGATTTTTTCATTGCACACTCATAGAAAAAAATTTAATAAATCGATGTTAGATTTCTATTAAACATAAATTTAATATTAGTTAGTTATCAGAAATTTATTAAAATTTAATAAAAATTTATTAGATTTTAATATTGGTTGTTAAACTTTGTTTACTTTTAAAAAAAGGAAAATTTAATACTGAAATGTTAAAATTTAACATCGTAATGTTAATTTTTTTGAATCTTATAATTCGCAGCAAACAGGAGTATAAATACCACTGCAATTTATTTATGATATTCATTATTAAATGAGATGTCGACCGATGAACATGTCTCTAAAAAGCATTTAAGCTTCTCACAAGCATAAACTTAGACGTTTTTATTCCTTTCTATCATTCTTATGTTAACTTAGTTAACAAAAATTTTCTTTTAGAAAGTATCAGTAGAAATAATCAGAATATTCCATCCTCTTATGAAATCAAAGACATATTTCATGCGTTTTGATGGAAATCATATAATTCCACAATACTTTATTAACTTTAATTGTAATTTAAAAACACTCATTTCTTTCACAACTTTTAACATGGAGATGTTAAATAACACTAAAACTTGACAATAGTTTTTTAAAATCGTTATAATAAAAATAAATGTAAAAAGTCAGTTAAATGTTAAAGACTAAAGTTCGATTAAAAAACCATCAATATTAAATTGACTGTAATTATAATTTTTACACCTATATTGGCATGACATCTAAAGTGGTTGGTCTTGTTTATTTTCATCAATTCTGTTCTTATTCACTTCAAAACATATTTTGGGTATTGCTGAAAGTATGGCACCTCCAACCTCAGCATTAATTACTATTGTGCAATACTTAATTTTTTCCGACGAGTTCTTTGATATCATGGATGAGATAAATAAGCTCAATGATGAATGTAAGATTTTTTTTGTACAGGCTTAGTTGATGTAGCAATTTACTCATATGGAAGTCAGAAAATCTTAGATTCATCATTACCTGTTTATAATGAGGCCTATATGTAGGACCATCTGCTTGGTTTTTCAGAGGACTGTCCTCTATTTGTCCTCTATTCTCTGAAAACTTTAATTTGTCCTCTATTTTCAGAAATTGTCCTCTATTTTAGTTATGTCCTCTATTTCTGAAAAGTCGACCTCTTACACTAGATAAAATGAGCTCAAGCGCCGAAGCAAAAACGTCGACACAAAAAATTTGCTCAAAAAAAGGACATTTTGATAGCAAATTTTTCGGTCCTCTGTTTTTTAAAAAATATCTGGTCCCCCTACCTATATGAGGCTATATATCATTCTCATGGTTGTTCAAAAGAAATTACGATTTACTACAGGATTTTTTGAAGAAAAAAAACGTGAAGCCATTAAAAAATACGTTCGCTCCCTTGTGAGGTTTGATCTTTTTATACAAAACCTCCCATCAACGATAATAAGACTTGACATTATTACATTATCAACGCCTTACCTTCTAAAGTATTTATACAATTTCATTTAAATGGTATTAACAATTCCAACAACAAAATCCGGCACCAGAAAAGGGACAAAATTTTCAAAAATACAATCCAGTTCATTGCTGTAGCGAGAAAATTTTTTCTTTTCTTGCTTACTTACACATTCATAATCCTTCATTTTAGAACCAAATTTTTTATAATTTTACTGATCTGTTGATGAAGATTGTAATGATTTCTTAGGATATGGAACCTCCAAAAGCAATTATTTTCTATTTTCAGTTTTTTCCTAATTTATTTTCGGATATCCGATTACTTGAACTTAATTGTGTGTGTTATACAAACGTCTAACTTCGATATCGTGAGCAGCACATAAGAATTTTTATGTTTATTCCTATATAATGTTTACATCAAGTTGTGTACGGCTCAGAGTTGATATGGATTTGCTTTTGACTTTGTAAAGTTATGCCTTTCAAAAAACACAATCTTTTATTTTTGGCTATGAAAGAGCCTTGCCTTTGCATTGCCTTTGAAGGATTTACCTTTTCTAAAGTCAAGAAATCAACACTGGCACAGCTTTAAGGTATTGTGCGTTTACTTACATAATATCGTTATTTTTTTCATTATTATTATTTTTGATATAATCCATTATACGAATTGGATATGAATCATTCGACTTCCTCGTTTTACTCTCTGTCTCTTCTTTTCTCTTACTTTTTTTCGTTCGTAAATCTCAAGGGCGAGCCACTTTTTGGAGCATAAGGATGTGATCAGAATACTTTGTAACTTTTGCATGTGTTCTGTAAGCATCTGCAAAGGGATTCACATGCATGGGAATTTCAATAAATGTCACATCTTATGACATGTTTTAAGGATATATCTTGAATAAGTATGAATGTTACTTTTTGATTACCACAACATTTATTTTTATTTATATCTCCACACATGAAAACTAATAAGAAGATTGATGCAAGTATTTAATGAGTGGCATGAGTATATTTGATCCAGAAAATAAAATTTTTACTACTAACCTTCAGATTAGTTATAGAATCAGTAAATCTAAAAACAAATTCACAAAAAACAAAGCAGTAAGACAAAGTGACTTGTAGGCTAATTTTTCTTACAGAAGCATGTACGAAAAAATCAAACGATAAACATACACAAAATAAGATATAAAAAATTTGTTTTTCGTGATTAATAGTTCTTTGATGGACATGGACAGATTGTTGTTATTTTGTTTAGATTGTCTTCTGCTTACTCAAGTCATTAAACTATTGATATTTATTTTCTACAACATTCCATTTTGCATACAAATAATTTTATTGATTTTCTGGACATTCCCTTTTGGATTTAGGAAGTGCTCACTCGATCATGCTCTTGACCTGTTACTAGAGACTTTTATGCACAATTCACACTATGATTGTTATAATCTTTATGTTAATTAAAGGCAAGACGAACTGAAGGTTACTTTCTGTTTACATTTAATTAAATTTATCGAGCTGTAAAAGATGAGATATAATCTTCTCTCTAGATAGTCCCATCTGACCTTATACAAATTTACTTTAGTGCTCAAACATTTTGTAAATAAAGTCTCATGAGCTCTTTTATACTTGGATGAATTAATTCATCTCAATGGTGTAATATTTTATGAGTCTTATGGAAAGACTCTTTACTTTAATTTTTTTATTCTATCCTAACCACCATTAAATCATTAAAAATTTGCATTTTTATTAGTACATTAAAACTATTTCTTGTAAGATCTTACGAACTTTTTGTGTGTGGGAAGTTAAGTAGAAAATTGTCAGTGATGATAAATTTTAACCATATAAGTTTTGCAATTTCAGTACCAAAACTATCAACTGAGCATGCTTCATAAAATGTTTTAAACAATTTCTGTTCCTTTAAATCAGACTGGGAAAGTTATTTGAACTCACTAGAAAATTTCTCATACATGTATTGAACTCACAACACATTTACCAGAAATCTCTATTAATAGTCCATCTCCCTTCACTTCAAATTTAAAGAATCTTAAAGAATAAAATTTATATTTACATCAAAGCATTTTTGTCAATATCAAAGAAAAATCCTTCAGACATATTAAGCGAAAATTCTAAGACACAAAAAAATTTAAGGTCATTGAATAAAAAGGAGAAACGTCGTAACTGAAATAAATGAACGTTTTAAATGCAAATTACATAAATAAGATTCCTCGTACATATTTAAGCTTCATCTTTTGTGATTCATCAGATTACGAAAGAAAATTGTTGGTTGTAGTAATTTCTTTAAACAAATGAAGTTGAAGTTACTCTGTCAACAAAATTTTTCTTTTAATCAAATTAACAATTTTAAACAGAAAATTGCGAGCTGTATCTAAAGTTGATACTTACTTTCATCTGATAAAAATTTTTTACAATTAAATTTAAATGCATGAGCGCATCAACTTACTTAAGTTGTGCATGTTGAAATAAGTTTCAAAAAATAGAAAAAGGATAAAAAGAAGAGAATGAAAAGTAAATGAGTGTATTGAAAAAATTAGAAACCGTTCATAAAATGCATGCAATTTCATATTCCTCGATTTTCTATCTTATTATTTTTTATTGATTTGATTTCGTTTTATAGCTGATTACGTAACTATACCATGAATATTATCATAATCATTATCTTCATCTTTAATTTTATTCCTCTTTGTGTCTTACTCATTGAACTGTAGCAGCTGTTGAATTTTTCAATTCCCTCGTTGTCCTGCAATTTCCAAGCGATTGCTATGAATCAAATCATTCAAACCAATTCATGTTTTTGTCTTTATTGCTATCCAATGGAAAATTTTTCTTTCGTCCCTTTTCGAATCATATGCTTTGGAAATGCGGCTTTGCTAAACAATCATTAGCCGCCTTTGTGCAGCTATTTAGTTTATTGATATCAAATCGTTGTACATAACAGCGTACTAATAGCTCCAAAAACTGATAAAGAAATTAAACTTCTTTCATTAATAAAAACTACTAGAAATAAATGAGAAAAAAATTTAAGTGAGAAAATCATTACTTTTTTGCCTCTTTTATTGCATAGCATGAGATTTTTAGTGTCGATTAAAGACCTTGGAATGCTCCATAGAACGACAGGAGGTGAGAGAAAGTTTATTTTCTTTTCCTATCATTCGGTGTTTTATGTGGTCATGGTGTAAATCAAGTATAAGATGAAATATATTGTTTGTTTGAGGTTGGTTTGAGGTATGTACAGGAAGTAAAATTGTTTGTAACGATGAGTGTGTGTATAATACGTTAATCAGAAAATTATCCAATTAAAATAAAAATTTAATTTACCGCAAGCTATGAGTCATTCAATCAATGACTACTTGAATGATTGATTGATATTTATTCAATTCTGCTTAAGATCATAAGACATTTACATGAATTTATCATTGCAATTCAATCTATGGTAATTATATCTATTGAACATCATATTCGAGATCTTCATTTATAAATTACCAGTGCATTATAATATGAGTCACCAATAAGTCAAATTGATTCAGGTTTGATTGATGGTAATTGAATATCTTGATTCTCTCATAGCTTCTCAATATGTATTGTCAACATGATATTTAATCTATTCTTGAGGATACAGTTGAAATGATTTTAATGACTCTAGATTTTTTAAAATGATTTTTCAGTTCTTTTATCAAATAAAATTTTTATAGCACGAAGTTCATTAATAACGTTCCTAATCTAATCGTTCCTGATTAGATTGGATTTTTTTTCAGAAATATAAATTGAGAATCTTAGTCGTGATTTGATAGTTGCTTGTGAAGGGTCGCCAAAATAACTTTAAAATGGTTAAAGGTTTTTTATTTCTGTTGATTGCTTTTGTGTCAATAAGTTCAGCTCATTTACATTCAAGGAAAAGTTCTGTAAAGGATAATTCTCTTGAAAACAGTGAGATGTAAAATAATTGGAACTAAAGTTTACGATTAAACTTTAAACTTTTTCACAGTTGAACGATTAAAACAACTCGGACCAGATGATTTGGCTGAATTGTACAGTGGTCAATTTGAAGGCGATATGGTTATATCCACTGAAGAGATTGAGGCATTAATCAATGGACGAGGTGGACGAACTGGATTAATTGATCAGAGATACAAATGGGCTGATAACATTATTCCATACAAAATTGAAGACGGATATTTTAGTACGGTTTAACCGGTTTAACAATAACTTAGGGTTCGGAACTTGTATGCAATTATGCGCATACTGTATACAAGAATGCATACAGTATGCGCATAATTACATACAAGTTCCAAACCCTACGGGAATAACTTCTCAATAACTGACGATTAAATATGAAATTATTATTTTTTTGCTTTTATCAACAGCAAGAGGACAAGTAAGTTACATAACTCTTGGTGCACAAAGACTAATGGATGCAACATGCCTTAAATTTGTTCCATACAATCCAGCCGTTCACCAGAACTTTATTTTCATCACCGTAAGTTGTAAAATTTTTAGGGTTCTGAATTTGTATTCAATTATGCGCATACTGTATACAATTATTGCATATTATATTATGGAAAATAATTTTAGCCACAGTTACCAAATTTTCTTATAAAAACTTGTACAGCCTCTAGTCATTAAAATTTAAATCTTATTCAACAGGGTGAAGATAGCGGATGCTGGTCATATGTTGGAAAGCAAGGTGGAGGCCAGCAGTTAAATTTATCACCCAATGAATTTGAAGTAGGATGCTTCCGTCTTTACACAATAGTACACGAATTTATTCATGCTTTGGGATTCTATCACATGCAAAGCGCAACAGAACGTGATGAATATGTAAGAATTGCTTTCGAAAACATCATACCGGAAATGGCTTACAATTTTGAGAAATACAATTCGGATGTTATTAGTCAGTATGGAGTCGGATATGATTACGGATCTGTCATGCATTATCCAAAAACAGCTTTTACTTCAAATGGCGAAGATACAATTATTCCACTGAGAGATTTGGGAGATGAAGTAATGGGACAGCGAGTGAGAATGAGTGACATGGACATTGCGAGACTCAATGCTAAATACTGCCCGAGAATTGATAATAGACCAAAGAATCTGTTTGAATTGTTTGCAAGAATGAATGAAAAAATGAATAATTTGTTTAAGTCGATCTTTTAGGGATGACTTATTGAATTTTTAATAAAATCTTTAAATAATTTTGAGACAAATTAATTGTCAACTGGAACAAGTTATTCTCAGTTTTTTACCAAAATGGATGATTAATTTTAAAAATATATTATTTCTGATTACATATCTATGAAATATGAAATCACTTAAAATATTTTAAACTAGTGTAGTACTCCATCAAGCATGACGGGCATTTTTTTCTTCGTTTAAAACAGTAAAATTTATATTCATAAACGATTAATTTCAATTTTATTTTCAAACTTTAAGCAGTTTAGATATTAAAATTTTTTTATAAACAACATTTTGTGTGAAAATTTTATCATTTTTAAGAAGCTTTCCTTGATGTACACCTTGAGTAATGAATATTTTAATGTTATTGCGATTTCTTGATTTTGATATAGCAACATAAAGCTGATTGATTTATTGGTTTAGTACAGGGCCCCGTCACAAAGAAATTATACGTGAGTGACGCTTTGTTTTTATTGATTTTCTCTTTACCCTTAAAAGTGACAGCAATGCAAGTTATTTTTTCTTATACAGAAAAAAATTCCCCTTCTTTTGATATATAACTTATTTCCTCAACCTTAACAGTTACTTCAAAAAATCACTTTAAGTAAGCGTCACTCACGTATAATTTTTGTCAATTATGTTAAGTATTTTTTTCATGGATTTTCAAAAATGGCGGGAAAATTAAGTGGGAAAGTTAAAATACCAAAATAGTAAGATACAGTAACATCCAGTAGGTAATATGAACATCCAGTACCAAAATAGTAAGATACAGTGAGATCCAGTAGGAAATAATAGGAAATATGAACATCCAATACCAAAATATTAAAATACAGTAACATCCAGTAGGATATAATAGGAAATATGAACATCCAACACAGTCAAACTCAAAACAGTAAATAAGAATCTCAGTTAATGAAGAAAAAAAAAATCTCAGGTAGGAAAAAGAAAATAAAGTTTATGTCATAAACTGTTTTGAAATTCTCAATAACAAAATTTTTTGGAAAAAATGGGCGTGGCTTAGAGCGGAATGACAGAAAGGCAGAAAAATGTAGGCTTTTATATTTTAAATTAGTTAAAAACACATCATACTTTATCGAGGAAAATGTCAATGTTAAGAGCTTTCATATTACGTCAAAAATATTTCTATTCTTTACTAAAGCACAGGTGACGTAAAAGTGTTTTCATTTCACTCTTATTATCTGTTAGTAAAAATTATTTTTTCATCCTTTCTTGTGTAACTCGATATCTGAATATTGCTTACGTCATAAAGTGATCATGATGAATATGTAGGAAGTCCCATGTGATCAGGTCAGCTATTAATGGTTTTTCTTGATTTTTCTTGACATACAAAATGTCAGCTGAGAAAATTAGATTTCGATCTAAAGACTTTTTAAAATATTATTTTATTATTATTTTTAATACTCTCAAGTGTGAGTAATCCTAGCAATCAGACTGAAATATTTTTCGGCAATGAATAAAAATTATCAAAACCATCATGTGCAGCTTAAACTTTTGATAAACATGTCAATAATAATATGGAAAATCTCAAATGATATCTCAATTTTATGAATTGCCATGATAAGATTAAGAATATGTACCAAAAGTTTATAAATTTGTAGTCACAATTGTAAGTGACTAGCATTCTGTAAATACTTGTTGAAATAGAAGTAAATATGGTGAAATTAGCTTTAGTTTTGTATGCTGCATTTGTGGTAATAAACTCTGTTTATTCACTCCCACGTCCAAATTCTCCAGAAAATAGTAAGATGAAGATTTATATTAAAAGTAAGGAATAAAGTAAAAATAAACAAATCTCCACAGTCGATCGCTTGAATAATCTCGGTCCAAATGACTTAGCAGAAGAGTTGAGTGGACAGTTCGAAGGTGACATCATTATCTCACCAGAAGATTTAGAAGAACTTCATAGCGAACGAGGTGGAAGAACTGGATTGATTGACGAGAGATACAGATGGACCGATAATGTTGTGCCTTATTATGTTAACAGAAGTCATTTCAGTAAGGATATTTAGTAAAATATAAAGTAATTTTATATAAATTTTAAAAAATTCACAGCAACCGCACAATTCAACTACATAACCCTTGGAGCACAAAAAATAATGGACGCAACTTGTATTAAGCTAGTCCCTTATGATGAAAATGTTCACACAAACTACGTCTACATCACTGTATGTATGAATTTTGTAAAAATTTGCATTCTTGTGTAAGTCAGGGTGTAAGTGTAAAATTATTAACAGGGTGATCCAAGTGGTTGCTGGTCATCCGTTGGTATGCGTGGAAACAGGCAGACACTGAATTTGCAACCATATGATCCCGAAGTTGGATGTTTCCGTTTATACACAATCGTGCATGAATTTATCCATGCTCTTGGATTTTATCACATGCAAAGTGCAACTGAACGCGACGACTTTGTAAGAATTGTTTGGGAAAATATTCAATCCGGAACACAAAATAACTTCAATAAATACGAAGCAGATAGAATAAGTCAATATAAAGTTGAATATGACTATGGCTCTGTGATGCACTATTCCGCAACAGCATTTTCAATTAACGGATCTGCAACTATTGTTCCCTTGCGAGATTTGCTTGGTGAAACTATGGGACAGCGTCTTCGCATGAGTGATAAAGATGTTGCAAGGCTCAACAACAAATATTGTCCAACTTCTCGTGAAAGAATCACAGTTTCTGAATTCTTCAGACGTATGAACACAGCAATGAATAATTTGTTCTCGACAATATTTAAATAAATATGTAATGCAGATTTTGAATGTGGGAATTTTTCATAATTTTTTGAATTTTTAATAAAATTTTTTAATTGTTTTTTTTTTCTAAAATTTACATGCATTGAGTTGAACCCATTTTATCATTTATTTCAAGTATCAACCTTCATATCAACAGCCATAAAAGCTTGTCTCACAATTGCCATAATTGAAAGCTATTTTTATCTTATCAATAACTTTGATTTTTAAAGCCACTTATAATCAATAGTAGCCTTATAAAGATTATTTTTTTATCGATAATAAAATTCAATTATTTAATCTCAATTTATCAGATAAGATTAACAGAACAGATTTTTACGTTGAATCCTGTCATAGCTATTCACTGATAATTGAAAGTTAATGTCATTAAATATTTTAAATCGCTTATAATTTATCACCTAATTTATATCAGATAATGATGATGGCGTTAAATATAGGGGATTTGGGTGTTTTATCACCCCCTCGATGGAAAATTTCTTCAATTTGCTAGGTATTCTTATGAAAAAAATTAATGCAATTATTAACTATTAAATATCCATTTTACTTTCTATTTTAATAGAATTTAAATAAATTTTTAAATTCAATATATTCAATATAAATGAATCAAACCAAAGAGCTTGAATGAATGAAAAGTATATAACAAGCATTAAACCATAATCCATTAAACGAATGATTTGATTTTTATGAGATTTCAAGTGCTTTCTTCTCGATGAAATTTTCAAATCATTTTTATTTGACACTAAAAAGTTGAGCTTATAAACCAACAATTGATATGCAATGAAAACTGAAGTGATTACGAAATAAATATCAATCAAATCTCATTTATCGTACGGTAAAAAAATACTTAAAATATTACGAAAAAGAAATTATCACAAAAATTTGAAGATTAGATTTGCCACAAAAATCTATAAATAAACAGCCAGAACTGTCACCTATTAGTACTTGCTGAGCAGTGGTTAGAATAAGAGCAAAAAATGAATCGAGGAATTTTAATTTCCTTTGGCGTCTGTGTGGCATTAAAATCTGTTTACCTACTTCCAACGCAAGATTTTGTGAAACCAAACACTGCTAAAAATAGTAAGACAAGAATTGATTTCAACTACAATAAAAAAATAAATTTTTTTAAATATATTTGAAAGTTAATTGCGAATAAAATCATATGTATTCAAGTAATTTATTAAAACTGGATTATTCGCTTCTATTTAGCTGAACGTTTGAATAACTTAGGACCAAATGACTATGCTTACTTGTATAGTGGTCAATTTGAAGGTGATATGGTAATGTCTTCCGAAGAAATAGAGGAACTTCTTAGTGAGCGTGGTGGTAGAACCGCCATGATTGATGAAAGATTTAAATGGACTGACAACGTTGTTCCATATCACATCAGAGAGGCAGATTTTAGTAAGGAACTCAAAATTTATTGTTCTTTAAAAAACTGATAAATTAATTAATCACAGCTCTTGCTCAAATAAATTATATTACACTCGGTGTACAGAGAATCATGGATGCTACATGCATCAAATTTGTCAAATATGATCCAGCCATTCACTCAAACTATGTTGAAGTTACTGTAAGTATTATATGCCGGTCAAAAACTTTCCTGATTATTAAAAAAATGTTAACAGGGCGAAAATTCGGGTTGCTGGTCTTTTGTTGGAATGCGTGGTGGAAGACAGCAATTGAATTTACAACTGTTTGCACCTGAATCTGGATGTTTCCGTCTTTACACAATCGTGCATGAATTTATTCACGCTCTTGGATTTTATCACATGCAAAGTGCAACAGAACGTGATGAATATGTTGAGATTCTCTGGGAAAATATTCAGCCAGGAATGGAACACAATTTTAACAAGTACGGTCCAGAAAGAATAAGTCAGTATGGTGTTGAATATGATTACGGATCTGTCATGCACTATCCGCCAGGTGCATTCTCAATCAATGATCAGCCAACAATTATTGCTTTGAAAGACACTGGTGAGGAAACTATGGGACAAACAGTCAGAATGAGCGATAAGGATATTGCAAGACTTAATGCTAAGTACTGTCCAGTTGTTGATAATCGACCAAAGAATTTATTCCAACTTTTTGCTGTTATGAATCAAAAAATGAATAAATTATTTAAATCCATTTTTAAATGAAGAGAAAATTTAAACAAATTCAATTTTCAAAATCATCTTTAAAATAACTAATAACCCTTTTTGTCATTGATCAATTACTTCTGATAACTATTTCAGAGCTAAAATTTTACCAATGTGTCCAATAAAGCTACATATTTGAAAACAATTCTTAAAAAATTCCATCAAAATGAATAAAACCATACTAGAAAATCAATAAATTATCCAGCTCATTTGATGATTAAAGCTAATACGAAACATGCATAGATGACTTTTCCAAAATCATCATTTAAGCCACATGTAAGTGATGACGTCAAATGTAAAAAGATGCTCGGAATGATTGCAGCTGTTAAAAGATTTCATCAATTTGTGTGAAAGCGTAAATTCTTTACGTCATTCATGTAGGCTAGTTCTATGTTATGGGATAGAAAGGTTGTATAGTTTTACGAAAAATTTACTCTTTGCAGATTGTGTGGAAAAAATCTGGAATATTTTCTGGAACCTGCTCAAAACACCCAATTTTCCTTCAGTTTTGAAAATTCCTTGTTTATTGAAGTCAGATCTAAACAAATATTTATTTAATTAGTTCACAAAATGGTTTTAAAAACATAATTTACTTACTTTAAGAAAAATATTAAGTTACAATTCAAATATGAAAATACCGTTAATATAAAATTTATTTAGAGAGAAAATGAGGAAATTCAATTAATTGATTGAAAAATAAGAAAGAATATAAATTTAGAAAATTCATGTCACTCGATTTTGATTAAAGCCAGCATATATGACTTCAAAAATGTTCAAGGAGCCACTCTGTTGTAAAAATAATATCTTAATCTTTGACCAAGAAGAAGAATTGGCACTCGAAAACTACTCGAACCAACACTTAAGAACATTTCAGATTAGATAAAGATTCAACAATCTATAAATTTACAATCACACTTGCGATTCAGCAGTAGTCAGTGTGCAGTTGCTGAAATAACAGAAGGTATGGCTAAAGTAGCGCTAATCTTATTATTTGCTTTCATGGCAATAAATTCCGTACATTTACTCCCACGAAAAGACTTTGTTCAGCCCAATTCTCCGGAAAACAGTAAGAAAAGATATTTAATAAGAAATAAACACACAGAAAAAATTCCATCTTGAATTCCAACAGTCGAACGCTTGCAGCATCTTGGTCCGAACGACTTAGCAGAAGAATTGAGTGGACAATTTGAGGGTGATATTATCATTCCACCAGAGGAATTAAAAGAATTGCTTAGTGGCCGTGGGGGAAGGACTGGATTACTGAATGAAAGATACAGATGGCCTGATAATATTGTTCCATACGAGATAAGAGATGGATATTTCGGTCTGACTACACAAACTTTCCTTTCCTTAAATTTAAAAAACTAAGAAAGATTTTTTTACTAATAGACACTGCACAAAAGAATTACATTACACTCGGTGTACAAAAGCTTATGGATGTCACTTGTCTCAAATTTGTTTCATATGATCCGAACGTTCACAAAAATTACATTTATATAACTGTAACTTATTTATCATATCATTTTGATTGTTGCTTAAATTTTCGACCTTTCTATATTCACAGGGAGCAGACACTGGCTGCCATTCAATGGTTGGAATGCGTGGAGGTGGACAGCAATTAAACTTACAACCAAATAGTCTTGAAATTGGATGTTTCCGTCTTTATACGATTGTTCATGAATTTATGCATGCTATTGGATTTTATCATATGCAAAGTGCAACAGAACGTGATGAATTTGTGAGAGTAGCTTATGAAAATATCCAGCCTGGAAAGGAACATAATTTCAATACTTATGATTCAATAGCCATAAGTCAATATGGAGTCGAGTATGACTATGGTTCTGTCATGCATTATTCGAAAACTGCATTTTCCATCAATGGTGCAGATACGATTGTTCCAAAAAGAGATTTAGGTGACAATATAATGGGACAGCGTCTACGAATGTCAGATAAAGACGTGGCAAGAATTAATGGAAAATATTGTCCGTATGTGCCTGAGCGAAGACCAATCAAAGTGTCTGAATTGTTCAAACTTATGAATCAAAAGATGAATAATTTATTTCAAAGAATTTTTCTATAAACTGAAAACGGTTGAGTTTTAAAAAATTAAAGTTATTGAACATTTTCAATTAATAAAAATTTGTGATGTTTATAAAAAATATGACAAAACCCTTTTTAAAGCTTTTTAATTTGCTGCTGCCTTTGAATACGAATTTTGGAGAATAGTGACCAAAAAATTTTAAAGTACTAAGATACTCTTTTCATTGACCTAATAAATGCCTGATGCTTAAAGCAATACTAACTTTGATACCATGAAAACACACAACACGTATAACACAATTTATTTATACCAGCTACATAGGCAATTGTTTTTAGGAATAAGGAAGTTGTTTTTCTATGATTCATTTGTTTGATAAACCATGATAAACAAAGATTTCATGCATGCGGGTTCATACTACAGACATTGATGATATAGTTTGCGAATGAATTATTGTTATTTGTATATAGTGGTTGCAGATGTTTGCACGAGGAAAGTAATCGTAATCGATAGTATGTTTATGGTTAAATTAAGTTGGAGAAATTCCAATAGAATTATTTTTTTGGTACTAATCTTTGAAAGAACTATTAAAACTTTAAAAAAGAAACATCTTTTAATCTCAATCATTTCTGTGAAATGGAAAATTTAGGAAATTCGTATTTTTTTGACCAATTTTTGTGAAGCTAGGCTAAACCATTAAAAAGTTATTGTCATTTGAAAATGTCATGTCAAGAAAAAAAATTTTTTGGTGAAAATTTGTTTGCGCAAGAAATTATATGCGCAAGAAAACATATTTTTTACCCTATTTATTTTCATTTTTTTCTTTTTATATATTTTTTTTCATATTCATTTTTTTAAATGAGTTTGTGCGGGAAAAAAGTTTTTTTTTGTACGATACAAAATTTTACAATTTCTTGTATTTATAGCTTTCAACTCATTTTAATGCTTCAAATTCATTATGTTAAGTTAATTTACTTAGATTAGTCTTCGTTTTGTCCATATAAAGAAGAAATTAAAAGATTTTGTTTCACAAAGCAAACTTGTTTACATTTTTTGGGAAAAAATTTTGTTTGCAAGTTTATCGCTTATTTGAGGGATAAGTAAAGTCTAATTAATTGTAAATTATGCTTTATAGTTTGATAATGCTGATTAAACACTTAATTATTAGCAAATTTGTCTCAAAAGTGTTAATTTTTGAGATGTACAAAAAATTCAATTTTCGAAAAATTCGAAAACAAATCCGAAGAAAGTTGCGGGAAAATTTAAATATTTTTTGGTTCAACGGAAGACCACTTGATCCATAATCCTTGGCCTCAAGTCTATCAATATTGTTTATATTCATTTAGAAAAACCTTTTTGTAAAAGATTAAACGAAAATGAAATTCTATTTATATCATCCGATATCAAAATATATTTTTATGTACTCAATTCACAAAAATATACCCACTTTTCATACTAAAATTACAAAATTTCAGAACTAATTTAAGATAGACTTTGTACAATATGTTATTTATGTGGTTTTGAAAATAATTAGATTCGTACCTTTCTTAGATCTTGTTGTCAATATATTTAGTTTTATTTAAATTTTGATTACATGGCATTAATTTGTACCCAGTTCAATGATTACACGATAACTCTGAGATTCATTAAGGAAGCGTCAATGAAAATCTGCCTCCGTGCACCTTTTTTTACCGTTCAGTTCAATCTATAATTATTTTCTTCTGTCTTATTTCATTCAATTAATACGATTCGTTGATGATATTTGATTTAACTTAATTTTTATAGACATTTTGTTCGGAAGTTCAACATGATTTTAATGACATGTATTAAAGAAAAATAAAAAAAAATAAGTTGTATCATGACAATTATGAGAAATTCTTGAAAAAATTTTATCGACTGTAATAAAAATTACAAATCTTGAAACTGAAGTGAACTTAACCAATCCAATCTTCCTGTAACTTCAGAATCAAATATAGTTTATCAAAACTTAAAATCAAAATCGTATTCTGGATTTAGATGGAGCTAAAACTCTTGAATTCCTCTCGTTTGCCATCAAATTCGTCTACACATTTTTGGTCCTATACCTATTAGACGTGTTTTTCATATTTTTAAGAAATATCATGAATATTTAAAAAGCTATTAGTCAAGACTCACAATTTGTTATGTAAGGTTATAAAATAATGCTTCAATTTTATTTAGATTGTATTTTTTTGATGACGGGCAAAAATATTTGTTAATTACACAAGATCTTACGATGACGCCCACAATTGGGATTAGAGAGATTGAATGGATAGTTAGCGCCACAGAAAATAAATTGTTTTTAGCTATATATGTATGTGAAAATGTTTGTGTGCTTGATATATTTACAGATACCACTCAACTTTGTTTCAGTGCAATATAGTCATGATGAAATTATACGTTTGGGAATTCCTTAAAGACATTACTGCATATTCCATTACTGTATATTATTGAGAAAAATTTAATGCAGGATTAAGGATGCGACTATGATTCTTGGCCATTCATGGATATGATAAAGTTCAACAGAGAGTTTTTAAAGGCAACACATAGGAAATGAAATTTTCTAACAAACTTTTCCGTATCTTTTTCTTATTATTCAACTAAAGTAAAGCTTTAACTGCTTCGAGAAAAATGCAAGGGTGAAATTCTGATGAAATTAAATTATATTTAGCAACGATGCTAATGATTATGATGTTGATAATATGATAAGTAATAAAAACTAGCTCCAGTTGCTTCATTCTTAGACACATCCACACATATATTTTAAGAAAAAAAATTCGACCACACAAAATCTCGCTTTTCTCATCCATTCATCCATTCTCCTTGTGTACGCGTCTGATAAACTATAAATTTCCAACAGAACAGAATTTATTGATGAATTGAATGAGACTTTTATCAATAGATCCAAAACATTTCACATATTACATTTCAAAATCAACACCACATTTACTTTTTATAGCGCTTTTGTAAAATAAATGATATTTGATTTGATAATTTTCTAGCTGACTAAGCTGTTGAAGCGATTTTTCACCTTCTTGAACCGCCTGGAATGATTTTAGGAAAAGACTTTGGATTTTCCTTTTAATAAAAAATTCCTGATTTATTTTGATCGCAAGTGGCGAATAAATTTGACGATTTTGGCGATTTCTAAATAATGAACAATTGAAAATATAATTCAAAATCTAAAAAATGATTAATTAAACTTACTAAGATATTTGTGATATTTTCCCTTCAACAAGTGAATTCAAAGTGAGGTTTTGAAAAATAAGGGGGTACAAAATATGAAAATATTTGCTTAATTTTGAGCAACTGATTTGAATATTAAATTTACGTTACTAGTTATTCACAAATCCATGTTTTAATTAAACTCATAAAGCTAATTCAAAAAATGTAATTAATGTCTCGTATAAAGCGACGACACTAAGCATTAATTTTTTGTGTGTATATTTTGAAAGAATATTATGTGGGATTTTGAATATGTGATATGTTCTTCTTCCTTCTTCTTCTTGTTTTAATATGAAGGGCGTACATAGTTTACTCATTTTTTGGGTACAATTGGAAAGAAGAGCTTTTCGCTTATGTTGAAAATAATTCTTCATGTAAATTTGGTGTAAAAGTTGACAAATCAATATGCTTTAAACATATGCAAATAAAACCACAATAAATAAGAAATTGATTTATATATCTCATTCCATTTTACGATAAGATCAAAGCAATGTCATCACATCTCAATGAACCTAAAGTTTCATCAAATGAATAATCTCGTGCTTTTAAATAACCCCGCAGAGAAAAGTTGTAAATAAATGAAAAATATCGACATAAATGCATTTTACACAACATGAAAGTTATGAAAATAATTTTTTTCATTAAATTAACTATTTCAACATGAATGAAAACTTTCCCAATGGACGACGCGTGTGTGTAGAAATTTTCCAGAGCCAGTGAATTGAACTTTTTTTGTGGCTTTTAATTTTGTTTTAATATTTTAGTAATTTTGTTATGAAAGCATACTATGTGGATTTGAAAAGGTTATCAACAGGGGAGTGTTTCAAGAACCATGTAAATCTGAGCAAATAAAGAGCTTACTTTTACAAGTTAGCTCTACATACAATTTTAATTAAGTTTTCCTTTGTGTGAAAAAATTACTGAGTAATTTTAATAATAAACTTTGCTCTTTTCTTGCCAGCATTTTCGATAAATGTAGGTTTTACTTGGATGTAAAATTTATGATGCCCATTAAATTATATATTGAGGTATTTGATTTTAAAATTAAAATCTTGTTAATGTTTTTAAATTACGTAAAGTTTTTGAATTTTATGTTTTTTAAAGAAGTAAACACGTAAAAACGGCTAAAAAATAATAATAAAAACAAAATTTCCATGGGCGAAAAATTCTAAGAAATTAGTTAGAAACAATTAGGGAGAAAAAAAGTAGAATATTTATGAGATTCATTCTATATTTGAATTCGCTCTTAGATTTTATAATTTATTTTTTCAAAAATTGCCTACTTAACTTTACAATCAACAAACTTAAATAGAAAATTTTCTTCATCATAACTTGTTCAAAGACGTAATTTTTGAGAGAAATAAGCTTGCACGTGAAAATAAAATAAGAATGTTAAAATAAATTTACTTCCATTTTATGCTCGTGTAAACATTTCTGTTCATTTTTACCACTAATAAATTTTCACTAAAATTATTTCAGCAAAATTTTATTAATTAAATCAAATTGTCCTCATTAATGCACAATTACTCATCTGATCATATTTAGAGCTTAATTGTGGAAATTTTTCAATCAAATCAACACAATTAATTAAAATTGCATTAATTTTCTCATCGTATCTCAGTGCATGATTAACTTTCAATAAATAAAACAGCATATTTTTCTGACTGCGCGTATTTGTTCATAAAAATAAAATAAAGTTATAAAATTTGATGAAAACAAATTAAATAAAATTTATTCTTTTGTATTTATACGATGGTAAAATTAAAATCATACCGATATTTTGAATGCTTTTTGTGATTTTCTTACTATTAAATTATAAACTTTCAATATAAATAAAAGCGTGTAATAGGAAAAAATTGTGCCTTAAAATATTTAAAATGAAATTGGCCAATTTGTTCACGTTTCCCTTTAAAAATTCATCGTGATTAATGATTCCTGAAAATTAATTCTAATAAAAACTATATTGCCTAACTTTCAAAGGTGTAACATGTGCGGGGTATTTGTCCAAAGTTCCATATACCTAAACTAAAAGTAGGGTGCTTTTTCAACATTTTTCCAGGACGCCATGGACCCTGTTTACATTTTTATTATTATTTTATTAAATACAAATAACATTTTGAATGATATCTCTTTGTTCATGTGAAGCGAAATTGCCAATATATCCACAGGGAAATAAAAGTTTTCTTCCGAGCAGAAATTTTTATGTTTCTATTTTGAAAATAATAAATTTGGCATTTATGCCATACAAGAGCATTATAAGATAAAAGAGAAATAGATGATAAACATATGTAAGCAACCAACATAAGTTTTTCTTTCTAAATAAGCTAATTTTAAATATTAAATACTATTTGATGGTCCATGATAAATTTTATGATTTTACATGATAGTATTGCTCAATTTTACTAAATAACCTTATCGCTTCTTGATCGTAAAAGTTCAATAAATTCAAAATCGTGACAGTCGGTGAAAATCAGATATTTAAAAGCTTTCTCAATACAATAGTTATTTTTATTTTTTAAATTTGACACTTAATTGCATTCTCGTTTTATATAGAAATTTTATTCATATTCATGTAGATTTTTCACAATGAATAAATTTTACAACTTACCGGGAAGTCTTTATGTCTCATATATAAAGCCGTTACGATTAAAAAAAGTCAGTAGTGTACTTGACAGTGATCTTGAATTTTATTTAATTTTCTATAATAAGTTTAAAGTTGTTGAGCTATTTTTTGTTATAGAAATGAAGTTGCTTAAGTGTTTAGTCTTTTTGGGGTTTTTTGAAGTAGTATTTGGGGGAGGGTTATCGACATGCGGACAACTTACAACTGACTTTGTTGAACTACTTCAAATTTGTGAATTAAAAGTAGAAAGATTTTTGAAATTTCTAACATGTGAGTGTAGCAGATTTTTATATATAGGTTTGAATTAAAGTGTTCAGCAGCTTTCAGATAGAATCAATTTATAAATAAAAAACACCTATAAGAAATAATTTAATTTTTTACCTATAAAAAGTCATAGCAATTCAATATCCTGGTCTAACAAACAGCTTCTCGTCATACTTTTATTGTGATCTTAATGCAACAACTTATATATTGGGCACTGGATTGAGTCAAATGTCAGGAGCAAATATCAATTATATTCTGGATATTCTCAATGGAGCATCTTCTTCTCCATTTGCACCACCACTTGACTGCATTGAAAATGAATTGCTGTCTTATTCAGCTTTTGTTGAAAATATTACATTGAATGTGATTCCTCGAGTAGAAGCACTTTCTCAAGAATCTCCAAGTAGGTTTTCAGAGATTCTTCAAAAAATAATAATATTTCTTTGAATTAAAAATAATTGTTTTTTTTTCAGTTAATTCAAGTAGCAATTGCCCAACAGTTATTCAATACGTTACTTACTTTTACCAATCTGTAAAAAATCTTACTAGTATAGAAAATGACATTTACACAAGTAAGATAAAAACAATGTACAAAAGACATAGTCTAACTTTTTGAATTTTTGTAGTTGATCTTGCCGAATTTTCATCGATTGGACAGCAAAATCTCTATCTTGAATACTTTAATGATCTTATAACATGCAGATTTATCTCTTTTGTTGATTCATTAGCTGAGCTTACAAATGGCAACCAAACTATAGTCAATGCTTACTTAACTAATCAAACCCAGTCACTTCCACCACCTTATAATTGTATTCAAGGATTAATAGATGATGCTAAAAATCAAGTGAATGAAAGTACAAATCAATTTAAATCAATCCATGTAACAAATCTAACATCCAGTCCATCATCAATTGACAATTGCCAGCAATTGCTTGGTCAAGTTGAGGCATTGCAATATATTTGGATGGACTATATGACCAATTTATCAAATTATGCAATAGGTTGATCTAAAATTTTGAAATTTTGACTGCCAAATACTGAAATTTCTCATCTCTAGGTAATGCAATTCAGCATCCTGTGCTAGCACCAACCTTTGCGACAATTTTTATCTGTGAAATTAATATCATACTTGACTTTGCTGCAAATGCAATCAGCTCCCTAACTAATGTTGATCCAGACTATATATCCAATATTTTGAATGGTACCGAAAATTCACCATTTACACCTCCACTTAATTGTATCACAAATAATCTGATTGTAATGCGAAATAAGATATCAACTTTGAGAAAATCGTTTGTTCCACAATTGCAAATACTTGCAATTCCATCATCAGGTATATTGACAGAACATCAAATTAAAAAAAAAAATAACTTTCATTATATTTTTTCAACTCTGTTTTTAGTCAATACAAGTACATGTTCAACTTCATATTCAGATTTGACAAGTTACGTTTATTTAATGTCTACTTTGATTGGCTCTAAGGGTCCATATGTCAATAGTAAGTCCAATTATATAAATTTTCTTTTATTGCTTTCCTTAAAAAAGAATTTTAACTTCCAGGTGGTCTTGAGGCATTCACAACAATCGGTTTTGATGATTTGTATCTGAACTCAATGGCCATGCTACTCGAATGTGTCCCAAGAATTTTAGGATCTTATGGTGGAGCTGCATTGAATGCTGATTCAAATGCTCTAACTGCTTTTGTTAGTGGCAAAACATCAAGACTTCCATATCCATTCTCATGCGTCAAAGTTTTGATTAACTTTTTTAGCAGTTTGTTAACTCAAGCTATTGCTAGTTTCAGCACTAATGAACCCATTGATTTGCGAATTCCATCAATTCCTCCATACAATGGATAAATTTACATTTTTAAGATGTCTTTTTTAATTTTATAATCCTAAATGAATCTAAAGACAATTTAGTAGAAAAAATTTTAAATTCAATAAATTTTTGTACATATTTTATATTTTTCAACAAATTTATATTTTAATCTTTTCATCTCATACCCGTATTTTAATAAATTTGTAATAAATTTAAAAAAATTTTAGCTATTACTTTATTATAAAAACTTTTAAACAGTTGACATAAATAAATTAATAACGATTTGAAAGTCATAAACATTGGTTGCCGTGCTTTTAAAAGTAATTTATGTTCTATTTTTTTTAGTAAAGTTTAAAATTTGTGTTTTTGGCAACAGTTCCATAAAAATAAACATGTGAGAATTTTAAAACTGAAACATCTTTTAATCGAATGTGTGTCGTCTTCTTTCATAATTTTATTACACCAAATCAAATTTCAATATTTTCTAGTAAGTTTCTGGTAAGTATGTATTCTTTGAAGTTTTTTCAGAAGCAGCTCGTCACGACTTGTACTTGTTTTATTAATCATCGTGAAATTTGAAATGTTAAATTTAACCAAAGTGAAAATTATGACCTTTTTATGGCTTTGTATAGTATTTAAAATAATTTCGGTCAAATCAATAAAAGCCAATCTATATTAGTTTGACTTTTAAAAATTAATATAAAAAAGCTAAGTAAATTCTGCTTAAATGTCATTCTTCAATTCGACCTCGAAGAACTAAATTTAAAATAAATTTTGGCTAAACTTTAGAAGCTTTACTTACTTATTGATTATTTTAAACTCTATTATAAAAATGAAAGTTTTGTGGTTTTTAACCTTTTTGGGACTAATGGGGACAGTTTTTTGTGGAGGTGTCTCGGAATGTGGATCAATTGAGAGTAACTTTCTTGAATTATTTGATGCTTGTGAATACAAAGTTGGGAGATTCTTAGATCTTTTAGAATGTAAGTTTAGAAAAATCAAAAAACAATGAATTCACATTTTTTAAATTTTTTCCGACAGACGTTGTAGAAAACTCTTCGGGAATGACAAAAAGCACATTAGAATATTTCAATTGCAATCTCAATATAACCGCAAATTTGTTGGCAACTGGAACAAGTCAGCTTACAGGAGCAGATGTTTCTTATGTTCTTGAAATTTTGAATGGTAACATCAGTCCACCATTCATATTTCCAGTTAGCTGCATTGAAAGTCAATTACTTGCTTACTATGAATATATTCAAAATATTACAGTAAACATAATTCCCACATTAGAATCACAAGCTCAACAATCACCTGGCAAGTAAATATTCTATTTTTTCTGAAATTGACTAATTATTGAAAAATATTTCCAGTCAATTCTAGTAGCACTTGCAAAGAAGTGATTCAATATCTTTCATATTATTACAACGAATTAAGCAGCTACACTAACTTTGAAGAAAGTATTTATTCTGGTAAGTTTACATATTCCCAAAATCCACAGAATCCATACAGTTTACTAAAAAAATATTCACAGATGATGTTGCATACTTTACAAGAATTGGACAGGAAGGTTTATACTCGTTGTTTTTCGACGACATTTTAATATGCAGACGTCAATGGTTTAATGACAGAGGAGTTGAATTGCTTAATATTGATCCAGTTGCATTTAATGCTTATTTATCAAATCCAAATTCTACACTTCCACCGCCATATAATTGTGCACAAGGATTAATCGATTCAGCAGCTGATCAAGTAAATGACAGTATTGATGAATTCATTGACAGTTTTACAGTACCAAGTGCAGCACCTGATTGTGAACCTTTCTTGAGTCAATTTGTTTTATACCAAGGCATTTGGATAGATGATATAAATAATCTTACAAACTTTGCATTAGGTAAGTCAAAATTTTATTAAAATATTTTATCTTTCAATAATTAAGTATTTTTTTCTCTCTTATTTTCTTAGAAATTTCTATTGAATATCCAGTTTTGATACCATCTTTTGTAATCAATTTTAAGTGTGAATTAGATTTAATGGTTATTTTTGCCGCTAATGCTACAAATATCCTTTCTGGAGTTGATTCTGATATTATATTTGACATTTTGAATGGAGATATAAAACCTCCATTTATAGCACCACTTTATTGTATCGAAAGATATTTGATTGCCATGAAAAATAAGATAGCTAACTTCAGGAATTCTTTCATTCCTCAATTGAAATTATTGGCTATTCAATCAACCGGTATGCATGCAATCTGAATAATCAAATTTTATTGACAAAAAAATTACTAATATTTTTTCTAGCAAACACAAGCACATGCGTTGCTGCTTATTCTAGCCTTACTAGTTATGTGAGCATATTGGCTACTTTGATTGGTACCAAGGGTCCATTTGTATACAGTAAGTGCACTCACATTTTCTTAAACAGTACTGTCAATTCTAAATTTTTAATTTCCAGATGGTCTTAATGAATTCGCTACTGTCAACTTTGATAACTTGTATTTGGACTCAATGGCAACTATGTTACATTGTGTACCTAATATTTTGGGAGCTTATATAGGTTCAGCACTTAATGGAAATTCAAATGCAGTAACAGCATATTCAAGTGGCCAAACAACAAGACTTCCATATCCATTTAGTTGCGTGAAAGTTTTGATTAACATTCACAGTAGCTTACTTAACCAAGCCATAGCTAGTTTCAGTTCTAATGAGCACGTTGATTTATCATTGCCAAAAATTCCAAAATATCAAGGATAAATACTAAATCATTCATCATTTAAAAATGACCAAATTGTTTTAAATTAATTTTGATTTGAAAATAAATAAAATTCACAATAAATTTCAAAATTTATATCAAACATTTTAAATAAATCTTCTCTTTAAAGATTTTAAAAGAATTTTTTTTTTGTGGATTAAAAAGTCGTGTAAATATTCTTTTCATCTGTCACCGATTATTTTCTGTCATAGATTATTTTCATCAATTTTTTGACAGATAAAATCTGTGACAGAGAAAAAAATTATTTTGACAGAAAATAATCTG
The DNA here is from genome assembly GCA_963573255.1 of Chironomus tentans. NCBI lineage: Eukaryota > Metazoa > Arthropoda > Insecta > Diptera > Chironomidae > Chironomus > Chironomus tentans. The sequence continues at coordinate 56,241,048 of OY754302.1, read as the reverse complement.
GTTTTAGAAACCTGTTGCTGAAACTGATGAAAAATGTTCTCAATTTTCTTAATCAAAACTTAAGGAAAAATAAAGTTTACAATTTTATGCTTGAAGAATGAAGAAAGTTTTGGAAGAATTTAAAGTTTTTAATAAAACTTTTTAGTAAACTCAAGCAGCATCATATTTCAAAGAATTTTCATCCCAAACAATCTGAATAATTTGCAATGAAAAAGAAAAACCTTAAAAATACCCGCAGATCTTATTTCAAATGTAAATTAAATTTATCACAAAATTGTTTGTGTGCACGTAGAATTTATGGAAACGAAATACAATAAGGTTTCATGTTTTATTTATTCGAAAGTGTTTAAATTTTCACATTACAAAATAATTGACATTCAATTTATTATAAAACCTTTTTATGTTTATAGTTGACATTCATCACAAGTTGATGATAGAAAAATTTTGTGGGGTAGCTTTTTCTGAATGAAAACGGAAACTTGAGTCAATTCCTTTCCCTCTTTTTGTGACAGTTAAAAATATGTCGATATGAGGTGCAACAAGTGCCTACATATACATATATTTTCATCTGTTCTCGAAAATGCGTCAATGTGGAATGAGAAGGAGAAAGAGAGGGAAAAGAACGAGAAAATGGAATCAGTTGTACTTCGAAGTTTTATGTTTAAAAAGCTCTTAAAATACTCGATAAATTGAGATAAGCATTCACATATAATATGTAATACCTTAACACAAAAATATATATGTACATGTTTCGATAAGAAAAAAATATTGATAAGCACTCAAAAGATGAAAACGGAAACATGTTTATAACGTGTAGGGACCGAAGTAGGTTCCACACGCTGTTAGTCTACTAACTTTATTGCTATTATACTTTCATATCGTTTTTGCAATAACGATAAGCAAATAAATGTGAAAAGCCTTTCAAAAACTGTCAACATTTTTCGACCTTCTTCTTCTCCGACTTCTTTGCATATGCTGTATACACTCACTTTTTGTTGCTATATCCACTAGATTAATAAAATTGATGTGAAATGAAATAGAGGGAGAACTAGAAAAAGAATATTGAAGCATACTTTGACGGTACATCGAAGCGCATTTATTGGTGATAGAAAATTAGGTTGTAAATTAAATAAAATTTTAAGTAAATTTACTTTTCTTTAAAAAATCGAACAACTTCATTTGAACAAAAATTAAACAATCAACTTCAAAACGATATTTTTGTATAAACTTAGCATACATTGCTTTACTCAAATATATAAAAATGAGATAAAAAGCGTGTAAAAATGAGGTAAAATTACTAAATTCCCTTCCATGCTTTATTCCATTTCAATTAGAATAATTATATAATCGACTTTTACCATGGATGGTAATACTTCTTGTTCGGCGTGGTATGAAAATGGGATTTCAGAGGATAATAACACACAATTTATGTATGTTAAGTTTTATGCTTTTATATAGTGAAGGTGTTAAAGTACTTAAGAGTATTCAACTTAGTTTTTGAAACACATTTAAAAGAAATTCTTCATTTTGAGTTAATTAAGCTAGCCTTTTATTAATAAAAATTAATAAAATCTGTTTTCCTCATAAAACTCAAATTTCTTAATGAAAAGAAACAAAAACATCATTCATACTGAAATACTATTAACCAAAACTCCAAAAGAGCTCTAAAGTTTCAATTTTTATGGGCAATAATTTCAAACTAGTCCGTATGCATCACAATATTTTTCAATAAACCAAACCATTAATTTCAAAGAAATGAAATTTATGAAAATACCACAAAATAGCACTTAAGTTTTCGATTAAAAGACATTGAAATTTTTTCCATAAGATTAATAATAATAATATAAAAAGGTGTCAGCGACTTGATGAAACCAGCTGAGGGCACTGCGAATCCAACTGAACCAAGAGTCTATTGTACCATAAGATTACTCAACGTAGATTAAGTAAAAGTCTGATGAACCATTCACATTTAATTAAATTCCTTGTGAAATTGTTTACTAATTTCCTGATCTTAGCTTCAATTAGAACTTAGGAAAGTTTTGAGAACTTTTGATGATGTGAACAGGTTTGAGTTGTTCCATTGAATTGTGGTAATAAGTTTTAAATGGTATTAATTTTTCGTGAAATTTATTAAAAGAATTTAAGCAAAGATTAACTGAATGTGATAAGCTCTGTATACAGCTGTAACAGAAATTTCGCGATAATAACCGGAATTTATTCATGACACAGATTATTAAAATTAACATTTGACATGAAAATTAGAAGCTTTTGCTGATTCTACAATTTTGAGTGCATTAACTTTACATTTTATTAAATTATTTTCTCAACAACCTTAAACCCTAACAGGCAATGATCGTGATCACGTGGCACGATCGTGATAGTGATTGCATCATCACAAGCGTTTTTTCATGATCACAACTTGTGATCACTATCATGATCAGAGCATGATCACTTCTGAAAAAATGCATAATCACTGATAATGTTCACTCAGAAAAATTTTCATAATCACTTGATTGTGTTCACTGATTACGATCACTGAACATGATCAGAAGTGATTTGATTATAATCACTCCAAAAATCTTGCACAATCACTGATCATGTTCAGTGATCACGAACACCAAAAAACTTGCACGTTCACTGATCATACTCACTGATCGTGGTCACTGAAAATGATCAGATAAGGTCTGAGCATGATCACTTTTAAAAAAATTATCGTAATCTCTTGACCATGTTCACTGAGCGTGATCAGAAGTGATTTGATCATTGTTGAAGAACCGTTATTCATTGATTAGCATGGTTAAAAGTATAATAATTTAAATGTCTTTTGCCATATTTATATTATTATATATTTACAGATGGTGACTTCAAGGAAAAATGCGAGATCTCGAAAGTTAAGCAACGCAAGGACGAATTCAATCATATAGCCACAAATAAAATTATTCGTCGAGTAATTAAATACTGCCTTATAAAATCTCAAATAACATCATGATTTCAAAAAAAATTGTCATAAAACAGGTCAAAAATTTATTGTGTTCTTGATCTGACGAGGGTATTTTTAATGGAGACGGCGACAATAAAATTTAAACTATCCTCATAAGGCTTCATTAAAAAGTTAAAAACTTTCTATTTTTATCATAAAAATTCAGTAGAAAGAGCATAAAATTTCACAGGTATCAACATTGTTGCTTGTTAAAGGACAAAAGTTTCTTTAGAATTCTTATTAAAATGCACATTTCATATACGAAATGAGTGGATTGTCTTGTAATGAAAAAGAATAAAAAAAATTTGGGTTCGACAGTTGCAAGATAAACAGTAGGAGAATGAAATGAAAGAAAAGCAGCAAGTAACAAACAAAGCGGTGAAAAACATTTCAGTTTGTGTTTAACACGAAAATAAAATTTATCAGCACCAACAACAATTGAATGAGAAGCACGAAGGGAAATAAAAAACAACTTTTTAAAAAACTTTTATTTTCTCGTCACTTTTTTGGAGGATTCAAAACGTGAATAAAATTTTTTCGACATAATCTTTAAAGAAAACAGAGTTGGCAAGACTCCAAAGTCCGAAAAGTGAATGAAAACTATTACAAAGTTAAGAAAATTGTTCCAAACTGATGAAAATAATAGAAACTGTTCAAAAATAATGAAAAGTATAATGAATGATGATGAAAATTTTAAAAAAAGGATGAAAACCCGGAAGTTTGGACTCCAAAACGGACTTTCCCAACTCTGAAAGAAAAATAATACAAAAGGTTCATGTGCACCGAAAAGAGAGCGAATTTATTCATACTGTTGTAAGTCTCTCAAGCTATTGGAACACATTTCTTCGTTGGAATAATGAAATTTAGGGTGAGTCTTTGTTGCGTAGTTTAAAAGTCAAAAGTATTTTCCTTAATAGCGAAAAAGTTAGGCAGCATTAAATTGAGGGGTAAAAGAGAACGTAAGCAGAATAAAAACTTTTTAGTTATTTACATATTAAGTGATAATTGAGAAATAAATGTTGAATGTTTCATATAGCATGTTTGCGAGTATACCTATAGGAGATTCAGTACTGTTCTTAAAATCATATAATTTTTGTAAAAACGGATTAACACAAAATTTTAATTTCAAAAAATTCCAATGGACTATCACAGAGCTTCAATAAATGAACAGCACTCAGTAAATAAAAAATTAACTCTAATTCCCATATCATTGTCACTTTATACGATGATCTCTTCCTAAAAATTATAAAAGTCATCTCAATGAAAATTTAATATTTTTCAAATGGAGTAAAAAGTTTTTTACAATACAAAACACGAATCATAAAGCTTTATCACTATAGCGAAAAATCCTGAAACTTATTTCTTTATGTTGCTGCTTTTTCTCTTCTTCAATTATCTCTTTTTATGTAGATGATAAAGGGTTTTGAAATTCAATTCCAAAAGCGCTTGTGATGGCTTTTGTGAATCAAAGTGTGTATGAAAAAGCGTGTGAAAGACATGTAGATGGATCACTCTATTTTCTTTCATATTCTATTCTTTCTCAGAAAAAATAAATGCCATTAAATCAAATTGAACACATTCATAAGGATTGAATCCTTGTGATGATGACTTTAAGCTGCTTTAAGCATGTCAATTGATAGATTTCCATTTAATATGATAAGAGATCAAGGAGATTCTTCAAATTTCCATTGTCGGCATTTTTCCACCTTACTGCATGCATGTGTGCAGGCGTGTGTGTGAACATATGCATGCAATGTACGTAGGAAAGGAGGAAAGGCGCGAGCTTGAATTGCTAATAAGTCATAAATTTATCATACGATAGCAAAGATGGTGAGAGGGAAATATAGAAAGAAATTTTTCTTTCATAATCAACCGTAGATGTGGTAAAATACCCTATCACATATATGTGAAAATCATCATATTCTTCTATAACTTGAGGAAAGTAGACGACATAAAATTTATAAATATAATAATATGCTTTGGATATAAGGCGGATAATATGCCACCAGCACAAATGTAAATGTCTCCATAAAGGTTACAGAACATAATGAAAAAAAATTGCATAAAATTCAAATTTCTCTTACCAGTACACGAAAAAATTCGCCTACGCGCGTGAAATCTTCTCAAAAATGATTCACTCTATGCTTTTTTGCTAGGGGATAGGAGAAGGAGCAACAGCACAAAAATGTCAAATATTACACATTTACTTTTCCCATTTATGTGTGAATTAAAAAGTCCCAATCGACACTTTGAAGTTAGTATCGCATGATTTACTTGATTTTCAATCAACTGACATCATCATAGTCATCATCTCGAGATTACTTTTTATCATCATTCAATATTTTATCCTTCACATTTTATTCAGAAAGTCTCGCTTCTCTTTTCTTTCTTTCTTTATAGCAAAAATTTTTTTTTGCACACTGCTGATTTTCTCAAATAAATTCAGATGTTTTTAAACAAATAAATCTATTAGAACTTTATTAAATGCACATTTCAAGTCAATTAAGTGAAACTCACTTCTCAAAACTTCATTAACTTAGACACACAATAAAATTTGATTTTCTTTCTCTGTCTCACTGACTGTCTGTATGAATTTATAAGGAAAAGGGAATTTATTTTTTGTATGAACGCGAGAACTGAAATTTTTCACGTCTTATCGGATGAGATGCGTATACTGGAATGAATGAAAATGTCTCGTTGTGATAAAACTTTTAGAATGGAATTTTCTTTCTGTACAAGCGGCTTTTAGAAGAAGGAGATTACACTGGAATGTATACGAGGACATTGTGTTCGAAAATTCGAAAACTGGAATTCAGAAAAGCTCAACAAATTGTTGCTATTCATTTAAATTACTATCATTTATTTAATATAGAAAATTGACTTTCTCCGTTTCTCGTGAAATTGGTTTTGGCATGTTAACAGGAAGTAAGTAACTGTTTCTCTCTTATCACAACCTTTTTTATTTCCCACTCATGAATATGAATTAGGACATTAGAAATATATTTTCGTTAAATTTAAGGATATGAAATCATTTTGTACACAAAATGTGAGTTGAAACTATTGCCATATTACATCGCAATTCAACTTCCACGGGGAATTGCGACGCAATTTTTCTCGGGTCAATAAACCCATTAAGCATATTTTATTTGAGAACATTCAATTCAACTGAGAGGAGAAGGGGGTCAATGTCAAATTTCACTGGATGACAATTCCATACAAAAGAGAAAAGTTTGGTTAAAATTTGGTAGCAGAATGGTCTAAAAATTTTGAATTTATGTCATTTGTGAGCAATACCTTATATCTAAATAAAATAAAAAATACATTATTTAATGAAAAATCATCAATAATAACTAATTACGGAAAAAATAAAATAATTTACACAAGCTGCTATTAAAATTTTTGTTATAGGAAAAATTTTTGTTATAGGATTGCTCAACAACCAAAATGAAAATTATTGAAATCGATAGGGAAAAAGATAGAGCATGTGAAGAGGAAATAAAATTGGGGTTGATAAAAGTTAATGATTTATGGAGCTTTGAGGAAGTTTTCAAATAAACTTCTTTTTAATGAACTATATGATGCTGGAAACTTCATTTACCTTTAAAATTGGATGATGCTTAATTATTACATCAATTTTTTTAATGTTGATGCAGATGATGAGAGAATAATTTCCATTTAATGTGAAAGGTATCTACATCCCTGTGTAATCCTCGATAATTGCAGAATAATTATCGTTTATATTATAGGTGATTAATGATAATCAGGCTATAAAAATTTTATTATGGGACTCAAATAAATAGATATATTCCATTTTATTTCTGGAGGTAATTTATTGACAAACTCAAGATTGGACTCTTCTAAATATAAAAGAAATTTTTCAAAAAACATAAGCTGCTTCCTCATAACTCAATCTCCAAAATCTTATATTTGAATGAAATATATCCATTCATCTATTCATCCCACGCATAATGCCTGAGCATCACAAAAGAATAGACAAAGTGGCAACTAAATTTTTCCAGATGTTTCCATAGTTTGCCTGATTTTATTGACTGTAATTTACCTTATCTCTCTAAAACTATCAAATCATATTTTTGCTCCAAATCCCAGAAAAAATCTATTGCCATAAAAATTAGTTGTGAAAAACTTTCCATTCCCTTCGACACAAAGAAAAAGTTTCAAAACCCAAAAGAGTCTCGATAGATGGTGTCTGATAAGAGTGAAAAGAGAACCCCAGAGAAACCTTTCTCTTCTTGCGTATTCATAGCGAATCCAATTTTCATTACCTTAGATATTGTATCTAAAACTTTGTTCTGACCTATTTTTTTCTCTCTCCTTAATTTGTGATTCGTAGCACACAGAAACTTAAGTTAGGGATAATTTGATTATTTTTCAACAATTAGTGGAAGTTTAAAGTACTCATTTTTTACTTCACTAATCTTCATTTGATTTTTTATTCATTTCGTCTTCGTAGCTAAATTTAACTCTCATTTCCATACCTTAATTAGTTTGCAGAGTAGAAGAAAAGAAATAAGTAGAAAAGTACACAGAGTTTGTATACGAAAATTCCCACGAATAAGGCTCTTAACGTGCTTGAATGAAATTTTTCAGCAAGATACTTCTGGAAATAAAAAAGTAGATTTTTATAATGTTAAAAAAATATAAAAGCTCAAAAAGCTTGTGACTGGAATGTTATGTGTCTCTACTAAAAGTTTGATGTTTCGTGGCATTTTTCTAATTTTATTTATATGAAAAAAAAAATAATTTTAAAATTTGTTAACAAAATCCAATTTTTTTAATGTTTGTATCATATTCCAGTCATTCGTTTAATCCAATTTCTGATAGGAGAGTATTCAATACGTAAGAATCCACTTGGTAGTGAAACAGCTTCTCCACATGTGTAGGTTCCAAAACTATAACAATAATAAGCAATACGTTAGTGTGCTGCTAAGATTTTGAGTCATGCAACTCGATATTCTTATTTTTTACCTTACAAGACCAACTTGAGTTGTATTCTGTCCTTCACGAATTATTATTGGAGATCCAGAATCCCCTCTGCATGTCCCTCTTCCTTCATTAACTGTTTGACAAAAATAATCTGGCCCAAGATTTAGTCTATATGTACTATTTATCCACAGCTGAGCACACTTTTGATGATCATAGACTGGTGTTGTTATTTTTGAGAGATTTTCAGGAATAAGAACATTTTCGTTCAGCTATTATTAAAAATCCATTAAAACTAGAAATATTATTTTTCATTATTTCTTAAATCATACTTACGCCCCAGCCTGAATAGTTTTAAAAATATTTTATTAGTTATCAAAATAACTAAAACTAATAAAGTTATTTACCCGATGCCGTGACCTCAGTTCCTGTACATACACCGCAGCAAAGTGCATCACAACTAGGAGGTAATCCAATAGCCTTTATATTGATACCTTCCATTGGCGTTGAATCTGAAACTTTTACTAGTGCAATATCAAATGCTAATCTCCAGCCATCAAATTGATAATGAATCCAAAAATTTTCAATCATAAATATTGAACCTCCAGATTGTCGGTTTGCAGATCCACCACGAAATTTCACATGATATGGATGAAGTGATGCGACGCAGTCTGTTCAAAGTTTCTTTTTTGTACAGTAAAGAAACAAACAATTTTTTAAGATACTTACGAGCTGCAGTTAAGGCCCATAACTTATGAATTACTGATCCTCCACAAACAAACCCTAATTTTTTAAATATTAACTATTAACAATATTTATTAATTATTCACTGACTTACCTTCTGTCTCAGCACCTATCATTGCTAGCATATGTGGAAAATCCTCGATATTTGCTATAATAATTCCAAAATTAAATAATTTCCTTTGCATTATTACAAACGTTCATTCAAACGTGCATTATTACCCGATTCACCAAAAGCTATTCTATTGGAATATTCATTCTTAAATTCTTCCATTTTGCTTGTTTCATTTCTAATTTTTTTAATGCGTCTTGCATCGGTATAGACAGATAAAAATAAAAATAAAATAATTATTTTCATTTTATGGTAGCTCTTAACTGTCTAGTAAGCTTGAAAATACTGAATTTTTATAGTAATCGAGCTCGCCAGAATAACTTTTGTTATCTGGTTATGTTTTTTTTGTGTAGATTTGCGTCAGATATACATCATTTTTGTTTTAATTGATAAAATATAATGCGATTATATTTTTAAGTAGGTCAACAACGCGAAAAAAGAACTGAATGTTGTTAAAGTTTGTATAATAAAGAATATTCCGACAAGAACCAACTTGACATTTACTTTTTAAATATTTTATATAATAGAATTTCTTGTGACAACTTTTCTTGGAAAATTACTCATTTTTTATGAGTTTCATTATTTTTGTCACCATTTATTAAACATTATTCTAGTGGCGTAGCAACCGCCATTTAAAAAATTCTATAAAAAAGAGCTCAAACTAGAGGGTGCCAAATTTAAAGCACGGAAGCAAGATTTTCCAAATTTTGCCCCGAACGACAAAAAGGATTGCTACGCCACTGTCTGTATGATTCGAACTGAATTTTGAATATTTTCACACATTTATGATGAAAGTTGGATTTCTGATTCGCAGATAAGAAACTGCAATTTCATTTCAAAAGTTTGAGGATCTTTGGAAAAATCTCCGATGAATGTAAATGATCTCAATGTTTTGAGAAGGTGTTTTACATCATCACGTGCGGTTTATCTTTATTTATAAACAAAAATCATATGGTCAGTATTATTGTTATTCATGTGAATGTCCCTTTCTTATTATTTTATGATTTTGTTGCTAAACGCTATCTATTCAGATTATTAAAACGCCTGAAAATTAAACTAGATTTTTTTGGCACAATTTCAATTAGATCAATAAAAAGTTTTTTCAAAATCATTACAGGTTAAAGACTATTATAGAATAAGACTAATAAAAGTTTTAACATAACGAGAGTGAATTATTGACCTCTTGAATGCTTGTTCCTGATTTTTACCATCTGGCACTTTGTTTGCCCAAACATACCACAAAATTGCTCTCGTCTGTGGCATTTTAATAGCAATTTTAACAATTTATTTTATTGTTCTAAAAACATAATTAATTGGACTTGAAATTTCGGTGTTTTAAATTCATTTGATCTTTAATCAGAAATTCTTTTTACATATGCAATTAAGATACTAAATATACATAAACCCCATTACTCGCATTTGATATAAATAACCTTCAATTCATAAGCATAAAATAACATCGTAAAATTGTTTATCAAACAAATTCATGCTTTATTATTAGTATTCCCAATGATTTTCAATTACTGATATAATTTGTATATTTTGAATACAAACAAATCAATTAGATTGATTCATGCAAATCAATTTACAAAATTAATTAGTATGCTAAATAGAAGGATTATGGAATATTTAATACGCAATATCCTGAAGATGAAAGAAAATTTGATAATGCCTCGTGGTTGTTTTGAAGAATACCAAAAAATTTAAGAGAAAATTTAAACCACGCAAATTTGCATTAAAATAAAATTTTAAAAACATTTCAACAAAAAACTTGCAAAAGACATAATGGCATTAATTAACTTGTAACGTATAACACGTAGACATTGTTTACGAATGATTCCTATTTCCTGGAAACATCATAATACGTAAAATTTCAAATCATATGTAAAATATTCATAACATTCCATACGAGAATTTAGTTGTTCCTTTTATTGATACTATAAATGTAGAACACAATCCGTAGGCGTATATAAAGTAAAGCATTTCTGCAAAATACATATGTATTCATAATATATTTAAATTTCAATTCAGCTTCCTCTAATTATCCATCTTAACATGCTTACTGATGTCAATTAAATAATAAAATTTACGGATTGAAATTTTATAATACAATAAAAAAAGAATGTACAAAAATGATCTATTCTCGTCGAAATTAGTCATGAAGATGAGCTAAATCATTCTAATTCACTCATGCGATTTTTTGCTTAAAATATTTTTACAAAACACACACATGACCGCCTAAACAGATGATATATCTCGCAATATATATTTCTATAGTTAAAAAACAAAATTGATATGCACGAAAAATGCGTGAAGTAGAGAAGAGATGATGGTCAAGAAAAGAAGAAGAGAAGGAAAAGAAGAAGAAGATGAAAATATAATAGGAAGATCTTTGACAATATTCTTTCAGTTGCTGATCACTGATCGAGTTGTACGGTTGAAATCGAGTCGAGAAAAAAAATCGAGGCAAAGAAAAAGTGAATGTGGGATTGAAATAGATACCGGATCATATTTTCCCACAAGTGCATTGCTTTAGCTGTATTTTTAAGTATTAAAAAATATATTCTAGTGCTATTGTTAGATAATTCAGAAGTGAGCATTTGTGCTATAGAATAGTCAGAGAAAGTTTTCGATAAAAAAGTAATTTTTACGAGGAAAATTCCATATTTATATAAAAGTGGAGAGTTGAAGTGATAAATGTAGGGAAATATAAGTAGGAAAATGATAAAGTTAATTTCATTAATCATAATAAGTCTCTTGGCCATAAATGTTCAAGGTATGTTTTTCGATGCACACACAAAAAATTATTTTAAATCTCATTTGAGAGTGGGAATTGGAAAAACTATAAGATGCAAAGAGAAATATAAATTTTTGTAGGAAGCAGACAGACTTACAAGTGAAACTGGAAAACTTTAATTTTTTTATGCAATGAAATGTGATGCAAAAAAATGTTCGAAGAGAAATTTTTCGGAAAAAGATAATAAATTTTCAAACATCTTACATTTGGTTAAAGTTTTTGCATAAAATTTTTGAACTTATCAGATTACTTTTTATTTTTTATATTTATTAGAAAATCCTTAAAGTGCAATGCATTGTTTTTAAATAAAAAATATGAAATTTTTACAAAAAAAATAAAACCAGAAGAATTGAATGAGAACACACTGATGAGAGGGAAAAAGTTGTTAGATTAGAATTTTTTGAAAATTTCAAGAGTTTTTTATAAAAAAAATCCTTTTAAGTTTACTAGAAAAGAGTTGGTCAAGTTGAACTAACAATGCATCTGTAATAATGTACAGAACTTACTCCCATTTAGTATTTTCTGAATGATTAAAACATGAAAAGTGTTAACCAAAAATGCAAAGAATTTAATATTACTTTAATGAATAGAATATTTTCAGTATTTTATTGCCTTAATAGAGTTTTAATATTGTTTAAAATGCAAGTTTCTTTTAAAAAATTCCAGTCTAGATGCTAAATTTTTCTGTTGCTAGATTTGCATTTTTCTCAAAAGGTTTCAATTTTTTGACAATAAAGTTCTGAATATACTTCTTAACTTATATTATTTCACTCAATTTAGAAACTTAAAAATTTCACTATGGCAATAAATCATGCCGGCATTGACAAATTCATAAAAGGATGTGACAAAATGATCTCAAAAAGTAAAATTAGAAACTAAATACTCTGGACAACTCACCGGTATCCTGCTGATTTTTTTATAGAAATTTTACCAAAAAATCCATAAGCTCAGAAAAATTAAACAAAGCTTTCCAAATAAATACAATTTTAATTAACGATTTGTTTACCTAAAATATTAGAGTCGGAACCTAGCTACAGTAAAGAGAAAAAATTATTAATCAGAAAGATAAACAAATAGAAATAAATCAGCCACATTGTCACATTTTTATTACTACCTAATGAGCTTTGTTTTCTTAGTTTAGAATGGAATTAATTATCCGAATTTTGACAGCAAATAAATCAATAGTGTTTGTTAAATCTAAAACAAAACATGGTATTACTTGTGGTCGAGGAAAAAAGAGAACGGAAGAAGGAAGTTTGATATGGGTTAGGCTAAATATTCTTCTTTTTTATGAAGAATTTTTCTTGAAGGACGGACGAAGATTTTCTTATTAAAGTAAATTAATGAAATGTGTACACAAGAGCTGTGTACATTATTTGTTGGATTATTTTTGAGGCAATTGGAATGTTTGCTAACTTTACTGAGTGATTCTAGAAATATTTCATTCTATGATTTTTGTATTTGGAGTAAGATTTGATTAATAATTTTTTACGAAAATGATGAAATTTTTCATTGATAAGAAAATTTCATTTAATTAATACCGTCCAATAAATCTCAGCAAGCACTTTAAGAATATTTACATCCAACAAAACGAAAAATCTCATGAATGAAAATATTTTTATGGCCCAATTCATATCCAAGAAGCATCTTTTCTGACATATTTCCCTATAGAGTTACATTTTAATTTTAAAAGCATGCCCATACACACAGAAATTTATCTTTTCAATTGAGCCTTTTGGAGCTCAACATCTTCAGTCCCTTTACACAGAGAGCATAAAAAGGAAAGAGAATATAAGAGGAAGTACGAAAGGAAAAGTGTTGTGTGTAAAACTTTTCAACACAAAAATATTAAGAAAGAAAAAAAATCTTTTTTAATAATACAAAATGCGATAAAAGAGGGAAAATTTATGAGAAAATATTTTTACTCTTTTCATATAGGTGATGAAAAAGATTTAATTTCCTCTTTTCATTTCCATTCTCGGTGAGAATTCAAAAGAAACTTCAACAACAAAAGCCAAAGTGAAATCTCATAAATTTATGTTGAAAATAATTTTAAAACATATCACAGAGAAAAATACCTGAAATTGACCGAAAAACTAGCTCCAAAATTCAGTATCCATGCATTCGTGCAATGGACATAATAAAAGATCATCGATATGGTTGAGTTGTAAAATAAGCCACCCACGCTCATGTCGAGCGAAGAAACATAATAAATTAATGCATTAATTTATGCTAATAAACTTATATGTAGCTAAAATATACGGATTAAGTTATGCTTGAAGTATCAAGTATTGATGATTTCTATATTTTATTTCTCAGTTTTTAAAATTTTAAAAATCTTACTTCTTGATGAATGAAAAGTTCTTAACCTCGGAAAAATAAATTTACAGTAAATTCATAAATTTTGACAACTTCATAATTTTCAATCCTTTTCTCATCACATCCTCTCATCCGTCATACACTCGAATTAAGTAATCTAGCAGAGCTACTTTTACGAAATTTTTAAGATTACCTTTAATCACTGTTTCTCATCTGGTCGATTACTTTTTCCACATTTTATATCTTTTTGCTTCTTTGTTAACTTAATCAATATTCCATCATGATAAAAATGTGCACCACACGTCAATTTCATCGATAAATTATTGGCATTTCAAATTTTTATACTTTTATCTGCTCATGATCATCATCATCGTCACAAAACGGTGGTTTGAAATCACATATATAGATATATATTGGGACAATCTCTCGATATGGAAGAGGCGGTGGTTGAACAAATTAATTGGGCATTATGGAAATTATTTTTTTCGCTCGTTCATTCATAAAATAAATAAAGAAATACTCACACGTTAGCACGAAGTCAACCGTAGTAGAAGCGTTTTTAATGGATATTAATTAACACATTGATGATTTTGACATAAGCGTATAACAACAGAGAGAAAACAGTCAGCAGGAGGTGTCAATAATGAATTAATTGACCAAACAATAAAAATGTTCATCATGCTTATGGTCAATAAAGTGGCAGTTTGCAAAAGATTATTTGTTTTTAATTGTTATTGGATGATCGGAAAGAAGTCATATACAAAAAGAGAAGATTTACATTTTTTGTGTGGCCAAATATGTGCATGTTATCTTCAACCTGCTCTGAAATGGCATGTTTCAGTTGAAAATACAAAAATATCTATTTTTTATAGTTGAATTATTAGAAATGATATTCAGCGGGATATTTATTGGGTAGGTGTATAAAATGACTCGATAAACAGAAATTATTCATAGAGAAATATGTGGAAATTTACGGATGAAATGAGTGAGAAGAAATACGAGAAGTCTCTTGGACAAAACTGAAGTTATTTACAGGAGGTAGAATTTGACCCAGTTTATTATTTTATTGATAGAGAATCAGAATTTTTGAGATTTATTAGGTGAAGTTTTTTTTTTCGTTCTCGTTGAAAAATATGACTTTCTATAAATATTCTAAAAATTGTATCATTCCAAAATAATTCTTAAATGCCACACAAATCTACCACCAAGGAAGAACCATTCATCATTCTGAAATCTTTCTTAAAATCTCTACTAGTAATTCCGACATGAAAAAATCCGAGCACAAGAAAACTAACATTCCAATGTCCAAAACATGATAACAAAATCACTAATCTTCATATATGATGTTGCTCTGCTTTATCCACTTCTCTCTTCCTCTAAATTTACACATTTTACTACAGAAAAATAAGCAATTTTCATATTATCACATCAACCAATAAATTTTAAATCCATTGTGATGATAAATTTCTTAATTTAATTTATTGCTTGAAATGGCAGATGAATGGGCTTTTGGTGCCGAAATGAAACCATGGAAAAAATATATTTATTAATATTACCGGTAAAAAAATTTGATATACGCACGGTGATGATGAGAATATAGCCAGAAAATGAGTGTGCGTACGGCAGTGCTAAGAAAAATGAGTGAAATTTTGTATTCGTAGAATAAACAGATGAAAAATGAGAAACTTTCGATTTTACAGAATCTATCAATAATGATGTCATCGATCATTCAATTAAAATATCCAAATTCATAAACAAAATGTACAAGACTAAAGTGTATGCCTGAATAAGAAAAGAAAGAAAAATTTATTGCCAAAGATATATGATAAATTACTATTAATGGGAAAAATATATTCGATAATATTTTATGGTGTTACTTAAGAGATATATCAAATTATTAGGTAGAATTTATGTGACAATTTTCATAAATCGTAAGGCGTATGAAAATCGATTTTTATAGCAAGCAGCTCATCGTTTAATAATTGCAATAAATCTGTCATAAAAATTCCTATTTTTCATTTTCCTTCCTAAATGACTAAAATGTCTAAATTTTTTATGTAGTTTGTTCGGTACGAAAAAAAGCTTTGCAAAGTGACAAGTGAGAGGTTTGAAGATTAAATTTGTGGGTGTCATGGAGCGCATTTTTGTGGACCAAGATTTTTTTCTTCATAATTTTTAAAACAAGATTTACCATAGTAAGGATTTATTTCTAAATTTACAAAGTTTGTTTCGAAAAAATGAAATAAAACCAATGAGGCACATAAATTCACAAAAATAATTGAAATCATCCAACAATCAATATATGGAATCGAACAAAATAGATGCAAAATTTTACTCCAAATTAAATTCACCATTTCATTATTTATATGACACGACAAACTGTTCAAATGGACAATTCCCACTCACATTTCTACAAACTTTTAGAAAATGGGATAAAAAATCCCCAAATGTACAATTTCAATTTTCTATTTCTATTTATTTTCAATACTTCTCTTATTCTACATCTCGATATCAATTTCATATCTTACTGAATTATTCATTGCAGATTCAAATGCAAGAAAAAGAAGTGCAAAGCACGTAGACTGCGAGAAGCCTCCTGAAGTGGATAATGCTGCTGTAGTTATACGATATGATGACAATGAGGAGTTTGTAAGTGCAACTTATACCTGCTTCAATGGATACAAATTGCAAGGAAAAGTTACAATCACATGTGACTTGGATACAGATGAGTGGCAAGAGAAACCTCCCACGTGCATAGTCAACGGTAAGTTTTAGAGTACAATTTTTCATGTTGCTGTGTAGTATTTTTTTTCTTTTAATAATACTTTTTTATACTATAAATTTGAAGTTCATTGAATTTATTTTTAAATTTCAATCCATACCTTGGAGCTTTCTGAAAATTAAATTAATTAAAATATGGCATGTTATACAAAAAATATCCTGTGCACGCTATTATTTTGCTATTTTTATTTATTTTCACAACGATAACAATCATATAAACAAGAGTAAATTAGTTTTATGATTTTTTATACACTGAGAGGAATTATTGAATTTTTTATAAGCGACTGGATCAAGCAATTCGAAGCAATGAATATTTTGAGCAATCTTTGATTTTAAAACGGAAATATTCATATAGACCCCTTATGTAAAGAGCGTGAAAATTCTTTTCCTTATCATGAAGTCTTAAATTATTATATTTGTAAATGACCACGAAAGTCATGACCCTGGTCATGTTTATTTTCTTCATAAATTGTAAATTTTTATTACGATAGTTTTAAATTTACAATCTTACTGGAAAATTGTTTTAAATTTATTTGTTATGAATTTTTGGCAATAAAACTTGACAAAATTTTGCACATAAGATTCTTCACACTCAATTGACCCCTTAAATGGGGGTTAAACTGTGTAACAATATCAACAAATCTGTCTCAACACTTGACTCGAGCACTTAAACAGCTAATAAAACTTCACTTCTTCATCACACAACATAAAGTAGCTTTAATAAATTTGTTGTCATCAAAAAATTCTAATAAAATTTTTAGTACCTTGATAAGCTCTTCTGTTGTTTTACGAACGGAACAACAAATTTGAAGACAATAAAATGTGAATTTGCATATTTAAATTTTTTGAAAATTAAGTTTAATTAAATATCAATCATAATTGTCCGAATTTAGAAGTTCAAAAATGATTTTTTCCACCAAGTAGTCTTCTCCCTGAGTTCAACCAACTCTATATCTAGAAAAAATTTAAATAACAATAAAAATTTATGTTACAAAACATCAGTAATAATGTCAATGACTTTACTTTGTCAACTAAAGTAAATTGTAATAAATTGAACAATAAAAAGTTTATTGAATCTATGAAGTCGAAGATAGCAATCAAATCGAAACGAGCGAAAATGTTTTGATAGAAATCACCAAGGAGATAGAACTTCTATATTCAAGCATATCTTGTGTGAATATAAATCACTTTTGAATGTATGAGATAAAAATTTTTGTGACGTTTATTGACGAACTCTGTAGCAAAACTGTTGAAAATCAAAAACCGGATAGAATTTAAAAAGATTAAGGTGATAATATGCAGAAAATGAGATCAATTTTTCATGAATTTTATGGCTCTATAAAAGTTTAATAAATTTTAAATAATTTTCAATATTTTGTGGATTAAGAAACAGGAAATAGTAAAGTATTTTGCCTAATGTCTCTGTCTGCATGTGTCAAATTAGTGATTTGCTTATGGGAATATAGCCCAAACTTGTATGACAACAACAGATACTTCTTGATCAATTGCAAGTCGAATTCATTATAGTTTCAGGACTCTGTATTAACTAGCCATAAGTTGAATTCTCAAAAAGAAATAATTTTAATATTTGCTGAAGTATGTGTAGTGCTGAATATGAAAAGTTCTTTGTATTTAAATTTCACAATTAATGTAAAATCAATTTCATACATTTCGAATTATTTAATGGAGATTTAATTAATTTGTTCACCGCGACCCCTTAGGAAAATTTTTTCACCAGAGGATGAGACTCTATGACATGATTAATTACTATGAATTTAAAAAACAATTTATTCATTGCTAATGTTATAGGGTCAGTGCGAATCTCCATATAAAATTGATTGAATACTTTTTGAGTAGATATTACCCTAGTCAAGCTAAATTAGCAGGAAAGTGCAATTTTAGATTATAATGGTGACTCCGAAAGTAAGTTGCATAAAAAAGTCCAAAAATTAAAAATCTAAAATTTTCGGTATAAATCAATCAGAATAACACCTAAAAAATAATAATCTGATAAAAAATCATAAATTTATCAATATTTAATGAAATTTTATCCTTAATCAAAATTAACTTCATGAAAAATTCATCCTCCGTTAAATCATCGTTAAATGAATTTTCATTTCCATTTCGCTTGTCATAAAAAAAATTGGAGCATCCCCAGGATTTCACTTATCCTCAATATTTTGCAGCTAATAAAATAACTTATTGCTGAGTAATAAAATAAATTCTCTTAGTTATATAAATTAATAAAATTTCCTCTATTTATTATTCAATGGTGCAGGAAACAAGTACGAGCGAGTAAAAAATTAAATCATAAACCATGTTTTTATTTGCAAATAACTTTCAATGCTTTGCCATCAGCAATAGCGCGAACATTTTATGCGAAATACAGAAACTGTTTGCAGCGTGAAAGAGAGAAAAAGTTTCAACAACAACGAGGAAAAAAGTAGGAGTTTCGAATGAGTGAAAAAATCTGTTTTTCCCATTAAATATTAATTTGTTATATGTATAATTATGATTTATTCACCAAAAGTGACTTTTTTTTATATATTTACATAGATTTTCACTCACATATTGTTATACCTTTTGGCCACCTATAGCGCACCTTGTTATAGAAAAATGCCATAAATAATTTTTTAAATTTCATAACCAAGTGAAAAATAAAAATATTTTTATTTCCATTTAATGCCATACATGCGATTTCTTTTTTGGAGAACTGTTTACGGGAAGTGATTTGCTGCATGTATATTGTTTAAATCAGTGTATTGCAACAAACTGGTGTTTCGCCAAATATTCTAGATGTATCGCGAAATTTTTTTGAAAAGGCCAAAAATGACCAGATTTTTCAGACTTGCTCTGAAAAAAGGTCATGAAACTTAAGTTTTGAGGAGTTTTTGCAAAAATTTGCGACTCAAAAGTGTGTCGCCAACCAAAAAAGTTTGGAAGATATTTGTCTAAATTAAAAGTTGCTTTTAGGTTGAGACCTGGGTTGAGATTAACAATTTTCAGGTAAATAATACTGTTACTGCAATTGGAATTTTATCAGGAATTAAAAAATTTAAATTCAAATTGTCAAACATTAAGTTTGAAGCACTTTGAGTTTTCTTGTTCTCAGATACGCAACAGTGGCTCAAAAATTTTTAGAGGGGGACAAGACCTTCCTGGCTACGCCACTGATACACAAAAATCCATGCTTTCTATGCCGAATTACTCCTAACTTTTTTGCAACTCAATTCGATCCAATTTGCTCGTTGGTATTTATTTTTTTCACACACAACTCACGAATAACAAACTAAATATCAGAAAAATAGTTTCAGTGCAAAAAACTAGATGATAAATAAATAAATTTATATTACGAATAACCACAAGTCACGACAAAACATTTGTATACTTAAAATATTTTTACTAATATTCCAGAAATAAAGATCATTGTGGGTGGATGTCTCAAAATTTATTTTCTATCTAGACAAATAAAAAAGAATTTCAAATGCAAGCTTCATTTTGTACAGAAAAATTTAAATTCAGAGCTGTTTAAAATGCAAATTTCTATCACTCTATTTTCCATGTTTCCGTAATGATGTTAATAATAATTTTAACAGAGTCAGAAATTTTTCAATTTTTGAAGAAAAAAGTTTTATTATGACACTCGAGATGAAACAACAAGACAAGATAAGAAATTCCAGAACAAGCGGAACTGTGGAAATAAATTGAAATTGTAAGGAATAAATGGAAAAGTTAATTGGGTCAAAATTATGATTTCTTGCAGAAGTTTTTCAGAATAATTTTAAATTTATTGTCGAATCCTGGAGATGAAATTTATTTTATATTAAGTTTTTTGATGCCAATTAGCTTTCCCCTTTACTTTTTGCAGCATATTTAGCAAGGAAGAGAATGAAGAACGTTGACTCGATTATGAATAAATTTTGTAATTTATGTCTTGATTAAATTTTTCTGCAAGAGTCTTGTTCATCAAATAAGGAAAGAAATTGAAATCTTTTTTGGGTGTCATGTCGCTGCTTAAGTAACAAAATCGGGAGTTTGATTTGAGATATCAGATATCAAGAAGCTTAGTCGGTCTTAAATTTACTTTAATTTATTTTGCAAGCTTATTCACGTTAAATAAATTTAAATAATTCTAAAAATTGACTTTTGGCGATGATATAGCTTTAATGAGAAGCTGCATTTGGATTTTCTTTTGTTCTGAACTGTTTTAGCAAAATCTCTGATTCCGATCATAAAATTCAAAAAAAATTATTTTAGAAAAATTATTCAACTATTGTGAACATTTCTAGAACTGAGATTATCGACTTTATTGCAGACCAAATTTAACATCAAAGCTATTCCGAATATCAAATATCCTAAAAAAGTTCTAAAAGAATTGAGTCATCAAATTAGGAGAAATAATTTGTAATACCTTATAAAAAATTTACTACTTTTATTCCATTTCCAATTTTTTTGCATATTTAAATTTAATTCTTAAGGCAATAAAGATAACTAGAAGTCACTACATTTTATTCATAAAACTTTCTCAATTTTTCCTCTCCTACAACCTCATAAATTTAGTTCCATCAAATAAGAAGTTGAAGTAGTCAAACACTTAAAGTCAAATACGGCATTTAGCATTCTAGATTTGTTAAATATGACTGTAAATGATACTATAGAGTATATTTAAATACTCTAATATCAATTTACAATGTTTTAGTATGTTTTAACAAAAAAAGGTTTAAAAAAATTTAATTAGAAAGTTTCTACAAAATTTAATTTACTGCAAAAGTTTCAATTTCAAAATTTGTCTCATAAATTTTTTTATTCGTTCTCATGTTCGTTATAATTTGAATACTATGAGATGAGCCCATCAAGTTTAACAATATGAAAAATTAAATTTTTGATAAAAGTAATTTGAGATTGCCCACAAAGTCTATTACAGGTAGTCCTCGATTTGAGTAGTTGTTTTGTTCCGAAAAAATTCAACTCAAATCGAATCTGTTCAAATCGAGGTAGGAAATTCATACAAAAACGGGTATTTTGTTCCAATGTTCAAAAAATGTACCAAAACAATGAAAATTTTTATTAATTTTTCACACTTTTTTATCATTTTCTAATGTGTTTTTGCTTTTTGAAGATACTAATCATAGTATTTGACAAACTTAAACGCAAAAAATATAAATGTAATACTTTATCAGGGCTTAAAAAATGAATTAATCTTTTTTTGCACTTTTTGTGTATTGATTTGATCCGAATAGTATTTTTCTGCCTTATTCAACTGATTATCCAGCACAGAAACACGTTCGGCCTGTTTCACTAAAGTGGATTATCCTCATTTTCGGATTAACTCATTTTGGAGTACAAGGAAATTTCAAATTAAGTTTTTCTAACGTAGAATTTCATGACTAGTCCTAATCCGATGAGTTTGAAAATTATTTTTTTCTCGAAAAAAAGATTTAGCAAAAAATTAGTTTTAGCAAAAAGATTATCCGAAGATTATCCTGGGATTATCCTGTAGATAATCCTAAATTTTTAAAACTGAGTTGTACCAGGATTGAATTTTTGGATTATCTACAGGATAATCCCAGGATAATCTTCGGATAATCTTTTTGCTAAAACTAATTTTTTGCTATATCTTTTTTTCGAGAAAAAAAATATTTTTTCAAACTCATCGGATTAGGACTAGTCATGAAATTCTACGTCAGAAAAACTTAATTTGAAATTTCCTTGTACTGCAAAATGAGTTAATCCGAAAATGAGGATAATCCACTTTAGTGAAACAGGCCGGTTGTGTTTTGTCTGCGCTAGCAGCTTCTCCATTTAAGACCAGACTGTGTAATTGGTATCTTTTCTTGAATTTATCAAACCATCCTCGACTTGGGGCAAATGAATTCTTATTTTCTGGATCCATCTTATTCTTCAATGACTTGTAAATATCCATAGACTTAATTGCGATATTTTCCATACTTAATGGAAGTCCTTTCTGATTGCAATCTTTTATCCAAATAAATAGCATCGATTCCATTTTTGTCATTATTTCAGGTCGAATTTTTGTTGATGATTCTATTCCTCGATCATTTTTATTTGTCACTGATTCAATTTTCTGTTTGTCTCGTTTACAAATATTGACTATAGTTCCAAAATTCTCGCAAAATCATTCCCACTATCATAATCATTGAGGATGTCTTTCTTTTCCTTTAAAGGAATTGTCTTCTGTTTTTTAACACTTTTCTTGCTCATTTTTTTGACTTACTGTTAATAATTAAGTACCCTAGGATAGAAATAATAATGTCTTGAATGTTTATTTTGACTTAATTATATTAATTTACCTTTAAAAATGTTCCTAAAATTATTTGGTGAAAAATTTTCAACGTGAATTTTTATTTTGTATACAATTCAATTTGAAGCAAATAGGAAAAAATCTATTCAAATCGAATATTTTGGTGGTTAAAATTTTTTCTGTACAAAACGAATCTGTTCAAATCGAGGACCCCCAGTATTTATTTTTGAAATAAATCATAATAATATTATGATAATATGTTCTGATTTACATTACATTAAGCTCATAGCAATAGCGTTTAGCATCGCATGCATTCATATAACATGAAAGTTCTGTAATGGAATTTTTCACTTTTTTATGTTTCATATAACAGTAATCCGACACTAATATTTTGTAGATTCAAACTCTACTAATGTCAACATATTGAGAGAAAATCCTTTAATCTTCATTTGCACTTTAAATGAAAAAATGATATATAATGGAATTTTTAGTAAATTAAAAATAAAAATTAATTAGTCCCCTAAAGCCATCTTAAAGTTTTAGCAAATTTTTACATAATTAAAATTGCGCTACAAAAAATATCAAATTTGTTTCAATTCCAATTTGTAATAAAGAAAAGTTTCACACATAAAATAAAAATAAAATTTCTCATTAATTCGGAATAAGTTTGTAAATCAATCTTCTATTCCTTCCCCATGAAATCTCGTGTATTATACGAAAATAAATCTACGCATAAAAGAAATGCCTCGGTAAATGAGAAAATTTTTCTTTTGAATGATTCCCGAGCGGCTGTAGATAAAATTAAATAAGCAAAAAAATTCCATCGAGATAAGTAATTGACACCTGAGAATTAATTGAAATAGACTATTCAATAACTTGGAAATGAGAAAGAATGAGAGAAAATCCGAACTTTTATTTGCCGGTATGAATGAAGTGTCAAATGTTTGTTCATGTGGAATAAGTGGTGCTGTAAATGACATGTTTCTCTTTTAATTTTAAATCTTATTTAAGAAGAGGATTTAGATCGATAAAGATAATATTAAATAAATAAATGCATGTCGATATAATACATGATTTTCCTCCCAATACACATACGTGAAACGAGAGTAAGTGCCATGGAAGAAGCGATTGTCAATTTCATGGTGAATAACGAAATCCATTTAAGCTTACGGAATTAGTTCAAAACTTATTGTATCTGCATATTCACACACGTTCACATGAGAAATGTCTCCATTCACATGTAAAGAATAACATAATAAGCAAAGCTGGGTGAGATAACAACAGCAACAACATTTATTTGAATGAACATTCCTATTCATCCGTACCATATATGGTTGTGGGTCTCTTGTAGCTAAGCGTGTAATCTTCAATAAACAATTTTCTTTTTTTCTTACCTTTTCGCTTCTACACGATCAGTTTTTGACCAATTCTATTTGTATTTACATCGGCAATATATATTTTATTGCTAATTGCGGTATTGTAATATCAAAATCACGGTTCATTGACTTGTGATTGTTTTCCTGTTAGGAAGATCTGGCGCCAGTACACAGAGAGAGAATTTCCTTCATTATGAAGAAAATTGTTGCCTCACAGATTTATTCATACTCTGATTTATAATTTTTTCAGAAATTGAGAAATTATGAGCCACTTACGCAGTAAATTATTCTTGGTTGCATCTATTTACAGAATCCAAAATTTTCAACCAGTTCCTCCTCCGAGTGAGACTGGAACCTACACTACTTTCATTCGGTCTTTAATTCTTTAGTTACCGGTTTACATATATCTCTATCCAGGTCTCTATCGATATTATTTTTATAAAAGTATTCAGCTAGGTCATAAAAATCTCCATATTTCTGATCCTATAATCAATTTATCATAAAACTGTTGCAATATTCCAAAAATAATCCATCTTAAGCCTTCATCAACACTTAAACGATCTCAATAAAGCAAAATAAATTCCTCAATAAAAATTATGTAATTCAGATACCCCGCAAATCCAACGGAAATTCTTCAGAAAATTCTTTAAATCACAAATTCAAAATTCCATTTTGATCCAAAAATGGATAAGTCTCGCATGGCTCATAAATTCATACATCGATTCAACAGAAATTTACAATATAATATTTAACCTACAATACATTTTTATTTATTCTAAGTTTCATCACGATTTGTGATCGTTGTCAATAATTTCTCGATTCTCTTTTTGGGAAAGGCAAGAGTAGACATATGTCAATAAAATGGTTCACATAGATCATTTTTGTATATTTAGAATTCACACACACTTCAACGCCTTTGGGATTTTTGAAAATTATTTTCATTGCGTTTTGAATGAAACTTGTTAGAATTGGATCTTTATTGACCTTCTTATGAGAACTGTGTGGCTGAGGAGACGAAAAAAATCTTGCGTAACGTACAATTCATCTGATCTCCATTTCGAGCAACTCCTTCTTCTTTACCGTCGTAATCTTAATTTATATGCAAAATATGAGATTAATATTTTTTTATTAGACATATTGCTCAATGAATTTTAAATGCTGTCTTTATTATTATTACGGATATTAATATGGACACACATCACATTAATTTTAAATTTTGAAAAAAAAAATATTCAGAAAAATCAAAAATATAGAGCAAGAAAATTTAAAGAGAGAAAAATTTTATGAATGAATTTTTTATGCGTGAAGAAAATAATTCTGCTGAGAAAAATTCGTAAATTTCTGTTCTTCCTACATTCTGCTTGACTTATCATGGTGCCGTAAAAGACTTGTAACAAAATAAACTTGTGGGAATTTCTTGTTACCTTTTTGTATTTTGACAATATTAGATACTTTCTTATTTTTTTAAGATTATTATCTATCGAAAATTAAATTTTAAATCAACTCGAACGTGCCATCAAAAATTAAGAATCTTTCATGATATGTTACTAAGTTTTGCATTACAAAATCATTTGGCATACAGAGAAGCCAACCACAATTGAGAACAGAGTATAGAAACCATTATATTACGTAATTTCAACAGAAGCCACTCAACGTAATTCCTATTCGCCAGGTATCATGAATAAACTTCTATTCATAAACTCTTTTGTGTCATTTTGCCAAAATATTGAAGCTCTCTGAATAGAAAAATTGCCAATGGACTTGTATGGTTACAATTGTATTTGTCCATAAGTGCTATTATATAATATTCCTACTGTATATCACTTAATCAGATTATTTAGCAAATATTCATTTTAGATGGGCATAAAAACCTATAAGAGCGTGAATGAAATACTACGTTTACATTCTAACTAGAAATAAAACTTAAATGAAATTTATTAAAAATTAAAAGAAAATCACGGAAAATGAAGAAGTGCGTGCTGCCACGAATGATTTAATCTTATAAATTTAAACAAAAACAGAAATAAATTTTTTCACTAGCGCTCTTGATTTATGATGCAAACTGCCAAAACAATTAATTAACTCAACTCGACGACAATAAACAAGCATCTTGTATACATGTGTGATATTTTTTATACAAATTAATTAAGCAATTTGAGTCAAATGAGATTGTCTCATAAAAAATCTAATCCATGTCGTGACTCAGACGTTCAGCTTGAAAAGAAAATGAGACAAAAACTTTTTGATCTGCCTTCGTCGCGATGCGTTGAAAATTTCGTCTTCTTTTTCTTCTTCTTTTCTTCTAGATTTCTCAGCTGAGATGTGACTCTAGTTAATAATATTCTTATTATTGTTGTTTGCAGACAATTTTTCTTTCGTTGAGTGAAGAACAAAGTGTTGAGAGAATAATCTTAAGCAGTAAAATAATCATAAATTAACTCGTCGTGGAACAACAAGCAGACATAGAAGAAATAGAGAAGAATAAGTTGTAGGCGTATATGGCAGTGTCTATTCGTGAAAATAAGGCATTTAGAGATTGTGATTTTTAATAGTAGAAAATATTTCTCTTATATCATCATCATTGTCGTCTAATGTGTGAGGCCTTAATAATGTGAAATAGTCACGTGTTGATTGCTCAATTATTGTCGTGATGAAAAATTTATTGTTTCTAAGTAATGTTGAATTAGATCATTTATTTTGCGATTTTTGTTAACCTCATAAATTTTTCGATTGCGCAATAGATTTTAATTTATAGATATAAACCTGAAAAAAAATTTTGGCATTAAAATCAGAATTTTCAAATTAATACAATTTTGACAACTTATTATAGTTTTTTATTATCAATTTCCTGTATAATAACCTGACTTAATGAGCAAAATTTGAAACAATTTTTAAAATTTACTTGCAAACATCCAATATATTCATCAATCAAGCAATATCATCATAATTTTTATACATTTTCTTACAATCAACATCAAAAATCCATCTCATTTCTTAACATCATCTTACTTATCAATAACATTTCCGTCATATGTTCGTCAATCATTCATTATTCTCAATCAATCTTTATCATTTTACTCGATATCAAACAACATTAGACACTCCTCTCAACATAAAGAGTCAACATTCAATTATTTATAATTATCATAAATTAATTGACGTAAATTTTAATACATCCCATAAAATCAAAAGAATCTGCTTACAATCATGTAAATCTTGTATAGCAGTGCTTTGAAAATTTTTGATTTATTTTAATGAAATAATGTTTACATAAATTCTGCGATGTGATATGATGATCGATTGGTGTTGAATTAAAATCTTAAATATCTGCTGAAAGAATTGAGATAGATGAAAATTGCTTTCATAAAGAAATAGAGAGTAAAAATCTCATAGTAATATTGTTATTATTGTTGCGTATATAAATCTAAATGAATTATTTAAATGTGCTGAAAAGGATCAAGTTTAAGTAAAGCTTTCGATAAAAAAGCAATTTGAGCTTTGCAACTCTTTTATGTTTATTCCCATATACGAAATCTTCTTTTAAAATTTATATATTTCCATTTTTTATTACCATTAGAATCTGGTGAAGCCGATGATAAATCATCAGTGGACAATAAAAAGAATCAGCGCCGAAAAGGCAAAGTGCATGAGATAAAGGAAGATACTCAAATAACGAATGACTTTGCCTCCAAATTGGATTTATCGTGCATGAGTAAGGGTCTTGTGAAAGCCCCAACAATAAATAATGGATATATAGCAAAATACAACAGGTGAGTTGAATGAATATTTTCTTTCTTGCTCTCTATCATACGCATATAAAGCAGTTTAACTGCCAAGCAGAATGAAATCAAATTTTTTTTATTTTTTATTATTCTCATACATTTTTTTGTGAATGACATTGCTTTTATGATTTCTATGTGAGAAGTTCGTGATTCAAAGAGAGAAATTGATAAAAGTATATCAACATGTGTGTGGTATTGCCATTTCAAAGAATAAAAAAAAAACTTTTTATCACCGCACGCATATATTGGTATAGAATTCTGACTTGATTAGAGGTTCGAAAATGATTTTAAAGATTTTAATTTTTTCGTTATCGACTCTATACTGGAATGAGGCAATGTTGCATTTATTTGACTCACATTTTGATTGACTGTTCATTTTTGGAATTTACTTTATCAGATTAAGATTTCCAAAAAATGTACAACTTTAACAAAACTCACAAGAACCTCTAGCCTCATAAGCAGTAACAAAGAATGTTTATTGAATATGTTTCTTTTGAAAGAATCAATTTCCTCTATTGTACTCTTTTATATTCTCTCATTTATAGACGCCGTAAAGGAGAAAAAATATTTCTCGTAGCATTTTATGAATGCGATGAAGATTATGAATTGGAAAATTTAGAGCAAGATCGACTCTTCTGCAGCCAAGAATCGTGGGTGGGAGATATGCCGAGATGTATGGCGATAAACGATGAAGGCGAAGATGAAGATGAGGAGAATGGAGAAGAAGGAGAAGGTGAGTCAAAGAGAGTGACCAAGCGATGCATGATATGATTTAGGTCAAAAATTCGACAAAAGAAATGTCTAACTGAGAGAATTAATTGAATATGACGGAAATAGGCAACTTAATTGGGCTTATCAAGAAATTCTCATAATTCTAAATCTTTTATACGTATGTATAAGATGCATGCTGAATATGTCATTTATGTCCCAAAAACTTCAATAATTTCATGCATGATTTAATGACATCTCTCGATAAAGTAATCTGATTATTACAATGGAATTTGGAAAATTTTGAATGTAAGATTATCTACAAACGACAAATTGAATCTCTTACCTTATTAGACATTCTTCCCATACTTTTATTATCGCTTCTGTTTGCTGTGCTGTGGAAGTAAATGTTTCTCATTACAAAGTGAAATTCCTCCTTCTACTCAGCTGTTTCGACTCATTTTGAATTTTATGACTCTAAAAAAGTTTTTTTTATTTTATTATCGTCATCATTATTTTCCAAATATACACAAGAACTTTCTTCAGCAGCTGCTGTGCTCTATTTAGAGTTAAAAATGATTATATCTTATCTATCTTTCTATATGTGTGCCTGAAATATATATATATTTCATATATATATATATATATATATATATATATATATATATATATATATATATATATATCACATAGACAATTTTCAATCTCGTCACATTCAATTGAAATCAATTTATTTGTGAAACTGATACTTGAAACGTCTCAATGTCTTTCCTATTGCACGTTGAAGAAATCATCCTCGATTCTCATCTTCAGTTTTATTTTATTTCTATGTTGTACTTTGAGAAATTGCTAAACTATTGGAAAATAAGTGAAAATTCTAGCAGAAAAAATGAATGAGCATTTGAGACTGCAGAGTTTGAAAATTTTATTTTTATTTGTGAAAAATAGGATTAGAGACCTGGCACAGAAGATTGGTAAATTATTATCAGGGTATCACAAAGAAGAGAAAAAGTATCACACAAATCTTTTATAGAATTTGGGATGGTATAAATGCTTCAGAAAAGATACTCTGCTTTTTATTTCTTGACGGCATATTCTGTTCTCAAATGTTCTTCGTCTTAAAAGTAGGTGGTCGTTACGCTTAGAAAGAGAATATTAGACTTATGCTTGTCGTATCCACCGGAATCAAAAAGCTTCGAACGCATTCAATGAGAATAAAAACAAGGCAAAAATTCTATTAAAATATCATCGAAACCCAAAACTGTCCAACTTTTCCTATCTCAACACTGCTTTATTTAACTATCTTTCCAGAAATATCATATTGTCATAAATTGCCTTACATTACCAGCAAATAAATGTAGCATAAGTACTTTGTAATAGAAAATAGAAAAACTTTTTGCTTAAATTTTATTTTTTGTTACCATTTAAACAGTGAGAAGGAATGAAAATTTTCTTCCTTCAATCTTCTCAAAGAGCCAAAAAAACAAGGAAAGTTGAGCAGAAAAAATGGGAGATTTTTTTTATTTTAAATGGCATTGAAAGAAAATTGGATTCACATTGAAATCTTGATTTATTGCATCAAATTTAGAACGTTAGAAAAAAGCTATGTGAAAGAGCTGCAAAAATAAGAATAAAGTTTATCATCCAATAACGAAAAATTGATAGTGCTTTGAATGAAAAAAAAATGCGCTAAAAATTATTTTTGGCTGCAAACTTATTCAACTATAAGCGGCTTATAGTTTGCAGGAACCCTCAAGAGTCTTAGACTGTTTACTTTAGCGAAACTAGATATTTTTCTTTTCCTTCTTTTGTATTTTCCAGCTTCTATCTTTCATTATTTTAACAAACATTCTGCCTCATATTTCTAAGCTTCATCATTTTCCTATAATGTATCGCAATATGAAGCTCTGAAGAAGCGTTAACGTGATTTTAATAAAATTGAATAGGAGGGAAAATTCTCAAGATTTTCACTTCACATAAAACTTAACTTCACTTCTTATTATGCTCAGTGAGCTGTGTGCTTTGTTATGATGTAATTTCATATCTATTAGATTTTCTAAAATTGAAAGCAGGCTATGGAAAATGAGAAGAAAAAGTTTTCATATTTTATTTGCCATAAAATTGTGTTGTGCCATGAAAACAAGATTGATTTCATGTCCGAAAGTGAAGAAATAGGAGAGAAAAAAAATTAAGTACGACATCTTTAACATCTGAATGATTCAATTGAATATATTTTACGAAAAATTTTAGGAACATCAAGTGCTTTCTGATATCATTACTTGCAGGTGTTGTGGGTAATTTCATGCCAAAAAAGTTTTAAATTTTCGATTTTACTGAGTTAATTAATATTCATCTCCTTAATATAAATTTTAGCAAATTTTGAAGCCAACATCATTCGTATTCCTTATCCTTGATAACTAATATGAATTGACTAAGATTAAGTTTCAACTCCTTCAGATAAAAATTTATCGTCTCAGTTTTTTGAAGTAATTTTTTTAATAAAAATCAGCAAATATGAAACTTTTTCTATTTTATAATATCTTCATCCTAGTTTGATGGTTTTCATTAGAAGCTCATTGTTATCCTTGAGATATTTTATAGTTATGCGGAACGATATTTGATAGTATTGCAAGTATAATGGTAGAAAAATATTCTTTTGTTACTACAATTCAATTACCATCAAAATGAGATACTTTATGAAAACTATTATACTTCCTAGCTACGCCTTTGAGTAAATTCATAATTTTTAACTAAATAGTATACATAATACATTTTAAAGCATCGAAGCTTTAGGAATTTCCGCTTAAATTTCCAAGAAAGCCTAATTTTCATTTCCTATTATTGTTTCAAATTAAATTTTAAAGATCATAGACACAACTTTACTTAAAAATGGCAAAGAAAGCAAAACAAAGAACTCAGTATGCTTTACGTTTGAATTCCTATAAGTCAAAACTCGCTTAAAATTTAATCCTTTTTATTCAATATGAAATAATATATTTTTTTTAACTCAACTACCTAAAAAAAATATAATAAAATAAAACAACAGCAAAATGAAAAAAAGGAAGTAGGGACGAATGAAAGAAAGAAGACAAAATTTATACTTGAAACATTTAATTCTCAATTGAGTCCATTCTTTGGCTTTTCCTTCAACTTATTCTTCTGATAGCATAAATTTCTCTCAAGAAGAGATGGTGCAAAAGTTTTTTTATACATTTCATATCAGCAGCAACACCAGCAGTAGTACAGCAAACAGAAAAAGAGAAGAGAGAAAAATTAGGACGGGGAAGAGAAAATTTTTCCCCTTAAAGCTGTAAAATCAACATGATAAAACGCCACTATATTATCAAAATGTTTTTGATAAAAGTAAAACAGTGAAGAAGTATGAAAAAACAGAATTTATTCCCCATTGGGTTATAAAAATATTGATTTTGCGAATATAAATTTTCACTCTTATCACCACGAGAACAAAACATCCACAAAACAAAATAGGAAAAGGAAGAAAAAAAATCTCCTTGTTATTATTATTCTTATTATTATTAATATTGTTCTCTTATGAGTTCAACTGAAAGTATATAGAGACAGAAAAAAGGCGGAAAAAAGTTTGTGCTGAATAAATTATGAATGCAAATTATTTATGAAAAGTTATGCTAACAAAAAAATATTCAACTTCTTTTCTCTTTATTCGTTCCACAAATTTTTTTTTTCTTCATGGCATGTCATGACATTAGATTATAGCGATGAGAACGGAAATGTATCAGGTGGTGAAAGTGAGGATGAAGGCAGAAAAAATGAGAAACACAAGGAGCATCGTCATTCACAAGATAATGAAATTTCAACAACAGCAAGTCATCACGATCATAATGAAATTGAAAAATCAACAAGCATTGATACAACAACGATGACGATGGAACCGAGAAGGAGTCATTCCATGCCATGTGATGCAGATAATGGAGGTTGTGACCATGAGTGCCGAATGGTTATTGATGATCATGATATAGATCCAAGAATCCAATGCTCATGTTATGTTGGTTACACACTCGATGAGAACGATGGAAGGCGATGTCATGGTAAGATAAACTTTTCCACCTCATTTCTTTCCTTTACAATCGATATTCATCTACTCATTCTCTTTTGTTTCTATTCTTTTTGTCTATACTTACTTCATTTAATTAACTTTCATTGTTCTATCTCCTATTTTTTACGACAAACTTATGCAGATATCAATGAATGTGATTCAAATCACGAATGTGAACAAATTTGTAATAACTTGCCTGGCTCATTCGAATGCTTATGTCATCCAGGACTACAAATCGATTCGACAAACAACAAAAAGTGTATAGGTGAGTTGATAGCTTGATGGTAATGTTATTCAAATTAAGTCATTTGTAAGGAAAGTTACTGATGTGCATAGATCACAAATCTGTACCGAAAATAATTCCTTGGATTTATTTAAGCTGCTGAAAATTTCATTCCAAGCTAACCTGATCCAGAAATGGTTGAAAACATAACTGAATTTTTGAAAATTTTCATTTCATTTGTATAAAGTTCACCTTAAATAATTCATTAATAACGATAATGTTGATTAAAGAAATTTACATAATTGAAATGGGTGTAAGCATTACGTACAAGACAGACATATTCTATCGAGATTAAAATTGACACTAATTTCATGTTTCATTCATATGTCATCATCATGAGCACGTGGTTGAATGAGCTTCGAGATGTGAATATTCATATCTATTTTTAAGTAAGAAGATTTTATATTATTCTCTTCGTTCTCATCATCCTACTACACATCTTATGTTCATTCAATAAAAAATCTTTTTTGTCTTCTTTCTCTTCATTTTCTTGTCTCACATTTTGAATAAGGAAAATGTGGCATCACAATGTGTACACTTATGCACAAAAGCAAACATACACACAACATATGCTTTAATATGAATTAAGAAACAAGAAATGATAAAGACGGAAGACTAATGGACTGTAAATGCTTCAAAATCTTGATAACTTAATTATTGTATTATGAACATGAAGATGAGGTATTTTGAGATTGCACTTTGAAGGCATTAACACATGTCTACATGATAGAGGAACATGAAATTTTTATACTGGTTAATGTTACCAGGCGTGAAAACTTTTAAATAAAGCTGAAACTTGATGAATTAGAAATTTACACGGATGATTTTTTTAGAAATAGATTAAAATTCAAACGATTCAAGACATTGCAGCGAACAATACAGTTAAGATACAATTAGCAACCTGGCGTTGTCTAGGTAAATGTTTCAGTTTTACCTTTGAATTGTTGATTATGTAATAATGCTTCTGTGTAGCAACAATTAAATGTTAAATTCTACTAAAATTTTCTTAACTAGCAGCAGAAATAAGTTTTTACAGATTCGATACAAAAATATTTTAATTTTCATTAAATATATATTTTATGGTTTGAAGTTTTTACAGCAAAACAGATAAGAACAATCTACACAACAAAGGTCTGATAAATAATTGACGCAAATCTTCTTCTTATTCAACCGTACATTAGCAAAATTGACAGCATGTTCAACCTTTAGATATTCTCATCGACGTTATTTTTACATTTGTATTGATTTCCATCCCCTGCCAATATACATTATCGGTGGCAATAAAGATGAGAATATAAATTGCACGCACATTAATCACAAAACACACCAACTCTACAAGCATATAAAACATGGCACGTACGTTCGCTCACGATGATATTGTTTCAAAATGAAATAGATCTTTCACAATTGTTTCATGTCTATTCCCACTGTGACTGTGTCTATATTTCATGATTTTCTTTTTTTTCTGTTTCTCTTCTCACCTTGAACTTGGAACTTCATATACAAAAATAAAATTGCGATGTGACAAAACGTGAACAATATGAAGGTTGATAATATGGAAAATTGAATCAGAGTTGATATGAAATTAAAATTGAAGGTACAAATTAAAATTGGTGTGAATATGAAAATTCAAAGCAGAAACTCAACTCTGACTAAAACTAACAAACGATAAAGAAAATTAAAATAAATTGACAACAATGTGTACCTTTTGTCTACATTATTTCTCATTCGCCGTCTCACAGTGTGATTTTGTTTGAGTAATAAATTCTCAACTGCTTTGTTCTTGCTGGTGCACTTTTCCTCTGTTAAAATAGAGAAACTAAGAAGAATAAATATTTTGTGTGTTCAAATATCTGAATATAATTTAATTGCTCTGTAGATTTTTTTATATTCTTTCAAAGCTTTCTTTTGTATTGGTGTAATTTTTAAAAGGAAATTTCATAAATTCTCGTAAATTTTTTTATAAATTTTCACTTAGAGCCCTCATTAATGAATGAGTTTTTCGATCGAATTTATGTAGATAAACTCTTGAAACATACATTTAATAACGACCGACGGGACATCAAAAATTTTTGTGATAGTCAAAACAAAAAAATTTATAAAAAATTTGTAACAATAGGGTAGAGAGATCGAAAACTAAAATTGGTTAGTTCAAAAGATAAAAAAAAATACTGCTTAACAACCTCATATGCGAAGTCTTTAAAAGTTCAGTCTCGATTTTTATAAAATGTAATCATATGGTCCACATATATCTATCGAAAAATATCAAATAGTGGATTTGCATTCATTATGAATTTTCTCTAATTCAAATGAGCAAGTTCGCCTTAAATATTCATCTTAGTTTCCATAATTTTTCATATAGTAAATTTTAAATGATGAAACTTACATAAATCTCATTAAAGTTTTATAATCATAAAAGAGTAATTTTTTTTACTCAAAGCCGTTCATTTAACAGAAATGAAAATGGGAACTAACAATTGCAGAATGAAACTCATAGTGCATAGTTCTTCATTCACTGCGAAATGAAAAGAACATTAAAAGATTATGTTTGAATAAGAAATCAAGATTCTTTGTATGTACAGCGATGAGAAAAAATTCCGCTTTTGTATCTTTATGCTATTTTTCGAGGAAGAAAATGAAAGAGGAAAAAGAACTTTGACATGTTTACATTTTTCATAGTGAAACTTACTAACGAGCTCTTTAATGATGTTATAACATCGTTTTGAATGAAAAAAATTTCACACTTTTTCCGTTAACAAGTTCTTCTCTGTACACATTGAGTCATTTCAAGAAGAACCTTACTGGATGAATACACAAAATAAAGCACACAAAAAATGTTAAAACTTTTTCCTTCTCTTTTCGTTGACAGATATTAACGAGTGCTTGGAAAATCCATCAATATGTGGTGAGAATGAGTGTGAAAATTCATATGGTACTTACACATGTCTTGAGCCAGAACCACCAACAACAATTTCCACCACTGAACATAATAGGATAATAGAAGATAAAGATGAGGATGAAGAGGAAACCAATGAAGTGGATGATCCAAATGAGGAAACTGAAAGACGAGAAGAAAGTCAAGTAGAATCAGATCGAGAAGATGATGAATATGATAGACAGAAGGCAATAGAAGATAGACGAAAAACAACATCAAGCGAATCAGATGCCGATGATGAGAATGAGGACGATGACGAAAATGATGAAACGGAAGAAAACGTAGACACAAAAATCAATGAAATACCTGAAGCACCATCAAGACGAGAAGAGAAGGATGATGAGTTAGATGAAAATGGAATCGAAAGTGAAAAGGTACGACAACATGAAGAGGATTTGGACGAGGAAAATACAACTGAAACACGTGAGACTATTGATAATGAAATTCCGGAGGCAGTTCACATCTCACATTCAACACCTGAGCCAGTAGAATCAACAACCACACCAGATTCATCATTCCAAATTCAACCGACAACAATAACGCATCATTATGCGGTAAGTGAAACTGAAAATGAATCTGTTGAGAATTCGGCTAATGAGAATGATGAGGATGAAGTGGACCATGAACAGGAATATACCCGAATGCATCATCAATCTTCGACTGTCAAATCAGATCTCCGAAATGAATGCGATGATGGATTACGTTTAGACGACACTGGAAATTGTATTGGTAAGTATCTATATTGATGAAGATAAAGCACATTATCGATGTACAGCCCCCTTTTTAAGAACGAAAACGAGAGAAAAACATTCTCGTTGTGGTTAAGGATAAGTGTTATATTAAATTACATAGCATGAGCAAAAAAGCGAGAAGCATGAAACTTTTTTTTTTGCTTTACACAAACCGTCAAATTTTTCCGTATAAGCAAATCTCTTTGAGTTATAAATCAGCTTTTTTGGCAACGGACAAATGTCCAATTAATGGTTAGAAAATTTAATAATTAATGACCAGTAATTTAGTATGAACTCATTTCATTAAAAACCTTTATCGTTGTTCACGTGTGGTTGGTGAATATTATTAACTACACACAGCGGTGAGCCACCAGAAATAAGCTAATAATATGTCATAAAGTAAACCGCTGCTTTTTGGTTAGTGGGATGCATACAGCCTTCCATAAATTAACTACATTGTTGGTACTTTTTATGTTTTACCTTTATCCTATCTTGATTACAAATTGATTTAAGAGATTTCCTTTTCATATTTTCTTACTTTCTAATAAGAAAATTTAAAATTTTCTCGTAGAGGAAATTCCATTTTTGTGATTTCTTTTCAAGAATACAACGTTTGACTTGAAACCTTTTGAGACTAAAGAGATTAAATCTTAGAGAAAGTTCATGAATGAGAAAAATTAATTACAATATTATACAGTCGCTATGAGAAGAGAATTTATTCTTTTAATGAGATGCTTAAAGATTTTTTCCTTCTCAGTAGCAATGCGATTAAATAATAAGATTAAGCCTATTAGATAATGAAAAGTACTCTTAATTATAATCATCAACAACAGGTTGATTTTTAGCTTGTTTGTTGTGAGATAAATGAATCAACAAGATCTCAATTAAGTAAAATCTGAGCTTTTTTGTTTATTCTAATGATTCAATTTACTTGATGTCTCAGAAGTACTTGTTTATTCACTTCTTAGTAGCTTTAATATTACAAATTAGCCAGTTTGCTCTAATTTTTTCCGAAAGATTTATGAGGATCAAATATTTTTCCGATATTTCTTGATCCTTACTGCTTTAAATTCTATTGTAAAATATTTGTGTGTCTATCAGAAAACATTCAAATCAACATCAAAACGAAACATTCGGAAAATTTTATGAGAGAGCTCAATGCTGAATGTTTTAACTTCTCTCTCTTTTAATAAATCTTCAAGCTTTTCATGCTTTTAATTTTCTGTACATATTCGACAGATGTATCAACATTTTATTAATATATATAATGTGAATGTTATTAATTTATTTTGTTGAATCAACCACATACACTCATACATACATGTGCATTTATAAATGAAAAAAATATTGTGCAAATACAAGTGAATATACAAATTATATTTACTTTTCATAAATTCATATTTGTATTTATTAAATGCAAACAATATTTGACAGAAATTGATCATAAAAAGGAAGATGAAAGGAGAGGTAGCGATGAAGATGAAAACGAAGAAGATGAGATGACGAATAGAACTGAACAAATTCACATTAGTCAAAAAACAGAAGTAGAGGTAACAACAGCGACAAGCATACATATTAAACCCGAATGTCAACATGTTGATGATGGTAAATATAATAATTTTGTTGATACATCATAATTAATTCATGTCGGTTTCATGATTAATTAAACATAATTAATTTTCGATTATAATAATTTTCCATTAAAGGAGTCGAATGTGAGTGCCCTGAGGGTTATGAAATGTCAGAGGATGAGAGTTTCTGTCAGGACATCAATGAATGTGAAATTTATGAAAATGATGATGAGGAGGATGAGAACGATGAGAGAAATGAGAATGGGAATCAGCTGCGAGCTACATTTTGTTCACATACTTGCACAAATCTCATAGGTCAGTTTTCCACATTTGATGTTATAACCTACGCAATAAATGTTGTTTTCATTGTTAATATGCTTATTAAAAAATTCCAGGAAGTTTTATCTGCTCTTGTCCGGAGAACTTTCATATTCATGACGATAAACGTACTTGCATTCGAGATTATTGTGTGGATTTGGCAAACCCAACGTTAAATAAGGTTAAATGCTCACATGAATGTATCGACGCTCATGAAGGTAAAAATCATTTTAGAGTTCTGATAATTGAAATAGAGAATTAAATTTTTAAATATTTGAGCACCTTCAATTTTTCACGTGAACAAGAAAAGAAACCTTATGGTGTCTTAAGAATAAAAAATTTAAAGAAAATATTTTTGTATGAATGGAAAAATTTGTGGAAGAAGGGATAGCAAATTGAAAAATTTCCATTGAGGTAGAATTTTTCCTCTAGTCCCCCTGACTACGTGCTTGATATCATTGCATTGAACAAAAACTTTTGGTATTGTGTTTTACATGAAGTAAAATCTTTGAATAGATAGTGATTAATTCAAATTAACAACCCTTAAGCAATTACGTGCACTATAAATCAGATTCTATTTTTTTAAAAAAAAAATCTTAACAATGGCCTCAACTTTAAATTTACATCATTCACATTTCTCTGTTTTGCCATTGTTCTCAATTTTCTCACATTTCATATTCAAAATCCATCTAATGTTATTATCTGTTGCCTTAGGATACTCATGTCGTTGTCCCACTGGATGGATTTTACAGAATGATATGAAAACATGCAAACAACAAATTGAAGATGAACAACAGCACAGAGAAGGAAAAATTAACGAGGTGGAAGAAAATGAAGGGGAAGAAAAAGATTACGATGATAACAATGAATTGGACAATGAGGTCACTTCAATTGTTGAATGTACAATTCATGATCACGAACAGTGTAGTCCAGGCAATTGTGTCATATATACAGCACACGGAAGCAACAGCGAGAACAAACGATGTCAATGTCCGTCGGGATTTATGTCAAACAATGATAAATGTATCGACATTGACGAGTGTATTAGTGAAGAGTACCAGTGTAGTCACGAATGCCATAATAATCATGGAAGTTATTATTGTTCATGCCCAAATGGCTTGACACTGTCGGATGATAGGAAGACATGTATCGACTTTGATGAGTGCTCCCAAGACACTAATGTGTGCGGTGATCTTGCATGTCAAAATACATACGGAAGTTATAAGTGCTTATGCGAGAATGGCGTAGATGAGCCTGATGAATATGGTGAATGCCAAAACCAGCACAAAAGTTTATGTGACAACAATAATGGCGGATGCTCTCAGTGGGTTATTAATAATATTTTTTGTTATTATTTTTATCTGACCTAGCGCATGTTTCATGAAATTCACAAAATCCTGTAAAATAATTAATCTCCAAGGAATACAAACAAAAGCAACAATAATTCTCAGAAAAGCTCATAATATTTTATACAAGACCTTTTAAACATTTATTGACTAAAAATGTCAAAAACCTCTTTGATACATCACGTTTTCTCCAAAAACTCAAAGACAATATCAATTCAATAAATAACAATTTGGGTCTTCTTCCTTCTTTACATAAAGCATCTGCTTCCTTTGTCTTCACATCAGAAAATCTTCATTGCGGAAATTTTGTTTGAAGTGCTTTCCATATTGCTTAAAATATTTTCTGTTGACATATTTACAATAGACTTAAGAATATGAAGCCCCTCCCTTTGCATCCTTTAGGGCATACAGAATAAAAAATTGTTGACTATTCAATCGTTAAGTGTGTAGCATCAGCTTTATGCGCAAATTTGTTCGTGCTTCAAAAATTAAAGTTGAACCTTCAAAATTTCAAGAATTCTATATTTCTGCACAAAAAAGTTTATAGGCCGATGGAATGTTTCATTTTTATTCACACAAGGTTTTAAAGCAGCTTTGAGCCGCTTTTTCTGTTAAAATAATCTGCCGAAAAGTTTGTATTGTTGAAAAATTCAATTAGATAATTTCCCCAAGGAAAACTTTTTCAGCTTGAACTAAATTTTGGTTGAGTCAAGAAAATGTCAACCGAAAAATGCGCTAAAATGTCAAAAACCCTTACGAATAAATTTCATCTCTAATTTATTACCTCTCCAATGTCCATCTCCTAACTGAATGGCATCGCAAAAAAGCGAGAGTAAATAATTCTCTTCCAATTTTTTGTTACTTCTTTTTTATAGCTCATGCAGAATTCATCACAACAATATAATTTGTGAGTGTCCGGATGATATGGACCTGAGTGAAGATTTAAAAACATGTGTGAAGCTTGACCCCTGTCACATTAATAATGGCGGGTGCTCACATTATTGTGATTCTTTATTAGAGCCCATGTGCTCTTGCCCAACAAGCCACATTCTCGATGATGACGGAATGACGTGTAAAGAGAAATTTGAATGTAGCCATGGATACAAGATATCACCGCATGATGGTGTCTCATGCATTGATACTGATGAATGTGATGAGGATCACGATATCTGTTTGAATGGCCATTGTGAGAATAAAGAAGGATCTTACATATGTCACTGCCATCATGGGTATCAGTTATCAGAAAACAATAAAACTTGCATTGACATTGACGAGTGTCATGGTCATCCATGCTCACATAAATGTCTCAATCTACCCGGGACATATCAGTGCTTGTGCAGCTATGGTCAAATTTTGATGGCGGATGGACACACTTGTGGATTTTCTGATTTATGTGACCTAAATAACGGAGGCTGTGGTAATGAATAATTAATGATGCTGAAATGAAAAAGTTTTTTTTTTCTCTCTTAACCGTTTTTATTTGTTTGCTTCTTTTTTATTCCCTTCCTCGATTCTTTTTTTTTTTTGCTTCTATTAAATAATTTCGTATGACGTATTCTGATCCATTCATCCTACCTATGTACACTTGTCCCAATATGAATATAATATTTACAATAAACAACGACAACTATACACAGCACATGAATGCGACTTTGTGGACAATAAAGTTTCATGTTCGTGTAGAAAAGGATACAAAGTTGATGATGTCGATGAAAAAAATTGCGTTGATGTAGATGAATGTATGGATAATAATGGCAGGTACTGTGTATACCTAATGACATAACATTAAAATTTACGCTTTTAACCCTTTGCTCTCTCGTGTTTTCGATTTTATTGAATTTTTTTCATTTTTCACATGTACACCTTTCACTGCTGCCTCCTTTTATTGCTTTTGTTGACTTCAATGGGGGAGAATATGGGTAAATGAGGATTATTGTAATTGTGTAACAATAAAAGTTTACATTTTTGCCACAATTTTCAATGAAATTGTTTAGTACTTTATTATTGGCTGGAGATTATATTATGGTGGTAAATTATATGGTTGAAAAAAATAGAATTTTGAATGAATTTTTATAACTAAGTAGAAGAAGAAATTTATTGATGCAATGTAGTTGGTACTCAATAAAAAAGAAGCTTGGGAAAATATTAAATTTTTTCATCATTCGGTTATTAAATTTTTTATCCACATGAAAAAGTATTTTTAGCTTGACATGAATATCGTAATCGATAGTCTTAATTCCTACACTACTATTTGTCCATATAAACTTAACAATGAAATAAAAATACTTGTTGTAAGCATCCACACATCCTACTTATTTTGAAAGCTATAAATTATTCAATATACTATTCTTACATTGTTTTATGGATCAACAAACTTAAAAACTAACTAATATTATTAAACGGTATTAAACAACATATTATATGTTTCCCTAACAAACGCGCATATGCTCAGTGAGCATCTTACGGTACCAGTGAGCATGCTCATTTTTCTTTAATTTGTGCCCTTTTCAAGTTTCCTATATTTTCTTAAATTGTTTCTATTTGTTTCACTATTTGCGTGCTCTATTTACAAAAAAAATAGAAACTTCAATAGAAATTTTTTTGCCCTCAATCTGTTCCTGAAAACATCTGGTTACCCTACATACAAATCATTTACATTTGAATTAAATATTTTCATCCCTAAGAGTTTCAATTTTTTTCAATTATATTTCCACCTACATCCTAAAATAATTGATTGCTGATGAGCTTCCATATTTTATGGTACTATAACATCGACGTACATTGTACTTTACAATAAAATCGTTCAACGATGATGAATGCCATGTTTTATAAAATAAAAAATATTTTTTATGCCTTATTTTTAGATTATTTTTAATATAATAATCAGTTTCTTAATAATTTCGACATACGAATTTAATGTTTCATGTTGTGGCACATTTCAGCTGCCAACAGAGGTGTATAAATACCGAAGGTTCATTTTACTGCTCATGCACGGATGGATATGAGCTTAGCAAAAATGGATTCTCATGCATCGACGTGGATGAATGTGTAGAAAATAATGGAAACTGCTCCAATATTTGTATTAATCTTATTGGATCAAAAATGTGCGCTTGTGAGGCAGGTTATACACTAGATGTGGATAATCACACGTGCTTAGACATTGATGAGTGTCAAAATATGCACGATTGCTCTCACATTTGTATCAATACGGATGGAACGTATGAATGTGACTGTCCCAATGGATATAGACTTGCTCATGATAAATTCAACTGTCATGACATTAATGAATGCGAAGAGGATATGCCATGCATCAATGGGCATTGCAAAAATACAAACGGTTCCTTTGTATGTGAATGTCATAAAGGATATGAACTTGCTGACGATGACATAACGTGCATTGATATCGATGAGTGTAATAATAAAGACCATGAGTGCAGTCATCATTGCATAAACTTTGCTGGCGGGTACGTATTATCCTATACAAAAAACATCACATCAATATTATTGAATTTCAATGCAAATGTTTGTCAACGTTCTTTTTTCTCCTTTTTTCATCGCATTCTTCTCGTGTTCTTTATTTGCATATTTGTACACATAAAGCTACAACTGCTCATGTCCAAAGGGTATGGAATTGAGTACAGAAGATTCTTCTCTATGTCGTGACATCGATGAATGCGAATTTGATTCCCCATGCGAGCATATTTGTGAAAATACTGAAGGAAGGTAAAGAAAATGATGAGTATAAAACATGTACTGCAATGCGATATTGTATTAGTATTAATACACACTGTGTATATTTGATAGAGAGATAAAGGAGAAAAATATAGAGAATTCTACTTCAGGCTGCTTTTGAAAATAGAAATAAAAACTCGCCGAAAAAATTTTCAATAACAAAGATTAAAAAGAAGTTGGAAAGGATTTTGTTTAAATTTTTGTCATTTCATTTGAAAGTTTCTCAGAATTGGAATGAAATCTTTTCTATCATGTTCAAAGGTTTAATAAAGAACTCAATG
Source organism: Chironomus tentans (assembly GCA_963573255.1). NCBI lineage: Eukaryota > Metazoa > Arthropoda > Insecta > Diptera > Chironomidae > Chironomus > Chironomus tentans. The sequence continues at coordinate 56,196,977 of OY754302.1, read as the reverse complement.
ATTTATTCTTCCAATTGAATAAGACATATTTTCATCTAGATATCTATTGAAGCTTTGATACTTTGAAGATTTTAAATTTATCCAAAGTATATTATTATATTAGGAAGATGAACAAAAGAGAAAAAAAAATTCAACTTTATTCAAAGTGCATCATACAAAAGTCTTAAATAGTAACTCATAGTGACGTTGTCAGTATGTTAATAATGTCCGAAGTGATTATACTCAGACATACGTTACCTAGACAAAAATATTTACAAACTATAACTATAACAAAGTTGTTGCCTAGTTTGATGTGTCTAAATAAACAAGAAAAAAAATTCAGTTTTTCTATAACTCAAAGTAACAGAAATTCTTTTCGAAAATTTTTCATGATGACACAGTAAGGCAGGATGTTTTTATGACATTTTAGATTTGTCGAACTATGCACGTCATTTCAATAATGGTAAGTTTATGCATTTTTTCTTGTTCCTGTTCATCGTATGAAACATGTTTGAAATTCTTCTCTGTTTAAATTTTTCTCTTATCTCGTTTCATTTCCTTTCACATTTTTAAAAGCATTTCAAATATCATATAAGAAAGAAAGTTTTGTATTTTTTGCACATCCTTATTCTCTTCATCTCTCTCATACACACACACTCAAACACACAATTTTCCTTGTTCATTTTTTCTATTTTAAAAAACTTTAGCTTCATCTGCAAGTGCAATAATGGATATGAACTATCAAACGATGATACGAGCTGTATAGATATCGATGAATGTAGATTGGGAATTCATGAATGTGAAGGAGCTTGCACGAATACGGAAGGAAGTTACACATGTTCATGCCCAAAAGACTTAATTCTTGCTGCCGATGGAAAGAGCTGTGAGAATCCTGATTCATGTGCATCGAATAATGGTGGTTGTAGCCAATTATGTGAATTCCATAATAATCACACAGTTTGTTCATGTCGAAGGGGCTTTATGATCGATGAACACGATAGAGCACAATGCAATGATATAAATGAATGTAATAACGAGCACAGGTAATTGAATTTTATCATTTTTTCATGTATACGCATAGAATTTTTTATGACTATCCATTCTGTTGCTCTATGGTCGGTGGATGTAAATTTGCAATTCATGTCGTGTTATTATAATCATATAATGTCATACGAATCATGCCGTATACAGCCATAAACAGCAGAAAAACTTTGCGTCCCTTTAATTAAATTGTTGCATTTTTGATTCTATTTTATTTTCATGTATGGTTGACTCTGCTGTGTGTAGCTGTCAACAACAGTGTGTGAACATTGTCGGTTCTTATCGTTGTGAATGCTTTTCCGGGTTTAAAGCGAACGAAAATGAGCAGTGCATAGACATTGATGAATGTAAAATAGGAAGCTTCCGTTGTCCACCAGCAGCAAATTGCATTAACACAGCCGGCTCATATAAATGCGTTTGCCCGAATGGTTCTAAATTATCACGCGATAAAACCGAATGTATTGAAATCAAAAATGAATGTAAGCCATTAATAGTGAAGAATGGCCAAGCACGATGTTCACGCTCGAGGTAAGAATGAACTGAAAAAAAATTGTATAAAAATTAATTTTTGTTGTTGTTGCTGTTGTGTTGGGCAATAATTTTCAATTTAATTTTCTTTCTTTTGTGTACATTCTGTTGTTGCTCTTGCTGTATTATGCTACATCCATAATTTTTCATTATATTTAAAGGCACAAAACACAGCTATTCTATCGTACAAAATGCGCAATTTCATGTGACAAAGGTTGGTATGAAATTTATGTGAACTTGGTTTTGCCTTCTTTCTCTCCTTTTACCTCAATAAACGTTCAATTTTCCATAAGAGCGATTGAAATCAATGGAAGAAATAAACGAGTTTGAAATCGCTTATAGATTAGAGAATTGAAGTGCATTAATGCATGAAATTCTTAAACGCTTCGGTTGTTCAGTTTTAAATGTTAAACTCTTAAAGACCTGTGGCTAGTAAAATTGTAAACTTTCATGTTAGGGGTCGTTCACTTATTACGTTACGCGAAAAACGAAATTTTAGAAACCCCCTCCCCCCCCCTTGTTACAAATTTTCCAAAAAAAAAATTTTTCTTTGTTTGACCTATTACAAAATCTCAGACCCCCCCCCCTCTCCAAGCGAACGTAATAAGTGAACGACCCTTTACTAGTCATCACAAAATGCACTCTACTTATCACATGTCCACACAATAACTGGTCGAATTCCATTCTTCTTTATTTTCACATCTAAGTGGTTGATTCTGTTTTTCAAAAGCAATGAATGAGAAAGAGAAGGCAAAAAACTGAACAATAGATTCATTCAAATTGCTTCAGCATTGACTTTCTGATTATTCTTCCTTTTTTCTTCCATAATAAAAGGATACAAATTACATGGACCATCGATTAAGCATTGTAATGGAACGGGACATTGGGACGATTATGGGAATCCAATCTGTATGCGTAAGTATCTTTTATGTAAGCGTTTATTGCCATCATAACTTTTTGACTTTTTATTCTGTTTTGATCTTTTTTCCGTTTTAATTTATCTGAAAAATCTTTCTTTTTATTGCTGGTTCATTATTATATATTTTATTCCGTAACTACATTCTCGATATAATCTCTACTGCTTACTTAAGTGAATGATTGAGGTAAACTCAATAAATATTCTTTTTATTTAATCCCCGGAGAAAATGACTTCGATGTTAAATAAACTTTACTAGAAACAGGAAAATGATGATGATGGAAATGCAATGCACTGAGTAAAAAACAAACTCAAAGTTTTTATCTGAAATGTAAATAATGAGGAAGTCAGATAAATTTGTTGTCTATTTTTTATAGCTTGAATTAGGGGGAAGACTACTTGGTGGAAAAAATCATTTTCCGCCAAAAAAATTTTTTCCGCCACGCACTTTTTGAGCTATATTTCCAAATTTACACATATTTCCTGGCAGAAAAAAGGTCAAAAGTTCTTATATTAAGGTTTTACACACTTTAGCATCAAAAATTTGATTCCTAGACCACTCTGAAAATTTTCCACCATGTAGTCTTCCCCCTGGCTTGAATATAAGCACATGAAGGATTTCGGTTTTTATAGTAAATTATTTGCTGTTATTTAGTTAGCGAACATGAATCAGTACAAAGTACCTCCAGTTTTTAATGAAACATTTAGTGTTTCACGAAAAGAGATTCTCTTTACTTAAAAAGCTACAGCTTTCTTTTTTGATGAATTTTGGTCATGTGACTGGAACTTTTAAGAAATCAAGTATTATTTGAAAGAATTGACAGTTGCAGAAAAATTTATTACAAATCAGGTTCTGTTTACACTTTTGCCGCTAGCCAAATCTACTGAATAATTTCATAGTGCCAATTAAGGAGTGATTGTCAGATGAAAATTGATTTTCGCTCCAATTTGCAAAGCATTCGGAAATATCCAGAATGCAGTTGAAACGCTTAATTGAATTTTGTTGGTGATTGATATGAACGTTTTGATAAAGAATCGATTTTTTTATGGAACTAAATTAGCATCATGCTCATGACTAATAATAAACTGCATATGAGTTTATTTTCGATTCAAAATCAGCCAAAACTTTTAAAAAAATTATCAATAAATCTCTTCAGTGTATATTTTATTTCCATCCATGTTCAGGAATTGTATTGTATGTAAGATATTATTGAGGAAAATAAGAACGGATGGTATTTTGTGCAATAAATTTGAACATATTTTTACAATATTAACATCTCTTCTTTTCCACTTCTGTATACAACATTTCATAAAATACATAGTTCATGTAAAGAATGAGCACAGAAAATAATTTGTTTTTCAAACCACTTTACGTTCATCTAGCTCTTGCATGTCCTCGTCTATTGAAGCCAGAATATGGAACAATTTTACCAACAAATTGCATGTATGGTGATACATTTGCTGGGGAACGATGCTTCCTACATTGTCCGAGTGGATATAAGGCATTAGGTAAACGAGTGGCTATATGTAATAGTAATCTTGAATGGCAACCAAATGCCGAGCTTCAATGCATTCCGGTTAGATCATCAAACGTTCAACTAACATCTCAGCATCAGCAGAAACAACACAGAGTCCAACAATATTCAGTCCGACCGACAATAAAATGTCCAGAAGATATGACAATTGTCAAACCGAAAAACCACGAAACAATATTAGTTCGAATAGAAAAGCCAGAGACAAATGTTGATTGGGATTTGTATGTTGATTCACAGCCATTATGGGGTAAGAAATTAGAAGCAACGTTGTCAACTGGTGCAACTGAAGTCACTTTTAGAGCAAGAAGTCCACATAATAATTTGTTCGACATGTGTCGAGTTATTGTCAATGTCATTGGTATGAAAAATATATTTTTTTTTCAATTTCTACGAAATTTTCAATTATTTTCCAACCATTGTGGTTAATTCATAGATCCAGTTCCACCTACTGTTACATATTGTCCGGAACCTTTCATCGTTCATCTCAATCCACATGAAACATCACGTCCTATTCACTGGAAGGAGCCATCATTTGAAAGCAAACATCCTCTCAAGCATGTTTTTAAATCAAAAGTGCCTGGACATACTTTCGGTGCTGGAACTCATGTAATCACGTATATAGCCACAGCACAGGAAGGACTAACCGCAAAATGTACTTTTAGAATAACTGTGAAAGGTACTATGTCGTGACTTACAATGTTGCATGCTATTTTTAAGGAGTATGAAAATTATTTGGGGTAGTGGCTTGAGCACATTGTTTTAATCTGTAAGGTGTTGAATATTTGCTTGTTGCTAAAAAATTTCGGATTCTTCTTAATTACTTGCCTCATTACATATTATTATTTTATTTTACACATTTAGATAGTATTTCATGATAAATAGCTCGTCATACCACAGCCTCAAAAATCTACCTGTATGTACATGTTAGATGTGCTCGATAGATAAAAATTGAATATACGTCCAAAAATAAGCAAATAATTTCAAATATTCTCATTTTTCCAGGGGCACATGAACCACAGCATCCAATTCAGAGGATTTCATTAGAGACAAACTCAATAGCGGAAAGCTATGATAATCAAAAACATCAGCACAACAAACCTCATCATCATCGCATGGAAAACCATAAATCGTATTTAATATGTCCCGGTAAATCACCGACTGAAATAGGCACAAATCAACCAGTGAGTATTAACATTTATATCAATAATCCCACACACCGTAACTCTAATCAACATGAAACGCATCAAACGAACAAAAATGAACGAACCAGTGACGAGATTTATTTGCGAATTGTGGAGAAAGAGTTTAATAAAAATCATGCAAATAACAATCATCATCAACATCATTATCACAAAATTAATGCTTATTATAATAATAAATTAATAACGAATTATGTCGAAAATACTTTAAGTGCCTCGGATGACGAGAAAAATATTATTGACAATAAAGTGAGACGAGGCAACAATAAAAATAATTTAATTATGAATAACAAGCATAATAGTAATGATCATAATAACAATAATAATAACAAGGATGTCGAGAATGGAAATGTTAAACATATTATTAATATTTATCATTGGATTGTGCATTCAACAGCAGATGAGTTTGTTTCAAGTGGAAAACAAATAAAAAGTGAGCAGAATTCAGCAGCAAAAAAGCATCATTGAAATGATGTTAAAAAAGTAGCATAACACAAGAAGTTGAAATTCAGAGAGTGAATGAATGAAAATAAAAATAAACAATGATAGAGCTCTCATGGGAGGAAGAACGAGGAAGAATATCAGATACAGTATGTATCTATTCTATCTATCTCGTTATCTGTCTATATGTTTAAATGTTCAACATGAGAATGAGGAGGAGGCTTCGTCCAAAAATACATATTAAGAATAACAGAGGGGAAAAAATATTTTTAAAACATTAAAAGAAGCATAAGAAGATGTGGGTGATTCTATGGAATGATTGAGACTAAATTTCATTTTGTGAACAGCCAGACAATTTTGGAAGATTCCTAAGGTTTTATACTAAAAAATCCCACTGAATCGATCCCCACCATTTGAATGGCCCTGCTCTCTGAAGATCAAGGAATGTTACTTTAATCATATTCAATACTCGAGTAATGGAAAATTGATCAATCCCTGATTAATATGTTATTTTACAAACAGTATTAAACAGCATGAGGAATTGATTTCTAGAACATTTTTGATTGCTTTCAACAGAAAATTTCTACTCCATTGCTGCCTAGTTTTGCTGAATTATTTTCTCGTTTATTCATTCCAAATGAAATTCCAAAGGTTGCTTGGTAACAGAAGTCTATCATTATTATTTGATTTTACTCATCCGAATTATACGAAGGCACTCAAGTTAAGTCAATTTTATCTGGCATATGACATACTTAAAAAAAATTTGTACAAATTCATAGAATAACCCATTTATTAGCAACAACAATGGGATCTAAAATCCTAGCCGGGGAAGCAAAAATGTTCATTTTATATCAAAAACATGCTGAATTTTCAAATAATCTACAGTGTGTGTGTGTGTGGAATAATAGAAAGCAGTAGTGAAAAAGGCAACAGTCCAAATTCTCTTGTCAATTATAAATTGCAAAGATAGGAAATACTGCAGAAACATTTTATAGTTGTTCTATGCTGAGTAAAATGATGATATAAAACGTGTTTATGTTATGCTTATCTATTTTCCTTTTATAAAATGATATTTTTATTCTGATAAATTTCATTTCTACTGCTGCTTTTTTCCCTATGAGTGATTCAAAAAAAAACTTTCTGCACACAAAAAAAAGTTTTTTCATTTTTATGGTGAAAAAATTGAGATTGAAAAACAAAACTGTTTCATGCTGAATGTGATGAATGAAAATTTTCCTCTCTGCTCCCATGTTGAACATTTTCATTTCATTTTATGATTTTTTTTTTCGAAAAAAGTTGAAGTAAAATTTTTTTTCTGATTTTATTTTATTTTTTGTGCTGCTTTATAATTATGTTGAAAATTTTGAGTACTGTTTCAAGTTCATATAAATTTCATTGAATGAGTGCTCACATCATGAAGTCTGCTATTCAGTATATCCTCAAATTTCAACGCAATTAACCGCCAAGATGTGGAAATATTTCAGTTAAATTGGATTGAAAATTATAAAGAACATCTGGGACAACTTTTTGATTAATTTGAATGAAAATTTTTGTTTAAGGGGAGATCAACTTTTTAGAAATTGAAAAATTTCTTTTTCATTCCTGCTGTTTTCGTCTAAATTTTCCAATTTTTAAGTTTTTCTGCTTAAAGCTTTAAAAAAAATTTATTTCTTTTAAATTATTTTCCCTCCTTCTTGCAATTTAATTTCATTAATCTTAAACCTCAGGTGTCTCTTTCTTATAAAACTTTCCAATCCTTGAAACTTTTCATATCCGAATCAATTGTTTAAATTAATTTAATTAATTTTAATTTTCATGCCTTATTTATTTAAATTAACATTGATTTTAATCTTGTTTTAACAACACATACTGAAGCACAAGGACAATTAAAAAAGCTGTTCAAACTTTATAACTGTGATTTAGTGTTAATTAAATTAATTACATTTTCAATATATACGAATGTCATTCAAAAAAATAAATAATATAATAAAAATTGAATAACATGTTCAAAAATGCATTGAATAGAGCGCAATTTTGATGGAAAATAACATACAGTTCTGTTACATTTAATTCGGTATGGTCAGTACAATCGAATGATCTATATTTCATTATCTTATTTGAAAGAAATCTTTGAAAATTAATATAAATGTAAGTGCTGATGGATGCATGAAGCATTGTTTGAAGAAAAAAAATTATAAATGCAACTTACTGATTCAGAATTTCTTGACAGAATTAATTTTCTTTAATATATCTTGAATGACCTCGATCTATCAATAATTTAAAAAAATAATGTCTAAATAGACTTCAAGCTAACCATCTACGTCCTCAAAATTGCGCTAAGCATTAAAGATTCTTGCTGTGTATTTCAATTTATTTTTTAAGTATTATTTTACCATTTGTATTTAAATCTCAATAAAATGAGACATGTTTTTATTGTTTGTGCCTAATGATTGTCTGGGAAAGTTTAATTAAATTTTTATTTTTGTTCAACCTAATCTAATTTAATTAATAAAGCTAACGAGAGTTTTGTAGAATGAAAAAACACTGAAAATTTTTAATAAATTTTTAATTTCACAAACTCAATAAAAGTTTTCTAATCAAACTGTAATAAAAGACATTCAAAAACTAATTCATAATGTAAAGATATTTTCTTCCATAGCATATATATATATTTCAGAGGAGATGAATATTGAGAAAGGGATTTTGAACTTGAGATGAAAGGTCGTAAACGTTTTGGACAAAAATTAATTTTGAGCGATAATGTAGATTCTCGTTCAATTCATCAAACAAACTTAAATTTGTATACGTTCATCCAAATTTAGACAAAACTCTAGACCATTTATTATTTTCTAATATCAAAAGCTATTCCCATTACTCATGAGTGTATACATAACTGTAATTAAGAGACAAATTCCATAAATGATTAATTCCAAATAGTCATTCCCATTGGAAATTCTAGCATTTAATCTCCAAACTTGATATCATTTTGATGCTTTGACTAATTACAATGAATTTTAAAATGCCAACATAGATGCATAGATACTGGAACATCCAATGTAGATAAATTTTAATTCATTTGATACCCAATAAATTTTTAATTACTCAAGGCTTTGAAATGAACAAAATTGGAAATTGAAATTTGATTTTCGTGATAAATTGGAAAAAGATTCTCCATTTCAATTTTTACTATTTGACATCGCATTTTCAATTTTTAATGAGTCTGCAGAAGTATCAATTCGATACAATCTGAGTTTTAATGTGGAGCAATTATTTGCTTTTTTAGTACCTATTTCCATTTCAATTGTCATTTTTGGGTCAGAAATTTATTTTCGATTGCTTCACTCAACTGAAAATTGTTAAAAAGAAGCATTTATTGAATTTAAATTACGCCATCATAGCTTGCCGGGGTCATTCATTTTTGACGTCCAACATTTAGTCTGAAGTTTTGTTGCACTCAATTGATTTTATTTTTGTCATAAAAACAGTCATTGGCAACAACTAAATTGTTTTAATAGGCAATGAATTGACAGAACTTTATTGCTTCGAAAACTCTGACCATAACTAATCAATACTAATTTCTACATCAATAGAGCTGAAACGATAGTTTGCTGCCTTAATGAGACTCATTTGTCTAACTTATCTCTGAATAATTTGTTGATGTGATAACAAAAGTCCCAAATGCTATAGTCTCTCAAAAAAGGCCCACAAGCAATAAAGATTCTTTTTTATTGTCTTGAGCAAGTCTAAAGCAATTTGGAGAAACTTTTTTTGTCTGATTTAATACGGCACTAAAATGCGCTCCGTTTCGTGCCAAATCACGGGGTCCGCTTTCATCTCTCTTCATATTTCGTAAAACAATTAAATTTTAATTTTGCCTAAAAGCGTTCGCAAACTCGAGAAATGAACAAAAGTGAGGAAAAAGTTTTTCACGTTAATTCTCATGAAAGAAGCAAAGAAGGAAATTGAAAATGTTTTCAATTAACGACATGGAAGGAAAAAATAAGAAAGTTTGAGAATTTTTCCAGCTCATTCCCGTTATTTCCGTTAAATTACACAACAACACAAGAAACTGAAAATTATTACTTCATAATAGAAAATAAATAAGAAGATTTTCCTTCCTTAATTTTCTTCTTCTTACTACAATTTAATTAGTGGCACTTACCTCGAGGCTGTGTAATCAAAAATGTCAAGGTACATCGGAGAATTCATAATAATAATCAACAACAGCAGCACAAAGAGCATTATCAAAATCAACAACATTCTCCTCATCAACTGAGAAAGCATCAACAAAATCCTCAGGCAGCTACACACAGGCAGCATCCAACGGGTAGACAACTGAATGAAGAATTTACACAAGCGAAGAATCAACTGAGACGTAAGCGAAATTCTGAATGTTTTTCCTCCTTGCCTCAAAAATTTCATTTTAATTTTAATTTATTTTCTACAGAAAATAGGTTGAGATATTATTCATCATGGGATACACAGAGACAACGTCAACAGAAGGAGCTTGCAGCTCAACAACAGCAACAAACAACGCAGCATCACCCACATAGACATCATCATCAGCAATTATACCATACTTATGCACCAGCTGCTCATTGGGACTAGAAGAACTTTACGAAAACTTCTTGCACTGCAATAAAGCGCTTAAATTACCGAAACTAATGCGATTTAAAATGAGAAAAAAGTGCTCGTAATACTAACAGTGAATTTTCTTTTTTGTAATACTTCATGTAACGTAATACCTCAAATTATATATAAATAAAAAGTTTCATTTTCTAGTGAAATCATTAACGATGTGAAATGTTTAATGGTAGCTTTTTTGAGTTGTTTTCGCTCTCATCTACATAATTTTTCTAAATTGAATTTCTAATGGGCAATCTATAGAAAAGCTTTCTACTAGAGGATGTTTTTGTGATGTTCTTTTACTCTGAGTTTGTGAAATGTAATTTGGAAAATAAACAATTTTACTTCATTATGTCAACTGGATCTTATTGTATTGGGCATGGTGTATCTGATCTTATTATATTGACTGTACCTAAGTACCCATACGTAATATTGATGTGAAAATTGATGCGAATATGATAATTTATTTTTAGTATATTTACAAATTTGTTTAACTTTTATTAAAATAAAATTCAACCTAGCTTTAAGATTTCCATTTTTCATCATTACTTATAAGATACCATGTTTCTAAATCTAAATGATGAAGGAAAATTTGTTCCTTATTAAAACCAAAAATTTCTTCAACAAGAAATTACTTTTCGAAAATATTTTGATAACATTTCTCAGTCGATTTGATATCAAAATAGCTTCTGTTGTAGGCAGGTAAAAATTTGAGAAAGTAAAAGAAGAAAGTCATTGAGAAGATGTATCGCAATATCAACACGAATCTTTTGCTGATTATTTCGAAATGTCAAGCATAGATCTCACAGAGATAGGTAAACAAAATAATTGATTGAGTTAAATTTTCTTCTGAAAATAATTTGATTTCGAACTTTTGTTATATATTTTGTAGATTAAGAAAATTTGTTTTGATAGGATTTAACAATCATGTTAAACACTGCTTCTAGATTCAAAAATTTAGCAAAATGTTTTACAAATCACCAAACCGAGCATCTTAAAAATTCAAATCTCATCACAAAAGCATCAGCTCTGTTTCATTTGCTATGAATTTTTCGCGCTAAACTCTTCAAAGCTATATTATAAAAAAAATGGAAATTCAGATCCAGTACTTAAAGCAAGAATACCTTATATATTTTAAGTTAAGAAATTTCATCATTGTTTTTTAACAGTAATCTACTCATGATAAATGACGGGATGAAAAAAAAATTAATTAATTCGTACTTTTGAAAATCAATTGTGTAAGAATATAGAAAGCTCAGCGTCGGCTTAATAGAATGTCAAGGATTTGTCTGCTACTTCTAATCTCTTGTAATGAACTTTTGATGAGATATATTTTGAACATAAATTTTTAAATAAAGACAAAAAAGTGAAGCCCATAAAAATATCATCAATATTTATGTATTTTCAATTTACGATGCCAATATCTCAACTTACTTAAGCACACGCATGTTTGTGAATAAAAAATCAAGGAACCAAATTCCCATAGAATGTTTAAAATACCATCGATGCATATAAAAATGTGTGCCCTAGATCTAAATGTTAAAAGCCTAAAAGCTTTACTCTGTTTCTGCCGGTTCATAGGATGTGTACGCACTGGATTTACACAGCATTAAAATTTGTAGTCATAAAAATTTAATGTAAACTGATTCCATAAATATTCTATGTGAAAAAGGGAAAAAAATTATACATCTCAGTAGGCATTGCAAAAAAATATTTCATAAATTTTCGTTAAAAAAATTCACACAAAAAATGTCTGGAAAATCTTCAAAATTAACAGTAGAAAAAACTGAAATTACATACGATCATCATGGCTACAAATTGGACGATCCATCATTGAAAGGATTAAATCGATATTTTAATAATTCAACAATTCGAGGGAGAGCAAATGTCGCTGCAACAACAATTGGATTGATATTTGGCCTTGTCATTTTCAACAAAGTTAAGAAACTTTTCGGCACAAGTAATACAGAAAATCCATTAGATAAAGCTCAAGTTTAAATTGGAAATGAAAAAGAAAAACTTTCATGACCTTTAACGAAATAAAAATGAGGGGAAAATAAAAATAAAAATTTGCATAAACCTGAAGCATTTGCCTTAAAAAAATAAAACGAAGAACATCTTTTTCCTTCATCATCATTTTCATGTTTCAGACTTAATCTTTTAATGTATTTCACTGCACATTCCTGATAAGATTTTATAAAGGAAAACGAAAGAAGTGAAAACTGCATTTGAATATTTCACTCATTTTGTTTGCAATAAAGGTAAAAGCATTCTCTAAGCTTCTTTAGATGGAGAAAAGAAGCATAACGAAAAAGGGATTTTTAACAAATGTGATATTATACATTTATATTTAAATGTGGCAGTACAATAAGATTTTAAATACATTCTCATTTAAAATAACAAGTTTAAAATTAAATTCCATTTCATAAAAGTATTCCATGCAAACTGCCACGACAAAATTTTGCAACTTAATGCAATTTTTGTGTTTTTTTGGAAAATTTTTTTTTAAATGAAAAGCACTTAATGTTATTGTGAGGCATTTGCATCATGATTTTCTTTTGTTTAAATTCTGTTGTTTTGATGGATAAGTTTGTATTTTTCATGTGGCACATCCCATAAAATTAAAAATGGAATTAATTTACAAGGAGCGTAATTATTCTGTTGGGAACTAATTTATTTTCTCTACATTTAGAGCTTTATAGTCAATGCTTTTCAAGTTGTTAGATTCAGCAACGATAGCCGCCCTATCTATGCATTAATTAAACAAAGTCATTGAAGAAATTTCCCAAAACATCTCTTTCGAAAAACGGAAACAAAAATAAACGAGGCAGTGAAAAATGATTCCGAAAATCTCCATAAAACATCCATTTTGCTTGTAAAGTACATAACATTATAACACCCTTCAACTCCCAGGTGTGAAAATTAAAGCTCCAATAAATATATTTCCTCATTAAAATACCTTTAATTCTGCGAAGTATTTTCACTCATTCCTGCTTACTTGACTCCTTTTATATTTATTATTTTTATACATTGCATTCGCAAGGCACTTTATACACATCATAAAAAATGTAATTACTTTTTTCTCTCTCAGCAAAGGGTTTAACAACATATTAAAAACTTGAATACACATTAAAAAAATAAGAAAAAAAAATTTCGTTACAAAAAATAAAATTCAAATGCCTTTTTTAATCATACGCTCTATATTGAACGTTGATTGAACGTAGAAGAAACATTTGAGCCTTAGGATTTATTTTAAAAATGCGACGAAAACGATTATGTGAGTAATGCACAAGCTTGAACTAGTTCCTTTTTTACAAAATCATTATACTGAGTGAGTCCTGTACATGACGTAGCCAGGGTGGAAGGGGAGCTTTTGGAGATACGTGTCCCCTATCCGAAAATTAAAGGTTCATACCAAAAAAAAATTTATTGACAAAATTTTTGAAAATTTCTTAAAAAATTTTGCGCCCATATTACTTATTAAAATATATCATCAATGAAGATCAACTATGATGGCTAAGCTATCTTTATTAAATGATTATATTCTATTATTTCTGCACATTGTCATACATAGTTTCAAGTCAACAATAAAAAAATTCAAAGGAGTTTTGCTACTAAAAATTACCAAAATAAAAAAATCCTTTCAAGAGGTGCAAAATGTAAGAAAAAATTCTTTTGAATTGTATAAATTTACGAGAATGTACATTTATGGAGGCACTTTCCTTAACTGTTATTGCATTCAAGATTACTTCACTTGCTTTTATTACTCCACTTGAAATACCATAAAAGGAAACAAAATTTTCAATAACAAGAAAGGTATTTGAATGACGTAAGTGTTCACTCCAAGGTTTTTTCTCAAAACGGTTTTTGAACTCAATGCAGTCAAGTTACTGTGTTTTTGCGTTTTTTAAAGTTAAACTGAGTACGAATTTACAGAATCACATTAAAAGTATGAGCACGTTTATTATTTTTATCGAGCGTATTTTTCCATACTCAATACTGCTTTATGACTGTATCATATTGAGGTTTAATACCATAACAATATATTTGTGAGTTTATAGCATTGATGTATCGTATATAGAGCGATTATTAATATAAAACGATGATATTAATGGAAATAACATTAGCATAAAAAGTGAATTTTCTGCAACATTAATAAGGTGTGTAATGGGAATATTCGGTTTTAAAATGAGTCACCTATCACTTTGATGTTTTCGATGCTTTTCCTCGATCCCATGAAAATATGGTGTGATAAATAATTTTAATATTCCAGTGATTTTAATATCCAATAAAATGTCTCTCTATAATAACCATCGACGTAAACCTGCGCCATTTTGCATTACAATATCAATTTCTTGTTCACAATTCAACAGAATCTTTCCATAGAAGCGTCAAAACATTTTGAAATTTAATGTCTGGCGGCATTAAAAGTTGAATTCATTCATATTTTTTCTATTCTATTTATTTTAACTATTGTAGAACTGAATTTAATCAAATAAATCAAGATTTCAATGTGAATCCAATTTTCTGTGCTTCCTTTTTCAATGCCACATAACAAAAAAAATTCTTTTTTCTCTCCAATCCAAAAATTTTTCTACTGTTTTTCAATCGAGATTGTGCACATAAAAAAATTTCAAAGTTTTCATTTTGTTAGTTTTCGGTTTTTCTTTGCTGAGTTTTTCTACTTCATATATCAGATGAAAAATGCAATGAGAATTTTTTTTCTATTAAAACTGGTCAGTATCCAATATGACCTCTTAGATATCTCAGATGGTTTTAAAAGTTTCAAAAAATTGGAACAAAATGCCATGACTTCAGTTCTACCTGTGTGGTAAATTGTGTGGAATTTTGCAAGTAGATTCTTTCGTTGGTTTTTCATTATGCAATATCCATTTTTGCAAAGGAAAAATTAATGGATTAAAAATTAAAAATTCTATGGAGCTTAATGCAATTAAATAGAAGCTGGACATTTTATATTCAAGGTTATGTGAATTTTGTAAAGCAATAAAATACTGATCACGAGAAATTTGGTAAAAATATACCACAAATACTTCCACAAGTGTACCCTAAACGTTGATTTCATCCAATAAGTCCCCAAGATTGTCAACATAATAAGCACAATCAGATGACAAAGAAATTTTCACAGATAATTTCAGCAGACCTTGTCGAAAATCACTCGAAACCTTTATTTTATCGAATTATGGAGGAGCAGCATCTAGTATAGTCAGGCACGCATACATTAGTTATTTCATTAAGAAGAAGAAGAACGAGAAGCTTCAGAGTATTATTAAATTGGCTTCATTTTCTTTCCAATTTTCACGCATCTTCAAATTTTTCTTCCTGACTGACATAAAATAATAGAAAGCAAAGAAGATGCGAACAGAAAGTTCCTTTGCTTTTTTTCATCAAGAAAAAAACAACAAAAAGAAAGGAGGGAAGAAAATTCTATCTAATATTTCTTCACTTCTGTTGAGCTAGAGCTGCAAACTTCCCGAAAATGATTTTTTATGAATTTTGGTCACGACTTTGTCTACTCAATCAGTATTTCTGTATCAGTGATAATATATCTTACACACGAGATGATGAAGGAGAACCGAAAAAAAATTCCAAAGTCATGTGCCATCCCTCATATCTCTCTATACATACGTGTCTGTTTATGGATACAAAATAAATGTATGTCATAGATACACACTGCCATGGCGTGTCATGAAAGCAATTTAATATTTCATGGTCATATTATTATGACAGAGGGGAACCTTCGACGAATTATATGAACAGGAAGGAATGGCAGAAGGCACATTTTTGATGTACGTACGCACGAAAAATAAAATTAATTCAGGGCACTAACGAAACGAGAAAAAAGAAAAAAGATTGAAACTCATCGTGTTGATGATGATAATGATGGTTATTCAGTGAAGTGTGGAGGAAGATCAATATGTATGTATGAATGTCCGGACATTAAATAAATATTTTTCATCTTCCTTCCTTCCATCCATTCAAGCATAATAGAATGAAGCACAGCAGCAGTCTCTCGACTTGACACGAAATGAAAAGCGATGGGAACTTTTTTCCTTCCTCTTTGCTCTGCTTTTATTCTTTTATTATTATATTGCGTTGCTTATTAAGTGATGCAATTCATAGATAAGAATATATGGGAAAATGAGACCGAAATCTTTTCATTCCTCACATTACATGCTATGCTCCTTTTGCTCTCGAAAATGGAAATTTATAGTCCTTAAGATAAAATGATGCTTATGCTTATGCTTTGACTTTTCTTTCTCTCCTCTCATTCATATTTCTTATTCTGCATGCTGAAGCTTATTTTTGTATGGTAAATGGTAAAGAAAAGGAAATAAAGAAAGTCCATTTAGAAATGATAAACCAATGAAGCTATATCTTTATGTCCCGTGCATATTTCTTTATTATCAGCACAGAACGATTTCTTGCATTCATCCTCTCTATTTATTCCTTTATTTTCTTTATTATCCTTCGCTCACCCCCACTCATTTTGGAAGCATTTGCGGATTATTTGTGCTTATATCCATTTAAGGCGTATGCACTATGGCAACTGTAATTTAAAAAGAACATTTGCTCACACGTGTGACATTTTTTCACATTTCATTGCGTTTATTAAAATAAAATAATTGGAATTGGAGCAAAAAAGAGAAAAAATATGTTTTTATCAACATGACATTTTTTAAAATATATGAAATGTAGGTGTTCTTAGAATTCATTAATGAAGGTAGATTAAAATGCTTGATGACATGTAATTTATAATGCTTAATCATTTTTAAAAAATATTTTCAATCAACAGTCGAAAATTCTTGAAAACAACCTACGACATTATTAACTCATAAATAACCCAAAATGCTGCTTAAAAGTTCAATCTCCAAAAATAATTTTATAATGAAAAAGTTTTTTTTATGGGTAATTCCATGAGTGAAAAAACGCTTCGAAAATTAAATTTTTCTTAATTTCTCTTAAATACAAAAAGTTAAGCTTAATGTTATACATTTAGCCTATGTAAAATTAAAATATCTATCTTCCTACATACCATTTATCTGATTTATATATGTCTGTTTCAAGATATTTTAATTAATGTGTTGTCACTTAGTTAACACTACAAAAAGATGTTCTTAAATTTTCTCAACAATTTCATTAAATACGCTATATTATGGCTAAAAGACACATTATATATGTTTAAAAGTATAAATCACTTCATCCTGAGTAGTTTATTACTCCTTTCATACTTTAATTAAGTGTAAAATCGCAAAAAATGTGTCACTTGGTTAACAAACAGAAAATTATTACAGAGCACAAAAACTTTCAAATTTTCAAAATCCGTTAAATCTTAAAGAATTGATTCGATATATTAATATAATTAAGGCCTAAAAAGATGTTGAATTAATTTTAAAGTATTGATATCTTGAAACTTAATTCCTTTATATTGTTGTAACTTCACTAATTATCTAAGGAAATTATTTAATCATTAATTAAAGAAAATTTCTTAACGGTTTTCAGAAATTTGAACTGAAACAAGTAAAAAAATATCAATTGGATTTTAACTGGTTGCACTTCATATTCATTATTGAGTATTTCCAAGAAGAAACTTCTCTTAAAACTCAGCTACACTTAATTTTCACCATCTAATATCCAATGAGGGCAAATTTTAAGCAATATATCTCAAAAATCAGATCAGCTATTTTTATCCAAAAATCTACATTCAACATTATAAAGCTGTTGGGCAATTCTCCACAGGGTAAATCGAAAATTTTTGATTTAAAATGATTTTTTTGCAAAAACTTTCCACTAAAACTAGCCAGTTCTTTAGCTTATCTGATGTATTTTTTCATTTCCTATTTGATAATTTAATTAAATAAGTAATAATAAACTTAATTAACAAGATATTTTGATTCTTTGGTCAAAATCTTTGTGACCAAAAATTGAATTTTTCCAAAATTCGAGTAAGAGAATTGAAAATTAGCTATTAAATCCCCATTTTTACAATTATAAACACATGTGAGATGATAGATAATGCTTAGTTCTATGATATTCTTCTTACATTACTAACCAATATTGTTTAATTAAGGAGAAAAATCGATTCTCCAAACGTCAACCTAATGTCACAAAAATTTCAACGACGCTTTGCAGGGGAACATCAGCTCCCTAAAATTCAAAATAAAAAAAAATCGTTATAACATAATCTTTTATTTCTCCATTATTAGCTTCTCAAAATATATTTAATTTACTTAAATGATCACCAGAAGACGATTTTGTTATTGAATTGAGATTATATTAGCTTTAATTTAAGCTTTGAATTTATACTACATTTAATTTTGATAAGTTTTTAACGGTTTTCACAAATTTGAATTTACAAGTAGAAGAAGAATTGTAACTCCCTTTTGAAAAATTCAACTCATCTGAAGAATTGCCCTGTTGTGAAGCTAACAGCAACCTAAAAAACTATGCTAATTCAAAAAAGTGACATTTTACATCTAAGTAATCTATAACATCTTCAACATGTTAAAAGTTGTCAAACATCATTTAACTCCATTCAAAATAAAATGTTTTTTCTGAAGATGAAAGAGAAGAAATAAACTAGTAATACGTCCACGGGCTCGCGGGACGGAAGCGCATTTTCCTGCAAAGCAAACTACGCAGAGAACTGACGCAAAAAGTTAGTTAGATATCCATAATTATACACTCATAGAAATAATTGTACAGTTTTGATTTGACTAATACTAACATTTTTTCTATGAGTGTAGGTACAGTAATCTACATACCAAATTTCAATTAATTTGATCAAAGTTATAGCAAAAAAGAGTTTGGCGTAGGTTTAAAAATTTTTACTTCTTTAGGGTCCCTGGATTAGTAGTTACATTTTGACACCAAAATGAAATTTCTAGGTAGTTCCTGTAAAGAGGAGTTGCTGTGACGAACGGACGGACGGACGGACAAAGTGAGGACATAAGCGCCTTTTTTTCAAAGGAAAATGCGCTAAAAAGACATTAACAACAGTTAGCAATCCTTAAAAAGTCTTCCTTTTGCCTTATTTACATGAGCAATATCATCAGCAACTATAAAAGGAAGATCCGGAAATTTCTGCTTTCTTTTCTTATTCCATGTCTTCAAACAAATATTCATTATTTTATGTATTTTTGGTCCTACATTTATTATTATGGAGAAAAGTAGAATATCACCCCATACATGTTGTTATCAAAGATTGCTAGCGCCAACCGTGTACCAAAGATTTATTCTTTATTGGTTTTTTCCATTTCCCATATATAACACATGTTCTTTATTATTTTTCATTTATTGTTTTCCTTTGCTCTTCTACTCACTGTTGATGCAGAAAGAAATAACAGAAAAGATACATAAAAATATTTGAATAGATGGGGAGGAAGCACACACAAGCACAAAAAATAGTTCGCAATAACATTAAAATTAAAATTGGTAAATCTATGATAATTATTAAGTCATGAAGCTACAAAAAAGAAAAGAAGTAGAAATCATGATTGTTTTCATAAAATTAATGCAACATGAAATGGGAAGGAAAAACTACTTTGGTATTAAATGAATATTTTATCATAATCATTGTTTGTGGTAGAAAGTTTTCTTCCTACTTCCTACTTGCACACGACCGTCATATTCTGTTTAATATTTTAAATGAAAACATTAACATGTATAAAGTAAAAATTGGGTAGGAACTGGGTTGTCGTTTTTCTTGCTTCGTTGGATTATGATAAAAAATGAAATTTTGTTATTATAAAAATTTTATGATTTCGGTTACTGGTTCTTCATTTTTTATTTGTTAATTCTTGGAAAATAATTATTTTCCGGAAACCCAATATTTATAATTTATATTTTAAAAAACTAAATTTTAGCTGAAAATGATTCATAATTCATATTACCAAATTCCTAGTGAAAGAAAGTAATAAAACGTCAAGATAATCATCATGATGAAAAATATTTGATGTATCATATTAAATTTTAATTTCCATGGCAAAATGTGAAAGAAAGAAGTGAACAAAATTGATTTTCATAAGGAAATTTTCCCCTTCATGAACATGAAAGGATTAGAAGTTATGACATAACTCTTCATTTTCATAAATTCAAACGAAACACATATGAACTTGTGGAAATAATAAGTGATATGAAAAAAATATATCATTGATGTTATATTTATGATTTTCTGCGAAGGAACTGTAGGTGTGAATTGAAACATTCAATAAAGGAAGTACTAGGAAATTTTCACATCAAACGCTTTATTAAAATTTAATGTGAACATTTTTAAGATGAGTTTTTTTCTTATTATTTAAATATCAAATGTCAGGAGTATTACGTACTAATGAAGCAATATTAAAATAGAATCTAATGGGTTATACTGAAACCTTTAGATAAAAATGTTATCCTTTTAAAAATTTAATCCAGTGTATTCCAAACTGTGTGTCGCCAAATATTCTAGGTGTGTCGCGAGATTTTTCCTACAATACCAAAAATGACCAGTTTTTTGAGACTTGCTCTAAAAAAAGGTCATGAAACTCAATTTTTGAGCAAGTTTTGCATGAATTTGTGAAAAATATATTTTTTGGTGTGTCGCGAAATTTTTTTGACTCAAAAGTGTGTCGCCAACCAAAAAAGTTTGGAAGACACTGATTTAATCCAATGTTAATTTTTAAATAATTGAAACAATTTTCTTTATATTTATAAAATTTGTCGATAAAAAGGTATCATATAAAATTTTACGTCTTCAAGATTGGCATATCTGCCCACACGATGGATTATGTCAATTATCCTCAATTAGTTATTTCATAAAAAGTTAAGATTGTCTTGAACTGACAGAAAACTTCTCAATTTAATTTTTAGCGCATTTTTTTAAAAAATATATATATATATATATTAATGATTTCTTCTAATGTAATTAATGATGCAAAATTCAGCGAGGTCATATTTGACTTAATCTGATGAAGTGAAGACATGATGTTATTTTAGAAGAAAAAATCATCACTCTTACCTCCCCTGTATTCGCAATCCATGTAAGTTGTTGCATGACCTAATAAATTTTATCATGAATTTTTATATATCCAAGTACTTACCTCCCCTCATTGTTGGTTATTAAATTTGAAATTTCATGAAAATTGTTTCTAAAAATATACTCAATGTACATTAAGTTTAAGTTGAGAATTTACGTCTATTACTTTCATATCGAAATCTTTTCTAATCTAAAATTCCATAAAATATTTATTCGCCAAGCACAACTTGAATATGTTAATAGACAGGTCTTGAATATTTATTTCAATTACCTTGAAGAGCTTTTGCTGAAAAATTAATAACGAAAAATGTTTTTTTGGGTCTACATGAGAAGAAGAAGGCACCGAAACTTATTTGCCATTTAGGCAGTAAATTTTTCTGCAACGTAAACAAAGCGGGGATGAAGTAAACAGTTCTCAAGAAATTGCTACAAGATAGGTGCAGAATGAAAATTGATGTTGTTGCTCACAAAACATTCTTCTTCATTTTTTGTCGGCACGAAGTTTAAGTGCAATGAACCAAAATGTAATAAATTTTATGAATTATCTTTCATGCATTAAAAAGAGCTTCCATAAAAATTTCTTTATCAAATCTTTTGTTAAGCAGTTATCAAAACTCATTAAATATTCATGAACACATTCTTCTTCCATTTATTCTTTGTTTTGTGACATTTATTATGTAAAAAAGATAATAAAAGTTTCTTTAAATATCAAAAGCTTTTTAATAATTAAACATCATTAAGATTTATATTCCTAATCTTGAAAATAAAATGGGTACATTCATGATTTTGAGTTGTAAATGATTATGTTGTTTTCTCTTATTGCTCACTTTAAATACTACTTTAATTAAATTACTTCATTGAAAACATTACAAATGCAAAATAAAGAAATAACAAAATTTGTTCAAGCAAATTCTTACATAAATCTCCGAAAAAATTACATTCCCAAAAAATAATTCATTTTAAATTGTCATTTGTTCTCATAAAATTTAATGGATTCATAAATAACTCCTTCCTCTTTTTCTCCCAAAAAATATTCGAATCCAAAACATTCCATTATATTCAAGAGTTTATATACCCACAAAAAAATCTCATTTTCATTCATGAAAAAATTCTCCATCGCTTCCAATTAAAACAAGAAGAAAGAAGCAAAAATGAACATCAGTGGTTTTGAAACGCAAGCATTTCAGTTTCACTTAAGTAAACTTATAGTTCAACTTTTTTATATGTGCTTGGAAATTTCTGAAACATTAACCTGTATATACGATGTGTACATCTCTCTATTACTGCAGAGACTTAGACAGCAAGACGAAGAAGTTATCAATGGAAATTTGTTTGTTCAAAGTTACGCAAGAAGAGATTTTATATAATTTTCTTCGACGTAAAAATGAGTTCCCTTCTGATATGCCATTTATCTCCCTTCCTCACTCCTCACTTTGTGTATTACTTTGTTAGTCTTACTGAATGAAAAAAAATCATCCTTTAGTAACTTTTCGTTTATTTTCAATGTTAAAAAGGATGCTTTGGAATGAGATGATGATGGCGATAGAACAATAAAAAAAGTCCTAGAACATAAAGATAAATCCATGAGCAATAAAAATAAAGACAGAGAGATACAAAATTAGTAAAATTTCTTAATGCGAATTCGACTGCGATAATAAAAAAAGTTAAGTCGAAACGACACATAAGGAATAAATATAAAAATTATTTTTCGCTTCACATCAAGTCTTAATAGATAATTTGCTTCATATGATGATGATGATTGCAATTTTATTATTTTTTCATGATCAAAATCGCAATTAAATAAATTGAGCGAAGAAGCTTCTTTGTTGTGTCGTGCTTTTCGCATATGAATAGAGACGAAAATAATTTGTAAAAGAAGAAGCTTAGAAGACTTTGTGAATTTTTTCGCAAGCAACTCAATATTTAATCATAAATTTACTATTAGATTATATATTGCGATTCTTTTATGAAACTATAAAAATGATAAATTCTTGTTGGAAGTGATTGTTAAAGAATGTTATGAAAGTTAGCAATCAATTGTCGTATATAATTAGAGCTAATTATAATGAGTATGATTTTAGATTGTTTATTTGGTAAATATTATATTTATGACGATTGTCCTAGATTTGGAGTATCAAGAATGATGGATCAATAAAATTTCTGAAGAAATCTTTGGATCGATAGAAAATGAATTCCAGGATACAACAAGATATAGTAAACAATAAACTACAGTTTTTTAACTAGCAATTTGCTTTAACTTTTCCATTCACATTAATTGTTTTCCCTCCCTTAACTACAATTTTATTCTAATTGCTGTACTTGATATTTCTCTTCTGCTAGAATTTAAATTTATTTGATTCTCAATGCAATAAAATTTAATTTTCCATTCATTCTCGTCGACTTGAAGAAAAAAGTAGCAAAAAAGTCAAATAAAAGAAAGTTTTGTCCGCTCAAAAATTTCCTTTTAACTATTTTTGAAGAAGGAAAGAAACAATGTAATAAAAGTCTTGAGTGGGAGTAAAATTAATTATTTGCCTTCAACAAAAAGGAGCACCTCAATAAAATTTTGTACTTTAATTATCGACATTCAAGCGTTGATGAAAGTCAAGTAAAAGATGTGCCTTCCAAGATAATCGGATTACTAATTATAAGAAAAAGTTCTTCGATGATCAAACTTTGCCATTAAAATCCATAAGTGCATATAAAACTTTCTCTGCGTGTGTTAGTAGACGGAAAGGAAAGCAGTAGGAAAATTAATAATAAATCGTAGGCAACAGCAGAACGACATAATTTTAAAGTTCTACATCTTTGCTCTCTCAATTATTCGTCCCACGTGAGGTAATTTAGTTGAAAATCTGTGCACGAATAAATTTCCCTTCCTCCTTTCTCCTTCCTGATGTCTCCTATTTCAGTTTAACGTAAATGAGTAAGTTTCTGTAAGTGAGTGAATAATAAGATTTCTTTCTTGCAAGTGTCACGTAGATTTCAGTTGAAGTTCCTTCACATTCCATTTTTACTTCTTTTATTGTTCTTTTACTCAACCGTACCATTATAAAATTAAGTAATGTCGCTCAGATTAGAGATTTATGAGAACCGAGAAAATATTCTTGATACAAATCTGCTTGTATTATAGAGTCTTAGGTAGAATAAAGCTGTCATCAGCACCTACACAAATATTTAGACATTTTACACTGCTCTATATCTGCGTGTGTAAATAGCGTAAAATGGAATCGAATTTTTTGTTTACTTTTATTTTGCGTTCTTTTTCTTTGATGGAAACAACTTTTGAGGGAATTATTAAGACGTCTGTGGTAACTTTTTCAGACATTATTCGTCCTTTTAGTTTCTTTCCCTCCCATTATTTCTTATTTTCTTATTAAATTCATTAAAGCTGTATCAAGCTTTGAAATATTCGAAAATTAAATTCAAAAATTAAATTCTTTTATTTTTAATCGACAAATCCCAAATAATTTATAGAAAAGCTTTCAGAAACCCCTAATGTATATTCCACAAAAAAGTATAAAAGGAGGAAAAAGAAGAAAAATTATGTTTACTCAAAGCAAAGTAAAAATTCTAATGACATCATTAATTTTCATTAAGAATGGCTTGTAAATAATTGTTTACCATACCTCTACCTCTCAATTTTCGATATTACACACATTATAAATTATAGAAAGGGAAGCAAATAATGTCATCATGAGATTATAAAGGAATGCGAGGAATATATGTGTGTATACGTAGATGTTCTGAACACATAAATGTATCTATTTTTTCGATATAAAATAATAGAGAAAAAAAGAAAAGATATGAAAAGCCATTAATCACGTTGAGGTAAAAGACATATGACTGCACAATCGTGACAAGACTTTAGAATTTTGTCGTTTATTCACTTAGAATACTTTTTCCCCAAATTTCGTTTTTGTTCATTCAAGAATTAAAAAAAAAATATTTTCATTTCCATTTAATTCGCATCTCGGGAAAAAATTTCTCATTCAGTCGTGAGGTGAAGTAAAAAAGTAGCTGAAGAATTTGAATACACATGTAAGTATTAACAAGGACGGAATTGTAAGATGTTACGAGAAGAAAAATGAGCTTCGAGGGAGTTTTTGCAAACATATTTCTGTAAGAAAATAGAGGAGTATGACTGCAGGGCTCAGATACTTGAATATTATAAAAATTTTGACTATAAAATTAGCAACTGTAATTATAATAAGGATAATAAGATCCTATTAGCAATTAGCTCAAAAAACTGAAAGAAAATGTTTGTAGTGTCCAACCCTAAAACAGAAAGGGCGAAGGATATAAAACGAAGAAATGAATTGAAATTTATAAACAACTGTCTAAGACATTCACTTTATACCTTATTAAACTTTATTTCCTTTCTTTTACCATAAATTATTGTTTTCAAAGTTCATTTTTTACAGCGTTTACAGTATTTTTATTTTTTGCATCATAATTCACGAGCGTGGTAGATAAAAATGAAAAAAGTGAGAGAGAAGAACTGGAAAACGGAAAAAAGTCACGAAAAAGTTTTTCATTTCTTTACATGAAAAAATTTTTTTTTAAAAGTAGAAAATCTTTTTCGCTCCTTAAATATTTTCATTTCTCATTGAGAATATAGGAATGCGCATTTATATCTAGTTTTATTATACTGTACAGTAAGTTAGTGCAGTGCAATGCACATGAAAATCTAAGATAATTTTAGAATTAAAAGAAATTTTATGCTGATTAATAAACTTAAGGGTAAACTTTTTTTATATCTTGTGCACATAAAATTCTATTACAAGTTGTAGCAATATAATATATTTGATATAAGTTGAAAATAAATTTATTACTTTTTCTCGTTCTCCGTCTTTTGCTGGCTGGATTACACTGAGGGAAAAGTTACTTAAGTTGAAGCTTTTCTTTTATTTTTGAAAAAAGTTTTATATTTTGTTACGCTATGTAGATGTTATGTGCATATCTGTCGCTAGAAACGGTAATTTACTGTAAATATAAGTTTATTAGTTGATTGGCAACTACTTATCATGTTAATATTAATTTTGTCACCTGATGTTTAACTTTGATGATCAAAGAATTCCAAATAAAGTGCTAATATATTAGTTCAAACAACCTTGTAAAAATGTTATCAATGAAATCTCAATCAACTTAATTGATCTGAAAACCTTATTTATTGCATGTTTTGCATTTAATTTTTTTTTTAATTAATATGTTGAATAAAACATTGAGGCTTCTCAATTTGGCAAAGATGTCAAATACTTTCAATTTAAAATGGTCAAGTGAACAAATTGATATTTTATGAAAACTAATTTGAGAAAGAAACTGAATTGAAGAATTTGATTAAATTTGTGTTCAAAATTATGCAATCGAGAAATTGATTGAAGTATAGTTCTTTTATGAATCTAGTTCATAGCCTCAGTTCTTCTCAGTTTTCTCAAGGAAATTTCCTTCAGTGTATATCAACGTGTTCGTTCTACATATTTTTGTGACTGTCTATCCTTCTCTCACTTATATACATCTTTGAAGCAGTAAAAGCAAAGGAACAAAGAATATTATTGCACAATAAAGTACATAAATACTAAATTATGTTAAATTTAATTGTAATTAATGCTCATAAATGCGACAAACTGATTTTATCGTTTCGTCATAACTTTTTCTTCTTTCTCGTCTCGTTCCATTTATTTTATTTTCATTTCAGCTCATGCTTTAGTAATAAAATTTATTATTCTTTATCGGTAGCTTAAGTCCACTGTATTTTGGCGCATTAACGATAATCTTGAATGTACATCGTGTCTTGTATCCAGCTGCATCGCGTGCCTCATAAATTATCTGATGACTACCAAGACCAAAGAGACTGCCTGGAACCTATTATCGTCATAGAATTTCAGATCAAGGTTGCGTTTGTTATTTTAATTTGTTTATTTTAATTTTTATGTTTTTGGCGCGTGCATAGGAAAAAAGATGAAGGAAAAGGAAAAGAGAAAGAGAGAAAATAATATTTTTAATTAAATTTTCATTAAACATTAACGGAGCACAACAAGCTCCTTCATTCACTCATTGTTGCTTCGTGCTCCCCCCCTAAATATATATTTATGAACCCTCAACTCACATTTGTTTGTGTAACATCGGTGACTTTCACATTATCAGAAAACTTGGGTTTAGTCCAAAATACTTTGATACTCTCATGGTGCTTCTCAATTTTATGCTTTTGTGATGGTGGGCAATATTCAACGACTGGTGCTTCGCCATCTTGCAGGAATTGGATAGTAAAATAAAAATAGAAGAGAAATTACAACGGAATTGAAATTAATTACCCCAAAAATGAATTTTTTTTCTCTCTTTCTCTACAGTTCCCTTTTTCTATTATATTGTGTTTCATTCATGCCATACTGTATAACTTACCGACAACAAACAATGTGGTCGTACAAGCAACTGTGAGCTTTGTAATCGGATGCCTTGCTGTATATGTTATGTTCAGTACACCCAAACCGAGTACAATTTTATCCACATTCTTAATCCATAATGGCTTAATTGTTACATCACGTTTAAAGTTCACGTCTGTCTTTGGCTTTTGTAATTTTACCTCTACCTTATCGCTATGCGGTGGCAATTCAACGATCTGATTCGATGGACAAATTAACTTTGGAGTTGGATATTCTGTCGAGCGTATAAGAAAATGTGCCAATTACACAAAAAATGAAAACATTTTTATTTCTCTTACTTATACAGATTCCATCATCTAGGCCATACCATTTGCCGTCCTCACCACATGTCTTTACGTATGTCCCCGAAGTACGATAACTTTTTTTGTATTATTTCATGGTATTTTTTTTCATTGTAAGCAAAATGAAATTTAATTGGAAGTATAAAGCAGAAATGAAATAAATTTTCTTCTTACAACGAAAATGAGGAAATGAGAAAATATTGTACAATAAGTATTTTTTTACTGTGATGATTAATATGTTATAGAACAAATCTGCTAATTAGTTGAATGAGATACCAAGATTGATATAAATTGTTATGTCACCCATAACTGATTAGTCTGTGTTTAGTTTGAGGGCTATAAAATTACAATTATGGTCGTTACATCACAATGATTAAATTGCATGAAAGACTAGAATCAAGGCCCGGACACTACCGTGAAAAAATTGTGATTTTTTTACGATTTTTACGATAGTGTCCGGGCCTTGACTAGAATATCAATTATACGAGAAACAATGTGAAATTCTAGAATAAATATGTATATAATAGAGCAGAGTGAGAGACATGTAGCTTACATGTCCAATTTAGTAGTTAAGAGGAAAAAAACCTTTTCTATTCAAATGTTTTGTTAAGCCTTACTTTTTTAAATAACGTGATAAGGTTCCATTTAAAGCTCAAACCAACAAATTATTAAATCATAAGAAAAATAAAACTTTCACTTTACCTTGCCGGACACCGGAGAACACATTGACTCCCAGGGCGATTTGTAACAACAAGACGTCCTGTAGTATTTGAATTATCCAATGGTCTCGTACACTCAAGATAACCATGAATTGGTGGAAATAATGGTGGACAAGCCACTGTGCGTGCTTTTAATGGATTTTCAATTGTTGTTTCATTCTTGTGTGGAAGCTGCACTTCTGTGTTTGATGAGAGTTAATGGATGGAAAAGTTTTTACAAAAATTAGGTTCCATTTTTATTGTATTCAGTGATTGAATGAAAAATGCTGTAAAGTGCACTATGCAATGTTAAGGCAAAAAGAACACAAAAGTCTCGACCTACATGAAGTTTCACTTCCTCTTCTAATTATTTCAATGGCAACGAAGAAGGAAAAGCTTTAAATAAAATTGAAATGTAAATTTAAGCGACTTGAAAAACTTCACTCATTTATTGTCTGACGAATCTACTTAAGCTTATTGAATAGTGAATGTTGTCGATTATTCAAGTACTTTAATTTAATTTTCATGTTCTTTATTGACGTTCAAACTAAAGAGCATGCAGTAGATTGAATTCAATGATCAATAGAAAGTTTTCTATTAACTAATGGAAATTCAATTCCTTTATGAAGCATGAATGTACAAAGCAGTTCAAATACAGCTTGAATAAATGAATTCTTTGAAGTTTTTATGTTCATTTAACATCTTGTGAATTATCTGAATAGAAAGTGACTTTTGTGAACTTGGCGTAGTATTCAATAAGTTTTGTGTCTTCTAAGAAAATATCTGACATAACTTAAAGCAGTTTTACACAAAAATAGCATTCCGTTGCTTTAAAAGCTTTATGGATTACACTTGATACCAACAATGTTATTTATAGAGCTAAATTTTGAAATGAGTAGTTCAAGCAAAAAACAAAATTTTTAAACAAAAGCTCAAACCCCTCCTTTAAAATATACATTAATGTTCTCAGAAGCTTAACAAAAAATTTTAATACTCACCAATGCATTTGTATTTATCATCTTCTGATAGCACGAAGCCTTTATGACACGAACAAAAGAAGCTACCATTTGTATTTACACAGGTCCCATTTGAACAATTTCCGTTGTCTATTTCACATTCATTTATATCTAGATAATAAGTAGAATGGAAAGAAAGAAAAACATATAATAATGGAAGAAGATGAGAACATAAAACAAGTGCCATTAATTTTCGCTACTTTTCTTCCTGCCTTTTCTCATTAAATGGGAATCTCTTTATTAAAGGTGATGATGACATTGCTTTTTGTTCTTGAGAAAATCTGACACAATGAAAGTATATTTCCCCAAACAAATAAGACATAACAAAAGAAAACAGAAATGAAGTAGAAAAGTAAAGAAAAATGATGATTCCATTAAGTTCATGACCCAATTATTATTGTCATTTCTTTTGTATTGAGTTACATAATGGTATCAAATTCATATGAGGATACTCCTTTTTACATTCATACCTTGACAATCTCCAACGGTCTCATTAAAATAAAATCCATTCAAACATTCTGATACGAAACTTGCACCATCAATGATATCATAATTCCCGTCTGTATCATCACTATCGTCATGACTGAACTTCCTCATCTTATAATTATCCTCATCGTTATCATCAACATTGTTCTGAATCATGTAATCATCAAAATCATTCCAGAAAGGCTGATCAGCACCGATATCATCTACACATTTATATGAACCTATTGTATTGATACATTCATAATTGCATCGTTGTTCTTGTTCCATTGATTCTTGTAATTGACATTCATCGACATCAATGCATGTCTTCCAATCGATGTCGAGTTTAAATCCCAACGGACATGAACAAAATGCTTGTCCTAATTAATCAAATCAAAATAAATAAACATGATTGAAATTTAATTATATCGTCATGTATATGTCCATTAAAAAATCATTTACCAATTGTACTGTGACATGTATGAGAACAACCACCATTCTTGATTGAACATAAATCAATTTCCTCACAACTGTGACCGTCTTGTGATAGTTGAGTGCCTTTAAGATTTTCACATGAACACGTGTAACCCCCGAGACTATTATAACATGTGTCTTGACATGGTCCGTGACCGCCACGCAGCAAGCACTCATTTATATCTACAGATGTTGTATCATGAGAAGGAAGGAAGAAAGGAAATGATATCAATAAAATTGAACATATGAGAATGTATTATGACAAAAATGCTATTCCTATCTCAAGAATAGTTGAAGGAAGAGAATAGAAAATCTAAAGATAAGGTAAGCTGATATTTTTTCGAGCATGACATTAGAATTTTCTTTCAAGATATTCAAGATCCTAATATTGTAGAAACAAAACGTGCTGTAGGCCATAAAAGCTCTCTGATCATGACATCAGATACATTTCTAGGGAACAAAGATAAAAAATTTCTTAAAACTAAGATAGGAAATTGTTTATTCTATAAACAATGAATGGAATGTAAGACTTCCTGTTTGTTATTCCGAGTTTTGTTTTACTATAAGTGATATTTGCATGAAAATTTGTTACTCGAAGGTAAAAATAGAAAATTTAAACTTTAATAGCATGAAAAATCTACCTTAATTGAACATTTAAAGTTAGCTGAGTTTCCGAGCACGGAAACATTTAGAAAAGAAATTAAATTTTCTCGAAATATATAAATCAAATATAATTGCTCAAAATGGAGGATTTTACTCCAAATTTGATGAACAGTAAAGACATTTTATGACTTTTTCTACCCTCGAAACAATATAAACCTAAACAGAGGGAAATGAAATGGATAAAAAAGAAATTTAATCTAATTTCTGTGTATTTAAAACAAATTCCAAAAACAGCACTCAATTCAGAATATTCACTCACACGAAAGCTTTACGTTGTTTGGTATTATGAAATGATAAATGTCATTTTTCTCTTCCATTTTAAAGCCCTTCTATGTGTAAATTAAGGTCACAAGGAAATTTTCCTTACCAACGCATTTTCCAACATTGTCTAATTGAAAACCTTGCTGACATAAGCATTTGTGAGCTCCAACTAAATTGATACATTTTCCATACGATCCACATATGCTAGAATTCTCTTCACATTCATTGACATCTGTAGGTGATTTATGGTGATTAATAGCAACAACAAAATGGTGTCACAAAAAAAAGCTCCAAATAAACTTTTCGTGACAATTAAAAATTGGCAAAAAAACCAAAAAAAAAGGAATTGGAAAAAAGTTTCAATTTACCGAAGCATCGAGTGCCAATCAAACGGAATCCTTTATGGCACTGACACCGCACTTCCGTTCGATTTCCGTTTTTAATGCATAATTGCTCACATTTTTGTGCATCATAACTATCACATTGTTGCATTTTCAATTCTGAGTGATTTTCTTCAGTGTAAATTTTTCGGCACAATGGCCTCTGTCCAATCCATCGATGCTTTTTGCATACTAAATTTTTATTTGCAATTGCTGTTTGTGTGTGTTTGAACTTTTTAATTAATTTGTAGCCATCGCGGCAATGATATTCTGCCTCTAGAAAACTCTTCTCAATTCCCATCATTTCATTCCTATTTGATTTATGAATTTCAAAGGAAATTTAGAAAAATAGTATGAAATTGTGTGAAAGAAATAAGCCTACCGAATATATTTGATGTCAGCATTTGCAATTCGTGGTGCTTGAATGAATTGAGTTTTCATGCATGATAAATCTCCAATAATAAATTTTCTTTTTCGTCTTCTTCCACTTCCTTGCTTTGAATGTTTATTGATTTTCATTTCACTTGTTTTATTCTTATTTTCACTACTACTGCTGCTCTTCTTCTTGCCTTTACTCTTGATTTTAATTCCATCATCGTTTTTTAAGTTCAAACTTTCCATTTTAACACTCTTCGCCTCATTCAAATCTATATGTAGAATAATATACAGATGTTAGAGAAACTTTTGTTAGCTAATCATATTAATCAACTCTACACACAGCACACAGAACGCTCATACACTCGAATCTGATAGATTTTTCTATGCAAATCGGAAAAATTATTTGTGAAATGTGAGAAGGAAAATTGTACATGAAGTGCAAATTGAGTTAATCGATTTGAACAAGTTGCAGGCATTCAACTGCAATTTAAATATTTGAATATGATGTTTAAATAATTTTCTTGCATTTTAAATAAATTTTAGAGAAAAATCCTACTCGTTTGTTCACAGAATAAAGTTTGCCATGATGCAAAAAATTCGAATTGATATTTGACTTTCAGCATTGAACATTGAAATAATTTTCCAAACTATTTTTGTCTGCACATTTACCTTCTTGATTTATATCCACATTATCGTTATTATTCACAGTCAATTGTTGTTCATTTGTTGATTTATGTAATTTTGGAACTAAATTTTCGTCGTCATTTTGTACAAACTCATTTTCACTTTTAATATTCCATAAATTTATATCACTTCCATAATTTTTATTATCATATTTACTATTAACATTATTATTACTATTATTATTGTCGATTACTGCTTCTACCATTTCCATCACTACTGCATCTGTCATTGTTGTTGTGGAAACTGTTGATGTTGAATGTGATTTTATAGATTTATTGGAATTATCATCACCATTTTCATTATAATTAAAATTATCATTCACTGATTTCAAATTATTTTCATCTATGATAAATTGACATAAATGAAAATGGATTATAAATAAATTAGCAATTATTGACAACACAATCGAATAAATAGATTTTAAAGCCATGAATATGAACATTCAATTTTAAAAAAACCAAAATATAATTTTTAATCCATATATTGAAGATATTTCGCTTAAAATCTAATTAAACGAATAATGACAGAAAAAAATATTTTACTTACAGTCTTTCCTCGATGTTTTTAGACTAGAAGTAGTCATAGAAACGTTTGAGACAGTCTCATAATTACTTCTTCTTTCGCTATCTTCCTTATCATATCTGTTGAAGTTTTCATTTTTTACACCACGTACTTCCTCTTCTTTTTGTTGCTGCTGTTTCTGTGGCTGCTTTCGTTTCTTCTTCTTTTTTCTTTTATTTGAAAAAGTTTTCCTTTTTCCTGTCGACGTTGTCTTTGTTTTACTTTGCGTGATTCCATTTTCATTGTTCATTTGTGACTCAACCTGCAGTTCTGTTGATTGTTCTGGAACTTTTATGTATCTTTCATTTTCTCGTGTTTTTGACATGTGTTCATCTAAATTAGTGCTTCTCAACCTATCAAAAAAGTACAAATTACACAAATTTCGGATGCCCTTAAAAATAGATTCATAAATAAAATTAAATTTTTCACAATCGTTCACTTCCATGAATGACTATGAAACCATCGCAAAAAAAAAATAAAATTAAAATTTTTTGTGAATGAACTTTGTCGTAATGCTTTGACACTCATGAAATCCTCTAGAAGATTAATGTCCCTCCTAATATCAAGTCGAATACAATTTTTTTCCATAAGTAGCAAGGGAGCACTTGGCTTTAACTTGAACTTTTCTCCCATCTTTCTTTTTATTTCGTTCTTGCTTTCACATTCAATGTGCTTTTGTATTCATTTCGTGCTTACTGAATAATGCATGAGTAATGGAATGAGGTTTCAGGAATAAGCGAGAGACATAGACACAGACAGAGTAATGCAGAAGGGACATTTTGATGAATTTATTTTCATCTCTTGTCAGTTGTCCTTCAAATTGTTTGAATTTCAAGCTGTTGCTGTCAATGACCATGGAAATAAATTCAAATTTGCACAGAATTTTGTTGATGAACTGCTTACTTACTTAGGTTGATATTGAACATAACAATATTAATATCACGATATGTTCCATGTAAATTCCATTAAAATCACGCTTTGAATTAAACATTTGGGTAATTTAAAGCGGTAAAAAAATGAGTAGAAATTAATGCTTTTTATTGCTGCCTGTGTTGTCGGTGAAAAATGAAAAGTTTTCATGCACATTTGAATTACTTGTTAAGATTGTATGCGAGAGAAATAAACCGCAAATTTGAACATCATATGAAACAATTTAACAAAAATATTTCATTCTCATCCCCATCAACAGCACTTCTATTTTAATATGATGATATTCTCCTGTGTCTGAGATCGCTCAGATTGCGAATGAGCCGGAAAGACATGTGAATAAGCCATGAGGAGTATATGAGGTGTAAATGTTTCGTATTTCTGAATCAACATTCATTCTTGTGATATAAGACGATGCGAGTATTTCCATGATGAGCCTCATTTTCAGATGATATTATTATTATTATTATTGCTATTATTATCATTATTATGACACAAAATGTGGCAAATGAGAAATGCTTTGAGGAAATACAGAACAAAAGAAAGTTTTATGTTTATTGTATCTGACATCCTCAACACATTCCTATATTCACACACAGACACACATCAACCAACCGTCAAGGAAGTAAATAACACGATTTGTATGAACAGCTAACTCGAAATTGAATTAAAAACAAATGTTGATATGAACACAATAACAACTTTAGTCAATTACTGTGATTTTCTTCTTACCAAACAGCATCTTCTTCAGCCTCTGAATCCTTAAATATCTTAGAACTGTAAAGCTTTTTCATGAAATTTTCATTGTCTTGACTTTGTTGAATTTTTTGCGTGCTTATTGAGGAACTTTTCATTTCATTATAATTCAGTTCTTCATCCTCGTCGTAGACATTCAAATCGGTATTTGATGCAGAATCAGAAGCACCTGGAAAAATATGGCAAAAAAATCTTTTAATTAATTTTTCTCATTTTTATTTAAATTATAAGAAAAATTTCCATAACTCGTTGGCTTTTAATTCGTCATTAAATGATTCTGATGGGAGGCATAAACAATGACTCGAGATAATTCAACCTAAGTAGATTAAAAAAATTATGAAAAGGAAGAAGCAGAAAGGAATAAAATGTTGTGGAAGGAGGTAAGAGAATGCGGAGAAAATTAAGTAAAAAAGTGTCTTTTAATCAGTTTTGTGTAAAGCTTTCTTTTGTGTGTGGTTGCAACTAAAAGATTTATGATAAAAAGAAGATGAAAAAAGGTTGAGAAAAAGAAAAATAAACAGCTTGTGACTCTTTTCTTTTCGTCATCTATCGCTGTTGTTGATAACTCTTCGTCATTTCCACACTTCTTTATTCCCATCAAAAATCATTACAAAAAATTTTTACTTTTCATTGTTGAATGACATAGAAAGGAGAATAAAAAGGCACAATATTCATGAACATAAAAAGAATAAAAAGTAGAGGGAAATCGTCAGTTTAAATGAAATGTCTGTGAGCATGCAGATCAAGATGAGAAGCAAGAAAGGGGTTAAATCATGAGAAAAAGGTGAGCATGGATAAAAAATAAGACAGAGGAGAAGGAAATGAAGAAAATTTTGGTGATGGATCATAAAAGAATGATGATGGAAATTTAACATAGAAATATTTTACTACATGCGAATGTAAGGAAAAAGAAGGAGTACCAGCATTAAAAAAAGGCATCGAAGGAGAAGAAAAGATTTTGCATTAAAAAGCTTTAAAGCTTCACTGACACATGTAAAGCAATCACTGATGAGTGCATGAGGAAGTTGAAAAATGAGATTTTTGGTTTGTTTATGATTTTTTTCTTCATTTTTTTTAGCACAATATAAAGTTACATGTGTTTGTGTTCATGAAGTAAGTCAGGTGAGAGAAAATTTTAGAAAAGAAAACGGAAGGCTGTAAAAGGGAAAGGAAAGATTTATTTCTAGGTAAATACAGTAGAAAAAGTAATTTACCAAAAATATCTCTCATCTTCCACATCCACTTTTCTCTTAATATATTTCATTCTGAACTCCATCCGGATATGAAAAACTTATGATGTGGTTTACTTTATTTTCGAGATTGAAAATTTCTGTTATGTAAAATTCATTGTTGTTACTATTTTGCATTTGCTCAGACGCTATATAAACATAAAACTCACAATGAAAAATTATGGATTTTATACCACAAATGCAATACTTTACTTCCTGTCTAGCTTTTAGTTAAAAGTCTCGGTTTATTTGTTGCTACAACCAACAAGATGAATCAGCTCAATAACACTTAGGGTGCTCAATAGAAAATTTAAAAAAATCTCTAGATTTAAAAGCAGTCGTTGTTGTGAGCAATTGCTGTGATGCATTTAACTTCAAATGTTTTTATTGGCATTTATAAAGCTCCATAAAAATGAATTGGTAAAATTATTTTTAGGGGTTCAATATTTTTTTTGGATTTTTTCAAGGCATTAACACGCGAAAAAAAATTTTTGAGCCAAAAACTGTTTTAGAATCCCAAAAAAATCTCTGGCCTGTTCATCGTCTAATATCAGGATCCGATGGAATTTTTGAGATCGGATGTCAGGAAGTGCTGGGATTTTTTTTTTTTGGGATTTCTAGGACTTTTTTTGGATTAATATCGAGTGTGAAAGCCTTGGAGTTTTTAAAATTTTAAATAGTTATTGAATAGTATATTGTTTAATATTTTAATGCCTTAAAATTGCGAATTGACATTTGCAAGTAGCCGATCTAACATTTAAAAATCTCAAATTAATGATTAAATCTACAAAAATTTATTTGCAAAAGTTTTAGTGCAATGATTTAGAATGCAAGTAGAATTCCATCCTAAACTTCAAACTATCACAGGATTTCAAAATTCCTCTAAAAATTCTACTAACCAAAAATTAATTGTCATTTTAAGCCAACGTGTGCCCTTAAGTTCTTATTTTTCGAAATTCGAATTTTCGAGGTCCTTATTTTTCGAAGATTGACCGTTATAATTTTTTAATTAAAAATCTTAATTACTTGGAGATTTGTTCTTTAATATATTTGTTAATGATTGTTTCAATATTTCCATATGTAATTTAACACTAAGATAACTTTTGAGACATTAAAAACAATAATTTTCATGATTTTTCTCAAATCATAATTTCGAACTTTTTTCGATACAAAAAGTAAACATAAACAAATCAAATTTTATTATTACAAAATCATCACATTTCCAAAGATTTGGACTATTTTTTTAATGAAACAACACTCAGAATTGATCGATGAAAGCTCAATAATGAGTTTTAAATCAGTAAATTTATTGTTTATAGTCAAAAATTATATTTTGTAACGAAAATTTTGTATTTGAACTTTCCCACAAAAATTTTCCCAAAAATTCAAATTCAAATCTTTTCGATAGAAACGGTTTTTTCTTCTAAGGGCACACGTTGGATTTTAAGCACAACTGATCAGAATGTCTTAAAAGTTTCTAAAATTTTAATTATGTGTACAGACAGTACGCAAAAATTTATTCACCCTTCCCTTAAGCACAGACGGAAAATTCTTGAACTTCATAATTAAATTAATTGAAATTCCGTTCACATCGATGAAGCATCCTATTAAGGTTTTTTTTTATCGTTATTCACTAAAATAATTTCTTTTTTATTATAACTTTCTACGTTTCGTGTCAAGGAACATTGCACTCAATCTGTTCTATTATAAATTTCGCATCAACTGTGGTGCCTCCTCCGGGTAATCAACGTCAATAAAATTTACCAATTTATCATAACCATTAATTTAAATGTAGAGAAGAAGTGAAGAAGAAAGATTGGCAACAGATGTGAATTAATTGAAGAAACGACGTTTATGCTGGATCGCCACAAAACAAACTTTCTTCTAGTCACGAATTTTCCCCGTCTAATTTGTGAGTATAATCAGCCATCGTAAATGGAAATTTTTCGTTAGATTCTTGTTCGACTTACCACCAATATTGACGATGTAAATAATTGAAAATAAATTAATCCAAATCAGATTGATTTTCATTTTTCCAAGATTTTTACTTTTCCTGCGTATTTTTATTTTTATGCTCAATTTCGCTTCATTTGTATTTCATTTCAGTGATTTTTATTGGATGTTTTCTGGCACATGGTATACTCCACAAAACTCATTTATTTACATAATTCACATCAAAAATTTTTCTTACACAAAACTTTTTAATCCGATTTTTCTTTTAATTTAATTTAAACCTTCTACGTCAGAAATAAATTTTCACATTAAAAAAATATCAAAGCAAACTTTTTCGATAATTTTTTGTGTCAACAAAACTTGTTGATTCTCATCCACTCTCGCAAAGAAATGAACGAAAATGGAAGAAAAATATTCGAAAAGAAAAAATGGAAATGCAGCAAACACAAACTTTCTTATTTATTTCTCTCACTTTTCCTTTTTGCCTTTTTCCACAATATTTTTATTTTCTGTATGTTCCCAAAAAAGGAAGACGAAACTTTCCTTAATGTGGACTTAATTTAAATTTTTATCTTCTTTTATTTCTTTACTTGTAAATCATTTTATAAAACTTAGGTATTGTTGCTTCCGTTTCCGTCTGTGATTGCCACTCGTCTCGATAAGAAACTTTTAAACATCATCGTCAGTGACAAACTGTCACAAAACTTTTCATGTCTCTCGATCACACTCAGTCAGTTTTCATCAAAAAGAACTTCAGATTTCCTTAAACTTTTATCCTTGTCACAATTTAATTTTTTAATTCAACGCAATATTAATGCGGAACATTTCATTTTTCTCATCTGGATTTTATGAAAGCTCACGACGAACTGAGAAATGTTTTGAGAATTATTTTGATTATCTGTTTTGTTGTCGCAGCTTCTCAATGCTTTAAAACATCCAAAAACAATATTGCAATGTGAAAACATTAAACATCAGCAATGAACATTACAGCATTAGCCAAAACATTTTTTCAATTATTTTCCTTTGATTTGAAACATCAACCGCATGATTTAATCCTTTTCAATTTAGATGAAAGTTTCCCATTCAGTTTCTTTCATCCATAACACTCATCTTTTTAATTTAATAAAATTTAGATTATATTGCGTATAATGGACTAATGCCTTGCGGTACGATAAGGTTTATTTCTCATTTTCTTTACTCTATTTATACAAAAACTTGAATTATGAAAGAGATCAAAATTAATTTTCAAGCCTTTTTCCTCATCATGTTTCTTTGTCTGTTTCCTAACCACGAAAAGAGCTTTTATAAGTTCCTTAAAAGCAATAACAAATTAGTGCTGTGCGAATGTAAGCATTAATTTTGAATGATTATTAAGTTTTAAATCTTCTTTTGATTTTTAATGAGATCTTAATTAAAAATCCCTTTTCTCTTCTTTTTTGTCTACTGATTTATTCGAGCTTTATGCTTTGTAGGAAAAGTTTTTAATTACTATAGCAAGTGTCTACATTGAAAGAAGGAATTTTTTTTCCAGTCAACACAAAAAAAAGAAAGAAACTTTATAAAAGGAACAAATCAACAGTTTTGCTAATTGAATATAATTATGATTATTTTCAGAATAATGGGAGGAAGAGTAAGGCAGCAAATTTAATTGCAATAATATAATAGATTCATTAGTGCCTTTTCGGTATTTAATACTTCCAACAATGAAAATATTAAGTTTTGGTTGCTAAGCTATATTGGCATAAAAGAAGTATTCACATATGAGTTTGACAATAATAATTGGGTCATGAACTTATCATTTCTGTTTTGTTTTATTTCTTTGGAAAAATAAGAAGTGCAATGGATATATGTACTTCCATTGTGGTTGAATCTCTCAAGAACAAAAAAGCAGCGTCATCATCACCTTTAAGAAAGAGTTTCCCATTCAATAAGAAAAACAACAAGGAAACAATGAAAATAAAATGGAGAAAAAAATAATGCGAAAATTAATGGCACTTATTTAATGTTCTCGTCTCTTTTTCATTTCCTTCTTCTTTTTATTCCTTTATTTAGCTCATATATCTTAACAACTGGAGCAGACAAAGCTGTTTCATATTTACTTTACCTTCGATTTTATTTATGTTTTTTTTCTATATGCATGCGAACCTTGTGAATTATTTTCCCGTTCGGTGCAAATGTGCTGTAATTATTTTTTGTTCCTTTATAAATGGTATTTGTGAGACGCAGATATATTTTTTCTATGTCATAATAAAACCCTCTGCATATTTGCAAAATTATTTAGTTTCGCTTTGTCTTAAAGAGATGTCAATAAATAAGGTCAATTGACTGATTCTTTTTTCTTCTATTTTTATACCTATACATTGTTTATTGACCTAAATTTATCAAAAAAAATTGATTGACTTCTTTGTCAAAACTTTATTGTTCAATTACTATCGATTGAATATCCATTAATATAATGAAGTTCCTGAAGAATTTCCACTTCCAAAATAAAATTTCCTCCCTGCATATTATTCCATTTTAGAGAACAACAAATGAATGAGATGAAAAATTGAATAAAGTTACTAAATTTATTATGCCATGCCATAAAGTGATCCTTAAAAATGACATTAAATGATTACTGTCATAGTCAATGGGTCGAAAAGAATCATCACTCATGAGATGCGTGAAATATAAATCAAGATTTTGTAAGGTTATGTGTGTGTCATCTGTGTGTGAAAGATTTCTCAAGACGTTCACAGTGAGTTTGTGTGATATTTTACAAGAGATACTTGAAAAGTTCTGTTGAAGTGATACTTTTTCAAATCATATCATCTTTAAGGAATAACAATATTTTTGGTTAAGATTTAAGTTTTTAAAGATAGGTTCGATAAATATTGTTGGATATTTTCATGATATCCTTAAAGTTTCTCAATGAAATCTTACTATTTATACTCATATAATCCCACTTTTTCACTGATTTCGTCAGCAACAAATAAATACAAAAATTTTAATATGTCTCCGACTTCTGGTACGTCAATGTTCATGAATCTTTCATGGCAGCAAGTGAACTAAGTTTCTATAAGAAGTAGTTGTTGAGCAAATGATAGTAGATGAGAAATAAAATTTCAATCAATAATTCCACCATAATCCTCTTTACTTATATTGCTGTGCATCTTGTTGCGATAAAATCATTATGCTACAATGAAATCTTGATGACTATGAAGCCACAACAAATCACTTCTCAACATCAACGACTTTCTGCTGTTACGACAATAAAGTTTACTAAGTATAATTTATTCTATATTCTTAAAACTACTATAAATTGCAACACAGTCGCCACATGCTTTACTGCTTGCTGCCAAGGTTTCTCGCAAGAGTAATGTGGGTACAATTAAATCAACAACACTTTTATTTTAATTAAATTTTACAAGTGTTTTAAAGCCAAAACAAATTTTTATGAGCATCAAGCGTGGTTAAAAAAATTTTTTTTGAACATTCTTAAGTCATGCTTAGCTGTACTGTTTTTTATATACGGATTTCTCCTGATTATGATGAAACAAAAGGAATGAGAAGTGTAAGTTTTAATTTAGCAATTTTCATGCAATATGCTAGCACACAAAAGCTTAAATGCTCTTGTTTGCTGAAATTCATAATGGCAAAAAAATGACTGAAGAAGTTTTATGGAAAAAAGAAAGGAGAAATAGGAATTATTATCATATTATTATTATTATTATGCTGTTCATAGCGAAATACATTTTCATTCTGCTCATTTCTCGTTTTTCTCTTGCTCTATGCATTGTTTTTATAGCTTCATTGTTAACTATGTAACAGTGCATTATTTTTAAAATGCGGGAAATATTTTTTTGCATTTTTAGAGGAATTTGTTGGGAAACCTTACTTTGACAGGAGGTTGTTAAAAAATGTTATGATATGCAGTTTTCGCATTAAATAAACCGACTTGAAGTCTCAATTCCATTAAAATTTAATAGCTAGCTTTTATTAAAAGCCTTTTAATTCACTGAACCTAATTTTTTTTAATTCAAAAAAATTAAAAAAATGCTAACTACGCTACTGCGCTATAAAATTAACATATATAGTTCCATTTAACTTATTCAGTTGCACATATTTCATTTTTTTCTATAAAAAATGCAGAAAATAAAGTCAGCAATAAGAGAAACCAACCTTTTTTTTCGGTGTGCATTGTTTCACAATAGAAGCAACCCAACCCCGCATATTTTGCATCGTAATTGGAATTTGTTTCAATATTTTTTATTCTTCTACCTTGTCCCTGTCTCATTGTTAAAAATTTATTTATGAAAAACACAAATATGACTTTCTTTAATCATTATTATGAGTTATTCTCTTTGTTGTTGATATAAAAGATACATGGATAATGAAAAGCAATGCAGTATGATGGAGATTTAAAATTCTTTTTCCATACGTAAAATACTTTCCTTTTCAAAACACTGATATAACGAAATTTCAATTT
Source organism: Chironomus tentans (assembly GCA_963573255.1). Lineage (NCBI taxonomy): Eukaryota > Metazoa > Arthropoda > Insecta > Diptera > Chironomidae > Chironomus > Chironomus tentans. The sequence continues at coordinate 56,154,043 of OY754302.1, read as the reverse complement.
CAATGAGGATGTAAATTCAAAATCTGTATATTTTTGAGAAGATTATAAATATTTCCACATATAAGTGAAAATGTATATTAATCATTCAGGGTATTGCGATATAGATTTCCTTTTTATATATTATCTCTGCCTTATTCCCTATACCACATGTTCTTTCATCCCTCATCATTTCACTCCTCGAGAAAATTCAATTTTACTCTCTTTTGTCTTTCTGGATTCGTTTGTATAATTTATTATGAAAAATGACTATGTCTAGCAACAATGTCATTCAATATGAAACAAATATAAATTTTATTCTAAACTAGATACAAAAAAGACAACAACAATGATAAAACAATAGCTACAGAGAAAATCTTTCCAATTAATTTCGCATAAATAAATCTCAATCATTTTCTATTCGATTCGCACTGCGTGTGTACTGTATTTCAAAAATCTCTTTCTGTCACTTTATCAATTAATTGACACATGGTAAATTAGAAGAAATTATCTTCATACAATAAATCGAAATTGAACATGTGTAGAATTTGAATTTTTGAGTGAAACAAATTTCTGAGAATAAGAAGAATTTCAACTGTGAATAATGGATTGATAACGTTTATTTTCGGTGTTTTGATTGAATGATAATTTTCTATTCGTGCATGTCATAGCGAATCTGGTGTTTTTCATGTTCGATGATTTGAATTTAAATTGCTCAAATAAAAATATTCAAACTCGACGTGATCTAATAGATGATGGAGTAACATCATGAGAATAATTATTATAATTTACTCATTAATATGTATCATGCAAAAAATTGCTTAAAGTTTGGGGTCGTTCACTTATTACGTTCGCTTTTTAGGGGGGAGGGGGTCTGAGATTTTGTAACAGGCCAAATAAAGAAAAAAAATTTTCTTGGAAAATTTGTAACAAGGGGGGGAGAGGTGGTCTAAAATTTCGTTTTTTTGCGTAACGTAATAAGTGAACGACCCCTTTTATCTTTTCAGTTGTTAACCTAATTTTTGCACAGATTACAATTTTTTTTTGCTATGATCCTGAAAAACAATTAGAAGTACCTAACAACAAAGGAAAATATTTGCAATCAAATGTTTTTTATGATATAATATTCATTGTCTGTTTGTTGCAAGGGTTTGGGTACTCGGTTAACCGAGAAACCTGAGTCAAAAACCGATCAGTTTTCATTTTTAAAACAGGTACAATTTTCTTACAAAAAGTGACTCCTGAAAAATTTTAAATTTAGTTTTAATTAATTTAAACCATTTTTAATTGTTTTTTCTGAACTTATCTTTGTTATAGACCGTTAGAGGGATATTCTAAATTAAATATTTTAACTCAGACAAAATTTTCATTCCTTTAGGAAAATTTAATTTAATATTCCCAAATAATATACCAAGTAAAGTTATTGGCAAAAATGATGAGTTTACTGGGTTTTGTAATGAAAAAACCTATAAGAATTTCTGTGAATTTTCCGAATTTCTTCATTTTTCCTTCTTGTATAACCGAAAACAGCGGTTAACCGCGGTTTTTCAAAAAGCAATAACCGAAAACCGAGGTCAGGATTCTAAGTTAAATTACTCATTTTAAAGAGTACCGACTCTAGTTTTACTAGCATCATTAAATTACTTAAGCTTTAGTACAAATTGAAATTAAAAAACTTTTCCATGTTTTTTCAGATAATTGAAATTATTTTTCACTTTCCTTATCCATGACTCTCACCAGTCACAGAAACTTTATCTGAACTAAATTAGTTTTTAATTGTTTTTCAAAACAACAACAGCAGAAAAAATTGTTTATTCAATTTGCAAAAGGAACTTTAAAAAGAGTGTAATAGACTTAAATGTGCTAAAAATATTCATTATATTATTTTTTATTTTCCAAAATTGAATTGGAATTGCAGAAACACTCGCATTTTTATGTTAAATTGTTGAATATTTTATGATTTCCATATTTGTATCCATTCGAGCATAAATAATTTTTTTATTATCATATGAATCAATATTTGAATAAAGGAATTATTTTTATTTTTATTTTTCGATAATACAAATAAATAAAATCTAGAGCATTGCAATCGGTGATAAACAGGCAAAATATTTCCGGCTTCCCTTTATCTACCTCACGCACCATACATCGCAAATGAATAATGATATTTTATTATTTTCCGGCTACTGAAAAAATAACAAACAATGAGAGGCATTAAAATGCTTTTTGGTGGTGAAACAAAACCTTTTCTGTTGTTATTTTGTGGATACGCACTATTGTTTTCAAGTATGTATCGCAACAAGCGGCTCTTTACAGATAAATTTTTTAAAAGCATTCAAATAATTTTTTCGTGCTTAATCTATTCAGCTGTAATTTTATGATCATCAATTAGAGTAAATGTTATGGTTTTTCACTGTAAAACTTCTTTGCTTCTGATAACTACATTGATTATATTGATAACGAAAAATTCGTTTTATATGAAAAAGACACAATGAATTCATTCAAGAAAATGTTGCGCTATGGAAGATGTAAAAAGAAGAAAAATGAAAAGACATAACGATTTTCATGCAACGAAAATAAGTTGTGTGTGTGTTGGGGCGAGACATATCTTCTTTCGAGAATCTAATGTGTTCTGATTTATAACATTAATGACAAAAAATTTTCAAATTTGACACCCTCAAAATTTCCGAGATCCAGCTATGCTGTTTTTGGTCGATTTTCTCGCCCCAACTTCACACTTACTCTTTTTAACTTTTCTCAACATGGGAATGTCCAAATGAGCTGAAACTTTACCTGTTTTATGACATCTTGGGTACTTTCAGAAAAACTATGAAAAATTTTTTTTCGTTACTTCCTCGATTTTTTATTCAAAAATTAGACTGTTTTTGACAAACTACGGAAATTGACTACCAAAATTCAATTTCGTTTTATTTTATGACACCAAACTCTATCAAAAAACTAATTGAATCTGATTTATGACCTATCTAGGAAGTTGTAAAAGCATTATTCAAAAAAAATTTTTTACTAAATTTCGTTTTAAAAAATGAGATTTTACTAGAAAAGTGTAAGTTTTTGGAGGTAAATTGTCATATCTCATGAACCGTCTGCTGTAAAAATTTTTTGTGACATTTTTTATAAAGCTTTTATAAGGTTCTTTCATAATAAAAGAATTTTTAAATTTCATTGAACCACCTCTTCGTACCATCGATTTGAAAATTGCTACTTTCTGCTAGTATGCCAAAATAGGGTTTTGGTTACTAAAAGTTTTGCTTACTCTAATTTCCAAAAGGCTCAAAAATTGACAAAAAAGTCAAGTCAAAATTTACAAAAAGTTTTTATGCTAATTTGTAGCCCTGGTCATAAATCAGAACACATTAGATTCTCGAAAGAAGATATGTCTCGCCCCAACTTCACACACACAAATAAGCTGTCTAGATAGAAACTAAGAAGAACAAGTTGTTGTTTTCAAAGCTACCCGAAAAATTTTCGAGCACTGAATAAATAATATGTTTTGGTGACAGCTTTTCATTTTCAAATGAACTCTTCGGGAATGGCAGTTTTGAAGCGTGGGGACTTATAAGTTCCTAATAAGAGTCGTTTAGCAATGGCCGAGATTTATGTAGAAAGTTTTTTTTATTATGAAAAGAATTCATTAACTTACTATTTGATAAATTGAACCAAAGATAAGTTAGAACCAAACTTTATTAGAAAGGAATTTCGAACAAGCTATTCAACAACATCTTTAAACTCAACCAGCAGCGTAGCCAGAATTTTGGTGGAAAAAAATTTTCAGTTCAAAAATCCTAGCAATTTTAAATAATTTTTTTGTTCAAAGTTCACCCATCCACCCTCATGGCTACGCCACTGAACTCAATCACAGAATGAAAATTATTCAGCCTAACCCATTCAAAAAAGTATTATATTTTTAGCTACAATAAAAAGGTTAGATTATATTTCAAGGACACAGGCTGAGATAGACATACCATCTGCTTGGTTTTAGCCACTTTACACTAATTAAGATTACTAAATCTTTCCAAAATAAATCTGTTCACCCTACAGATAGATGCAAGAAAATGTTTCTTGATCATTGGCAAATTCTCAACATCCGATTAAATTTTTTTTATCGAATTAGATAAGCACTAGATTGCATGGGTGTTGAATATATCTCAAGCACAAAAAAATCCAAAAATAGCTAGCAATACAGCATCTGATAAAAACACCCTAAAAATCCGGAGAAAGTTTACTTTCAACAAAAACTTTTCATCTTACAATTTTCGGAGGGAGCACATACATTAGAAAGTATAAATAAAATAGAAAAAAAATCATGAATTCTTTAATATTATAGCAACAGTAACAGCAAAAGAAGGAAGAAAAAAGCTATTCACAACTTTATTATACAAATAAACTTTTTTCTTTATGTGAAATTTGCAATTTAGAGATTAAAAGACGATACATTTCCTTTTTTTCTTGGAACTTTTAATTTCCTTTGGGGTTACAGCAGATCTGTTCATGAGATTCTTTCAACCCTTAGATGATGCTGATGATGATGAGGATACGAGTGAATGAAAGAATGAATAAATGAATGAATGAGTATGTTGGAAGAAACGGAATTTATTTAATTTCTCGTTCCTTTTTACAAATATTTCAACCATACGACTCTTTTATCTTCATTCATTTATTCCCCATTCATTATTCCAAGCCCACGAAGTTCCTTTCAATCTTAGAATCATATTAATTCCCAATGAAAACTAAACATTTCTATATGCTGAAGGATGCCGTAAAAGGAGTAAAAAGTAGAAAAGAAAATATAAAAACTTCAAAGGTAGGAAGAAAGCACATAGGAATCATTTTTTATACATTTCATTATTATTATTATTTATTGGCAATTCAATCGTTAAGTAGTACATAGTTCACAGGGTTTGAGCTCTAATTAGAACAAGAAAGAGAAAACTTAGCAGGCATGCAAACAAAACTTCACTAAAATACCTAAAACCCTGCCTAAAACTTCCCAAAGGCAGAAATAAATCTTATTGATATTACAATGAACATAAAAAGTAAAAAAAAACTAATAGCTTTTAAATTTTTTACTAAATCTTTCGTGATATTGTTGTTGCTTGCCAATATTTTCATTTCAGAAAAGAAAATGAAAGTTTTTTGCCTCTGACTTACACAATATTTTGTATCATCAAAAATCAATCCATAATCATTCATCTTGATCTCCCTCACGAAAAGAAGTTTTTTTTCCTCATTTCATTGTTTGTTGTTTTCTGTTTTTTCTCATCGCTTTCATCTCCTTCCGTTCCGTTCTCACTTACATAACCTTATTTGCAATATTTTCCTTGAAAAGGCATCAACATGTTGTTTTTCAAAATGTGCAAAATGAGAGGATATTGGAGAGGGAAAGTAGATGAGAAAGAAGAAAATGGAAAATATAAGTACAGTGAAAGTGCTCATGAAAATACTTCAGCAACACTCATTCAACAAAGTGAGTTTCTGTGTTTTAGACATTTTTCTCTTAAGTGATGTCTTCTTTTATTCCGTTCCGTTTCTGCACCCTCTTGATATAACATCCGATTTGAAAATTATGCTTATTGCTTGATGCAAAAATAATCATTTGATCTGAGAATGAAATGAAGAAGTTCACGAAGAAGATTGAACGAATTTCAAGAAAATTTTGAAATCAAAGCTTCACTAAATTACAATAAGAATTTTCAGAAGGCACATCAAGACACTTCATCATATGTTCTTAAGAGAAAAAAAACAGAAAATCCTAAGTTTGACAATTTTATATATCTGGTAATATCTCTGTTTCTATTTTTTCTTATTTTGTTTCTTTTTTAAAAAAAAATTAAAGCATTAAAGACAAAATACCTATTCAATATAAAACAAATTCGCTAAATGATTCTCTTCGATTTCTTTAAATCCTTCTTTCACTTTATTTGCTAAGTCCAGTGTTCTTAATAGTGACTCAGATGTACCGCGGATTTTTTTTAAATTCCAAAAATACCTAAATGTTTTCCCCATATTTCAAATTTTCAAATCAAAATCGAAAAATCAAAAAATAACGTCCAAAACTCAAAATTTGTAATAATAAATAACTATTAACTAATAATTTTGAGCATTTATACTTTATTGTTGTGCCGCAAAAAAATTTCTACAGTCAAAGTGTGCCGTGGTTCAAAAAAGTTTGGACAACACTGGCCTAGACGTAAATTTTTCCTATCCTTTTTACAACCTTCCATTTTCTACTATAATTTTTCTCTGTAAATGAAAATAAGTAAAAAACATTGAATGAATCCTTTCTTACTTTTACATATCTTTATGTTGTGCTAAAAAAATTGAAGAAAAAAATCATAAACAAACCAAAAATCTCATTTTTCAACTTCCTCATGCACTCATCAGTGCTTGCTTTACATGTGTCAGGAAAGCTTTTATTATGCAAAATCTTTTCTTCTCCTTCGATGCCTCTTTTTAATGCTGGTACTCCTTCTTTTTCCTCACATTCGCATGTAGTAAAATATTTCTATGTTAAATTTCCATCATCTTTCTTTTATGATTCATCACCAAAATTTTCTTCATTTCCTTCTCATCTGTCTTATTTTTTATCCATGCTCACCTTTTTCTCATGATTTAACCCCTTTCTTGCTTCTCATCTTGATCTGCATGCTCACAGACATTTCATTTAAACTGACGATTTCCCTCTCCTTTTTATTCTTTTTATGTTCATGAATATTGTGCCTTTTTATTCTCCTTTCTATGTCATTCAACAATGAAAAGTAAAAATTTTTTGTAATGATTTTTGATGGGAATAAAGAAGTGTGGAAATGACGAAGAGTTATCAACAACAGCGATAGATGACGAAAAGAAAAGAGTCACAAGCTGTTTATTTTTCTTTTTCTCAACCTTTTTTCATCTTCTTTTTATCATAAATCTTTTAGTTGCAACCACACACAAAAGAAAGCTTTACACAAAACTGATTAAAAGACACTTTTTTACTTAATTTGCTCCGCATTCTCTTACCTCCTTCCACAACATTTTATTCCTTTCTGCTTCTTCCTTTTCATAATTTTTTTAATCTACTTAGGTTGAATTATCTCGAGTCATTGTTTATGCCTCCCATCAGAATCATTTAATGACGAATTAAAAGCCAACGAGTTATGGAAATTTTTCTTATAATTTAAATAAAAATGAGAAAAATTAATTAAAAGATTTTTTTGCCATATTTTTCCAGGTGCTTCTGATTCTGCATCAAATACCGATTTGAATGTCTACGACGAGGATGAAGAACTAAATTATAATGAGATAAAAAGTTTCTCAATAAGCACGCAAAAAATTCAACAAAGTCAAGACAATGAAAATTTCATGAAAAAGCTTTACAGTTCTAAGATATTTAAGGATTCAGAGGCTGAAGAAGATGCTGTTAGGTAAGAAGAAAATCACAGTAATTGACTAAAGTTGTTATTGTGTTCATATCAACATTTGTTTTTAATTCAATTTCGAGTTAGCTGTTCATACAAATCGTGTTATTTACTTCCTTGACGGTTGGTTGATGTGTGTCTGAGTGTGAATATAGGAATGTGTTGAGGATGTCAGATACAATAAACATAAAACTTTCTTTTGTTCTGTATTTCCTCAAAGCATTTCTCATTTGCCACATTTTGTGTCATAATAATGATAATAATAGCAATAATAATAATAATAATATCATCTGAAAATGAGGCTCATCATGGAAATACTCGCATCGTCTTATATCACAAGAATGAATGTTGATTCAGAAATACGAAACATTTACACCTCATATACTCCTCATGGCTTATTCACATGTCTTTCCGGCTCATTCGCAATCTGAGCGATCTCAGACACAGGAGAATATCATCATATTAAAATAGAAGTGCTGTTGATGGGGATGAGAATGAAATATTTTTGTTAAATTGTTTCATATGATGTTCAAATTTGCGGTTTATTTCTCTCGCATACAATCTTAACAAGTAATTCAAATGTGCATGAAAACTTTTCATTTTTCACCGACAACACAGGCAGCAATAAAAAGCATTAATTTCTACTCATTTTTTGACCGCTTTAAATTACGCAAATGTTTAATTCAAAGCGTGATTTTAATGGAATTTACATGGAACATATCGTGATATTAATATTGTTATGTTCAATATCAACCTAAGTAAGTAAGCAGTTCGTCAACAAAATTCTGTGCAAATTTGAATTTATTTCCATGGTCATTGACAGCAACAGCTTGAAATTCAAATAATTTGAAGGACAACTGACAAGAGATGAAAATAAATTCATCAAAATGTCCCTTCTGCATTACTCTGTCTGTGTCTATGTCTCTCGCTTATTCCTGAAACCTCATTCCAGTACTCATGCATTATTCAGTAAGCACGAAATGAATACAAAAGTACATTGAATGTGAAAGCGAGAGCGAAATAGAAAGAAAGATGAGAGAAAAGTTCAAGTCAAAGCCAAGTGCTCCTTTGCTACGAAAAAAAATTGTATTCGACTTGATATTAGGAGGGACATTAATCTTCTAGAGGATTTCATGAGTGTCAAAGCATTATGACAAAGTTCATTCACAAAAAATTTTAATTTTATTTTTTTGCATGATGGTTCTAACAATGACAACATGGTAGTAAACGATCTTAAAAAATTTAATGCTGTTAGGAATTAGATCTATAGATAATATTAGATACAACAGCAATTTATTGCAATAAATAAAATAAAATCACATTCAACATCAACAGTTTCCACAACAACAATGACAGATGCAGTAGTGATGGAAATGGTAGAAGCAGTAATCGACAATAATAATAGTAATAATAATGTTAATAGTAAATATGATAATAAAAATTATGGAAGTGATATAAATTTATGGAATATTAAAAGTGAAAATGAGTTTGTACAAAATGACGACGAAAATTTAGTTCCAAAATTACATAAATCAACAAATGAACAACAATTGACTGTGAATAATAACGATAATGTGGATATAAATCAAGAAGGTAAATGTGCAGACTAAAATAGTTTGGAAAATTATTTCAATGTTCAATGCTGAAAGTCAAATATCAATTCGAATTTTTTGCATCATGGCAAACTTTATTCTGTGAACAAACGAGTAGGATTTTTCTCTAAAATTTATTTAAAATGCAAGAAAATTATTTAAACATCATATTCAAATATTTAAATTGCAGTTGAATGCCTGCAACTTGTTCAAATCGATTAACTCAATTTGCACTTCATGTACAATTTTCCTTCTCACATTTCACAAATAATTTTTCCGATTTGCATAGAAAAATCTATCAGATTCGAGTGTATGAGCGTTCTGTGTGCTGTGTGTAGAGTTGATTAATATGATTAGCTAACAAAAGTTTCTCTAACATCTGTATATTATTCTACATATAGATTTGAATGAGGCGAAGAGTGTTAAAATGGAAAGTTTGAACTTAAAAAACGATGATGGAATTAAAATCAAGAGTAAAGGCAAGAAGAAGAGCAGCAGTAGTAGTGAAAATAAGAATAAAACAAGTGAAATGAAAATCAATAAACATTCAAAGCAAGGAAGTGGAAGAAGACGAAAAAGAAAATTTATTATTGGAGATTTATCATGCATGAAAACTCAATTCATTCAAGCACCACGAATTGCAAATGCTGACATCAAATATATTCGGTAGGCTTATTTCTTTCACACAATTTCATACTATTTTTCTAAATTTCCTTTGAAATTCATAAATCAAATAGGAATGAAATGATGGGAATTGAGAAGAGTTTTCTAGAGGCAGAATATCATTGCCGCGATGGCTACAAATTAATTAAAAAGTTCAAACACACACAAACAGCAATTGCAAATAAAAATTTAGTATGCAAAAAGCATCGATGGATTGGACAGAGGCCATTGTGCCGAAAAATTTACACTGAAGAAAATCACTCAGAATTGAAAATGCAACAATGTGATAGTTATGATGCACAAAAATGTGAGCAATTATGCATTAAAAACGGAAATCGAACGGAAGTGCAGTGTCAGTGCCATAAAGGATTCCGTTTGATCGAGTACTCGATGCTTCGGTAAATTGAAACTTTTTTCCAATTCCTTTTTTTTTTGGTTTTTTTGCCAATTTTTAATTGTCACGAAAAGTTTATTTGGAGCTTTTTTTTGTGACACCATTTTGTTGTTGCTATTAATCACCATAAATCACCTACAGATGTCAATGAGTGAAGAGAATTCTAGCATATGTGGATCGTATGGAAAATGTATCAATTTAGTTGGAGCTCACAAATGCTTATGTCAGCAAGGTTTTCAATTAGACAATGTTGGAAAATGCGTTGGTAAGGAAAATTTCCTTGTGACCTTAATTTACACATAGAAGAGCTTTAAAATGGAAGAGAAAAAAGCCACGAAATGACATATATCATTTCATAATCCCAAACAACGTAAAGCTTTCGTGTGAGTGAATATTCTGAATTGAGTGCTGTTTTTGGAATTTGTTTTAAATACACAGAAATTAGATTAAATTTCTTTTTTATTTCGAGGTTAGAAAAGATCATAAAAAATCTCAACGGTTCATCAAATTCAAAACAAATATTAAATCATTTTAAGTAATTATAATTTTTTATGGAATTAAAATATCTGAAGCTAAAAAGGTTGTCTTTGACGGATAGCAAAATTGTATCCTCGAGATTAATGATAATTTTTTAATTTTAAATTCAGTTTACTCATCAAGGGTCACTTTTTAATTAAAGACCTTCTCAAAATTTCTGTCATAACGCTAAATCCACTTTCCGCATATAACGCGCTCTACATTTTTTAATTAAAAAATTATTTTCCCCTTATTGCTCAAAAATAATGATCCAAGATACTTTTGAATAAATTATAATTCAGTAAAAAAGTCCCTGTGCACAAATAAAGCTATTATAGCTGTGCGTGTATATATTACTATAAGATTTATAGTATCAATTTTTTCAAAAGGCACATTATCTCTCAGCTCATGAAAAATTCAAATACAATTTTAAATTTAAGCTTCTTCTTTATCTCCACTCAGATGCTGTCTTTATAAATTTCCCCATTACATGAAATATTTTAAAAATTTACTTCAAAAATTAATCAGACGAGTGGCTAATAATTCTATAAAATATTTAGAAAACTGTTTTCTATACCTGTGCAGACCCATTTGTAAGCACTCTGCTGAATGGGAAAAATCGGTATAAAAATAAATTACAGTATCTCATTTTTATGGAACATACATAATTTTTCATTGATATATGTGGCAATATTTTTTATTAAGAAAGTCTAGTGAATGTCATATATGAACCGCCACAGTAAATGATAAATGTTCAACATATTGAACCATAATATCATATCGAAAGACTGTTCCTGTCCGCTCTATGAAAGATTAAATTGCTTTTTATGACACCTTTGTCGACATGTATGTATGAAAGATTGTAAGCAGTTAAAGAGTTATTGTATTTCGCTCATGTGAAACCAATATTGCCGAACAGTGAGCAATATTATTCTGATTGAGTAGGAAAATCGTGACCGAAATTGATAATCCACATTAAATGTCCCTGTTTTATGCTTTTGGTTATGAGAATAAACTAGTTAGTCAGCAAATTAGAGGGAAATATAGAATTTATCATTACACTGGTAAACGAATGGCATAGTTTCGTGTTTCTAATGGAGTACGAGGATTGTTTATTAAGCTTTTACTGCGTTTATTGAGATTATTATATGTGATTTTATACTCTTTCCGTTTTTTTAAAAAAAATCATTATGAAAAAACCCGGAAAAACTTAAAGTTTCAAGCAAAAGATGTAATATATCACATCATATTGCTGTAATGGTTAACAATATGTAATTTTACAGTTCTGTAGTTTTTCCTTCACTCAATAAAATTTTATAATCCTGTGCTACTTATTGAAGTTTATAATTGCAAGTGGAAACGGGACCGGATTAAATGTTTGTAATAAATGTAAAGAAGATTTACAAACTGAATGAGTGAGCATGAATTGACAGCTTTACAGTTTTTGCATTAAACAAATCATTTACAATCCTTTTTTGTTGTGGGGAAATTGAAATTCGATAAATTTGAAGTAAAATTACTTATAAATGCTTCTCATGCAAAAATAACAAAGTTGCTAAACAAATATTAATACAGCGATCACGCTATAATGGTCATATTCACACCGACATCTAAATCTATTGTGTCTTGTGGATAAGCTACTTGCTCAATTTAGCAAGTTCCTTCAAGTCCCAGTTCCAATTTTGATTCTCTTTGAACTCCATTACATAATTTTCATATACAGTCAAAATTTTCAAAAATCATAGCAACCTTTGAATTTCATATTTTGTGTGGAAAAGGTTTTTTGCTTTTTTAGAAGCAACGGCTGTTCCTATCATGCCCAAAATCTAGCCTGTTGGAAGTACGTCGGTCCAAGTTGGAGGGCAATGCATCAACTAATTTCAATTCCGCTTTTTGAACATGATGTAGAATTTTAGGCACAAACTTTTCTGCATAGAACATTTTTGGCTGTTTTATTTCCTTTTCTCACAAAATACGAAAAACTGATTTCTCAATCTGAGCAAAAACAAAATATTCACACGTGAATAACGGTGTGAATATAAAAAGGCAGGGAGAAAAATGTTAATAGAAGGAAAAAGAAAGAGCATTTATTCATTGATAATGTTAAAATTTTGATACCACACAAATCCCTCTGAGATTTAGAAAGAAATTAAAACTTTGTTAAGCTCTTTATTTGTTTTAATTTTATTTTCCTTCAACTTTCCTTTTACAGGAAAATGAGAGAAGAGAATAAAACTTGACAAGCAAGCAGACTAATAGAAATATACACGAGAGAGTTAATTAACTTTAATATATTCCTTCATGCTGCTGTAAATATTGAAAATACAAGTTGTTATTGATGTAATTTGGAGTTAAAAATTTCTTGTCTATATTAAAAACCAATTTCATTGGCGTTTTCAATTACTGCTTGATGATACCGAGAAATTGTATGGAAAATTTTAATTAATGTTATTGATTTTATTTCCAGATTTAACGGCATTTTTTCAAAACTTAACGAAATTTGTTCACTGATACAAGTTTATTTTCGTTCAGTTCAATTTTAAATTTAAAATAGCCGTTAATATTTAAATTTAAGAAAACTGTTAGAAAATGGCAAATTAAATTTACAAACTTATGGTGTTCTCCTCCTAAAAATAAGGCATGATATTAACGTTTTCATGAGCACAACATATGTTAGTGATACTGAAATCATAAAATCGCATACATTTATACTTAATATTTTTTTCTTTTATTTTTAGATTGAAGTAACACTTAAGATTCTCTCTCTTATAGTTTTAAGGTAATTGAACAGAGTAAAATTCTGATTACATAATACGACACTTCTTTTTTTATTGACCACTCTTAATATAAAATATTTTAGAGGTTGGTGACTAGTTGGTGATGGAAATCTTTGGTGCCTCGATAGTCGAATTCACGATGAACGGTTGAATTTGGCAGTCTTAAATTGAAACATCTCAGTTCAAGCTGCATAACTAGGCACTTTAAGAAAAAAAGAAAAGAAAATTTATATCCAACAGTTTTTATTTACTTTTTATTTACTTTTAGTTTATTCATTTGAATCGTCAATAAAAAAATATTTTTCTCACACAATATTTTTCTCTTATCAGCATCATTAATTTAACAAATTGATTTCCATAAACTTGATGTAGCAAAAATCCACTATTTTCGAGTAACTTCCCAATAATATGAAAATAGTTTGAATCTGGATTAGTGTTTAGTACATTCACAAAGTATATCCATGCATGCTTAATGTCAAATGGAGAGATTTCACTTTCGCCTTTTCGAGGATATGAAATCCACAGAGCAGCGAGAAGAGCTGCAAATTTTGTTGTCCTTCCTTCATAATAAACATGTTCCTCACAAACTCCATTTGTAAGACGAAATCCCCAACTAATTAAGAAGTCCTCATTGCTTTGTGTCTTTAATTTTGCTGGTTTAACTGGCATTAAAAATGGACATTCCTTATAAAGCATTCCCTTGAATATTTCCCCAAAATCTGAAATTTTTTACCAAAGTGCGATCGCTAAAGCTGCAGTATAAAATACAATACTCGGTTCCTTATCACATCGATCCTGTGGATCAATAAAAATAAATTAATAAAAAGTAATTCTTAAAGGAATAGAAATCAATCTATTACAATTAACTTTTCAGCAATTTTTAGTCTTCACCAATCAGGAGCTTCATTGTGTTCTGTGACTGCTTACTTCCTTTCATACTTCCTTTCGGCGTGTTGACTCTTTGACCAGATAAGAGCGTAAATAGCATTTTATAACGGTCAACTAAAGTAGTTCTGTTCTTTTCATTTAGCAGATTTATAGAATTATTAATTGCAACTTTTAATGCAAAACGAATTTGATGCAATTCAGGAATTTCATCAAATTTTCTTGTCTGTTCTTTCTTAATGATTAATAACTGCCTATAATAATTGTAGATCTTGTAATATTCCGATTCGATTGGGCACTTGATAGCTCTGATCCTGACTTCTTGGCTGAACCGCCGCTATTTGGATTGGAACTACATTTTCAACTTTTTGCGCTTCTGCTGCTGCTACTTCCTGCTCAAACAGAAATCTACAAGCTGCTAATCTCTCATCGGCTTACTTTTGAGCTTTTCGGGCTTGTGAAGCTGCTTCAAATTCCCTTATTTCTTTTTGGAGATTCTGACAAAGAGCATCTAATTTAATGCAAGCTGATTTAGCCGAATCCAACGAACTTTTGTGTGAATCTTTAAAATTCTTAATATCTTTAAGTTGTTTTTTTAAAGATATCAATTGATGGAGCCATTTCAGGATTGCAGGACTGAATTATTTTTAAAAATGCCGATTCCTGCTTGATAAACACATCTTCAAACTTCCTAATTTGTTTCTTTAATTGCATTTCTTTTTCTTCCTGGATCTTTTTTGTGTTTGCAGCTAAAGCTTTCCTTTGCTCTTGATAAGCTAATTCTTCCTGTCTCTCATTTTCTAATTCAATCAGAAGCAATTTCTCAAGTTCCTTTTTCTTATTTGCACGTCTTTTCTCAGCTTCCAATCTCATCAATTCAATGTTTTTCTTAATTTTTTCGTTATTTTCTATTTCCTCAGCTATTTTCTCTTCAAGCTTCTTCCTCACTTCTGTTTCAATTTTCTTCTCTAAATTATGCTCATAGATTTTCTGTTGGAGGCACTGTAGGTCACTTAAATCCATTCTACAAAGTTTGTCAATCACTTGTTGATGCTCAACATTTGGGTTTCTTTATTTTAGTCTTTTCATGCTGTTCCTCATTAGTTACTTCCTCTTTTTCATTATTTCCAATATCCAGCAACGATATTTCAGCAGCACGATATAATCTTGGCAAATTTTCATTAGAAGCCTTTGAAATAAAAATATTAACTCGTTTAATTAATGACCAATGATTTAACTTGGTGCTCACTTACCACATTTTCATCCTGAGTACAACCTAAGTTCATGTTTAATGGAATTAATTAATAATTTCTAATATTTTTTCTTCCAAATTTGTTGATGTCACATATATGGGGTCGTTCGCAAATTACGTCACGCTTTTAGGGGGGAGGGGGGGTCAAAGAATTTGTGACAGTCCATACAACAGATTTTTTTTTCGTTAGAAAATTTGTGACAAGGGGGAGGGGGGTCGAAAAAGTCGTTTTCTAGCGTGACGTAATTTGCGAACGACCCCTATTCTGTTTGTTCCGAATTTATCGCATGCAATTCTTTTTCGCGAATATTTTTAATTATTATTTTTTGTGTATTGTGAGTGCATAATTTTGTGTAAAAATGGAAAACGTTGCTTATAAACCCGGTGTAATTAGACCGGCCACGAAAATGATAATCGAGATGTGTGGAAATGATTTTCATGAATATTTTACTTCAGCGAAAAGACCGCCTTCGAAAGATAGTAATCTTTATGAACTTTTAGCGGAAAGAGTGAAAAATGTGGAAACATTAACATCTGGTATGGTTGCGGAAAGGGTTAGAATCCACTTGAAAAAAATATATCGACGAGTTCTTGTAACAAGGAAAAATCGTAAGTTGATAATTATTATATAATAGTGATATTGTTTGGATGTATTTAACAATTTATGTAATGACCAGTAATGACATTTTGTATATATGGGCCCCGACTAAAAGCAGTGAAGATTCGTCAGTGACAATATAAATTACGTATTTATTTCTGGAGCTATCTAATAATCGGAAAAAAATTTAACGGCCAACAAAAATTCAAATTACATATCGAATGTTTCGATAAAAAATTCGAAAATATGAAAAAATTAATTTCTTAAAATTTGAAGCACTGTGACATTTTTGAACTACTTAAATTCTTTTAAAACATCAATTATATTAGCAAAAAGTGTTTAAATCACTTCAGTGCATCATTTAAAGTGAATTCGGAGTGATTTTTGATGTTTTACAAATTTACATTTTCGATTTGTTTATCAACATGAAATTTTTTTGGCAGGAAAATTCAAATTTGGACGAACCGTTAAACTGATTTTGAAAGTATTTTTGTTAATTTAACTATGTTTCAATAAGTTTTATTGTAGAATTTCAATGTCAAAAGATGCATCATCATATAAAGAATGTTTTAAAATCATTCATAGATTTTATAAATGAATCTGGAGAGAATTTTTTAGATTTTTGATGCGAGTTCCGAAAAATTCAGCGTCAGTGAAAGCACTTTAATTAAGTTTTTTTAAGCATCTGCACTGTTTGGGAAAGCACAGTAAGTACCAAATTGTATGTCTTGGCGAGCTTTATAAACCCTCATATAAAAATTTATTGCATCTTTAGGGGTTTAAGAGAAAAAGTCAAAAACATACTGTCACTGACGCTGAATTCATTTTCGACGAGCCTCTATAGAGATATTTTGATATATAGATCATTTCTGTAGCTTCTTTAGTTAATTAAATACGTTTTTCAAAGCGTCACTGACGAATAATTTTTCGGAAATCAATAAATTTTCACCGATACTTCTTCCATTTCTCAACAAACATTATAAATATCTGCATTAGAATATTTTTTTAGTTATTATCTAACTACTTAGAGTAAGAATTCATTAAAATATGTTGTAAATAATAGTTAAATTAACATAAAACGATTGAAAATATTTTTAACGGAAAATAAAGTTTTAAACTTTCTGACCAATTTTTCAACAAATTCGATGTTTATAAAAACTTAAATATGAAAAATCATTAATAAATATGCTTAAGTGTCACACAACATTTACAGGATGTTGGTTACAACGTTAATATAAAAATGCTTTATCTATTAAACAGTTGAAATTAAAGGATAATCATACAATTTCTCCAAATTCTTAAAAATGAAATTTTTATACTCTTTCGAATGTGTTAGTGAAAAATTCTAAAATCATTTGAATATTTTCTGACGGCTGAAAGAAATTTCCGATTATTTTCGTCATCATTCGTAATCATTAATCACAAATTTCTTAAATCAAATATGAAATTCAGACCAAGTCTAAGCTATTCTGAACATTCGTCGGGACCCATAATAATTTATCCTTCAAACGGGGCGTATCCAGAAATTTTTTGTGGGGGGGTTTGAATTTTTTTGTATCGACGGGATTTTTTTTCTCAAAAACCCCTAGCAAATTGAAGAAATTTTTCCAAAAAAGGAGGGGGGAGTTGATCCCCAAACTCCCC
Organism: Chironomus tentans; assembly: GCA_963573255.1. Taxonomy (NCBI): domain Eukaryota; kingdom Metazoa; phylum Arthropoda; class Insecta; order Diptera; family Chironomidae; genus Chironomus; species Chironomus tentans. The sequence goes on along the minus strand of OY754302.1, from coordinate 56,136,328 downwards.
TGAATACGCCCCTGCTTCAAACATCATTCTTTATAACTACAAATAAGTCATTAAAATGCTGATTTGCCTATAAATTTAATTAAACAAACTTAATAAGTTAACTAAGTAAACAATAAAGCTGATTAAATATTTTAATCTTTCTAGGCGTTCAAAGAGCTGCTGAGGCTGAGGCTGAGGCTGAGGCTGAGGCTGAGGCTGAGGCTGAGGCTGAGGCTGAGGCTGAGGCTGAGGCTGAGGCTGAGGCTGAGGCTGAGGCTGAGGCTGAGGCTGAGGCTGAGGCTGAGGCTGAGGCTGAGGCTGAGGCTGAGGCTGAGGCTGAGGCTGAGGCTGAGGCTGAGGCTGAGGCTGAGGCTGAGGCTGAGGCTGAGGCTGAGGCTGAGGCTGAGGCTGAGGCTGAGGCTGAGGCTGAGGCTGAGGCTGAGGCTGAGGCTGAGGCTGAGGTTGAGAATGGTAAGTTTTATACATATTTTTTTAATTCTGAAATATGTGAGTTCAAGTCTATCAAGCGCAGGAAGCACCAAAAGTATATCATATGCAAGGCCATGGAACTCCCTACACTTTGTCTATTTTTACTAAACTTTTTGCTCACTTTACTCCACTTCATTATTAATCAATTTTTGTAATGATTTTTAACCTAAAACGACAGTATTGAGCCATATTTATCATATTCCAAAAGAGAAACTAGTAAATATTTAAGATAAGGCTAAAAAAGTAAATTTAATTAAAATATTCATTAAAAAATTTTGTAACGGTTTTTTGAAATTTAAATTTTTGAGCAAAACTAAGCAAAATTGAGCAAAAATTGTTGCTCATTGAAAATTTCAATGTTTTTTTAATTAATTTAACTCATTTTAAAGGCTTTATTGGCAAAAAAACAATAGCCAAAGGCTTTTAAATCACTTGGTAGATATACTAAAAAGATTGAAGATAATACTTTTGATAAAATAAGCAATTTTGCTAAAAAGTTGGTTTTTGGTTAATTAAGTTAAATTTATCAATTTTTTTATATCAAAAGTCAACAAATATTATAGAAAATAGTTAAATCTTCAACTTTTGTGAAGATTTTGACTACTTATCTTGTTTTATTCAAGGAAAAAAATCGATTTGAAATATTATTTTATTAATTAAGCTAACTTATTGAGCCGCCATTTTGAAAAATGGAATTTTATAATAAACTTCATGACACTAACTATCAACCAGTAAAAGAATCATGTCAATTGAATGCTGGAAACCAGAGATATGTCAATTTTAATATTCTTTCCATTTTTTTCTGATCTTGCCCATATATTATTATAACACCTTTAGCTAAAACAAGTTTCAAAAATGCGCTAAAAATTTCTTTAATATGAAGTGTCACAAAATCTCAGACCACCTCCCCCCTAAATCATGGACGTCATAATATAGACCCTTGTTCAATATTGGATAAATTGAGCTATAATTTACACAACATGATTTTAATAAGAATTCACACTGATACAAATTGTTTTTTTTTCGATTTGGTGCTACTATTAATGAATATAACTGTCAAAATAAATCTTGTTTGTTTATATTTTTTTAACAAGCCATTACTCGTTATTAAGCCTTTTTTCGGAAATTTTCTAACGATTTTTTTATTTAAACATTAACGGATCTTTTAAATTTGAAATTGAACTGAACGAAAATGAACTTATATTAATGAACAACTTTCGTTAAGTCTTCTTAGCAATACAGCAAATAATTCTATTAAAATGTAAGTAATTGTGATATGAGAATTTTCGTTATTTCTCACTTATCCTACGACTGTGTCTACATCTTTCGGATTACCAGTGCATTAATAAATTTATGCATTCACGCACGGAATTTAGTCAAGGAGAAATATTGGATCAAAGAATTTAATTTATTTGAGTGCATTTGAGTGATTTTCAAGCATTAAATTTAGTGGAATAGTGTTTATATCGATTTAATTTATCTGCATAGTGTCGTGTCAGCTATTATTGGCTTAATTAAGTCATAATTACTTAATTATTTGATATTTCTTTTTTTTTCTTGCCATTGACTAATTTGTAAAGTTGTAAATAAAGTTCTATTTTGGCTTGCTACAAAGTGCAGTGCTGCTTATCTGCTTGATTTCATCTTCTGGTTACTATCAACTTAAAGTTCCTGGAATAAATTGGTAAGCTCTTTTTACCTTTCTATACATATCTAGCACAATATTAATTATTTTCTGATCTCTCCAAGCTTTGTGTTTAATTCTAATTTAGCGGTTTATATTGTAAATTCACTGTGATTTTATTGATTCAGAGTTTCTATTTGACATTTATTTAACCCAAAATGCCGTCAGTCAATAAAGAAGCTTTAATTAATAACAAGTCCAATCCAAACAACTCGAATCGGCTCAGGACTTTTCAACTTGCTAATAAAAAGGAGTTACCAGCTCCTCCCATACCTGGTCAATGTAAATCGTTCAGAGTCGCGAGATCTAAGCATGAAAGAAAATTAAAAGTCGCCAATGAACATGCATTACAACGAAATTTAGGTGGATATGGCTTTTTGCCTATCAAAAACACTGCTCATGCATCTAATTCACTTCCTGACAGTCAAGCAACTGATTCTGTTGTCGATTCTCATGTTCTTGACACTGCTAAATCTCTGTCTAATGAAATCTCAAACACTCTGAATGAAGTTATTAAGTCTAAGGATATTTTCAATAAGGAAATTAATATAATTTTGAGTCTGGCTACAGACAATGCTAAACTTCCTTCTGCGTTTAATAGACTCTGTTCCCTCGTCATTGAAAACAATGACAAATTATTCTCGCTTCATGAGAATGTGCAGCACAACTTATTGAAAATCCTTGCCTTACAACGAGACCAAGAAATAGCAAATTCAATTTGGGATGCTAAAATCGATTCGAACAGTAACAAAATCCAATCTCTGGATACTTTGCGCTCTTGCAATAATGACCTAAATAAAGTTTGGATTTTGTTCACTTGTGATAAGGAACTGACTGATCTCCAGTCCAGTACCAATCTTATGTCTGAAGTTAAGAAAATCTTTGCAAGAATGGAAATTAATGTTGATCAATTAGGTTGGATGTCTATTAATAGAGTTAACTTCCAGCACATTAAAGTTAATAAAAATATTGAATTGACGCTTTGTGTTACATTCTTTAATGATAAGATAGCTTCTTTGGTTAGACGTGGCATGATGGAATTTAATTTAAAACTGGAAAGTGAAAATAGACTTAATGAGATGAGATACACTGACAAAATCTTTTGGAGCAAAGAAGTGTGGAAGCTTTTGAAATTATGCTATGAACTTAAACGCCTTAAATTAATTGAAAATACTAGAGTTCATTCGGAAGGAATTTCTGTTTTCTATCTTCAAGATAAATCAAATCAGGAGTCAATGAAGCGTATGATCATTACTTCATTTAATGACATTGACATTCTACGCAAAACTGTGGGCGATCTCTGCCCTGATGTTAAATGCACTACCTTTTATAATGATGACTATTTCATTTTTAGCTTATCTGAACGTGATATGAAAAGAAATCAGCTAATTTGCTAATAATTTATTTACTAATCCATTTACTCAATCTCAATTGCTTAATTTCAGTAGTGCTTATGATTCTGTCAATCTCATCTTAAGTAATGATTTTGATATCAGCACAATAAAAAGAGATCTATTCGACATTAATGCCTATTCTAATTTGCCTCTTACTCTTATGACAAAACATTTCGCAGCAGTAAATAGTTATCTTCGTAATAATAATAGAATTTTCCTACACTATTGGTTGTGGAATGTTCATTCGTTAAACATGGTAAAATTTAATTACTTAAAGGTGATGCTCTCTGGTCGAGCATTTGATTGCAGAAATTTTAATCCCCCAGATCTTTTTGTCCTGACCTGGCATAATACTGGAAGTAAATTTAATGCATTTAATATCCCTAATTATAATTGTTTTAACATAAGTCGTGAAACCAAAAGAGGTGGCGGCATATCAGTTTACATAAGAAATTCTATTAAATGCTTTCCAATTCACTCTATTGTTAATGAAAATATTGAGTTATTGCATATACAGTTGTTGCTTGCCGATCAAGTGTCCTTTCACTTGTTTGCTATTTATAGACCGCCTTCAGGATCTATTTCAGAATTTTTTAATTACCTTGAACTGATTTTTACTGAATATAAAAATTGCGTAATTTTATTGGGTGACTTTAATATCAATTCTCTAAATTCAAATACAAATAATACTGTGTCAAATTACCTTGACTTATTGCAGAGTTTTGATTTTGAATTGATCAATAGAGCAATAACATTTTTTTACAACAACAATCGTTCTTCTCTTGATGGATCGTCACTGGATCATGTCGTTGCTCCCCGTAACTTATTTAATATCTCTCTCACAAGTAAGAAACTACAGGTTTCCGATCATAATCTTGTCATGGCTTCATCAGCTTGGTTGTCACTAAGCTCCAAGCATAAGGCTCTTAAACATAAGGCTGAGAAATTCGTCAAGACTAGATTTCCATTGATTTAATAACTTAAGTATATGCTTAACTTCTCTCCGTCCTGATCTAAAATTTAATGGTTTCATGTCTGGCTAGTCCCTCCGTGACTTTCATTGTTTTAATATTCACGATAGTTCATCCTTGATATAGAGTGGTGCTACTTACTAAATCGCTTGGTCATGCCAGTGACTCATGGGATTTTCTGCAGCAGTACCTGTTCTCACATACGTCTTCAGATTATATCAGGTCCAAGTGACGTATCGTATAATTTGACTGGTCACATAAGCTCCAGTGATTTGGTGTACTTTGTACGGACGCTTATCTAAGCATCCAACCCTTAATTGCGGTTCTATTTCACATTCGAGCTTAGGTGTGGAAGCACCATGTTTGTGATAAATGAACGTTTTTGCCTCTATCTCGGAATGCTCTGTTTGGATGTTTTAACTTTGAACTGTAACATAGGAATGTCCAGCTTGACTCTTTATATCTTTATGACGGACGTAACATACCGCAATTTTACATTTCAAATATTCAATCTATGTAACTCACTTATTTTTCATTTATTTTTATTAATTAATACGAACTATGTTTATAATTGACATTTATTTTTTTTTTGTACAACCAATACCTTCTGGTAAATAAACATATCTATCTATCTATCCAAGCATACTATTAATACTAAACTTAAATTCTCAAAGTGCAATCATTCCATCGCAATTGATATTTTGAAACGTGACTTGGCTGAATACAATGTGCATGTTATTAATGACTCTGTTCACTCCACGTGTGAGGATTTAATCAATATTGCCTCTAATGCTTGTTTTGAGGCAACAATAACGAAAAGCGTGAAAAGTCATAATGTGAGCTTCACCCTGCCTCCCTGGGCTGATTTAGCTTATATCAATCTGTGTAATTCTATTTTTAATATTGAGGAAAAAATTTTTCATCTCGGTTCCAAGAACCTGCCATTTGACAGATTAGAAATGAAGTTATGTGAATTATTCAATCGATTTAAACGTCAATCTGAATTTAAAGCTAAAAAGTTTTTTGCAAATTTAATCATGAATGACTGTAAGCTCTCTTGGAATGTAATAAATGATCTTTGTGGTAGAAAAGTCAACAAGAAGGATATAGCTCTTTACAGTAATGGGAGATATATTGCTGACGACAAAGGCATTGCTGATGAGTTCCAAAACCAATTCTTGTCGGTTGTAGGTAAAGCTAGTAATCCAGTTACCTTAGTTACTCACTATGGGCCGTTTGTTGCAAATACCTTTCAATTCCATGAAGTGGATGAGAATTATGTGTACTTTCTGTTACAGTCTCTTGACTCATCTAAAGGTACTGGTGTCGATGGCATCTCACCTGCTATTTGGAAAGGTATTAGAGAAGAGATCTGCTTGCCTTTTGCAAACCTCATAAATCTGATGATTTCGACCAGTGAGTTTCCAGACAACCTTAAAATTGCTTTAGTGATTCCACTGCACAAAAAAGGTGATAGCTCACTTGCTATTAATTATAGGAATATTTCAATTATTAATTCTCTCGGGAAGCTTTTAGAGAAAGTTATTCATGACCAAGTAAGTGATTTCTTCTATAAAAATGATTTGTTTGACCAATTTCAATTCGGTTTTATGAATGGTCGTGGTTGTGCAGAGGCGCTCTGTAGCCTGCTACATGAGACTTCGTCTCTTATTGACGTTGGACATTCTGTTATACTATTATCTCTTGATATATCCAAAGCCTTTGACTGTGTTGAATATATTGTTAAGAAAGTTGGAACTGCTGGGTGTAAGAGGTAACTCCAATGATCTTCTTAGGAATTACCTAAGTAACCGCAGTCAAGTGGTGAGATACAATTCGGAATTGAGTTATTCAGGTAATTTAAATTACGGTGTCCCTCAGGGAAGCCTTCTGGGTCCATTGCTCTTCAACTTAATGATTATTGATCTTGGTCATTTAAATATTGAAGCCAAGTTGGTAAAATTTGCTGACGATTTGATAATTATCTTTCATGTTGATAGCGTTGTCATGAAAAATCCCACTAAACTGGATGATAGTCTTCGAAAGCTAGGACTTGATCTGGACATTATCACTAATTATTACAAAGTCAATGGATTTGATTTAAACATGAACAAGTCATGCTTTATGTGTCTTGGTAAATCTTCCCTTTCTGCTCATTCCAATTTGCTTGAAGAAAAAGGCTTTTGTAAAGTTCAATCTCTAACTTATCTTGGCATTGTTTTGGATTTTAAACTTGATTTGTCCTTGCATATTAGTGCCTTGGCTAATAAGATTTCTCATTCCATCGGCATGCTCTGTCACTTAAGACACAATCTTCCAGTTCCGCTTCTTATGCGGTTTTACTATGCACATATCAATACGCATCTCATGTACTGCGCTTTTGCATTGCTTAGATCTAATGCATCTGATATCAAACTATTGCATGTTCTTCAGATTAGAGCACTTAAATTAATTTTCAGATTGCCTATGCTACATTCCACTATTGATGTCTTTGAAACTTATGCTCCAAACGTACTTCCAGTAGTAGGGATCATATTCTATTCAGTTCTCTGCCTTGTAAAAAAGATTCAACTAGCCACAGTTAAAGCTTTACCTAGTCTCTCTAGAAACTTATCGAATAGACTCACTTATTTTAAAACTAATTTGTACAACTTAAACATCATGAAACATGATACATACACTGCTGGCGTAAAGCTCTATAATGATCTTCCTGAGTCGCTGAAAAACATCAATGTTCTTTGTATTTTCAAATCGGATCTAAAAAAATACCTCCTTTCCAAAAGGAAGTGCTTACTGCTTGATGGGCAGTTTTCGGCACGTAACTTGAAATTGGACGTATAACTGATTTATCTATACGTTAGACTATTATTTAAAAAAGTGAGCGCTTCTGTTCTCACATGTTGTTGCTCAGATTATTTTTTTTGTTTTTTCTCTGTTTGCGTGCTCATGCTGATTATTTTCTTTTTGTCAGCCATTAAGTCAACAAGCAGGTATTTGAGCGGCATTTTATTATTATTTTAAATAGTTAAGTTAACTAAATTGTTACTTATTAAGTGAATCTTTTCTAGTTATGGATACAGAGCTAAATGATGAATTGCGTTTAGCTACTGATGATGAATTATCAGACTTTGATGAAAATTCTATTGCTAATAATGGTCAACCGATCTATGGACGTGACACGGCGGGATCTTTTGGTCGCACTATCTCTCGTGGCGACTTGGAACGTTTTTGCTTAATTGTTTTCAATTCCAATGGTGAAGAAATTAAACTCATCGACCTTATGGAGATGTTAACCTATACTTATCGCTTAAACTTCATTGTAAATATTTCTTATAAGGTCAATCGTAATTCGTTAAAATCCATCGTTTATGTGTATGCTTCATATAGCGATGAAGTATTCAGATTTTTAAATCTAATACGGAATGACGTAGGAGCTTCATTCCTACTTGGCAATGTTATTGTTCATGCCAAAGTGTATAATAACTTTGTTTTTGGCTTAGCGCTTTCAAGTGCAGCTCATCGTGAAGATATTGACTTGATATTCAATCTACATTTCAATTTTGTGCCGCATAATTCTGTATCTCCATCTCATAATGTTCTGAGCATATTGGAGCGTGCCTTGTGTAGTGATATGTTAAAGAATAATATTCGTGGTATCTCTCTCAAGATAAATAAGTCACGCAAAATATTGTATAACTATGGATCTTTTATCTTGCGTGATTTTGGTGTTGCAACAAACACTATTGTTAACTTGAGAGAAGCAGGCATTGCTGCTAGTTATGCCACTTTTTCTTCATTTATACTGACTAATGCTCAAGTTAATTCCGTTCGTAATAGTAGCGATGGTTCATTGCAAGTAACTAATTATTTGCTCCGTAACAATCTACTCTCCAACAACTCTAATGTGGATCTTATAGCTCCTCCTGCAACGCGCAATCATAATAATCTATCAGATTTAATTGCTCCCATCGTGCAAGAAGTGTTAAGGTCCAAGGTTGATTCTTACTTCTCTCTCTTCCTTTTTCTAGTTAATTTTTCTAGCATTAACTTTTGAATTTTATTTCTGATTTTTTTTTCTTCTTCTCTCTTTTCTACTTCGTTAATTTGAATTGTAAATTGTATTACTTTAATTTTCGGTCAGGTTTGGCCTGATAAAGTTAATAATAATAATAAAAATTCAAAAATTCAAATTATTGATAATTGTAAGAGAAATGTGAAAAATAGAATTTAGTGAATTTATAAAGTCATTTTTGATGACATAACTTACCTACAGAACGCAAAATTACTCGAATCATTGGCTTTACAAAGTGCAATGGTCAAGAAGTGTAAAGAATATCGTGGAACTGGCACAAAAATCATTATTCATCAAATGGGATTCATGACACAGCAAATTGCATCAAAATGTAATGATTGCGCCGGAACTGGAGAGTTTATAAACAAAAAGGATCGATGTGACATGTGTAAAGGATCGAAAACGATTGAAGAGAAAAAGGAAGTAACGATTCATATTGATGAGCGCATGAATCATGCACAGAAAGTTGTATTTCGCGGTGAAGGACATAGCTTTCCTGATACAGTTCAAGGTGTCATTGTTGTGTTGAAGGAAATGACTTGATTTTGCAGTAGACAATTTCGATAACGCAAGCATTATGTGGATTTGATTTGTTAATCAAACATTTAGATGGACGTGCTCTTCATGTAAAAAATTCACCTGGGAATGTGATGAAAATGGTGAAATTAAGTGTGTTAATCACGAAGGCATGCCAATTAACAAGAATCCATTCGAAAAAGGAAACTTGTTCATCAATTTTACTGTTGAATTTCTCGAAAAAATGGACGTTGCTTTGATTCCGCAATTAGAGAAATGCCTACCACCACGGCCGGCATTTGTTATGCCAATTGGAGAGCATGCAGAAGAAGTGAGTATATCCAACTACGATCCAAATGATCAATCCTGACGCAAAAAACATTCAGCAACTTATAATTCCGATTCTGAAGATGAAGAAGGTGGCCATCCAGGTGGAGTTCAATGCCGAGCCTCATGAATCATTGATATCATAAATGTAATTTTTTGTATCTGAAAAAAATCATTTAATAAATTGACAAGCAACGCATTTTAATAAGACAGACATTTATGAATTAAATTTATTATCTTTTAATGTCTCAAATATTTAGCAAAGTTATCTGAATCACTGTCCATGGTCAATTCTCTAGTTTGATGAACTCAAATGACTCAATTCTTTTTTAATCCTATAGCTTAATATGCAAAGCATATTTTGACGAAAATTTTCAAAATGGCGGCTTCATAAGTTAGTTAAATTAACAGAAATATATTTTAAATCAATTTTTACCAGAAGAAATAAATAAAAATATCCAAAGTTATAGATAATGCTTAAATCTATGATATTCAATTGAAAATTCATAAATTATGGAGTAAATTTAGTTAAATTAACTAAAAACAAATGTTTATAAAAATTTACTTAATCCTCATAATTAATAACTCAATTCACTCACAAAGTATTTGTGATTGGTAAACTAACTATTTGCTATGGAATTTTCATCCAAAAAAGTCCTTTAAATAAGTTAATTTAACTAAAAAAAATTGATCAACTAATTGAGCAGTGCTTTTGGCTTAAAAATTTAAATTTCCAAAAAACGTTACAAAATTTTGGGTTAAATTTCTTAATCTTTTCTATTTTTCTTACTTAATTCTATTGTTTTGTGAGATATTATTTTACAAAAAGACATAGTTGATGTATTTTGCACCATCAAATCATAAATAATTTCATATGAAGAAATAATTATGATAAAATGTAAATTTGATAGTAAAATTAATTAAAAAATATTTAAAACGTTAATTAAACTAACTTACAAGACCACCATTTTGTTTTAATTATTAATAAATTATAACAATAAATGAGATAGACTCGTTTTACTAATTTAAGCTGACTAATTTTATATTCTTTATTTTTTTTAGAAGACGACATGTCTGGAATCGAAGATTCAAATGCACCATGTAAGTTTTACAAGAACCTAAAAATAATTAATTATAGTTAATCAAATCGTTTTTAGAAATTCAAATTTTCTAACGGTTAAAATGCACTAAAAAATCATGAATTATAATTAACAATTTTTTTTTTGTTTAGCTACATCACGAGATGTCCGTAATTCACTGCCCAACGACGAGTGTAAGTAATATATTTTATTTAAAAAAACGAGAACTGATTTTTAAAATTTTTTATTGCAGACAAGCAAGCGTTCGATAATATTCGACGCGAGCAGAGGGAATTAGCCATAGGTGAGGATTAAAGCATATTTTTATTTACAAAATAATTTAAAATTTCTTTTATAGAAAACCATCAATATGACGAAGAAATCATTGGCATTGATCAACAGATTAAGGAACTTCAAGCTCGTATTGCTGGCAAAAATGCTAAGAAAGCAGCTGTTGCAAAAAAGAAACAACAGAATGAAGCTCGATCAAAAGAATTACAAAACTGCCTCAAAATTATAAAGGATGTAGCAAAGCGGTCGGATAATAATTCTAATTAGGTAAGTCTTTAGTGAAATTATGTGATTAACCCGAATTAATTTTATTTTCTTTATTCTTCTTTCATTGTTTTTTTTTTCATTTTTCAAATTTATATTCATAAACCATTAATTTCAATTTTATTTTAAAACTTTGTAACGCTAGTGGAAGATTCATTTTTTGTCAAATTCTCAAAAACTGCTTGCTGTACGTACTTCTTTTAAATATTTTCTTATAGAGGAGGAAGATTAACATCGTTTTCTTTATGATTTAACTTCCTTAGTAGTTTAATTAACGAGATATTTCTGATTGGAGAGTGTTGGAGAATCAACTCTACGAAAATTTCTTTAAATATTTTGTTGAATTTCTCATAAATTGTACATTTTTGAACCCGTAAAAGCTATACATTAGATTTTCGCATGCTCAAGCTTCAAATATGTTATCTTTTCTCAAATATGTTATGTTTTATTTTTGTTTGAAAATTTTTGTCAGTGGTTCCAAATAAATACCTAATTAAAGAGATAATTAAGAAAAATGGTGTTTCTCAGTGGTTTTTTCAACTGTTATTTTTGAAAATACGACTTATTTGTTTATGTTATTTCTTTGTGTCCAACATTTTATAGAAATGAAGATGCTGTGTCACATCAAAGCTAAGGAAATCTTAGTTATCAAAAAATTAGGTCAATGAAGATGAAAAGCATGAAAGTTTCTTAAAAGCACTAGAATTGTGCATTCAGGCATTTTCAAAACTCCCACTTACCAACATTTCTCAATAATTCTCAAGATTTGAGGAAACTGGAAGAAATATAGAAAAGACTCAGAGATTATTGTCTAAGGTTCAAAGTTTAGCTAGCAAATTTGGCGTCAATCCATACTTTTCTTTACATAAGAATTTTAAATCTCATGATTTATTTTTAATCCAGTCGATTAATTTTCCTGCTTCTTATCCACAACTTATTTAATAGGCAAATATGAATTGAGATGCTTCCATTAAAGACTGTACAATTCACCAGTTCCTGAAGCTTTATTCAAAATAAATACTGATGTAGATCTATGTTAGATATTTACACTAAAACAGGTGCACGGTAAATTATTTAAATGAGTTGAATTTGAAAATAATGAGCTTTTATTTAGAAAATAATGAGCTTATTAAGAGATAAAAAAAATATCTTCGTTAAATTTAATTTAGGCAAAATCTAGTGTTTATGCTTTGCTTTATGAGACCTTCTTGGTGATGGTGATATTCTCCTTGATGATCGTGGTGGTGAAATTGATACACTCCTTGAACGCACCCTCTTATTATGCCTGTAAATTAAAAAATGATGTGTTAACGACTTTATTAAATTCAAATTTTATGGTAAATAATGTTAAACGGAAAATTTAGGCTAATTAATAGTTACCTTGATTTTGACACAACAATAGGTGAGTAAGATCTCGATCTCGAGCGTTTTGTTCGATGGTATTTATCATTTGATTGTGATCTCCTATGTCTCTTTATTCTTCTTTCACCAGATGATGAGCTTCGCCTGCTTCTTTCTCGTTTTGATGAAGACGATGAAATATAACGATCAGATTGTGAATCAGAATCATGTTTTTCGACTTTCTTAAGCAATTTTCTTCTATAATGCTCAACTTGCTCGTTTACACTAAACCCCGATTTTTGTTGAATTTTACCGGATTCTAGCTCATCTTGATATTCGACAATCTTAATTTCAATTTCACGTAATCGTTTTCTTTTATCTTCTGAGTCACTTTCACTGCTCTCACTTTCATCGTAATTACAAATTGAGGATATTTTTGGTGGTTCTGGTGGCGGTGGTTCAAATTCCCATTTCGAAGTTGTTATTGCTTGATGTGCTACTTGCTCGGGATCTAATTCTTCCCATTTTGATTTTACAAAACCAGATGATGACGGTACGTCTGTATTTCCGCTTGTATCCAATGGAATTCCATCGATATTTTCATCCACTAAAAATATTACTAATTTTATTAACTTGAATTTATATTTTATTAATATTAAGCCTACGTGGAACTCCATCAATATCATCTTCGTCGGTGTGTTCAGGCGTTGGAATTCCGCGCATTAAAGCTCCTTTCAACAAAGCCGCTCCATCTAATGGAACTGGAACACCGTCAATATCATCATCATGATCAGAAGCTGGTTGTCCGTCTTGATTATCTTCAGGTATTTGAATGCCTAAAAATGTATTTTGTAGTTTAAGTAAGAAATCTCGGCTATAGACTGTCCATTCTTCCCATGTCCTGAATATTTTCATTATTCTAACTTTGTAGCCTTCCGCTTTGAGTCGACTTTCTAACAGTTTGTAGCTTTCATGAAGACCTCTAAACATGTCGACTAAATTTCTCTCCATCCTGAAATTTAAAGCATTTAATAAATTTACCCAAACTTGACAATTTTAATGAAAAAGAACTTACGATTTTCGGAAGAAGCTGGCATTTTGAACTTTGACCGTACAATTATGCAGAATATCAGATACCAAGTATATTCTTGCAATTTTCTTATGAATGGCAGTTTCAGGATTTGTCAGTGACTCACAAATGCAGTCACAAATCTCATCAGCAGCATCAGCATGTTCAATACAGAAAATCATTGCATCGGAAATTTTACTTCTTTCCGGTGTTAAATGCCTTATTAAATCCTCTAGACGATTTCGTTGTGCGACAGATAATTGACCTTTACACGGTTCCATTTCATCATCAGAGATGAGTTCTTCAGGCATTCCTTGACTAAAGAAATTGAGTTTTGGTGGCTTCCAAACTGATCCGTTTTTAAACATTCGAAATTCCTTCTCACTCCATTCGGTTGGTGTGTCGCCTTGAAGTAATGAAAATAATCTCCATCGATAGTAAATATGTGCTGAACTGTCATTTTCATAAAGGAATTTAAACAATGGATTATTGACTTCCTTAGCCATAATGAGTGCCTCAAAAAGTGGTCCTTCTCTTATTACAAATTCAATCATACGATGAATGAGCATTAATAATGGTCGATCAGTTGGAATCATAACTTTTACGATCGATTTTGAGAGAATTTCGTCAATTTTCTTCTTTTGATCGTCATCCTTTAAGTAAGCTTTAAAATCCAGTTCATCAATAATTATGTTTGAAATGTCGCCTAAAGGTTGTGCATTAAATGGCAAGCCTGATTTTGGTGGTGGCATTGCATATTGCTGTAAATTTGGTGGAATATAAATTGGATGCATCATTATTGGAACGGCTTTACCCCATCCAAGTTTCATCTCATATCCCATTATATCCTTTCCAGCAAGTCTCCTTAATGCTCGTTCAGCATCCTTCCTAGCCATAAATGCAACAAATCCACAATTCCTGCCGCGAGCCTTTTCTTCATCCGATCGTGGCCACATAATTTTAACACTCGCAAGTGGACCATACTTTCCAAATATCTCCATTAACTGCTGTTCGGTAATTTTTGGATTTAAATTTCCTAGATATAAATTTGTAGTGTTTGGATCGCCAGTATCAAACGATCCTTGCGATTCCTGTACTTCACGATAAACAGGCTCTGGATGTTCTAAAACACTATGAATATGCGTTTGCATTAAATGTTTTGCAGCTTGTTTGTATTTATGCCTTTCTTCTCGCTCTTCTTGCATCTGTTTTAGTTCCTCCTTGAATAATTCCAAGTTAGATTTCTTCTTTTCCTGTGCTTTCTTCTTTCCTTGTGGAGTTAAATCCCTTTTTGAGTCAGATGACACCATTCTAACGTAATCTGGATGTGAAGAGCTTCCATGTTTATCATCACTGGAACTTCCTTTCGGCGTTGGCTTGTATAGCTTGCCTTTATCTTTAGTATCCTCTTTTCTCGATCCTGCATCGTACGTTCCAGCTTTAATCCATACTTTTGATGCCGAATTCGTTGAGTTCTGAAATGTTTCTATGAAATCTTTGTAAACATTTGTTACTTCTTCTTCTTCCTCCTTTTTCCGTCGTTCCTCCGATTCTTTTTTCGAGAATTTCTATTATAAAATGATAAATAATCATATTAAATTGATGCACAAAATGTAAACGTGATAGCTATACTCACACTCATTGTGTATCATTAATTAATATCTAAAGAAAATTGATGTAATTAACAAAGATTTGATTTATTTTGATTTTAAATATTTTTTCGGCTTTTAATTTTTTTTCTTCTTATGGTCGATTTTCTGCCTTTTTGCAAAGATAACACTGTGCTGTTACATTCTTTGCTCCAAGGGAGTTTTAAATAAAGTACAAAACTCATTACTTCTGTTCTTTTTAACGCATTAATCTGTATTAATGCTCTTAAAGCATTTATTTTAAATTTATGCACTTTTGAAGGAATTTTATTGTACAACTGATTTTTGAAATATTTTTGACCGTTATTTTTCAAATATTTTTTCTCCGTTATTTTTTCAAAAAAGAAATTACTGTTATTCTTTTTTAAAAAATAGTGTTTATTGTTATTTTATTAATTATTTTATGCGTTTAGTTTTCTGTGTAGTTTAAGAAAATGCACTTGCTAGCCTTGCGTGAGAGACAGTCAAAATGACACCGTCAACTGTTTTGCTATATAAAGTTAGCTGAAAATTTTTAAAATTCTGTTTAATAAAATGTGTCCTACAAATATATTAATTTGCTTCTTCCTAGACGTTAGTTGCACATAACTGAAGATCCAGTTGTAATAAACAAGATCCAACTCATGAATTTATAATCATTTAGTTAAGGAATTTTAGTGATTTTAACAAAAATTCTTGTGTAATCAAAAATTATCGGAATTATTGCAAATTAATTAAAATTTTATCATTAATTCGAGGAAATAAGAATTGCAAAGATGTTATTTAGACTTGGGACACTACGGTTAATTAGAGTAAATGCGAAGCATAAGGTGTTAAGTTTCAAGACGCTTGAAATACCAAAAAAGATTCATCATACATTAATAAAAACATCGCCTTTTACAAGCTGTAGCATTAATTGTAAATCAATTAAACTCGACGAAGATAAGCAGAAACCAATGGAAAATAACAGTCTTATCGTCAATGCTTTTCAAAGATTCAGGAGTAATCCTTATGTTAGGATTATGAGATTAGACCGGCCAATTGGTAAGTTAGTCACTTATTCAGTCGTTGACCGTGCAAATCTTGAAGAATTTAAATCTCTTAGACATTGGATTAATATAAATCCACAGATTTATATTTATTTCAGTTCTAAATGTTTCGAAGAAACTAACGTCATTAATTCCTTTTTCCTAAGGATCATTTCTACTATTTTGGCCTTGCGGTTGGTCAATAGCATTGAGTGCATCACCAGCCTCTTTACCTGATCTCACAATGTTAGCCCTATTTGGAACAGGAGCGATAATAATGCGAAGTGCTGGATGTACTGTAAATGATATGTGGGATAGAAAAATCGATTCTAAAGTCCAAAGAACTAGCACAAGACCGTTAGTGACAAAAGAGTTGACAATTCTTGATGCTTGGTTCTTTCTTGGCGGTCAGTTAGGAATTGGATTATTGACTCTGTTGCAGTTAAATTGGAATGCTATTTTACTCGGTGCAAGTTCCTTAGGCTTAGTTATAGTCTATCCACTAATGAAGCGTATTACGAATTGGCCACAACTTGTGTTGGGAATGACCTTTAATTGGGGCGCATTATTAGGATACTGTGCAGTACACGGTGATGTAAATTGGGCCGTTTGTTTGCCATTATATACAGCTGGTATTTGTTGGACGATTATTTATGATACAATTTATGCTCATCAAGATCGTGTTGATGATTTGATTGCCGGAATCAAGTCTACTGCTTTAAGATTCGGACGAGATACGAAAAAATGGTTAACGGTTTTTGCGACAGTGATGCATTCGAGTTTAATAACGACTGGATTAGTTTGTGATTTGACATGGCCATATTATGCATCACTTTCGGTTATTGCAGCACACATAGGACACCAAGTAAAGATGCTATATGTTTCTCACTCAATCTTGTCTTATTAATAATTTAATTTTTTTTAGATCTACACATTGAATATTGACGATCCAACAGACTGTGCAAAGAAATTCTTGTCTAACAACCACGTAGGATTAATATTATTTTTGGGCATTGTGATGGGAATTTATCTTCAAAATCCGGAAACCAGTGGAAAAAAAGATACAGTGCAAATACTTCAAAGCATAAATTCACCTCATTTTGTAACGTTGCAGACTAATGGAGATGTTAAATAAAATTTATATTAGTATTTAATTAATAAATATATTTTTCCTTTGCTTTCTTGATGAGAAGCAGTCGTGCTAAAAATATTTTGTTGCCGTTTTGTGCTTAAAACAGCTGAAACAATTAAATAAAAGAGGCAACTTGAATAATCAACGAAAGCCATACATCTTATTATTTAATATTACTTCACTTTAACTCATCGCTGTTTAAATTAAGTAAAAAAAATGCAATGTAACGGTCGTCTGAAATTCAAACTAAGTTTGCTAGAAAATTCGTCAAGTTTTTTTTATTTTGAAAATCACGATAATTTGACCGTATGATATTTAATTAGTTTTAATGAGATTTACTGATTGATACTTCAAAATACAACACAATATGAGTAATAAGTTGAATGGATTCGACGCGGACGATCATAGATTTAGGATTCGGTGAGTTTTTATAGTAAAATTAAAGAAATTTGTAAATTTTGTTTGAATTTGAAATTTGTTTTGTATTTATTTATCATTATACAATTTATCGCGAATATCCTTGTGTTGTTATCTGTATCCTTTACAAACTATCTAAAGTATTCACACAAGTAAATGATAAGGAATGGACAGACATTTATTTTGCACAATTTTCTCTCCCTTCTAGTGGTTATCAGCAGATCTGTTCGAGCGTGACAGGTGCTTTAATTACGTCTTTATTTATGACCCCCTTGGATGTAGTCAAAACCCGTCTACAGGTGCAAGATAAGATGTTATTGTCAAATAAATGTTATCTGTATTGTAATGGACTAATGGATCATTTATGTCCTTGCGCTCCTACATCTACAAATAATATTCAGAAATTCAATGGGACGATAGTAAGAAGAAGACATACCATCTTTTTACGTTATAAGCCGCTACCAGTTAATACCAATCATCTATGTTTTATTTTAGGATGCTTTTATGAAAATTGGACGAACTGAAGGAATTTATACATTATGGAGTGGTTTGTCGCCCACGTTATTGCTAGCCCTTCCAACAACTGTTTTATACTTTGTATCATACGAACAATTACGCGTCCGTCTCAAAGATATTCACATGACTCAAACAAAACAGAATTCTGATGAATATGCAATGCCTTTATGGATTCCATTGATATCGGGAAGTACAGCTAGAATATTTGCTGTGACAGCTGTAAATCCATTGGAACTAATTCGCACAAAGATGCAATCAGAAAAGATGAGTTATAGTGAAGTAGGAACAGCATTTACTAAAATGTTGAAGCAGCATGGCTTCCGTGGATTATTTAAAGGTCTCGTACCGACAATAATGCGTGATACTCCATTTTCTGCAATTTATTGGACATGTTATGAATCTTATAAGAAATTCCATAATACGACACATCCTGATTTGGTACAATCATTTACTGGCGGCGCATTGGCAGGAACAATGGCTGCAATAATTACATGTCCATTTGATGTCATCAAGACTCATCAACAGATCGAATTTGGTGAGAGATTTTTATACACAAATACAGTAAATGGAACAGCTGGTAGAAAGAACCAAATGTCATCCACAAAACAACAAATTAGGAATATCTACAACACGTCAGGTTTTCGTGGATTTTTTGCTGGCATCACGCCCAGATTAGCAAAAGTAGCTCCTGCATGTGCCATTATGATATCAACGTATGAATACGGCAAAACGTTCTTCCACGCTCACAATGTGAAAATATATTACGAAAGTCACAAGGAACTGAACGAAATTAGTTGAAATAGAAATGTGTGACACATGAAAATAAAAATTATCTGTAAACAAACGTTGCTATCTTTTGGTCCTACAAAAAAATAATAATAAAATACATGAAAAATTTTCTTCTTTTTTGTTTGTTCATTTTAAGAGTGTAAAGAAAGTGAATTTTTATTAGTAACTTTTTCATTCTTTTTTTTCTAATGTTTTCGCTATCAACTACCCAGGTATTCATTTATTGTGATCAAAAATTTGACATGTTAAAGGTCCATCGTGAAGTCAGTTGAACAATCTATTGCTAGGCATCTTAGTTCACAGAAAAAAAATAATGCCTTTTGTAGTGCAAAAATTAAGAAACTTGAGCATTTTAATACAATTTCAATTTCTCGATTGGTTCTAATTTACAGTGAGACAATGGAAATTCACATTATCAGAATCATTTATCTGATACTAAGCCTATCCACTCCTCTTTACGTGATGTTTGTTAATGAAACATTATAGCAAATTGAGATGTAAGTAGTTGTAACGTGAATAATAACAGGGAAATTTAAGAAAATTTAAACGTTTTTTAAGTACATAATCAAAAAATACCAAAAATAGTTTAATTAAACTCTCTTTTGATCAGGATCAGGTAGAAAAAATGTTTAAGAAGAGCTGGTGGAAGCAATCATATTGAAAAACTGGGCATAATTATAGATTACTATTATTACTGCAATAAGTTTAATATTGTTAATTAATTTTTTTTCTCAATCTGCATTTTCTGTCTAAGAAAACGTCTCTCTTAAAATTTAATATGTATATATTATTAAAGGTCTGGTCTACTATGCATTTCCAAAAAGTCACTTCCTCTTATATCTCTTTGGTGACCTTATCTACTTAATGACATTTAATGCTTTTCTTTCTTTAAAAAAAGTTGTAAATTATTTAAAAGAATTCCTCCTTTTTCATCTTTACAGGCTAGATAAGAAACTTAAAGGATAAAAAAACTTAGTTGTTCTTTTTCATAGGTATAGCCAAAATATAATAGATTTTGAGATCAAAGAGCATAAGGTACCGCATGCATTCATTCAGACATGACAATTCCAGTTTGGTGCTCAAAATCAATAGATTTAAATCCGAACTGAAATGAAAGGGGGAATAAGATGACTCAATTTATAATTTTTGAATGCAATAATAACTCACCGTAAATTTTTCTCCTTAAATTAATTAAAATGTTTGTTTTTTAGTGTTCACGGTGCAGTTTGACTGCAAAAAGGAACAATTGATTCTGTTACGATTTCAGCCTCAGAAAAATGTGGAGCAGATTGAATCGACATATGAAAATCTGGTGATTTATCTGAGGAATTTGTACTTTGAACAGATTCTATTACGACCTCTTCCTCGACGACAACAACCTCTTCGGCTACAATGGGGATTTCATCGACCAATTTTGGAATTTCTCTTGGGACACTTTTAGATGCTTTTAATGTTAGCTTTACGGTTTCGTTTGGAGTCGGTAGAATTGGATTTAATGCTGCAGGAGTATATTTAATTTCATTGTCACGATTCAAATTATATGTTAATTCAAATGCTGCATCCATCTTCTTTTTCTTCTTCTTTTCGGCTGAACTTTCATCATCCAGTTTGCTCTTTTTTGGTGTGCAACCATCATCATCACTGTCATTTACTAACGATTTCAACTCATCACTCGATTCTCGATCAACACCATTTTCATAGCCAGGTGATTTTTCTCGCTTAATTTTCTTCTTCTTCACTGATTTCGTCTTTTCTTTACCTTCATGACAACGCTTCGTAGGCGTTTGTTCCGATAATGGTTGAGGTAATAGTGTCTGTTTTTCCTTATATTGCGGTGTCTCTATATCATAATTGCTTGCCATTTCATCAGCTTCCTCTTGGTCGGGATAGTATTCTTGCAATCGTACATGCCATGCTATACTTGTTACAGCTGAAATTGTTCGAAATTGATGGATGATGTTTCTTGGCAGGAAGTAGATATCGTTATCGAATAACGGGAATCGAGCATATTTTACACCCTCACGTTTCAATTGATTCAATTTAGCTTCTTCAATCCACTGTACACACTGTGAAATTGGTGGTTCATGCAAGTCCAGTTGCAATTTTTCAACGAGAATTGGGAACGATTGAGCAGCAAAGCAGACGACATCTTTAGCTGCACGATTGTACTTAGACGGCTGACCACAATGAACAGACTTTAATACGCCTATGAGAAAATTACACAAACGATGTTTTAGTTCAAAAATAAACGGGTGTTTTAAATTCAAATTTTACGTTTTTAGAAAAATTTAACGAAAGTCGTTCAGTAGTTCAAAGGTTCATTTCATTTAAGTTTATGCAGAATTGATTATTAAAAAAAAGTATAAGTTACGAATGGATTATTAAAACTTACCGACAGCTGCAGTTGTTTGACGTTCATAGCCCACTCCAACATGATCGGCGTGTGCCTTGGTGCGATCTTCAAACATTACTTCACGAGCTTCAGATGCCCTTGGGAGATATTGCAAATTTCTTAATTCATTGATACGTGTTCGTTGTCGTTTCTGTGGAGTCTTTAAATCAGCTGTTGGGATTAATTGCTCGCCAGGTCGAATCCATAAAATTGGTCCATCGTTTGATAATCTCGGATCCATTTGAACGGTTGATAATTTTCCCCAGGGCATTGATTTCTTTAAAAATGGATCTTGCTCGAGTTTGCCGAGTAAATCTGGGAAATAGCCTCCAACTTCCTCATGAACTTTCCCCACTAAGCTTATTTGATGTAATGGGCCGTACCTGAATGTTCCCTCTGAATAATTTTTCATTACTTGCTCGTAATATTGCAACATCGTACATGTCTCAATGTCATTATTCTTGCCAATAACGCCTGCCTTAACGGTCAAATTTGAATAATTCTCAGCCATGTGTTCGATCAAGTCGGGAAGATAGCGTGCAGCATCGTGAATAATTCCAATAACATGATAGGCGAATCCATTTTCATCTTCACTGAAGACAAGTTTAAAGAATTCATCGACCAATTCATTGAGATCTTCCTTACTTAATGTATTTAATTCATCTTGATACATATGCACGAGAGAAGCTTCACCATTCGGATGAACTTCAACATGATAAAATCGCCCATATTTTAAATACGATAAATTTGTATCGATAGTAACTGGATTTCTATTAATTCCTATGCGATGAGATGCATCAAATTCAAGTTTCCTTGTCGGTGGCTTTGGTAAATTTTCCTGCGGTGGTCTGACCTGAACTCCAACATTACTCTTTTTGATTTTCGATCGTTTGTAACATTTTGAACATTCTCGGCTACTGCTGCTGCTGCTTTTATGTGATGAAGACGATGACTTTTCTTTATGGTCTTTATTGTGGGATGATGATGAGCTACTCTTATGATGTGAATTACTGCTATTGTGATGATTTGATGATTTACTCGATGATGAGTGTTTTGTTGAGCTTCCCGGTTCCTTTTTGATGTCTGCTTTCTCAGTTTTTATTGGAGTCTCAAATGTTGTTGCTTTCTTTCCTTGTGATTCCAATGCTAGTTTTGGTGGCTTTTCATCGACTAAATCTTTCTCCACTTTTATTGGTGTTGTTAATTCTGTTCCATTACTGACTTTATTTGGAGTTGCTTCTTGTTTCGTTAATTCTGATTTGCTTATTCCGTTAACTTGTTTATTATTCGAGAAATCCAAGATCCTTGAAACGTCTTCACGATTTTTCTCCGACTTTGATGGTTTCAAGTAATCAATCTTAATGAATGTATCTTGCTTTTTAACACTCGAGTCTTTTCCCTTATGCGATGAAGACAGCGGGAAGGGCATATTTGAACGTTCTTTATTAATAATTACATCTTTCTTTGTACTTAAATTATTATGAGATGATTCTTTTGAAGCACCAATTGAACTTTTGCTACTTTGAATCGATTTATTGTTGCTTGCATTTCCGTTCATTTCAGGTGCCGCCTCTTTAGCTGCATTTCCATTCAATTCTTTAAATGGTTTTTCATCCTTAACAGATTTCTCTTCCTTATTAATTGATTTTTCCTCTCTACTACACCTATCTTCCTTATTACTGGATTTCACTTCTGATCTATCATCCTTAATTGATCTTTCCTTATTTCTGGATCTTTCTTCTTTGCTATTTCTCTCATCTTTACTTGATCTCTCATCCTTACTGGATCTTTCCTCCTTGCTAGGTGTTTTCAGAGTTTTATCTCGATGCTCCTAGAATTAATTGAAGAAAAATGAATATTAAAGTGAGAATAGATAGCAAAGATCGTTGTACTTACTTTATCACGCTCCTTTTCACGGTCTCTGTCCTTGCTTTTCTTCTTTTTGTGACTCTTTGATGAGTCTATAACGATACATAAGATACATAAGTCACGACATCCAGCTAATTTTTGTTTAGGAATAATTTTCTTACCATGTTTATCGCGATCGCTTCTCGAGTTTTCGCTCTTTTCATGCCTTGCATTATTAGACGACACATCTGTGGATGACGAATTCTGTGATGTCTTGCTTGAATGTATATTTGTTGTTGTTGTTCCTGTTTGTGAGGTTGTAAGTTTCTTAGAATATTCACTATTATTTCCATTAGTAAGCTTAGTTAAATTGTCTTTATCAGCTTTTTCGCGCTCCATGTTGCACTTTAACACTTATTATAGACTAATTCTCACTTAAAATCTTATGAATTCAACACTATTTTCATTGCTTTTCCGCCATTGTTTCTTAGTTTTTTTCACATAACAAAATTTCTGCAATTTTCCACGACTCACTCATCATTTAAACTGCATTCATTATGTTTTTCGAGTTATCATCACTATTAACTTTAATCTGATTGATATTAAAATATTTAATACCGACTAAAATCTATTGTTTAAATAAAAATTATGAAATTTTTTTGTTATTAACTCTATGCTGACATTTTGTTGACATTTTGACAGTTTTGACACAATTAAAAAATTTGAACGTAATAAACTTTGTTCCGCATAAAAGAGCTTTTCTAGCGCATTAGAAAAATCATTGAGTGTAATATTTCTATAGGTATGACTAGGAAGCTGCATATTAAGTATGTGTTAAGCCTCTTTATGATCTCAACATGCCGAAAAATGTTGAATTTAGTTAGTGAAAAAATTCATAATAAAGAAAATGCAAAAGAGACAAAAAAATTAAAAAATTTTTGACCGTTATTTTTGTAGCAACAGTCATGCATGCTGCTATGCACGTTTACATTATTATTATTTTTCGCTAATGTTGCTGTGAAAATTCACCAAGCGTTATGCAAAAATTTGCTGATGTTGGAAATTTTCCGTTCAAAATGCTATCAATTTATTTGTGGAATGACTACTTGCTCATTTACAATCAGAACTAACAAGTGAAGAAGAAATGCATACTGTAAATAAGAAGACAACAAAGCATATTCATAAGGAAAAACGCTTTTCTGTACTTTTCAATAATATAGTTATTTTTTCTCGGGTTTTCTTTGCGTTTATTTTTTTTATCGTTAGTACTAGTACTTTAAAAAAATTCATACATATTCAAAACATTCAATGGTTACATATCTTATCAAAGTAATTTTTATTAGCATCCCTTACAATTTTATTCAGCACCGCCTTGAGCAATCGGCTGCCCATCATCCACAAAATCTTCACCTGCTCTATTCTCATTATTCGGAACTTCGTCTAATTCATTCCTTTGAGACACTTCAATAATTTCAATATTATTTGATGCATCCACATTATGATTTTCGAGTGGTGGATCTGCTGTCGCTTCAGCTTAAAAGATAAACATTTATTAATCATAATGCTTTATCAATTGATCACAGGAATTTATTTACCCAAATTTGTTACTGATTTTGATTTGACACACTGGAAATCC
Organism: Chironomus tentans; assembly: GCA_963573255.1. Lineage (NCBI taxonomy): Eukaryota > Metazoa > Arthropoda > Insecta > Diptera > Chironomidae > Chironomus > Chironomus tentans. The sequence goes on along the minus strand of OY754302.1, from coordinate 56,111,466 downwards.
ACATGACGACTTTTTGCTTCTTCCTTCTCCCAGCTCATGTGAATAAATGGCCGCTGTACATAATTGTAAATTACTTCAGCCCTTCCATCGGGTCTTTTCTTTATTTTTTCCTTATATGTAGGCCATCCTTCTATTCCTAATCGAATTTTCTTTAGACCACGGTCTTTTAAGACTAGTTTTGCAACTTCTCTATTCTCAATATATTTAAAAAATCGATACATTGCATTACTGGTAACCGTTTGACTATACTCTTCTCCCATCATTTGTGTAGTTGGTGGATAATCAGCATCCCTAAAATTATTATTTTTTTTACAGATCTTTAATGATATGAAATTACACATTAATATTACATATGAACGGATGGACACTTACCATTCAACGAAGTCATCTTCTAATAGCACAACGATATGCGTTTCGCGGTCTCCTCTCGTCGCGCTATTCACCATTAAGGGCAAAAGTAATTCCTCTAAAAATGCTTCAAACTGTAAACGGGCACCTTCATTCGATAATTCATGCAGCAATCCTCTTAAATTTTGACATCTAACAGTTTGTGCATCAAAAGGAACCATCAAATAATCACAAGCTTCTCTCAGTTCTTGCACAGAAACACCACTAGGACATTTAATATATCCACATTTGTAATAATCTAAGATTGCTCGGAATACAGTCGATGAAAGTCCTTCAGCAACCTCATATTCTCCTTTTTCATTAGGTATCTGCCACTCTATTCCAGATGAAAACATTCTTCCTAGCAAGGAATTAGGATGTTGTACTAAAAGACCTGCAAATGGAGAGCAAAGAATGTAACGTACATAATTTTTGACAATGTCATTTAACTTTCAACTCACTTGGGTCAATTATGAATCGTGTGTTATCCACCAGTAATGTGATACGCTCGTTATTCCCATCTTGCGAATTGCTGGTGATATTCATTTTGGCTAAACCTTATAGAACAAATTAAAAACGCTTCAAAACATATCCTGTACTGTCTGTATTAATTATCTCGTTACCTGCATTAAACGACGGTACAACTGTCTGTAGTTTTGTTATATTTGTTGTTGTTTTTGCATTAATTTGTCTAAAAAGAGTTTTGACCCAAATTAAAAAGAAAATGTTAAAGATTTTGAAAATTTTCATAAAATTCAGAAGATCAGAGCGCATTCTCTACAAAGATTACTGAGATACTAAATAATTATTTTAATTATATACTTTGATTACTTAACTTATAATTGATTAACAAGTATTCAGGACTACCTGATTTTAGTGATATAACTAATTTAAAAAAAAAATAGATAGTCAGTCAGAACAACAAAAAAAAAGTCAATCCATTGTTTTCGCAGAAAATACGATCAAAAATTAAATGTCTTGTATGTAACTAATGAAGGCACTAAATTAATTACATTTACCTTCGGAATATCCGTCGTCTATCTGCAAAATCAGCATGCTCATCGCTGCTGCTCGATTCCTCAAGATCAGGTGAAAAATTCCTAAAACTCTTCATATCGTTTGTAAAGCAATTATTTCCTTTTATACACTTTATAAATGCATTAAGCATCAAAATTTGAATTAAGCCAATAGTAAAATTTTGTTTTAAGCTATTTAAAAGATCTTTAAAATAGGCAAAACTAGTTAATTTAACTTTTTCCTTAAAATTAAACTTTTACAAAGAACCCATTCGTAAATATTCTACTCAAAGGGGCTCATTCACTTGTCATGTATGGCTTTTCAGCAGTGTATTATTCTAATCTCCGTGATGTGATACATCCATTGAATTTATGGAGAGAGGAATATCTTCATACGGCTTCATACATATTTAATTGTGAAATAACCGAAATAATTATAATAAAAAAATTCAGATCAGCAGTTTAAAAATTTACGACATCATTAACGAATGACTCCAAATTTGAATTTTATTAAACCGTTATTTCATTCAAGTGCTCGAAATTTTATGTTTCAAAATAATAAATAATTAAATGAAGCAATATATTTATGCTCAATTATTGATTGTTTAGTTTATTCAGGATTAAATTTCAAAGAAGAACAATAAAACTTGCTTTTAAGCAAAATGATTTTTTTTTAAATTGCTGCTATGACTCATATTTAAATTGTAATGAGATCAGCATAATGCACAGTTGCTAGCTGATTGGATTATTAAACAAAGACGATCACGTCTGGAAATGATGATAAGATTTTTAAATATGCAAATTAAGGAGAATTTTTTTACATCAATATTTTCAGAGCTTTTAAAAGATTGATTTTATTTAAATAATTTTCTTGCATGCATGCATACAAAATTGTTTAAAAATATTCATTAAAAAAACAAATTTATAAGATCCAATAAAATTGATCTCTGCATTCTTCTTCGAAAAAAATGAGTATATGAAAAAATGACAAGATTAATCTTAAGAGCTAAAAAAAAGAAGTAAGATGAAACTGTATGCCGTTAATTGTAATTTTGGGTATGTTCTATTTCATTATATTGAATAGTGATTAATTTTTAAAGGTAGGCGAATATCTGTGCGGATTGAGAGATTCTGTGGAACTGTAATTGCAAAAATAAAGCACTTTGTGAAATATCCATTTTATTTATTTCCACTGAGGTTCAATTTTCCGAGCAAATTTGATGCTTCGCCCATAGCACTTTGTTGGACTTTGTTGAGACTCTCAGTGAGATTCTGTAAAGACAATAGTCATCAGAATTAGCATTAATTTAAATTTTAAATAATAGCAAGTTACATGTGTTATTTCTTGTCGCTTAGCATCAGCATATTTATTTGCTTCTAAAATTTTGTCATCTACGGCTTTGCTGGCAACTTTCATCTTTTCATCAATGGTCTTTTCAACCGTTCTTAGTTGATCATCTACTGCTGTTTCGGCTGCCTTAAGGCCTTGATCAATAGCTGCATTTGTTCCTGTTTTAAGAAGATCGGCTTGTGCTGTTGATTCTTCCTTGACTTGATCAACTTTCTTTACTGTTTCTTCAACAGCCTCATCTTTTGCTTTGCTGACATCATCAGCAACTTTGTTAGCTGCTTGATTAGCTTGAATTATTTGTGATTCAATGGAATCTTCGATGTCTTTCACACCTTCATCTGTAGTAAGGTATACAATTTTTGTATAAATAAAACTAGCAACCTTCTAAATAGTTCCCAACTTACCAGCTTTCTTTTGAACATCATCCTTGGTATCAGCTGCATCTTTTTTAACACCAGCAATCAGACTTGAAGCACCAGATGTGGCACCTGAAACAGCATCAGATGTCTTCTGAACTTGCTCTTCTGCCAACTTCTTTGCCTTATCAACCTTTTCTGATGCCATATCGCCTGCATCTTTCTTTTTTCTTTCGAAAAGGCTAGTTGCTTTATCGCCGAGATTTTTTAATGAAGCTAGAAAATTGAATTTGTAAAAAAAAGTTGCATTAATGATGAGCTACACTGACGTTATTAATTAATTTGTGAAAAAAGGGAAGGTAATTATTCTGTGACTTAATCAAAAGTCACATGTACTTACACGAAGATTTTTCTAATAATTTATAAAGTCATACGTAAATTCCATTGTGCGCATGGGAAAATAATTGGTTTGAGGAATAGTAAACATTAAATTAATTGAGTATGGATGGAATTTTTACAAAAATAGATGTATCTTTTAAAAATTCTTGTCAATATTAAATTTTTATTTTAATCAACACATGATAGCACGCTTCCAACAAATGGCAGAAGCTTTATTTGTCAAGGCAACTCGTTCTGTCTCAATAGAATGTGACGAGAAAAATATGACAAGTTTCTTGATCAAGAAAAAATATCATGACTAAAGTGCATATTATTGAGCATTAGTCATGAGGAAGTTAATCGATTGAATCAAGAAAAATCTACATTTTTGATTAATGACGAGTAATGGGCCAGAAGTTCGTGATATTTCAGAGATGACTCTTATCATTTTGTTCTTAAAATAAAGGCAAGATGTTGTGGGCTTGTCAATTGATTCTAATTCATTAACTATTTTTAAATTTCTTACCCTGGAATTATGATAAGGAGAGTGATCAGTATAGCAGGGACAAAACGTAATTCCAAGATCAAGTTTTTCATAACAACAATGCGTAAGAAAAAAAAATGATGTAAGAACTGACTTCACATATGACAATTTATGTCTTCTTGAAGCAAGCTAATATGAATATCTTTTTTTTCTCACACAGTATTGAATCATTCACCTCTTCATAGTTTTTTTTATCGACCACATAGTCAAATAAACATGAAACGCAAAATATTTGCCTTGTTAGCTATGGTTTGTTTTTTACATATATTTTTGGTTTCATATTTTGATAGACATTTAAAATTAGAATTGTTGAGGCTTCCAAAAAACATCTATTTTTTAAATATATGATTTTAATAAATGGCTTATTTAAGTACCTGTGAATCCACTGAACATTTTTAATTACTTTTTGGTTTATGATTGAGAACCTTCGAGAACCAATGCGGTCAGGAATTTATAATTCGGATGTTCCTTTCTGCAAAAAAGAAGAAATAAATGGATCAATACTTTTTTACTCTACTTTCTGATGAGTATTAATGACTGTTCATTAATTACATTTTACTACGTTTTCTCTATTTCTTTTGGTTTTAAGATATTACGATAAGATATTAATTCATTTATTTTTATTTTAGCTGGGTGGTATGAGATGTTTGTTGTTTTTGTAACGTCTACAATGGAATGTGTTAAGTACTTTAATTTCTTGTAAATATTTACTCTTTACAAATGCAACACATGAAACAATACTGGCAAGATTGAAAAGGAGTTTAGCACTTAGTGCATATGCTCATCACATGTTTACACAATAATCAGTATCGTCAGAAACAATGTAGAAACTTGAATTCTGAAGAATCTTCTCAAATGGATTAATAAATGCGCGTTAGCTACTCAGAAATTAAAAAGTTTATTTTTTTTTTTAAATTCTTTAAAACAGAAGAAGAAAACTTTTTCTCTCATCTCCGAAGTAAATAAAATTTTTGTTGTTTCTTTATATTTTGCATACACGAGTTTTGTGCTTATGACATAATAAAAATAAAAATGGAAATCTCACGAAAATCATTGATTTATACTGCGCAGCATTTTCATACTTAGTGAACCAATTTTGCTGTATAATTAAAAAAATTTTTGAAGCACCGACACACTCATACACAGAAAAAGAATCAAATTGAAGTAAATGATGACTGCGAAATTATGGAAAAACTAACAGTTGATTTTAGTGTGCAGAATTCTAAAAATATTTCTGCTGACCTTCAACTTTTAAACAAAAAATTGTTTGATTTCATTCAATTGGAATGCACTTACAGAAAAAGGGATTTTAAAAAACTGGAATAATTATAGATGTACTTGCGATCTGATACAAATATTGTACTTTAAAATAATTCGATGAAATAATAACAAGATTAGTAGATGAGATAATTTAATTACAACACAAGCCTTCACCGTTCAAAAATCGAAAACTGAATGATTCTCTGTTGCTTTATTCTCGAATTTCGTGCCGGGTCTCGCATACATAAAGACTCATACTCATTTGCGTTTTATTTTATTTCTTTCGTGAGAGAACAACTGCTTGAAGTATGTTTAAACTTTTTTTTTAAATTCGTATTTGATTCTCAACTAAGGAGTGCTCGAAGGATATTTGCAGGACAAATGGAAATGAGAACAAACCAATAACATAAAGAGTTCATGCAATTTGGCCGAGTTTCTCTGGCGTCGAGTGACTTCTTTTTATTCCTTTATGCAGTATATAGTTGAAAGCTTCTCTTCAAGGTCAATTGAATTGTAAACAACCCATACATACACTATATGAGTGAAAAATTTTCATTTTTTATTCTTGCTTTTCATCACAAAATATGTTTAATATTCAGCAGACGATTTTATTAATTTTTTAATTGCAGATTGCTAATTGGCCTGCTTCAAGATTTTATTGTTTAATTGAGAAATGTTTAAAATGCGTAGTAGCCATTGAAAAAAATGTTTAAATACAGTCAATAAATTTTTACGGAATCAATTACGAAAATATTTTTCATCAATTATTTTAAATCAAATTTAATACTATAAGTAAGTTACAGCTTGATGACTCATTTCAATTTAAAACAAATTTCCTATTCAAATTTATCACACATTCCACATCTGATATATTAAATTTTTAAAGACCACTTACGTTGTCCAAGAATTTCTAAGTCAGAAAGGTTAACTTGCACAATTGAAAATATTACATTAACTACTAGTCTCTATTTTCCTATGAAGAATATTTTTTCCCTCATACTGAGTTTTTTATTGATGAATTATAATCGAGACAAAGACGGTAAAGTTTGTAATTTAGTGACATCTTTTAGATATTTTGTGAAGCTATCGAAGAGCTTTTTTGAGCTCTTCAGGTTTTAAATTTCTAAACTATGTTAAAACAGAGTAAAAACAAAATATAATGACTTTAATTTAAAAATTCAAATGATTTTTATGACCACTAATGTAAGCTTTGTGTGTTATAAATAACTATCACCAGGAATCCCTTCATATAATTACAACATTGCACTAATCATTCCGCTCTAATTTCAATTTAAACCTTCACCACGGTTGCTATGTGTTAATGTACGGCATTAACATAGTTTTATATCTTAAAAGCTCATTTTTATATGTCATATGTAATTTGATACTTTTGTGTTTATTGTTACTTTCATTAGATGACAGCACTTGTCATTTAATTCATATATCTAATTGCCGTTACAATTAGTGCAATCATAGATGATATCATATCTATGAGTCATGGATTAATTCATGATAATGCAAGATGACACCTTTGTGACTCATGTTGCAGTTATCAATAAATTTCACCATTTCATGCAATTTACATACTATAAATAACCTGTAATAATCGATGAATAAATGAGTCTTATTTTGATAGTTAAACTGGCAAGTTCTTATCAATTAAAGTATTCTTTACTTTGTACCAACTAAACATTTGCAGCGAAACTTTGAACAGTCGCAACGCAACATTGGTCCAATCGGTCCGTGAAATAGTACGGCGAGGGGAGACGCTGATTTAGTGGAATCAGTTTCCACAGCATCAGTCATACAGATTGTGTGATGTTCAGAATTTTATATAATAAATAAGTGAAGTTAAATACGTAAAAGTTTCTGGCCAGAACTAAGCACGTATTAGGTGAGTAAAAGTGAATTTTTCTAAGGGAATTATTCATCTTATGTACTGTAATTAAAATTTGACTCATTCAAATTGAGATTACAGAAAGAACACTTAAGTGATCCTTAAGTTTTTTGTGAAATATCTTTGTTATATATCCTGCGGGTTCAAAGATTAGTGTGAGAAAATTTCGGAATTAGTCTAGTACCTTGCGGTACAGATTTTAGGGAGTTATTCAGTTTTCTCAATATACTGTAATTCAAAAGGAATTTAAAGTATCGCACATAGTGAATTTTGAACAAAATTGTTTTAATTTCGAAAATACAGTAGGTATCAGGGGAATTAGAAAATTTTGACTAGTTTCTTCAAGTCATTGGGGAAATTGTGTGGAATAAAATTGTTTGTGTTAATTTTATTCATAAGTGTTTATCAGACATACGAGAAGGTATCAGACATACAATAAGTATCAGATATACCAAAAGTATCAGCCATAGAACACTTCGGAGAAGCTTGTACAAGAAAAAATCACATTTTTGTGTCTAATTTTGAGAGTACATAAGGTACCGAGAAAATTAGTTAGCAACCATCATATTGCAAAATTTGGGTACGCATGAGGTGCGTATTTGAGTGGTGTCAGTGACATCTAATTGTAAACATTTCCTCTAGTCGACATAGAGACAGAAATAGTTTGTTGTTTTCTAAGTGAGAGAACTTTTTGTGTACATGAGGTACATTTTGTAAATTTCGTCTAATAGGTTTAGAGAAATTTTCTTTGGCGGTCTCTAAAGAGAGACTTTGAAACTTTGCCAGTAAAGTTTAAAATAAGTGAGTACAAAAGTTACCACAAAATAATTTATAATTCAGTGCGTTATTAAACTGCTACGTAAGATACACCAAGTCTGAGTTCGAGAATAAATAAGTTATCAGAGGATCAGGATTTTTTGGGTTTTCTAGCGTTTTAGCACAGAACATAAGTACAATAGTCATTATTCTTTGCTCAATAAGAAATTTTTAAGTCCTGCGGGTATAATTCTTAACATGGGTAGTAAAAAGGATAGTGAAATCAATCATGAAGCTTACAAAAGTTACGTGGAATTAGATCAAACGCAGCACGGGTTGCAAGAAATAATTTCAGAATTTTTTATAGATGCTCATAATTTATCAAAACCTACTCAAAGTAAAGTGCAGATGTGTTTGACTAAATTAGATGAAGCTTGGCTTAATTTTGAGGCCACTGATATGTTTTTAAAGCAACTGAACCTTAATGGCATTTTAAGCGACAAGGCTTATTTTAAGAAGAAACGCTTTGAGGTGACTAAAACAATGTATAATGTTACTCGAAAGCAGTTTCAAATTGAATGTCCAATTGATCAGGTGTCACAAGGATTGTCTGCTCAAGCATTTGGTTCTGATGACTACGAAGTCCAGAACAATGATGAGAGCAATCGCTTGATAATTGACAATGATGAGTTCACAGATCAAAAGTATTTGGGAAACTCTAGCAATATACGCTGCAATTATCAGAAGGATTTATTGCATGTTTTCCAGCACGCTAATGCGGAAAAACTATTTTCAATGTTTCCAGAGCTCAAGGCAGAATCCTGGGTCTGGATGAACAAAGTTAGGAATGGGAATACAAGTTCGCAAAATGTCCTATTAGGAATAAAAATATTTTTAGATTTTTTGTTCAAAATTTTTAATGAAAAGTTTCAAGCACTGTCTTCTAAGAAGTGTTATGATGTTAGGTCAGGTTTTGATCAGATGCTTAAATCCTTGGCTGAGGGTTATGGTACGGCTCAACCAATGGAATGTGACTATATTTGGAAATTCCAAAAGTTGAATATTAAGAATGCGATAAACACAGATTTTCTTCAAAAAGTTTATGATAAAATTTCCTATGAAAGGAAAGATTTTAAACTATTGAATATTGAGTTGATAAACGTAGATCGACAAAATGATGTTTTAGAAAACCAAAAATTTGAGCTCATTGCGGATGAGTCATTGTGTAAATCATTGAATGAGGTCACTAAGAACCAAGTTACTCATTTCACGAAATTAATATTAATTATGGTCCTACAATTACTTATTGTAGAGAAATGTATTAAGAGTGTTTGTCTTAATGCGTCGAATTTTGATATGTGTTCAAAACTTGCAACTAGTAAGGTTAAAGAATCTTCGATTAGCACGATGTGCAAGAAAAGTTATGCGAGCAACAAAAATGCAATGTTGTGCATGTTATGTTCTGAATTTCATGAAATTATGAAATGCTTATTAATGCCGATTGTAGATCGACAAATTTCAGAAAGGGAAAAAATTTGTTTTCATAATTCCAGTTCAAAGTTAAGTTTGACAGAAGGAAATTTCAAAAATGTTTCGAATAAAAAGGTTGATTGTTATCAACAAAGATTTTATGACAGCCTAGATGTTTTTTCTTCGGCTGAGGAGGCTCTAAATGCCCCAGGATTTAGTTGTGAGACTAAAAAATTAAGCTCATCCCATGCTAGAGCATTTCAAGTGATAAAGTGTACATCTGAGTTTGGGATGAAAGCAAAAAATGCTTATTTTGACCAATTGAAGGTCTATGATACAATTGACAAGCATTTGGGTCTGAAGTTTACATCAGCGTCTTGTGAAACATCAGATAATCAGGTTAAGTTAGTAACGGGATTTTTTATAAATTCGAAGTATGAAAAATTGGTCCATAATGACATGGATAATTTTCCGAACAAAGGTTCAGATAGTCATATTCCAGAAATTTTAGGGAATTCGATGAAAGATCCATTATGGGAGTATAGTGAAAGGATGCATAAAAGTATCAAGGCAGCTACAAAGTTTGTAGGGAATATAAGCAATCAAGACATGACATGCATGTCTAAGTTGACGAATTTGATAAATTCAACTGGTCATTTCATGGCAAAAGAATTCCATGTAGATCCATTTCAAGAATCACATTTCAAGAATGTTTCTTTAGATAAACCAAAAATAAATAAGGTTTTCGATAATGTTCCTTTAGAATCATTTGAAGGTGAAAATGTCACCAAAAAGTTGTTGTTAACACATGGTTCTCAACACGAAAATAAGCAAATAGTAACAGAGCTGTTGACCAAAAATCAGGGTCTTAGAGAAAGCAAGAAAGTGCATTCATTTGGAATGCGCAGCGTTATAGCGCATATATCTCCAAAAGTAAGAGAAAAATGTATAAGTCATAATAGAGACTTGAAAACTGACGTCATTTTTGACACATATACGTTTATGGAATCAAGTTATGGGCTACCACATTCATTTTTTGCTAACCAAAAATTAGTTATTCATTCTCTAAGCATAGGCTATGATCCAGTGCAAGAAACAATTATTGTTGTGACGATAATTGAGAGACGACTACCACAGCAGCAAGCGTGTGCGATGGTTGGAAGTATAATGTTGATGAAAAAAAAAATGATAGCAGGGACAATGGTTATCAAATCCAGCCAAATTGTGATCGTTCAAGTGAGACAAGTCATAATTCGTGTGAAACATCTGAGGGACGAATCTGAATTAAAAGGTTTTTTGGATGAAATCCCCATACAAATGGATCTTTGCAACTTGTCTATGGGTGATCTCGGGGAAGTATCGGCTGAACAATCAAAGTATGTTGTTCGACTAACAATGTTGAAAAGAGCTAAAAAAGAAGAATCTATGAAAGCAGGAAATTCTGAATTGTCCTGGCTTGTAAAATCGGGAGAATTCACTGAGAAAGTTAGTGAGATTAAGCAATTGAGAGATGACAAATCATCAATGATGAGATTTGCATTGTTTTGTATTGTAACAGCCCATCACTCAATTGACTTAGGGAATTTGAAATTCGGGAATGAAAAATCAATTATCATGCTGATAAACAACGACTTATGTAATGAAATGGTTCTGACAATGAGAACTAGCCAACGTAATTTACCATTACCTGATGATTCAACGAGAATATGGCAGGAATGGAGTAATTATTGGAGTTTTAAGGAACTTAGTTTATTAAGGTGGATCCATTTGGCATCAAACGACAAAAGTAACACTCTCAAGGAAGGAGAGATTGGAAATAATGGCAGCTTATTGTTGGTAAAGTCAGATGTTTTATCAAGCAGTAACGACTGGGTTGTTCTAAAATCAAATCGTGAGTCTTCAACAAAAATTCAGTTAGATTCTGAACACAAAGTTATGGTTGAAATGATTCAAAAGAGGATGCAAAGAAGTCCTATTTATCAAGACATGTGGGTATGTGATCCACACAACAACAATATTTACAAAGTATGCCCATTAGGAAATTATAATTTCAAAGAAACAAAACTAAATCAAACTGAAACAGCTAAAAAGGCGACTAATGGAATTCTGTGTTTCAAAATCAGCGCAATTCTTGGGAATACTGGTGAATCGCAGCGATTGCAAGGATGTCTAGAAATGAGGTCAAGTGACAACAAAGCAAAGTACATTGAATATGATGTAGATGAAACTAAATCGAGCTTAGAGTCGATTATCAAAAATTCAAATGAGACTTCTGATGGGGTTTCAACAAGGAAGCAGTTCACAGGATTATGTGGTTCGGACGGCTTTACAGAGAAAAACTCACGACAGTACGATGTAATGGTCAAAGAGTTTCTCAACACACAGTTAATGGTGACTAAAGTTCAGCATTATCAATATTTAGAAACCCAGGTTGACGAAAATTCAAAGAAGGAAAGAATTATCAACAGAACATTGAAAGGTAAATGTGAATTCATTATGAATAATGATAGGTTTTGTATCATTTTTAGGTTACAAAACAACGAAAATCAGGGATGGCTACGAGAATTATCGATTTTGAGTCCATCAAAAGAAAGTATTCCTAAGGAGGATAAAGAATTCAATAAGATTTATCTATTGAACATAAAATTAGTATGCTTCCATCCAGAAGTGAGGCAGCATGGTGTGAAGAACATCTTAGTAACAAAAGACAAAGATCTCAGCTTGTCACATAAAGCAAGATCAATCAAAAGTATGATCCGTTTATGTTTTAAGATTGGAATGTATAACGAGGAAATCCAAAATCAGCTGATGGTAATGAAAAGCATTGATATGTACCTAACAAATTATCATTCAGATAGTGATGTCTTTGGAGTTCAACAATTTAAGCAGTTATCAGGCGTTCAGATACTTCTGAACGAAAGGTACAAAGCAGATGAGAAAGTTCGGTTAATTATGAATCGAGCTGTGAATTCAATTCACAAAAAATTTAAAACTAGCTCACTGGTTGATGAGCTTTCTAAAGATTGTAGGAATGTCATAGCCATAGGAAGTTTAGTATATGAAGTATTGCATGATCATGACAAATATGTCACAGAAGGTGGAGATATTTGTATGATATGCATGTCGATTGAGATTAGGAAACTTTTCAAGTCATTCTGTAAGTCAGAATATTTTAATGCCAATCAGATCAAGTTATCTAAACAATATCTGAAGAAAAGTAGAAAATGTAAATCAATTCGAAAGGCGGTTGATTATTTGAAAATTAAGTGTATCATTCAAGACCTTAGATTTTTGAAACCTAATATTAACAGGTTAAAGTTGAACTTGAGCTTAAATAACCATGTATGGTCTAACAAAATTGAGGAAAATTTTAAAGAAAATGTGAAAGCTTATTCGTTTGGGATAGTTTTTCAAAACACAGCAGAGCGAGGCTCTATGCTGGGAAATGTAGACACTGAAGAAAACAGATTTGAAAATGACACAAGTTCATTTGTCAAGAGTTCAGTTGAACATGGGACAGTAAGTCCATGGATGGTAAGGCCATTAACTACAATTTTAGTAGTCAGGAGTCATAATACTGAATTAATCAAAAGGGTTACTTCAATTTATGATGAATTAATTTATATTTGGGACATTTTTCAAGGCAAACAATTTGAAAAATTAATGTTGTACGAAAATTGGTCTCAAAAGTTAGAAAACTTCCAAGACGGGGAAGAAGTGCTGTTGATAACGGAAACCAGCAGTATTGTTGATTTACCTAAGGCAACTATTACAAAAGTTCATTCTGACAAGAAGTGTCTGGGAAGATTTGTTATGGTAATGATTGCGCTAGGTCGAATAAATGAAAAAGCAGTAGTTGAAAATGTCACACTGCCCACAGAAGTTAAAATACAGTCCACAAGAATAGAAGTTACCGATAGAAAGTTGGTACGAATCAGAGAAAAAATGTCAAAACTATGTAAAGAACAAGCGGCTAGATTAGCCTCTGAAAATCAAATTGAATGTGCTACATTAAATATTTTAACTAGAAATATATTAATGAGAGTTTTACAATTAATTGCTTGTAGAGTATTAGTAAAAGCTAAAGGTTTTGATGAAATAGTGGTGTTCAAGATTGGCACAGCATGGAGAACGACGATAGATGCAGAAGGGGAGTTTGCAGAGAGAATATTTTCAAAACAATGTTCACATCAAGTTCAAGAATTGATGAGAAATTATAAAGAAACAGATCAAGATATCAACCAGCTCTCAACTCAACTCCGCTCCACACACTTAAAGACTTCGGCTAAAAATGCAAGATGTTTGATGGAAGATTTTATTGAAAATTCCCAAACAATTAAAAGAAGTACTGTAAATGATAATGACATCGCCATCATATCAACAGGGTTGTTTGGTTATTTTCAAAACAAGTCAAGTTATGAGACAAATCAACACGCGATTTCTCAACAAAGGACACGTGGTCACAAACTAATAATTCAAGTGTTTCTAGACACAGCTAGTAATGAACACAAAAGTATTTGGTGCAACAAAAATGTAAAATTGAAACAATCGAATCAATTTCTGAATGCTACGGCGCTAAATGAAGAATATGTGGAAGATATGTTCAAAAGCAATTGGTTATTAGTATATGAACCTACACATAAGGTATTGAAAGCAGGACTAGACACAAAAAAGGATATCAAGTCTACAGATTTTGATCATAAACTGGTGATTACAAATACAGTCAACAAGATGTATTTCGGTAATTACCATAAGACGAACCAGATAGAAGCTACATCAAAGATGATTGTAAAGTCTATGAATTCAACAATTCCAATGGAAATTGTCAAAAAAGAAACAACAGCAACTTATAGTTACAAAAAATTATCGCAAGAATACTATTATTGGATTAAAGATATTCAAAATAGGTATGGTTTTGCTTTAAACGTTACAACAGAACAAATATATCCAGAATCTACAGATAGAATGGAAGAGATAACTGGAATAGTTTACCAGAAGCTACTAAACCAAAAATGCTTTGATTTGAAAGCATTAAATCATATGGATTATGACAAAATTGATAAAAATTCAATAATATACAAATTTATTCATACTGACGAGCCACAGAAGTCAGATAATGATAACCTACAAGCTAAAATCAACTGGAAAGTGAGCAAAAATGGAAAGTTAGCAACAATTTTACGAACTCTGATGTTTAGTAGCGTGTTGGGAGCTTATTGTTTTAAATACCAATTAACAAAAGAAGCTGAGCCAACAATGAACAACATCGAGATGGAACCATCGACACTGGATGAGAAACATCAAGCCAATCGATCGCCAATACTTTCACAAAAAGGCCAAGTTTTAGTTTTAAGCAAGGCTAAGGGGGGAGTAATGTTAATGTACGGCATTAACATAGTTTTATATCTTAAAAGCTCATTTTTATATGTCATATGTAATTTGATACTTTTGTGTTTATTGTTACTTTCATTAGATGACAGCACTTGTCATTTAATTCATATATCTAATTGCCGTTACAATTAGTGCAATCATAGATGATATCATATCTATGAGTCATGGATTAATTCATGATAATGCAAGATGACACCTTTGTGACTCATGTTGCAGTTATCAATAAATTTCACCATTTCATGCAATTTACATACTATAAATAACCTGTAATAATCGATGAATAAATGAGTCTTATTTTGATAGTTAAACTGGCAAGTTCTTATCAATTAAAGTATTCTTTACTTTGTACCAACTAAACATTTGCAGCGAAACTTTGAACAGTCGCAACGCAACACTATGCACATTTATAGTTTTTGTTTTGAATTATATGCAACTTGTTTGTTTTCACCATTATAGAAATTTACTATTGCGTTACCGGTCCGTCGTTCAGTAAAGTGTAAGATGAAGAATTTTCATTTTAATTTGAGAAATGTGATAATAAAAAAATAAATTTTGTTTAGAATGAGTTTTAAAATAAAAGGACAATAGTGAAGGGACATAAAAGTACAAAGAAATTTTAATTTTAATTAAAACAAAACTGAACAAAAGGAAAAATATTTTTTCTCACCAAGTTTGGGTAAAAGAACGAGGATGGAGTAGTCATAAAGAAGTAACCTTTGTCATTTTGTTCATTTTCCAAAAAGAGAAACAAAAACGCAAAAAAGGAGAAAAATACAGAGAAATTCTTATTCTTTGAGTTATGGAATTAGTTGGGTCACAGGTAAGTTGCAGCAACACAAAAACATACTTTTCAGTTCAATGACTCTTTACGGTAGCAAAAAAATTGTTTTGAATAGAATTTTCAACAATTCATGTCATGTAGTAAGCTGATAAAAGGTCAACTATGAGTTGATTCCACAAAATTTGTTTGCTACTATTATATGGCTAATCTTTGTCTATGATTCTTCATATTGCAAAAAAAAAATATATATATTTATTTTCATTTTGTGTTGTGGTCACATAGATTAGCCTAGCAACGCGTGAAAAAATACAAGCAGCACCAATTTATTACCCACCCGTTTACATACATCGACCCGCTTCCGCTTCATTGAGTTTCCATCGAAATCGGTTAATATCACGTAACAATAGTATTTTGTATCAAAATCGACGTCCATTGTCGGCAGACAGTCAATTTAATAATTCAAAAAGAAACTCTAGTGTGAAATTTAATTTTGGAAATGTAAGTTGCTTTATGCTTATCTGCACTTTCCATTTTTATTTTATTATTATTTTATTTTTTTCTTGTGCTGCCATTTTTTGTTGTTAAAGTATAATACATCTCATAAATTTATTTCCATCTCTTTGCTCCCAGGAGTGTGCCAATCGAAGATTAAGTATTTCTCACACATGTTTGAGCTTCTTATGCTTCAATATCATTTATCCACCTTAATATAGTACACTTAAATAAAAACTGGATATTTTTAGTGTGTCAGCTCATTTTTAACTAAGTTTACTGAAAATTTTGTAAATTAAAAAAGACTAGTTCGAAAAAATTAACAATAGTAACTAATAGCTGACTATAACTAAGCTTAGAGTTCACTAGATTTAAAACCAGCCTATTGGCACACTCTGAATGACTCCTTTATTATATTACATATTTTTTCTTTCGCATAACTGAACACTCATGACAAATACGAATGCCATTTATAATGTCATCCTTCCTTCTTCTCGTACAGAAAAATCGTAGGAAAGCAAATTCATCGTCAAATATTTTCAACTTGTTAATTGATGAGCAGTCAATGACGTCGAAATATTGGTCAGCATCAACAGCAGAAGAAAACAAAGGATTAATGTTGAATTGTAACAACGAAATGAAATTAAATGAGCAATCAAAAAAAGAGAACGATACAATCAGTTGCAGTGAAAGTATTGAGGAGGATGTTGTGACCATAAAGGCTAACAATATGTCCGAGAATGAGAACAATGATGCAAATCATCATGATGCATCAAAATCATTTGAAATTTACAGATCGTCTCACATCAAGCAACGTCCAGATTCATTAAAATTATCCTTTGCGTATGGTAGCTCAACCGATCTCGGAAAATCTGTTTTCAGTAATAGCAACGTCAATCAAACTAAATCCCTGTCAGTTGATGGAAACAAGAGCCATCATGGTGGTAAAAAGTCGACGTCTTACGACTTATGGGTTAACGAAAATGCTTCACAAGTTGTGAATGTTAGTGATGGTGAATGTAAAAAGTTAGATTTGCCAGGACGTGTGTCATTCAGGTATGTTAAAGAGCTTCTTACGGGATTTTTTTCCTCATTTTTCTTGCCTACTTTCAGTATGTATTATTTATAAATAGATGTATGATGCCAAATGCTTGAATGAATTGAAATACAATTTGCCATAAACAAAAAGAAACGAAAGTTACATTAGCTTTAAATGGGAATGAATGCTCAGTTTTTTGTGATAAGTTTTAATGTTTAAAATTTAAAAAATCCTAGATTTATAAATTTTACACATTTTGTCAGAAAACTTGTACAGTTCAATAACTCTACAGGTATACTTCCATATTAAAGACTTAGAGATTAGAACAAAAAAAAAGACAACAAGAAAAATTTAGGATATCATTCCTTTCTAATCCCATTCCAAAAAAATTACAGCTTAAGATAGAAGAAATAGAAATAAAAGGAAATGGCAAAAGGCAAATGATTAACGAAAAAACATCAACAGAATTAATCACGAAAAATTTTCTCTTCTTTTTTTCATCTCTTTTTCCGGATTTCCGTGTAATCATCATCATCATCGTCTTTTCCTCAACACAAAACATGTAAAAACATCTCATACATTTACTTTTTTGTGTTACATGGATGCTCTACACACCAACAATAACAACAAAAATGATAATAATAAAAAATGGAAATGCTCGAGTGCAGCACAAATGATGTATATGAGATAGATTATAGTGATACGGAATCAAGTCAGACAAGTGGTAATGTAGAGAAATTAAATAAATCATTTGACGAACAACAGATCCAACAACAACAACAACAGCACCATCGTCATCGTCATGAGGATGATAAAGTAACTTCGTTTTCTAATACCAAACGATATGTAAAGGAACATTACATGGAAAGTAATTCCGATAATGAGCTCGATGAGCTTGATTATCGATATCGCAAGGAAAATGAGAAATCGTTGAAATTGAATCAAATCATAGACGATTACAAAACAGAAGTTGCTACAATTAATCATCGAATGACAGATAAAACACCAACAACAAGTACACAATTGAATAATTTACGAAACAAGCAACAAATAATCGACAGTAATGGAAATAATAAATTAAATCAGTCGATGAATCCCGTAATTAAAAAATATTTAAAGGCCAAAGACCAAGAGATTGGAACATCAAATGAGAATTACAACAATTCAGTATCTATTGCACAATCAAATAATCGGAAAATTAATGATCTTTCGAAGAAATCTAAGAATTTAAAGGATTTAACGAAGCCAACCAAACATTCAAATACAATTGGAAAGTCATCGAGTCATGCAACAATTGGTCACCATAGAACGAGTAGTGGTGATAAAATGAAAAAACCACCAAAATCGCCATCCACTGGATTGTATGGATATCAGCAGAGGCAAGATTCGACATTAGATGAGTTTCAAATTGAAAAAGTGGTCAGTTGGATGTCCGTAAATGAGGACAATTTCTCCGAGCATGATTTTAGTGTTATTGGCGGCGGTAGTGGGATTGGAACGTGTCACATTAATGACAATAATAAAGAAATTGAGAAGGGCCAAGATGAATCCACATATCAAGAGATTGTAAGCTTCATAAAGGAGATTGATCATGATAGAAAGGATACGGAGGACTTTAAAGCACTCAAAACTGACGTTGAATTCAAGTTGAACACAATTTTAAACTCAATGGCATCGCCTGAAAATGAAATGTCAATAACTGAGTGCACAGATACCGTAGAGAATGCAAATATCAAGCTCAAGTGAGTTTTATTATACTTGTTTTACGCATTTTGGTGTCACAAAATTTTTCGTCTGTAAAACTAGATTCTCATTTTTTATCTAATTTAACTTTTATATCCAATTCAGTTCTCATCGCAACCATCCTTTAAATATTTCTTATTCTTATCTCATCTCTTCTTTCTTCGTAGAGAAATTTTCTCATACTTGGATAAAGTTGACTCGACATGTGACAAAGCATTGATAGAAATGAAGGGCAATAACCTCGTAGAACGAGAAAATGTCGAGCTTGAATTCGCATTGGAGCCTGATGTGATTGAAGATGTTCCCAAGTGAGTTTTTATGAGAGGGAAAAATTAATTTTTATAAATTTTTCACGAGAATTTTTTTATGTGATTTTTCACATACCTACATACTTATGATTGGTTCTATAGATTTTCGAGAGCTTATTTTTGCTATTGAATGCTAGAAAAAGGATATTTCAGGTCGGTTTTTCAATATAAGTGGCATATGTTCACTCTGAGTTATATCCAGTCTTAAAAGCCATTTTTTTAATTAGATTGTCATCTATTATAACATCTTATATTCAATGGTTTGGTCATTAATATTAATTTGTACTTGACTTCTTTATCTACAAATTGGTAAAGGTTAGAAAAAAAACAATTTTTTACAAGCTCAGATATCATTTCTTATTTCCAAGTGTCTGCTAACAAAAGAGATGTACAGAATATAAAAAATAAATTTTCAATGCGTTGTTCAAAACGTAATTTCCAATAGAAAATATTCAATTTTATCTTTTTTATTCCATTCTTATTCTTCTTTAAATAGAATATCAGATCTTCTCATGTTGCCAAATCATCAATTGGCTCGTCGCATTGTTAAACTTTCGTTGCGTGCGAATGAACTTTCAAATGCGATTCAATTGAGCAAAGAGCATGTAGGAAATGTTAGAAATGATAAAGCAAAAGCGTTACGCTTGGAAAAATTGAATGGACAGAATCGCTTGAAGGAACAAAAGAAGCATTACGAGGAAATAGTGGCACGACATCAAACCTTCATCGAGCAATTGATTAAGGACAAGGGATCATTATGCGAAAAAGTATCACAAATAACAAGACGCTTGGATAGTCAGAATCAAGCGTGGGAGCATCGACTGAAGACAGAAATTGAAAAAGTGAAAGAACAAACGTTGACGGGTGAAAAGATTCGTCGTGAGAAGTGGGTTCGTGATAATACCAAGAAAATAAAAGAATTGACAGTGAAGGGATTGGAGATGGAAATTAATAAAATGTCATCAAATCACAAACAAGAAATTGATGCAATAAAAAGACAACATCAACTTGACATCATGAAAGCGATTGAAGAGACGAAAGAGAAATATGAAAAGTCAGAAAAAGCAATTCGTGAGTCTTATGCTGAAGAGCGTGAACTGGCAATTGAACGTGAACGTCGTGCGATAAAAGAACGTTTCGAGAAGCAGTTGGATGATGAGAGAAAATCGGCAGAGCAACAGCGTATAAGAATGATTCATGATTTTGAGATGGAGAAGGAGCGCTTATATAGTGAGATTCGCGAAAAGGAACATCAATTTGAAATGAAAAAGGATGAATTGATAAATGAACGAATTGAAATGTTGGAGGATGCAAAAGAGTCATATGATGAGAAATTCAAACAACGGGAGTCAAAACATCAAATGGAGTTAAATAAAATCCAAGAGCAATACGAAACTGATTTTAAGATATGGAAACGGGAATTCGAGAATAAAATGAAATTGCGCGAATCCGAAAAAGAAAATTCAATACGAGAACAGTATCGACTGGAGCGGGATAGACAAATTGATGCGATTATTTCAAAAATGGATATGGAATCGACTAAGAATCAGCAGGATTACGAAGGCAAATTAAAGTGAGTACACTGGGAATGAAGTGGGTGGGTTCGACTTCAATTTCAGGCATGTATATACTCATATTATCATTTATTGCCTTTTAAAATGATTTCATTCATTGTACTTATACATAATCTTTCTATTCCCATATTATTTTCTCTTCACTCAAATTTTTATAAGGATGAAGAAAAAATAATGTTCAGGAATCTTGTATTCATTCTATTCGATTGAATATTAAAATGAGAGATTGTATAAATTGTAATTGCAAAAAGCGCATTTTTCGCTTCAAAGTTGAATATTACTTTATAAAGTTGCCAAAATCCACCAGTCAACTGTCATAAATCTATGCATACAAAAAATAAGTAGAATGAAAATTGTTGACTGGCTTTTTGAATTTTCTTTCGTATTAGTAACAAGAGTATCCATTAAACTTTGGGGTGCACCAAGAACGAAATATTCATTAATTCTTTATTGCTTAATATCGTGCGATTCCCAACAAGTGCTGCAAACTAGTAAAAATACTGCAAGTGTAACAAGTGTTGCTTTTTATGTCAACAAGTGTAAATAAACGATTATTGCTAACATATTAATGTACTAGACATTGTTTTTGCTCAGAGACCTAACTGATTTTGAAATTACCTAAACAACGAGTTTCTCAAAACAATCAAAATTCAATATTTTAAAGCACTAAAATCACTGTTAGGCAAATTTACTTAAATGAATATTATTTTGCAAACTTCAAGAAACATAGAATTATAAATAATTATAAATGATCTGATTGAAATCTCATGAATTGTTATCATTATAATCTTGCTTAATATTGAAATGAATGGTAAATATTGATTTAGAGAAACCCCTTACTGTCTCTGATTGATTATCATCATAAGTATCATTCAATAAGATTAGACTTAGTATTAATGGAGCCATATTATTTTCTAAAGACAGTATCTTTGGATCTAACTTGTCAGATAGCAATTACTCATACATTTTTGAGAATTAAATGGTTAGCACTTAAACATTCTGCCTTCTTGAAATTTTAAATACATTATTTTCTTAGAAAAGTACTATTTAATGTAATATTTAGAATATTTAGAAAAGTAATATTTAGAAAAGTAATATTTAGTGTCAAATGAATTTTGCAATCGATAAAAACAAGAATTAATGATGGCAATTAAAATCTCCTTAATATTGAATTACACAAAAGGTCACGCAAATTGTTTATTCTTAATCCATACCGAATAATGTCATCAGATGCTCACAGACCTGCGATTTCTATTTTGTATAGTCATAGGGAACTACGTTTATATCAAAATGAGACGAACATTGTTGATATAAACTTTATAGCTTGTGTATAAGTTTTTTTTAAACAAAAAGCTCTTCTCAATTTCTCGCCGTGCCATGGAATTTTTTGATTTTCTTTTCAAATCACATCACGGCTGTTTTTGTACTTTGTTTTTTTTATCCAATCCTTGTTCTCTCATTGTACATGAGTGAATGCAAACAACAGCGAAATAGAAAGAATTAAATTTATATATATTAAACTCAATATTTATTTTCCATTTGACAGTCGAATGAAAGAAAAATACGAGCATGAAATTAGAGAAGTGGAAAATTCCGAAAAGGTATTAAAGGACAAATATATTGAAACACGAACGCGACTAGCTGAGAGTGAAGCAAATACACAAAATCTTAAAGCAATGGTTACACAAATGGAGCTTCAATTGAATCACTTGACAAAGGTATGAATATCAATTGCATAAAATCGTTTTACATTTTTTTTTAATATAGCGGAAGTAGAAAATAGTGGAGGAAAGACTTGTGAAATGTAGTCAAGTATTTTACTCTCGTATATGCATAGATTTTTTTTTCAATAGAAGCATGACAGCAAGATAATGCCATATATTCATATAAAATGTGATGATTATAATATATTAAGCGTTTGCTCCGAAAGGAAAAAAAATTGAGAGTAAGTTGACATTTTGTCAAAATTTTCCAGGAATTATTAATTTTTTTGTTGACTTGGATGTTTGAATGAAATTCTGTATTCGTAGAATTTAAAAATATTTGTTCATTCACAAAATTTTCAATCCTAAAAGTTTCCCAGTATCCAGAGTCCAATTTCGAATATCTTTACAAACGCACATTGCCATACAAACCTCAATAATTCCAATAAACTTCCGCATCAGTAGAAATGCGCTGTTCCTTATTCCAATAAATTTTACATCATACTCATCATTTTTATTACATCATCATTTTTTTCATCATTTCCTTTTTTTCAACATACTTACACGTATATAATGTTGACTGGGAGAAAGCTATGTGAAAAGTATACAGCTGAAAAGGATAACTTGAAAGAAGAGGCCCGCAGTGAAATCAAAACAGAATTGCAAACTATCAACAAAGAGCATGAAATGGAAATACAGCGAATTTATTCTCGAGTGCAACAGGCTATACAGAAAAAGGATGCCACTTTAGAGGTACTTCAAAAGGAAAATGCAGCATTGCGAGAGCGGAATTTGAAAATGGATGCCATAATCAGGCAACAGAGGAAGGATTATTGTACTAAATGATGTTTTCTCAGCGACATTTGGCAGTAGTCGAGAATGAAAGCAAAAAAGTTTATTTTTCTGCCATTTTTTGTTGAATGCTGTGTATATTTGTGCTTTAGTGAATGAGATGTGCACGTCTGAATTACAACAAATTCCGCTGTTAAAAATGATATGAAAGGGATCTTTTGTGTCAGTTTACATAATTCAAAAGAAATTCTTATGTCATCTATTTTTATAGACATTTATGTTCTATAAAAGAAAAATTAGAATAAAAAATGATAAAATAAATTAAAATATTTTCCACGAATACATGTGTTTCTATTTGCACATTTATTCATGCAAAAAAACCTTTTCTTTCATAAAAATTCATATGTGATAATATTTACAGAAACCTTGTTAACCTTAACCTTGTTAAGTGATCTTAAATATTTCTCCTAAACTTATACACAATTTCTCCTTGTTTTGAAAGAAGAAGTGATAAAAAATTTCAACACTTTTGTGCTACAACGGGGGCGAAGTAATTTAAAGATAAAGCAATTTATGCGATTTTACTCGGTATGCCTCAAGCATTAAATTTACATTAAAATTATTTGTCGACCCTTTGTGAGTATGTGAATGGATGTATACGTATATATTTATTCCTGCGGACAGAAGAAGTCAAATTACTGATAACAAACGAAAGCACTTCGGTGTGTAGACATTCTCCGGTTTACGTGACTTACCGAAAAACACGAGCTGTGTTTTTGTGAATCAGCAAATTTTTATTTTTATTGAGTGAAAGGAAGAAAAAAATTGTAAAAGATAGAGAACAATTTTGACTGTGTACCTACAGTACCTATTCGTGAATTAGTGAAATGAATATTTAAAAATAAAAACATTAAAGTAAGAAATGTTGGTGGAAGAAAGTGGAAGTAATAGATATGTCAGTGAAAAATTCCGCACTTACATGCTCACAAATTGAAGAATGAGCTTTTTGAAATGGAATATACAAACGCTTCAAATAGAGAGGAAATGACATCCAAATTTTGAGCTTAAGCATATAAGAAAGGCTTTAAAAAGCAAATTGTTAACGTCAGCAAATAGTTTTTTTGTTAGAAAATTTATAAGAACTGAAGCCACCACCCTTGCAACAATTTGGAACGAATCTTGCAGGAACTTGTGAGGAAAAGTGGGCGGATTTTGACCTTAACTGCACGACAATGGCAGGAATTTTAAAAATTTCCGGTCACTTTCTCCCAGAAAAAATTTTCCTTCTAAAATCTTTCGATTTTCCGAACGAAATTGTAGGGAATTTAGACAGAAAATTTCAATCCAAAATCCTCACAAGTTCCTGCAAGATTCGTTCCAAATTGCTGCAAGGGCATAAGCAAGCAATTTTGTGACTTCAGAGCTTGGTGACTTTATAAATTAAGAATAGCTAAAAAAATATCAAATTTTTGGTACGCTTCAGTAAGATAATTAAGGCTATTAGTATGAACTTACACAATAATCACCTTAATCCACTAGAGTCAGCATATAGTTCAAGCACTTGGCTTTCAACCCCAACATCTTCTTCTCACTCGGAATTATATAAATATTCGATAGAGATGAAAGCCTACAAAACTTTATCGAATATTTATATACACATCTAAATCTATACACAAGAGAAATGCAGGTAGACAAATTGATGTCAATAATCCAGGTACTGCTTGGGATAAAATTCACCTTAAATGATTGTCCGATAATCTAAGGTTATTCAGTAAAGGCTAATAATGTATACTTTTTTTGAATCTTTTGGGTTTAGTAATCAACTCGCGAGGGATGTCATTAAGGTTGAGAATATAATAATAAGTTTCAAATGGAATATGGAGCAAAGAAGAAAAGAATATAAAATATGTTACAAAGTAAGATTTTATTCCATTCTTTTTATTCCGTTTCATTCTTTCCATGGAAGTTTTCATTCGCTCTTTCATTATGGAAATTCAAACAAAAGTGAACATTATATTTATGCTATTTTATGCTTCTTGTATTCTCATTTTACTCTTTTTTATTTATTGTTGAAATACAGTCATTCAAAGGAATGCTTTCAAATTTGTAATCCATCAACTTGACGTCTTTAAATGACGTGTGTTTTGTACGTTCTGTGAATATCATATTATTATTATACATTTTCTGCTACTTGTGAAATGAATAGCATGCTATATGCATGCACATTCAGGTACGATTTTCCTTTTTTTTAATTGAGCGCGCTTTATTTTTTTCCATTTGTTATAAATTGAAATGAAAAAGAACATGCAATGTTATATCATTGGATATACATATGTACACATGTGAATGAATTGAGAGTGAATAATTCTTTAATGACCATTAACGCAATATATTGTATTAACGCCTGGCATGAAACTCATTTTTTATTCGTTGGCGGAGAGGAAGAATGAGTCACGTGTAATTGGGCTTTAAAAGAAGGCAAACAGTAAATTTAAAACAGTTATTTGGAGTAATTTAATGAAAATATAATGAAACTTTTGACTTGAATGTTTGTCAAATGTAAAAATTCAAATATTAACAAACATTCAACTGTTTAAGCATGTAACAAAGTACGTAAAAGGAAAGTTTCAATTTTGCATAGAAATTTATCATCAGCAAACAAATGGATTTTATGAATGAAGTGATGGAAATGTGCACTCTTTGTATAGCTTGCCATTTTGGAACCAAATGTACAAAGAAAATTATTGTGAATATTCATTTAAGTTGTGGCTTAGTTTAAATTAAACATTAAGAACAGTCAGGAAATAAAAACCTAATTAAAATTGAAATCCTCAAAATACACCAACATTCCTTAACTAAAACTATTAACCCAAATCAACTTGTTGAATGAGATTAAATTTATATGGAAGAAAGAATGATAGAAGTTGCTTTGTGAAATCGATAAGTAATAACATTCCATTTAAACTTATAGAAGTCATTATTCGATTGTACATTCCGTTTTTTATATCCATTTAAAATTGATTGGCCGAGTATACTATTCAGTAAATGTGCTTTTGAATACAAATTCGAAGTATCATGGGAAATATATTCCTATCTACTTATCTTTCTACCTATTGATTTTTTTTACACATATCCAAATTTTATTATTATCCCCATACTTGAGAATTTGACAATTTAAAAACTTTTTAATACCGAAAAATCAATTTGGTAATTTTTTGCTCCGTCGAACTTTTTCATAGATATTTATTGTTTCATGCTTTTATCAGAAAGTGATTTTAATAAAACTTTTCAACAATTGATATAATATGATATTTTAGAATAAAAGTAAAAAGTAAGTGTGTATGGAAGAAGCTGAAAAAGAGCAATAAAGTGAGAAATGTTGACAAGGATACAAAAATTTTATTCAAATAACACTCTTCTCTATCCTCATGCGAATTGCCCGGAGACTTTTACAGGAACAATTTGTTGCCATTAAGAAATTTTGTAACGTTAAAATAATAATAATAGTAATGATCATGATGATGATGATTGCGATGATGATAAGAGAGAAAGAGAGAGAGAGATAGCTAGGAGAAAAGTTTTCTTATAGAATGTTTGATATATCTACATGACACAATAAAAACTTTGTATCTGTGCTTACCGAGCGATGTATAGATGATGTTGGGGTTATCTCTAGTGATGCGTTTCACCAAAATTGAGGCAAAATGAATTAGAATGTGGAAATAAGTAATAAATCAACGAAAAACTGATTTAATTACTAATGCCGGACAATCATCACTGAAGGTATGTTTGACGTCTAACTTTATTAACTTTCCTACATTTTGTTTGTGAAACTAAATTATAGTCTTTGCATAATTAAGAGATAATCAAGTCTAGCTATAATCAAGATGAAATCTTGTTGCTTAGTTACTTCACTTAATAGACAATTAATAAACATAGTCACCAGAGTTGGCAAAGTCCATTTTGGAGGCGCTTCCACAAAAATTGATTGATTTTCATTAATTTTCATCATCAATTTTCATAGTTTTCGAACTATTTAATAATTTCCATCATTTTCTAACGACGATGTTAATTCTTCTAAAATTTTCACCTTTCGGATTCCGTGGAGTCAGGACTTTTGAGTCGAATCCGGACTAGCAGAGTCTACAAACTCTGCTCGTCATCATTTTATCTATAAAGCGATCAGGTTACATTAAAAAATGTAAGTATAATACTCCTCAAATAAAAAATCATTTTTAAATTCATTCTAAATTTTCTCGTTATACTAGAAAAAAGCAGTGCCTAATAAAAGTTAATGAAAGATGAAAAAGTTAAATGATGAAAATTAAGCAAATAAAAATCTCATTTTTTTCCTCATCAATAGCTTTATTTGAGGTTTATCCTCATTGTATTTATTACTTTTTCTTGATTTTTTCCTTCTGTGTATTGTTAGAGATTCTTCTCTTGTATTAATGAAATAAAAATAAAAATTTCTACATTCATTCATCCTTTGCACGCAAGAGCAAAAAACAAGAAAATAAGAGGAAAAAGTCGAAACAAAGAAACGGAAATCATTAATTTATGTTAGAGATTATTTGTTTACTCAGGACTGCTTCTACCTTCTTCATGTTTGGTTTGGTTCTGATTTTTTCCGTGCTTAATGTTTGTGATTTCTTATTTTTTTCCTGCTCCTCATGTCGTATTCATTACTTTATTTATTATACACGCGTTTGTTTTATTCCTTTCTGTACATTTGGCTATTGAATTAATTTCCTTCAATAATAGATAATTAAAAATAGATTTATTTCTATTTTGACATTATCATAAAAACACATTGGATTTGTGATTGAAATTTTCTTTTCCTTCCGTGTAATAACAGGCTCAATACAAAATACGATAAATCAATCAAAACATAATAACATAGCGCAGCCATTCTAGATGAAATGTACTGAACAGTACTTGATTGAATGGAAATTAATTACGGAATGATTTTGGGAACGAAGAAACTTTTCTGGGGACATAACTTTAAAGAATGATGAATTCAGGAAAAAAACACTTTGCTGAATCTTCAATAAATTGTGAACAATCGTAATTATACTTTAATCGTAATTTTTAGATGTTTTTGAAAGTAATTGAAGCTTTTAAGTTGATTCAATAAGAAAATTGTGGTAACTACATCCTATTGTAATTTTTGATTCAATATCCATTCATTCTACGTTCTATATTTGGCTATAATGACAATGACAATTCCACTTTAATTTTGAACATAACAACATGGCAACAACGGCTCACATTTACTTTGTCCTTTAATTGAATTGTGATTAAATATAAAGATTTTTGCTTAAATTTCTCCAATTGCATTATCATCTTGAAAATTGAAAAAATTAAATTCAATTCAACAAAAGAGTTCAGTAACATCCTGATATGAATTGTTTCTACAATTCCAGATCAATCTGATTTTAACTGTCACTTGCACACAGTCATCTATCATGAACGATTCACAGTGATTACTTTTTTGGCCTAAACCCACGCGCTCGTTATAAGACTTGTTTTTGGCTTTTCAATGTGACCTTTTATTACAGTCTTCAAAGTTATAGAATGGCCTCTTATTAAATGTATTATTGTCATTTTGTTCGATTATATTAAGTTTCGGATTTCAAGAAGATACAAAATCGTATAAAAGAAGTAAATGAGTTTGGAATTAAACATTGGTTCATGGCTTTTTCTCGATTTAATTTGGATTTTTAAATTAAAAAGATAAACATTTCAGCATGAAATTCCAAGAATGAACACAGAAAAACAACAGAAAACAATATTAAATTTGTGTAGATTCAATTATTACTTTTACTACAATTATTGAATAAAAATGATTATTTTAAGTTCCTCAGAAACCTTACTTTAATAGATAAAATTTTTTTGTATGGTGGAATCATGCATTTTTTACTTTTTTACTTTTCTTATTTAATTATTTTCAACTCTAATCAAAAATTACTTCCAATTTTAAATTCATATATTAATTTAAAATATACAATAAAGAAAACAAAATACAGTAAAAATCATTAGAATTGTGTTAACGTTGAAGCCCTAATTGAATTATAATAAGTGCTGACTTATAATTTTTTCTACATTTGTCATATTATTTTTTTGTTGTTTTGAGATATAGTCTCTTCTCGCATAGTGAATCTTTAATTACATGTAGTGAATCTATTCCATTAATTTCATTAGAAGAAATTGAATTTTTAAGCAGCATTTTCATTACGCGAGCACAACAATGAAAGTAATTAATGAAGAAATTTTACGTTATCGTACAAAAATATGGCTATACTCTAATATAATTACATAATGTATAAAAAACTGAAAATGTTCATATTAAAAATATCATAAAGTTATACTGTGATGTGTTCAGAAGAGGAACATTTGTTCAAAAAAGGCATCTAATGATATGTATTGAATATACTGAACATTACGTTCTCGCACGCAACAATTTTCTCCGGCACCTGTGTCACAAAGAGTTATGAATGTATGAAAAATTGTATGGAGGGTAGAAAGGAAAAAAATCCGAAAAGAAGAGGAGACAAAAAATTGAAACTTGCACGAAGGAATATAAATCATTCTCAATCACAACTTCATTTTTTTTTTAAAAAATATATATATATATATATATATAGAATTCATGGTCAACTGTTGATATACTTCATGAAATTTACTTTCTCCCCTTTTCAAATATTTTTCTTCTTCGAACTAAAAACG
This sequence comes from Chironomus tentans, assembly GCA_963573255.1. Taxonomy (NCBI): domain Eukaryota; kingdom Metazoa; phylum Arthropoda; class Insecta; order Diptera; family Chironomidae; genus Chironomus; species Chironomus tentans. The sequence goes on along the minus strand of OY754302.1, from coordinate 56,081,499 downwards.
GAAGGAGAATCGGTAAAAAAAGAAATAGAAGGAAACAAAAAACGAAGAATTTCATTTCATTTGTATGAGCATAATAGATTTCATAATTTCTCGTAGAAATTAAATGCGCTCAGCAAATAATTGGATGTACCCATGTTTCCAATTTTATATGTTGCAATAGTTATATGTAGATGTTGAATTTCTTCTTTCTTTCAAGGGAAAGCAAAAAAATTACTATTAAGATCTGTATATGAAACTAATTGATTACAAAATACTGATGTACAATTCCAGTGTCGACCTTCCATTGCGCATGTCAAGTAATGGACATGAGTTTCCTATGAAACTATGTCAACAAGCGCCATTTAGTTACACTTACTTAAAGATGTGGAAAACATGATGTGGGATTAAAGTTAAAAAGAAACAGATCAATAATAAAGATTTTTTTAAATTAAATCGGAAATAATTCATATTGAATGTATGCGACATCAATCGGAAGTGAAATATTGATTTGAAATTTATTTTCTATTTTATTCTGTAAAAAAAAGAAAAAAAATAAATACTTTTTGATTTATGTCCAATTTTTAAAGTGTCACGGGAAGTAAAGAATTTAAATCACTACCAGATTTATTTTACTTACCCTTTCTTATGTTCTTAGAGAATGCAGCGTGCTTACTGGAAATTTTTTAAGAATTTATGTGCATACTCGCTATGCTGAATTTCAGGAGTTCAGTTAGTGGAGGGTATAGTTGACAAAGCACTTAAGGTTTTAACTTCTAACAATTCGTATTTGAAATGCTGTTTTCTTTTCAATGTAATAGACAGTAAAATTTTTAATTCACGTTGATGAATATCATTAGGTATTACTGATAATACAGAAAATTGTTTTAGAAAATTAAAGTTTAATGACTTTTTGATGTAACTTTTTAATTGAATTAATTACTTTAAAATTTTGTTAAAAGATTTTTTTCCCTCTTTGCATCTTCTTTACAGTGCATGAACAAAAAAGATTAAAATTTAAAGAAAAGTTTGGTCTACTTTTCCAATCTGTCCCGTCTCATTCTCTCCATTTTTGTCATTAGTTCTTACACAAGATTTCAAGTATGAACAATGTCTGAAGTAACCTTTTTGCAAAAATCAAATTTTCACCTAATCTGATACAATAATAACACAACATCACGCTATTAGAATCATGAAACATTACGGATGTCTTGTTCACTTTTTCCTTCATTTCTTCTCTGTTTCTCGACACTTTTCTAATTAATTTATTTAATGCTTACTCCTGTGTATGCTGCTTTTTTTTTACCAAAAACTCACATAAATTAAAAGAAAACGAAAAAAAATAAAATGAAAAGATTTAAGAAGAGAAGAACTATCAAAGTACTAAACATAAAAGGAAGCAAAGTGAAAAATCATTTGTTACACGCAAAGGCAAACAAGTTTAATTATTTTTAATTGAATAATTTAAGCTCATTTATTTTATATCCTGTATTACATTCTTACTTACTGTTTTATTTGAAATGTTCCTTTTAGATTTGATTGAAAGAAGGTAATTGTGTTTGTCTTATGTGGAGGACTGAATTCATTGTTCTTTTGTAACTTTAACAGGTTATATAGGTTAAATAATTTATCAGGTGTTTTGTATTGTTTCAGTTATATGTAAACTCGTGTGAAGTTGGCCGGAAAATCCTAGCCGGAATTTCGGCCGACCATTTCGGCCGAAATTTTAATTCTTACATATTCCGATTAACCGGCTTACGTATTTCGGCCGACCACTTTTTCGGCCGACCAGTTTTTTCGGCCGACCAGTTTTTTTCGGCAGACTAGAATTTCAGCCGACCAGTGTTTTCGGCCGACCACTTTTTTAACAATGAGATTTGAACTCGGGTCCTTTGAAAACAAAAAAAAATTGCACGTCTTCTTCCCATTTGAGACACGGCTGCAATATTTAATTATTGTGATATATGACCAAATGTTGTATTTGAATAATGGAAGAAATTATTTGTCACGAAAATAAATAGTTTTTAAAAATAGTTTTTGATACAAATTATATACTTCACAAGACAAGTTATTGTTAAATTTCGGCCGACCAAATTTTTTTTTCTAAGATTTGATCAATTCAATCTTTGAAAGCAAAAAATAAACTTTACTGCTTAACCCTCTGTTGGTAAACTTAATACTAACATAATTTGTCAAAATACTATACTTTAACTGATACGTTTAATATTGAATTTATTTTTGCAGGTAAAGTTAAATTTTAAATTTTTCTCGCTGTGTTTTTAATACCACAGAAACTATTTTTAATAATATATTGCTATGAAATGCTAATTCTGTGACTAAAGCTTTTTAAAATATTTTTTGATAAAGTTAGTGGACTACCAATTAGAAACTTCTTCAATAACTAACTAACCCCATTTTAAAGCTAATTCAATTACCTTTCTAATAGTGTATAATCTTTAATAATAAATTTTGACGATAAATAGAAACTTTCATTCCACGAAAAGTGCTTTTTTTCATTTTTTCCGGTCAAAAATTTTTCTTGTCGCCTTTTTTTATTCATAAAGAATAGAATTTGTTTTGCTTTTTGAAACAACCTACTTTAGCAAATTGTTTCGTAACTCTGCACATTGCATGAACCAGGGTATATCAATACAATGTACCTAACCACAATTTGTGTGCAGACAACACACAAACCGAGTAATGTGGCTAGAACAGTGAAAAAGCACCCAAATCCGACTAGACATTCCCTGGGATCGAACCCCACCACCAATTTATTTTAAAAATAGACACAAAAACTTATGGTTCAAGTGAAGATTTTGGTTTTTTTTTTAAAAAAAAGGGATAGAACAAGCTTGAAAATAGTGTATATTTTATAATATAATGATAAAAATTTAAATTATCAACTAGCTTTACCAAAAAATTTTTTAAAAAGCTTTAGTCACAGAATTAGCATTTCATAGCAATATATTATTAAAAATAGTTTCTGTGGTATTAAAAACATAGCGAGAAAAATTTAAAATTTAACTTTACCTGCAAAAATAAATTCAATATTAAACGTATCAGTTAAAGTATAGTATTTTGACAAATTATGTTAGTATTAAATTTACCAACAGAGGGTTAAGTAGTAAAGTTTATTTTTTGCTTTCAAAGATTGAATTGATCAAATCTTAGAAAAAAAAATTTGGTCGGCCGAAATTTAACAAAAACTTGTCTTGTGAAGTATATAATTTGTATCCAAAACTATTTTTAAAAACTATTTATTTTCGTGACAAATAATTTCTTCCATTATTCAAATACAACATTTGGTCATATATCACAATAATTAAATATTGCAGCCGTGTCTCAAATGGGAAGAAGACGTGCAATTTTTTTTTGTTTTCAAAGGACCCGAGTTCAAATCTCATTGTTAAAAAAGTGGTCGGCCGAAAACACTGGTCGGCCGAAATTCTAGTCTGCCGAAAAAAACTGGTCTGCCGAAAAAACTGGTCGGCCGAAAAAGTGGTCGGCCGAAATACGTAAGCCGGTTAATCGGAATATGTAAGAATTAAAATTTCGGCCGAAATGGTCGGCCGAAATTCCGGCTAGGATTTTCCGGCCAACTTCACACGAGTTATATGTAAGAGGTTGATTCTGACAAAGCTTTTTTTATTATTATTATTATTATTATTAATTTTTATTAGCCCTCTCTTTTAGCATTCCTGTAATAAATAATTTATTAGGATTTAGGTGAATTATGCTTTTTCTACTTTTGATATTTGCTACAAAGAGTTTTCTTGAAGTTTTTAAACTCTTCTATTCAATTTAAGAGTTTCAATTCCAAGATGCACTGACATTTTTATGACCAAAATTTATTCTTTTATTTCTTAATTTCATTTAAGAATTATCTATATTTAAAAATATAAAATTAACTAGTGCTATCTTAATTTGCATGTATGTCAGGCTTATTTTCTATACACTTACTTACAGTAAGATTTTGAATTCTACTATACTATTGTCAAAGTTATTTTCGATATTTCTTGTTAATAACAAAAAGGATTGAATCCTTTTGCATTAGTACAAATTCATTTATATTATTGACGTAAACGTTTATTCAATTTGTCTTAACTTGTGTAGATCGTTCATTGTATTTATTTGGATGATTCAAACCATTTTATTTACATGAATGTTTGTTTACTTATTTGTGAGTAGTACATAATGTCAACTAAAGTATATTTATAGATATTTAAGTGGATAAAATGGTTCTAACAAGACATTTGGAATATAAATCTATATTCCTTAAAGTTGTCTCTATGCTACTGCTTTTCCTACATACCAGCTCTTTATTTCATTACACAATTTTAAGTGAGAAAAACTTTAATATCTTCAGTTTGTCTTATTTTTATTTTTAAAAAAATCTGGAAAAAATATTTTTTTAAGTAAACTTTTTGAAGATTTTATTTACATACGAATCAAAGCGCCTCATCCAATAATCTACTGTGATGTTTGTCAACGAGTTTTTTTTTGGAAGAATATATATGTTATTCTATTCACACATAAATACTGACATCTAGCAGGTCCAAGAAAAAGTTTTTCGTTATGCAGATGGAAGACTGCTGTTATAATGTTGGTTTCATCTCTCATCTATTAATACTGGAAATTTGTTTTACCTTATACGTGATCTGAATTTGAACATAGAACTCTTTGTATGGGGAAGTTGAGAGAAGAAAGTGGTCTGACGATAGTTTGCTTCGAATGATTCTTTTGTTATGGGACACAGAGCGTAAGAAATGAAATGAAATAAAATAAAATAACATCATTCGAGTAAGACACAGTAGAGAGCAACACAAAACTTTTTTATCCACCATCATTTTCATTCTTTTCCTTTTTTCTATTTTCTTACCCATTAAAGAGATTACTCGAGCTTGTCTTTCGTGATGAGAAGTTTATCATTTTATTTTCGTTTTTAATTATTTTATGCTGTGCTATGCACAAACAATGTTTTCCTCTTGCTTTCTTCATCTCGCTCTCATTTGTAGTTTGATACCAATTTTCTATTTTCCAGGATTATCGAAGGAATTCATGTGAATCATATTATTATCGTCTTCTTTTCTTTCTTGTGACTATTATTGTTATTATTATTATCATTGTAGACCTGTTAAGAATTTTGTATTACATCAAATACCTACATTAGACATTATATTGTTGAGATGGATTTTCTCGCTTCTTTTTTGTTTCGAATGCTAAAGTATTTTCCTTCCTATTTTTTCGGTCGTAAGCATAAAAAATCTTACAAAAAGGAAAGATGGGAAAAATTGTAATAAAAATTTATCAAGTAAAATCTTTTGGGCTTTAGTGAGATAAGTTTAAAATATGTGAAATATTATCAAGAGACTTCGCACTTGCCCTTTAAAATGAGTAGTAATATCATCCTCGAGATTTTTATGAGATTAAAATTTATTTATGTTGCATTAATTTTCACTCATACTCTGTTCAGTTTCGCAGTTTTTCTTGAATTAGTAATGAAATATTTTTATTGCAGTTTTTACTAGGTTTTTAAAATTTGACTTTGACAGACATTGAAATCATATAGTTCACTTAAAAATAAGCTCAAAAAAACATATTTTCGCACATTGTAAAGAAAACGTCAAAATATTTGTCTTAATGCATAAATTATTCATTGTAAAAATTTTATAAAGCAAAATTTTTTATTGAACTAGGGAGGGCTTTCATAGAATTTGCCTTTTTAATGGTTCCTTATCTCTACCGAAAAAATAGTCAATTATAATGCAAATTTTTCGACTCTCTCTTTTTTCATTCATGCTTGACATTCTGATGTTAAATTTTTACAGAAGAATGATTCAGCGTAAAGTTGAGATTTTTCTTTATTTAATGAAGGCATTCGAATTCTTTTAATATTAAAATTAGTATAAATGAACTCACAATTTATTTTCTCCGATTCAATTTTTCGGAAGAACTTTTCTCTTCTCCTTTATTATTCTTATTTTTATTGCGCGATTCAAGTCATTAGAATTTGGTATTTTGAATTAGTGTCTATTTGTACGCACTGTTAGCTATGAAATAGGAAAAATTTACTGAATTAATTAGTTTTCTTTCGAATTTCAACATTCGTCTTGCAGCACAAAATTCTGAATAAAGCAAAAACAGTTCAAATCTAAAACCAAAACTAAGTGACGAAAAGACTTCAAGTCTGGTTCCTTAAAAACCAACCTCAAGAACATGTATTTTAAATTTTTTTGTACATACTTAACATACAGAAATAAAATATTATTATTTATAAAAAAAAAAAAAAAAATTAGTTTTCTTTGTATTAGAATATCAATTGTGCTCTTTTATTGCCTATTGATTTGGCTTTTATCTCTCAATGAACCTATTGTATTTTAATTTAATTTTATTTATTTATTTATTTAACATCAGATTTCGGAGAATCTGTTGAATATAATGTAAGAATTTTAGATATTTTTCTGTTGTTGGGATTTCTTTTGTGCTTGATTAGTGATAGGAATAAGTTGACATATGGTCGTTAAAATTGTAATCAAATTTTATTTGAACTTATTCGTTTCATCTATCGACACCTTTCTGTTCCCATAAGAGAGAAAAAACAAAAACGGCTGAATAAAGTAAACTATGTGTACTTCCAAAAAAAAATTGTTGATAAAATATATAAGGCACAATAATAAAAGTAAAAACCACAATAAATCGCCATAATATTTAACTTTAGGAAGAACCAACATCAATCAAATGCAAAACAAGTTCGCAGCTTACGAAAATTTCCAGAATATTGTTGTTAGTTATCCTCTTATACAAAAGCTGTGCACAGCGCAGAGTAAAAAACTTTGTTGACATCATCATCATTGCACTAATCCATTGTGACAAGTCTAACTGGACATAAATATCGCATTTTGTGTTTGAATGGATTATTTAAATTTTTCTATTACATAAATGCATAAATTGTACAATGAGGCCCTAAAAGCATTTCACATATTTGCTCTCATTCTCTATGCTTTTTTCTTCATTTTTGCCTCCTTTTTTCATTTTCACAATTTCAATGCGCCACATTTTTCTTGTCATGTTGTGGTATGGAGTATGACTCAATGAAATAACATAAAATATGTAGCAGCGCATCCCATGGGAATAAGGAAGACAGCTTGGAACAAGAAGTTGGAAGCACTTTACTTGCAAGAAGATTGCGAAGCATATGTACATTTTTTAATATTCATCCATAAATTTTATTTGTCAGAGAAAATGACGTCGAAAATTGAAAAAATAGAAACCTTTTTCATTCTACTCATTCCCTTTCTCTCCTTTCGCTGTTTATATACTTACTTCGTTCATTCATTCATTCATTCCGGATGCTTTATACATATCACTTGAAAGTGTAAATGGTGTACGCACAATAATAATAAAAATGAATGGCTGAAGCTATTTTATACTTCTATTTACATGCAAAAAATTTCTTCCTACTCTCGCTTATCATTTTTTTGTGCCATCAATTTTCATTCAGGCACAATTTTGTTGACTTTCTGGCTATCTTTTTAAATCATTTTTAGGAAGCAGCATGAGCGAAAGATACAGATACAGATGATGATGATAATAGGGAGGGGGAGGCAACAGCCAAGAAAGATATTGCATGTATTCGTACAATAATGGAAGATTTATTGAGTGAAAATACGTTGGCAGGAAAGTTAATATATCGATGTTTGCGAAGCAATAAAGACATCTCCTATTAATCTTGTGTATAAATTAAATTTACTTTGATTTTTATAGCGTGTTTGAAAATCATTCCTGAAATGAAAATAAATTTAAAACGAGAGCAAAAATGTAAGGCTATGCTCAACGTGACCTTTTGATTTTTTTTGCTGCTCTACGTTTTAATGTGTACATTCGATGTTTCAAACCGTTCCGTTTTACATTCTGTTCATCGCACACAATCACATATATAGAGTAATGCCTTGGAGGCTGTACAAGTGAGACGTTACATGAATCAATATTATGACTGATGTGTTGTCACTGAAATTGATTGAAGGGTTTATAGTTTCCCCAGATTTTGTATTAAAAATCCATTAAAGTAAGGAAAATAAAATTCAAATTAATATAAAAATGTTTTTCAATCAACCTAATTCCAACCTTATAAATATCACATTGACGTGGTCATCATAAATTTTCTACAGCAACCAAAACTCATTTTTTACTAATAAAAGGAAAATTGAATTTGAATTGGATAATAAATAATCAAGTGAAATAGTTATTTATGATTTAACAGACAGCTTCACAAATTTCTCACTCGCTTTCATGTTTTCTATTTTTCTTCAAAGGAAAAATTTATGAATTGAGAAAAACGAGCGAAAAAGAATATTTTAAATGAATTTCTCTCCTAGAATAGGGGTCTCTTGGTTAAAGACACAAATTTTGTATTTCACAATTTTACTAGGTTTGCACTTGTGATTAGTGATAATCTTGATATTAACTCTGTGTTTTATTAATTTATGAACAAGATACCATTGTTTAATATACTTAATAACTACAAATTAATGAAAAAATCATTAAAATTAAAATCCTATACATTTTTAAGTCTTCGATAAATGCGCGACAACCATCTTTTGAATACGTCATCGTTGTCCATGATACGACCTTAATATCCACTGAAAAAACTCATCTTCAACAATCTTTTTCTGCTCTTTTTCAATGAAAATTCTATTTTCAAACATGTCGAAAAGACAAACTTACATTGAAAAATTGTGTTACCATTAAGAGAGGAGAGAAAAGGATCCAGAAAGTGACGGAGGAAATGAAGAACAAAATAAGAAGAAGTAGGTTGAGATGTGGAGCATTATTATGTTACATTCCGATGCGGAGGGGATGAAAAAGAAAAAATATGATTGTTGTACGTGGTTTTCAAACTTTATTGCAAAATAAAAGGCAGCTGTCATAGAAAATAGGTAATTGACAGCTTGAATCGAGAGAAACGAAACATAAAAGATATATATGAATGAATATGTGGAAGAAGTGTTTTCCACCATCTCTAATCTTTCTACGAAGTAAAAAAGTAAATGTTTAAAACGTCAATCATTGTCATATATTTTTTTTAACCAAAGAAACGTTTCTTATCCAATTCACAACGTCATAAGATTGTTATACAATAGGTTAAAGTCATTCCAAGCTCATGAATTTTTGATCATTTCCAAGAAATTTGTTGTGACATTTACACATTGGAAGGTCTCATATTTGAAATTGAGGAATGAAAGGTTTAATTATTTTGCTCCTGAGAATACATTTATAAGATCCAAGGGTCAGACACTATCATAAAAATCGTAAAAATTGCAATTCTTGGTTATTTCAGAGAATTTCAACAATTTTTTAAAAGAAATCCAAGAAATCTATTTTTCACAATTAAAAATTTTGTAAGCTTTTTCGTCAATTTAATCTTCCGTTTTTACGAGTGCTAAAATTCTATCAAGCTTTACTTCAATTTTATCCATCTTATTGAGTACAGTATTCACTACTTCCTTTAAATTTTTTAAAGTGTTAGCATTTTCCAAAGATTTGTTAAAAATTGAAGACGAAACTTTGATAATTTCCCCAATATTTTGTAATTTTTCATCAAATTTGAAATGCTCCTGATTTTGGGTCATACTTATGTTCGTTTGAAGCTGGGTTGCAATATTTATATCCATAGCAACGTTCTTTAAGATGGTAACAAAATTTTCATTATAACAGCAACTGATACATGATTTAGGTCCATCAATAGTCACTTTATGCTTAATTTGAGTTTCAGTTGCAAGTTTTCTCAAATTTACGATTCTTTTTCGGAATGATGTTAAATTTGCAAACTTTGATTTACTGAATTCTAATTCCAAACTATCAATGTTCTTCATAAAAATTGAGATTTTTTCAATACTTAGGCTAATCAGCTTACTTTCAAGACTTTTTAAGTTTTTGTTCAATTTTATATAATTTTCATCTTGACATTTTTCTTTTAATTCATTAACAATTTCTTGAATTTTTGTGACATCTCCCTCAGTACCAATATTTACACATTGATTTGATTTGAAAACCAGATAGGTCAATTTGGTTAACATATTATTAAAAATATTCTCATCAACATGAAAAACCTGATTTGATTGTAGATAAATTCCTTTTAATTCTGGGTTAAAATCAAAAAGACCTTCCTCAAGCACTTGAATATCATTGAATCCAAATTTGAAATACACTAACTTTGGGAATGGTTTTAAATCTAATTGGTTAATCTCCTTAATATGATTGTTTTGAATCCATATGACTTTAAGATTAGGAAATATATTTTCCAGATTTTTGGGAAAATATTCGATTTTCTTGTCTGAATCTACAAAAAATCCTTGAATGTCACTGTCATTTTTACCACTAACATGAGATCCAGTAGCTGAGTGAACCATTGCACCAGGTGAATTTATGTTAAGAGAGTTTTGCAAATAACAGGAGTACAAATCACCTGGGACATTGTAGCCTTGATCACCGTAAATGCAATCTAGGTTTAAGGAATTTGTAGCTTTTAAGAATGTTACAAATATGATTATTAAACTGAAAAAATGTCAATATTTTTAAATGCCCCTTTTTAAAAAAATTCATTCAATGTACTTACAATGTAAAAAACACCATTTTCAGCCTCAAAATAGTTTGATACCTCAATATAGTTTGATTTCTCAAATGATTTAAATATTTTCCAGGTTTCTAATGTTTATGTGTTCACTGGCAACTCATGAGTAATTTTTTTAACATAGAATTGTCTTTATTAATCAAATTTAAACTCAAAAAAATTCATACTCATCTTATTTTATTGAGAATATAAGAGTAGGGACAAAAAAAATTTCACTGAGAATGTGTCATTAGTTCATAAGAAGGTCATCATTATTTTGATAACCATAATGTTTTATATATTGTCATATCAATTTTTAATAAGAATTTTAACCAACAAAAAAAATCACAAACAATTTACATTTATGTCCGCTCCACCAATAAATTCAACACTTAAATGTTTTATTACAATTATTTTTCATTCTTAACACATTTTTTTTTGTTATTTTTGGCTAGAGCAAAATAACATAAAATGGATTAGTATAATGACATTATGAGAAAGCATTTAGAACATATAAAGCAAACTAGGTTCAACAGGTTAAATGTACTGCTATTAATTTGTGTGTTTAAGTGAAATTTTTGTAGCAGCTAATTTATTAATTTATGCAATTGCGTGAGAATAATCCATATTCATAATTAAATACAGAACTATTTATTTCTCTTTCCTTTATTTCTTATTTTGTTACTTTTTGTTATGACTTACCATATTGTACGATATGCACACATGAGATATTTATTTTCTCATTCCATCATTCATCGACATGAATGATTTTCTTGTAGTCACCTACTTACTTTTTTGCTGCTTTTGATGATGATGTTTATATTAAGAACTCACGAATATAATATGTTCTTTGTACATTAAATGATGCCCATAAATTTGCGAACATAAACTTTACATTTTTATACGTAATATACACATTGAGGAATGTTTATGGAGGTAAAAGAGCAGAGGACAAAAATGAATCAGTTGTTGATGTAATGATTCAAAATAATTTTATTTCTCATAATTTTGGTTACAACACTTAATCTAAAGAACAGTGGGTCAACCGAGAAAGTTTTAAAATGAGCATTCTAAATTCAGGAGTATACTAAATTCAGGGGGAATATAGCATAAAAAAATTACAGAAAAGATTGGGTTCAAAAGCTTTTTAAAAAATCTAGACACCCTGCTTATACTGTACCCCGAGAACACAAACAACAAGCTATTTCATAAAAGGCCAATCACACAGATCCTAACTCTGTTTAAACCATTTACCGAACATGCACGACAAACTCAATTTTCTATACTATAAAATGCTCAAAATCCCATGGAAATTTCATTAAAAAATAAACTTGTGCAATGAAAGTCACAAAATTTTAAGATAAAAAAGTTTCCTCCTTTCTGTTTGTTCTACCATCTCTAATGCAATATGTTCAACTAAACTTCTTCTTTATTTCTACCTTTCCGTTTTTCTCCATCATATACATATACATGAACTTTTTTTATATCACGTACAAATTCCTTTTGCTTTTCTTTTGCATTAAATTTCAAGACAACTTTGAATTATAAATGTCAAAAGATACAAGACTGTTACTGTTCATACTATTTGTAGATTATCAAGGTAAACAAATGCTTGAAATTTTCATACAAAACGTGCCTTGCATAAATAAATTGATGAAAAATGAAAATCTTAAAACAAAAATAATTTTTTTTAAAAGGTACAGTTAATGTGAGCATCTAGTAACCTTCCATAATCATCGTCGTTCGCAAGCTTGAAAATGAAATTAGGAAATAAAATATTACAAAGATGATATAGAGCATCTTCAGTTCATTTAATATTTGATTTATTGCTCTCTCCCTTAATAAATGTCTGGCAAATATTTTATAAATAATTGATGATTTTTAATTAAATGTTGCTATTATTGAACTGGAAAAATGATAATTCTAATGAAAACTTTTTGACTTTTATCATTTTATATAAACTTGATAATTAAAAGATATAATAAAGTCACTCTACGCCTAAATGCACTAAGTACACCCGACATCACTTCATAGTATTGTAGATGTATTCAAGGTATGAAAATAAAGAGACTAGCCAACAGCAATAACTGTGTTAGCTACTTCTAAAAATTTTAAAAAGAAAAAGGACTCTATATCTAAGATTAAAAGTTTTAAATTTAAATGAGTTGTTGAAAAATTTTGCTACAAGATTTGAAATCCTTATAATTCTTAAAATTTAAAACTGTATATAAGCTACTAAAATTTAAATGTATAAAACCGTTAAAGCACTTATTTTCAATTATATTGTTATTATACATGATTAATACGGTAATCAATAGGTCTCATTTCAATGTCAAATCTTAAAATCAAAGCAAAATAATTGAAATTTCGATTCGATAATAAAGTGGATAACCATATATCCCACAATGGTAATCATTACTTTTAGCACTCAAAATACATAAAATTGTTGCGCCACATGAAGAAGATAAAGCTTTCACCTTGTGCTCAAGTTTGAAATCAAGAGAAAATCCATAAACCAAATACCATCAATTTCGCTTTAACGTGACATCACGTCAATAATGAAATAAAATTTTTACCAAAAAATAAACAAAAATTCACACACCGCGATATGAAGGAAATAAAGCTCAGCATGATAAAGGTATAAAAGAACCTTAATAATTTGTCAAAATATACCTTTTAAAATAAATAAAATCAACTTCAATCGGTTTGGAACGGTCAAGAATGAGCAGTAAAGTAAAAATGTCTTTATCAATTTGTCCTTTCATTCGTCCGGTTATAGGATGTTTCCGTTTTCCTTTATAATAAAAATGAAACTGTATATATACACTGTATGTGTGCTGAGTTAGGATAAGAAGAGGAAAGCAGGGAAAAATTTTATTATTCTCTTCTGCGCAAGAAGTAAATTACACCGGAAATATAATCGAAGAAGTGAAAGCGATAAAAGTGCTCATAAATGAAATGTTATAAGGTATTCGAATTGAAAGACATTTACCCTCGTATAATGATAGAGGATGAGTATTATAGTGTGATGAACGGCAGTACCATGGAGGAAGTATGAAAAGAGGGGATAGCTTCGAAAGCATACGACCAAAGTCTATATTATTTGTTAAATCAATATTGATTATAGATGAGCTGTCGATTATGGAATACAAAATTGCCAAACACATTTTCTCTGTCTTATTTTTCGCTTCAATATGTTGACTGAATAAAGCAACATAACTTTTTTCGATGTCTTCTTATTATTCTAGATCTACTTTTTATTATTTTCGTGCATTCTTTACTTTTTCCGAACAGACATTGTTGAGTAATAAAAGAAATATTTTTTCCTTCTATTCTTTTATTTATTTTATATTTGGATAAACTATGTAATATGTTAGAACAGGCGCCTCCAAACATTGTTTTATTATGCAAAGGTTCTCTGTGCTGTATACGGACAGATATCGAAAAACATTTTTACCAAATTTGAGCTTGTTTTTTATGCTGCTTCATAATATATACATACATTTCTGAATACATGAGAAAATATTTGATCTAACAGAAGTGAACCGTTAGTTTCATTGATTTGCAGGTCATGCAAAAATTATAACATAATATTAAATTTAAGCTGCACAGAAATTGATGCAAGAAAACTTTAAAATAAAAATATTTAATTTGAGTATTTAAAATTCTTTAAAATGCTCAAAAAATTAGCTCAGTAAGTTTCAGAACTATTGAATCATAAGCAGTAAAGTGAAAATATGCGCAAACAAAGCTTCAAAGAGCTTTTTTATTTTAAGAGTGTAACAAGAAAAAAAAACTGGATAACTTTTTGACCAAAAATCCCTACAGAAATATTTCAAAAAATATGTTTTTACATTTTTTGAGTGAGTGGTCCGGATCTAGGGTTTCTGTTTCTAAAAAACCACAGTATTTGGTCCGGTTTTTAATATCTTACATTAAATTGTCTTTCAAAAACTTAAATTGAAATTAGGCTTTATTAACCAATGAAAAGTCGTAATTTTTTAATATAAAATATTTTTCAAAAAGTGGAAACCGAAAAATCCTAACTACACCCCTATTCTGTTGGTAAAATAAGCGATAAGAAAGAAGAAATTTTTGTTTATTATTTTCATCATCATCATGACGAGATAAGGGGAAAATTTTCGTAAAAGTTCTTAGACATCGCATTGAGTTCAAGCCACTCACATACCATGTACGATATGCATGTATGGTACATACACGTATGGAAAGGAAAAACATTATTAAGAGAAAAAAAAGAAAATGCTATAAAATTTCTGATAAAATTCATGAGCATATCTATTATTATATGCGATATTGCTAATATTGAAATGAATGAATACTGAGACCATTTCTACCTATTCAGCGAAGGAGATGAGCTGTAGAAACGAATGAAACGAGAAATTATGTTTATGAATAAATAAATTTTCTACAACATTTGTTGGGATTTTTTTTTATTTTTCTCTTTTCTTTTCATTTTGATGTCGATTCTTATAAGATTTCTTATTTTTCCTCTTTTTACTGTTGAATAGCTTTTTATGTATACGAGATGATAACTCAAAAAAATTCTCTTATCTTTCGGCACAGCAAAATATTCAGAGAAAAACTTTTATTCTTGCTTGCCTTGTTCAGATTTTTGAATGTACACATGAAATCATAAAATATACTCACATACATATAATTTCGAATACTACACAAAATTTGAAAAAGAAATGAATGTGTATATTGTGAACAAATTTTATAATGCCTTTTTATCCTATCTAAAAAGTTCTTTATTTTCTTCTTCTTACTTTTTCATTTTGATTTTGAAAAGACGCACTTGAAAAAGAATTTTATGTTTAAGAAATTTTAAGATGGCAGATCAAATGGATAGGCAGATTTGAAATAACTATTTCAGATACACCAAAACTTTACATTTATAAGTAAAAAGCCGTTAAATTTTAAAAAATTTCAAAAATGCGCTAAAAATACGTTAATCTATAATCCTAACATCAAATAAGGAAGAAAAAATATAAAACAAAAATAAAATGTTTTTTATAATAATATTCTTACGTGCTTTTCATAAAAATAAATAAGAAACAAGAAATGTCGCAATCCACAACTTTTTTGCTCTGCTGAATTCTTTTTTCTGTCTCGTCAACAAAAAAAGAAATTTTATATTTTTATGGTTTAGTAATATATATCCATATATGTACATGCATTGATGATAAATTTGATGATTTAAATATTGAAGATTATGACGATAATAAATAATTTGATTCAGTTGAGTTTCTCATTCCAATATTGCTAAAGCCTTGAATAATATTTCATATAAGCGGATTCAGTGGTTTTTATTGCACATAATGCTGGAATTTATTAAATATGGGGTAGATTTCTGCATATTTTCAGCTTAATACACTGTTACTATATATAAAGTCTGCTTTCCAATTTATTCAAATTTCTGATCATGAAAAACATAAATTTTATTCAATCAAATTAACATTTTCCACAAAATTCTAGTCCTTCACAAGTTTCCGTAAAATATCTTTCGATAAAATCCGCTTTCATCCCCTAAATGTGATGACGCAAATAAATTTTCCTTTCTCAGTTCCACCCACAAGAAAAAAAATCAAAGTTTCAAATTGAAAGCAGCTCTCATTTTATTATTGAGACAGTTTTTCTCATATTTTGTTTTCAATATCTTTCACAGATTTATTTGCAAAGAGCTTTGACTAATGGTACGGGCAATGTGAATTTTTGAACTTTTCTTACCATTAACATCATTAAGAATTCATTCAAAACTAATTTCCGAAAAGAATAAAATATGATAATGTTCTAAAAAAACGATAATGTTCTCTAAGGATACATCATATAAGGGACATTCCACAGTGGACACCCTGAATAATAAAACACAGCTTCCCTAAGCACGAATCTCCCTTTCTGCTTTTTGGTATTTCGAAACTTTGAACCAAATAAGCCAAATCTTATCAGGAACAAAAAAGTCCAGGAGGCCATTTGAATTTAAGTTATCAGCTATTTTGAAATTTTAATTCCATTTACACGATAAATTTTTAATACTCTCATAATAAAGAAATAAATTTCCATCGAGAAGTTATCCGAGGATTGGGAAATGGGAGAATAAAGTACCGAAATATCATAAATAGAGATCAAACAGGTCCTGTCATTGATAATAACGAGGAGTAAGCTTATCATAAAATCTGCATAAGTATTATAGCATCACATTATTTCCAATGAATTTAATAAATATTTTTCTCTCTCTTCTGTAGCGAAATGATTCATGGCATTGTATAAATGTGTAGAAGAATTCATTCAATTTCTCATTTGTTTTAGATCAGCATAAAACAGTACGTGAATCTGCATAATAATTAGGAATTATGTTATCACTATCAAATTTAAACGTAATATTTTTCGTCTCTCTGACTCTCTCGCTCCCTCGTCGTATCTCTTCGAGCTAGCAAGCGCTCTTTTATTTTTATAGGACGTCTGTAAACAACTGTTGAGTAGATTTCCAAGAGATATTATTGAAAATTTATTTCTTTATTTTTTCTTTATTTTTATGCTGTATTGAAAATGGTTAAAAATGGATTCTTGGTAACAATTTAAGGCTCACATAAATTACAATATGAATCAGGGGGATATTTGCAAAGAAACTGTTCATATTTAAGCAAAGAAAAGAATCAAATTAACAAACACTTTTTTCAAGGATTGAATGTTAATTAAGTAAAATTCTTATCGAATTATGAAAATATATTAAAATATTGTCTAACCTCTTTACATAAATTAATATAAATGAGAATTTTCTCATACAAATTATAATTCAATTATCGTTTCGATCGACATTTTTGTTTATTTTATGATTATAATCCTTTCATATGAATTAGCATTCTGAATACATTTTCGAACATTTTCATCAATACCAGATTGCTGCTACCAAAGCTGCATGGCTTTGCTCATATGGAACATGCTACGGGAAATTATTAAGTGGGTTGAGGCTGTTCAATTTGATTAGATGGATTCAATTTAAGGCAGAATTCAGAGCATTTAATGTCTATTTGAAAATTTTTCAAGAGGTAATTTATGTGACATTAATTTCCAAAGTAATTCTTCTCAAAAATAGAAGCTTGTTAGTATTCAAAAGAAAATAAATTAATTTCTAAAAATCAGATTTGCAAAAGAAAAACTTTAGTTCAGTCATCGTTCAACTGTTGCAAACAGAAAGCCATACAGCAGACTTAATAATTAATATCAAAAAAAGAAATACTTCTCCGTCACCCGCCTCTGTTGATTTATATTCTTGTTTCTTGTTACCTCATTTTTGTGAGACGGAGAAAAATTGAGATGTAAACTTCATCCCAAATACATCGCAGTTTTGAATTTTTGATGAGATGTATATGTATATCTTTTCATTCTTATCTTCTCTCACTTTTTCTTCTTGTTTGGTTTTTCCTTCTAGTTATCAGTATTACTACTGCTTTGTTCAAGCATACCGTCTTGTGGGAGAAGGAAAACAGAACAAAAAGATATAAATATCACGAAGTTATGAAAAATTTACTTTCTGCTCATACATTTCACTGTTTGTTTTTCCTTTCAAAAGATTTTTAACAATTTGTATTTGCTTAAAAAGAATGCTGAGGTTGAAAAGGTTTTTCTGTAGGTTCAACAATTGGGTGGTGCCTTTTGGTCCAGTTCCAACTATTCACTAAAGTTAAGGCTTTTTGCTAAGAAAAAAACATTTCTTTATTTCGCTTCAGAAAAGTTAAAAATATTTTGATATACTAATTCTTATATATAAGAAGCGAAGTGAGGTGAGAGATCAATTCTACAATTATTTAAAAAGTATATGAACCTACTAAAACTGACTTGTACAAAAGAAAACAAACATAGTATGTTTATAAGTTTGTATTTTTATGTATACTGCCATGTCTGCTAAAAAGTGAAGCAAAACGAAACTCCAATATGACTTTTTTCTTCATCATAATTGAATTTTTAAATAGACTCACTTAAGCGGATAACAAATAAGAACGAGACAAACAGTATTTCTTGTTTTATGTAATTCCTCCTCCTCTGCTCGTTCAGATACAGAAAAAAGCTGATAAAAATAAACAAGAAAGAAATAAATTGAATTGTAGCTAATTATGATAATGCACCATTGTGATAGGAGGATTTATTTTCACTGTTGGTTCTGTCAACAACTTTATGAACACTTTTGCTTCATTGACTTTCTCTTCTTGCCGTCTTGAAAAGAAAATAATATTTTTTCTCAGGTTGATGATCTTTATGGTTTTATGTTGCTATGTAATGATGACTAAATATATATTGGATGTGATGATACCTTTAGTTTTATGATTAATGTTCCCAAAAATCGGGTTAATGTTTACAAAATGTTAAAATTTTTACAGCTCATATCTCTGATGCTTATGCTATAAAAAGGGTGTAATATTTTGATGATGCAACTGTTTAACGCTTACTTTTTGAGCCTTTAAGATCTTGATTGACGATAAAAGAATCAGCAGGATTCTCCATGGTTACTATCACAAATTTGTTCCCACTTATTCGAAACATACAAAATTCTTCATAAATTTTTCAATCAACGTGACATTGCTACCCAATTAAGTGTCCCTGAAATGACTCTTAAATTTGTAGCACTATCATCTAAAGATGATTAAATTTATGCATATAATAAAAATCGCTATTATCTTATTAGTATGTAGTTTTCCATATCCACATTTTCAAGATTGCAAAGTAGGCAATAAAATTATGCCTAGCAACATTCTTTGACATTCAAACATAATGTTGGCTTTATTAAGAAATGAACATGAAGAAGTAAATAGCCATAAAACACACGAGGTATCATCCACATATACACCAAAAAAAATTATGATATCATAACGAAGGAAAGAAATACGAGACATTGTTATATGAAGGAATGATTTATGTAGTAAAATTAAAAATATGACTTCACTCTATGAATTATTGTTTGACAAATGAAAGTCAATAACATCATATTATGAGTGTGCATAAATGTTAGATTCCATTTTATATTACGTGAAATGATATCATATATATTAAGTTTATGTTTCTTTCTGTGTATCTCGTTTCACTCAATATATTGAGGAGAAGTTTGGTTTGAAAAATGGATGTTGGAAGATTGAAACTTGTGAATTGTGTTTGTGAATTTAGAAGTCTTGTAGCGCATTTTTTTATAAATACCATAATAACTTTAAACCTTAAACTAAAACTGAAATTTATTTAAATCTCATAACTTCAAAAAAATTTTTTCTCAACAAACTACTCCAAAAACAAACTCGGAAGTAAAAGATTGTCACTTATTTCCAAAGAATGTAAAGTCTCTTATAGTATAAAAATGCCATAAGTGTCATTAGTAACATATAACTCCCCTAATTCATTAAATGTCACACATGAATAGTGAAATAAACTTTTGGTGAAACGCACATACATAATATCTGAACGAAAAGTTTTCTAATAAAGCACAGCTTTGACATCCTTACAACAGTTTCCCACTCACGTTTTACACGAGCTCAACTTTATGTGACTTAAAATGAAATTTTTTTCTGTCAGCATCACACACATCTGCTTGTTATATCAAGAAAAAGTTTATTTTTTTCCTTATTCTTTCTTTTTTCGTTCTCATTCTTAAGCAATTCCTATGAGTTACTAGAATTTTTTTCATCCTTCTTTTTTGTGCTATTTTAAGAAAGTAAAAAGATTTATTTTTTGCTTCTTATTTCATACACATAAAAACGAAATGAGAGTGCAACAAATTAAGGAATTTTTCCTCAATAAATTATTTTTCAGAGATTTTATAAGGTGAGGGGGTTTGATATCTAAATTTTTAGTATGAACACGTAAATCGAAGAACTTAACGGTTGATAAGGGAGTTAAGATTTTAAATAAAAAAATTTATGTATTTCTTTAAAGTTTGTTAAAGTTATCAGAACAGCTATAATACGTCAATAACTGATTTTCTTTATGATAATCTAGTAAAGTCAAAAAAATAAAACATTACACTCCCTTCGAACATTTTTTCCATGACTTTTCTTCTACATTCGAAAGAAAATATTATTTAGAAGTAGATAAAAACTTTCTCAAGCAAAAATGTCTTAAAAAAGAAGCAAAAAAAGAAAATATTTAAGAGTTCTTATACGTCTCGTATTTTTTTCGCATTCCTTCAATTATATAATTAAGAATAGAAAAGGTTGCACGTGTCAGTGTATTCGGATTTCATATTGCGTACTAAACAAAAAAATGTATAACTAAACCATTTTATTAGAGTGAAGAAAATTAAATCTTTACGTGCTCTTTTACAGCACATGTTTCTTTCCATCATTTTATTATTTCGTGCTGCCTTTTCTATCATCAAATAGATAAGAAAAAGGATAGGAAAAGAAATTTCTTATTCATTTGTTGTGGATTGTAAAAGATACTCAAAATACGATGAATTTCAACATCCGACCTTAGTAGTTGATTTTCTAGCATAACTTCGCAAAAATTTCTATTTCTTTCGCCTTTTCATCTCTTTCAAAGGAACGGATCACAATTTTCAAGCAATAAAATTTCATTCGATGAGTTTAAGGCAAAACACAAATTCAATTCAATCAGCATAATTCTGAAAACTACTTAATACTAAAAACATTGTATTTGCTCATGTGCTTCTTCAATAAAAAATACAGTTGTTGTTGTGATCTACCAAATTGAAAGTTACTTTCATTTTTTACAGGCGAAAATAAATTGAGAACTAAATATGAGTCAAATTTAAATAGCGATAGTGGTATTGAAAAAACAAACTAGGTATTTTTAACCAAACTAAAGATAGTTTACATTATTTTTAAATTGTATGAACATTCAAGTTATCGACGAAAACATTAAAAAATATATATATATATATTTTTCATAAAGTCAAAGTTGGAGGTGATGATGTGGAATAGTCTAGAAAATTGAAGGGCACAAAGCAGAAAAATTAATTGAATTTTATTTTATTTCCATGCAAAGTGTAAAGCAATTTTTATCTAAATTAAATTCTTCAAAATTATTTCCACTAATTAGAGCAAAAATTATGTTGAAAACGCCTAGATGGATCAAAGGAAAAAAAATCGTTACAGCTGACGACGAATAGGATCAAAATTTAATTAATTTTATATAATATTTTTGGTATATTTTGTTTCTGACAATTTAACATCGCAAATATCAAACATTTTGAAAGCCTTCAAAAGAATATCTTTTTTCTATTTCGTTTGCTGTCAGTTGTTCCCAACATCCAATAATCATTTATATAAATTAAATCGAAGAGGATAGCTGGAAATGAATGCGATTGAAATTATTTACAGAAAATTATCATTTTTATTTATTTTCAATCCAATCTACCCAGTAACAGCCAGCTCACCACATTAAATTAAATCTTGCAATTTTTTTTCATCTCTTTAAAGCTTCTGCAAACCGCATTTAGTCATCATTAAATGTAAAATATATCATTCGAAAAACCGCAAATGCGGACATGGATCAATATGAAACTTACAGCGCATAACAAATATTAACATTGCGCTATTGGCGAGCATTTAAAGTAATTTTTGACCTCATCGTTTATGAGGGGAACTTAAATAATTTTTTGTTTCATGATTTTCATAGAATAATTGGAATTTTCATAGTTCTCGAAGTTAAATTTTCTTTGTTAAATGTAGTATAATGTTGATTTATAAAACATAAATATTATAAAAGTCGAGTTTATTTGGAATTTAGCAGAATCAGTACAAAATATGTCCACAAAATTTCCATAAAATTTTCTGACAAATTAAATCACATTTTTATTGAAATCTAGTCTCTAATACCTTAACAATTGTTTTTCCTATTCAAATAAAAACTAATTTAATGGATATAGAAATATCCTTCACCACTTAAATCAATTCTTCTCCCTTAAATTAATAAATTAAATAAATTCTCAATACAATTTTCATTCAAAAGGGGTGGTATTTTCTATAGAGTTCCGATCGAAAACCCACATCGAATGTTCGAGAGGAAATAAAAAAGTGGGAAGAAGAAAATCAAACTTGAAAGATTGTAACAATAGT
Organism: Chironomus tentans; assembly: GCA_963573255.1. NCBI lineage: Eukaryota > Metazoa > Arthropoda > Insecta > Diptera > Chironomidae > Chironomus > Chironomus tentans. The sequence goes on along the minus strand of OY754302.1, from coordinate 56,058,834 downwards.
TTTCATTGTAAATTTTCATCCTATATATTGTTGCGAATGAGAATAATAAAAGAAAGAGAGAGAGAGATAGAGGAAGAAAAATAACAAAAAATGGTAATTTATTGACAACAACCGAAGCATCTATAGCATTAAGACGTTTCTATTTGAGAATTTATGGAGTCTCTTCGAAATGGCGAAATAAAAACAAAACAACAATCACTTAAGTTCTTTTTTCTCAATCTCTCTCATTTTTTGTGCAGAACATTTTTATTTATTTTTTCGCATTTACTTTATTGTTTCATTCTCAATGTAGACGCAGTAAAGGCGTAAGCTGAATGATGGAAAAACGATATTTGTTACAAAATAAATAATTTATGGGTAAATAATTTTTGTAACGATGAAAGGACACATTTGTTGGTGATTTTTATACATAAAAGCCATTTCCTATTTATATCGGATAGATATATCATGAAATAAATGCCGAAACTCAAATATATCACTCAGGAGTAAATGAAAAAGTTTGTTAGCGGCTTTTTCTGTGAAGCAGATGAGACATTTGGCTCATTTGTGTCATAAATCAAGAAGTAAAGGATCAAAGATGATCAATCATGTCATGAGATACTTAATTTTTGGACAAAAAATGCAAAATGTTAAATTTTGAATTTTTAATTTTTAAATCTTTGAAAATGGTTATATTTTGAACGTAAAAAGGCGTTCTAGCCATTCATCAATCTACAAAATCGCACTATTGAATTTTCATCTCTTTTCATCTTCGTTTCAAGCAAGAATGAAAAAGATTTATTTGTTTAATTTAAACGCTCAATCAAAAGCTGAAAAGATAAACAATTCATCACAGTTACTTATCAGAAAGCATCTTGTATGCTTAAAATTTTTATTTGGATTTAAAAAAGATTAAAAAAGTATTTCACATTTACAATTTTAATCTTAAAATGGAAAAGTTTCACGATTTTGGAAGAATTTAATAACCAAACATTGATAATGGTAGGAAAATCAATTTTCATCCAGAAGTTGAGCATAATTTCTTGATATATCTTAAGAGTACTTATATCACTTCATCCATCATTGCTTACTATTCAGTATTCATTATGAAACTTCTATTTTATGTTATGATTGATTACTTAACAGTCGTGAATTTGATTAAATATTTATATAATATTCAGCAGGAGCTAACGAGAATGGGGGAAACTTAACTTTTTGGTGTGAGAAAAAAAAGTTGTATAAAAAATTGTGTGGAAATGTTGATCGATATGAATCATTTATATGTTTGGATACTTTGTGTAAGTTTTTTACAAACATCAGTTATAGTTATAATTAAAATATTTTGAATTCAATAAATGTACCTATAAATTTTTATTGTTTTTATTATTTATATTATTTTTACCTGCAAAAGTTTATTTTTGAGTTATCAAAATTACAATTAGAATTACTCAAGTAATCTTTCAGCATCTATAAAATATGGGAATTTTGCATACAAGGTTATGAAACTTAATATTTTAAATTCAATACTTTTTCATAAGTTGTATAAATTCTGTTAGATTCCATCTACTAATTTAGATTCAATATAAATCTCAAACTTTATTAAATCCAACATTACAAGAAGTTTCAAATGAATCACTCACAAATCAAAACTTTAAACGTTGGAACTAACAACAGTCATTAAATTTTAATGATCCTAATACTAAAATCAATTAATTCTTTACAAAACGATTTCACTTAAATTGTTTTAATTGGAAACTATACGAGATACCGTAATTCCTTATTACAATTCTTCATTTCCGACTAACTATTATCAAACTTCTCCGTGTTTAGTGTTTAGTTTTATCATGTATTTCAGTGGTGTCCAACATGTGTGCCATGAAATTTTTTTTCAAAAACCCAAAATACCACGATTTTTTAAAAATTCATTCACACATGTAAAAATTTCAACTTTTTAAATTAAATTTAAAATGAAATGCCTAGGACCTTTAACTCTTACTACGTCACCAGCGAAACTATGTTTCTATTTTAAAAAATTGGGTATGTCGTGAAAAAATTTTGGTCCAATAATTGTTTAAAAAGGTTGCCTACCACTGATCTATTCTATTCTGTTTTGAGCTAAAAGGTCAGTCGGAAATAAAATATTCATTTCACAATATTTTTTCTTCCTTTTTTCATAGCAGCATATCAACAAGTGTTTTGATCCATTATACGATATCTCATGCATTCACCTTTCACGTAAAACTTTTTTTTGCTACTCGTTAAAAAAAGCTTTACAAGTGTTCATGCAATATTCAAGCTCATTTCATAAGTCAAAAACTTTTTCCTGAAATATAACGAAACGAGCGAAAAAATGAGAGAAACATAATGTATATGGAAGTCAAGTAAGTAAGACAGTTCCGTAGAAAGGGATAATTACATGGAAACGAGGAGAAATATAACGAAAGAATAAAAAAACTTTCTGATTATGAAATAGCATGTTTAAAGCACATTGACGAATGTATTTAATAATGTTGAACTTTATTTTCTTCTTTTTAACTTTTTGATTTTTCATATTTATGAATCAATCTTAAAATGGCAGAAATTCATACGATCATAAGGTTCTGATTAGAGTAATTATTTGTTGTAAAATTCATATCATTTTTCATGAGTCTATTTGGCAACCTGGGTAGATGTTTCATACTACTCAATTTTGTACACTCTTGTAACGGTTTTAGAAACTTCAAATTTAAATGAATTTCAAAATTTTAAACAATCAATAAAATAAAAATTAATCCTTTCAGTCATCAATTAATCATATTCTCTAGTAAATTTGTAAACACTCCATAAATAAAAATATTTATTTATTTGGAAATTTAATCGAATTTTACTCATTCACGAGAGTGTTTTGTATGAGATAAGTTGTCTGTGCACACAAGAAGATATCAACTATGTGATAAACTTTATTTGATATTTCATCATCATCACATAAAATGTAATTAAAAATCTTGTTTCTTCTTCATAATTTTTTATCTATACGATCTACGGATCCAGCACACATATTCACACATGTGTTCTCGTTTTTTCTCATCAGAATCAAAACTATTAATAATGGAGATGGAATGTGAGTGAGTGAATAAGAGACGAGATGATAAAATGGATTATGGAAAATAATTCCCATGCATATAAATTAAAGCATAAATTTTCAAGTTGTTTGTTGCTGCAGAAAAGATAACAAAGATTAAAATCAACATCCCTGGGAGGGATGAAATTTATTTATATATGAATGTTCATTGCGCGTTGGCGTCTGTTGTTGCTGTGGCCTTTTTGCAGAAAAATATTGACGTGTGATTTTTTTAGAGTTTTGAATGAATTGTGGCTATTTAGTGAAAAGGATGCAGATGATAATTTATTTGAAAATATAGTAAAGCCATGTAGTAGACAACTATGAGTCTTATTTATGCTGATCTTTTTTCCATACGGATTCCATTAAATTTAGATTTTTTAATGAAAATCCTGAGGAGACTTACACTATTTAGAGAGCAAAATATTATTAACTTCCACGCTATATTTAAATTTTAAATTCATTGCATTTAAATTTTCGAATTACATTTTGGAAGAAAACTCAAGCATATTAAATCTTTTCATTTTCCAAAAACTTATCACAAAATGTTCATTGAATTGAATTACTCGAACACCTTTAAAAAATAACAAAATCTCGACCTTTTGAAAAATTAAATATTATTTTCATAAATTTTTTAATTTGTTGAGATAACAACCCCTCGGCCATTCATAAATGTTTATTTTTATGGATAGATAGAAAAAGGCACAGTCAACAATCATAAAAGTGTCCCAAAGGAGTTATAGGTTCCATTAATAATTCATATAGCGATGAAAAATTTTCCTTTTATACTAATTAATAATTTTCCAACGTAATTAAGTTGATGATAAAATATTTTTGGCACAAAAGGTTGAGCTGAAAATAAGAAGAATTTTAATTCTGAAAAATATTAAAATATGACAAAAGCCTAAAATATACTTTTTAATTTATTTATTTTCAATAATAATTTTTACTCCAAATATTTTTTGTTTCGTCCATAATTAAATTTTTTATTTCTTTGCTTTTTCTCACAGGCTAGAAAACAATTTGTTTTCGCCTCAATATCTACTTAATTTCTATAAATTTCTTCTGTTGCTTCTTTATCGTTGCGCTCTCATATTTATTTAAATAATGGTTGTCCGAGTAAAAGAAAACTTTTGGGGTATTCAGTTCATTTATTAAATGTAAATCATCCATTTATTTAGAAAAGATGTGGATTTAAAAATATTAACGGATTTTGAAATTCACTACAAATATGTCGCTGTTTTGTCATTTAATATCCAGCTTCTATGTAATCCCCCAAAAAGATTACATTACTCGGTTTCATTACTTTATATCATTTATTTTCATTTAATTTTTGTACCTTGAACACAAATTTTAGATTCTATAAATTTCATCGTATCCACATTGAAATAAGTAATTTTTCTTCATGTTCAGTTTTTTTCATTTTGGATTTAATGAAAGCTTTTTAATGTTTTTCGTTTTCTTTATACTTTTAATGCGCATTTCTTATTCATCGTATTTAATGAAGAAAAATTTATGAAATTTTATTGAATTTCAAAAAAAAAATCCTTTACAATCTTTTAGATTGACAGCAAATTGTTTTTTTTTTGCTTCAAATTTTCCATTTCCTTAGATTAATTATTATTTAATTTTAAGTTACTCCTCGTTCCTTTAGTGTCATATAAAATGCATTCACAAAAATATTGTATCAGTCAAAGATATTAAGTGAATTATTTATAATTTCTTTTTGTACAAATTTATTTAATTATTTTTTTCTATCATTTTTTGTATACTTTACAAGCAGGATTGGATAATTTATTTCTTTGATCTTAACTAGAAAATATGACTTGGTAAATGTAAAATTGGCAAATGTTTCTTGTGCAGAATTTCTGTCACAAAATGAATTTTAATTAGTTGAAAAGATATTAAAAGTTTTTCAAAAGCTTAAAAGAAATATAAGCATAATAACTTCCAGATATCGAATCCCATGAACACATCCCATCGTATCAATATCAGTTAGTTAAAAAATGAAGTGAAACTTCCTTTCCAACAGAACCTGATCAAAAAATATTTAAAACACGAAAAATTCCATCAAACTCATAACAAATATTTCCAAGAATTTCACATTGACAATCCTTTTCAGCTTCCCTAAAACTTGTTCATTCTAAAAATCGAGTCATAATTTCAAAACATGACAAAATCGCAATTAAAATTGCCAACCTTTATCCACTAGAAATAAAACAATAAGAAATTAAAATTCACGAACACTCGAAATGGAAAAACTTGCTACATAAAGTTTTAATCATCATCTTCAGTGCGCCTTCTATCCAACATATAAAAAACAAAAATAAAATAGACTAGAGCAAATTATAATGACTATGAATGGCGAGAAAAGGAAGAAGACTTCACTTCATTTTATACTTTTTTTTATCCTAATATGAATCAAAAAAGAGAGAAATCTAGCATCAGTAATTTACATACGAGGACAACTGCATGCAATATGTGTGTGATGTGTATATAAGAACCATACTACACATATGTACAAAATAATGAAGTAGCAAGATGATGATAAAACATTTTGAAATGATAAATTATGATGAAGACTGTCTTTTCTCTCTCATTTTATAGTCTTTTATTGAGAGTAAGTAAGATGGAAAGAGTTTCATGAAAACTCAATAACTTTCAATTTTCTTAAATTATTCAATGTTGTGGCATCGTTTGGTTGAAGATTTAGAGCTGTTTTATAGCTTTGTATGGCCTGCTCTGTACGACCAAGAAGATGAAAAATTGCACCCAAATTTGTATGAGAACGCGCATCATCCGGACGTAGATTTACTGCCTGAAAATAATTGACAATAATTTTTAGGTTAACATTTTATTAATCATTTTTGAGGAATGCGAATCACTAATAAATAACAATTTTAATAATCAAATGTTTAAAAGAAAGCAAGTTGATTGTCTCCTAAAAAACTCAAAATAGCCAATTCTCACTACCGATTCTGCAAGTAACCTCTACTCAAAAAACATTCAAGCATCCAGTTAAAATTTCTCCCTTACCTGTCGATACCATTTTAAAGCATCCTCTTTCCTATCTCGCCATCTTAATGAAGTCGCAGCTGTCATTACTAACTTATAATTATTTGGTGACAATTCAGCTGCCCTCACTCTACTCCTACAAGCTTCCTCATAACGTCCGATGGTCGAGAGGAACTCCGCTGTATGCGTAAAAGAAAAAAGGAAGGAAAATATTGATAAATTTTTCATAAGAAAATGAAGAAAACAAAATTTGATTATGAATAAATGAATAGCACATCACTTACCATAATGATGATGAATACTTGAGTCGAGTGGAGCGAGTCGAATTGCACGTTTAAAATACTGTTCAGCTTCCAATGATCGACTACTCTAAATTAAATAAAATGAATGAAAATGAAGAATAAAAAGTACAAACATAAGTTTATCATCATGTGCCCAAAGTTTACAATACGCACATAATTAATCTCCAAGAAACAAACATATAGGAAGCACACTCGTGCATATACATAAACATCCATAAGCCTATTATACTTACATTACGTGCGAGTATTGTGCCGTATGAAATGTGAGCACCAATGTGATTTGGTTCGGCTTCTAGCGCTGCTCGATGAAATCGTTCCGCTTCTGGCCATTTATTCAGTCTCAAAAACACATCACCGAGGCGATGATAAATTTCCTATGCGCACCACCATCATGCAAATAAGAATGAATGGTAGGAATATAAGGAAGAAAAGTAGCGGCAAAAAAGGAAGAAGAAATAAATTCAATTAAGTTCGCTCTAACAAATTTAATTTATTTGCAATTGATGATATGAAGGCGTAAGTTACAAGGAAGTTAAATATCAATCTACAAGAGCTTCCTTTCTCTCTCTCCCTCTCTCTGTCCCATTCCATTTAACATTTCTTGCATTTTGTTGCTCCTTTGGAAGAAATAAAAAAGTAAGTAAGTACTATAACGAGAGAAGTTTTACACACCCAATTCTCAATCTACACAATGTTGTTAGTTTGCTACTCCAGTGCTACAGACATTTATATGCAAAATATTGAGGACTATGGGGGATTATGGAGTGTAATAACATAGATAATTATGTGTAAATAAATGCACTGACTAGTTTTATGCATGTTCATGCCACTTGAAAACTCGAGCTAAACTTAACGTCTTCCCTCTATCTGCCTCTCCTTCTCTTCACCTTTTTTGAGCGCATTTGTATGCAGATGGGAAACGTTTTATTGTTGGCAGACGACCCGCATGTTCATTAGCCTAGTTTTATGTAAGTTTTTTTTCTAAAGTTTTAGGTATGAGGTTATGAGTAATTATCAAGCTGTATCTTATTGTTTGACAGTTTGTTAGCTTATTTCATGAGATACTGAATATAAAGCATTTTGTTCACTTTTAATGAAATTTTATATATACAATATATATACTGTTAGACTTATCTGGGTTTATTCGAGTTTTTGTGTTTTGATATCAGGGTACACCTGAGATACCGAGAATAGCAAGTAATCACACAAAAATGCGTTCCATCCGCCCACCTAAAAATTTATGCCTCAATTTTCCACGCTCCTCATCACGATTGTGCCAAGTATTCTAAACTTTACTGCTTGTTTTTGTTGTTACGTTGCATATTTTATGAGTTTTATTTGCTTCAACAGTTGCACCATTGAAAATAATTAGAATTGCATAAAGTGTTGCTATGTATGAAATGGGAGTAAGGCTATGTATGCCTTTCGTTGTACTCATATCTATGCTCTTCATACATAAAATGATGTTATCATGTACATACATGAACAAGCATGAGCTTCACTCTATCTACACAATTAATGCTTTTGTCCTAATGACTGTTGCGAATGAACGTTGAAAATGTATAAAAACTTTTTTTATTCAGTAAAACAGGAAAAAAATTAATTACATCAGTTTCTTCTTTCACATCAGCATGATGCACGCATAATGATAATAATGGAATTTATAAATATAATGAAATATATTGCAATTAAGTTTCATCCTATCAGCAAACATTTTTAAATCCTTAAACATTCAATTAAAGCCTTTTCCATTTTCCATTTTATTAAAGTAGAATGTACTGCATTTTGTGTTTGGTAAATATACTGCTGCTTCTGTCTGTTTGGTTTATAAAAATTAAATGAGGTACTAAGGAGCTCTCCCAACAATTTTCCTTAAGAAAAACTTTTTATTATTTATTGAAAATTCATTCATAATAATAATATTTTATGAGCATCAGAAATTTCTTAACTATGCAAATTGAGTGCTCTAAAAAAGATGAGTTTGGAATTCATAGAACACATAATTCTGAATTCAATTTTCTGAAAAGTTTAAATACATAAAGTAATTTTTATGGAGGTATTTAGGAGCGATTGAATACTACATGTCAACTATTTAATATTATCTCTCTTAAATTTTCAAAAATATCACAAAAATACTAAAAAATGAAAAAAATTCCTATCGATTTTTAAATTTTGCTTTTTTAACCTCAAAATGTTTGTTTAGAAAGTTTTGAATTTATCCTTAATTTTTGCTCGTGAATAAATTATACTTCATTCAATTTATTCTATTTTGTTTCCCTCTATTGTCCTAATTGGAAATTTAAATATTGATAGGAACCTTCAAAAAATTGCCTAGAAATAAATTCATATTCATAGAAAAGTTTTGAAATATGCATATTTAAATTTTATTATCAATACAACACGTGTACATAATCATTTTTAAATCATGCCACGATATTTAACATCTTTGATTTTCCACAGCAAAAAGAAGAAAGAAGAATATTCAAAATGAAGAAAATTTAATTTATAAATATTTACAGCAAACAGTAAGAATCTTGGTTTGAATCCTTTTATACATGCTGTATGATGTGATGTATTCATATGCAATTACGTTTATGAGCTTAACATACGTATTTACCAAATTTTGCTCAATACAATATGCTTAAAAGATGCAAATATGAAATAAAATGTTTCAATTTGCATATCTTTGAAGAACTTCATCAAGTTTTTTATGTGAATTTTATTTCATATTTTTAGCGTCAGAAATTCTCAACAAAATGGATTTTTGAAGTGCGTCATGTAAATGATGCTCTTTGAGATGGAGAAATTCAAATTTTTATATGTAATAAGCAATCTTTTCATAGTGTAAAGCAAACTCTTGCCGTTTCGACAACACTCTTAAGAGTTAAAAGATTGAGAAATCGACAGAGGCCTTACTGGCAAATTCACTTACGTATGGCTCGATACTATATATTTGGGTACATTTTTGTTCCAAACTTTCAATAACAATAAACGTCTAAAAACTTTCAACGACCACTTTTATAACAAAATACACTCTAACATATTTAAAATTATGAAGTTAATGAAATGAACTTAGTTCAGCAGACCAATTATTAAATCTGCACTGCGGTCCTCTCTTATTAAACTAACTAATTTACTTGCTAAGCAAAAAATGTCATAAATAGTCTGCAAATTTTAAACGAAAATAATTCTGACAATAACAGAATTCTAGATCAATCGTAAACTTCCAATTTATCTTTGCTGTTCATCAAATTTATGTTCGAGATAAATTTATAATTTCATTATTATCACATATTCTATGACACAGCTGCGAACATAATGACGATATTTTTCTATCTACACGATTTTAGTTTAAATATTTCAATGTGGAATGAATTGGAACGGAAAGAATACTTTATTGCTCGAGTGTGGTTAAATTCATTTAAATTTTATGCAAGAGGAGAAAAAACATTTTTTTAAAAAAATAAACACGCCAAAGACAGTTCTACAAAATATGAGAAAGTCGAGAGTTAAAAATTTAAAAATTCATATGTATGATGCTTTTTGTTATGCATGGTTTTTCGTCCTTTCTCACGATAATCAACTTAATCTTGATTAAACATTTTTCCTATAAGGCTTTAGCTCAATTAAAATTCAACTGTCGTAAAATTTTGAATAATCTTTGTCGCACACTTTATGAACTTATGAAGTGCTGTGGGTGATTTAGGATTCAAAATCTGCTTATCATATATATTTATCTATTGCCATTTTTGAAATTTTAATATAAAAAGAGCTAAACAAATTTTTTTTAATTTTTTTCAAATTTGAAAATTTTTAACCTTTTTTAGTCTTGTCAATAATTTTTTTTTATAAAAACTATTTTCAAAACATACTTCGATTATTTCTTCCCCATCAAAAATTTTTTCATTCCTCATTGAACATGAAAATTGCATCTTTGCTATGTTATTACATAAAACATGAATGGCAAAGTACACAACAAGATACAATCTTGTAAGATGTGCAAAAATTTCTGTGACTATGCTGAGAATTCTTTTGAAAATCGATCTGTTTTTATTCATCGACAATTTTCAGCAGAAAAAGGAATAACTTTTCATACCAGAACATTGCAGCATGCATTGTTGACAAGCTACATATTACATTACATGAATTTGTTCATGCTGCATTTTGAGAAAGACTATCGAAAATTCTTTAACAAAAGCAGTAATAAAATTGGTCTTTTTATGAGGATAGAATAATCGAAGCATAAATCTTAAAATATTCATGTCCTTTCTCATAGATCATGATACACATTCTACACAATCTATCTCTCAAGTATGAGTATCATAGGGTGAATATGATATTTTAATTTGATAATAATTTCTTGTAGACTCATAAGGGAGTTTAAAATCATCAAAGAAAAATGAAATCTCTGAAGTAATTATTAAATTTTTAAAAGGACTTTAGGCATTGATAATAAGACATGGTTTATGAATGTGAATTATTTGCGCCAGTACTCAAGAGAATTGTCTGTATGAAAGGATTTGCTTGATTGTGCAATACATGAATGATTTAGTAGAAAGTTCACTTCATGAATTGAGTGTATGTTTGAGGATTTTCTTGATTAACGGAATGAATTGAAATGCTTTGATTTTTTTAATATGATTTATCTCTTTGTAGTTGCAAAATTTTCATTTTTCTATATAAACCATATAAACTATTGAATGCAAATTGGCTAAAAATAGTATTAATTTCTTTTTTTCTAAAAAAAATTGTATATATATAAATAAAATAGAAACATTAAAATGATTATTGGCATTTAACATTTTTTAAATTATAAAAGATTCAATTATAAAATAAGAAAATACTCCGATTATCACCAAACGCAAAAATATAATCCAACAATATTAAATTTGTTTTGAAACTTTTATGTCCCACGCTGACAGAATTCAAATTTTTAATAACAATAGAAGAGAAAAACTTCTCATCCGATTAATTTTTCATCTATCAGCACATTTCAAATTACATCAAAACATTCTTTTCAAAAGCAGTGATAAGAGTATGAATAACAAGTATCAATCAAAGCTTTAGTCATGAAAATGGAAGGAAAGAGGCATTGAAATAGATTTTTTTCTACTCTAAAAAATTGAAATGAAATTTTTTCATCTAAAGTTATTGTCGTCAATCTATTCAGATGAAGGAAAATCAATGAACTCTCAGTCAATAGTACTTTGTTATACAGACATAATGTTTTCTACATTTCTCCGGGCTATGGCTGAATGGAATGTAAATTCTTGTATATTGAGTTTTTTTTTCTAAAGTTATTGACTCTTGAGACTTAAGAGGAATATTATTAAAAAATGAAGTTGGTTAGAATTTAAATTTTATTTAAGTTCTTTTTATTTTATTTAATTTTGTTTAATATTCAACCATTTTTTTCTACTGATCAAAATTTAACACATTTATAGATAATATGTCCATTCTATGATATACGACTGTAATCTGCCAAAGACTCAGATGAACAGAAAATTTCCTTTATAAATTGAGATAATAATCCATCAGATACGTAGCAAATCAATAAAAGCCTATCTAAATTTAAGTCCAAAAGTATTCAATTATAGAGCAGGAATTGATCGAATGATGTCAAATTTATTTGCTAGGAGGTTGAGTTATCGGTAAAAAGGATAAAGCACTTATCTGCACGAAAACTTGTGAAAAATCAGAATCCATTTCCCAAATTGATGCATTAAATTTTCCTTTGTTTTTCTTTTTTCATGTCTCAAAAGTCTTAAAGCAACAGTTTTTAAATGCGACTGCGCTATGAAGAATTCCCATCATCATTTCCATAGTGGAAAGACTGGAAATTGTTTTTCTATTGTTTCAAACAGATGCTGCAATACTACAAAATATACAATGCGGTCTAACTCCTGAGAAATTAAAATCCTAACATGAAAATGCGCTACAAATAGGAATTATATGGGTGGTAGGAGGAAGGAGGCTATCATTATAAATTTTTATTGTTTTCAGGCCTCGATAATTAGCGTTTACCATTTATTTCTCAATGTATATTACAAAAGCTGCGCGTATTCCTCCTTCATTTCTTCTTTATCTTCCCTTCTCATTTTCGTACTCATTAAGACAGTGAAATGATAATGGAAATGAAATACTTGAATTTTCGTATTATGCTGAAATTTTATGTCATAAAAATATTAATGCTGAATTTAATTTAAATTAAATGTGTTAAGAGAAAATTTCCTTCCCTGTGTTTTGTCTTTTTCTTCCCTTCTTTCTCTTCTTTGCTCACAGATGCGTTTTTTTCAATTAAATTTCCTTGTAAGATTTATTTCATTCAAATAATAATAATACTAATAGTACCTTATGTAGAGTGAGAACTAAATGAGAATGAAGAAAATAAAAGAAAAACGAACGAAATTTTCACATAAAAAAGGCTTTTCCTTCTTTCATGATTCTTTTTTATGGTTTTTTAGTGGTTTTAGCCTTCTTCATATTCATACAGATTGAGAGTATCATGGGAAGAATTTCCTCGATGAAAATAAATTTTTGTGTTTTTTTGAGCTTTTCATTAAATTTTGACTAAATTTTCTTGTCGTTTTTGTGGGGAGAAAGAAAAAATCTTTTCTTAATGCGTCAATCAGTGCGACATAAAAGAATTTAATTTAATCCCAAAGATGAGAAAGGAAAAAAGTTAATTTAAGTTTGTCTGCCGAAAATATTTCAGAGTTGAAAGGATTAATATCATTGAATTTTTAATTATCGCAGGAATTATCGTTAATTATTTATTCGAGTATGGTGGTGCAGCGAATGGTAAATAGAGGTTGATGATGTTGAAAATTTTACGGTTTTTTTGCCAATTTTTTATGTGAGGAAATGTGATTTTTTTTGGTTATTTATATATATAGTAGCCAAAATTTACCTCTAACCATCTAAGTTTTTTGGAAACTTTTTGATGAAAAAATTCAGTTCAAAGCATTGGTAATATTTATGTGGAAAATAAACGATTTACTTCAAAAATATTTTTAAAAAAATCCGCTCGATTCCCACTCATCAATTTCGAGTGAATATGGTGAAAAAAATAAAATGAACGATGTCCCATCAAATTTATCATGAATCCCATAAAACTTTCAAAAGCTCAAAAACATTTTTCATATCCACTCATCCAGCTCAAATCTCGTTCGTTTTTAATGAAAAAGTTCAGATCCCTCATTTCATAGACTAACTTTTTAATCACACACACAGCAGCAGCAAAAAAAATATGTATATAGTTACAGCGAATGATTATAGTGGTACAGCCAACTCATTAATTTTTCGGAATAAAAGAAAGTCCTTCAACCCTTTTTTAGTTCATTAAATCAATTCATATCCAAACCCATATCCCACCATTTGGATTTAATTTCCCAAATGTCAACATATAAAAAATATTTTTTTTTGTAACTCTTTCAATTCCCATAAAAAGTTTACTTTTTGCAGTCTCATCCAGAAAGAATGTGTGTGTATATGAAATAGTAGAGAGAGAAAAAATCTGTTTACTTTACTTCTGATATTATTTTTTTTTTTCATCATCATTACAATGTAAAAGGGTTGATGAAAAACTTTGTTCATTTTTCTTCGGTGAATCTAGCAGAAATTTTTCGCTTAACAATGTCGACCGAGTATGTTGGCGAGCAACAATAAGAACAAAAAAACGATGGAATGAGTACGCATATATAGCAACATGATGAGCATGCCACATACACACAAAAAAACTTTAAATTAATTTGTTTTTACACGACTTCGTTTTTAAAACAAGGCACACCATGTCTGCTAGTATGTTAATTTGTTTCTATCTGATTCATGTTAGGATGTTGAATATAGGAACCCACAGGTTGCAAAGTGCTTTTTTGGGAATAAATCTTAGAGAAACCAGCAACAGCAGCAGAAAATTTTTCATAAATAATTAACAGTAACAATGTTGCAAAAAAGTTTGATTGTTTTGCATACCAAAAATTTTCCATTCTGCTGGTTTAATGGGTGAGCATGAGAGAGATAGAGATATATATATATATGAAGCATTGTAGATGATGAATATGCGATGCATGAATTCGCAATTCATAAACCGATCGATTTCAAGATTTATAAAAAGTGTATGTTACATGACTTTATGAAAAATTGAGGGGCATAAAAAATTTACTCACTTGTGGTGGATATGATGATGGAAGTGTATGTAATGCCTCTCGATATACGGCTAATGCTCTTTGTAATTTTCCCTGTTCTGTATATAATCCGCCGAGCTGTAAAAGAGAACTGATTCTTGCATTCTCATGTTCCGTTCTGTCTCTCAGTCCTGAACCATCTAGCTTTGTTCCATCACGTAACACTAGTGCTGCTTCGTGACATCTTCCCAATGCAATTAGTGATGTGCCGAGATTCAAATAAGCCACTAAAATTAAAATGAGAAATTATTTTTTTTATACTCGTACAAAAATATAAGAATTTTCCATGAAACAGTTTCATAAGCCTAATAAGCTTTTCCCAAAAGTATACAATTAAAAATAGCTTTTTCGCATCAGCTGAAAATTTCGAGTAAATCTCCAAAACTTAAAAATTGTCGCATTTGAAAAATTCACATACTTTCCGCTTTCATAATAAACGAAAATTCCATTGCTCGAATACATGGATTTTATTGAAAAGCACAATAGCCTTAATACTTAAAAACATGGTCGCTAGGATTAGTTTCTATTGTTGTTTTATGCTTTGACTAGATTATTGCTTGCACACGGTGTTAGAATCGACTTCAAAACAATTAGCGTTATCTCGTGAACGAATGCTTCTGTACACTTGATTAGACTGGCCGCAATTCTTATGCAAATTGAAAATACTGAAAATGTAGGGAAACGTGTAAAAATGAAGTAGCTTTATTCTGATTATAAGCATTAAAAATGGAAATTCAATACAATGAATTATATTACTATACGCAATTGTTATCACTAGGTTGCATAAACCTGCTTGCTTATTCATAATAAAATTCTTTACAAAGAATTTTGAAGTTTTATCAAGCTCGCTGCTCTACAATTAAATCCTATTATACAAAAAAAATCTTTTCACGAAAATTCTTCATCCATGAAATTGATTTAATTTTGAATAAATTTTTCACTGTGGATTTATTTTTGAGTGCACTTTTCATCTCAAAATGAAAGGTTCAATATTTTTGAAAAATTATTCACAACGAATTAATGAAAAATGATCATCAATAAATTGTTTGCATCAATAATTCCTCGAAAGTTTCTGAATTGTTGAAACTGCAAAATAGGAATTGCATGAACCAACTCAATGAATGCAATTGAAATTTTTATGTGATTTCAACCATCAAAAGTAACAATTGTGCTGAATAGTTGATTGGGAAAAATTAAAATCCTGATGATTGAATTGGAAAAAAGTTTTATACAGATTTGTTTAGTAAATCCACATCGAGAAAATATTTTTTTTTTCTTATATCCAGACATTTCATAGACCATCCCACACATATAATCTTCCTAATGAAAATTTACCTTAAGGCAGCATCAAAAATCTATTTAAAGACCTTCATAGCAAAAATCATACCTCTCACACTTGACTCAATTCCCATTAATTCACTCCAATGGCTCTGATAAAAATAGCACACAGCAAATGAGAAAGTTCATGTAGAGAGGCAAATATTTTAATTGT
Organism: Chironomus tentans; assembly: GCA_963573255.1. Lineage (NCBI taxonomy): Eukaryota > Metazoa > Arthropoda > Insecta > Diptera > Chironomidae > Chironomus > Chironomus tentans. The sequence goes on along the minus strand of OY754302.1, from coordinate 56,042,760 downwards.
AAATTGAACTATGAATAGGAAGTTTTGCCAACAGTGAAAGCCACAAATTTCTAAGATCATTGAGCAGAGGCCAAAATTAAAGTTTGCACAGTCATCGAAATGATTTTTATAACTTAATTATGTATTTGACTTTTATGAAAAAAATCAAAACTTTTTTAATAATTTGTGTAAGAATAAAACTTTATCTATGGGAGACATTCACATGGAAAAAGATATCGCACGGAAAGTAAAGACCGAAAAAAGTGTGCGAAGACTCAACGAACTATTTTTTGAAGAAAAACTTTTCAACATGCATACACATACCGCACCAAACCATTGTAATGAATAATTAAGTTTAATTAGTCCATTAGCATCATTTAAAAAAAGATTTTCTGAAGTGAATGAAGTAAAGAAAGAAGAAAAAATTGTGGAAAATAAAAAGACATTAAATTTAATGAAAATCAAGGTTTTGCTTTTTAAAAACTAGCTACAGAATGTGTTGTTATGATTATTACACCGATTAAACGTAGATTATAAATGCTTTAATAATTTGAAGAGAAGCACAAAAAAATCGGTAATGAAATTTTCACGGCACGTATAATTTATAAATTATTAATTCATGGAAAATAAGCAATTAAGTTTTGATGATAATTGGCGTGGAATTTTTTTCAGTCCTAAGCTATTTTTGGATCACTTTCATATGACATTGAAAAAGTCAAAATTAACTTGCTCAGAGTTGTTTATAATCTCCAATATAAACAGTTTCGATGTAACTATAACATACAGTTTTGTAGCATTAACATGCTTAAACCACAAGAAATCACAAAACTGTAATTAAAGATCAAATCTCAAAGTCACACAAAATTTCTCTTCTTGCCCTTTTCATTCCAAAAATGACAACAATGTGGATAATTTTCTACGCCAATTACCTCAAACAAAAACATTTTATTTTTAAAAATTAAACCTCAAAATAAGGAAATACAATAAACATTTTTTAAGTTGTTTCTTCCTGCATTGTCACCGTATCATACAATTTTTATTATTCTCACTTTTTTGCCTCTTTTTCTCCTGTGTGCTTCACATAATGAACTTCATTGTTTGGAAAGTATAAAACATTTAAATTCGGAGAATACGCGGTATATATATAAGGTTAAATCCTCACAATAAATATCTGCCAAAAATTGAATATTAAATTTATGATGCAGGAAGACCAGTGGATCTTCTAAGTTTTTAGCAATTTTTCACGGAAAGAAAAGTTTCTCTGGAGAATTTATATTGACTGGTATATGGTTGCTGTTTTGGAGAGTTTATTGTTAATTTTTTTTGGATCTTAGAAAAAAAAATTCGAAATCATTTAAATTTTTGTTCAATAATAATAAATTAAAAATTTCATATGCTGGGTACGGCTATGAGATATATGATATATTAACTATCTAATTAATATACTATTCTTACCAAAATGTCAAATGATGTGATTTCAAATATGGTAATTTTCGTTTAAAAATAAATTCAAACGCATTACAATTCTCTCTAAATATTCACGATGCATGAAAACTTATCTTAATTTTCATTTAAAAAGAATTCAATAACCAGCTATTTTCATGCGTCACATAATTTAAATTGACTTTGTTACTTACAAGATTTTCACTTACAATCTTCATTTTCTTTATCATCATCATCATCATCGCACTTTTTCCCCCTCGATTAAATTTATTGAATTTTTTTCCTCTACTCATCGTTTTTTTATATGCTCTGATCTCTCAAAAAAAGTCTTTTTTTATACTTTTCAATCCATGAAAAATCAATGTTTGTACTGTAAATTATATTTAAACCAACCAAACTTTTACCGTGTTGTATGTGCACGAAGAGAAGCGAAAGACGTAAAAAGAGGAAGTATAAAGGAAAAGAAGTGTAAAAGGAAGATGAGTTTTTTTTCGCTTTTGCAGATTTTTCCCCGCAATGGATTTTCATTCTTTCCCTTTTTCTCTTGTTACACCTTCTTGCTTCGTCTCGATTGTCGTGAGGAAAATTGCTAAACCGTAAAAGTATAAAATTGAATAAGAAAGGCACTGTGTGATGAAAAAATGGAAGAAGAATTCGAAAGTTTCGACTGTGTGTGTGTATGCAAATCTTTCGGTATATTCTTGTCTTGTTTATGTCATGTGTACATATTGAATTTAAATAAATAGAGTTGTGGCGGTTTATATTTTACACTCACAATAACTTTCGTGCTATTCCTGAGATATATATTTGGAGAGCAAGAGAGGAAGGAAGTAAGGAAGCAAGCAAGCGACATTTGAAAAATGTTGTGTCATCATCTTGAAGCTGTTTGTGGAAGGAATCTTGATCTTCCTTTTATAGACATTTCTACTCTGCAAATATATTCAACTTATTTTCCACGTAGCAGGATGATTTCATTTTTCTTTTTCCCGTCTTTCCGTATTTCGTCTTGCTTTTTGTTTGAAATACTATTATCAACTCTTATTTGCCCTTGTTTAATATCAAACGTTACTGGAATTTTTATACGAAATTTATCTTACAAGCAGATGTTTTATGTATAATTTTCACGGTTAATCTTTCATTTTATATATGATGCAGATGATGAGGCAAAAAATATTTAAATTTTTTATATAGGTAATGGAGAAAAGATTCTTTTACAGAGAACAAACATGTGTGTCTTACAAAATTTTTAAAAAAATCTGGTATGGTACTAGAACTCAAGAATAAAAAATGTAAAATCTATTTTTACGAAGAATTGATGTAAAAATGAAGGTACCATTTAAAAAGATTTTAAGGTTAAAGTAGATTCAATGTTTGTCAGTCCACTATCCATCCTAATTCAAAATTCACAAACTTCCACAAGACTTCTCATACTAAGGGAAAAGTAATAATTTCAAAAGATTATTTTCAATTCCTTCCATTATGGACTTCACTATCATTATAAAGACGAGAAAACAACAATAAAGAAGAAGACAAAGCTAGAGGGAAAATAAAATTACAATAATGATTCCGCCGTAACTGATTATTTTTCAGCATTCTTTTCTGTAATATAAAAGAGAGAAAAAACCTTTTCTATTTTCTCCGTTCTTCTTCTTACAAAGTTTGAACTTCAAAGTCAACGAAAGTCATAAAAATAATCCCATTAGTTGATTACAATCATTTTTTAAAAGCTCTGAATGTTTCCAAAGAGAAGCGAGTATTGAAGATGATTTTGATGGCTTTTTTCCGCGCATTTTTTATAGCGGAATGTTGTATGGGGTGTCAAAGGAATTTCTTGGAAAACCATTGAGTGTAAAATGTTTGTAATTTAATGGAATTTTTTAATATTTTTCAGTAGCTATTTTTATTTAATGGTGAATATACGAGCTAATTGTAGGGAAAAACAAATAAAATTCCAAAAAAATGCAAAAAATCACAACTGAGAAAGTTTTGAAATTTCTTAAAAAGTTTATTTTAAAGTCAGATCAATTTAATTTTGAGAAAAATTACAAAATGATTCCGTTTGAGTCATGAAAGCAATCAATCTACGATAAAGTATATCACAAAATCTACATAATTTTTCTATGATGACTATAGACTCTTTCAAATATGTATGATAAAAATAGGTTACTGCCTGCATCGGAATCCTTAAGTTGAAATTGATTGCAGTTGTTTACGATGAGATACGATACGGAAGAATGAATTGAAGATATTTTTGTCATGAAAATATTGAGATTTAAGCGATAAACGATATAAGAAGGTTATTATAGAGAAATTTAGGTGATGATTCATTGAGACCCTGCCCTGTAAAGCCTTTTGAAGCTAAAGGAATTTTTTTTAAATTTGATACTATTACACAGCTTATTTTCATGATCTTTTTAACTTTGGAGTTTATGTTAAAATTCTCTTAAAGTTGTGAAAAGAAATCCTGAACTACATAAAAAATCTAAGCACAAATAGCGCTACTCTCAAAATATACTAAATGTTTAAAAATATCTACTGAGAAAACTCTCTTAGTTAAGGTACCAGGGTACTTAACGCGGCCCTTCTGTGATTCCCATTTTAATATTCAACATAATTCCCGCTGAATAAAATACAATTGTTGACAAAAAAATATTGATTTTATGCTTTGGTGTTGCGACGCATTTTGTTATATCCTTAATGAAAATTTCTTGCTCGATTCATACCAACACTCGTGTTTGCTTCGCTTAATATATATTTATTGCGTTACTCGCATCTTTTTGCACTGAATAGATGATGGTTGGGCGAAGGGAGAAACGGCGGTGCTATTTTTGCACACAGGTATTCACTGTACATCGTGGTATCTCATTATGAAAAAAAAAATCTATTTGAATGACAATAAAATAAAGATGTGACCATGACGAACTTAAAATATTGCGTGTACAGATTTTGGAATATTAAAATTACGAACGGCAATTTAAAAAGGAAAATTTAATGTCGGAATTTTTAATGAAAAAATTCCATTCCGTTAGGAATTTCATTATCATGACCATAGCTCGTTAAATATTTCTCCTCTGTCTTCTCAGTTCTTCTTATAATTTTTCATTAATTTAAAATATTTTTCAATGCAAATTTCTTATAATGGAGAAAACTTTTTCCATAATGAACAAGAAGTTTGGAAAGAGAGCCACCGAACTTTTTCATCTTTTTTTCATGATTGAAATAAGAACGATGAGAATGAAAGAAAAGTTGTAATAAAAATACCACAAAATGAGCGATTAGAGTGCATTGTTGGTATTGCATTGTAACCTAAGAGAATTATTTTTGTTCTATTGATGTTTTAGGTCCAGCACAAAAAGAAATTAAAAATTTTGTTATTCAAAAATTCAATGTAAAAAAATTCTCAATTACTCTTAAAACTTTATTGGAATAATCAATATTTAATTACAAATGAGAGCATGAATTCGATTTTTTTAAATAACAAAAACATAAAAAAGAGTATTGTGGAAACGAGAAGTTAATTTCCTTTTTTGGTATCCTTTTGCAAATAATCTCTTCCTTTTGCAAGGCATGTCTATTTATTTAGGTACATTGGCAAAGTATTGGAAATATTTTTCTTTCTTCCTTTTTTGCCGCTCATCTCTATCATTTTCTACTATTAAGACCGGATATCTTCAATTGATTCATTCGTTTTTATTTCCTTCTTATTCTATGTATTCTTATAGCAATATCCACAATGATACCGATATCGGACGAGTGAGTTAAGGAAGAGAAAAGGAGAAAAGGAAAAAAGGCAAAGTTGTGGATAACCAAAGCGGTATCTGTCTGTGATTGATATTTTGGTAAAATATATATCTCCGTCTATCCATATATTTTTTGATAACTATTATAACTACCAAGAAAAATAATTTTTCCCTTCATATTTTAGATAAAATCAACAAACATTTAGATATCTACATTTATGCATGCACAGCCATATATTTTGAAAGGAAATTGTCCACAATTTTGGGGGAAGAAGTCCATGTCATATCCTTTTCTACGACTGGGATATAATAATAAATATAAACTTATAAATCTTCATATATTTTATAGCCCTTTACTGCCTCCTGAATTCTATTTCATATGAACTGTAAAATTTACGATTATCCAATTATTTTATTCTTCCAAGAACATACAAATTTTCATTCAATTGATATTTGTCATGATTAATGGTCTCGGCTAGAAATTCAATATTCATTTTTCGATTCGAATGTGTGAATGAATGTTTGCAAGGAATGGGAAATATTGAGTTAATAATGATTCAATTTGAGACAATTTATTGAGTGAAATGAAAAGCCACACAGAGTTTAGACATAATACTGTCAAAATTATTTTTTGTAATTCAAGTCACTCATGCCTAGGGTGACCATAGAGAAAAAATATTCAAAAATAGAGGACAGTCCTCTGAAAAACCAAGCAGATGGTCAGCCTAGTCATGTCTTTAAGTTTTCAAACGTATAAAAATTGATTGATTTTGAATTAATTTTAAGTATATAAAATATTTTACTTAAACTTTTACTTAAACCTTACTTAAACTTAACGCAGAAGAAAATGCTTTGATGTGCTTAAAAAAACTTTGAAAATGGACAAGTTGATTGAAACATTTTAATCGTATTTTCATTAAATTTTACGTTTTCACTGAAAATTAATTAAGGTTGATTGCAATTATTTTGATGTCGTTATTAAATAAAATCCATATTAATTAGGCAGGCGTTCAAGTTGCTTAAAGCAAATTCAGCAGAGGAAAATTATCCCGAATTGGAATACCTTCTCATATTCAATAGTTTAAAATGTAAAATGGAGATAAAATATGATGATTTAAAGGTATGTTAACATTTATTTAAGTTATTTTTAAAAAAATATTTTTCATTTTTATTCATACATAATCACAATAAAATATTCAAAAATTACCTAGCAAATTTTAATAAATTTTACAAAAACTTGTTAATACCGCCTTTTTATCTATCTAAACTCTAATTCGAAAGTTTATTTTCAAAATTTTAAAATTTAATCAAAACTTTTCTTCTTTCAAACTAATACTTTATTCATTAAAAATTGTACCTGAATAAGTTTCTAGAATATTCAAATTTCCGTTTATCCAGGCAAGTTTTTTTATTTATATACAGGTATATTTTTCTCTCATTTAAACAACAAGATCTCAATAAAATAATTTTTTTCCTTTATTCTAAATTAATGGGAAAAATAGGAAAAAGATGAAAAATTCACGATGAATTAGGAGAATACATAAATAAAAATATTCTCAATTGAAAGAGATTATTTTGGAATGAAAACCAGAATTCTCTTGATTTGTAAATCTTACTTAAAACTACTGTTGTGAAAATAAAAAACTTGGGGCAGTTGACACTGTGGGGTAAATAAACATTGATTGGCAAATGATTTGTTGGGGCAGCTAAACATGGGACAGTCAATCGTGGGGTAGTTGAAGGAATCCCATTCATCATCGACATGCAATTCTCAGCACCGTATAATCTTGTTAAATAAAACAATATGGTATATGAGTGAAATTAAAAGCAGATCATTTTTAAATTCATAAATACGAATTATCGTAATTAAATCGAGAGAAATGATATTCATCATATTTAATTAATTAAAAATAATTAATAAATATTCGCAAATAGTCCATAATTAATCAAATTTTATTCTTTTGAGCAATGAGGCATGTAATAATTGAGCAACAGTGCAAAAACAGCACAGCGAGAAAAGCTCATTGAAGCATAGACATTTTGTTGGTGCAAGTTTTAATATTTATCATATGCTAATATTCCACCCCTGAAGGCGAGATAACGTTATGTCCAATAAATTTAGCCTGATTTTTCCTGTGAGATTTTTCCCACATTTTCCTTAATTTTTTTAAAAACTATCGATTTTTTTTTATTCTGATGCCTCAATACATTCATGACGCCGATATTTAAAATGTAAATGAATATTAAAATAGAGCACACGGTTTTGTCATGCAGCATGGGATGAAAATGTTATAGTGAATAACTTTGTAGCAATTTTAGTTAAAATTCGGTTAAGATTTAAAACTAACGGCTTATAAAAGTTAACTTTTTAAACTATTCAGATAAATATAACTGATTGTAGTGAATAAAAAAATAATAGTCAAATTTTATGTATACAGATATAATTTTCAAAATTTAATTTGTAAAATTAGATTTAATAATTGAGCCAATTAATGCACTTTAAATCCTGTTACAAAAGTATGCCAATAATCAATCCAATCAGCGCCACTAAATAATAAAATATTTACAATTTTACTATCCAGAAACACGTTAAAAATAAAAAATTCAGAACCAAACAAACCAATTTTCGAATTAGGAGTGCAAAGGGAAAGCAAAATAATTTAGAAAATTGAAAAACAAGCCTATGGTTCTAGCAACAAATAGCAATTGCATAATTAATTTAAAATTTATTATTCTATATTTGAATGATAAATAAATATAAAATGTTCATTCTCTCATATTTCCAATAATGTTCAATTATTTATGAATATGATTATGTCTCATAAATTTGATTCAGCACATAGACAAACACGTATGAGAATTTATTATTGCAATTTTTTCTGAGCCATATTTGCATTGTTATTCACGGAATGAAATGAAACTAAAAATATTGGATGAATAAATGATGAAAATTTCACACAGAAAAAAATGTTATTTAATGGAAATGCTTTTGTGCTCATTGATGCTTTTATCACATGAGGGCCATTCATGACGATCAGCAATTTTCTAAAGAAATGGTCTATAAATTGTTTTCAAGTACCATAAAGTATAATCAACTTGAAATCTTTCTCTCATTTCATACCTGCCAATATACATAAATCTTCTAATTGAACCTCCCATAAACCAATATCGAATGAAATTATAACAAGAATTTCATAAAGGAAATGAAATGAAAGGCGATGGGAAATGCACATTGAGTCGATGTGCAATCATATTCCTCTTCATATCTATCTATCGACTTCCTTTTTCTTTCATTCATTATTTCTTGTCGGAAGAGAATTCACGAATTCCTTTAATTCTCCAGATATGAAATATATCGATTATAATCGACAACAAGATTGCAATAAAAAGATCGTAGAATGGAAACGTGCTTGAAAACTCATTTCCCATTCCGGAATCCCTAAGCATAACGCTTGATTATGGCATTATTGATTTTTGCCCACATTTAGAAGTGAATTTTTTATTTATTCCTTTTTTGAGCATTTTTACCGGAAGCATAGTTTTTTGTTCAATTTGAGGAAACATGTGAGTGACTCGTTGTAGAGTGGCTTGGATGGAAGTTGGGTTCGGTAACTTCATAATATATTGTCAATAAGAAAGTTTTAGTGGAAAGATGAAGCAAAATTAATTTAAGTTGGGTGAATTAGTATGACATGGCTTGAATTTTAAACAAGTCGTTGATTTAAATTGAAAATTAGAATTAGCGCGATAAAAGGGTGATGACTATCACATTTAAAACTTAGTCTATCTATAAAGACAAAGGCATGTCAATAACATGTTTTATTTCATCCTTTTATCTCTATATGAGTATTATTTCAATTAATTATACTCTTGTTTGAGCTAATGAGTCTAAATAAAAAAATTAACTCACAGTTTATTCCAAAAATGCGTTTTAGACACTTATAGCCACATCCATAACATTTATACTAACTTTTTTCGAATCATAGCTCGATCAAAAAAAATTTTTTTTTGTGTGAAAATATTGGTTGAGGTCTATTTAATGGTGGTATTTTTATAGAATGATTATACACTTTTTTATTATCTACAAAATATATTATTCGATAAAATAAATTTTTTCAGCCTAAAGGGGTGAGGATTTAATTTTTTATTTATTCAATTTTGTGTAAGTGTAGAAAATCAGAATAACACAGAAAAATTAAATTAAAAAATTTTTTTGCTGTGTAAATAGAAAAAAAACTATCAACTTCATTTTTGTCATGCTTTGTTCCTCTGTCATTTTTTGAGTAAGCAAAAACCATTGAGAATCGGATGTGCCTTAGTGAGGAATGATTGGCAAAAACGATATATTGCATAACAATGCTATATGTACATACAAAATTTGTAGTTCATCGTCCTATTCAGAGCTGTGTGTTTCGAAGGAAATGATGTCATTCAATTTTGAGCACGTAATTTCATTAAAAAATCCACTTTTTCATTACGTTATCTAATTGATGGCATAAATCTTTTCCCACTCAGCATTACTGGCATTAAAATTTTATTTTTCGCAATGCGAATCGGCGAAAATACATTAATTTCATTATTATTAATTATCTGCACACATTTTGTCACCGTCATCATAGTTTCGAACATATTTTACTGATTTCTGTCGCCATCGACATTGTAATAAAAAATAATAATTAAAAGCAGCTGTGTCATTTGTACTACTTACATGCAAGTGTTGGTCGAAAATGAATGGCTTTCTGAAAACTGTGCACAGCATCCTCATATTTCTGCTGATTTTGATACAAAATTCCTCTGAAAAAAGAAGAGAATAAAAGAGAATCAAAATTAGTAACATTTTTTTTTCGTAGGAAGAATTGAGAGCTTTCATTGTTTTTAATTAAAAATCAGAGACAAGCTTTTTTGTGAATTCCATATTTGTTAAAGGATTTTTGATATATGCGATATCAATAACGAATTTGTACTTCGACATATGTTGTCAGAGAGCAATAATGGATAGTTTAATGATAAAATCATAGGATTCAGTTACTTATGACATCAAGAATCTTGAGAAAGAAATTTCTAAACTTTTATGAAATACTTTAAACAAGTTTGTAATAGATCTGTGAATGTTAAGTAAAAAAATTCAATTCATCAAAAAATTCCACATGTATTAAATATTGACCTCAAATCTATTTACAATCTCATAATTATCAACCAAATCATTAATTCAAGTCATGTTAATTTCTTATTACTAATTACCTTAGAATAATAATGAGAAACTAAATTACACAGCAGTGGCATACCAATTTTATAATATATCTAGCAGAATTCATGATCACAAATTCAAATTTCTAAAAAAAACTCATTAAATTTTTTTCCAATGAGTAAGGTCAACACGCTAAGGGTAGATACGTTCATAAATTATGTCATAATTTATTGATAAATGATGCAAACCCTCATCACTTATAAAATAATCAGCAAATTATGAACTTCACGAAGCCCTTTTCAGCTCATTATATCGTATTTTATAGTTGTTAACAGTTATGTCAGGACGATATAATAAGAATCGTTACGATGCTTATTTATTGCCAGCAATTTAAGCTTCTTACTCCGAAAAATTGTCCAAAAAATTCCTCATCATTTTTTTTCACAAGGAGAAGGTAGGATAAGAATTTTTATTTATAAAAACTGCAGTGAATATAGTGCGATTAAAAAATTGTGAAAGGAAGGAGCAGAGGAAGAAGTTTACTATAAAAATGAATCTTATGCTACTCTCCAGATAATAAGCTGTATAATGTGCAAACATTAAATATTGAAATTAAGAAAAAGCGGAAGGCACATTTTATGAGAGAAAAACACATTTTTTAGTGATAAACTTCCTCATTTTACTGTTTTTTATTCATTTTACTCGAGAGTTTCGGCTTTTAAGCCAAATTTCTTCCTTATATGCATATACAGAATGAGACATAAGCATTGCTCTCTTTGGTGAATATGTACTTTGACTAAACAGTTCTGTTTTTCTAAACCTAGTCTAAATTATTTGAATTTAAAATTTCTCAAAATTTCAAAAATTTATTCAAACGTTTTCAAACACAATCAATGGAGTTTATACGGAAAATTGATGCAAAATATCAAGTATGCGCGTTTATTTCCATTTCCATCAACAATTTTTAACTACTTTTTGTGAAATATTAAATCTTTTGAAGAATTTTTTTTGAGGTAAATTTTTCCTGTCCTGTTCATTCGCCATTCAGCATGAATATATTCTTGCAACTACGACAAGGACTTTGTTATAGTATAATGAAGAAAGTGATGAAAGAAATTCCCCATCTTCTTTCTCGTCCGTACAATGTTTTAAGTAAAAATTATTCCAAATTCATCGGTGTACTAAATTAAACAATAAAAACGGATGTTTTATATGCTGAATAAATTCACTACAGCTCCTCAAATTATGTGAATATTTTATATTCTTTAAGAAGCATCCAAACATTGTAATAAATACATTCAATCAAAAATTCTTGTTTGAAATGCAAAATGGAAACTTTATTATCATTTAAAACAGGCAGGCACGCATAAGTAATCGGTCTTTCTCCATGTATGTGCCCTTTCGATATTTATAACTGACTATGAACTTTTTTTACTGCTCATCATATTTTTTAGGCCATATTTTTTCATAATGAATGGCTGGTAAAATGAACTTGATCTGAATGCTAAATTAGGGTTGCGAGGATACTCATTTTGTTCGCAATTAGAATTCTTAAAACGATGAGTTGAGAAGGGGGTTCTTCATGAATGATAGTCAACATGAAATGATGTTATATGAAAATCATTCTAGTATTAAGAAGCATTTAGTCATAAATATTGAAAGTCATTTATTTAGAACTCGAATTAAAAAGTCAAATTTTCCCTTTGAAACTACAAAAGCATAAGTTAAACAGAAGCTTTGAAACCTTATCAAATTTGTACACCCGCGGCTTAAATATCCAAAGAAGAAGGCAGACAAGGAAAATAAAAGGTACACGTGCTTTTCAGTACAAATTTTTTAAAAACCTTTTTGAGCATAAAAAACTTTTTGAATCAAAGCTTATAACTCCACGGCAATTGCGCCTTACTGATACACAAGAATTCCTCGATTTGGATCCGCAACCATTTTACTTTCCCTTTTTTAAAGCATTCACGCTCGTTTTATATTATTATATATATTTTATGATACTGGTGAATACCTATTTCGTTTATTATAAGAGTGAAGTTATGAGTGAGAGAGCTCCCTACGGAACTGTAAAAAAATCCAATAACCATTGAAAAAATACGTTAAGTGTAATAATAATTTAGAAGATTCATTCTGACACTCTGTGTCCTCGGGATGTTATTGTTTTAGGCTGTGCGGTGAAATGTTATATATATTTTTCCACGTCTCATTTACAGATGTATGATTAAAGTCGACTTTATAGTGTAATTTCAGTAAAAATTTAATGCAAAATTATCTTCTCGCATTCTGTTCTGTCCGTAAGTCTTTACTCATCATTTTATCTGCGTGGTTGTTGTATTCATTCATGCGATATACAATTATTGAGATACTCTTCTTTACAACTTATTGGAGCATAGAAAATGCGCATCTTTCGAATTATGTGACGGTCTTTTAACACGACGATACTACAAAATATTAGGTTTTTAAAATTGAGAAAAATGTTTCGCAGTCTTTTATTTTTACTCAGTAATGAGATTAAAAGAAAATGGCAGGCAGAAAAATCTTTAGTGCAAGGCTCAAAAATTTTTTGTTTCCATTTTAAATAGAAAAATATATTTTTTAAACAGGATTGGAAATTTTATGAAAACTAAATGAATCTATTGAAAGAATATTATTTCTAATGTTGATAATGAGTAACTTATTATTTTTGAAGAAAAAAAAAATATGAATTAAGACTTTTAGAATTTTTTACAACCATCAACTAGTTAGTGCTAATTATTGACTATTAAGTAATTTTAAGAAATGTTTGAGATGAAAAATCTCTGATTTCCCTATTTCCTAACTCTGTCCTCACCTCAAAAAATTGTTTGAATCTGTTTTCTCTGTCCAATAAGATTCTATATTGATGGAATTATTTTGAAAGCAGCAAAAAAGAATATAGTTAATGCCATTGAACTTCTTTTTCAAAGAGCTTCTCATTTCTTATTTGAATTTAAAAAAACATAAAATGATGTTCTTCAAAGGGAATTAGCAGCAGTTTCAACATGGCAGTATTCATTTAGTACACTTTTGGAAATTAAAACTTTATGAGTATACTTTAAAATTTTATGTATTTGCGGCTGTATTTTACTCTGTTGGATGTTGTTGAGGAGTTCGCAATTATTATTTATCAATAAAATTTTCATAATGTTGAAAATCTTCTGCTAATCTTATCAAAAGTTCGTTCATTAAATGGTCGTTCGCAAATTTCATCACGCTTTAGGAGTTGTGACAGTCCAAATTCAAAGGGGGAAGGGTATCGATAAAGTCATTTTTTGCGTGACGTAATTTACGAATGACCCCTAAGGCATTAATTATGTTTATTATCTGAGTCTACGATTATCAAACATTATGAAGGAAGTTCTCGCACTCTTGTTGTAGATTTATGAGTGTAAATGGAATAAAATGAGGACTTATAGAATTAAATTTTATTGACATTTGTCAGCTTCAGATCTTAATAAATTATCTTTGTGATAGTGAGATTCTTTTTTTTTTGTAATTGACTCAATTTACTTCAGTTGAGAAATTTAAGAATGATATAATACATTACTATAAAATGCTTGATTTTATGCGGGAAGTTCTTAAAATAAATTATAAATGCCAGAGTCCCTGCCAGAGTCAAAAACTTAATTTATAGAAATTCAATACTTAATCTAAGTGTTTGTAAGGATAATGAAATATAAATAATTTGAACCTTTGCACGTCATTGGTATTATTATTATATACTGTAGGAAGGTGTTTAACCTACGCATATTGGAATTGGTTGTTAATGTTCAACAGTTTAGTTAAATGTGGGGGGAAAGGACATGATTGTAGGTAGTTTCTGCAAATTATCATGCTAAAGTTTCTAGAAGAAATGTTTTAAAAAATTAATAAACGCTTGTATGAAAACTACTATAGTATGTTAAACACCTAATTCTTTACTAAATTCTTCATATTAAATAAAAACGAAAATTTGCAAAGTCATACTATTCCTGACCAATTACAAAATTAATAAATAAAATCCCCTAACGGTGAAGAAAATCAAATTAAAATAATCACATATTAATAAAGCATAAATAGTTCGATTGGGGTAGTCGATAAAGATGAGAAGAGAAAAAAATAACAGGAAAAATAAATGCCTATTATTCACATAAACAACTACACAAAAATCTGAAATATAGCGTAAAACTTTCTAATCCAATAACTTATATATTTTTCCTCCCCTAAAAAAAGTTCGTTTTTACACATTCACAACAAAAGAAATAAATCCGGATATATTTTTTTGATTATGATGTCAGATGTATAAAATATATTCCCAATTGGTTTATAATACACTTTCCATTCTCTATCTATTGATTTTCTTCTTCTTTATTTTCTTCGCTCCCTCCATCCAATGCTTTTTTCATATTATTGAGTAATATTTCTGTCGAAAAAAATTATGTATTTTATAAATTTTAACATAAAAGTTTTCGCATATGAGAAAGAGACTAATAATAAAAATTTTTTGTAATAATATTAGGAATTTATGAAGTAACTTGGAGTGTCATATAAAAATGAAACTATTTATCTATTTTTTTTTCTATTCATTATTGCCGATATGGAAATTTTTTTTTTCATATTTATAAAGTTATTTTATGTATAATAGATTTAAAATGGTCAAATTGTGTCCCAACCCGGTAAGGAATGGATGATTTGGGATTTCCATATGGTAGTTATTTATTTATTGGATTTTTAAAATTATTTTTCAATATATTTAATTTACTGTAGTTTTCAAATTTTTGAATTTTCAAAGGTTTTTATTGGATTTTTTGATATTTTATTAACTGTCAATGTAATAGCAACCTCACCAAACTAAAAATAGCAATTTTCCATTTAACCCCTCCAAAATGCCATCACCATAAAACCAATAACTTACATATGTTTCCAATAGCAAGAGAAACTCAATTTATTGTTAGATTTAATAAATTTCTTCACCTTTCTTTCTTCACTTAAATTTATTTGATTTTTATCGAACTCGTATGACGGAGAAAGAAGCAGAAAAAGGAAGAGAAAAAGTTATTTCATTTCCCAGCACAATAAACTCAATTGTTGATAAGAACATTGAAGAAATTTTCTCTAAAATTAGATTCTACACTTATCCACAATATAATTGACAAGTCATTACTGTTGGAATTGAGAAAAGTTTAATCTGTACAATTGAGTTTGCTGTACATATATACCTTTATAGTTTATGAGTATAATTTGCGATTTAATGTGATTTCAGTCATAAATCAATTGTAAAAGCTTTTCTCCCTCTTACTCGATTATTTTTATTGCTACCTCATAGCAACTTTCTTTTTCTTATTACCGTATAATTTTAAAAGCTTAACAAACAGCATAAGGAATTACTTTTTATGTTAGAGGTTCATGATAGGGGGATCACGATAATTTCTAGGTGCAAAAGATTTATTATGTGCGGATTTGATGTTGATGATGAAGTGTTAATCCATTCTGACATAGCTTAAAGGGTCTAAAGTTCTTTAAAATTTTTGAGTTTAACTTTCGTGAATGATAATAATGAATAAGAAATCTCACTGGTAACAGGTTAGAAATGATCATGTAGCTATTAGGTTAAAGTGGAAACTAAAACTGTAAGAAAGATTTATGAAGGTCATTGTGAAGTCTGTTCAAAAACAGAAGTCATTGAAAAAATTTGCATTCAACCGGAATATAAGCAAATTTACATTTTAACTCAGCACAACTGTTCCTTTCTACTTATATAGAGTCAATGCACTTAACTTTCACTCACACCACTTCAAAAGCAAGTTCCTTAACTGATAAATGGAAGTATTGTTATCAATTTGAACAATTTTTTTTATCTCATTCAAAACTTTTCCCATGAAAACAAAAAGAAATGTGTATGAAGAAGTAAAAATTGAGCACGTGAAAAAGGGATCCTCTGTATTTCAGTCATTGCCTACGGGTAGGAACAAAAATTCAATTGACAACAATACCAGACATATTTGAGCTTATGTCTGAGTTTTTCAGATGATGTTGGTAGACAGAACTTGAGGTTCTTTTAGAAAAAATCATTTCAAATTAAAATAAGAATTAATTTCTAAATTTATAAATGCTGGACTAAAACCGCATTTACTGCTCAAAACAGTAATTTTCTTAATATGTCAATATTTGCAAACCCTTTAATAACTTATCATATTTTATATGAATAAACATGTCCTGTTATATAAATAATTTTATGTATTTATTGTTTTATGCCTTAACTCTTCATTTCCGGTCATAAAACCACGTTTATTACCGAGTTAAATAAAATATTCAAACCCCCAAAAATAATCCTGCACAATTCATTTTCAATTTTCCTTTATTCTCGCACCTGATGAACTGATTTCTGATTCCCTCTTATTTATTTTGACGGGCTTCTTTCAATAGTTCTAGATAATAATATTTCTTCTCTCATGCCTTGTTGTGTTTATAGATTCGTGAGGATTTATCGCTTCATTACATTGATTATGTCTTAATTAATTTCAAGTGGCCTACTTGCTAAAGTTAAAAAGTTTATATTTAGCACTGATTGAATGGGAAAATGCTGTACATTTCTAAAGACTTGCAATTAATTAGTGCTCAACGGATTTAGATGGAATGAAATGTATGTGAATGTATGGAACTTTTTCCTTGCTTTACAAATAGTAATCCTTTTTGTTTCGCCTCTCCTTGTTTTCTGACATTTTCTGTTTTCTGACATTGTTCATAGATAGGAGTCTACTTTTTCTATAATTGACAGAATTTTTTGGAAATTTGTCTACTTTTTGATCATTTTGATAAGAAAAAAAATTTTATAATTCAATCAGCTTAAATTAGTTCGAAATAAAAGTTTATGACAAGTTTATGCGCTTAAACCCCAAGAATTAGAATACTTCGACACACATAATTTTTTCCGTAAATGAATAGCACTCATTAAAGATATCTATTTAATGCCTACAATATACACATCATACTGGTGATGATGTTATATGGTGAAAATCAAGTATTTAGGGCTTCATTCAGAATCTTCCCTTTTACCAATAAGTGCACTTATCTTATAATTGAAGAGATTTGTGTGGTTTCTATTAGAGAGGGAAAATATGGATGTAAAATTTTTATGACTAAAGCTTTGTTTTTAATTGTAAACAGATATAAATTCTCACATTCAGCTGACACTCGATAAAATGTCACGATGAGTAAATCACACTCATACATTAGTGCCGTAATCTAAACAATAACATCAGAAAACATAAAACAATTTCAGAAACACTTTAGCTGCTAAGTATTGCGTGTTTTTTAGACGTACACTAAAAAGAGTGAATAGGATTGATAACATAGTTATATATGTGACTAAAAAAAGTTGGAAGTATGTGTTTTTATTTTATTTTTGGAACACGATGTAATATGAAATGTAATTTCGTGTTTTATATACTAAAAGTGCGAATAATGATAATAATCTTAAACTTTTACACCAAGGCAATAACGAGAATCGTCATGAAATAAAGATAAACCGCTTATAACATTCACTAAGGCGAGATTAAAGAAAACATTCTGAATCGAATGAATACGTCCGATAAGGATGATAATAGGATGAAATTCTTTAGGCTTCTTCATTGCATGAGCATTTAATATTATTTTTATGTGACTAAATGTTTCTCTCATTCTAAGCATTTTTGCATAATGATTGGCTTATGTTCTCATTTTGGGTTGACTGGATCGCTCATAACTTGAGAATGAGAGTCTGTTTACCGCAAAAAAGAAGAGATTATCTAACTTTGAATGTCAGATGAATGAAATGAACTTAATGTGCACATAATACAGCGAATTATTCATAAAATTTCATTTTAACGATAACCACTAAGAAAAAAAAATTGAAATTTTTATTACCATTTGAAAATTTCTAAATTTTCTCCATAAAAATTTATTTCATTACTTTTCATCTCGAACAACATTTTCTAAGCTCAAACTCGTCGAAAATATTCTATAAATATGAGTAAAATAATCATTGAACAGTACTTACAAATTATAATGAACATCAGCCATGTTGGGTCGATGCTTTAAAGCTGCTATGAGAACTTTCTCAGCCTCCAAATATCGACCGAGTGAACTGAGAATACTTCCTAAATTTCCAAGTGCTGTAAAACAAAGATAAAAAAAGTTCAATTACATAATATCCAAGCATTTTCTACGAAAAACTTATTTTTGTAAATAATTTTATTATCAAAATGAGAAAAATTTTCTTCTTAGCTTTTTTATGCTTCTCATAGTAGAAGTTTCCTTGCGCAGATTTGGGCAAAATTTTTGAAAATGAAATTTTAACATGTTTTACTTATTTCTTATAAAATTTCTAAATTTAAAATGAAACTCAAGTGTTCAAAATTTTAATTAAAAAATCTTCTTCAAAAACCTCATAAAATTCTACTAAAGGACTTCAAGAGAAAATATTATTGCGAAAAACATAATATGAATTGTATAGCTTTTAACATAAATTGAACGAATAAACGAAAGATTTAGATAAATATCGACATTATGTATAGAGTAACTAAAATTTCATCATAAAAATTAATAATTAAATACTACAGGAAATTTCTTAACATTTTTAACAGTAAATGTTTATTAACCCCCGAAAATTGATGAAGAAAAATTGAAAAGAAAGCAAGAAATAATAAAATAAAAAGCAGAAATGAAAATGTTGAATTCAATAAAGGCAATAATAAATTAAAAAGTATGTATAGAGATATATAAATAAGGCAGAAATAGCAAAGCCTTTTACTCATGGTTATTTACGACCATCCACAATGGAAAAAAAACAAAAATTAATAAATGAAACTCTTTTCCACTGATTTTCGTTTTGAGATATCGCATGCGGCATCGTCATATTGTTTAAGCAAAAAAGCATGAAAGTATGAGTCTATGGTGCCAGTATAATTTCCATTAGTTGCTTTCCTTTTTTGGGAGAATGATGGGAGGACGAAAAAGAGCGAGTGGGCGTAAAAGGAAAGAAGAAAGGAATTAAAAGGCAATAAGAGAAAGTGAATGCATAACCTACATAAATCTATTGATTTTCTTTTATTTCTTTTGAGCTTTCCGCGATGACAAGCAACATGAAGAGAGCAAAAACATGCTTGACACTTTCGTCACGAGAACCGGAAAAGGAGGAAGAACATTTTCTTATCACAATAAAGAGATTATTTGAATTTCATTGAAGTTATTTTTGGTCAGCTTCACTGGCCTTTTTTCATTCACTTTAGGAATTTCTCATACTTTTTTGTATTTATCGCATGACAACCATCAAGATTTATAGAAGACATAGTCACTATTGAGTTAAAAATATTTCGTTCGTTCTTTCTTTTAAAATGAACATTTTTTGGGGAACGAATGTTTTAGCACAAGTTCAAAAGTCATGACAATGTTATATGGTCCTTTTGTGAGCCATTTGAAAATGATGATTAATAACTGCGAGCATTTTAATTCCTTTTGTTATGCTTTCTATTGTGGATTTTCAACATGAATCTTTAGCTAATTTTGAGTCGTTTTTATGAGCAAGTGGAAATCAACAATAAATTTAAGGCATGAAAATTATACTCTTGAGTCTATAAATTACAAAAACCTGAGTTACAATTCAAATTTGTTGCTTTTGTCGGTCAGTTATTGTGAGAATTTTATTTTGAATATTATTTTTAAGAAGGATGTTTTGTTTTAATTGGTCGGATTTGATAGCTTGAAGGCCTCTTATCATAAACTATTTAAAAATTTGAAATTATTCTGACTTCGTAAGGACAAGTCAGCCATTCAGAAAAGTATATTCAAAAGATCTCATAACTTCAAGACCAAGAAGACAAAATGCTTTAAAATTCCTTTTTTCATAGAATAATAATACACAGAAAAGCAAGAAAATTCTTTTACGCAACTGTGAAGATCTAAACACATATATCTCTTCCATGCTGAAACATTTCCGCTTAGAATGAAAAGGCGAGAACACATTATCATATTAACCTATCTTGTATCTTATATTTTTAACCCTTTTTATATTCTCGTACATTTCACATTAGTTTAATATTCTATTGAAAATAAGTATCGAGTTGGTGAAATAGAAATTGACTTGAATGGAAAAAGGAATATAACCTAACTAAATAAAGCTCGTTGACGTTCAATGGAATAAAAATTGAATTAAATTGACATGAAATTTTTCCGACAGAAAATTTACTTTTAAAGTCTAATGTGAATGTGAATCGAAAAAAGTTCTTGTTCATCCAAAAGTACATAGAACATGGTTTTTGGTGCTTGTATGGTCTAAGTACATACACGAGCACGAAGCATTAAATTCAAAGATGTGTCAAGAGTGCAATCTCATGTTTGCAATCATGTTATTTCTACCTTTGATTTGAATATTTTTAGCATAAATCTTTGATGTCATGAACATAAATGAACCTCTTGTGTCTGTCAAACCTGAAAATGTAAATTTTTCTGTTCTTCAAAAGATGAAAATAAAGTCTAGAAGAGAATGAAGGAACTTTTTTTGTGGTTTACGACATTTTAGAATTCGAAAAGAAAATTCAAGTTTTTCTTCTTTGGATATTAATTCCTATAAAAAACGACATTAGCATTCAAGATGGAAAATAATATTTGTATGTATTTCATCTACAACTTGCATGTCTGGAATCTTGATACAAGGTTCTTTTCATCAGTAAAATACTATGTGATTTGAAAGCTTATGTCCCTTTCAAAAAATTAAAATCTTTTTACCATTTTTATTCTTTCTTTCCTTTCTTGTTCCTCATTGCTCTCATTTTAAACATAATTTCTGCCTCTTCCCATATTCCATAGGGAGCAAGGCTTTTATATCATTGTAAAGACATTCACATAGAGTATGTGACTGTTGCTAGTACTTTTGCCACAACTTTATAATTTATGCATGTCATGGCAACGCTTTTTCAAGCTTTCTCCTTTATGATAGCATGGAGAAAAAGGGAGCTGGTGAAAAAATGGAGATATGCACAGGAAAAAGGCACATACATCTATGTCGAGGGGTATGCTACTTGTTCATACAGTCGAAAACAACTTTTATTAAATAAGAACCCCGGATTTCTAACCCCTTGTCTCGCAAACCATATAAAAGGAAAATGCACAGAGGAAGAGCGACACAAATCTGATATTGTGTATGAGAAACTCGACCAAACAATAAACAAGAATTTAAAATGAATATATTGCTTTTTCATGAGTGCATGTACGTATAACGGCACAGTGGAAGGGATGTGTATACATAATCAAAAATTATGATCTCTTCTTTTAAAATATTCTTCTTTGAAAATATATAATACAACCATCCACTATTATATTTTGTGACGCACAAGCGCGAATCCGTGTTCACGGTAATGAAACAATATAATATAATGTAAACATAAAGCAAGGAGCATAAAAAAGCTTAAGAAGTTTTAAGAGACACATAAAAAGGAGAAACTAAGAAGAAATAAAGACATAAAAAGTTTAAGATTTTTTTTTCACATCTTAAGGGAAAAATCACTCAACGTACCCATAGAAAGGTGCAAAGGATGCTCATAAAAATTGATAAAATTACAAAACAAATGTCAAAGTAGGCGGTGTTATGAAGAAAGTGTAAAAGTAATGAAACGATATGTAAAAAAGCAACTCATACGTGAGTAATTTTTTTTTCTAAACTCATTTCTCATTAAATAGTTTTCCCCAAAAATGCGCATAACACTTTTCGGCTTCTTACCTTTTGGTGGATTGACATTTATAGCACTACGATACAGACTCTCTTCGTCGTACCAATCACGATTTCTTATCACGGTTTTCAAACTGAATGCACTTAACATAACTATAACACATAAAACGATGGCAATTGATTTAGCATTGCTCCGTTTTTCACTCTTATGTCTCATTCTCACATTATGTTCCAATTTCATTTGTGAATTAATTAGTTTACCTAAACCTAATCCCACTAGCAAACAATATCCAACACTTGGCAAATACAAAATTCTCTCGGCTACGACAAAGCCCACATAGAAAAATACATTTGTTGCCGGTATAAAAGGTAATATGAGTATGGTGAGGGATATAAGAATTGCAGCCGAACTGCTCATTTTAGAATTAGTCTCTTCATTTGTAAAATTATTTAGATTATGAATGGCAGCTTTAGAGATTCGACATGATAAATTTTTTATGCCATCCCTCAATTTTCGCCTATTTATCGGATACACTTTCATTGCCATCGACAATGCAGATGACGATGATGATGATTGTGATGGAATGGACGACGTTGTCGATGATGTTGGTGGAGAATAATTATTATTATCAATTACATATAAATTATTGTTGTTATTATCATTAATGAATTCATTACTATTATTATTATTATTATTGTTATTATTATCATCTTTGTTCATCAAATATACAATATTATTATTGTTTCTGATATATTTCTTCAAAGGCGATAGTGATATACTTTGCTTATGATTAAATTTATTGATTCCACTTTGTTCCAATCCATTCATGACATTGGATGTATCATATGATGGAATAATCGTACTATAATTATAATCATTATAATTCGTTTGATTTGCACTCATTTGATGATAGTTTGAATTATTATTTTTGCATACAAAACAACTATTTTCACTGCTTAATAATTGATTATGTTTTGATGGTGGCCACGTGCTGTCGTTATTATTATTATTCATTAAATTTTCATCATTATTATTGTTATTTAAATTACAAATTCCAACACTGTTATTATTGTTATTATTCACGACGATATTATTATTGTTATTATTATTATTATTATTAATATTATTATTTATGCTATTCACTTGATGCTTTCGCTTTTGATTCGTTCTAACTATTTTTTTGCTTCTGTGACTACTTATCAATATCGGTGGCATTTTTCGAAGTCGTACAATACATTTCAGAATGACAACGCAAAGACTCAAATAAAAGGCGATGGAAATGAAATTACGCGAATCAAAAAATGAGGTAATTCGCGGGATAGCATCCATACCCCAGTCAAAGCTCAAAGTTTGTGGGTAGAGAAGCATGATGAAATTGAATACGGGCAGGTATAAAAATGTATAAAATCGTGTCATTAAAGAGTTGACCCTGGCGGTTGGATTATCGGCTATTGAAAACTGCGTTGTTGGTCCGGGAAGTGATAATCGTAGATGTATTATGGTTAAAGTCACCACTGTCACTATTCCTATGCTCCTTAATTGATGCTGAAATAAAAAAGAAGAAAATTAAAGATGGAAGTTTATGATAATAATGATTTTATTGGAGCATGCTAGGAAAAATCGATATTAAAGCAAACGTCTAATCTCTCAATATGTTGTTTTTACTCCCTCAAATTTTATCTCATTTCCAGTGAGGAATGAAAAAGGAAAGCTGGAAGTATTAATTTTTTTGGGTGGCAAATGTGTAAGAAGCATTTGGTGAGGTTTGATTTATAGACCTGCTTTCTCAGCTTTAACACTCTCAATGAAGAAAGCATTCGAGTTGATTCTAATATATTTTTTTATAACATTCAAATTCATATCAATAAGAAGATGTAGGGTCTTCCTGATATATATACCTCAATATTAATTTTTATATATCCAAACTGTTTCAATACCGAAAAACTTTTCCACAAAAACTGCACGGAAGAAAAACTAAAGAAACCCTTCATCTCCAATATACACTTTTTTGTGTATACAAGAAACATATACATCCTCACACAATTTCCTTCGAACGAGTCTGAAGAGATTGCGTTTGCCTTCGAGAAAAATCTGTAACTGTTCTCCCAGAAAATCAAATCAAAGCAGCTGCAGGGAAATGTAATTGGATGTTGATGGGTTACAAATGTTGCAGAAGAGAATAAACTACTTAGAGATAGCTGTTTTTCACTTCTTTTCCTTTTTTCATACGGCTCGTGGGTTATTGGGAATGGGAAGAAAGACAGACGGAAAGGGGTTAAATTAACGAAAAAAGCTTAGAGGGGAATTTTCTCTCTTACTGTTTTATTTAAGTTGGGCAAAAGGACAAAAAAATATTTATGTATAAACAAAGCAGCTTTTTAAAATCTATACCCAACAAGCTCAATAACATTACGTATATAGTGCCAATGATTCTTCAATCTTTTTACGAGAAATAAAGTACGATAAATTGTACTCATGCAGACACAATTTCTATAAGATTCTACAAGGCATCGTTCTATCACATCTATCTATCTTTTTATTTCTTATTCTCCTCTTTTATATCAGAAGGATCAACAATGCAAAATAAGATAGACATGAGGAATTTTAATAAGGATTTTCGTTACGGTTTCTTGAATTATTTTTATTTTTATGAATTTTCAATAGAAGAAGACTAGTCAGAAATGTTAGTTTTGGCAAAGAAATTGTTTCCGAAGTTTAAATTAAATTATATTAGTAAAAAAAATTAAATTTTTGAAAGACGTTAAAATACAAATAAAATGCGTTAAAGTCTGTCTTTTTCTAAAAAAAAATATTACGAAAAATTAATCTTTGGCATTAGATAATAGACATATTGAAAGGATAAAAAGATGAAGGGTATTTTAACTTTGAACAATACAGATGAATAATTTGCAAAGCATTTCATTTTAATTCATCATAATAATCATGAGATTATTTCAAATCTAGAGATCAAAATTTCTTTTTATATTTTTGAGTATTCTTTAATAGCAAGCATGAGCACGCAATTGTATGTAAGCACTTGAGATTTATAGAGAGATGTGGAAAATTGTAAAATCAAGAGAGCTGAAAAAAGGCGAAAAAGATTTTTAAAGATGAGCACAAAAAATTTAAAAAATAATCCACTCATTAAATTTCTCAACCGAATATAATCTTTGATCTTTTCGAAAGAAGATTTTTCAAAACATAACTTTTTAAAAACCTTTTCTTAGAGTTTGTAGGGGTTTGAATGATGTCTTATTTTTCTTTATTTTGTATTAAAAATGAGAGTTTATTTTTATTTTATCTTGCTTGACTATTAAGTGTGGCATATTAGATATAAATTTTCTTAATATATTTTTAATTAAAAGTTTATCAGTGTTCTGATTGTTCCAAAACTTAAAATTTTAGTAATTTTTAGTGTTTTACAAAATTTTAAAACTCTTTCATTCAGAAACATCGTTTTATTCATCAGTTCCTCATCAATTAAAAGAAACTTGAAAGGCACAAGTAAATTCAGATATCTCTTCCACTATCAAATATATAAAAATATTTTCATAAATAATTCTTGAAGCATCAAAAATGCTCACAATTTTAAATCTTTTTTATGAGATGGAAAAAAATTTCCGAAAGTTCTCGTTAAATATTTTTTAATGAGCATTAAAACCCAGTAAAAGGTTTAAACATTTCCTTCCTACATTAAAGAAAAACTTTAAACTTTTTCCTAACAAATTGTCTCTTAAAGTAAAGCCGTACCCTTTTCACATGTAAAGTCTTATATAATTTCCTAATTAAGGTGCTTATTCTCGAAACCAATTCACATCTAATTCGATCCATATGGTAAAATCCTTACAACATACACACACATACCACATTATATAACCTACATTGCATCTTTTATTTCCTCATTTAGTTACGGAGAGAGAAAGGCGTATGAAATAAATGTATCGTAATAATATAAAGAGAAAAAAGCAAATAGGCTACACACATAAGATTTTTTCTTTATACTTTATATCCCTTCCTGTTATATGCTTGCTACATGCTTTGTTGGTAGGATAATATTTGGATTTTTCAATGCTCTGTATTTTCGAGCTTTAACGTCAACACAGCACAGCTATGTGTGTTTAAATATGAATATGTATCTCAATGTTTGCTCGCCTTGAAATTTATTTACATTTTCTTCCATCATAGATGGGAAACTGAAAAGAATGTACTTAATTGTTCTCATTGTATTCTATGTTTGAATAGAATGTATTCATAAAATACTGGAAATATTAAATTTATTAAATTTCAAAAAAATTAAGGATAAAAAGAATTCTTGGAATTTATTAGCCCACAGAGGATTAAAGCCGTTTCGTTGTGTATTGTGAAATTTTAAAAATATGAAAACTTTTATTATTATTAGATTTAAAATTCATTAAACAACAACTAAGTAGGAAAAGTTATTTATGCACATTTACAAATCTCTAGTTTTCAGGTTATGCTAAAGTTGACATTTACCATGTCAAAATCAACTCATCATCACATTTTTCATTAAACCAACTTGAAAAAAACTTTCAACTATCACAAAAAAATTAATTTCAAACTTTTTCTCGACCAATGTTAACTTTATAGCTTTCATGAAAATTCCATTATTCCAGCATTAATAACTACATTAAACTCCAACCACAAACGGAAATGGTAATAGTAAATTCAAGGATGATAAAAAAAATTCTTAGTCATCTACCATTTATTTACACAATATAGTAACCATCCAACGAAGAAACTCAATGACATGGCACGTTATCAAAAACAGAGAAAAAGTTAATAGTAGTACGATGCTTTTCAAAAAGCTATAAACACGTTATCTATTGCTCGAGGGTATAAACAGCACTAATATACATACATTATCTTTTTGCAGCACTGAATTGTCGTACAAATACTCAACGACAGTTTCTGCTACTGTCTATATATGTACAGTTCTATGTGTCATTTCTTTTATGTGACCAATGGAGTAAACCATAATATTATATACGAATAAGTATATGGGGATGTAGAAATGTATACACATATCGTCATAGCATTTTTGAAACCCTATTATCGCATCTAATGTCTCCATTTAAACACACATTTGTATGTACATATACTGCATTTCATAGCCCACAATATCATCTTTTTGTCGGACATTCGTTTATGGAGATATTCATTTAATCGCATCTTTTAAGGAACTTTTTAAGTGGTGTTGAAGTTGCAGTCCTAATTTAGTCAGTTTGTCTGAATGCTTGGTGTTTTTTTTAATCCATTAAAAACTGGGATTTTCAGGACAACTCTCAAAGATATTAATTCTATTTCACTTCGATATTAAATATCATGCACACTATATATGGATATTATTCTATCATTTTTACAAAAGTCTTTTTTAACTCAACACATAAAGCAGATCGTAAGTGGATGAAAGAGTACGTAAGGAACTGCTCAAAGAAAAATTAATGTATTTTGTTGATGATAACAGAAATAATACATTTTTCATTATTCTCAACCAAATTTGATTACGTTAGAAAGACCCATCTTACAATAATATCGAGATGACTGAGGATGGAACAGATGGGTTAAGGTACAAAAAATGAAATTCAAAGCTTACCTTATCTTTTAAAAATGTGTTGAATCCTTTCAGTATGTCATAAATGATACAGATAACGAGAGCAGTTACTGCAGTTTCTTTGCACAGAACAGCAGCGGAAGCACTTAAAATTGCACCACATAATGCCATCCAGTGTCGCAAATAACATTTTTTACGCCATTGAACGTGCTTTATATATGATAATATAGTTAATATATAAAAATTGCACGCTATTAAATCGGCACGTCCAACAATCCCAGCCACTGCTTCCGTATGAATCGGATGTGAGGCAAAAAGGAGTCCCGATATGACTATACTAATTCCATTTGGTAATAAATGCCTAGCTAACTTAACAACTAATCCGGTTGATAGACAGTGTAGAAGCACATTTATCAGATGATAGCCAAAGGGTTTGAGTCCACCAACAATATGATTTAATTTGTAACTTAGCACGCAC
The DNA here is from genome assembly GCA_963573255.1 of Chironomus tentans. Classification (NCBI taxonomy): domain Eukaryota; kingdom Metazoa; phylum Arthropoda; class Insecta; order Diptera; family Chironomidae; genus Chironomus; species Chironomus tentans. The sequence continues at coordinate 56,014,652 of OY754302.1, read as the reverse complement.
AGGGGTCGATAAGATCCATGCGAGCCGGAATCAACAAGTGGCGTGCCCCAAAAGTCGTTGAATAACAGCTGATACCACGGTTGACTTGCACCCGTCACATCAGGATTGCTCAGTATAGCTCGTCTATAAATGAAAAGAGGAAAAAAGGAGAAAATTAGTGAGCAAAATGAAGGAATGATATGACAGAAATATATTGTTTGGAATGTCTAGTTGTAAGTGCTACAAACGCATTTTTTGGTTAATTACAACTTGACGGTTTTTTTTACCAAATCTTGATGATTATCTTGATGCCATTTGAAGTTTTAATTTCAATTCTTGAGCATCGGAATTTCAAATTTTTAAAAAGCCATTAATACCATCCAAAATGAGTACAAAACTTTGTTTGTTCAGCACAAATCCAGCGCAAAGAATATTAAAATATACTAAAAACTCAATGAAAATTTAATTTGAATTTTCATTCATCCATTCTTTTTTTTTCTTTTGTCGTTTTGCCCTTTAATCTTCTTCATTCTCATTATCACTGCTTTTTTGTGTTTATAGCATTGAATTGTTTGAATGTATGCTTAACTATAGAAGTTATTAGTGTATTGGGAAAAATCAATACACAATAAATTAATGAAATCGAAGACAAATTGTAACGTTGAAAAAATTCATTGAGCCTCATTGAATATAATTAATTAAAGTTATTAATTAGGTGTTAAGATCAGCAAATAAACGATCAGATGTAGATTCTCATAAAATAAATTTCTTCTCGTTACTGACAAAACGACTGGCAATGAAAACGAAGAGAAGAAAAGCAATTGGGAAATCCACAAGCATTAACTTTACGAAGCAAAAATTTTCTGCTTAATCCTCACATTAAGGCATTACGTTTGCAGAAATTATCATTCTTAGAACGAATGTGTATGAGGAAATGAATAAAAAGCGATTTTCATCCCATCTATGTCTGCTTGCTTGCTCGGATTCTATTGGGAATTGTAACAAATTGAAAACAATTAAACCAATTAATTAGTGAATAAATAATTTATTTACAAATATATCACTGTAAATGGAATATAAATGAATACAAAAATTCCACAATTTTTCTCTCTTTTGACATTTAAATCGAATTTGAAAAAGAATCGAGAAAGTTTTAATGAAATTCCTTAAATATCAATTTTTCTTCTAACAACAGCTATTGTGTTACTATTGTATAGTGAAAATGGATATATTTTGTTATTCGGGTATGGTGAGTAGAAATTTCTTCAGTATTAGCACAGTCATGCTTTTCAAAATTCAATCATATTCAAGCGTCGTTTGAGATTCCATTCTTTGGAACTTGATGGTGTTTACTGATATTTAATACGAATTTTTGTGATGTAGTTTCGAGTGGATAGATTGTGTATTGGAGATATAAAGCACAAAAGAGAGCGATATAGAGGATTTACAGCTAATTCTAGAACAACAATTTCAATATATGATTGTTGAATGCTATGGAAGATTTTTATGCTATGAAATGCATGAGCATGTTCAAAAATAGTGGTGTTGGATGATAACATGATGTTTCTTGAACTGCTTTCTTCAAAATAATCTCGAAAATGCAATAATATTTTAACACTTAAAAATCAAAAATGTAGTCTAAAAATCTAAATACAGAATAATAACAAAATCCGTCGAAGAAATTTTTCATAAAGTTCAAGTCTCTAGATATTTTGGGATAGACTTGATATTGAAATTTTTTAATTCTAGACGTTGAGCAAACAGGATGTTTGAATAATTTCCATTCAATTTTTATTGAAGATGTCAAGAAAATCAATATATCTTATCAACAATGATTGAACTGCTTGGTATATCCCTGAAACTTTGATTAGTTATAAAAAAATTGCGGAAAGACGGCCACTTTCTTAGGAAAGTAAAATAATTTAAAAACACACTAGGGTAAATGAGTTTGAAATTTGCGCACTTTTACACTTGCAACTTTCATTTGCTTGAAACTCCTCAACGGATTGACATAAAAATTCGCTAATGGTATTGAAATGTTGGAAATTGTAGAAATTTTCATTTTTCAGTACTAGGTATATTCTATGCTCTATTTAGACAAAGAAAATTGACTTTTAAGTTTGAATGTTGAAATTTGCGCAGAAAATGTTAAAATTTGCGCAAAAAAAATGTTGAAATTTGCGTATTTTTTGATAGCAATCCTTGACATTTTTCACGCAAAAAACAATGTAAACAAACAATTTGTTTACAAATTCGGGCATATAATTGATGTAACTCATTGATTTTTATGAGCCAAATCCATCAGCATTAATTTCAAGCTTGCCAGTTATGCTGAAAGCATCGTTTTTACACGTTTTAATAGAAATTGAAGAGAAATCAAGAATTAAGCTCAAGAATTCAAGAAACGGTTTTTATTCAAGTGTTATTTTCAAGCATATTAAAAGGAACATCTATGTCTGTGTTTTTCGCATCTGTTAAAAATCTTCATTTTTTAAATAAATAAAATCGCATCTTTAAAGCATATTTAATTTATTTCATTTTAAAAATTATTAACTTAATTCATCGATGTAATGCTTGAATCCCAAATAATGAGCATATTCTTGCTGTTTTTCCAATCTTGATGCTTCATACAATTCTTGAGTTTTTGACTTCCATTTTCATAAATTTTTGAATAACTAATATTTCTTGAATATTTCATTTGATTTTCTGGAAGCCTTATTCATCCTTGGCTTCATTTAAGGCTTGAAACAATTTAATTTGGAATGTAAACAATCGATTTTAACAACAAATTTTCCATGGGTTTCTATGTCAAAAAGTGCGCAAATTTCAACATTTTTGGAAAATTTTGCGCAAATTTCAACATTCAAAAACAAGCATTTTTGAAATTGATTTTTAAAGCACTTCCAGTTAGTTTTTTGATAGGAAAAAAATTGAATTATTTTAAGCAACGTACGATCTGCAATTTTGGAAACCAATATGTCAACTAAAGCTACTGGTTATATCCAAAAATTGTATTTTATTATAAAATTTATTTTGTATGGGATTTTATTTTTGGGGATTATTCAGCTTCTTTAAGCCCTAGCGTCATCTAAAATGATGCAGCAACATGTTTGCAACTGATTTGCATAGATTTATCATAGATTGTCTTATCAATTGTTGTTATTTTGGATGAAATTTTAAAATTTTCATTTTCATGTGAGTGCGCAAATTTTAACATTGCGCAAATTTCAAACTCATTTACCCTAATGATAAAGATTTGTTAGATATTCGATTAGATAGCTTTTTTGGAAAGAGAGCACCAGAACCTTCAAATTTGTTTTTTAAATCTCTCTAAAAGTTCCCACAAGATTAGAAGATTAAAATATTTTGCTATAATTCCCAATACATAAATTATACACAATATAATCATAAGGCATTTTAATTCCATCTATTTTCATGCAACCCACAAAAATATCCTAAACCAAAGGAATTTATTCATGTTAGCCATCCCTTTTGTGGTTGCTCAATGAAATATCATCTTTTCTTCAAGTCAATTAGATGCTCATTTGTAACAATCTGACATAGAATGAATTCCTGAGCTGCTTAGCTTCTACTTCTGAATACTTTTAGTAATTTTTTATCCATCATAAAAATCTCGCAGAACAACAAAAGGGAATTTTGAGTACTAAAAAATATACTTCCGCTTTTTTGTATTAAAAATAACAGGAACAAGAACCATGAAATATAATTTTCATACATATGAAAAACTACTTTTTATCCATTTTTCACAAACAGTGTCAAACTAAATGCATAAAAGGCCTTGTTTTCATGAATAAACCTTATGCAGTAGCGAATAACTTTAGTGCCATTAAGCATTCTCCGGAGAGAACAAAAGTTTGCATCACGTTTGGATAATAAACTCCAGCATTACTCGTATATCCTGTACTTAAAATACTTTTTTTTAATTCTCGCATTTCTGCTTTTACTTTGTTTTCATCAGGCACAGAAATATCCTCCACCGTTTATACAAATTTGATAATTTTAAAAGGGAGAAAATGAGAGAGAAATGTAATGAATAGTCTTGTGTATTTTAGAGCATTTTGAATGAATAAACCACAACACAGTAGGAAATATTTTCATTTATTTCCTATAGAATAATAAGAAGAAAGGGGAAAATTATATTTTCATGTTCGGGACACTTAGAGATCTGCAGGAAAAATGAGGAAATTTAAACTTGTTTAAGAAACTTAATTTGTGTGAAAAAACCAAACAATTTCAATTTTTTTCCCCAAATCATGCAAAACCTTATAAATAAGAAAAATATACCACTAATATCAAAATAGCAATTCCGTCAACTCCCTCGCAAACAGGCAATTTTCTAGAATGAAAAATTTTCAATTTAAATCCAGAGAAATTTTCTCTCCCTCATTCTTTATTGTTTATCCAAGACCGTAAAATATGTCTAGTAAATATTCAACTACCCTAGCTGTTAATTTTTGTGTATTAGAGAAGTGAAACTCATTTTATTATTAAACAAATACATTTAAAATTATAGTGCCATAAAGATTACAATATTTACCATTGAAATTATTGAATATTTTACTTAACACGGATTATTCTGTATTTAATATGAAGTATAATTAAATTAAAGTATAAATTCTCTAGAAATAAATGGACAGGCACTTTCCTTAAATGTTCTCAACATAATTAAATTTTTGAGACGTCATATTAATTTTTTGTGTGACTTGAAAAATAATTTTCTTTGTAGCAATGCCCTAACGCTCTGCGTATCATCCCTCCATACAGATATATAAATACACAATGAGCTTATTCATTCTATATACGCGCATCAGGGCGACAAAAACCAAGAACAACGACGAAAAACATGAACGAAAAGAAAAGTGAGAGAAAAAAATAAATTCGTTTTCACTATAAAACCTGTCTCACTTGTTTGTTTTATTTGCTTTCATTATTGTGCAAATGATAGACGGAAAATAAATTAATGACACAAAAGCTCCTTTAACTTTTCGACACCGCTAACTACCGAGGTCGAACGATGATAACATGTATATTCAGTGAGTGGTTGACACTAAGGAAAGAATTGTGAATTTAATGAATAATGAAATTACTGCTTCTGGATGTGGCATGAAAGCGCAGTTTTTTAGTTTGATGGATTTATGAGACTAAATTAAGGTGAAATCAGGAAAGTTGAAATTAAAGTGCAAACATTTATAAAGTAATTCTCTTATAATGAATGTATTTTGAGATTTTAAGAGATTAAGTTTTGAATTCGGAAGTTATTTGAACTCAAGAAATCCATTAAGTTTAAAATTTTAAAAATCTGCTAAACATTCCTTTTTTCCGATTTAATTCCTTACAACTCATCATGAATATAGTCAAACAGACATTTAATAGACGCAATAACTTTACACAAAAAATAATGAAAAACGTAAAAGTGCGAAAAGTGTTTCGTGCTAATGCAGCGATTAAATTATCATAAATAAATGTCCTGTGAAACAGTACAAAGACAAGAGGCAAGAAAAAAATAACAACATTGTTGTCACGGATGAAAATGACATGCTCATAAAAAACAATTTTCACTATTTTGTTTAACACTTAAAAAATAAACATTATCTATTTTTATGTTATTTTTTAAAATTCGGGTGTGAGATACAGAAATAGTTAAAGGCAATTTGATTTCATGCATGTGCAGTTCATGAATTTATTTCGTACAATTTTTCAAATTTTGTCATTTCTAACTTTTGTGTCAAAATTTGTGTTAACATGAATTATATCTGTGTGTCTATTGAAATACTTTTGTGGATGTCTATTTTGTAACATTTTGAGATGAAATAATACATTTGTCATCTCTTTGAGCAGATACTATTCATACTCATTTGAGTTTATAATGCTTTTGTGGGGAATTATTATTCAACTTAACTTGTCATTTATCATTTTCGTTTCCATTTTCTGATGGAATTTTCCAAGAATTGAATTTTAGTGAAGTTGTTTTCGAAGGAGACTTCTGAGAAATTTTCAGTTTATATATTTTGTAATTATAATTTCTTTTTTGTGATAAAAACTAGCCATAGTAATGGTGTTATTAATTATTTGGACATTAAAGAAAAACTTTATTTTTGAATAACTAAGTTGAGTATCAATCAAATCTGTGAACTCAAAAACCACTTAATTAATGATTTCAAAATTATTAAGTGCATGTTCCTGGAAACACTTTAAAAAAATTGACAATTTTTTAAGAAACAAAACTCATTGCTATTAATTTTGACCTTCTTCTTTGGATATCCCGATTGATTTATTGGCTTTTCATTTGAATAATTTATGAAAATTTTCAATTAACGTTTATCCTTTATGGTCCTTTATCAATTGACTCTTTTATTCAGTTCAAGTGATTCTCCTTTCTTTTGAATTCAATATCATGTTTATGGAAGATTTGCACTTTATTTTAATAAAGAAAAGAAAAGAAAAGCTAATCAACCCTTAAAATAACCCACTTAATCTTCTCTTCTGCTTTAATATACAATACACCACAAATGCCAGCTTCTACAAATTGAATATCATCAAATACCTAACACGCTTTGTGATATTTGACATTATCATCAATTTTTGGAAAACTTTTGTAGTATGTAAGTCATTTTGATAGACTGACTTGACTATTTATAGCTTGATGGTCTATTAAAGCTTTTTTGATCTTTAAAACTTTAAATCGTTTAAATTTTGAGCATTTGATAATAAATAATTAAAAAAAATTTAAATTTTTGAAAATCGTTAAAATTCAGTAGCTAAATTCCTTTGGAAAAAATGCGTTCCAGACACTTACTCAGTTCCGTTCCATCCTTATTATAACACACCTTCTCATTCATTCACTCCTACATTATGGATGAATGGAATTAAGCATTCTTTTCTCTATTTTTTTACCATATTTTCGCTTCTTTATTGGAATGAGAAAATAAAATTGAAATGAAACATTCTATAATATGATACGATAGCGTGACCAAATAAATAATTGGTGACGTTTTTTGTCTACCGTGTTTTCATTATTAAATGCTATTAGACTTAATCGCCGTTATTAGGGAATGGAGAATGAAATGAAACGGCAAATGAATTGAATTGGAACATTTTTAATTTAATTGGATGATTTTTAATTTCAAAATTCGATCTCAATGTAATATAATAAATGGATTGAAAGTCTAGCCATTATGGACAATTGACAGTTGACACAATCAGCAATTTTCGGTGGAGAAGATTTAAATTAAATTGAATTTTCAGTTTCTGCTCCCTCATAGTCCCCCGAAAATGTTTCAACTTACCTATCATCATAGACGAAGCCAGCCTTCAATGTGTTGAGATATAACACGAATGCAAGTATACAGCAGCATAAATTTACATAATCCATTCTGAAAATATAGAAAAGAAATAAAATTATGGCATCTCCTTGTTGAGTATGATGTGTACAAACAATTATAAGAGATGGAAAAAAGTTTATTTTTTATGTAAATCTCCCGAAGTATTTTATGAAAATTATGATGATGATGATAAGTATAAAATTTGCTCTCTCTTACTCAATATAAATTTATATGGATAGAAAGAATTTATGTTCATATTATTTTACGTTCACCGTTAGAAAATTGAGGAATCAGTATTTACCGAAAAGCAAGCAAATAAGAGGAAAAAGAAGGAAAATTTCTTAAAATGCAAATTGATATTGATATAAGAGTTATGGACTTATGCAAATTGCAGAGGGAGAATCATACTGCTTTTTGTTTGAACTTTAGTATTTACATCAAAATTCAAATTGCAAAATGCTGTTCTCTTCAGCTTCATTGCTTGTTTACATAATCGTCTTTATCTTAATATTTTATGCATGTTTTTATTCGTCATTTGAATTTCTGAATTTCATTTCTAACAGCTCACTAATCGATTTCATATCAAATATCGTTATAATGTTACTTAGATGTCGACGGATAATGGTGTTAAAGAAGTAAAATATTGAATTTTGATGGTTTAAATTTGAATAATTTTAACAACATTTAGAATTTCAAATTTTTGCCAGGATAATTGAGATTTTGATTGCTTATGTAAGAAAATTATGTTTTAAATTTGAAATTCTTGTAAAAATACTCGAATTATTTTCAAATGAGATCTTAATATTGATAATTATACAGCAGTTACCGAGTTATTTTTGATCCAAGTCCTATTCAAATTATTCAAAATATAAAATATTCATACAAAAATATAGAAATTTCCAATTAAATAATTTTCCATACATGACTTTTTACTTATCGTGAGCAATTTAGAAGAACTTTCAATAAAAAATTATTATTAAACTGTTATAAATGTTAATTTGTTCATTATGAACGCTAATTACATAATGAGTAATTGGAAATTCATGAACTAAAAATACATATCCAATATGTGTGTATGCGATACACTTTATAACGAATCAATCATTATCGATCATTACTATTTGGTTACATTGTTGCAAGCTTTTTTACTGTCGTCTATTAACAATATTTAATGAAAAAATAATACACTTGACTAAATAAACTGTTGAAGTGAGTTTGAAACAGTTGATTTTAATTGACAAAATAAAACGAAGACGATTTGTGCATTTGCTTTGGTGTGTAAATGTTTGATTGTTGTGAATTGTAATTTGCATAATTTTTGGATGAACAAAATGCTTTCTTAATGCCAAAAGATGTAATGACCAGACTCCATTAAAAATTTTCCATGTAAAGTATACCTAAAAGTATTCCAATTGTCTGCTGATTCTGCGAGGTCTAAAAATAAATTTCCAAAAATATCGACTCAAATGTCAAACAGAAGCCATTCCATAAACAAAAGTCTAGAATTTCATTCCTAAGGATATTAAAGATAGATAAAAAAGTTTCAACTTAAACTTTTGATGACATTTAATAAACTGATTTCTCATCATGCAAAATATCATGGCACAAAAGCAGCAACGAGCGATGAGAGTTATGTACATATAATGAGTAATATCCCATAACTATAAATTACTGTATACACAGTGTGAATATAAAAATATCCGTGAAAAAACACATTAATCGATTTTACATATGCTGAACACACAGCCAATGTCGCTGGGGTAAACACAAAAGGGAAATTAGAGTTACATAAAAAATGTTTAGTGCCATCGTACCCAAAAAAAAATGTGGATATAAATGCATTCTAATAAAAATTAATGATCTTAATATCTTTTCCGTTTGAAATGAATGAGCAATTTTACCCATAAAAAATAAACAGAACAGAACACAAAAATACATTTGTTAATTAAAATGATACAATCATTATGGAATTTTTCATTCGATAAATGAGCCCTATACACCCACCGTACAACAATAAAACAATTTTTTCAGTTTCTGTTTCGTCTATGCTATTTGTTTACTTATTTATGGAAGTTAATAAATTTGATTCCATTATTTTTATCACGTAAATATTTTATTATGTAACTGATACAATTACGATTTGTAGTAAGAAACGGAGTGAACTAGCGAATATTATTTTAAATACTTTTCGTCGAAAAAAAAAGTTTATTTCCATTAAATGTTAATTTCTTTTTATGCATAAAAATAAAGGAGTGCAAAACATTATACAGTATAAATTATTCGTTACAAAAAAAGCTTTCAGAGCACTTAGAACTAATTAAAAGATTGTTCAAATAAATTTTTCTTTTTATGTTTGCACATTCAATGTACATAAAATGTATGATGAAAAATGAGTAGATTCTTTTTCCTTCTTCCTTGCTTACTCTATTTCTATCAACATTTGTCACAACGTCGTCTTCGTCGTGATCGTCATCAACGACATCATCGTCATTGATTTACTTTCTAGGAAGATGAGAATGACATGGAAAAGTAGAATTCAATCAAAGTAATTGACGGGGCTCCCGCAGATTATAATCTTTAAAAATCTTTTGGATGGAAGATTATAATCTTTGTAATAGCTTTTGTGGATTGAACAGGTGGTGAGCTTCTTCTAGAGTGAGTTAAGCGTTTTTTTATATTTTGATGATTCTGTGTGTCAGAAAGAATCAAGTGGTCTGAATGATGTTTCAAGATTTGTGCGACTCTGCCTGGAATCATTAACTTATAATTTCAAAAATTACTGCAAGGGAATCTGGAAGTATGTGAGATTCAACCAACACTAAACCCTGCACTATACAACTAAAAATGAAATGGCCCTAGTGAAAATAAGCATTCAATTCTTACGATTCTACACAATATTTTTTTGTGTCTTCTTTCATGCATTAATATTTGCTCACTTTTGTGGGAATGGTAGCAATAGCAATTTGGCTTTGACAAATGATCAAAAAACGTGCAGCCTTTCAGACATCACCATTTGCTCTTATACTTCACATTGTCATCTATTCACATCGATATTGCTTGCGATATTTTTTATTGTAAGTTGAAGAAATATTAAATTAGATTTCAATTTAATTTTATTTTCACAAATTTTTCTTTATCAACACCCCAGAATCTTGGCCCACAAGAACATGTAGTATACAACAATAATAAAAAAGAGCTGAGAGGAAAAAAAAAGTTTTGGGCTTATATGTTAGCACTTGTATTGTGGAAAAAAAGATTTTTATTGCCAAATAGTTTTTTCTTCTCTTTTAAAAAAAATACTGGAAAATTCACACTTCCTATTTGTGAAAGTTCTTACAATTGAATTAAACCTTATACACCATCAAAACTTACGGAAAATTTTTGCTTAAAGTTTTTTTTCTCTTTTTTCGTGAAGGATATACTACTTAAAGATATAAAAAAGTGTCTTCTTTTAGTTCATGACTTTTTGTCAGATGTTCCATAAACTTTTCTCTCTCCCTCGCCTTGAAAAAAGGTGGCAAAGTGAAATTTAACATCGCAAGACAACATTTTGTAGAGAATTTTTATTTAATATTCTTTCAACTAGAAAATGGGTGTCTTAAAATATACATAGTGATAGTTTAAATAAAAAGTTCATGATCTTTAGAAATGTGTCGGTTTATTTAGGACATTTTTAGATTCCCAAAAAATAAAATTTAAGAGAAAATGAGAATAAGAAATACTTTGTACCTGAAGCTAGAGTTTTTAATTTTCTAAAATTACTGATTTTACTTATTTTAATCATTGTGTCTTAAAATTTACAGAATAACAGATATTTTTTACTGTTTTTGCTAAGAAATGATATTTAAAACTTGAATAATTAGATTTATCATACAGACATGACATTATGCTCACAAATCTATTCAGTATACAATGCTCAAAATTAATATTAATAGCAAACTTTTCCCTCTAAATACTCTTAACTTTCTCGTACAGAATCTTAACAATACACATTTCAGCTCCATGTCTTTGAACCCAAGAACTTTAAAGCTTTTACATTTCTCATAAAGCTTTTCTTTTTTATAAATGGATGTTGAATCTTCTAAAAAGAATCCATATGTATCGCATAACACGCAAACTATTGTAGTGCAAAAATGAGATTACAAGAAGGGAAGAAATATGAACATCCTTATAGGACAGCTTTTATCCGTCTTTGCAATTTACAATAGAAAATAATGTGTGTATGTGTTATTGAAACAAAATATGAAAATTTTCCATCCACATCCAACTATTAATAATAAAAGGACTGAAAAATACGAGTCATTTGAAAAAAGAAACTTTTTTCCTTTACGCATGTTGCCTTTAATGTCTTTTCGGATATCAAAGAAACTTCTTGTTGAAAGATATAACATGAACGTATATGTGACACTGTAAGATTTTTGTATATTACATTTTTAACAAAAAATTTGCCAAACTAACATTCCAGTTGGCCTCATTTTGTCCCACAAATTTTGAAGTCAAAATATTTGAAACTTAATCAACACTGACCATTTAGAATTTTCTATAGGTAATTTATCACAAAGAAATATGAATCTATTAACTTTTATTCTTGATTTACTCTAAATGTCACGTACTCATGTTACAGTTGATTGAGTTGAAATTTAACAGAATCATTTGCCGACTAATTTCATTAACTCGAATTTTGGTTGACAATATAATGAAGGAAATTTGCTTAATATATAATTTTATGTTCCAAAAATCCAAAATAAGCAAATTCATAGTTTTAAAAAGTAATTGAATAGATTCCCAGAATTCTTGCACATAATAAAACTTAATCGGCAAATATTTCATTTTGATGAGAATGCAAAACTGTTTGAAGTCTGTAGAAAACAGGAAATATCAAGAAAAGTTTCATCAGAGGAAAAATTAGAGTCAACAATTTTTTATGCAGAAACTGCGCTTTAAATGTCAACTCGAGTATTTTTACCATCCTATCTCGTTTTTATTTAGTATTTCTCCTACCATCTTTCCTGCTTTTATAGTAAATGCTCAAATATAGCGCTATTCGTAAACTGTATACATACATAAGATTAAATTTTGCGTAAATATCATAAAGCGATTTCCATAAATTTGAGCGCTACATTTTTTCTACATCAATTCGCTTTCTTTTGCTATTTTTTCATCAACCCAATTTCATAACATGAGCACAGAAACACAGCAGATAGAGAAAGAGATAGAGTGGAAAAATATTTCACGTTGATGACAAAAATATCATTTTATTTTTATATTGGTCGAAGAAGAGCAAAAATTCCACAATATAATTTACCTCAATTTCTCCCGTGGTTGTGCAATTTTACGAGCGTTTTTCATTGTTGCAAAAATGTTAATACTTTCATCACTTATAAGTTGGGTAGGATGCTATGTGTATGTATGTGATAAAGCAATAGAAATAGGAATTGTAAAAAAATTTATGTGTGTAATTTAAAGACTGTATTAGGGATGAATATCACCAATATCTTTCGTTATTCTAGTGAAAAAGATGCTGTTAGTCCACGTTATTATCATAAAAACTAATCCCCTTGCTACTGCACTTTTCTTTTTTTCATAATAATAACTTTTAATCTTCTATCTCTGTCGTCTCTGATCTGGAATCTTTATTTTCTCTTATTTTCGTGTTCACTGCTACTCGTAAATGTTTGTGTCACACGCTCATAACTCTTTTCATGAACATTTAATTACTTTTATCAATTTCACTCTTATTCCATTTTGCAACACATAAACATATCTTCACTATCTTTATTCACATTTATTTCTGGCTCAGCTCCTTCATTTATTTCCTTTTCTCTCTTTTCGTTCTTTTAATGCTATTATTTTTTTAGATTCTTGCCTTGGAATTTAATTAACAAAATTGATTTTTTTTCTGCTATGCCATTTTCACATTGTCTTTCTTTTGTTCCGTCGCGCAATGTCTCAAAGCGATAAAAACTGAAAAATATTCCTTGTCTTTTTCAGTTTTTTGAATGAAAAATGGTTTCGAGGAGATTTAGACAAATATTTTCATTCTTTATAAATATTTCTATGTCTAATCAAACTATACACAATTTAGCATATTTATATACCCTAAACCTCAAAATTTCACAATACTTTTATTCCGTCTACCTCAAGTTTTCCATCAAATTAAAAAAAATCCATTCTGTTCTAAATTTTCACAAGTTCAATTCTACTATATGTGTATATAGTTTAATATTAACACGCGCACTAACCAAATCGTTTCATTGTTATCACAACGAAATATTTTCACTGACTAACCTATGCAACAATAAGTGCTGTTGATTGACATTGAAAGGAATCCTGGAAAGATTTCTATGGAAAATTTGTCGACAATCGACACAGGATGAAGGAGATGATTTTTTGTACACAACATAAAACTTCCAGTATGATGGGAAATTTCCATTGCGCATTTGAATGCAATATGAAGTTTTTTGATTTTGCAAAAGGCCAATTCCATGGATTATGTGATGTTGTGAAGAAAATTGTTTGAAATAAGACGAGGGTGAAAAATTTTACAAGGAAAATAGATTTTTGTTTGAATATAATTTTATTTTATGTCTTTTCCTTTAAATGGGGAAAGATTTTTGAGATGGACAAATTGTGATATGATGTTTTTCTTCTTCTTTTATTTGCAATTTGTAAAACATTTCGTATGATGAATCATGTTATGGGTGACTCACATGACATGCTGCTGTTTTTTTAAAACCTAAATGAATGTAATTTTGTTATTTTTGACAAAGATGTGTATAAATTTGTTTATTCATGGATGTATAAATTTTTTTGAAACATTTAATTTTATTTGATGGAGTTTTTTTTTGTTGTTGTTTGAGTTGAATCATTATGCTGCAATTCAGCATGAGTAGATTTTTAACTCTAATTCTGTAAATGATATTCCATAAATACTAAATTGCCTATTTTCCAAATCATCCAAGATTTATTTGACTATTGTCAATTGGTTGCTAAGTTGGTAATAGTATAAATCTATTTTTGTAATTATTGGTCTTCTGTTTTCTGTTTGTAATCCAAACACACAATTGATTCAAGTATTTTTAGCTATTTATATAGTATCTATCAATGTTATTAAACTTTTTGTTTTCCACAGAATTTGCTTACCAAAATGACATGTTTAGATCCAAAAATAAAACGTTTAGAATGTCTGAAATGTCAGTCTAAATCACTAGATAAAAATAAAATAAACAAAACTTTCTTTGTGTACACCTACACCATAGACTGCTGAAAGTTTTTAAACAGAATCAAGGTATTCAGCTAATAATGTTTTAGATTCAATCGTTTTCTGTCGATTCTGAAATTTAACAGAATGGCTCAATTAATGTCCATATTTAACCCCATTTTTACAGCAGACACGAGCCTCAAATACTCAACGATATATTTTTTCGATCAGATCGCAAATGAACTTCCTTTAGGGAATATTAGAGTTCATGTCAAATCCACTGGGATCTTTATATTCAAATTCTTTTCTCACTGAATACAAATTCGAAAAAATATTCAGTTGCAAAATAAAATAAAGAAGATTGAAATAGGAGAGATCTATTGGCACAAAATGGTACATATACATATACATTTTTTATTGGAAACTTCACTACCTCAAGAGACACATAAATTGCTTTTTTCAAACCATGTCACAGCATGATATAAAAAATTACAATATGTTTTGTTCTTACGAATATACTGAAATCATAAAATTTACGCAAACAAATTTTCGTACATAGTCTCTCTGCTTTACAATTTTCTGTTTTATTTTTATTATTTTCTTTTATTTTTATATTTTTTATTTTATTTAATACCATCCCCAACTGCGAAAGAAAAGGCAAAAATGACACTATGCTTGCATGATTCTAATACAATTTATAAATATGTATTGAGGTGATGTTTTTATTTTGGAATTCGCTCCTTATTGACTTCATCGTGTGCTTCCGCCGTTTTATTATGCTTTTATATTTATCGCGTTTTGCCACCTACTCACCGCCACCTTTTGATGTCAAATTGTTTTGCAACTTAAATTTGATTTCATTTTTATTTTAATATTTTTTCACTCGAGTATCAATTTGCTTACTGACGTTTTACAATGTTATATTGATGTACAATTGAGTGAAAATATTGTTGCAATTGAAATTACTTTGCTTGCCTCCTCACAGTTGTTTAATGAAAAAATAATGCTAAAGCTATTTAATATTTTAATTAATTAAATATTTCCATTTATTGCAGACAATCAACTGAAAGTTTCATTACATATAGGGTTTCTGAAAAATGACTTTTTTTAAAAAAATACGGCCGTTTCCTTTTTTTACAAAAAACCAGCCGTTAACGGAACCGTTTTTTCAATGGTACTAAAATCTTGTTTTAAGCAAAATTTTTAAAAAATTTTCTTTTAAGTAAAATTCAGGAAAACAACCTTATTAGAAACCTTTTTCTGTCAATTTTATCTAAACTTCAATGCTTTATAAGTATTTTGTTTTTCCCTTGATTCATTATGTACAACATGAGAAAGCATGAAAACAATAATAATCAAAAAACACGCGTTGAGTTACTGTAAAACTTAAATTTTAGACTAAGCGGTGCGTTGGGGTTCTGTTTAGTTTAAGTACGGTCACTCCATTCAACTACCTTCAGGTCTTCGTAAGTGAATGCCTTAGTCACAAATTGTGACATTTTCTATTAGTATATAATAAATAATTTTGATCAACATGCCTGTCAGCATAACTATCATCTAGCTCACAAGCAGAATTACCTCAAATTATTCAAAATAAAGTCTAAATTAGACAATCTTGTTTCACTTTTATGAAGCTAAATTGTTTTCTGCTGTCTTTACTGTCTCACAAAACAGTATCCACTGTTTTCACATTTGCCAAAACCAGACAAAACAAGCTTAATTAAAATTCAAAAGTTACCGATTTGCGGAATCTCTACAGACAACGTGAAGCCCGTGATTGAATAAATTCATTTATTTGCACTTCTAACACGAGCAAGCAACATTGGCAGCAGTAAGCTATCTGAGGTATAGAGAAATATTGAAAATACTAACTGATTTCGGAATATAATTTAATTTTTGTTTATTTATGGAATGTTCTTTGAATTTTTCTGATTAAAACTCAGTAAATAATTGACTTTAATTGAAATATTGTTCAAACATATTTTCGATTTTTCCAGTTTACCTCAAAAATTCAATATTTGATTTATGTATTTGTACGTGAATATTAATTATATTTGCAATTTGCAAATTGATGTGAAGTGAATCATAAATTATGATTCATAATTCCACGTTCATAAATAGTGTTTGTATATGAGTGAGAATGAACATGTGATGAAAAATGGTCATAAAGATTCCTCGATGAAGATTTTTTTTCGGGGTGATGATAATAAAATCAATTTATTGCTATCTCCCCTTATACATGCACACCATTTCAAATGATTTTTTGAGGGGTGCCAAAAAAGTATTTTCTCTCTAAAATGTGGATAAACATGCATAAGTGATTCTGTAAAATGAGTTTTCTAGTAGTGTACAAAAAGTATATGAAATAAAGAAGAAGGCAAGCACGAAAAGATGTGTGAAATAGTATTCTGGATAAACCATTTCAGTCGGTATTATCATAAATCAATTTTTTAATTTTGGAAATTTGTGTGGAACAGCAACTTAATGGGGAAAATATCGAGCGTGAACATTTTCTTCCTTATTTTTCTCAGTCCTTATCAGATTGATATTAAAAATACTCATTTCATGTTTCGTCATCAACCGATCATAAATTTTTAAACGCTTTTTTCTTGTTTTAAAATTTGATAAACTCTTGTTAAATTTGAGTCCTAAAAAATTGAGAAAGTTCGCAGCATTGTATGAAGGTATATATAGGAAATATTTCAAATATTAATGCTAATAATTGCTAATAATAATTAGCAAATTCACTAACGTTAGGGCTGCTAAGAGCTTTGTAAAAATTAAAAAACTATTATTGTGTCTTAAACAAGATCAACAACATTTCTGGATGGAACTATATCAATAAATAAAAGCGTGTTCCGTTTTAGTTGTCAATTAAATTAGACTTAATTTAAGTTTTATACAGTTTGGTATTAATTTTAAAACTTCTATTGCAGAAATTAAACTTCTAAATACTAATATTCTCTTGATAGTAACAATGAATGTGATTTATATTATTCACATTTTGAAGTAGTAAAAAATTACACGCATATGCTTTTTTCATTCTCTTTTTACCAACTATATTACTATTAGATTTTGCGTTTACACTCTACCAACATACATCCATATGAATATACAACACCCCAAGGATTATGGATCAAGTGGTCTTCCGTTGAACCGAAAAATATTTAAATTTTGCCGCAACTTTCTTCGGATTTATTTTCGAATTTTTCGAAAACTGAATTTTTTGTAAATCTCAAAAATGAACACTTTTGAGACAAATTTGTTAATAATTAAGTGTTTAATCAGCATTATCAAACTATAAAGCATGTTTTACAATTAATTAGGCTTTACTTATCCCTCAAATAAGCGATAAATTTGCAAACAAAATTTTTTTCCAAAAAATGTAAACAAGTTTGTTTTGTTTACAATCAAAAATTTTGTGAAACAAAATCTTTTAATTTCTTCTTTATATGGACAAAACGAAGACTAATCTAAGTAAATTAACTTCAAACATAATGAATTTGAACCATTAAAATGAGTTGAAAGCTGTAAATACAAGAAATTGTAAAATTTTGTAACGTACAAAAAAAACTTCGAAATTTTTTCCCGCACTAACTCATTCAAAAAAAAGTGATTGAAAATTCGAACTCGAATTTTCAATCACCATCCATAATCCTTGGACAACACCAAAAAGAAAGAATCTGAAAATTGTTATAAAGTATATTAAACCTGAGGCTAGGTAAAAAGGTGTAAAAATAAGAATTTTCAAATGAAAGAAGATTTGCATACATTCATTTTCATGTAAGTGAAAAAGACAATATTGGAAAAGAATGTGGAAGAGAAAGAACAGAGCAAGAGATATAACAAGTTGATGTGTATGAGGAAAAGGTGTATGTTTATATATGTGGGACACTTTGATTTTCTTCATAAGCTCTTGATTGAATTTAATATGAAGCTTTTTAACAAATTTATGTGCAATATAAAATGAAAAGGAATGCTTGAGATTTTTTTCCTCCATCCATGGAGAAATTTTTTATGTTCTACAGTCATGAATGTAGAATGAGTTGATTATACGAGTTTATCTGAAAGTTATGCATAAAAATATTCTCTGAAAAGTGGATAATTAAATAATGAAAGTAAAATTTTTTATTCATTTAGTATAAAATTGCATGGAAGCTTTATTAGTTTTACATTTCTTTCTTCTAGTAGTTTATAATAATATTTCATAATCATAATAAAATTTTTAATGAAAAATAACAAAATTTATAAATTCAATTTGTCATAAAAAAAATCAGTTAATGCTTTCGTTTATATATAGATGCTTCTAAATAGTTGCACAGAAAATTATTTTTCTATCTTCCAGAAAAATGAAAATCATTCGTTTAATGATTGGATGTTTGGAGCAGTTTGGAGGTCAAATACAAAATTATAAATGAGTAGATGTTTACTTCACACTTCATTTGAGTGCGGAAACTTTATATTAATTTTTAATAAACAACAAATTTTCTCTTATTTAAAATTTTTCCCCCTTATTTTCCTCATTCAAATTCAATTTCCTATATTTATGCAAAAATAAAGTAATGGAAGTTAATATATTAATAAATTTTTCCTATAATTGATATAAATAATAGGTGATGAAAGCTTAAATGTCCTTCAATTAACAACCATTAATTATGTGGTTCT
This sequence comes from Chironomus tentans, assembly GCA_963573255.1. Classification (NCBI taxonomy): domain Eukaryota; kingdom Metazoa; phylum Arthropoda; class Insecta; order Diptera; family Chironomidae; genus Chironomus; species Chironomus tentans. Next base: position 55,995,464 of record OY754302.1, on the reverse strand, counting down.
AAAAATTCAACCTTAACTAGGCCTGTTCAGCTTGTTAAAAAGATGAAATTTGCATTCATACTTTGATAATCATTTTTGCGCAATTATGGAGGAATTCCTGGAAAATTTTACTAGTTATTTCCAAAAGTAAAGCTTTAGAAAAAGGTTCTTATTATCATCCAAAGTAAATAATTTTGATGGAAATCTATCTTTGAATTTAACTACTTTAACGTTGATGTTATACTTTGAATTTTAACACCAAAAATTTTCACTAAAACTCCATTCAAGATTTTTGATATTCCTTAAAATTGTTTGTTGTATAATAAAATTCAATAAAATTTGGAATAGGGTAAACACTTTTGAAATTTGCACACTTTTGCACATGAAAATTTCATTTGCTTGGAACTTTTCATCAGATTATTGTTAAGACTCGCAAGTGGTCTTGAATTGTTGGAAATTGTAGAAATTTTCATTTTCAATTACTTCTTGGAAGTAATAATGCGTTTGAAGGGAGATATCCGATTTTTAATTTTCACTTTTGAAATTTGCGCAGAAACTTTTAAAATTTGCGCAAAAAACTTTTGAAATTTGCACACTTTTTTGATAGCAACCCTTGACATTTTTGAAGCAAAAATTATGTAAACAAACAATTTGTTTACAATTTTTGGTAAAAACAAATAATGTTTTCTGTGAATAAATCCATCGGCATCAATTTCAAGCACAACGTTTCATACTTTTTAAACATTTTCCGAAAAAATTAAGACACAAAAAAGTCAAGAATCAAGAAAATAAATCAAGAATAATCTATTTCAAGAAAATGGATCCAGGGAATTTCCACAAAAGAAAAATGAAGCTCTTGGAATAAAGATTCAGATTCTACGTTATTTATCCTGTTCAAAAAACATCCTTCTAATAAAAATAAAGCAATTTCTGAATTTTAAGTTATGCATTTTTATTTTATTTTGTTCTATAAATTAAAGCGCATATCTCCTAGAAAATTAAGACAAGCATAAATCTTAGGTGAAGAGCAAAGTCGTGCAGTTTTCAAATCTTGATGATCTTGATTTATACAGTTCTTGCTTTTTTGGACCTTGATTTTTCTTCTGTTTTCAACGGAAATTTTTATTTTATAATACATTTTGAATTTCCGGAAGCTTGATTCTACTATGTTCTTGATTCTTCTTTATTTCAGGCTTAAAACATTCCACATTCAAATGTAAACAATTAATTTTATAAACAAATTTTTCAATGTTTCCTAAGACAAAAAAGTGTGCAAATTTCAAAAGTTTTGGAAAAATTTTGCGCAAATTTTAAAAGTGAAAAACAAGCATTTTTGAAATCGATATTTAAAGCACTTCCTATTATCTTTTTGCAAAATGAATATTTTGATAATTTTAAAGAACATAAGATATGCATTTTTTGATTTCAAAATGTTAAATAAAGCTGTCGGTTATGCCTTAAAACTTAATCTTAAAAAAATCTTCGTTTTGTATGGGATTTTGTTTTTTGGACATTTCAAGCTTCTTGAAGCCTTAATCTCATTCAAAATGATGCAAAAAGATGTGCGCCACAGTTTTTCATAGATCTAGCTTCAGTTCATTTATTATTAATAAGGATTATGAATAAAATTTTAGAAAATTCATTTTCATTTGAGTGTGCAAATTTCAAAAGTGTGCAAATTTCAAAAGTGTTTACCCTACTTCGGTAAATACTTGAATAAAATTCCACAATTTAGTAATTAGTCAATTGATTATAATTAGGCAAGTTTACTCAAGGCTTTTAAGTTCAGATATTTCAAAAATTAGTTATAATTATATTTCTTGAAATCAAGATATTATTAATGAAAGCAATTTTTGGAGTATCTGACCTTGCAAGGCATTTTCTATTTCCAGCCTTAAATTATTTCCGAATCAGCACAAAAATCTTCAAAATGGATTGTTAAGTTGCCACATTTTTAACTAAAGGATAACAGTGTACATAAGTTGAAGAGTTGTTGACTAAATTAAGTATAAAAAGGATTAAGCAAAATTTGATGCAATTTGATGAATATCGTGAGATTTTTGCACTGATGGAATTAAATTCTTCATTCAAAATTCTTCAAAACAAGGCCCATATCGATACTAGGTGCAAAAGTTAATAAATCTCAAAAACGTGTAAATGATAAAGAACAGAGAAATTATTTTAAAATTCATGAGAAATTTTTCATTTATAGAAAAACTCAATGAAATGTTTCAGTCAATAAAAAAACTTTTTCTCTCGTTTCTATTTTCGTGTTGAGTTGCATTTAAAAGAAATTAGGAAATTTATTTTTATATGTAAAGTTCTTTTTTGTTTATTTTGTTTTTGCAGACATTGAATTTGACCTACATTAAATTTTGTATTTTCTTTAAATAATGTGAATGTGGCATGTGTTTGACAATTTCTTCTTGTCAAGTTTTCAAAAAATTTTAGTTGGTGTAGTTCACTAGAAAGGATTAATCACTATTCTCTTCATTCTGAGGCATTTATGGACAGTTTCACATTCTTTCTAATTAAAAGTGAAGGATCATGCAAATTGAGTCCAAAATTCACTTTTTGTCAAAAGTCAGTATTCATCTCATCTGTTTCTAAAAATTTAATAAAAAGTCACCATAAAACTTTATTTAATTTTAATTTTGAAAATTCTTGAAATGACGTTTATAAGTAAAATATAAAAAAAAACGTTTGTCAGAATGCTTGTGGGCAAAGTTTTTATTTTCAAATTCCCTGGACATTTGCGTGATTATACAACTGCAAGTTTTGGTAAAATGAGAAAAAAACATTAAAATTAAATTTATTGGCACTGCGGTTCTTAAACTTTCACTTTGTTTTTCATCAATCAGCAAATGAGCCCCCACAGATACATCCTAACGTCAATAAAATTGTGTTTAATACGTAAACAACACATTTATTTTAATACTTTCATAGCTGATTTGTCCATTTTAGCAAAATAATAAGCATCTTTATTTGTTTTTATTATGCCACATTCATTTCATTGCGCAATGTAATTTAAATGTATTTATTAATAGAGTCGATGATATAGGTAGATTAAGACATATCTTACTATAGAAATAACGATTGATCGAGATGATTAATATTTTTGTTTTCCATTTCCTTCTCACTTCCTCACTTCTTCTCTCTATCACTCTCGATCAGTTGATTGATTTGTTAGAAAAGATCAAAACATAAATTGTAACGTAATCAAATAAAAGGGAAGATAAAATGATGATAATAAAAAAAGTATAAAAAGCAACCGTTTATCCGAAGAGCTTCTCGAAGCATGGAGCACAGAAAGGTTTATCATTTTGTTCTTTGAATGTACCTGATAAAAAAAGAAATAAACAATAAAAATATTTTTCATATTAAATCAATTCGTTATCAAGTTTGATAAGACCAAAAATAAACAAAATTATTCACCTTTATTTAATTGCTTCAGACAGAACGCACAAACGAAATGTTCGGGATGAAATTTGCGGAACATTGCTGTTATACAGCGACCAGTAATTGGCTTGGAACATCCGGCACACAATGAGCCACGTTTTGCATGATAATGTGTTTCACAATATGGCATTCCTTCGTGGTCGAAAAATGAGCCACCATAAAATGGTTGACGGCAATCCTATTTTTTCAATAAATTGACGATAATGATCATAAACAAAAGAGAGGAAAATGTATTATCAAAATTATATTTTAATATCAATTTAAAATGTCTAAAATCTACAAGACACATATATCGTGACACAAAATAACTAACAAACAGATCAATATTATGCAAATTGATTGTAATGACTTGTGTAAATAATTTGAACAAATCTCTTGAGCATCTCAGACTAGACGAAAGATATAATTTCAATTAGTTTGTACTTAAAGTCTAAATATAATAGGGGTTATGAATGCTTATAAGATATTTGGGAGCTTTGTTCGCCTACTTGCACCCTGTCTTATTAAATTTATATGTACTCCGAATATCCGAAAAAATTCTAATTTGTGAATCCCCAAATTCAATTATTCATGAGAATGTTCATACAATAATATTCAAGTAAGCAAGCAGACCCAGAGAAATAAAATTTATTGAAAAATATAAACATAAGACGAACGAGTTTCCTTTAGCAATAACTTCCTGTCATTACTCTCCAAGTCAATTGGAAAATCATTTAAATTTATCAAAACATTTGATGTACGAACACCAGTTCCTTTAAGGCGTTGATTTTTTTATTGATTATGACTTGCAATAAACATCAGCTATAAATTTAGTTAAAAGGCAGACGCACACAGACACGAGCGAATAATATATGAAGTAATCATAAAAGCTACAGATTTTTTGGGTGGGATTTATTAAAATTTATTTCTTCTTTATCTCTCAAAAATAACATTTTTCTTTTTTCTCCTTTCTTCTTGCCGCAACAAGTCTTGAGACAGTTTTTTCTATAAATAATTCACACGCTTAATGATAATATACATAAATTATAACATCCGATAATATATGTATGCAGACGATATACGTTCTCCTCTTTTTAATATTATTACTTTATTTTTTATTTTTTAGAACAACGAAAAATGAAGATGAATTGAAAAAAATTATTTTTATAAAGCTATAGAAAGCGGGAAGGTAGGTGCATTTTTCTCCTCTTATTTATTTCTGCAATACAAGTTTATTTATTTTTTTATTCTACCATTGACATTCAGACTAAATATAATGTCAGCTTTAGCTTTTGATTCTGTACCTTTTTACTGTTTGTAGTTACTTTTTTAACTAGTGATAACACAAAGTTTATAAAGTCTCATTAAAACATTGAAATGTAAGACCAATTTTGTAATTTTTTAAGATTTTTGTTTCTTCATAAAATTTATATTATGTCGTTACTCGTAAATGCTTTAACGATAAGATCTGTTGTGTGTATGAACAATTTTTCCCTTAAATCATAAAAGCCGTCCGTACATTAAATCATTCTTTGTCGAATTTATTTTTTTCGCAAATGATGGAATAACTTGTTTTGTTTAATTAACTAATTCTGATTAAGTAATTAAGTAATTCTGTTAATTGGAGTGGACTAAATTTTTAAGTAATGAAAGCTTAATTTTATTAGATTTTGTTTTGATCCGAGTTTTATTTAAGTTAAAAATTGATATGTTTATTATAGATGAGGAGAGTGAGTTGTGAAATCACTGTGAATTTAGAATAATGTATATAATAACTTAATAATTCTAGATATTTCGAGAATTTTTTTCTTAAATAAAAACATTAATATTGCATTAAATTTTTAGAAATATTCAGATATAATATAAAAATGTAAGAATTTCTTAGACATAATACACAAACTTGAGACTACTCAAGCTTCTTATTTGATAATTTATCGGTCCTAATAATCATAAATCAACAAAATTGATGGCTCATGCAGTTACGAGTTTGTAATGAATTTAAAAAAAGATATTTTAGATATTAAAAATTCATCCATTAAAATATGTATATCAATTCACATCAGAAACGCTGACAACATCCATATAATTTCTCATTTTAAATGAACTGAATAAAAATGTGCAAAAAGTAGAAGAATGTTGATTATTTTTTAAGAAAATCAAAAAACTTTGACTTCACAATTCACAAGTGATCTAATAAAAATAAGATAAAATTGCACGTTCCCGTTGAAATATAATCTCATAATAAACAGCATCAATCAGCCAAAAATAGACAGCCAGACCAAATAAAAAAAATTAATTAATGAGACAAATACATCCACGTAATTCCTCCCTAAACGACAAAATACGCAATTAAAAATGAAAAATAATTTGTCATGTCATGAGAGATTGTTAAATATTTTTTTGTAAATCTATTAAATAGTTTTCTTAGAATTTTCATTCCATAAAGAAGCATCGCGCTATTTTTTGACATTGTGATGATATAAATGGAAATGGAGTTTTAAAAATTTTGCCGCCACAAAACAATAGTGTAAATGTAAATGTTTTAATCACCATTGTGAGCTGTTTAAAATCCCATCGACGAGAATGTGTGTGCATGCATGATGTCAACAAGTTGACAAAATCAATTTTCATTTACATTTGTAACACACTATTATCTGTATTTTTCTATTTTTATTATGCATCATAAAGCTATAAATTTTTCGATTTTAAAATATCTTTAACAAGTTATTGCATCATCGCTGAATGATTTTTTTTACAGAATGAAAGATAAAATTGTTTTTAATAAATTTCGTATTTTTCTTGTTTATTCATTAAAATGTTTCAAGATTTTTTTAAATTAAAAATAAAACAACAACAATTTTTTATCTTTAAATCAAAACAAAAATTAATTTATAATAATAATTTTTTGGGGAACTTTATGAGGAGCGATTTTCAGAAGAAATGTGGCCTGTGTTTGTGTGTTTGTGTAATGAATTTATTATCTTTTTTGTACAATTTTTTAATATGGGCTCTTCTTAATCATCCTCATCGACACCAACACATTTTGGACAAACGGGTTTACCTTCCATCGCATAGAACGATTTTCCAGTCACTGCTTCCTTACAATCCTAAATATTTACAGATATTTACAAAATGGGTATAGAGATTTTGAATATTTTGCAAACGACGGTGGTTTTTCGACAGAATTGAAAATTGGTTTTTGATTAAATTTCAGAATTCTGATTGAATTTTGTAATTTAAAATGTAAGTCATCAACTTATATCTCAATTTTCAACTCTGCAATAATTTCAATTGAATTATATCCCAGACTCTTTAGCTGACATTATTTGGTACAACAATGTAATATATTGTTTTGTTTGTTAGTTTATGTGTCACCTATAAGGAAATAACAACAATAATAATAGAAAGAACATGCAACTTACTCTACAAACAAAACAATCAGGATGAAATTGACTGTTAAGAGCAGATATGTAATTCTCCATTATCGCTTGATTACATCCAGCACAGCGTGGTGCAAACATATCGAAATAATCTTTACGACAATAAGGTTTTCCATCGCGCTCATGAAAACCTTTATGTTTTGAAGTGGTTTGTTTTTTTTGTATGTTTTTGGAAGAGGAAAATAATTACGTCAGTTACAAAATAATGTTCTTGCTTTTATACAGCAAAATAATGGATAAATATATCACCTTCATCTCCAAATTGTTGACCGCATTGTGCGCAAAAGAAGTGTTCAGTGTGCCAAGTCTTATCGAGAGCTGTAACGCATTTCTATACAATTTTATATTTCATTGTAGAATTTTTTTTATATTCATCCGTAATTGAAATGTAAAAAGAAAAGAAAATTTGTAAAAAACATTTGAAGATGAAAACCAAATAAAAATGAATCCCTACATCAAGTATTGGCCCATTACAATAGCTACATCGTGGGCTAAAAAGATTATGGTAATCTGCTTCGCAGTAAGGGTTTCCATCACGCTCGAAGAAATTTCGAGTTCCGAGCTCTTGATTACAGTGGTTGCACGTAAAATGCTCCGGATGCCATTGCTTTCCAAGAGCTGCCAGGTGTGTTATTTTTTTAAAAATGAAGTAAGGTGAAAAAAATATAAAGAGGAGTGAGTTAAAATCTGATGTTCTTTTTGATGGGTGCTGACGGTTTGCTTTTAAGATATAGGGTTTCCGAAAATGAGAGCCATTAATTTAATAATTTGTTCTTTTTTGGGGGTCATTACTATTGGATGAAATATTTTATGATCTCTGACCATTTTTTGAAAATATTTTGTCATTAGACCACTAAAACTATAGCATAATATTCACTATTATCGTCTTTTTTTTTCAAAATGACCTGCTCTCAAATACTCGAAAACCTCTAAAACTCTTTTAGCAACACTGTTACCATAACATTCAAACTAACCAGTAATGACTTGTCCCACAATTGGTTTCTCACAACCAGAACAACATCCCTTTTGTTGTGTATTGACTCCTTGACGTGACATATCCGCTTGTAAGTTTCCAAGCATAAGTTCTAACTGATCACGACGCGGCTCTCTGCCGTAAGTTGTTTCAACGACCGTTTCCTCACCGACTTGATAATGTGATATACCTTTTGTAGGTTTCGCGTAGTCTGTAACAGATGTCTGTTGATGACTTGGATTGATCTATAAGTGGTGGAGAATAATCGGAAAATTTAAAACGATTAAGAAGTCAATCAGACAGCAATGTTTGTAAGCAAATTTGTTAAACATCTGTTCACTCGTTCGAAAATGTGAAGAGGAGAGAGGGAAATGGAGATAGGCCGATTAGACACTCCTAGTGTCGTGAATCTCATCATTTTAAAAATATAATAATAAGTGAAAGAAGAAAAGTAAAAGCACGAGCTGTGAAAAAGATTTTTGTTTTGCCTTTCCATCGCATATATCGCCTTTTTCAACAAAATTTCGCTACAGTAGGAAAACAGAAAAATGGGAGATAGAGTGAGAGACATGAAAATAAAAAACCGTTTCAATGTGGTTTGAAAATTATGTCTCTTTCTTCAAGCGACTATTAGAAAAGTTTTTTTTTGTATATTTTTAATGCGATAAAAATAAATTTTCCTTTCGAGCCCACATACATTTATTTTCGGCGTTCACGCGAGCGACTTTTCATTGAATTTTTGTATTATATCGAAACCAAAAGTAAATTATGGCAAAATTTTCTTCATGTCGAGAAGCGCAATGGAAACTAAATGAAAAGAATCATTTGAAAATGAATAAAATTGTCGTGGGCAGAAGAGTGTTTAAAACTGGCACATATTATGTGAAGGAAAAAAGAGAAATAGTGGTGGGTGAGTGAGCACAATACACTAAATTGAAAATATATATTTAATATGTGGATGCATACATAGATTGAAAACCATGACGAGACCGCAAAAATCTGAATATAATATTCTATCAGATTCCCATTTATCTATTAACTGTTTTATTGATGAAATGTGTACATTATGATCGGTAAACAAATGAATGTGGAAAATGCACGCTTGTTCTCTCACACGGCGGTCTATCGATATGTATGCACACACTCGCGTAATTTTTAGAATTCTTCGAATGTTTTTGATGAGATGAGCAGATTTAATGCTTAAGTAAGCTCCTGTATCTGGATATTATCAATCTCGAGTTGTAAAAATTTATTTAATTATCCTTTACTCTCAGAAAATTGACTCTCTCCTCCTCAATCTCGTATTTCCGATTTTCTGAGTCAGCTTTTCCAACTTTGAAGTATGTAAATTATTTTTGGTGATGAGTAATATAAATTCGCTTATTGCAAATATAAATTCCAGAAATCGAAAATAAATTGTAACTAAGTTGAAGATTTTTTTATCGCTCTTTTCTTAATTTTTTTTATTTTTAATTATCGAGTCTTACCGTTTCAAAAGTTCGATTATGACTGACTATAACTTGATGAATAAAAAATCCGGAGAAAATTTTTTCTTCAGTTTTTTTTCTTTGCAGTTTTTTTTCTTTGCGAACGAAATGAGAGTAACTTGCTCAATTTTTTTCTATGAAATTGAAACTAAATTATACGGCAAAAAAATATTTTCACACAATCATGTGTGTGCATAGATACAGAATAAATTCACTAATATGTATTTGTTTCAATGAAACTTATTGAATGTAATTAGCAAATCAACTTTTCCATTTGAATTTAAATTCAAATAGAAATTTGTAATTATTTTGAAAAAAAAAGTATCATCTTAATAGGATTATAAAAATAACACAAAGTTTACATTGGCGATGACATCTGAAGCGTCTGAAAAAATGTTTTTAAATGAAAATCTTGTGTTTTTCTGCAGCTTTCTTAATTGCTGAGAGATATTCTCACATATCTTTCAAACAATGTTTTCATATTTTCATCCTAAACGATATCAACGATAGGCTTTGGCGCACAAAGAATCGAATACTTTTTAAGAGTAAAAATTAAATATAATCAATCATTGGAGTGGCATCATTTAAATTTCATTTTGTCTTACAAGCTTAATTTTCCTAATGTCTTATTGGTCGACACCAGAACAAATTATTTAAAATCAGATATTTTTTATATTAAGTGTAGTTTGGTGGTGATCTCATTTTAAAGATCTTGAATGGCTTTTTTGATAGATTTACATGTGTACATTTTTGTTGCTTTTTTCGTCACATAATTAATGTGACATCTTAACTAAGGAAAAACATCCATTCAAGGTTGGAAAAAATTTTTAAAAAAAATTGCTCGTCACCAAGTTATAATAAAAATATTTTTCGTTATGGATAATAATAAATGTGAAAAAAGATTTTCCTACCTTAAAATCCGACAGAGATGCCATCAAGTCGTCAAGTTCCTTCGTTGCAGATGATGCATTGTGGCCCAATGCTGATGCTGATGTACTATACGAATTTTGTGCATTTACTGTCGAGCACCAAATAAAATTGGAAAAACAATATTAACCAACTGACATAAAAAAAATATTTTTTACTGAAAATATTTAAAGAAAATATTTACGAACATTCTTCAAATATTTTTGTGATCTTAAATTTGAAGAAAAAAAATGACTTGAAGATTGAAAGATTAAACTTGTCAATTTTACGGCAAATTTATGATAGGTTTGAAAGATCCCTTAACAAATATTTTTGCATTGTTATGCAATGCTCTTAAAATCGTCATTTGTTCATGGCCAACCTGCTCTAAATTTTCACATCTTCATATTCACGTGGTGGAAAATCACGTCATTTGAGGGAAAAGTGTTTTAATTTTTTTATGTAAATGAGGAAAGTTCAGCGCATTTTTGAAGAAACAAAATTTTTAAAAAATGTTTTAAAATTAATAGATTTATTATAAAAGATGGTGTTGAGATTTAAGAGGCGTTACTTCTCAGGTTATAACTCACTCATAAATAGCTGTCAAGCTAATAAAATGTTCACATTTCTACAGAAATTTTGTGACAAAACAATTAAAATTTTAATGAAAGAAACTTAATGAAATGAAAACATTTTCGAGACAAAAAAATTTGCATTAATGCTAATTAAAATGTAATATTTTTTAACATAGGATTAAATAGATCTAAAAAGCTATTATATTGTATTTAAACAATTTGAAACATCTTGGGAAAATAAACATGTATGGGGAAATATATTTTTAATGATTCAATTTTACCATTTGACCGTTTCCAAATTACGGTCATCACAAACCATATGAAGTCACATCATAAATTAACAGCTCGTTTAAAGTTTAGCAAAAATGGTAACGGAATCTTTTGACTGGACAAAATGAATGAATATGGATACTTTCTTTAAAAACTAAGCTAAAATAAAATCATAGGAAACTCACGTCTATAAAAATATGAAAGAAACAATTTCATTATGAAAACCGCCAAAAATCCTTTAAATTTTCCAACTTATTCTTAGATATTAAATAGGAAAGATTGGGAAACGTGTAAAAAATCTCATAAAGCATTCACATAAAAGCATAAAGAAAACAAGAAATGCAAAACACCACAATAGTATTAAAATATTTGTTTTCGTTCCCGGGTTTCTAATTTTAGTTCTTACAAATTCTAATTTTTTGATGTCGCAATTAGATATGCATCAATGCGTTCAGAGCTTTGACTTTAATTGTTAATTAAGTTTTTGCATAATTTGAATTATTAAACGAATTATTTAGCTTTATTTTGGTTTTGCTAGTAAATAAAATTTTACTTCAAATGTTTCAATTAAAGGCAATTTATTACCATCGAAAATTGCAATGGAAATTTTCTACAAATTTTTCATTCATAACAAAAATCTAGCAATCGAGGATTCATGATGTAAAGCTCATCAACACACCCCCATTGCGATTGCTTTAATCTTTACCCTAGGAAATTTTAGTATAAAAATTAATCAACTAGTATCATAAAATTTAGGTCATTTTATAATCAAGAAAAGCTCTGTATTCCATCCAAAACTTCTGATAAATGACAATATTTGCGGTCTTTTGCTGCTTTAAATGACAACCTTTTCTCTCATGATAACAAATTAATAGTAAAGATACCCTCATAAATTATCTCCAATGGAGTGTAAAAGCCTTTTAATTTCAAGTTTTGATTCGTTTGATTTTTAATGATATTAAAAAATGAACGCAATGTGCGTTGGGGCTAATAAATATCAACGAGACTTTTAAACGCTTTTTGAAATATTACATAAATTGAGTCAATTAACAAGGATTAAAAATATATTTCATAGCTGCTTAATGGCTGCAGAATTTTTTATAGTCCTTCATGAATCAAGATTTAATTTTTAATTTTAAATTTTTTATCTCAAATAAAATTCTTTAAAAATCTAGACAATTGAGAAAAGCGAAAATTGCACTTACTTTGACTAGGATTTCCTTCAACACGTTCCGTTGTTGTTTGCTTGACAGTTATAGTAACATGACGTCCAGATTTTGGCTTCTAAAATTAAAACAAAAGATAGAGAAAACCACAGTTTAGAAGGTGTCATTTACTAGGGAAATTCTTTTAATATTACAAAATAAATAATACCTAGCGCTAGCGGAAAAATAAAAATGACGTAAAAAATAGCACAGCACGCGAATAAATATGCCGGGTTTCAAATATCAGAAAAATTCTTTTTTATATAAATTAATTTCCCCAGAATCTCTTCTCATTTCACATTTTTTGTTGATTGATATCGTGCGTATTATTTTGAAATGAACTGAAAATTATTTTTGGGATGCGCATAAAAAATATTTTTTCTAGTGAAATTCTCAAAAATATGTTAGGAAAAATAATATTATTGAGGAAGACCTACAATGTTGAGAGAAGTTCGTGTGAAGAATTGAATAGATAAAACGCATTTCAACAACTGTTTCTACACAATATGAAATAAAGTAACAGCAATCAATTCTTACTTGATGACCTTAAATCTTCGACCTACCGTAACATTGTATATTTAATTTAGCTCCTCGTGAATATGTTATTTTCTAAAACCCATTAAAAACAAATTCTTTTTTACTTTACTTCTAAATCAATAGTTTTAAGTCCTAATTAAAACACAAAATTAAGCAAATAATATTTCTCTTGGTATTCTAATCAAAATCTTTTGAACCATCACCACGGGTCATAACAAAAGTCAAAATACCCTTTTTCTAAGAATGTAGCTCATATTTAATTAATATTATACACAAGTCAACGATCAAATAAATAGACAAACAGACCAGACAGACAAAATTATGTAAAAAAATAAATTTGTCACAATAGCCAATTTAAGCAATCAATTACTTCATCATGAGGAACAGCATATACTGGACTAGTAGATCGAACGTTGAGCTCATCCAATAAAGTATCAACAGATGGTCGTTGAATTTGATCGATTATCTCTTCTGATATTCCCGAATCCTTGACACTATTTTGTTGATCTAGATTTTAAAAGAACGTAAAAACAGTCATGTTAAAATTCGTGCATGACTGACATGTGACAGAAAATTTGCGGCTTACGTTTCTTATCAAATCCACTTCCATAACGTGCATTACTTAAGTCATTAAGAAGCGAATCCAATTCATTTAGATTTCCACTTGCAGGTGATTGCATGGTATTGCTATAAACGACTTTCTGTTGAACGGAAGATTGAGAATGACTGTCACCATTGTTGTACTATATCAGGAAGAAGAAAAAGAAAGCATTAAAATTTAACAATTAACTCTTAATTGCAATCATCTGCTCCTGACATTATATTTAATGGGGAATGAATAAAATAAAAAATGAAAATGGAATCTTTAACAAGGAAACACTCACCGATACTTCTTTTTTCTTGACGCCTTTCAAGCATCCGTAGCCGGAAGTATTGTTGTCAACGTTTTTGTATGAGTTAGCATTTCCACTTGGTACGACAGTGTTTTGTAAGTCAGCAAGGAGTGCATCTGAAAAAGATGTAAAAAATAATTAAAATTCTAGCAGATGGTATCACGGTACAGGCAAGTATAAAAGTCATGAGACAAATTCACGAATTTTCAACATACAAAATTTTATGTTCTATTATTCGAGACATATTTTATTTTTACTTCCACTTTGAATATCTTAGCTTAAGCTCAGGGGGAAGACTACTTGGTGGAAAAAATCATTTTCCACCAAAAAAAATTTTTCCGCCACGCACTTTTTGAGCTATAACTTCAAATTTACACATATTTCCTGGCGGAAAAAGGGTCAGTAGTTCTTATATTAAGGTTTTACACATGTTAGCACCAAAAATTTGATTCTTAGTGCTCTCTGAAAATTTTCCGCCAGACGTGGCGGAAAAATTTTCCACCAAGTAGTCTTCCCCCTGCTTAAGCTCCAAATGATATTAGATTTTAATATATTGTAACGAGATTGCTATCTTAAAATCATTTCATGTCTAATCAATTTTTTGTGAAAAAAAGAACATTTCAGTTTATTGAGAGCGGGAAATATTGTGATAGCTCAAAAGTACCGAGTAAAGCATTTATAATTTTCAATATTTTGTGGTTCAAAGCTTAAATTATTAATTTGATCAACAAAAAACATTTCATTCTACAAATTGCATAAATAAACTATAAAATTCTATTTTATCATAAAACAAGAGTACACTTCATTCTCCCTCTTCCTATAAATCTACGTGCTTTCAAACCAACTTACAACATATGAGGATATGAAGCTCGGAGATTATATTTCGATTTCATGCCATGCATAAATGCTGTATAACATCAATGAAGATATAAAACTATTACTTATTTATTTGTTGAAAGGAAGAAGATATAACGTGGAGAAAGAACATATGTCTCATACAAAGCTCATTTTTTATTCACAATTACATACAATAAAGATAGAGAGCAAGTGATAACAGTTCAAGAAATTTTCTTATTTTTCCTTTCACATTTCGACGAAAATAACTTTTTCTTGTTTGTTATTCCTTTTCTTTTTTCATTGTTTCAACTGCTACTCATAAGCATTACATACATAACATGAGAAAGGGAGAGATAATGGAGACAGAAAGACAGAGCCAAATGATTTTGGCGCTATCACTATTCATCCGATCGCACATAAAGCAATTTTCTTTCTTAAAAGAGCTAATAGTAATTTTGTTAGCCAATTAATTAAATGTTGCTTATCATGACTCTGGCATCGGACTAAATTTACTGATTTGGTTGTGTCTACCCACCAACCCGCATCTCATATTTTCATGATAATTAACTTGGATGTAAGTTCATGCAATGTTAGTTTTTTATCCTATATAATTTTTTGTTTTATTTTTCAAAAATTGTAAAAAATGGTGTAATGAATATATTTTTAATCCCTAAACATCCATTTGAACAAGAAATTATACCTCAAATGACAAACAATACGATAATTATACTTTATTTCGGGTAATAAAAATCGTTTCATCTTCATTAGAAATTTTTCATGAAAGCAGCAAAATTGACAGTAAAAAGGATTTATATTTTGCACAATTATATTTCCATCATAAAAGTGAATCTTTTAACGGGAGGGTTATAAATAGAGTTGATGTACACAAGTCTCAACTTTATTGAGGGAAAATACAAAAAAATTGTTCTTTGCTTTTCATTTCACTTAATATTGTTCGTGCCTCATGATATAATCCATGGCATTGTATTATAATTTAAGAAATTTATTCATTTTACTGTTTGATTAAAAGCCGTTAAATATTGTTTGTCATCTTTTACGAAACGGATTTATAATCCACTAACTCATTGAATGAACGGATTTTTCAGAGATTGTGCAGGTGGCAAGTTAGAATATAAAGTGTCAAACTGTACATCAAAAATTGTTCTGGTAGTCAAAAGGCTTAAAAAAACTATGCTTAAGCTCGTGCTATCCTTTCATAGATGAAAACTTGTTTACAATGTGCTTAAATCTCACCAGAGCCTTTCTTTTAGAGTTTCATCAAGTATGTTTTATTTGGAGTTTATTCAGTTATTATGTCTAATAATTTACAACATTTGATGTCCCCTCTGAGACCGGTTTTTGGTACAACGTTAATCATTTTCGTCTCCTACGTACACAATGTCATGCAAATTTTATTTACTCCTAATTTATTGTCATGGTCTGCTTTCATGAACTTTACGCTCTTTTATGTATCGTGTATTTTCATTCATTCAAAAGCAGCTCATGTTTATGTGAAAAGTTTTTAAATTATTTATGGAAGATTATATTTTGAATATGAGACTACATCTAACGCACCACATGTATTGTTAATAAATGAAGTCTTTTCATATTTTCTCAATTTCGTTAAGACAAAAGAGAACTTGGTCTTATCACAAGAGCCGGATGAATTCATAAAAGGAAATATCTTTTGTTTCTGTTCCTCAACCCTTCATAATTTTGATCTTGTATGTAAGATTATTTCATAAGATTCATTAAAACAATGATTCCCAATTGCTTATCATAACTTTTGAGTCATCCGGGAGAACTTTATAGTTTGTTTATCATAAAATGTAACCACAGTTATACAGCTCGTGTGCCTTTTACTCTATTTTCCTTTAATTAACCGCTACGCTTATTTATTTACTTGAGGTTTTAACTATGAACTTTTTTAATAAAGCCAGTAGAATGAATGTGAGCAAGTGATAGTAGAAATTTTCGGTCTCTTAGTAGAAATTTTCCTAAAATATTTCTCATTTTAGAGGACTTTAGAAAAGTAATAACGATTTCTATTAAAAATTAAAATGTCAATCAACGTTTTCTGTAAAACATGTCTGATTATTATGGACAGATTTGGCAATAGTTGAGACAGACATTATTAGCTGAATTCTCATCCATTTAATGAATCATTTGCTCATTTCTTGTCATGTTTACAATAATTTTTGTCAGTTATATGCTTAAGTTTTCATAATTAGTCGACAGAAGTGGCATCTTCAAAATGTAAATTTTTCTTTTGTTTGTTTCCGTTTGAATTTTTGATGTATTTATTAAAAACTGAATTATTGAACAACTTTAGTCGACATTTCTTTATTTTTCTAAAACCAATTACTCAATGTAAACAGAACTATGTTATAAACACAACAATTTTTGTAAATTTCGTGTGAATCGCTGAATTACTTTTTAATTAACATTATAATATTAAAATCATTTTATATGTATCATGTTATACAACCTTAGATTGAAACAAAGTAGAGCTTTCAATAAATAAAACAATTTTCACATCAGCTGTAGCATCTTTAATAAAAGTGTTAATCAATTTGTTCTTGATTTCTTATTTCGAGTATTATATATCGCATCTTTCATCATTTATTTTACACGAAAAGTATACATTTGAATACTATGTAAACTAACAAACACACGAACTTGTTGTCTAATTACTTGCAATTAATCTTGATTCGTTAATTTACTTTAACGTTTTTTAAAAACTCAAAATTAATTTTGTACGAAAGACGATCACAATACGTTAGTCTAAATTTGAAATATTTTATGTCACCACTCATTTAGTAATATTTTTCACCATGAATCTTCAACAAGTGTTGGTTGATTCCCACTCATTTGTGATCTTCTCATTTATTTTCTTTAAATTGAGAAAAACTTTTTTTGTATATTTTTCCATTAAAAACAAATTATTTTTGTACCGTGAAAATTTGTTTCATTGTCCATAGATTCAAGTTATACATCCAACTTTTTGTTGTATTTTTTCGATTTTCAATAGCTCACTTATCGAAACAATTTTTAATGTAATTTATTTTTAAATAGTGAAATAAGATATATGCAAAAATACTCAGACTTAAAGGAGAGATGAAAATCATCAAATTTGTTTTTAACCTTGGACTCGAGTGACTCACAGCGAGGAGCAGAAAATGAATTTTTTTTTACTAAATCGACAATAAAATTTGATATCTTCACTTTTAGCCCTTAAAACTTACTTAAATCAACCTCAAACTTTGTCAACGGTTGCACATGTTGCTCATTTACAATAGTTGTCGTATTATTAACAATCAGACTCATTAAAAATAATTTTTATGCGAAACTGAATGAATTTTTTGAATGATAAATTGAAGTAATCACCGTACACTGCTCGTATAGGTTTCTTTTTATTTTTAAACAAGAAAGAAAGAAAAAAAGATTCTCAGCACACCTCTCAATGATTTCCCAATCGACATTCACATATACACAAAACGCGATGCCTTTGAGATAAAATTTTACGGAAAATATTTTCTTACTTCATTATTTTCTGCTCTGAAATCCGTTTTTCTTTTATTTTTCATGATTTTTCTCTCATTCGCAAAACATTTACATGTGATTGTGATCAAATGAAGAGTCATCTCCGTTATTTTGTAGTTCTTACGTGGATTTTAGTGAATCTTTTTTTTATTATTGAGAATCAAGTTCGATCATGACCGATAGTCGTTATTATTTATGTTTATTTCCGAATTTTTATTGGTTTCATTTTTATTTGCTTTTTGTTTTATTTATGAGGCCTTATATAAAGGGAGAGACCAGCTAAGGATGGTAGTTTATTATTTATTTAATTGCTATATGGTTCACAATTTATTGGCCTTTTTCTAATCCAAAAATCATTATGCTGATTATATTCCCATCAACATTAAAAGTTCCATATGGCTCAGAGTATGAGTATGGGTTTTTTATTGGAAAGTCTAAGCCTATTATTGTCCTCGAATGTGTCTTGACTACTTTTGTTTATATCTCTCTTAGACTCTTAATCGTAGGCACATTTTTGTGTTTTTCTCTTTCACGATTCATAATACAATAAACTTTTTTTTGCTGATTTTTATATACTTTACATGCTGCTTTGAATATAAATACAGAAATTCTTTAAAAAAAATCAAATAATTTTAAAAAAAAGTTATGAAAACTTATTTCATGTTTCAAGTAGATTTTCAAGAAATATTATGAATATAAAAAAACAGCTATTTAAAAAATTTAAACTAACAAAAAAATCGCCTCCACACAAAAAAACTAAGTTAAAATAATTCTTGATAGCTTCCAGCTTGAGCATATGATGTGAACCACCTTTGTATCAAAAATTTTAAATATTTTTAGGAGATTTCTCACGTGATTAAGTCTTAATTAAGATGTAATTCCTCTAAATGATCAAATTTTTAAACATGCAAGCAACAGATATTGATAATCAACCTACGATTTTTTTTACGAAAATTGACAAAATTTAAATCTTTTGATATGGAAAAATTTTATTTCAACTATGATTGTAATCAACTATTGAAGAACTTGTACTTATTTCCCAAAATTTACCTGAGAACTTGGTCATTTTAAATTTTTTTGAATTTTCCAGTATGCAAATTTTAAATATTCACTTTTAGAGCTTAATTATTGTCCAAACTGTCTCAATTTTTTCTCAAAACGTCCTTTTACACAACTATAATAAGAGATCTTAGCACTAGCACTGTTATCAATCCTTCATCAGTGATAAATTAAATAAAAGTTGTAACATTTGTCATGAACACCGACACACGACTTTATGATACTCGAGAGAGCGAAGAAATATTCACACCAGTAACAACATTATAGTCGACAATAACTGAATGAAATTATGGACATGAAAAAAATCAAATGTTTGAATTGGAAATAAATGAATAAAGCAACACCACATCGACAGAAAATCAGCACTAGCACAAGCATGAAAATCAAGTTAGGAGAAGAAAACATCATCGCATTTGCGATGTGTAAATATTGAATCGCGATGGATTAAAATTATTTTTCAGCTGAACTTGCTAACTCAATTCGATTGACCAAGAATAAAAACTGAAAATCTAATTAAGAATTTTCTGGCTTGAAATTTTCTTGATTGAATTTATTGGTTGTCAGAAACAATTAAATCTAAAAATATTCATTTCTGCAAATCAATACAAGAAATTGACATTTTTCGATTTTATGTCTTCTTTTTCCTTGAAGGAGCGATGATTTCATGCATACCTCAAAATGTTTCGCCCATTCAAGATTGCTGAAACAATTTTTAATTAATTTGTCACCAAATGGCACTTTATGGTCATAGGAAAGTCTCAAACTCGTGTGAAAATTATTTTTAATGGATCGAATAATTGTTCGCTAAATATTTGAGCACACAATATGATTGAAAACTCAAATCAATCTAAATATTGATGATTAACTAATTAATTCATGTTTGAAATCAGTTTAATAATTCCATAAATTTGCAATTCTCCATCAACAGTATGCAATGAAACATGATTAAGGATTCATAATCTCAAATTGTTTTAGCATGAATGGATATCTCTTGTTTTGTCTCCTTTACTATCGGAATTTTGCCATTTATCAAAATTAATAAGTAAAAAACTCACCTAAATCATCCATTCTAAGTAAACTGCAACAATTTTTTCACCTTAATTTGCACTTTAATATTTTTAAATTACGATTGATTCACTATTAAGCAAAATATCTTAGCACAACATTCACCAATTTAAAATAAACCGATTTCACATAAGAAATTCGTGTAATAATGAATCATTTAGTATGGAAACAATTTTTCAAAATAATTCATAGGGGGTGACTAAATGCTTTGAAATATTGCTGATAATGATATGAGATGAAAAATTTTATTCGAAATTTATTTTAGAGTGGTTTTCAAAATATTTGAATTATTTTGCTTGTTTTGAAATTTAATTTCAACTTCAAATTTATTTACCAAAATTTTTTGTTCACAGCACTCTTAGAGTTTGACACAGAAAGGAGCACTTTTTTCTAACAATTTTTTTTCAACCTATAATTAGGGCGCACTCTGTTTAAGCGAAAAAAATTATTCAAAATTTCTTATCATTGTAACGGAAAAATTGGAAATCTCTTTTATTATTTTTATCTTTAAAAGGTAATTACAATTGCATTTATCATTGATAATTATTCAGCGGTAATTAAAATTTTTCAAGCTATAATAATTATTCTTTGAGTTTTGATATTTCGATATTTAATATTTAATTTATAAATTTGAATATTATAACAGTTATATACTTCCATATGATACCTTTTTATCAACTCTTGCTCCTTTTATCTGCTTTATTAAATTACAAATTAATTTTAAATAAAAAGGCTTGAATACTGCGAAGTCGTTTTATTGAAAATTCAACGACGATTTGTAATTTTCTTTAATTTAAGACATTTTTAACTGTTTCATACACATTAAATATATTAACACTTTGTTTCAGTACTCACATAAGTCTAATTTCCTGTTGATCATTTAACAGTCATTCATAATTTTATTACGATTAACTCATTAAACTTTTTTTTTTCTCACATCCTTTCATCCCATTCTTTTTTAAACCTGAAAACCTTTACATAATTAAAACTCACACTAGAATATCGAATAAAAATTTCAATGTCTTTATTGTTCTATTCTATTCATCATAATTTTTTTCCTTACATCAAGGCACTATATAATAATATTTATCAATGTCTAATAATTAGTCGAACATTTTGATTCGAACAAAAAAATTAATTAAAATTATTAAGAAAAAAAAGCTAATTAAAATTGTTTTGGTATTTCATCGAGAAAACGTTAATTTATATATATTGTCATTCAATCGAAATTTAAATTACTCAATGGTCTCAATTTTATTTGTTTTGTCTTTTATCGTTTCATTTTTATCATAAAAAATAATATATTTAATGTTGCATTAATTATAATTCGTCAATGATAAAAGTGTGTTAATTAAAAATTATTAAAATGTTTAAATTGTAGTCTCTTATTTATACTATTTAGTACTATAGAGATAGAGAGAAAATAGTTGAGATAAATTGAAAATTATAGTTAATTGAATTTTTGATGAGAGGTGATGGGTTTAAATGGATCAAGAGAAAGGAGAAGAGCCTTTACTTTAGATTGTAGCCATATTTACTTGCATTTTTCTATTGTTTAATGACGATAGATCAAAAAACAAAAATTGTTTTAATTGGCCAGTAATGACTCCGTTTTTGAAGGAGCTACCATTCATCTCAATTTTACAACTACTCATACATAAAAAAATTAAAATTAAAATTAATAACTAGGTATTAAAAGAATTCGAATATTTCAATTTAACGACATATTTTACTAGAAAATGGAACCTAATTGATCTTCCTTCATTTTTCTTCATAGGCATTTAGTAACATATATTGTATGCTATTTGTCTTGTTCCTTAATTGTCTATATATATAGGATTTTCATTCATAAGTGCAGCACATGATGCATGAAGGCAATATTCATAAAATAACTTAATCATCTATGTGTATAAAAATGAGAACAATATTCATTCAAAGCTTAACGACAAACTTTGGAAGGCAATTTCATCAAAAACATTCAAAATTGTTTCTTTATCTTTTGTTTCTTCGCTCCTTATCTTACTCAATTCATAAATTTATTTTTAAAAAAATGTGTAATTATTATTTTTTGTAATATAGACAGAAAATTTTCTATTCGTTGGTGTTTTTGGAAGACTTAAAAAGTTCTAAAAAGTTTCTATTAAAAAATGTTTATTCGGATTTCGAAGCAATATTCATAAGACGTGCATTTTAGGATTTATATTATTGGACTATTGTATGACGAAATTCTTTGAGTTAAATGACAAAAAAGTTTGTAAAATTATCTAATACTGAGTATCCATCTCGTTGAGTTTATATATTTTATTTTTTAGAGAAAATTTCTGAAGGATACCATAAAAAATATTAACGAAAGAATTCCGTCTCATATCTATTAACATATGTTATATTTTCTTGTACATGAATCCTTGTACATGTAATTGCTATTAAATTTTCTATAGGATGATTATAATACGATATTGTGATGATATTTTAATGATCAAGATTGTTTACATATTTTACATACAATATCTGCTATGTTGTGAGCATCTTTGCTTTCCTTCTCGTAAAAATTAAAATTGGAAATATATCTAGGATGAATATTTTCATGTTCCTCGAAAGCTTACATACTCCAAACTGTCTAAATAAGTTGTTGGGAAAAGCTATCAATTCGTCAACATATTTTTGTATAGAGTTAGGTAAATATTTGAATTTCAGAAACCTATACTTCTCTAAAAAGCCAACTTTTATCACATATATCAAATTTTAAATTCTATAATTAATTTAATGTATACCAAACGTTTGTTTGTCTTATTCCTTTAATTATGAGCATGTAAGCTTTCGTGGATTTAAAAAAATCTCATGTATCAATACCGGCAATTATTGAAAAAGTTTTTTGTTTTTTGTTTTTAGAAATCTCATTAAAAATACATAACGTAAAGGGCTGATATATACCAAAGACACAATACTTAAAGAGTTAAGTGTGAAAGTTCATTCTTCGTTGAGTAATTACTGCTGTTTCTATTTAAAATAAAATAGGCTTCTCAAAAAGAGAAAACTTAAACCTATTAGATAATAATAATAATAATAACATTAAATGTGTAGTTCAGAATGTCATTGTTTATCGATTGTCTGGAAAAACCATTCAGTAAACCGTTTAAGTTGTTGTACAGCTTGTTGACTTTCATCTTGTAATCTTCGATTTTCTTCTGTAAGTTTTTTGACGGCAACTTCGAGGCTCCTACGACGCCTTGTCTCGCGCATAACACGGTCAGATAATTGCGAGACTTGACATTGTAGTTCAGGCAAAGCACAAGAAGGATCATTGGAATTGTTCACATTATTTATACTGCTATTACTACATACACTGGCGGCACCTGAATTGGAAATTGGAGAATTCGAATTCGAGACTGTGTTGTAGAGAAATTGATTAACAGTAATGGGTTCACTGCTTGTCAATGCATTGAGCTCATCATATATGCTCTCTTGATGACCATTTATCTACAAAAAGTTAAGCAGTTCATATGCAAATTTTATATTTTTTTATATTTCATTAGAAAATATAAACATTTAATTACCTGTACATTTTTGGAAGAATTATTTACAAAATTTTTCCATTCAGCCTCTTTTAAATCCGACAATGTTGAAATTTTATTTTTTGTATGTCCATTTTCATCAGTCGGGTTATAAAAGTGATCTCTTGGCGTAGTATTTATTTGGTCTTCTTTTATGTGTAAATAGTTTGTGTTTTGTACAATCTCACTCACAGGTGAAATTACAGTTGCTGGACGTGCAGTAGTAATTATAATTTCTTCTTCGGGTGAGACTGATTTTGATTTTTGAAATTTCATTCGGGTGTCGACGGGATTAAATTCGGATTCTTCCTTGAATCTTGTTTTTGATCGTACCACTACCGTGTCGTCTCGAATCGTTGGTGTTTTAAGTGGAGATAGCTGATTACTTGTCATAGATAAATTTCCCAAACTATGACTGTTTGATGATTTTTTATCACTTTTTAATGAAATTAGAAGGTCACCATCGTGAAAATTGTCATCGTTTGAGCCATGCAAATAATCTGGATTTATCAGTTTTAATAAATCTTCCTTCAATGTACTAGTGCAATGCATGCTGGCTCTATGCGATGGATTTATACTCCTTGATACTCCAGCTTTTAATTTTGTTTCCGCTGCCGGTCTCGGACTATTATTTCTGCTGGATGAAGAAGAGGAAGTTGAAGCTACTGTTGCCGTTTGTGCTTTTTTTACAACATAAATTGCATTCGTTGTAGCTGAACGCTTTAACTGTGGAGTCTCTTCTTTACCTAATTTCTCCAATTCATCTTCACTATATGACGGCTGTGAGCTTGTATCTTTTACTGGAACACTATACAGTGGCTTAACACTAACTTTACTACTTGATGCATTTTTATTTTCAACGTCTTCCATCTGATAGCTTCTATTTAATACGCTTGATTCAGCAGCTGCTTTTCTCGGAGTATATTCCAAAAAATCACCATTATTGTTCTTATATAATTGTGGATTTTCATGTATTATTGTATTTTTATTATTTTGATGCATTTGTAGAGCATTTCCGCGTTTGGTGTAACGACCATTTGAGTCATAATCCGATGCTTGCAAATTGGTGTTTTCAACTACGTCATACCATTTTTCATCATTACTCGAATGTCCACTTGAAGATGAAGTTAATGTACCCATATCAGGAGCATATCTTCTATCGTTATTAGCAGCCATAAATGATCTACTTGAACTTGCTGTTCCATAACCAGAACTGTCCACTGATTTAGGCGGAGAAAAACTGCGCTCATTAAATCGTCGCTGAACGGCTGATGCTTGTTGTTTTTGGGGTAAATCATTTTCATATTGATAAATTATTGAGTTAAATTTACAATTTGGAAGAAAACAGCCACGACGAGGAGAAAAATCTGAGAATGATTCGATTACTGTCACTGTAACTTGAATAGATGTTTTTAGTAAATCAACCATTTGATCATGAGATAATGTTGCAACAGCTACTTTACAAATTTCCACTAATCTACAGCCTTGTCTTAATCCAGCTGCCCATGCAGGTCCATTCAACTCAACTTGTGTGACAATTCCGTCAGGTTGAACATGAAAACCAAGCTGTCCCATTGTATTTCGATGTAAACTTAGTTCTAATGCACCACAACCATTTGATACAGCCCTTAATCTTTCTATCACTTCCAATTGCTCATCCCGATCACCATAGTCTCTCATATTCATTGTTATGCATTCACCTTGATGATGATAAACTCGTAGAGCGTTTCCGTTTGTGGACCAACCTAATATCGAGCGATTAGGTGCTGCAAATACTGTTTGTCTCGATGATTCTTCAATTAATACAAAAGTCTCAGATGAAATTCCCAAAAAACATTCCATTTGAGTTGATGAACCACTATCGTGGAGAACTACTTGCCAGCAGAAAGCTCCTCTTTGGATTGCATCACCCTTGAAGCGTGGCTTTGTTGGTTCTCTCTTTTTACTTGGAAATATCTTCAGTTTTTGTCCAGTCTCAACAGGTGTTTGTGTACTAAAGTTATTGCATAAGTCTTTTAAATACTCTTGACGCGTTCTAGTTGCCATTGTTGCAAATTTTTCACTTCTGTGAGCTGCATTCTCAGCATTTATGACTTTTGCGAGCAAAAAGTCAATGAAATTTTTGTTCTTTGAGTAACAAGCATTACTTCGAATTGGTGGTCCAAAGACTGGGACTTCTCTTGATCTTGACACAGCTACACGATACGTAGTATTTTCAGAACAAGGATTTACAACGCGAACGATAATAAAAACATGTTGAAATTGAGATCGAATATTTTTGGGTGTGAAGGGCAATGCTCCTGGTTCTTGAAAAACAATGGTAACAATATCATTTCCAATATGCCTCTTTCGTAAAAGTTGTTGCCGATTATTCGGTGTAAATGGTAGCATTGTAGATACATGAAACATAATTTCACAATTTTGGTAAGCTGTGTATACAGAATGAGTTCCGGTTGAGTCCGTTTTGTTATCTAATCCTCCCTTGTAGTTCTCAAAACCTTTCAAACGAACTCGTTTACCAATGGTCTCCAGAAATTCTGTAAATGCTGGTCCAGCATCCTCGTTATTATACATGTCCTCCTCGGTTGTTTGTCCAGCACGACAATACAGAATTCCAATCTTATATTTATTCGTGAGACCTTGCTCGTCTAATTTTAACAGCTGTTGTTCACACTGAGGTGTATTAATAGCCAACCTCAAACATGAAATTTGTACCTCTGGAGCAATATGATCGATAACATCTTTGGTATTTACTGATTTATTTGAACCTCTTGGATTTGGTATGGACTCTTCGAAAATACAACCACGAAGTGTTAGTAACTCACTTGTTCTCACAATCATTCGAT
Source organism: Chironomus tentans (assembly GCA_963573255.1). Lineage (NCBI taxonomy): Eukaryota > Metazoa > Arthropoda > Insecta > Diptera > Chironomidae > Chironomus > Chironomus tentans. Next base: position 55,968,860 of record OY754302.1, on the reverse strand, counting down.
AGAGGTATTGTTCATTTGAAAACTCTGGAGAAATCGGTTGGTATGGAGGTTTATCTCTCTTAATAGAAATTGCAACCGGTCCCAAGTGTTCATCCATTCCAATGAAATTCTGATGATCTTGTCCGAAAAAATATTTTCTATAAAAATATGCACCATTATCAATTTGTTCAATTAAGCTCGTATTACTTTGGTATGGACAAGCTTGTTTGCTCCAAAGGGTTTCTCCAATATTGCATTCTAATATTGAAGTACCGTAAGTAAATAAGGGACGATGTATTGCTCTCTTCTGATGTCTCTGACTTAAAGTCTTATTCATTCGAGTCAAACTTACTTCTCGCTCTTCTTCACCACCAATTTCATTTCGGAAAAATGGACAGATTTCAATTAAATCATTACACAATCTTTCATCCAAATCCTCATCACCATTGTCACGATCTGGAGTAGATGATCTTGAATACATCGCAGCTGCAGAAGCTCCTGTCGTTGTATTTCTTCTTCTTGCAAGCAAGAGACCTCTCACTTTAGCAGCATATCCCAAATTAGCAGTGAGCGATTGGCAATCATAATGAGCAAAAGCTCGTCGTCTAGTTCGCTCTTCTATGTCAGATGAAATAGTCGCAACAACACTTGCATTTTCACTACACATATTTACATTTGCACCATTGATTTCATCAACAACTGGAATATTTGTTTGAGATTTCGAGGCCTTCGTTTGCCCCCATAATTTTAATTTCATTCGTAGCTTCGGACTCGATGTTACTTGATCAAGCTGATCCTCCAAATTAGAAGCATCAACAACGCTTAGATGATTTTTGTGAATCATTTCTGTTTGTTCTTTCTTGTTTTCTTTATTGTTATTGTTATTATTGTTTCTCAAATTTAATACTGCAGGTCTATAATCTTGTAACATTGCAAAAAAATTCTCACCCTTTGCATTGGATGTATTTTTATCTGAAATGATGTCAATCGAGCTCTGTGAACCATATTCTCTTCTCAGTGGTCCACTAGCATTCGAAAATCCCGTCTCAGCTTTAGCAACATCCAGCAATTCTAAACTCGAATTGCTTCTGTACATATTTTCACCGTTCATTGATGTGAAGTTTCTTGTTCCAGCCAAGCCAGCTTCCATACGTGCCCGAAGTACATTATGGTTATAATATTCAACTGCATTCAATGTCTGTCTCCTCGTTGACGTTTGTTGCTGAGTATTTGAATGGGAACTTGATGAAACTCCATGCGTTGGAGTTTTAAGTGAGTCTACTGTATGTACACCAATCATCCCATTTTTTATTTCCTAATATTTGTAGTATAAATGGAAACAAATTTTTTGTTTATTTAACAATAAAAAAAATTGTGTCGATGTTCTTATCATTAATCACACATTTTTATTTTTTGCATAATATTTTGCAATTGAAAAAACGATAAAAAAATATGTGAGAAATTATGAAAGGAACTTCTTATGTATGTTTTTTTTTATGTTTACTTTTTTGTTATTTTTCTATTCAGTAGAGAAGAAAAAGAATAAATAAAAATAAATAAAATCAATTTACTTTAACATTCAAATCTAAAGGAATGCGCTGATTTTTCACTGTTGTATAGAAATGATCCAGAATTATGCTTTTTAGGTGATTTTTTTATTTTTGAAGAAAAATTTACACACTAATTACACTCGTTGTGTTATTAAAAAACACTTTTTTCCACCAATGTTACTTTTCTCTGAATAAATTTATTCTCAATTGCTCATAATATTTTTGTAAAACACCAACACATTTGCCATTGGTTATATGTGTATGTACTATGATTTTTTAATTAATATTGGTTGTGGTATATAATTCACATTGTTATTTCATTCATGAATTTTCGTATCGAAATTTAATTTTCTTATCAATCTTGCATTTTATTATTGTTCCTCACGTTCTTCAATGTTGTTTTAACTTATAAAAACTTAAATTTTCTTAAATATAGTTTCTTAATTTTTATTTTCAACACAGATACCTTCTTACTAAGCCTTTATAAAAAAATGACATGAGAACTCAAGCGAGACTTACTCACCCGTGAGCAACTGTTGCTCAAAAATTTAAAAAATTCCTTCAATGACGTTATTGTAGTCATTAAAAGCTTTCCATCAAGCTTTCTTCTTACGTTTGTAGATCATTTCATTATAGCATTATAACAATGAATTCTTCGAAAAAGTATCGCAAATGCTAAATTAGTAGTAAATACGACAAGATCAATAAATATCATTTTCATATTAAATAATACCTGTGATTATGAAACTATTTTTTTTTTATTTTTATTCTTTTTTTTAAAAGCCCCATCTTACTTTGTAGATTTTTTAATAACAATTTAATTAAGTTTAGCTATAGTCTAAAATTTTTACAATGAATTCCTTCCATGGTTTTCGTTTCATTTAGAATTCATTTAGGAACGTAAAATCACGAAACTTAGCTTAAGAGAAAAAGTATTAAACTTTTCCGAATTTTATTTGAAGATTAGAAAAAGTCACAATAATTGGTGTACTTTAAGAATCCATTTTTATTCTTTATTTGGAGCACAAAGATAAAATATTACTTAAAATTTACAGGAATACATAAATATTTTATATATGTATAGTTCATAGTTTTATTTTATTATTGTCGATCGTTTTCTTTGAAGCAAATGGATATTACTAATTATTTAATTATTGATGTTTTATATGATAACAAAATTTTAGTTGCGTAAATTGATTTGCGTAAAAGTAACTACAATTATTGGTAATAATGCATTAACAAAAATGCTTTCACTAGCTAAAAAGTTAATTGGAAATAAATAAATTAAATTTGAATGTTTCAAAATATTTTTAAAATCACTTTGGGTCATAAAATCATAAAATAAACTACTTTTTGCATGAAACTAAGTTAGTATGTCTAATAAATTAATTGTGAGATCATTTTTTAAGTTATAAACACTTAAACATTAATTGATAAAATATGAGTGTATAAATAACACAGAAAATGACCATTGTCATTTACTTATCATCTTGAATTGGATGCAATATTTGAAGTACGCTAGTAAAGGTTCCAAAAACGAAACCCATTATTCCAAAAAATACTATCACAATGTCTTTCCATAAAATCCAATTATACTTTCCTAGTTTGCCTGGCCAGAATGTTATGATCTATAAAAAGTTAGTTTTTAAAGGTCATATTTAAAATAAAAAATTTTTTTTAGCCTACCTCAATTATTGGTGGGAAAATTAAAGCCAAAGCAGAAGAAGAAACAGCTCCAACCAAAGATATGACTGCGCCAAGATTAGGAATCATTGCAGCTAATATAAATGTCAACAATACCAATGCAATCCTCAATCCATAATCAGCAAATCGTCTGACCTGATCTCCGTGCAATTGAGAACGTAGCCATGGTCCAATTATATTAACAGGAACATAGAATTGTATTGTGTAGCTCAAAAAGATCGCAATAGACATAGACAAACGAACTAACTGTGCCAGTAAATTATCCCCTAGATTCAAAGTTATTGATCCTTTTGCACTATCACCATACTTTAAGTAGCCGAAAAAGCCAACAGATGTGTATAAAATTGCAACTATTGTCATGCCACTGTTGAGCACACCTGCACAACTTGCAAAGTCTTCTGGAGATTTTAAATTGTTTTCAAGTGGAAGTATAACACCGATTCCTTCAAAAGCTGCAAGAGGGGAAGGAATAGAAAATTTAAAGATAAACTAAGATATGTCACCAATAAAACTTGATAAATCTAGTTCTTACCATAAATAGCAGTTCCGAAAAATAATGGAAGTTGAGCCCATGTTGCATAAGGTCTAACACTTTTAAGCTCTGGAATGTCCTGTAGCATGTAGTAGAAACAGATAACTAGGCCAGCAATTGTCAAAATCGATGCAATAAATGAAAGTGGAGTTAAATACTTTAAAGTCTTAATTAAGTTCACCATAATTAATGGAATCAAAAGCAAAATGAGGAAAACATGGGTGTCGAGTTTCATCCAATAATATGCCACTATTTCTTGAAGATTAACAGCCACGAAAACATAATAAACGCAACAAAATCCAATTTGCGTTATAATTAAAAAAATATTGATCAGATTTTTTGCATGTCCAGAATATTTTCGTAGGCTCTCTGGGCCTGTTTCAAAGCTTGCATAACATACTCCAGAAAAATTCAATGATGGTACCTGTAGTCGACGACAGAGCTCGTGGGAACATTTCACTAAAATGTGCATACAATGTGTGCACAAAAATCCTAAGAACAATGTTGAGACTAATCCAATATATAAGCCAGAATTTCTAAAGGCATCGGGCATGCTACGATGAACGAAAAAAAAGAAAGAAAACGAGAAGAAACAAAAAAAATATTTATACATGTGCGAAACATATGGAAAGAGTAAGTAAGTGAAAATTAAATTCAACTGCTTCTAATCTGGCTGCAATATGTTTTTACATATATTAAAATTTTGGATATAAATAAGTAGATTCAAAAATTAAGTTTTTTTCTACACTTATCACTTACGCCAAAATGCCTGAAAAACGAAGAAAAAAAAATTAGTTTCACAACACTATATTTAATTAATAACATCAAATGACACCTGTTCCGATGTTCCCCTTAATTAATAAAATCATTGTTTCTAAATTGCTCGTCGGATGCTCCAAATTACGATTTTTGTACGGCTCATAGTCTGATAAGAATATGATTAAAAAAAATACAATGAATTTGTGACTCAATGTTATCATGTTAAAGTTCAATGATTAATTACCGTCGTCTGGACTTTTGAAGTCATCTGATCCATCTACAATGACATTTTCCGGGGAGTTACGTACATCAGGTCGTGGTGGTGCGTTTTGTTCCGTATCACTTCCCAAAAGAAGTGGTTGCCGTTCGTTTGACATGTCAAATGAATTTGACTGAAAAACACAAAAAGATTTCATCATAATTTCTTCGAATTTTTAATCACAAAAATTCAGTTTTTGTGGGGTTTGAAATTTTTTCTAAATTAATTAAGATCTTTTCCTAACGAGATTTGTCACCGCAATGAAACTCTAGTAAGTAATCTTATACTCTGTCAGATAGGCAGGAGAGAAGTGATTTAATTGATATTCATCTTTGTTTTATTAATATTTTCAATTAAAATGAGATCAATAATATTTATTGAAAAACAACTGTGTAGAATTAAGCACAGAGTTAAGGACAAGGTTGATTTCACAATCAATTTTTCTTTGGTCAATGAATGTTGTTTTTCTCTAATAGTTTTTCCAACACTTTTCCTTACTTCAACTAGAAGAAAATTTTCAGATTCCATATTGTAGCATAATTCTTGTGCTTTACGAAACTTTAATACTTCGTTTTGTGTTGTATACTATACACGGTATTAAAACTTAACATCTCACCACTTAAAAATAAATAAAATACAGATGTAACTCATGTCATACTTGTATACTTACATTCAAGGTATTTTTCACGGATAAGCGAAGAAAAAGTTTTATGTGTAAAATGAGGCTTTTCCAAAGAACGAGCTTTTGTGCGAAAAAATTTTCTTCTCCGTTTGACGTTTCTACACTGAATAAATGCAAAACATTCTTTGAGTAGCTATTTATGAATCAAACATTATTTTTAATTTATATTCATGATTCAACAGCTCATAAGTAATTGATGTCAAAGCTCTTGAGTAATTTTATTTCCAGAATGCAATTTCTGAGTTTTTTAGATGAATCATCCCCCTGTCCCTTGAACAGAAGTTATTCACACTTTCGGATATGTAGTTAAATGTCACTTAATATTATAAAACTCAGTCTAAGCACAATAATCGAGATTGTGTATGTCACTAAAATTTTTCCCTTTTTTATTACATAAATTTACTTCAATTTTTTTTAGTCTGACTTTAAAAATCTTTTGAGTACGAGTTTCCTACCATTTTCACAAAATCTGATTTTTCCCCTATTTTTTTTTTAATTGCTGATTCGATTTATTCATCTTTCCTTTTAGTTTAATAGAATTTTGTACATAAATTTCAACGGTTTTTTAAATTTAAATTTCTAACGATTTTTTTAAATTTAAACAGCTAATGACATGGAGTTGCACCCCAATTCAAATCGGATTATTAACGGCTTTTCTTAAATTTTATTTTAATACAAACAGAATTTCTTTGAAAATTTACGATCTTTAAAAAATTGATAAAATTGTTCGTAGTAAGTCAATTAAATAGCTAATTTTTAAATATATTCGCCAAATTATAGTTGTTCTTTTATAGGTTATAGAATTGGGTATTTTCGTACAAATAGTGAATATATTTAAAAAAAATTAGATTTCGGAAAAATTTTTAAAAGTGACTTGGAAATAAATAAAAGATCTTTCAGAGATGATAGGACGACTTGGGTGAGTACTATTAACAGATAATATTATACCAACATAAGAAGAATGTGATAAAGATTGAAAAACTTGAGCAAAATCAAAATTAAGCTGGAAAATTGAAATATGTTTTTCGTCACAAATTCCGACAAGATTCCTGCATATAAAATCTTCCAGCTAGAAATTCTGACTTTTGCTACAAGGGCAATAAGCCTTAATTTGCTTCATTGCTTATTATTCATCAAAAAAGTTTTTTTTTAAAAAAAAAATATTTCCATCATTACAATTAATTGATTTAAGCACTGATTTTGGCATTTAAAAACATTTTTTCTAGTAATACATTAGCAATGGGGATATTTGGTAACTCGGCATCACCACTAGAAGCTGAAATAGGTATGTTGAATGAGATTAATTGAATTAAAAATGTTATGACATGGATTGGAGAAATTTTTCAATAGTTTAACGAAATAATCTGATAATTATTAATACAAGTATGTTAATAGTAATAATCATTGTTAATTTACTATAAAAAAAAATAGTAATTCTGCTGCCACTAAATTTTACATCACAAAGGGCCCAAAATAAATTTTTTAAGCCATAACATCCAGGAATGATTAATCTCTCTTGACTTATCTACAGCCGATAAAGTTTAGAATGTTCACTAATCAAACAGAAATGGTAGCTAATTTGAATTATAGAAAATCCAGTGAAAGAAAGAAATTAAATTTTCTTTGTTTAATTTGTTCGTCTCGTACATACATGAATTTTGTATAGATTGTGTATTTCGGGTCAACAGTTTGATAAATAAAAGTATTTACGCAGACAGAAATTAGCGATGAATCGGCCACAAAGAATTTTTTTATCATTCATGTTGTCATAACATTACTGGATCTATAATAGCTTAACGATTCTTGACAATATTTCAGAAAAGGCAACGAGCGAGACCAACATTGCGGAAAAATGGTCTCTCATTATGGACGTATGTGATAAAATTGGAAGTAATCCGATAAATGCAAAAGAAAGCTTGAGAATTATTATTAAACGCCTTAATCATGCTGATCCTCACGTTGTTATGCAAGCCATTACCGTAAGCTCTAATAATGCCAATCAAGTATGTCAATAAATTATTAAATTTGTTCCATTTCTAGTTGTTAGATGCATGTATTAATAATTGTGGGAAAAATTATCATTTGGAAGTTGCTTCGCGAGAATTCGAACAAGAATTTAAGAAATTAGTCAGTAAAAGTCAACCAACTGTGGCAAATGTGAGTGGATTATTATCTCGACATACTTAATATACAAAAAAATCTAATACATTTTATTATAGAAATTGAAACAATGCTTGAAAAAATGGGCTGAAGGAGATTTCAAGGCTGATCCACAGTTGAATTTAATTCCATCGCTTTACAATAAAATGAAATCAGAAGGACATGATTTTGTGGATCATTCAACGCCAGTGAAGAGGGAAATAGAAAAATCAAGTGATCCAAATGTAGTTTCTAGTCAGCAAGAAGAGGATGATATTGCAAAAGCCATCGAATTATCGCTTAAAGAAAAGTTTACACCATCGAAAGCAGCTTCAAGCATTACTGCGAATGCTTCGTCCCTTTATCCATCAATGAGTGCTGTATCAAATAATTCAAGTGCTACAACAGCAGCAGCAGCAGCTACTAAAGCACCAGAGCCTCGAAAAGTTCGTGCAATTTATGATTTTGAAGCGGCTGAAGACAATGAATTGACATTTAAAGCCGGTGAAATAATTATGGTGATTGAAGAGTCTGATCCAAATTGGTGGCGTGGAAGTAATCATAGAGGTGAAGGATACTTTCCAGCAAATTTTGTAACAGCTGACCTAAGCGCTGAGCCTGAAGATCTGATGCAAAAAGAGACTAGAAAATCGAATAAAAGTGCTAACAGTTCCAATAATAATAATAACAACAACAACAACGATGAGCCGAAAATTGAAAGACCTGTTGAGATTAATGAAGAAGCTATTGACCGTTTATTGTTCCTTTTGCATGAAGCTGATCCAGAAGATCCATCGCAAGACACTGATGAAATGATGAGATTAGAAAATTTCGTTAATCAAATGGGTCCACTCATTGATTCCGAATTGGAACGTGTCGATAGGAGGCATGCTCAACTAACTCAACTAAGTAGTGACTTGATTGATACAATCAATCTTTATCATAGTTTGATGCGAGATACTGAAAAAATTCCAATGATGAATACATTTTCAAGCATGCAAAATCAAATGTATCGTCCAAACAGTTCTTATCGAATGCCAAGCAACATGGTCGATCCCCATCTTATGGGACAGATGGGAATTCCTGAACAAATGCATCCAAACTTTCCTTCTCATCTTGTACAGTCAGGCAGTATGTCTGGTCAAATACCGTCAATGACACCACAGGAACAAATGATGCAGCAATATCAACATCCGGTGAATGGCATTCAACAGATGCCCCAAATGCCAAGTGCAATTTATCATAACTCACAAGACATGTCACAAGCTGGCATGCAGTCGCAGCAAAATCATCCCTCTTTACCACCAACATTCCCTCAAAACCATAATTTAGGTATGTCCTTTTTAAAAATCTGACACAAGATATTCGTGCCATGTCACACAAATGATTCGCATATCGATTATTTAGAAAAGTTGAAATTTGCTGGAATTAAATACCTTTTATTTTTGTTCAGTAAGACATGGTTCATTTTAGTTCAGTTTATTTGAATTTGAATTGACCGTTGAAATTTGTTTCGTTAAAAATTTATTCAAATGTTTAAAATCCGTTTCTATACTTCTGTTCTTCCTTGATACATTGACATATGCTAATTAATTAAGTAGACTAAAACATTCCTCATCTATTGCTAGATAACTCCAGAGTATGAATCATCACTTTACATGTAATATTGCTTTTTCTCTTTGCAGCTCAAAACTATTCCTTATCTTCTTTACAACAACATCATCATCAGCAAATGAATAGAATGGCACCGCAAAATTTCCAAATGAATCCAAACATGATTCCTTTAAATCAGCCACTTCAGCAGCAACAACAAATAACGGATATGCTAGGAAATATGACATTGCAGTCAACGATGACTCAGCAAATGACTTATCCTCAACAGCAGACGATTGATGCAGCACCACAACCATTATATCAACAGCCATGAATAATTAATTATTGCATATAAATTTTAAGTAAGGGCTTAGCATGCATGATGTTCTGTTTTATTTTGTCAAAAAACTGACGAAGGAAGGAACTAAAATAAACAATTATTCTATTTAAAAAAATTTATTAAATAATCGTTTAAGGGACAGTTTAATAAAATTATCTGTAATCAACACTAAAAACAAATAAAATTTTATTATATTCTAAAGAACTTAATTTTCAACTTTAAATCATTTTATTATTTTGTCTCAACATAAAGAAAGTAGGCAGCTTTCGTTATTTCTATTTTTCTATTTTTTTTTTCACTTCAGTTTAGTCGCCCTGTAACAGTTAATTCATGTTATTGTGAATAATTTTGTACCTTGATAAAAAAAATTTTAGGAAAAGGCATAAATAAATTATAGTCGGACGTGAATTATGAATAGTTTTTGAATGAAAATATAGCAAAATTAAATTAAAAATGGTCTTTGTGAAGGATGTTTGTGGTAAATGAACTGATAAAATATAAAAAAAAGTGAAAATGGATTAAAATGTGTGCAATTTTCTACTTTACAGGGATTATATGTCTTATTTTTACATATCTTGCACTGTTTTATGCTGACTACGTAGTTACACGATGGATAATTATGACAGTTTTCACAAATTCGTAAGATCCAGTTAATTTTATTTCATTTTTCAATGATTTATGTTTCGGAATTAAAATGATCAGAAATACGACATTCTGCTTCTTATAAACAATTCTAATGAGATTCTTGACACGAATGTCTATTATTAAACAAACATTTAATATCGATCGCGAACATCCAGCCAGTTAACTAATAAAGTATTTTTTGCAGCTTATGGGGTCCTGTTCATGTATTTCTATTCAATACAATAATCTTTCTCCTAGTGATGTCTCATTTGAAAGCAGTCTTTCTTGATCCAGGAACCGTTCCTCTCTCATCGAATCGTTTAGACTTTTCTGACCTTCACGCGCATCCAAAGGAATTAGAAAAGGATGAATGGACAGTATGCACAAGATGCGAGACATTTAGACCACCAAGAGCACATCACTGTAGGATATGCAAGAGATGCATTAAAAAATTAGATCATCATTGCCCTTGGTATGTACCAAAAGTCGATAAAATTTTAGCATACGTCTTATTTATAAGGAATCAATTATCGAGCTTCTTCCTATGAGCAATTTCGTAAGCAGAAAAGATTTTGATGATCATAAAGTCATTCAGTTTGATTGATTTTCCCATAACGCCGATAATAAATGAACCATAAATCAATATAGATATTATGATGATTTTTTCAGGATAAACAACTGTGTGGGCGAGAGGAATCAAAAATATTTCCTACAATTCTTAGTTTATGTCGGCGTACTTGCAATCTACTCAATAATCCTCATAGTCATCACATGGATGTCTGAAGTTGATACAATTTCTAATGAAGAAGCTCAGACAAGGATGCTTCATAGTATAATCTTATTACTCGAAAGTGGACTTTTTGGATTGTTTGTAATTGCAATTATGGTTGATCAGCTGCATGCAATTTTATATGACGAGACACCAATCGAGCAACTACAAATGAGAGGAAGCTATCGACCAAATAGACCAAAGATGTATTTGATGGGAGAAGTTTGTGGACATAGAACACCATTTATATGCTGGCTATTTCCATGCGGTGTAACAAATCGCAAAAAATATGAATATGATTCAACAAGCTTTCTCAATCATGACGTTTAAATTATTTAATAAAAATACTAATAACTGCTTTGGTATTGTGATGATTAGGACATAAAAGAAATGTGAGAAATTTAATACTTGTAAGAAAGTACAGTCATCGTCATTAAGCGATTTTTGTTTTTGTCTGATTTATTAACAAAAAGTTTTAATTAACTTTACATGATATTTACTTAAGAGCATCTCTAAACCTTCAAGTAATAATTAATACCTTCATTCTACATCAATGTAATTTAAATAATAGCACAAAAATCACTCCAAAAATGCATTTTTACACACAAAAGTAGGAAGTAGGAAGCATACTCATTACATATTTAACTGTGGAATGAAGTGTTATTTAGAAGATATCAAATCTAATTGATTTCCACTGCATAGAACGAATTTTTTTGTTTGTTTTGTAGAACTTTATGCTGCAAAAACCAACTGAAAAAAGATCCATGTATATGTATATAAAACTGCTCGATTCTTGAGTCTATTCGAGCTACTTTATTTATAAAAAAAAAGAGGAAGAAAAGAAAATTAATAAAACTTTTTAACTTGTACATGATTTTAAAAAAATGATGATAATGAGGAAGGAGTGATATTAACATTTTAGCATCTTCTGGACGACATCATCGTATTGATTTCAGATATTATGTTTCGTATCCTATCAATTATCTCTTTCAGTTGTTGATTTTTCTCCCGCAATACTTCATTCAGTTCCCGATTTTCAGTCAACGCCTTCTCATACTCTTCAGCATTTGACATTGGTTCTATTGTATTGGTTGTATCTCCTAAATATGGTACGAGACTTTCAATCTCTATGTACTCATCGGAATTCTCTGATTTTTCATACAATAATCTCAGGCGCTTAAAAAGAAGACGAATTGTTCGGAACTGATCCTGCATCTTTTGTTTCTTATCATCTGCCGAGTTTTGGGTTCCATTTGGAGGCTGTAAATTTTTCAATGTGCTGAAAATGTCTTGAAATCTCGACAGTATATCCTGTACAGTTTCTTGCCCTGTAAACACCAATCAATACAATATTAGACATAAAAATTTTGTCTGGATGTTACTGTTTGTTTTACTTACCAATTCGACACAAAGTCAGCACATTTAGTTCCTTTTGTTGTGTGTTTATTGAAATATTTGTTCCGGGAGTTTGTGGCGTTTGTAATGTAAACTGTGGAAGATTCTGTGCTGATTGAGTAGCATTATTATTTCCGGCAATTTGATTTTGAAAATCTGATTAAAGGAAATAGAATTTTTTCAATTTATTAACGGAAATATCAAAGAAAACATGTAATTAACTCACCAATTTCGTAGACCGGCTTTGACATTTCTATAATTAGCTAATTAAATTTTAATTGCTTGTATGCTCGATGCTTAATTAATGATTTTGCTGTGCTGAATTTTGTCTTGTTTACGTTTTCAAAGATATTTATTATTTTTTAAAATTCACCATTAAAACTAATCCTCTCATTAATATTACATGAAATATTCATAGAAAATCTAGTTCTTATGCTCCTATGTTGCGGTTTATGCACTCAGATGTTGAGAAAGTAAAAAAAAAATACAGATTCAGTCTTGCGCACGAAATAATATAACGCTAGCCCCCTAAAACTAGTATTTTGGCTAGAAAGCCCACGCTTACATATTCACATCGTGTCGTGTCTTTTTGCTTTGTCTGTCTCTAATCAGTTATCAACTGCAGTTATTGCTTGCTTGTTTAAAGAAAATGTTTTTTTGTTATTTTTTGGCAGCGACTTATATGATTATTATGATAATTGTAAGTTTATTATTTAGCACTGAATACTGTGATGTGAATATATCAAGGGGAATATCACTAAAATAGTTTGCAAAGCTTATTTAATTCATAATAAATCCTGATTCATGTTCTTATTGATGTTAGTTTTTAATTTAATTGATGGCAAAATAGATTTTTATTAAATCACAAAATAAGGAGCATAAAAAAGACTAGTCATTGGACGTCCACTCAATGCGAGGGGATAAAGCCAATTTGTCAAATTTGTCGTCGCCCTCTTAAAAATATATATTCATTCAGCTCAGTGTAAATTTTGTTTTCTATTGTCCATGACTAAAAAATTAAAAATAGTGAATAATTTTAAGAATTTATCTATATTTTAATGTCTATAAAAATACAAAACAGAAAGTGATTGTGTATAGTAATTGTATAAAAGGAAGTTTTAAGTTTTTGCATCCTGGGCAGAATAATCGATATTTGAATCTGAAAAAAGGATTTTTGTCTGTCTTGCGTTTTAAATCATCAGATTTTTTTGTTCTGAAATTTTTACCAAAGAGGAAAAAAGAAAAGTTTATTTTATGTGGTCTAACGCTTATTTTTTACCTCCGCAAGGAATGTATTTTCCGGTATGTATGCTTATTAAAATATGTGCAATTCATTATCTCTGTAAAATTCATTATTCGTACAAAGTTTAAAGTGCTCAAACATTCAGTCAGTCTCACATACATATATGTATGTATACATATATACAGGAAAGAAGCATGAAAAAAAAATAAGAATTGTTGAAGAGACTAGCAAGCGAATTAACTGAAAATGGGCTAAACAGCAAAAGATTCAATAATATGATTAATTCACTGCACGTTAATCATGAATGTTTTCTTGACAATGATTTTAAGACGCTCGTTTCTCTTTCTATAAATAAATTTTTATGATGATGCTTGCATATGGAATCTCGTAGACAAACATCATTACTTTTTTTTCTTCCTCTCACTCACTCGCTGCTCTCAAGCAGATGTTTTCAACTTTTTTCTTGTTCTTTATGAAGAATCCTTAAACTGTTCTATGCTCACTATATGTGTGTGTATGGATGTCTCCAACTCTCTCATCATCATTTTATTTTTGTTTCGGAACAGGAAAAAATCATCATTTTTGCATATTATTTTATTTTCTTTCACATCTTGCACACGAAATGAACGAAGAGGAAAGATGAGAACTATATTCAGTATGATAATTTGATTCTAAGCAAATATATATAAATGACAAGAAAGAGATGAGAATGTTAAAAGGATATTGCAATTTGGATAAAAATATAAAAGTGATTCAGGCATCTCTCACGTAATTTGAATATAAATTTCCTTCACGACAATCATTAGTTTCTTTCCTTGAAAATACTCTACTCTCTTTGATATGTGATTGATAATGCTGTGTTTTTTTTTTCGGGGAGGCAAAGAAGAATCGGAAAGAAATAAAATGGCAAAAAAATTGTGTATATATGTGTATATGCATGTAAATAAATTTATTTATTGATAGCCTTTAAACTATAACCTCGTAATACATCTATATATGTTTTTTTCTTTCTCGTGCATGAATATAGGGTGTCCAACTCATGGGTGTACGGAGGGACGGTTCTGGATTTGAGGTAATAGCCCCATCATCCAGAGTGAGTTTTTTTTTCCTCTAAATGTCAGGGATTTCCACAAATATTTTTTCATATCTGACATTTCTGCTAAGCAAATGTTTTTGTGTGGATACTTTTGCTGGCTGACTGGAATGGACACACAGTCGAATAATTTACGCACGATTCTTGCCTCTGCTATTTAGCAAACATTTACATTTGAAACCTTTACAACAATTGAGAGGTTCTCATATTCATGCATTTATAATTTGATGATAAAATCACTTGTTTCTTGTTTTGTAACATAAATTGGAACTTGATGAGAATAATATGAAGAGCTTAAAAACTAAAAAAAAGGCGCTAAAAGGCGAGGAAATCAAGTTTAGCAGTACAAAATTATTTTATTTCTGGTTATTGCAAAAATGCCCTCCGATCGTCCATCCGCAAATGATGAGCTTACTACTTTTATCTTGCCTTTATCGTTGATCGATCAGAAACGAGTTACAAAATTGTTTACAAAAAAAAGTATATAAGATATTCACAAAATGTCAATGGTGTGGAGCAAATTTTAAGGCTGTTCGGGTCAAATCGAAGTCTTAAAAAAGAAACTAATAATCTATGGACACCCTGCTTCTCATGCATGAATATACATAATATAATATTTTGTATAATATCAAGCAAAAAGTTTTTTCTTCAATTTAAATGTTCCTGCATTCTATTCAATTAAGCTTCGTACATTTAAGAGGTCATTTCAATTTAGAAAATGCTATATATTCAGTATATGTATACTCTTGAGTAATACTACGACTCTATGGTGGTGTTTTGATGTTGAATTGGCTCTTTTATTTCTTAATGACTCTTGACTCACAAAAAAAACTAAAAACTTATATTCGCATGAGATAGATTATTTTTAAGGAGTCGCATGCAACCTCATGGCTATAAAAATTTATTTAAATCTCAGGAATTTAATAAATTACGCAATATAAAAATCTTTGTACAATATGCACAAGCAGCCAGCGCCTCAATGAGGAATATTATGCATTTTTTTTGAAGCAAGCTAGTCGTGTGTTTTGGCAAGAAGAGAACAAGTATATGGATGATTACTTATGACAAACGAAAGAGCCTTTTCTCTTCGATAGATCAATTCATTCAACTCCATTCAACAAGAAATGTTAGAAAAGTAACAGTCAAATAAGAGTCAAGGAATATTTAAAAGAAATATCTGAAATTATTACGATCGCTAAGAGAATGCTAAAAGATGAACATATTGTGGACATACAGAGACTATTTGTACTAGGAAAATGCGCCAAAAAATAAGATTTAGAAAAGAAAGCGAAATGAGAAAATAATGTTTAAATTGTAATAATGAAGAACGAACACAACATGTAGCAAGTTGTATTCACAAAGTAAAGTAAATTATAATATAAGTATATTACAAGGAATAAGAAGATGTGAGGGAGATGATTTGATAAAAATAAATTTTATTATTGAATTATTAAAGCTCTTTGCATACGTTGCTTATAACAGAGGAACGAAAATTTCGTGAATTCAGTTTCGCATATTAAGTGTCACTTAGTATGAAAAAATATTTGATTCAGTTAATTTTAATCATCTATCTCATCAAACGTTATTTCTCGCCTTGTTGATATTCTGACGAAATATTCTCTCATCTTATGTACATTGCAGCCAGTTCTACAGGCTGGTATGAGCACATTTCCAACGCAATTTACGCCAAACCCTCAGAATGTAGGTCCTGCTGTAGCTGTAACAGTAAAAAACTCCATGACAGATCCTCTGGCATCGTTAAAACCTGATTTAAATACTCAACAGTCAAACTCAATACATGTAAGTTGACAAAGGATTGAAAAATATTTATTTCATCAATTAAAGTTAATGCTGGTAGCATATTTGACTGACTCCCTCCTACCTCCTACAAGCAAGCCATCTTATGTATAATGTTCTTTTTTCTCCCTTTTGTAATTTCTCTATTTTTAGAATGCTGTAACAGAATTTGTTTCTAATCAAGCAATAACAACAAATAATCCTACAATACCTCTCACAGTATCCACTACGACAGCCAACAATGAACAAGTGAAGGTAGCGCTCTTTGTCTCTTTCCTTTGTGACGCACAAGCGTGCTAATAATCACATTATTGTTATTGACATTTACAGAGTACAGAGGCTACAACAGACACAAATTTATCTAGTGCCAATATAGACGCCAAAACTTCATCTCAATCAGTCACAACGACATCATCATCTGGAACACAAGTGTCACAAACAGAGACAGCTATCACGACATCGAGTAATACTTCAAATGCTACAAATACTTCATCTTCCATTATTTCAGAAGCCAAAAATCAACCAAAGCGTCTTCATGTATCAAATATACCATTTAGGTTTAGAGATCCTGATTTAAGAGCAATGTTCGGGGTAGGTTCACATCTCTATCTCTGTCGAGCAATTGCTTCGAATGTCTCGAACGAAGGTCGATAGACGACCACATGACAAAGGATCTGAGGATAAAAATAAATTTCTAATCAAATCATCTCTTCTACTTCCTTTTCTGTAGCAATTTGGACCAATACTTGATGTTGAAATTATTTTCAATGAGCGAGGAAGCAAAGTAAGTTTAAAAAAAATCATAAATCTTCATAAGCCAATTTATCAATTAAAGTCACCAAGACACGTACTTCTTTATATATGTTTGTACAAAAGCGCATTTTTGTTTTGTGAATGGAATGATAAAGATTTTTTTTTCTTCAAAATTTAACATAAATTTGGTAACGTTTCTGTAACCATTTTGAGTCAATTGATTGTAAAATCGTCCTACAAGTCCAGTAATAAATGTTCGAGAACCACGTAAACTCTTCATCGAGTCAAATCAGACGAAGCGAACAAAACAGGTGTAAACATTATTGAACAAAAGTGCGCTCACAATAATACCATGAACAACCTTCCTTCTTTTCTCAAATTTATCTCCCGAAATCATTGAAAGCAAAATCCAATAAAAAAAATTAATCCTTTTTCACTTACTTTTTAATTGAACGAAAACAAAGCAACTTTCGACGTAGCTAAATACTATGTCTAGATCATAATATAAGCTGAATTTTAACAAAACAAAAAAAGTAAATGGAATTAAAAAAAACAAATTCTTAACCCACCTAATAAAATTTTAATTCCTTTTCGTATTTTCTCATACATCACTCTTATGTCAATGCTTTTGACATGAAGCATACTTCTAAACAAACAAAAAAAGTTTACATATCATAATGCTTACTTTCACATTCTCAACAAAAAAAAAAATATCTCTTACTTATCCTCCTATTTGAATTGATATTAATCATGTATTACATAAAAATTCCTTTATACATATTAATTGTTAAGAAAAATTGAACAAAAACAAATATTTTGGAGCTTGGATGAATGAATGTTGTTGCATGATTTTCTATTTTAGGGTTTCGGTTTTGTGACAATGCATAATAACGCAGATGCTGAGCGAGCACGTGAAAAACTACATGGCACTGTGGTAGAGGGACGTAAAATTGAGGTGTGCATGATAATATATTTCATTTGATAAGAAATTAATTATAGTAGTTTTACAAAACATTGAAATTGTGAAAATTACATACTAAAGAATTTTCTTTCTATGAACAACTATTAAGTATTTGTAGACTGGAAGTGCTGGAAAATGTCAATTGCTTGTCGATATGCCATTTTCCAGTCCTGATTTAGATAACTTTTCTATCATCAAAATTGCTTTTCTAGAACTTTTGTGTTTGGCCAAACATGAAAATTGTTTTTGGAGCTAATGTAATAATTCATTTGAGAACACTTAAAATAAACAGAACGATGCATAAAATTAAGCATGTAGTATGTGAACAAAAATGAGATCAAATTGGCCAAATGCATATGACGTGACAAATATTCCTCTAGTGAAATTGTCCACGACAAAAAAAAACAAAATATATTTTTTCTATTCACGAATCTCAAGTTTTTGAATTTTATGCTCGATGTTTTATTTTCACAATACTAATAATGTGTAATTTAGTTACTTTTTGATTTAATGAAGGACTTGATGCCATAACCGTAGATTAATTTTATTAATACAACTTAATACAATTAAATTAACGGATTATGGTCATGAAAATGTATGCTGCAGAGCTGTTAGCTGAGTGACTAGCTATTTATTCGAAATTTGGATGTCTTTGAATACAAAAATAAAAAAAAATCTCAAAATATATCCCAGCTGACAGCTCTGGAATGTCGAAACCCGTAATGTATATGATAAAATATTTTTCTTAAAATCATCCCTCTCATAAACTAGGTAAATAATGCTACTGCTAGAGTACAGAGTAAAAAAGTTGCTACTATTCCAAATGGTACGTTCTCGCACATAAAACTTAACTTAATTTATTTTTTCTTTCATTTATATTTTTGTGTTACATTATTCTCTGTAATTTCGTCAAATTATCAATTGTAATAAGCTTGCTAATTAATTAATTCAATATTATTTATTGTAGTTTGCGTACAATGGCCTCCTGATGGTAAGGAAATGAAGCATTTTATTAATCGTTCTTGCTCCTAATTCCAATAACATTCTTATTATTATATGATTATAGCAACCGCAGCAGCATTAAGAGGTGTCACAATTCAAAGTGCTCGAGCGCGTGCCGGTGCTGCATTCCCAACAACTAGAACTTTCCCAAGACTACCAACGCCTTTAAATAGTGCAGCAGCTGCCGCGGTTGGTCAACTTCATGGATATACACCGTATGTTTTTCCTCTAATTTTTCTTTCTCTCACATTTTATTCATTTTGTGATTTATGGATCACGCATAAATTAATTTCAATATTTATGACCCGTCTTTTGCAAAGCAAATAAGCTTATGTGCTCATTTTGTTTTGTTTTTTTCCGTCAATGCTGTTATCTATCTCCACAACAAGGAAGCTTTAAAATGTTTTATTCATGCTTCCTATCTTAAGAATTAGTGGATTTTGAGAAAATTAACTTTAAATTAGTAAATTTTAAAAATCTGTTAAACTTTGAATACTATTTACAATAGTTCAGTTAACGAGGTTACTTTGATCTTTAATCGAATCAAAATGAATATTCACTCGCAACTGAAATTACCATATAATGAATAATTTGCGAACTGCATTTTTACTACCCACAATACCGCGACTATTTTTACTTGACATTTCCTCTCGCACATTTTCATTCTATTTTAGGGTATATTATGATCCATTCTTCAATCCAGCGGCAACAGTTCATCAAACCACAGATCCCGCGTTGCGATTACAGGTAATAAAAGAATTAATTAATTTATTTGCCGTGAAAATAATAATACACGGTTTATGTTTCATGTAGGCTGCAACTGGCCCTCTGATGAAAGCTCCGATGGCACAACCTCAACAAACGTTCCCAACGGCTGCGTTTACTACAGCAGCAGCTCGATCTTTGGGAGCGGCTGGATTATCTCAAGTACAAGCTCAAACACAACCATTAACTGCAAGTTACGCTGCAGCCTCGCTTGGAGGGTTCGTTTAATTCATTTACGTTCTACAAATTTCATTTTGCTAATTATTATTTGTTTAATTATTTGTAGATACAGCAGAGATTTCGCCGAAGCGTATCTTGGTCATAGTATTGGACCAATTCCTGGATTTACTGTAAGTCAATTAATGTACTGCTAATAGAATTGATGTTTATTATGTTCATATTTTTTTTTTACTTTTTGCAGACCACTATGTACCGCAATGCAGGATATAATAGATATGCGCCATATTAACTTTAAAACTCATAGGATAGTTATACAACTTTTAAAGCCCTCTATTAGAAAGCTATTAATTTCAGCATGCATTCAGCATTCGTGAGTGGGTGAAATTTAATGATAAATTTCATTAATCATGTTCTGTAAAAATAGAGAATTGCATGCTGCGGAGCGTACAAGCAAGCTTCCAAATGAGAAGAAGATTATAAAGAAAGAAAAATGGGAACTTCATACAAATAAGATAAACTTAGAGATTTTATTGAATTGGTATTAAGAAAATATGATAAAGTGTTTTCGTTCTTCGAAATTTCGTAGACAGTACCACAACAGATACCTTTACACACAACAGATGAAAAAAAAAACAGAAAATTGAATAACAATGCATCACTATAATTTCATCATCATGTAATTTTTAAGACATAGTGTTTAAATCCGTTTAGTTGTTCCTTATTTTTGTCTTTATCCCTCTCACCTTCTCTCTCTCTCTCTCTCTCTCTATCTCTTGTTTCTTATTTTTAACAATGCATAATTAGTTAAGTAATCAATTGATGATTATTATGTTGAGGTGAGTAGTCATGTCAACATTATTAGATTGTGACATACGTAGTAGACATATACATAGAAAACAAAAATATTAAGTAAGGCACAAATAGTAAGAAATATGCACAAAATTACATGAAGAAAAAAGGAAAATCTCACTTTTCTTGAGATTATTTTTCTAAAAGTACAATTTTTTATGTTCTCCTTGTTGTCCTTCAAATACTTTAATTATTAATATACTATATATAGTACTCGTAAGCATTTCCTTTTCGAATTTTAGTTAATTTTGTCTCTCTACGAATGGTTTTATGTCATTAATAAACTTCGAATACATCGCCAAATGTTGAATCTCTTGCATAAGAAAAAAAAAGATTAATCTCTCTAACATTATGTCACAATCTAAAAATCTTGAGCCATATTAGACTTTTTGAAATTGAATTCCTTTACAAAATGATGAAAACAAAAAAGAGAAAAAAAAATTATAAATTTTTTTGGAAAGCTGAAATTCTCAAGGCAATGACACTTTTGTAAGATTTTCATTGTATTTCAATTTTTCCGTATAAATTGTAAAGCTTAATTGTATTTTGGACAATTTGCTCATAAAAATTAAGAAAATATTAAAAAATTATTTCTATAAGCTTCCAATGAATCATTGGAAATTGTGGAATCATTCGAAGACAGTTTATTGGAAGTAAATTTAAAATTTCATTGGAATAGCTTCCATTTTTAACACAAAAATTTATTTGCATGGAATTTCTTCCTGATTACTTGGAATCTTTTCCAGATATCCAGTTTCTGGAAATCTTCCGCAATTCGACTTTGATTTTTCCAAATATGACCAAAAAAACTTCCAAAACCAAAAAAATAAAATAAAAAATCCAGTAAACTGTTTCTAAAATCGATTCCAATTATTTTGGTGCAACAAATTGAAATGTCGTGAAAAAAATGTAGAAATGGAATAGAGTGTCAAATCCTTGAAAACCAAAAATACCGGCTTAGTTGAAGACGTGATTATAATTATGATTAGCTTTGTTCTGCCAATATTACAGAATAATAAATATGACCTCGTCTTCACCATATGCAGGTTCTTTCCACGGTTCCCGAAATAAAAGCTCTATGTAAAATTAAGTTGAAATGATATTAAGTAGAGAATATTTCTAAGTACTAAGCTATACGTTTCGAAAAGCTATACATAACAAAAAAATCAGAGATTTTTCGCTAATTTGATACAAGAGTTTTAAAAAATATATAGTGTTAAGCAATTAATTACGATAGATATTAAAAAAAGCAGGCTTAAGAATATTTCAATTTGCACTCTTTAAAACAAATACTTTGTATGTTGAGATTCTTTTTACTTTTACGCCAAAGTTATAAAGTCATTTTTGAATGAGAATTATGAAAAAAAAGAAGTAATAATAATAATTATGATTTGAGTAAGTAGTAAATAAAATGTGATTTAATTATTTCTCCTCGACTTCAAAAAAAAAACTTCAATTTAAAAAAGAAAGAAAAGGAAGTATGATAAAAGTAAATTTTATATCTATGTCTTATGATAGAATGTTTCATTATTAAGCGGCACTATTGGCGGAACATATATATAAAACATGTAGGTATATGAAACCAAAGAAGCAAGAATTTTACATACTCACAAATAATGAATAGACTCTCTCATTTTTTTTTATTTTATAACATGAAAATTTTCGAGCTGTCGTTATTAAAGGTGATATGCTTGCAAAACACGCAGGCAATGTCTAAAATGTTAGCCCGTTGTCTAGGCGGATATCTCTGTAATGAATTAAAATGAAAATTAGTCAGTCGACTAGAGGGTTGTTCACTGAAGAATGTTTAGAGCCTACACGTTAAAGTTTTCATACAAACGTATTGTTCTTGCTAATTTCGGAACTAATATCAGACGACCAAAGGCTATTTCAAACAATAACATTAAAAAAAATTGGTTTATAATGTGGGCGACGAGACAAAGAACCGTGACATAAATGGAAGAAGAAATGCAAAATTTATCACAATTTACCCAAAAAAAAAATCTGAAAATATTGTTGTTTTGATAACAAATTAGATTTTATGCAGTTAACTTAAACTTTAAACCTTACATTAAGTTTGATGACCATAAATAGAAATTCTTCATGTCTAATGTGGTCTAATCCAACCAAAAAGTTATGCAAATGTGAAACTTTTTGATAAAAACAGCTCGAAAAAATTCCCAACCAAAATAAAGTGGCAAATGAATGTCAATTCAAAACTTTTTGTTGTTTCCGCTGCAACAAAGAAGATTTTAAATTTATATAAGGAATAAAAAAAATGAACAATTTTATTTTAAAAATAAATCGCGTATAGAAATTTTCGGTTATTTTTTAAAAAATGAAAACACCCCCATAATCGGATACAAAGCTTTCAAAAGTATTATTACATATTAATTAAAATTGATATGCTGAAAAAACCTATAAAAAAAGATGAAAACAAAGAATAAATCCAATTTCAGACTTAAAGTTTTAATGAGAAAATTTTCATGTGTTTTTTACGACTCAATTATGTTATGAATAGAAAATTCTTTGATAGAATAGGTGCATATTCTCAGAATTTATGAAAATGAAATCATCTTTCTAATTCTTATCGATGGATAACAAAATGAAGAACACGATTACAACAAAAAAAAGAACAAAAATATAAATGTAAGTGTGGAAAAAATTAAAGACGAATTTTTTACATTTTTTCCTCATTTAAAACTTTTCGAGTATTATTTTGTCAGATTTATGGCAGATTGGAACTTCCCGTTGAATCTTAACTTGAATGAATTAGTTGTTAGGTGTGGGAAACTTTTAAGGATACGTCGTGTATTCCCGAACTATCTACACATCACCGCATGCAGCATTATGTAGGTCACATGATATAAAACGTTTTAATAAGATCCTTTTGAAATGCAGTCTAAAGGAAAATTAAAGAAACTTCCCGAATGATTTTCCAGATATTTGAGTAGATTTTAAATTGAATAACTAATTACGATGTGAATAATTTTACATCACAAATAGTTATCATTTTCAAAGGATGCGAAATAAATAGAATAAAAAAAGAAGTTTTTTTAGGCCTTTTGGATTTCACTGGAATAACTCCAATAAGCTGGACCACACAGGCATGAAAAATCTGACAAGATGACTCAAATGATCGCTCTTTAATATAATGTCCACACAACAAATGTAAAGATCGAATTTTAATTTTAAATGTTGAAGTAATCTTATCCGGTTTTTGATTGTATCGGCTCAAAATGCACAAATGATGAAAAAACTCAAATTGTTCTTTAGAACCTCTTTCCAAACTATATATTGATGATTAATGAAAATGAAAAATAAAATAAAATGAAAAAATATTTCATAAAAAAGTCAAAAAATTTTTTTTGTTTTTGTTTTAATTTAATTGAAATCTTATATTTAGAGAAATATCAGTAATTAAGTTCTAGGTTGCTCCATTCCATTACAAAAAATTTTTACTCCAGTTTCTTGAAGAATACTACAATAATTGTAAGAAAAGATTACTTATGAGCTTATGAACATTTCACATGTCATCATTAATATACTTTCTTTAAATCATATCTATAAGCAAACATTAGCGCGCAACATAAATGAATTATAAATCACTTATATTTCTCTCTTTAATTAATTATTAATTACAAGACTTAAGAGAATAAAATTCATTTGTCCAATTATTTATAATTAGAATAATCCTTTTAATCTGTTCCTTACTTATCATCAAAAAAGCTCATTTCCTTCATTCCGAAATGATAAATTTAATTAATTTTTTTTTTTATTGTTAAAAAATTTTAATATTCTACAGTAAAATTATACTTGAGACGCGTATTCAGTATTTTTTCCTTCCAAGTAACAAAAAAAAAGAAGAAAGAGAATAGAAAATAATTAATCTTAATGCTTGCAGAAGCCAATCGTCAATCGACTTATACAAGGCGCAGTGTGTTATGAAACAGTTCATTTTAACTTTAAAATTAAGCGACAAATTTCCGAAAAATACTTTCATCATTGTTCACCTCTTTTTTTTCTGGATGATAATGATGATGGTGATGAGAATTATAAACGATACTTCTGTGTTGTGTCTTAAAAAAAGAAGCCTTTAGCATTGATTTTTCCTTCGTTTTTCAGTTTTTTTTTGTTTAATGTATAGAGATATATATACTCGATAGGTTGTTGTGTTTTTTATGAATCATTCATAAGCTCAGTAAAATATTTTTTAAAATATTTTTTCTTAGCGTAAATTAGTTTAAGTTTTTTCTCTTCTTTTTTTATGTGTTCTGATTTTTTTCTTCTTTTCTTTCATTTTGATTAACATGAATGTTTATCAATTTTTTTTAGTATGTTTATTTATATGTATTATTTATTTATATTCCGTGTATCTACCGTTTGTCCTCTAATCCTTACAGATGCTCTTCTCTCGTTCTCATATTGATTTCGAGAATTGGATGCGATAGGTTCATCAGGATTTTGATGCTGTAACATTGGCATAATATTGTTCCTTCGATTTGTTCCATCGACTCCTTCCTGTTGTGGCGGTTGTGGTTGTTGTTGATCCTGATTAGTATTACTACGAGGTCCACCGAATTTTAGCATATTCCAGTCGAATACATAGTCATAAGTGAACCCTTGACTGTGAAAGAGGGTACGAAAGAGCTTACGCAAGTAGGAATAATCGGGACGTTGGATGAAGTCGAGGCGACGGCAGTATGTTAAATATGTTGGAAATTCGACTGGAAAATCCTTGCATAGAACCTCAATTGGCGTTGAGAGCTTTTTCTCGGATATCCGTTCGTACTTTTGTCGTTTATTTGCTGCCTTCAAACCTTGCCAAGGCAGAGTGCCCAAATTAAAGTACATGAGAACGTAACCCAATGATTCCAAATCATCTCGTCGTGATTGTTCAATGCCTAAATGTGTATTGATTGAAGCATAACGTGCTGTTCCAGTCAAATTCTTATTTTCTCTGTACGGTATATGCATCGAGGATTTTGCATCTTTGTATTTTTTCGCTAGTCCAAAATCAATAATGTATACCAAGTTCCCTTTCTTCCCTAAGCCCATTAAAAAGTTATCTGGTTTGATGTCTCTATGAATAAAGTTTCGAGAATGTATGTAGTCAATGCGCGATATCATCTGATCTGCCAATAGCAATACGGTCTTCAGCGAGAAACGTCTTGAGCAAAAATTAAAAAGATCTTCTAGTGATGGTCCTAACAGCTCCATTACCATTACATTGTAGTCGCCTAATAATTTATTATGCCAAAAAACAAAAAAAAAATTAAGAAAAAAAAGTGAGGGAGAAAGAAAGAAAGAAGAAAAAAAACATATATTTTTATAGGAATTGAAGCATTTTCTTCATTTCATAAGTCAATCGAATGATAAAGCAGTTATTGATTATGTGTACATGATAAAAATAATGCTCAGAGAGGAGCATTTGGTAGAGTATGAAAATAATTATTTACCTTCTGATCCACACCATTTGATCGTTGGAATTCCAATTCCTCCTTGTGTCATTTTATAGAATTTACTTTCAATGTGTAGCTGTGGATGTTTTGTTTTAATGCATTCTAATTTTATTGCTACTTCCTCGCCAGTTGATATATTCGTGCCCAAATATATATCACCAAATGAGCCTGATCCGATCTTCCTTCCCAATCTATATCTATTTCCAACACGTAACTCCATTTTTCGATAGAATTAACTAAAAATCTTTTGCATTAACAATAAGAAAAAGCAGACATGAGTATTTTATTCATCAGAAAAAAAAAATTTTATGCATTTTTTCTCTTCTTTTTTTTCATTGCTACTTTTTTTTCACTGAAATCCATCTTTTTTCATTTGTTAAAATGCTGAAAAATCACAATTTACTTACATAGATGGCTTTAAAGATGCTTTCGACTTTTCAATATTACAGTTCTAGTCAGTTTCTATGCCTTTTTCGTATTTTCCGTCGTAATTTCTCAGAGATATTTCCAATTTATCGAAAAAAATAATATTAAAGCGTTGAATATTCTATCGATTTAGAGCGCGTTTTACGCGTTAGAAACTTAACAAAGAGCGAGATTTTCTCCACTGACTGAGCAACTGCGCACTTTTTGCCCTTTCAAATTACTTGCTCTTCTTTTGTCCAATTGTCCGAACAACTCTGCAAATTACATCAAAATTTATTGTTTTCAATGATTGCTAAGCAAATTAATAATATTGAAGAAACTTTAATACAAGATTTTTTTCTCAAATTTAAAATCACAAGTTTGCAATTTGAAACATGTTCTCTGAAACAACTGCGCTTTTGACTCATGCTAGTTTTAAATTTATTCTCACTTGGTGCTCAATTTTTAGCCACAATTTCAAGTAAAATTTTATTCCAGTTTGTCAATTTCCACTGGATCTCTGTTGACCACCAACTATAATTTTAATTAAACATTATTTTTATTGATCTCGTATGAAAAGTAATTGATCTCGCATGAGAAGTAAATTATGCGTTATAATCACGTTCCATCCCTTTGTTCTGCATAGCATTCCCTTCATGCCAAAGAAACTGCGCAAAAATTCAAACCAAAAAAAAGCTCCCTCAATCAATTCCGAAAGAAAAATATATTTATTAAATCAAAATAAGTAAATTAACTTATTTAATAAATAACAGTGTATCTAGTTATCATCATCGACTTCGTCCTCCGTTTCCCAATTTGCCTCCTCATCATCTTGTGCTTCATTTTCTTCATCGTTATCCTCATTTTCATCTGCATCAGATCCACCTTCAGACACATTCTCATCGGAATCGGCCTGATCTGATCCATCTGAATTAAAATTCTCTTCCGATAATTCACTGTCCGTTAGACTCTCCGTTGACAATGAAATTATGTCAAACATATTATTCAAATTTCCTCTATTGATGTTCATCCTTCGACGTCGTCTTCGGTTGCTTTCTCTGTCAAACTCTACATTTAATTGCAAAACAAGATGAAGACATTAAAACCAGTTAAAACTATTATTTAATAAGGCTTCTCCTAAAAGGTTTTACCATTCTCATCATCGTTCTCAGATAACGAATCCAGTCCGTCCTCTTCGTCAGAGCCCATTTCTTCATCTTCCTCCATTTCCTCTCCATCAAATTCCTCTCGTTTACGACCAACTATGAAAAAATTATTTGCATTAAGATTAATTTAATAAGAGAAGAAAAAAAAGTACAAAAGTTTAGCAATTCACCTGCATAAACTCGAACGACAGATTCAGAGGCTGATTCAAAGCCACCTTGATTCTCGCATAAAGCAATTTGGCAACCGCTTTCATTAACCGCCAAATCATAAATTGATTTTCGTACATCCGTTGTCGATATACTTGAATAATCATAACTATCAATAACTTTAAATGATGAGCCATATCCTTGCTCCTCGTCTAGATCCTCATATTGAATACTAACTGCATAAATGACATTCTGGGATGAAAACTTTAATTGGCATTGATCCAACGTTGGAATCGTTCGCATTAAATGAAACGTTCGAAGATCCCATACTTCTGTGTTGGATATTACTTCTAATCCATTTTGATGAAAAACTCCCGATACAGTATTATTAAGCTTATCAAACTTGTGTATTTGCGTACCGGATCTAAAATCCCATAAAACTCCATCCGATAGAATTAATTCATCTGTTGGGCAGAAAGTTGCACGATTCTTATTGTATTGATTATAGATTGTTGGCACTAACTTTCGAATTACTTGACCAGTATTGATATCGTAGATTGTTGCCTTTTCAGCTTTCGTACCTAAAACTTTATCTTGTGTTACGTTACTAAACTCTACGTACTCCTCCTCGTCAAAGTTCATTTTTGGTATAAATTGTTTATTATCAACACTCCAGAGACAAGAAAGAGGCGGCTGCCATGCACTTGTTAAAACTAGTCCTTCATGTCGAGAACATTTAATATTGTTTATGTACGAGTCTGAACACGATGCACTAAACTCTTCTGTCGAATCATTAATATTGAGTACTCTAACTTCTCCCGTGTGCGTTCCAATCAATAATTTATTTCCTTCTGGTGTAAAGAAGTCACATGTCGTAAAGTAAAGATCCAAATCTGGAATTCTTAGCGTTCGTACAACATTGAAATTCGAATGAACAAATCTACGGTCAAGTTTTGAGGAATTAAATCCTTGATGACGTTTAAAGAATCTGGCAGCAACATTAACACTCATTCCGCTAATCGATTTTGGACGTGGATCTGGGCATTTATGAGGCTCAAATAGATCAAATGTTGGGCATGTAGACATGGGATTTTTACACAATGAATGCTGATTTGCTAGATATTCGGTTATGATTGTATTAAGCGATATGTTTGCATTTGAAGCGGAATTCTTCTGTTGATTTTGTTGTGGAACTGAGGCTGTAAGGAAAACTTCTGAAGACGGTTGCTTCTCTAACGCTGATTGATGTATTGTTGGCGTTTGGGCACTTGTTGATTTCTTTATAAGTTTTATTGGTGTAATAGATGACGACGACGATGATGAATTAAAAGGAGGCTCACATGCCTCAATCATGTTTAGCTTATTACTAAAACTGATTTTCGAACTATCCATATTATCAATTAAATTCAATGGATGTGTCTCATTTGTCTTTCGATGAATCCTTGAACGTTGAATTAAAGGCGATCGATAATTGAATGGAGAATTCATGTGCTGTGAACTAGATGCTATTGCCCTGTTACTTCCAAGCAAATGCTCAATCTTTGCTTCCCTCATTAATGCGTCCGCCGAAGTGGATAGTCCATGTTCGATGAGATGCTGATAAATCAGAAAATATAACTGTTGTTCATTAAACTGTATCTTTGTTTGTGCTACAACATTAGCTTTATGGATATTAGCAAGCGATGTGTCAATATTAATTGGCTTCCCGCTAACTCGTTCTAGCAATTCTAAAGCATATTTTTGGAACTGAACATGTTCAGTTCGTTTTTCTTGAAGAATTGGATCTCTGCAAAGCTGTTGAAGCTGTCCGTTTACAAACAGTGGCAATTTGCTGATAATTTGTCGAACTGTCTCTGATCGAGCTAAACCAGCCAGAGCACGACATGCCATTCCCTTGTAAATAAAAATTAATTCAGAAATCAATATTAAAGTTGAAACAGTTTAGTTTAGTTTTTTTTAAAAAAATAAATAAAAATACTTACACGAATGTAATCAGCGTCTGTGATTGGAGTCTTTACCATCATCAATTGTAAAAGAATGATGATTCCATTGTTGCTTCTGACTGTTTCCCAGACCATTTTAATGAGTTCTTCGCTGTTTTTGTCTGTCATTTTCTTCTTGTTGCTTCCAAATCGAGCAATTCCACTTGGTCGTAAGATGGGAGCACAAACACAATTTACTAATAACGACAGAGCAGACTTCTGAACTTCTGGATCGGCTACAATTTCGCCTTCGAGACACCCAAGAATAATATTAATTCCAGCAGCACTTGCTTCATCAGGAAAATCAATTCTATCGCATAGAACTGCATGAACACGTGGCAGAACACAACAAATATTAATGACATCCAGCGCAGATCGAACCGTTTCACCTCGTCCGCTAAAGTAAATGATAATTACTAAAATGAATAAATAAATTTTAATTCGCGCCATACCTGTAATTCCACTCATAACTGTGTGCTATAATTAAAATAAAAAGAGTAACGCCACCAAGTTGTAAAAATATTTGGACAGGTTGCCAATTTGCTTTCATAGGCAATAAATTTTGGAGTGCCATAACTTGTTCATCTATTACTTCTGGCGTATTTTTTAGTGACCGCAAAGGAACTGGATAACGCGTTGTAGGACTTCGTACAACTTGTGTATATTTGTAGAACAAATGACTTTCGAAATATTTCTTAATGGCAACGCAAACGTGTCTAATGACTTGTCTTTCTGCATTCTCTTCATCAGCTGATAAATTCAATTCGTCGCTGGATTGGGACAAAATTGGAAGTACGGATATAACGTTATAGAGCTGACGAAGACCATCTTGCTTATCAAACTCATCCAGAATGTTTTTAAATTGAAATGAGAGTCCAAAGAACATTGTTGCATGACATCTTCCCGAATCATGCGTGCATGACAATAATCCTAAAGCGTAGCTCACTAATTCTGATATTAGTCGTGGTGCCATTGAGCATATCCTTTCCATAGCCTCTTCACAATATGCAATGTAGTAAAGAGTTATTGCAACTCCCGTTGCCGTTGTTGATTGTCGCGGAAGTTTAAGCAATTTCTGTATTCCATTTTTATTCAGCAGTTCTATGCAGCACTTTTTGTGGCACAGTAATGAGGCGAGATATTTTAAAGCCTCAAATGCTAAACATAAATCTTTTGGATCGACATTTTCAATGAAATCAAAAATAATGTCTATTGCATCCTGCTCGAAGATGAATGGAAGAAATTCCTGATATTCACCCATTGGTGATAAATAACGTAAAATTAGCATTTGACTTGTTGCCAGTGTTGGTGGATCTAACAAAATGACATGTCTTGGAAGATTATTATGCGGTTGACTTGTACTCATCGAACTTTCGTCAACATCAACAAGACATCCCTCAGCTAGGCTTTCTTTTTTCGAATCTGTTGCCAAAGATTCCGTAGTTGGGCCGTTTGAGGATGTACTTTGTTCCTGTTCTGTACTACTTTCCGGTATCAAACTCGAAATGTTTCCATACTTTTTAAATCTAGCTTGAAGAGTTCTCAATCGCTGAAGAAGTAACGGAAGCATCCTAATATTTTGTTCACGGTATGCAATTGCAATGTCTTGGATATCCATAGCTGCACCTAAAAGTCCTGTAGCATAACTTCTCAATGGTTCAGCACCATTTTCGACCCAATCGTAAAGACGATTAATTAGCTGATCATTTGACACTTGAAATACAGCCGAAGTTTCCAATCCAGGCATTATTATTAAGATCAGACGACATGCTGATATGTTCAATTGAAATGAACTCTTGTTTATGCTTTGTCTTGTGAAAAAATTATCTCGAAGATAATCGTTTACGAGCCTTAAAATAAGAAAGACAATAAGCATTCATGAATTTATATAAATTAATAAAAATATACATACCTGTTCATGAAGACTTCTTTTTTGAAAAGCAACTTTAGATTCTTTCCCAACTCTGAACTCGGATCTGTCCTTGATGGATGTCTTTCATCGAATGGGTCGGGATCTTTATTAATATTAATTCGATTATTATTATGAGAAATGTGGGAAGGAGTTATAATAACTTACCTTTTTGCATGTACTGCTCTGTTTCCTCCTCAAAAATCTCCGCAAGTCTGCATAAATGTAGAAAAAAAAATACAAAACCAGAATAAAAACACAAAAGTTACTTTCTCAAAAATTTAACTACTCTTACCGTTTGACGTAAGGTTCTGGATCAAAATTAGCTGTACTATATTTCTGTTCCCATACTCGAAATATCTCGTGTAAATCACGTTGTTCTGAAATGTCTGTATCTTGATTCATTATTTTCCCTAATTTTTTTTTTTTGCTTTCTTTCTATCGCCTTATCTATATAAACAAAATTGATTTATACTCATTTAATGCTGTTTTTACACATCAACACAAATAAACTTCAATATATACTTAAGCTTCCTCTAGCACTATGGCTATTAACAAAAATTAATCCTTTAAAATCTTATCAAATCGCAGAAAATAAATTTAATTAAATTTTGCAATAAACAAGGGTTATGTTTATTATATTATTTGAGAAATGAGCTGAAAGGATTTAAATCAAAAGTGACCGTTATGTTTTTGAATAGAAAAATTTAACGTTCAAAATGTTTAATTAGTAAATTTCAAAAGAATAACTTAATTAAACTACAATCATCTTCATTTAGTGATAAGTTTAATTCATGGTTCAAAAGAAAACGTGTATAAATAATTTCTTAGGGATCTTTATAGACCGAAAATTGCACAAGAAAAATGAATCGGAAAATGTTGGCCCTAAAAATTGAGCAAAAAATTGAGTGAAAAACTAACATAATATTTATTTCGTCTAAATTAATTAATTAACAAGAAATCAAAAGATCCTTGTGATCGCAAACGTTGCGTGAGTACTTGCCCACATTTATATCGTGAATGAAGAAATTTTAACAATCAAATAGCTTAATTAAACTACAATTTAACACGGTGATAGAATATACAGAAAAAATTATCAAAAAATCAGAATTTGGTGGTATAAAGTTATTTAATTACAGTAACTGGTGACAAGGCATTAATAGAGAAATGCAAGTAGCGTAGAAAAAGTACACTTTAACTATAATTAAAGAAAATTCTTCACGTAATTTTTCGAAGGGATTTTCACAATATTTAATTATAATTAAATGGCTTCAAAACGGCATAAAAAGGGAGCATCCATAACTTCCTCGAATGCCAATTTATCAAACATCACCACACGACTCTCTAGTCAGCAACGAAAAGATGAAAATAACAAGAAAATTCAAAAATCTCGTACTCAAGCAATCGAAAAATCTAAACTAAGAAACAGGCCAGAAACCTGTTCAAAACCAAAGAAAATAAATAATTGTGAAATTTGCGGTAAAATTTTTAAAGGTTTGTAGTTAATCTCTTCCTATTTATCGTGATTTTGTCTTTTCATCATGTCATTCTTAATTATACATTTTTTTTGCTTGATTGATTTTTTTTTATTTCAAAAACAGACTATGACTGTTCATAGAAATGTATCGTTTTTTTATATGTATAAAAAAAAGTTTATTGCCATATACATCACAGTCAGCCCATCCCAAAAAGAACAATTTATTAATATTTACTTTATAGTGTAGCATATTCACTCTTCCTTTACACTAACTTTCCTATTTAGTTAGGTTTTTTTTGTGATGAATTGTTCTTTTTTTGTGTATGCATGTCTTTGATAATCAGAGCCAGCATAATATTCTTGACCTTCCTCAAATCTGCACACTTCCAATAATACTTTTTTTATTATCCTAATCCATATAATAATAGTGATTTGCATGTCCTTATTAGAATCTATGTTGGATGTTAATGATTCATTTTATGTAATTCAAAATTATATTGTGATTGCATGCTGCTAGTCAATAAATTTGTTGTAAAAATTGTCGGGATGTCTTTTGGTGGTTTAATTAAACTTTTATTGTCATTTTAATAATAAAAAAAAAAATATTTTCTATTTCCCATTTCAAATAGGATTAAACGATTTAAGAAAGCACATTCGTATCCACAGGTAGAAAACATTTTCCAGAATGTTATTTAATGAATTGCTGAAACATTGAGACGGATTGTGACCAATCGAGGCTTTTTATCATGATGAATTCTGGGATCAAAGAAATATCTATTTTTAAAACTAAAGGGGAATTTTTTTTAAATCTTAAAATCGCAAAAACGTTCTTGGTTCATCACAAAAAGTGTCTCAGATTTAAAAACGGCATGTTTCAGCAATCCATTAAAAATTTATTAACGAGAAATTCTCCTAACTCTCTATCCACAGCGATGAGGTATGAAAATTAACTTTAAATTCAATCCTGAACTCATAATTCAAGTGAAATTTTATTTATTCGAACATCTACAGAGACCTTATGAATGTCCGGAAGCAGGATGTGGCAAGAGGTTCAGACAAGCTGGTTGTCTTAAAAATCACAGGTAATTTATAAAAAAATTCTCTCGCTTCAATTTATCATCTGATTCATCCAAAACTACTTTAGAGCATCGCAGCATGGAACCGATATTATTTATTTCTGTGATGTGAGTATAAATTGAAATTTGAGAAATTCTTTAACAAAGGGAATTAACTTAATTCGAATTAGCTTTGCGGTAAGCAATTTCCTGTGAAAGAGAGATTGCGTCTTCATCTTCGTGTTCACACTGGTAATAAGTACTTGCAACTCAAAAGACATTATTTAAAAGTGTTATTTTGTAGGATATAAACCATACAAGTGTTCGGTTTGCAGCAAAAATTTCGCAAGAGGCGGTCAGCTATCTCAGCACATGGTAACGCATACTGGCGTGAAAAAATATAAATGTGATTACTGTGACTCTAAAGTATGTGATTTGTCTCTCAAACTGTCTCAAATTATAATACTTTTTTGGTTTTTTTTTTCATAAAATTTACAGTTTTCGTGTCTAGCAAATCTGAAAATTCATTTAAAAGTAAGTCATAAATTTTAAACTCTATTTGACTAAAAATTTCTAGTCATGAATAATTTCAGAGCCATCTTGAAGAAAGAGATTATATTTGTCATATATGTAGCAAAGCTTTTTATAGGTATGTTTGGTCACTCACTTGTTATCTTTAGATTAAAGTATAATAATACTTTATTATTGCAGACGTGATGCTCTCAAAAAACATATATCTTGTTTCCACGAAAATGTGAAAGCTTTTCACTGTAACATTTGTAACAAAATGTTCAAAGGTAAGCTATCAATTGTATTATAGAAGAAGTCATTTAATTTAATATTTATCTCTTTATATAGGTCACTTGCCACAGGTAACATAAATTCAATATGATAAAAACCAAAATTTGAATGAAAATAAATTGTTTTCCATCTTTAGCACCAGCGGACCCATCAAGCTATCAAAACTCATGGGTGTCTGACATGTGGGGCTTTATTTTCCCAGCGTTCCCAATTGATTGTTCACCAAAGAATTCACAGGTATGCGAATCTAAAAGGTCGTATTCTTAGTTATTTTTGCTGACAACTCAGTTATGGCTGACTTAGGGCTAGGATAAATTAAGTTGTATCAGAAATTTAAATTTCAAAAAAAATTTCTATTAACTCTCTAATCCAATATTTGTAAACTTTTTATTATACAGTGGTGAGCGACCATATAGGTAAAACTATTTATTATAATAAGTAGAGCAATTAATCAAAAGCTTTAACTTTCCAGGTGTCAAATATGCCATCAAGCTTTCGCACACTCTTCCGTCTTGAAACTTCACATACGCAAGGTACTTAATTACCCATTATTCTATCTATTCATGACTTTGTCGCTCAACTGCAAAATGTGTGTACTAGGTCAGAAATAAACCTGATAAAAACATTCGGTC
The DNA here is from genome assembly GCA_963573255.1 of Chironomus tentans. NCBI lineage: Eukaryota > Metazoa > Arthropoda > Insecta > Diptera > Chironomidae > Chironomus > Chironomus tentans. The sequence continues at coordinate 55,932,856 of OY754302.1, read as the reverse complement.
GTAAAATTTTCATAAATCTCTATCGTTAATTCTAAAATATTTGGCCTTTATTTTCTGACTAAACTATATTAAACTGTCAACTTATAAAATTTTATGTTTTAAAAATTCCTAGCATACAGGTGAAAAACCTTTTAGGTAAGAAGGAACAATTTTTGCATGTCTATAAATCTTTAATGCAATATTATATAATTTAGATGTCCCATTGAGGAATGTACCAAATCTGCAGTCGCATTTTCACAACTACCTCATTTGAAAAAGGTATGCATAAAAATATTTTAATGCTAGATGTCAATTTCATAGACATAAATAAACAACCCTAAAAACTATGTTTTTCCATCGACCTGTGTAGCATATGTTAAGTATACATCATCAAAGTCTACCATATATGTGCAAATGTAAAACGTTCTTTAAAACAAAACAAGAGTTGCAGCAGCATTATCAAACATGCAGAGAAAAATCGTCTGAAAGTGATTTGAATAATGGAATGAGGTATGCAGAAACGGTAATGCCAATTGAGAAAATGAGGCTTTTGATTACAATCTTGATTAAGAAAATATCTTCGGAATCGAAGTTGAAAGAATTGGTAAGATAATAAAAAAAGATTTATTGTACGCTCACTTGATAATGTTACGAAATAAACTTTTTAGGGCTTTGAGAAGCGTCTGATTGATAATATATTAATAGATTCATTACGTTGCGCTGGTCGAACAGTTTATACAGACGAGAAATTCACCGAAGCTGAACGATTGAAACTGAATATCGAGGAATTTCTGGAGTGGACAGTTCCACTTGAATCAATGAAGAATTTCAAGGAAGGACGAAAAAGTGTCGAGGAAATTCTCGAACAATTAGTCGAAGGATTTAATTAAATGTTGTTCGTAACGTAATTAATCAATGATTTTATATTAGGAATATATTGAGAGTATAGCAAGTGTGTTAAATGGAAATTCGACAAAAAAGTATGTCTTTAGTCTAATAATAAGTAAATTCTTGATGTAAAGATGCTATAATGATGATAACAAAAAACCAAATAATAATTATTATGTATGTCAAAACAAATGCTTTATCACAAACAAGTAACCATTTGATGCCACATTAACCAAAGATTATTATTTTATTATGCAATTCTCTGTGACCTAAATTAATTAATAATTAAACATGATCTCGTACGAAATCTGCACACAAACTTTACAAATAATGAGAATTGCGATTAATTTAAATTTTATGATTTACAAGGAAACTTTTTTTTTATAGAAGATTTTATGTTGAGTACGACGAAGCTTTCAGTGTGAATTTTAATGTTAAACGAAAATTTGTCTCACCAAAAAAAAATAAATAAAACGAATGATTTTTTAGTATAATTAATAAAATGCTTAATTTGTATATTTCTTTTATTAAAAATTAATTGCTTACACAAAATTTCTTGCCTTCCTTCCTTTTAAGCGATCAATAAAAGCTTTCCAACTTGCGATTGTTTTACTCGAGCATAACCATGTTAATCCTGATGTTATGCCAACGTGCATTGAGCATAGATATTTTAGCATGAAGATTGCGAAAATTGGCTTCGACTCATCTTCCTCATTATTTTGTGGCGGACATGGAATTGAAAATTTCTTACATGTCATTCGATTCCACTGGAAAATATGGCATGTAGTTAGAAAGTCTTTTGAGTAGATTTCATCAAAACTTACCTGCAGCGTCCACTCGTCAAAATACATCCACTCATAAAATAAGCATCCAATGTAGATGAATGACGGGATGACAAAAAGAATACTGGAAAATGGCAAATTTTGTTTAAACATTTTGCTCTCCTTTAATATTTAATCTAAGTCTTACCTGAAGAAGACTATCCGGAACATCAACTTTTCTAACTTGTCGGTCCGAGTGCCATCATTTTTGTTCCTCATCATTGTTCTAATTTTAAGTAATGCTGTGAATCCAACAGAGAAAAATAACGTCCCAAGCACTAGGTAGATAGTCAATGGAATAAGTAGGAATATTGCAATTGAATGCTTAGAGAGGGTTCCAACAAAGCAGACACCAGATAAAATGTCTCCCTCAACTTTTCCCGATGCGAGAACAAAAATCGTTTGAATTCCGGGAATAGACCAGGCAATTAAATGAAACAGATGTGCTCTAGACTCGATAGCCTCATGTCCCCTGCAAATTTATATAAAAAAATTGTTTTGGTGTCTTGAAGATAAATAATTCCATTTTAATTTACCATTTGAATCCAGAAGCAAGCAGCCAGGCTAAAGCGAAAAACACCCACCAAGTATAAGCAGACATCAAGCAAAAATACATCATCAAGAATAAAACAGTACATGACAGACTGCTTTGATGTCCCTATAATTAAAAATTCAATGTTTTCATTTGCGTCCTCATTAAACAAAATCACGCAGATTAAGAATCTCACTTGAGTAATTGTTGGGATAAGCTGTAGACGTCCTAATCGACCCGCATGTACAAATGGGTCACGACATGAGACAGACTTTCCAGCTGACAATCCGAAAATGTAAGCAGAACTAACTATTAAGTAGCAAATTGCCAGAAAAACAATTGGACGCTCTGGATAGCGGAAGCGTGATGAGTCAATGATGAACGTTAAGATCTATTAAAGCAAAAAAAAACCAAGTTTAAATTCTAGTAAACAGTAAAACACCATTAAAATTATATTTACTGTAAATAGGCAACATAACGCGCAAATGACTGCCCAACAACTTATCCAATATCTAGAAATGAAAAAAAAAGAAAAAGTTATTGATAAGTGATCATAAAAAAAATTATGACATTCAATAGATATGTAACTAATAGTTGACATATACCTCAATGTCGTTACTTCTTTATCATCGAAAAATATTGAGCTACATGGTGCTCCACAGTCTTTGACGATCTTTCCACCAATATTAATTTCATATCCAAGGACGGCTGGTGCTTTTAATTGCACTGGACATATAAATCCTCTAAAACGATGAGAAAACGCAGTGGTGTTCTGAACTTTTGTCTGACTTTTTTCGACTTTGCCTAGAGAGGTAATTTGGGAATTAAAGTGCTGAGAGTCTTGTGATGTTGATGATGCTGTTGATGAGGAAGAAATGTTTGGGGAAATGCAAATGTCTGTTCCATCTTCTGGAAACTTTGTACATTCAAGAGATTCCGGCCAAGGGAACTGAGAATAAAAAAATTTAATTAAGTAAGCATACTTGTCGCTCAAATGGCTATGGTAATGCATTTATTATGCAAGCTACTTACATCGAAGGTTCTCATGATTTTTTCACAATTTCGTGCACTTTCACATAGTTTACGGCACGGTGGGATTGGATATTCCAAAATTGTACATAATGGCGCATATAATGAGCATAAAAATAATTTCAAATCTGGTGAGCAATTAATCTTAATAAGTGGAATAAACTGATGAACTTCCAATGCTGCTTCATCCTATTGATTTAAAAGATGGAAAAGAAAATTGATAACATTTGAACTAAGTGTGCTCACATTACTGTAAATAAAGTAGTTCAATACCTGTCTAGCATGATTAAGTAGGTTTGGGAAGATTGTTTGATTATAAAATTGTATATCTTGGCATAAAGGTATTGATATAGGCTCGCATTTGTTATGGTGATTAATGTTTGACACTTGAGTATTATATTCCTTCTGATTGTATCGACTTTTGGATTCTTGGGATGAAATTAAAACACTTGATTGCTGGGATATTACAACTAATATTTTTAACGAAAATACTATTATAAAACTAAATTTTCTAAACATAAATTGCCTATTATTCGACATAGTCACTAATTATGCTTTTAATCATTTATACTATAATACTCTGAAGTGGGTTTTACATTAAAAACTTTAATTTTAAAAAATAAATCTCAAAAAAGGAGTTTATACAAAATAAATGAGTAAAAAATACTATGCACTTATGCTCTGACTTATGCTTCAGCGCAGCTACTTATTTTTTATGGCTTGTGTTGACTTATGCTGTCGATTGTTGAACTTCTTAATAAAATATTGGTGTTTCGATTAATAGTCATGCTTATTTTAACAAATATCACTAGAAACATCCACTTTTTGTGTTGTGAGACAAAGTGTAGGCACAGTAAACACAAATATCATATTTTTCTGCTAAAATTCACCCACATAGCACGCACTTTACTGAGCAACTCGACATGAATTTTCAAAAAAAGGAGGCTGTTTCAAGAAATACCATTTTAATCGGCTTTTGTGACTTACTCTAACGTTTTTATGAGCACAACATATGTTAGTGATACTGGAAACATAAAAATCGCATACGCTTGTGATTAATCATTTACTTAATATTTTTTTCTTTTATTTTTAGATTGAAGTAACACTTAAGATTCTCTCTCTTATAGTTTTAAGGTAATTGTAATTGAATTTAACAAATTGATTTCCATAAACTTGATGTAGCATAAATCCACTATTTTCGAGTAACTTCCCAATAATATGAAAATAGTTTGAATCTGGATTAGTGTTTAGTACATTCACAAAGTATATCCATGCATGCTTAATGTCAAATGGAGAGATTTCACTTTCGCCTTTTCGAGGAAATGAAATCCACAGAGCAGCGAGAAGAGCTGCAAATTTTGTTGTCCTTCCTTCATAATAAACATGTTCCTCACAAACTCCATTTGTAAGACGAAATCCCCAACTAATTAAGAAGTCCTCATTGCTTTGTGTCTTTAATTTTGCTGGTTTAACTGGCATTAAGAATGGACATTCCTTATAAAGCATTGCCTTGAATATTTCCCCGAAATCTGGAAATTTTTACCAAAGTGCGATCGCTAAAGCTGCAGTATAAAATACAATACTCGGTTCCTTATCACAACGATCCTGTGGATCAATAAGAAATAATTAATAAAAGTATAATTCCTAAAGGCATAAAAATCAATCTATTACAATTAACTTTTCAGCAATTTTTAGTCTACACCAATCAGGAGCTTCATTGTGTTCTGTGACTGCTTACTTCCTTTCATACTTCCTTTCGGCGTGTTGACTCTTTGACCAGATAAGAGCGTAAAAAGCATTTGATAACGGTCAACTAAAGTAGTTCTGTTCTTTTCATTTAGCAGATTTATAGAATTATTAATTGCAACTTTTAATGCAAAACGAATTTGATGCAATTCAGGAATTTCATCAAATTTTCTTGTCTGTTCTTTCTTAATGATTAATAACTGCCTATAACAATTGTAAATCTTGTAATATTCCGATTCGATTGGGCACTTGATTGTTCTGATACTGACATCTTGGCTGAACCGCCGCTATTTGGATTGGAACTACATTTTCAACTTTTTGCGCTTCTGCTGCTGCTACTTGCTGCTCAAACAGAACTCTACAAGCTGCTAATCTCTCATCGGCTTCCTTTTGAGCTTTTCGGGCTTGTGAAGCTGCTTCAAATTCCCTTATTTCTTTTTGGAGATTCTGACAAAGAGCATCTAATTTAATGCAAGTTGATTTAGCCGAATCCAACGAACTTTTGTGTGAATCTTTAAAATTCTTAATATCTTTAAGTTGTTTTTTAAAGATATCAATTGATGGAGCCATTTCAGGATTGCAGGACTGAATTATTTTTAAAAATGCCGATTCCTGCTTGATAAACACATCTTCAAACTTCCTAATTTGTTCCTTTAATTGCCTTTCTTTTTCTTCCTGGATCTTTTTTGTGTTTGCAGCTAAAGCTTTCCTTTGCTCTTGATAAGCTAATTCTTCCTGTCTCTCATTTTCTAATTCAATCAGAAGCAATTTCTCAAGTTCCTTTTTCTTATTTGCACGTCTTTTCTCAGCTTCCAATCTCATCAATTCAATGTTTTTCTTAATTTTTTCGTTATTTTCTATTTCCTCAGCTATTTTCTCTTCAATCTTCTTTCTCACTTCTGTTTCAATTTTCTTCTCTAAATTATGCTCATAGATTTTCTGTTGGAGGCACTGTAGGTCACTTAAATCCATTCTACAAAGTTTGTCAATCACTTGTTGATGCTCAACATTTGGGTTTCTTTATTTTAGTCTTTTCATGCTGTTCCTCATTAGTTACTTCCTCTTTTTCATTATTTCCAATATCCAGCAACGATATTTCAGCAGCACGATATAATCTTGGCAAATTTTCATTAGAAGCCTTTGAAATAAAAATATTAACTCGTTTAATTAATGACCAATGATTTAACTTGGTGCTCACTTACCACATTTTCATCCTGAGTACAACCTAAGTTCATGTTTAATGGAATTAATTAATAATTTCTAATATTTTTTCTTCCAATTTTGTTGATGTCACATATATGGGGTCGTTCGCAAATTACGTCACGCTTTTAGGGGGGAGGGGGGGTCAAAGAATTTGTGACAGTCCATACAACAGATTTTTTTTTCGTTAGAAAATTTGTGACAAGGGGAAGGGGGGTCGAAAAAGTCGTTTTCTAGCGTGACGTAATTTGCGAACGACCCCTATTCTGTTTGTTCCGAATTTATCGCATGCAGTTCTTTTTCGCGCATTTTTTTCATATTTTATTTATTATTTTTTGTGTAGTATTGTGTAGTATTTTTTGTGTGAAAATGGAAAACGTTCATTATAGACGCAATGTAATTAGACCAGCAACGAAAATGATAATCGAGTTATGTGGAACTGAATTTGCACCCTATTTTACTACATCTAAAAGCGGACCGCCTTCGAAAGATAGTAATCTTTATGAACTTTTAGCGGAAAGAGTGAAAAATGTGGAAATCATAAAACCTGATTTAATTGCGAAAAGGGTTAAAATGCACTATGAAGTTATACATAAGCGAGTTCTTGCAACAAGATATAAAAAAAGTAAGTTGATAATTATTATATAATAGTGATAGTGTTTGGATGTATTTAACAATTTATGTAATGACCAGTAATGACATTTTGTATATATGGGCCCCGACTAAAAGCAGTGAAGATTCGTCAGTGACAATATAAATTACGTATTTATTTCTGGAGCTATCTAATAATCGGAAAAAAATTTAACGGCCAACAAAAATTCAAATTACATATCGAATGTTTCGATAAAAAATTCGAAAATATGAAAAAATTAATTTCTTAAAATTTGAAGCACTGTGACATTTTTGAACTACTTAAATTCTTTTAAAACATCAATTATATTAGCAAAAAGTGTTTAAATCACTTCAGTGCATCATTTAAAGTGAATTCGGAGTGATTTTTGATGTTTTACAAATTTACATTTTCGATTTGTTTATCAACATGAAATTTTTTTGGCAGGAAAATTCAAATTTGGACGAACCGTTAAACTGATTTTGAAAGTATTTTTGTTAATTTAACTATGTTTCAATAAGTTTTATTGTAGAATTTCAATGTCAAAAGATGCATCATCATATAAAGAATGTTTTAAAATCATTCATAGATTTTATAAATGAATCTGGAGAGAATTTTTTGGATTTTTGATGCGAGTTCCGAAAAATTCAGCGTCAGTGACAGCACTTTAATTAAGTTTTTTTAAGCATCTGCACTGTTTGGGAAAGCACAGTAAGTACCAAATTGTATGTCTTGGCGAGCTTTATAAACCCTCATATAAAAATTTATTGCATCTTTAGGGGTTTAAGAGAAAAAGTCAAAAACATACTGTCACTGACGCTGAATTCATTTTCGACGAGCCTCTTTAGCTTCTTTAGTTAATTAAATACGTTTTTCAAAGCGTCACTGACGAATAATTTTTCGCAAAACAATAAATTTTCACCGATACTTCTTCCATTTCTCAACAAACATTATAAATATCTGCATTAGAATATTTTTTTAGTTATTATCTAACTACTTAGAGTAAGAATTCATTAAAATATGTTGTAAATAATAGTTAAATTAACATAAAACGATTGAAAATATTTTTAACGGAAAATAAAGTTTTAAACTTTCTGACCAATTTTTCAACAAATTCGATGTTTACAAAAACTTAAATATGAAAAATCATTAATAAATATACAACATTTACAGGATGTTGGTTACAACGTTAATATAAAAATGCTTTATCTATTAAACTGTTGAAATTAAAGGATAATCATACAATTTCTCCAAATTCTTAAAAATGAAATTTTTATACTCTTTCGAATGTGTTAGTGAAAAATTCTAAAATCATTTGAATATTTTCTGACGGCTGAAAGAAATTTCCGATTATTTTCGTCATCATTCGTAATCATTAATCACAAATTTCTTAAATCAAATATGAAATTCAGACCAAGTCTAAGCTATTCTGAACATTCGTCGGGACCCATAATAATTTATTCTTCAAACCAGGGGCGTATCCAGAAATTTTTCTTGGGGGGGGGGGGGGGGGGGGGGGTTGGGAGCATTCTTTATAACTACAAATAAGTCATTAAAATGCTGATTTGCCTATAAATTTAATTAAACAAACTTAATAAGTAAACTAAGTAAACAATAAAGCTGATTAAATATTTTAATCTTTTTAGGCGCTCAAAGAGCTGCTGAGGCTATCATTGAGAATGGTAAGTTTTATACACATTTTTTAGTGCATTTTCCCATAGGGAAAAGACACTATTGTCCGCGTTTTGTCCGTCTGTCCATCTGTCTGTCTGTATCGTATCTCCTCCTCCAGTTTAAGCTTTTTCGATGCGGTTTTTTGCTTAAAATGTGTGGACTAGGTCAGAGACCAGAACGACAAAAGATTTTTTGGATCGGTGCAGTAGAAGGTTAAATAAATTAACTTTTTTTGAAAAAATTGCTTACGTTTTACGTATGTATTTTTTACGTAGCCCTTAAAAACGTAACTTTTCTTACAATCTTCCGGCCAGGGTTCGAGCCCCACTCCGAGCAACTTTTTTTTTGTACTTTTTTGATATTTCATGATGTGTTATGATAAAATTTTCCATTTTCATATTTTTTTCTCACATTTTCTGAACTTTTCACGAAGTTAAATTAAGTAAAGCTTACATTACGTAAAAATACGTACGTAAAATTACGTAACAAGTAAATTTACGTTACGTAAATCTTGCTTGGTGTAAATTAAAGGGGGAAAAGGGAAGTTGAACAAGGGGGTACGAGGGGGGTAGGGGTAGGCAGCTTTTAGGGGTAGGGGTACGCAACTTAGAGGGGTAGGGGTACGCAGCTTTTAGGGGTAGGGGTACGCAACTTTGAGGGGTAGGGGTACGCAGCTTTTAGGGGTAGGGGTACGCAACTTTGAGAGGTAGGGGTACGCAGCTTTAAGGGGTAGGGGTACGCAACTTTGAGGGGTAGGGGTACGCAGCTTTTAGGGGTAGGGGTACGCAACTTTGAGGGGTAGGGGTACGCAGCTTTTAGGGGTAGGGGTACGCAACTTTGAGGGGTAGGGGTACGCAGCTTTAAGGGGTAGGGGTGCGCAGCTTTTAGGGGTAGGGGTACGCAGCTTTGAGGAGTAGGGGCACGCAGCTTTAAGGGGTAGGGGTACGCAGCTTTGAGGGGTAGGGGTACGCAGCTTTAAGGGGTAGGGGTACGCAGCTTTAAGGAGTAGGGGTACGCAATTTTGAGGAGAATAAAAATATTTGTAACGGATTTTGTTCACAAATAAGTAGTCTAAAATTCAAATTTTAGTACAAAAATAAGTTTTATACGTTAGTCCAGAGGACTTGGCAATATGTAAAATGAAAATTTCTTTGCCGAATTCTATTAAGCTACAAATTACTTATTAAAATAATTAAATTAATATTCACATTATAATAATCAAAAAATATTGAAAAATTGTGAATATCTTCATGACATTTACATAGCATTAATTATTTTTTATGTAGAAGAGTAATTATCATTTAACTTTCATTACAGCTGCTGTCAAGACGGTACAGGAGTACAGGACTCAACTAGATAATGGTAAATTAATCAATCAAAATTATCATTACATTACAGTAAACATAATATGTGTGAAAAAAAATCATATCACAGAAAAATATGTGTATATCCATCCTCAATATTATAAAAAATTCATAACTCTTACATAGATAAGAAAGCTGCACGAGCCTTTATGGAGACTGAAATGGCAATCGTTGCAGCTAAATTGGCGAAAATAAAAGAAGCTGAAAAATATATTAATGACATTGAAGAAGAGGAGAAAAAACTTGACAAGATGTTGAGTAATAAATAGTAAGTGGTGCATTTTTATTATTTTTACAATAAATCATTATTAGGTGCGTAGCCATCCACCAACGTAACTTTATCCATGAAATGGTCTGATACAGATCGCCTTTTGCTTTCCTTCTTTACTCTACTTAATTTTTTTTTAAAATCCTACAGACTACTAATCTTTGCTTATTAAATTTTATCTTCTTTTTCTTACTTCAGGATCATGGATTTGTTGCATAAACACGAATAAAAAACAAAATTTGCGAAAGGAATTTTTTGTTGGAAATAAGAAATTATATCTGAGCTTGTGAAAAATTGTTTTTTTTCTAACCTGTACAAATTTGTAGATAAAGAAGTCAAGTACAAATTAATATTAATGAGATTTGAAATAAATTGTGGTCACCAAATCATTGAGTATAAGATGTTATACTAGATGATAAGGGGTACGCAGCTTTAAGGGGTATGGGTGCGCAGCTTTTAGGGGTAGGGGTACGCAGCTTTAAGGAGTAGGGGTACGCAACTTTGAGAGGTAGGGGTACGCAGCTTTAAAGGGTAGGGGTACGCAGCTTTGAAGGGGAGGGGTACGCAACTTTGAGGGTTAGGGGTACGCAGCTTTAAGGAGTAGGGGTACACAGCTTTGAGGGGTAGGGGTACGCAGCTTTAAGGTGTAGGGGTACGCAGCTTTTAGGGGTAGGGGTACGCAACTTAGAGGGGTAGGGGTACGCAGCTTTTAGGGGTAGGGGTACGCAACTTTGAGGGGTAGGGGTACGCAGCTTTTAGGGGTAGGGGTACGCAACTTTGAGAGGTAGGGGTACGCAGCTTTAAGGGGTAGGGGTACGCAACTTTGAGGGGTAGGGGTACGCAGCTTTTAGGGGTAGGGGTACGCAACTTTGAGGGGTAGGGGTACGCAGCTTTTAGGGGTAGGGGTACGCAACTTTGAGGGGTAGGGGTACGCAGCTTTAAGGGGTAGGGGGGCGCAGCTTTTAGGGGTAGGGGTACGCAGCTTTGAGGAGTAGGGGCACGCAACTTTAAGGGGTAGGGGTACGCAGCTTTGAGGGGTAGGGGTACGCAGCTTTAAGGGGTAGGGGTACGCAGCTTTAAGGAGTAGGGGTACGCAGCTTTAAGGGGTAGGGGTACGCAACTTTGAGGGGTAGGGGTACGCAGCTTTTAGGGGTAGGGGTACGCAACTTTGAGGGGTAGGGGTACGCAGCTTTTAGGGGTAGGGGTACGCAACTTTGAGGGGTAGGGGTACGCAGCTTTAAGGGGTAGGGGTGCGCAGCTTTTAGGGGTAGGGGTACGCAGCTTTGAGGAGTAGGGGCACGCAGCTTTAAGGGGTAGGGGTACGCAGCTTTGAGGGGTAGGGGTACGCAGCTTTAAGGGGTAGGGGTACGCAGCTTTAAGGAGTAGGGGTACGCAATTTTGAGGAGAATAAAAATATTTGTAACGGATTTTGTTCACAAATAAGTAGTCTAAAGTTCAAATTTTAGTACAAAAATAAGTTTTATACGTTAGTCCAGAGGACTTGGCAATATGTAAAATGAAAATTTCTTTGCCGAATTCTATTAAGCTACAAATTACTTATTAAAATAATTAAATTAATATTCACATTATAATAATCAAAAAATATTGAAAAATTGTGAATATCTTCATGACATTTACATAGCATTAATTATTTTTTATGTAGAAGAGTAATTATCATTTAACTTTCATTACAGCTGCTGTCAAGACGGTACAGGAGTACAGGACTCAACTAGATAATGGTAAATTAATCAATCAAAATTATCATTACATTACAGTAAACATAATATGTGTGAAAAAAAATCATATCACAGAAAAATATGTGTATATCCATCCTCAATATTATAAAAAATTCATAACTCTTACATAGATAAGAAAGCTGCCCGTAACTTTATGGAGTCTGAAATGGCAATCGTTAAAGCTAAATTGGATAAAATTAAAGAAGCTGAAAAATATATTCATAGAATTGAAGAAGAGGAGAAAAAACTTGATAAGATGTTGAGTAATAAATAGTAAGTGGTGCATTTTTATTATTTTTACAATAAATCATTATTAGGTGCGTAGCCATCCACCAACGTAACTTTATCCATGAAATGGTCTGATACAGATCGCCTTTTGCTTTCCTTCTTTACTCTACTTAATTTTTTTTTAAAATCCTACAGACTACTAATCTTTGCTTATTAAATTTTATCTTCTTTTTCTTACTTCAGGATAGGAGGAGTAGGGGAGTAAGAGGAGTAGGGGCACGCAGCTTTAAGGGGTAGGGGTACGCAACTTTGAGGGGTAGGGGTACGCAGCTTTTAGGGGGTAGGGATACGCAGCTTTTAGGGGTAGAGGTACGCAACTTTAAGGGGTAGAGGTGCGCAGCTTTTAGGGGTAGGGGTACGCAGCTTTAAGGAGTAGGGGGTTTCTGTTCTTTTTTGGACATTCCATCACTTCCTGGACATCTTCTTCAACAAATCCATTAACTAATTTATTAATTGCTGTTTTATTTTGCTTATAATTTGGAGTTGCAAACTTCTTATTTATATTAAAAACTAACCCCATTTCATTGCACTCACGACTAAACTTAACGAAAGTTGTTCATTAACAAAAGTTCATTTTCGTTTAGTTCAATTTTAAATTTAAAACAGCCGTTAATATTTAAATTTAAGGAAACTGTTGGAAATTGGCTCTGAAAAACATGACATGACATTTTATGTGCAGTCGACTGTGACTAACTCTAATGTTTTTAAGAGCACAACATATGTTAGTGAAACTGGAAACATAAAAATCGCATACGTTTGTGATTAATCATTTACTTAATATTTTTTTTTATTGTTTTAGTAACAAATATTTTTTGAAAGTTAGACGTCTCGATAATCTTCTCATTGTGATAATATAATATAAGAATTAACTTGAAAAATTAAAGTTTTATGCAAAAATGTGTTAATCAATAGTAATTTAATGACACTTAAGATTCTCTCTCTTATAGTTTTAATGTAATTGAACAGAGTAAAATTCTGATTACATAATACGACACTTCTCTTCTCCAGCTGCTGGATCGCCCTGTAAAAAGACAAACAATTTTTTTAGTGACCATTCCACTCTAAATGTCAAATATTTTATAGCTTACTCGTTGATGATGGAAATCTTCGATACCTCGATACCCGAATTCACGATGAACGGTTTTTTGAACTTGTTTTCTTTCGTGGGTTGCAACCTCCTAATAAAAAATGACAATTATTATGAAGTTACTTCTACACAAATGCACAATGGACTTACCTCGCCGTCTCCATTAATCAGACGTGTTGACATGTTATCGCTCACAAAGAACCGTTGTCCTTTCATGACAATATTTGCTGGCGGCTCGTGTGTAGCGCCACTATCCGATGACCAAACTGTGACTGTCTGTCCTCCCTCAACTTTCACGGTTCTATGAAATTTGAACAAAGTTTCGTTGTCTCCACTCTTTCGTACCAATTGCCATCCACCAATAAGAATTTCCTATTAAAAATGCAAAAAGAAAGTCGTGAATTAAATTGACATCATTTGAATATTTTTCTGACATGTACCTTATTGCCTCGATTCAATAATTTGACAAACTTTCCTTCGGCATCGACTTCAGTTATTTCTACTTCTCCTTTTGCTGATGATGTGACACTGAAATTTTGCTCGTCCTCGTCTTCAAAGACCGCTCTCTTACGTTTTCCTGCTCTTGAGGGGGTCCGAAACTGAATTGGAGTTGAACGCCCAGCACGCAAGGATTGTGAAAAGGAGGATGTCTGCGATTGGGTAGGTGTGATGTTCAAACGAGTTTCTTCACCCTCCAAAAGCTTACGATAAGCTGCAATTTCGAGGTCTAATGAAACTTTAATATCCATCAGATCTTGATATTCCAATAATTGATGTGCCATTTCTTCACGCATGCGAGCCAGTTCTGCTTCCAAAACTTGCAAATCTCGATGGAATCTGGCGCGTTCAGCATCGAGAACGCTTTCAAGATCACGAATGCGTGCTGATAAGTTAGCATTTGTAGCTTCCAAGTCAGCAATTCGACCATTCAAACTATCAGCACGAGAACGCACGAGAATCATCTCTTCATGGACAGCTGAGGAAGCATTATTTGCTCTGGCAATTTGCCCTTGAAGACCTTTAATTTTATTCTCATACAATCCCTCAATTTCATCGCGATTGTTGCGCATTTGTGCTTCATACTGATCGCGTAACTCTTGTAGAGACTGCTGAAGTTTGGCCTCATATTGCTCATTAAGGCGACCATCAATTTCGCTGATCTCAACTTGACGACGTGAACGTGATTCCGACAACTCTTGTTGGAAAACTTGATCCTTGAAAGTCAATTCCTCTTTCAAGCTCTGAATGTTATTTTCAAGATCAACGCGAGCCAAAGTTTCTTCCTCCAAGTTCTTACGAAGGGTTTCGAGCATTTTCTTCAACTTCTCAATCTCCTTCTCCAAATCCTTCAACTCATCTTGTGCCTTTTTGCGCTCTGAACATGCAGCATTGTATTTAGCAGTCAAGTCATGGAACTTTTGTTCATAAAGACGATAGTTATTTTCGGCAGTAGCGCATTCCTTATTTCTTTTGTCCAATCTAGAAGAGCAAATAAAAATTGTATTAATTAATCACAGCCGTAAATAAGTTTACTACAATCAAATCGCTATAGACAAGTGTTAATCTCGCGAGTGTTAAGTCTGTTAAGGGGAAAGATATTAAGGCCATTCACAAATAACACCAAAAAAATGCTATAAAGGAAGCATACACTCAAAATAAAATACAGAGGATGGCGTCATCGGCATCTTCTTCAAATTGTCATATTTGTGTAATGGTCTTTATCTTCAAGAAATATCGTCATAGTTTTGGTAAACTTTCTTGTATTTTTTTTTGAATACGACTTTTATATATTAATATAATATGCACGAGTATCTGTGTTTTGGTTGATGATGTCATTGAACTTTAAAAATAGACTGTGTTTGGTTCATAAAAATCAAGAAGTTAGTCAGTCACAAAAACATAGTTCTACACGCATTGTTACGCTCGAGCATTATGTTTTATGATCATCTATAGCTATACATTAATGTAAACATAAGAATTGAGGGTGAATATGCGCGTATTCTGCAACTGTATGAGTGTTTTTTTAGACAAACTAACTAGGCTGCTATTTGAGGCACTTGTGTGTGCGTGTTTCTCTATGAAAACATTTTCTCACTTTTTACAATGTCATGCATACAAATGTAGCTGAGCGAGCAAGAACGTCGGTTATGTTAATGTTTGAAGGGTGACATCATATTCTTAAATTAAATCAATTTTTTTTCTAACCCAAAAACTCAGTTTTACTTGCCTCTTTTTGAGATCTTCATTCTCCTCAAAGATACGTTTGATATCGATTTCAAGCTTTGCCTTCTCCTTTGATGTCTCATCCAATAATTTTCGTGCATCGGACAATTCATGTTCATACATACTTTTGATATTAGTGACCTCCCGCGTTGTTGTATCGCGATAACATGTAATCTCGGTTGTTAATCTGGCATTTTCACTCTCAAGATTTCTGACACGATCGATATAAGCTGCAAGACGATCATTAAGATTTTGTAATTCATTCTTTTCAACCAATCTGGAGTGTCTTGTAGGTGAAAGCGGCGAACTTGGCCGTACGTTCGAAATGGGTGTAGTTTTTCTTACACTTCTGCTTGCCATTTTATCTTTAATTCACTTTACTCCTTATCAAATCTATCTGTTAATGTCTCTTAATTTGTTCCGTAAACTTAATATTTGCTAATGTGCTGAATTTTAACTAAAAAATATTATTAACTTCAAATAGACGCGGCAGCTCGATTCGTGTACTAGATGTCACATTAACGAGACTTTGCTTAATATACTTGTTTGTTAGGGCGTTTTACCAGAATTTTATAAACTCATACTATTTAATATTATTGTTTTTTAAAACTTTCAAAAGTTTTCCTCCGACCGTTTTTATTCTTATTGGAATCACACTCAAATCTGAAAGAATTTTAATTATCGTTAGACTTTTCTTCCTTGCTAAATCCTTTAATTAAGGAAAAATATTTCCTGGAATGCATAATTGCTAATTTTATAAATTTCCGGAAATTCCATAGATTTGTGCAAAAATGCAACTAATGTCTTACCTTTAAAACTAAACGAAATAATGGATGTCAATCTGTGAATAATAATGACGAGAAAACAAATTAATTAAATTATTTTTTGTGTTTTTTTAGGTTAAAAATATTAACATCTAATTTTAGCTATTTGTATGTCGTTCCTCTATAAATTACCTTTTGTTACTTGATGTTCTGCTGATTGTCTATTACTTAAATGATTAAGGAATAGTAAATACGTTGATTTTAATTAATTAATGAGGAAAAGATCACAATGCTTTGTTTACAGTTTCACAATTATGTTTTTATAACGGAAATAACGGCATTTTTTGAAAATTAGATAAACTTAACGAACCGAAATAAACTTAACGAAATGGAACCAAAAAGTTAACGAATTTTTAATTTTTTTAAAAATAGTTGTTAAGAAACTTTTTAGGTCCAAGAGTAATAAGAAATTTAGATGATTTTGTAAAAAACAATTTTTATAATTTTACCAATCGAGTTATTTGATATATTTCTGAAGATGATTTGTTTGAAAGGTCACAATAAAGTAAAACTTCACCTGATCAATTATTTTTAAGAAAAAAATTGGCAGCTTTATTTGGAGAAAATTTATAGCACAACTGAGTCCTTAAGAAATTAAGGATGTTTGATAATGTTGAGATTGAAATCGTTACAATATTATTAAGGCGTTTTAATTGTACTTATTTATTTGAGAGTATAGTCATGCTTTAAATATTCGAGGGAAATTGATAATCTATGTTTGAAATTCAACACTATCAAACATTATGGCATTATGATTTACATACAACTTAAAATATAATCATTTTTTTTATACATCTATAGGAACCTAATTTGCTTTATAAAATTATTTTATGATTTTAGATTTCTTTAAAAATTAAGTAAAAAATGTCATCATTTTTTTTTCTTGTTCTGAGCAAGTTAGCATCATTAATTAGGGTTCGAGTCTAGTTCGTTTGAAGCATCCTTGTGGTAATGCACTAGAAATTCGTTTAATATTCTCAACCTCTTCTTCAAGTAAAGCTATTTCCGATTTGTATTTTTTGATATCTCCGTTTTGTTGATTTCTGATTCCACGCAGTGATTCAATTCTGTCTGTTAATTTTGCCTTCTCTAATTCTTCTTCTGTATTATTGAGTTTCTTGTCTATAATTGATTAGAAGACGAAAAAAAAATACACATTTATTTAAAATCATTTTTTGTTTTAGAAAAAGCACAAGTTATTTACCTAATTCATTGAGGTCTGTCACACTAATCTCCCTCATATTATCAAGTTCGTTTGTGATTGATTTTATGTAGTCTAACGATTTCTGTACTTTTCTTTGAACTTCTTCCGTGTCTGTTTTTGCCTGACCTACTTTTGCTTTCGCTGCCTCACTCAATATGTCATCTTTGTGTGCTAAATCTTCCAAATTACCAAAACGTGACTCTGTGTTGGCTATTCTAGCACGCAAATTTCCAGCTTCGGAACTTAACTTCTGTGCTTCTGATTTGGCATCGTTTGCATTCATTTTGATCGCTTCCGAATCCTTTTAATAACATTTTTAAACAATTGTGACAAAAATTGCATTAAGTGATTAAAGAGTTTACCTTCGATGATTGTGTTGCATATCTGTCTTGAGCCTCTTTTGCGCTTATTTTAGCCTTTTCTGCATTGTTATAGCATTCTTCCAATATCTATAAAGTTGATTAAATAAAAATAGAAGTAAGGAAATAGGAAATGGCAATACCTTTTCTGTATCTTCGATAATTTTATCTGTGTCTTCCATTTGCTTCTTAATGTTTGCAACATCTTGAAGAGCAATTTCAGCTGACTTTGATGAGTTGTGAACCTCAGATGAGAAGCTCTGAAGTAGATTATAAGTGTTTTTAGCCTTCTTAAGGGTGTCATCGCCATCCTTAACTGCATTCTCTGCTAAATCCTTTGCGGCCATCACGTGACTTAAAGTGTCAACAGCATCATCTTTTTGAGCTTCTCCTCTGAATAATGTATAATAATTTTATAAAAATCAATTTATAGTACTAATCAGAGGGGGGACAACGCAAAATGTAAAGATCAAATTTTTAAAATATGTTAACTGAGATGCAATTTTTCAAGTACTCCAAGTGAAAACTAAAAATTTTCAATTTTCTTGAAATTTATCGAGTCAAATTTAAATTTTTGAATGAACTAATGAAATAATTCATGTTCCTGATTACCTCCAATGATATTTTCAAACTGAAAAGGCATTAGACAAAAATTTTGCATATTTTTCATTTTCTAACAATTTTTTTTACAAAACAAATTGGAGTACTTGAAAAATTGCATCTCAGTTAACATGTTTCAAAAATTTAATCATTATTATTATTATAATATTTTGCGTTGTCCCCCTTCTGGTAAATTATAAAATTTTATAAAATTAAATTTACCTTCTGATTAAAATATGTGAGAGTTCTAAATTTTCTTCAAATTCGCTGAGCATGTCGTTATTTACTGACAATGCAGTATCAAGATCACCAGAAATCTTGGAAATGTCTGCTTGCAAATTCTTTGCGTTAGTCTTTATTGGTTCTAATTCTAATTCTGGTACTTGAAGACCCGTAATGTTTGCAAATAATGTCAATGATTCGTCGTAAACTGTTTCAGCCTTATTTAGTGATTCGGTCGTTAACTTTTTCAAATTTTCAATTTTCTTTTTCTCTTTTGGAAAATCAGGAATAATTTTAGTCTTCAATTTTTCTCCAATTGATCTTTGTAATTCTACTGTATTCTTCGCAAGATCAGATGCACTTAATGCCTTTTCTCTGGCTTCCTTCGCCGCCTTTTTACTGTTTTCGGCATTCTTTTCCAAGTCTTCAGCATATTTACGAGCATTTCTTGAAATGTCACTCATCTGCTCTGATTGTTGATCAATGTGTTGTGATCGGTTTTTGGCACGTTCTAATTCAGTTACTCCTTCCGTTTGAATTAATTCAAAAGCCGCCTAAAAATAAAATAATTAGTAAACATATATCATGTAAATAAACACAGAGGTAAAAATTACATCAAGTTCATTTGTTGCTTGCAAAACATTAAATTGAACAGCATCAAGTTTCGTTCCTGTCTCATCAACATTATCTCGTGTGTTGTTATGAGTTGCAACAACATCATTAAGACTTAACTCAATATCAGTTAACAAATCATTGAGATTATCCATCTTCTCATTTAATGGAATTTCGTTGCCTCCTGTAGCAGCTTTTCCATCCTCAAGAACAATGTCGACCTTCTCATTCAATGCTTTCAGTCTAGCTTCAAATTCGGCATCTTCAATGACGGTTGGATTATCTGAAATTTCTTGTAACACTGTCTTGAATGAATACAATTCTGCTCTATGATCATTAACAGCTTCTTGAACTAAATTATAGCATGCTGGACAGTCCAAACATCCTTGATTCCTGTCATACTTGTTTTCCTTACACCGGTTGCACGTTCTACCTTCAACATTTGCGTTACATGGACATTGTCCATTCTCGTCACATTGACTGCTCTTTGATCCACTGACATCACACTCACAAGCTTTGCATCCTTCAGGAGAGAATCCATAATGATCAGCTTCACATTTGTCGCACTGAAATCCTGTGACTCCTGGTTTACAGAAGCATTGTCCTGTATATGTGTTACACGAAGAATTGTATGATCCAATTGGATCGCATTTACAGTTTTGACATCCATCTCCGCTTGCAATGTTCCAAAATCCATTTTGACATTCGTTACAATTTTTACCAATCACGTTAGGCTTGCAAGCACAATCTCCAGAAACTTGATTACAAATTGATATTCCGTCTTCTGTTTGTAAACTACCACGTGGATAGCAAGAACAAGCATCACAAGAGCCATGAGGCAAAGCAAATGGATCTCCAAAGTGACCGGGTAAGCATTCGTCACAATGTGGACCTGCTGTGTTGTGAATACACTTCAAGCATTCTCCTGTCGTGCGATTACAATTTCCAACAGCATTTGCGTCAATGTTTCCATTACAATCACATGGCTGACAAATTTGGACTTTTCCTGTTACGTCACCATTTGGATCTCCAAAATATCCATCTGAGCAAATCTCGCAACGTGGACCTAAGAAAATTTCATAATCATTATGATCATTATTAATTCAGATAAATTAATCGTCCTACCAAAGTAACCGACTGGACACTCGAGACAAATAACAGTTTCGTCAGGAAGTTGCATACAAGCGCCATTATCTGGACATGGGCATCGTTTACAATCATATGGTGTTCCAGTTAAAGCATTTCCGTAGTAGCCTCTGTAAAAAAATTAGCAAATTATATTATCAAAAATATTTTACATCGAAAATGATTAGAACATTTACTTAGCACATTGGTCGCAGTTATCTCCAGCTGTATTGTGTTGACAAATACATCGACCAGTTTCTGAGTCACAAATTTCAGCGTGTTTGTTACAGTCGCAAGGTATACATGGCATGAATGGTCCACCGTTTGCAGGACTATGACGATATCCAGGAGCACAAGACTCACAGAATTGACCGACATAGCCTTCTGGACATTGACACTGTTCAATCCATTTGGCAGGATTTCCTGCTGCACCGCGGTGAGCTGTTTGAAGTTCGAAATCATCAAGATAAGCTTCTCCATCGTCTGAGTAGAAAGCTCTGATTTTGATTGATGTCAAGTTGCTAAGAATTGACATAAATTGCCTTGACGATTGACTCGGTTGCCATGAATAATCAGGATGCTCATGTAATCTGAATGCATATTCTTTTAAATTGTCTTCAGGCATTCCCTGACCTTGAGCAAAGATTGGAATAAAAATTTTGATTCCAGAACCCTCCAAAATGATATCACTTGGCGACGGGTTCGGTGCTCTTTGCTTAATCAATTGAAGTTTGAATTTGAGTAGTCTATTATATGATGCCCTTTGATCACCCAAAAATCTTTCTGGAGCATTGAAATACACGACTCTGTTATCACTATTTAAAATTCCAATGTTTTGACGTAGCATGTTGTACTTAACATCTGTAACTTTGTTACTATCATCAATTGATGACCATTTCTCTTTATTCTTATTAAAGTTTGAGGAGAGAGAGACAATTGAGTAGCCTGTTGCACTGTGACATTCAGAAGTATGGCCATAGCAAAAACATGGAGTACATCCAAATCTGTTATCAAGATCTAAATTAAAGAAGCCTGGTTTACATTCTCGACAATGACGACCTTCAACGTTTTCCTTGCATGAACAGAATCCACTTTCTGAATCACAAGACGGTGTGTTGTCATAAGAACCATTTGGATTGCAGTCACAAGTCTGACATCCGTGAATTCCGAAATTAAAATGATTTGCCTCGCAACGATCACATTTATCGCCTGTAACTCCCTTCTTACATTGACATTTTCCTTCTGAATTACATTGGAGTGAACGTGATCCCGTTGGATTACAATCACAATGAATACAATAGCCATCGTCGCGCATATAAAAGTTTTCCTTACATCTCTCGCAATTAGGTCCATCACGATTAGCGGTACAATCAATGCAATGCCCACCATGTCCAGTCAAATTGTATAAAGTACGATCAAAATAACATTTATTAGAATATCCATTACAATTACACGGTTTACATTCGTGGGCATTTTTGGATGTTGCTCGACCCCATGGAGTATCATTATAGAAAGGTAAACATTTCTCACAGTCTGGTCCATCTGTATAATGTTTACATTCACAAACTTTTCTACGTTCACCATGTAAGCCTGTACTTTCAACACATCGATTAGCATGTCCATTACATTTGCAACGTGCACCAACGGCAATATCAGCTATGGCATAGAAATATGACTTTAAGACTTGTTTATCACCAAACAATTCATCACCGAATGTATTAAGACGATTCAACGATATTCTTATGTCAGTTGCTGTGACCCACTGTTGCAATTCAATGCTATGTTCGAAATTGTAAGCACTTGGACGTCCTTCCAATGACGAGAATGCAATATTACCGAATTGTAAAGGAGAGATATCACTGTATTCACTCGTACATAATGCTCTTGATTCATTCTCGCCTCTTTGGATTGATAGAGAGTCGGGTAAATTGTATGTACCTCGACAGGTAGCACTGTAAAATTGATATGGAATCCATGATCCGTCCTGATTGACTCTTTTGTAAATGGCAAATGATTCCGGACGAGGTGAATAAAATACAATACGAATGTAAGTAATATCGAATGACTTCCCTATAAACACAACATCATGAAAATTAGTTTTTCTTTTCATCATTTTAATCGCACTTGGTGCATTTTTTTGCATATCTAACCTAAATTAAGTGTCAAATTTACAGCAGTTGGATATTGTATGCCTTCATATATAGTCTCAGATTGCCACCATGTGGGATTCTTTGGGTCATGTAAGTCTGTTAATCGGTCGGATGTATGATCACCCTCACTACATAATTATTTTTTTTTGATAATAATTTTATTTTAAATGAATTATTAACGGATCTATTTTAAAGTGTATTTACACATTTACATACCGACAAACATCACAACTTTTTGGGAAATTTGAGAAGCCCGTTTGAACACAGAACTCTGTGTCCTCTTCTTGACCGCACGTATTTGTCGCCTCTATTGGTAGATTGAAAGCTGCATTTTCAAATTCTGGTATACACCGCTGGAAATATTAGTAAATTAAATCGAGAAGCTCATCAAAGTCACACTCAATAGTTTCTGTATAACTAAATCAAGCACAGTCTATTGAAAAACTGAGAAAAAAATTTCTTTTGACCGGAAGCAGTGACTTGTGTGGACATTATGAACATTGTGAAATGATAAGAAATAAAAACAAAAATGAAATCAAAGTTTTTTTTTCTTGTTGAGAGAACACAAATTGAAAATTTTTAAGATAAGGGCCAGAATAGATTTTTTTCTTCTTCCGAAAAAAAAAATCATAGTACACACTTCGTATTATAATCATAATCACTTTTCTGTAATATTATTTTCATTAATTATTGAAGATTATCTCATTCAAAAAATTTCACAATCACTTTTCATTGAGAACATCTCAAATATGCAAGAGGGATGCTTTCATGCAGCGAAAGCAAGAGAAATGCACTTTTATGAAACAAACAAAGATTTTTAAATTTAGAAAAACTTCACATTAACATAAGAGACTGCAGTGTATTCTTACTCTTGGTTGTCCATAATTATCATAACATTCTGACGAAGAAATATGTGTGGTTGCATATGTGCTATCCGAATTTAATGCAATTGCATAGTTCAATAGTGTTAAAAAGATTAAAATTCTATTTAATTCATCACTAAAATACATCTTTAAATTGCTTTAATCTTAAAAGACACTAGTTATCAAAAAAAAATTTGAGATTATTTCAAATACCCCACACTAACACATGCATAGATATAAATTATATTTAAAATCACATTATCTATGCACATCCGATCGACCAAAAAGCTAAACATAAACTGAATGAAATTCTAGAGATGAGAATGTTTTAAAATGAGGCAATACAATACATATGTAGTTATAACAGGGGACTAAAACTGAGATGAATAGTGAGTGATACTCACTCGGCGCGATCATCTTCAACATGCTTTAACTCACTTTATAATTTTCGATATTTTAAGATTTATATTTTTGAAACTTTAATGTTTACTGCTTGAACATTGAAAGCTCTTCAATCGACTGAGAAATGAATAACTTGATTCAGTAAAATAATATTTTTAAAAGAAAGCAAAAGGAAAAACTAATTTTTAAAAATTTAGTTCAAAATTTGATAAAATTTTATAATTTTTTTTTATTAAAGCATCAATCTGTTGAATTTGAATGGAATAATATCATTTTACAAATAATAAATTTTTCCCTGATTATCAACGAGAAAAATATCGTAGATCACTCAATATGACAAGATCGTATACATATATATTCAATACACAAAAATTAAATGACAGTGATCACCAGTAGATGGCATTAAGATAAACGCCAATCTTGACGATCAACTAAAATAAATAGCCCGACGTCAGACGAAAAAGAAGAAATGTTTCTTTCGAAATAAACGAATATTTATGACTCAATGTCTGCTGTGAAAAATTTAATTTGTATTGAATTTCGTTTTGACCGCCTTTTTGATTTTAAATTGACTGAAATGAAGAAGAAAAAAAGATTGTTTAATAAAAGATCGAAGTTTTTTTTCCTTTTTGCAAATAAAACGATAAAACAATTCTTTCTCATTTTCGTTAAAAATAAAAAATAGGATGTACAATATTTACGAATTACATAAATAGTTAATAGGATAATGTTAATAATAATTGATAATTGTGACAAGCATTTTCCTTAACGTTTTTTCTTCTGCTTTTGAAGTTTTCTTCTTCGAATGATCATCTCATATAGGTGTTCTAGTCCTTCGGTTAATCCTACACACACGCGAAGAGACACAAGAGATCAATGGCCAATGTCAGCATGAAGAGAAACACATAAATTAAATGTCAATTACCTTCACCAGTTATTGCACAAGCTGGTTGAATGTGCCATAATTTTTGGGGTTCAGATGATACTTTACTACTACTGCTACTACTACAACTAGTGCTTGAGGTTCTTTCCATTTTGGAATTACTTTCAAAATTTGAGACAATGTGTAATGCTGATACAGATGAGAGTTCATGTAAAGAGAGTAACTTTTCCATTTCATTTATATCTTTGGCTGACGGAAGGTCTTGCTTGTTAGCTAATATCAATATTGGTGTTCCCTAAAATGAATAAACAAAAAACTATTTATCACAATCATGTCCATGACCTATTTTTTCTGTCGCTCCGCAGATAGATAGATCGAGAGAGAAAGTCAATCAAATTTCATTCAATATAACAATAAAGATATACTGTATATTTTTTTTAGTGTTGTAATAAAAAGTCTTACATGATTATCTGGACATTTAGCTGTTTTCATCAATTCCATTTTTGCCTCTTCCATACGCTCAACATCACAAGAATCAACAACCTGTGAAATGGAATGTTACTTATTATTTTATTTTTACCGCATTTGTGCAGAACAAGCGTGTTTAATTGTTCACTTTGCACGCTCGGATTGATTAAAGCGTGCTCATGTTATCTTGAAATTTGCAGATTTAATGAAAATTTTCCATTTGTCAAAAATATTTCTAAGGAATTTTTTTAAAGTTTTAAATTTCAATTTTGATGAAAAAAAAACATGAAATTTAATTTTTGATAACTTTTTTTCAAAATGATTTTAAAAATTTAAATTTTTTTTGGAAGTATTTTTAAATGAGATAAAAATGCACTCTGATCATTCGACGAGCTGAATGATCTTTTAACTATTTACTATTATTTTCCTACAATTACACTACCTACCTTTCGAGATGAGAGAGGAGAATGCAATACTTATGTATAGCTGGCAATAATAATATAAAAACATAATACACTTACAAATATTATACCGTCTGTACATCTCCAATAACTTTTCCATAATGCTCTAATCTTTTCTTGACCTCCAACATCTTAGATGATGAACATGATGTTGTGAATAAATAAGATGGATTCTGTTAGAGTAAATTGTCTTAATTAAATTTGATTTTTTTTCTAGCATACCCCAAATTAGGAATGAAATTCCTTTCGATATGAGTTTAATTTTTTCACAGTTGAATCCGATTGTTGGTACTGGAAAAAAGAGAAGAAAAAGATATGAAAAATGAAAATATTTATAAATAGAAAGGAAGAAATGCGAAAAAAGGCTTGCAAAAAAAGGAATTGTAAAAGAAATTTTTTTACCTGTATTAATATATTGATCGAATTTCATTCTGTAGAGAGCAGTTGTCTTTCCTGCACTGTCTAATCCCAAAAGACAGACATGAAGTGGCTGGAATTTCGAAGGATACAATTTTTTTATGCTCGCTCAACAAAAAAAGATTTATGAAAAATATTATTTTACTTGACTAGACGAATCAATTCTCCCAATACTAGCACCCATGATAATTAAATTTAACAAATATGATTTGATCGATGACTATAAATAATTCTTTGAATTGTTACTTTAATAATTTTCAAAAATATTTAAAAAATTTTCTTAATTTAAACTTAAAAATCATTTTCTCTTTTGCACACTACTCCAGCGAATAATACTGAGTGCTGATTTTGTATTTCAAGCAAGCGTAACGTTCAAGTTAAGTTGTTTAGCTGTCAATAGAAATTTAAAAATTATATTGAATGAAAAGTTTCAAAAATCCAAACTTAAGCGTGTTCTATTTAAGAAATTTTCAACATATTTCATAAAATTTTGAAAATTCAAAAAAATAAATCAGAACAATGTTCATCAATAAGCTACATTGGACAATCCGTCTCTCTCTCATGAATCGAAACAAATTGAGTGGGTAAGAATCTGTTAATATTTCAAATAACATTATTTTCTATACCGTTATTCGATCGAATTTTAAGTTTTTGATCAACATAAAAATTTTAATCGTATGTATGCTTTCAACGAGTGCTGACCAACTTTGATGGATTTTATTGTACTCTCATCAGCGTTGTTTTTAGGAAAATGATAAATTTTGGGGTTTCACATGAAAAAGAAGATTGACTTGTTTTTTTTTTGGTTTTGTTCACTATGAAATTTTATTTCTCAATATTTTTTATGTAACAAATTTAACAAATAAGGTATGAAATTTACATTAATATCTATGTTAACATTTAAGCTAATTTTTGTTGTTGAGTATGGAAAACATCGAGTAAGAAAAAATTAATTGTGACTTATGAAAAACTAAACCATATCCCGATAATTATACATAATTAATTACAAATAATAAGACATTGTTCTGTAAATTATTAGACAAATCTGTATTTATAAATAAAAGTTTGTAACAATTTCAACCAATGTTAAGTCATTTTAATTACATCGTTAATTATGGGACGATTGATAGGCGGTTTTATGGTTTATGACTTATTAAAGTCAAATAATGATTTGAAATCTTTGATAGGTGCAAGGGTAATAAGAAGTATCAAACTAATAACAATTAATATTATTAAGATCGCATAAATGGCTAAGATGACTTTTCTAAATGGAGAGTACTGTAAGTAGGAGAAAGAAAAAAATAAGACAAAAGTTCAATTATAGCCTTATTAAAAATATTTACCGATGCATCTTGTTTGACACTTGCAATCATTTGTGTTCTGGGTGATTGATTCATATCTGTCATGTGTAGTGACGTAACTTTTTGTGCATCCTTTTTGTCACTTAAGCAACCCATTAGCTAATAAGACAATATTTAAGATATGTTAATTAAACAAATCAAACTTAATTAAATCGAAATGTTTAACTTACGGAAAATATTAAATGTGCAATCACATGAATAACCACATAGCTGACCAAAATAATGTCGAAGACATCTGAAGGTAATTCGGCTTTTTCTAGTTTTACAGATGTAAAAATTGTCACAATTGACAGTATGTGAGCGGCATTTCCACAAAACCAATGTACCCTAAACACATTAATACAATTTGTTAATGAGAAACGAGTTTCATGTACTCAATTAATTTTTTTTTTTGTTTCGTATTGTGGTTTCGAAATGACATTTTGGTCAAGAATAAACTTGAAAAAAAAATCTTTTAAATTAAAACCATAAAGCTCACTCTTCTTACCAATTAAATAGTGGACGGTTTTTGCTAGATGGACTTGGTCTGAAAATTTCACAAAAAAGAACATTGAAAAATGATTAAAAAATTTTTTTTGGCAAGAAGTAATTTACCTTGAGAAA
Organism: Chironomus tentans; assembly: GCA_963573255.1. Lineage (NCBI taxonomy): Eukaryota > Metazoa > Arthropoda > Insecta > Diptera > Chironomidae > Chironomus > Chironomus tentans. The sequence continues at coordinate 55,904,857 of OY754302.1, read as the reverse complement.
CCAATTAAAGCTTGGAGGAAGCAAAAGGCTGTTGTTATGACACCAAGATAAGAATGAATTGTATCAGCAGATGACCATCCTTTGAACTCGACAAAAATGACAATGAAGGCAACTGCGCTGAGAACTATTGTGATGATCACGAGTAATTGATGCCACTATGAGAAAAACCATGAAATATTTAAAACAAATATGAAAATTATTATTTTTAATAATAATACTGATTGACTTACAGCAAACCACAAATCTTTTCCGCACATACTACTTCTTCTCCACGTTAATTTAAAGTAACGTGCCATCATAATTCCAAGTGAGGTAGATCCGATCCATGTCAATACCATCAAGCTACCGTGAAGACGCAACAAGAATTTCGATTTGGCAGCAATATTTGAGATTTCAGCTAAATTAAGAGCACTTGCTGACGCAGCGCGATTTATGTCATGATATTCTACTGAACCTTGTCTCAAACCTGAACCACTTGCCATTAACAGATAATATTTGTTCTTAGACAAATCAAATTCAACGTTATTGACTCGCGTTATTGCTGGCCGTTCCACTTGACAATAAATCATCCCGTTTTCAAAACGACCTTCTCTGAGCTGCACGATATTTTGGGGCTATAAAGATTACGAATGTTAGATTTCATTATGACAACCTTGTAAAATTCTAAAACAACAATTGACTTACAACACCATTTCTTGGGGCATCAAATTTCCCATTCGCGACAATTGTCCACGAGCTCATAGCTCGTACAGACCCAGAATCGTATATACATTCCATAACAGAGTCGTCACCCATTTTGTCCTAAAATGATTAATTGTTTTAAAGAAAACTTGATCAATGCTTTCAGGAAGTGAAATTTAATAATTTATTTACATCCGACGATAATCCAGTCGCTATGTATGCAGCACGAAGTGGTGATCGCATTTCAAAGATATATTTATCTCCTGCAGTTCAAAAAAAGGGAATGATAATAAAATTTTAGGATTGAATGAATTAAAATGAATCTGAAGAGATTAAATCGTACAAGTAGCTACAGTCATTTTATTAATGACTCAACAATCAATAAATTTTGTACAAAGTAAATATTCACATACCTTCAACTTTAACAGCAGTAAACGAGACACAGGATCGTGTTTGAATACAGTTGTTAGGAATACCGAAGCATGTTTTTGAATTGCCACATTCATTATAAATCATGTCCTCATTGTTACTACAATAAGAAAAAAAAATGAATTGACATGCGAAAGGTCACTCGAGTTAAATAAACTTTTGTTCTAATTCAGTTTTTTCATGCTAAAAGTACATTTTCATGCATAACGTAGACGTCATAAATGATTGAAATCTTATTTGAAATGGCCAAATATATTATGTGATTTGATTCATTCGAGTGACTACAAAAAAAATTTATGACGAATACTAATCTTGTATAATGCATTAATACCCATAAAGTATGAAGAAGAAAAAAAACAGGAAGCTATGTCTAATACCTATTTTCAGCATTTGGTTTGCCAGTATATGAGTAAGTTGGCTTCAATGGTTGACGAGTTGTTGAAATTGAATTTTTCAATTCTTGATCATCAGCAACAATTTTTAGAGGACTCGACGTCACTCCAACCCAAAATTTATCATAGTCTTGTGCAAGTGTGGAACTGCATAGTAATAAAGTAAATAATACCATGAAATAATAAGCAACAGAAATAATTAACAGTATTAAAATTCATTCAAATTGAATTGGGGTCCGTTCACAAATGAAGTCAACATCGAAAATGGTGTGGAGGGAGTTGTTGCTGAAGCCGTTTGACAATTTTTTGATTTTTTTTCTCGAAGATATAAGATATAATGACAGAGTCTAGATCGTATTTTTTCATAAACATCATTTGTGATCGACCCCATGCATACTTGAAAACAATGTCTCCGATGAAATCAGACGGCGCATTCCATTCCAAAACAACATTACGTTTGAGTTCGGTACTCGAATGTGTTGCTGTATTTCCGTCATTTCCACAGGCAATTACTTTTGCTAAGCGATCTTGTGGAGGTGAAAATTCACCTATTATACTTCCATCATGCGATGACCTCGCTTGAATCATAAATCCTTTTAGAGTTAAGTCACTAATTACGCTATTAATTTCTACTCTCATTTTCTGACGTTGTCCAAGGACATTGCTTTGTGGCGAAATTTTGAATAAAGGTTCTGATGTTAATGCTGGAATATTATTTCCATGAATCGGCATTAATGTGTAGCATGCTGATTGTGGAGCACCTTTTTTGATATTAACAGAAACAAATAAAATTAATAGTTATTTATAATCGTGTTTATTTGTTCTAACAAACCTTGTGGAAGGCACTGCAGCAAATTGATTTGAGGAATAATTATAAACACAATGTGAATTAATCTCATGATGGCGAGAATCGTAGATTTAAGAATTTTTCAAGAAGTAAATGTACTAAACTTAGGAATGTAGATCGTGAGAATAAAGACAAGTTATGCGTCTACCTCCTGTGTTTTGGAAAAATACAAAAATTATTAATAAATCGATATTGAACTTAGTATAATTATTTAATATGCTTGAATAATTAATGTAAGACTTAACTAGTCGTACAGTTTTGACAGACTGTATTTTTATTTTATCTATTTAATATGACGTTATGAGGTGCCAAAAATACATTAATTTTTATTTCCTATTTCTATTCATCACACCTATTAATGTTTTTTTACACACATGACACAACACTTTGTCTTACTACAATATTGTTAAACTGTTCAATTCAACTAAACAAGTAACTAATGTCTCACAATTTACCGATAAAATTTGAGCCTCTTCAGATATATCTCTTTATTAGCATTATAAACTTAAACTGATTAATATGTAGGAATTATCTGATAAGCGTTTTTGTCGTGCCTACACCAATATGTTTCAATTTAAGCTAATAAAAAAATAATTCAGATAATCAACATTCTAAATGCGTAATGATGATCAATCAATTTTTTTTTCTCAATTTTTGCGTTAGATAATTTCAAGTACTTTTTAAAGTATTTATTAGTTTACACAGCTTCACTTTGCTAATTGTTCTATCTATAATTTTATTTTTGTCACATGCTTAAAGATAATTCTGAAAAAGCTTATCTTAACTTTATTAATTATTTTCTTGCTTTAAATTTTAAAAGGTTATCCACAAAGCTTTTAGGCGGCGATTAAATTAATAGTTAAATAATGATACAGGTTGATGATGTCATAGTGGGGAAATATACACGACATATTGGGAATAATAAGAAGCACTATCAAAATAAAGCAAAGTAGTTCAAAAGTAATTGTTTATTATGCTGAATGAAATGTTTTGCGTAAATTCTTGGTACACTTGAGTATTCATAGTTTTTTGTCCGCCTACATAGCCATCAAACGCAACAATTTTATTAACAGTGTGAAAAACCCCAACGTTCAATTCAATAGAAAAATATATATTCATTCACTTCTGTCTTAATGGTCTGTAATTTCCCATAAAACTTGAAACATTTCATACATATTTTTACTTTTTCTAAAACAAAAAATGCTAGTTAAAGCACACAGGTATTTTAAGTACTGATTTTGCAATAATGTCTAAGTATTTACAAGGTCGATTTGAGCAGCATGACACACATATATGTCATAAAATATTCATGAATTGAGAAATTCTCAATAACTAGGTATGAGAAAAAAAAAGTTCACTCACTTTTTAAAATAAAACTTTAGGCCACCGAAAAAAAGTTACTTTTTACATATAATCTTATTCATTTATGAAGAAAATATTTTTCGCGATAATTAAATAACAGAATAAACAAATATTATCGCGAAATTCCAACGTTCTTACTCATATATTTCGACTTCTAGTCACAGATCACTCTTTAACGCTTGCAAAAACTTTTCTTACTGCCACGACACTACTAACAAATCTCAACAAATAAATTAGTTGTGTCTTTCCCATTCAAAGTGTTTATTTTTTATGTTTTGTTTAGATCAAAGAATGTTGGATAATGTTTTCAACAGTTGAAAGCATGGAGCAAGCTTACTCTCTCGCTTTTGAGCACCTGTGTTGCATATCCGCACCGTATTTTTATTACCTGCGATACAGTTATTATTTTTTAAAGCTTATTAAAATTTCAGTGTTTCATAAATTTTTATTGGTACATGATATAATGATGTTAAAGTTAATCATCAAATTGAAATAGAAAATCTATATTCCACCGAAATAACGGCCTTAAAAGTTTTGAATTTTTGTTTACTTTTTTTTTGGACTAATATTCGCGTACATAATTTCCTGCCCCTTGTAATATTCCGACAGTTTTCCCCTCAATTTGCTCATAAAATAAAATTAAGAATTTCATTTTTTTAAAAAAAAACTCTTTTAAATTCATTAAAAATAGCTAAAAAAAAGTTTCAAAATAGCTAATTCTGTGCAAACAATTGCATAGATTATGGACAGTACTTTAAATGCAAGCTTTGAGGCTGGAAGTGACGGAAAAAGAAGAAGGTTTGATAATTGTTTAAGTGTAAAGGAAAAAAAAGTAAATAAAACAAAAATTGAAAATTTTTAGCTCAAACAGATCTATTAAACGGAAGAGATTTGACGACGAGATTGTTGAATACAGTTTAGGAGGATTACCGCAAGGACGTATAAGAACTCAATCGCAGACATTACAAAACAATTCATCAGTTGACTCAACAGCAGTAATAACATCATCAAATCAGCAACAAGCTCCAGAAACTCCAATTTCTGCTCCACCAATCTTAACAACTGCTATAGTTCCGATAACGCCAAGCATATTTATAACTCAAAATCAAGTAATGCTTCCAGAACGTAAGCGGGGAAGCTTAAAGGCAAATATTAAGAAAACAAAGAGACGACTCGGAGGAACTAGTACGAAGGATTTAGGAAGATTTAAGCCAACCGATGATTTAGCGTTAGTTATTAACATTCAACAAACAAATGACATTAAAACTGTTCATCGCGGTACAAAGTTTTCATGTAAGTTTACAATTCAGGAATTATCAAATCGCTGGTATTCCTTGATGTATGACGAATCCATAAGTCGCATAGCCATAAGTGCAATGCGGAATTTACATCCAGAAATGATTTCTTCAATTCAGCAAAAAGCACTTTTTAGTAAAGTCGAAGAAGACATACTTACGAACATAAAGAGTACAGAATCACCGACCGAGGAAACTTTTCAAGATTTATTGACAAAAAATGCAACCGTATTTTACCATGCAAGAACACCAAAATCATTGATGACACATTGGGAATTATTAAGACAATACATGCTTTTGAATGATCAAGTTATTCCTACATCAAGTTCAGCTGATGGCATGCAAAGCTTTTCGGATTTTGAAGAAACCTTAAACGACAATGAAATTTTGACCGAGAATAGAGATGAGCACTTGGAACTAGAATTAGCACTGGCTGATCGTAAGAATAAAAGAGAAATACGTACATTGGAAAATGAACTTCAAAGATGGTCTGTTATGCTTGATTCCGTCACTGGAATTGGAATATCACCAGAATTCGATAATCAGACTTTGGCTATATTGAGAGGAAGAGCAGTACGTTATTTGATGCGATCCAGGGAAATTACAGTAGGACGCAATTCGAAGGATTTTGTTGTCGATGTAAATTTATCATTAGAAGGACCGTCTCATAAAGTGTCACGAAAGCAAGGAACAATAAAAATGAGAAGCAATGGTGACTTCTTCCTGGTTAATGAAGGAATCCGACCTATTTTTGTCGATGGAGTGCCGATTATCACAGGAAATAAGATAAAGCTGCATAACAATAACGTTATCGAGGTAATTATAAGCTAATAATATAACTTGAAATTTTTAATTATGCCATCATATTACTTTTACAGATATCTGGATTAAGGTTCATTTTTCTCATCAATCAAGATCTAGTTCAAGCCATCAGATTAGAATCAGCCAAATTATCGACACCACTAAATTAAACTTTCACCATGTCATTTTAAATCCTTTGATGAACAAAAAATAAATACAAGAAATTCCCTTACATTTTGAACAGCTTCCGATTACTCATTATTTCTTCCATACTAACATAAGGTCATAATGTTCCCTATATTATTGACTTTGCAGACTTGTCTAAAAATCTAATTTTCAATATAAACTCAAAGTTTGATAGTTCTACAAGCGCTTGAATTTCAGTCGTGAATTAAAAAAAATATACTTCGTTAGCAAAAGAGGATTTTTGTTTAAATTACTGTAGATAGTTTTTAAATTACAGAAGATTTTTGAGAGAAAAACAAAACAGTTGATGTTGTACAACATTTTTTTGAAAATATTTCCGAGATGACTTTGTGCATCTTTTGGACGTCTCAGTAAGCAACACAACGCCTTTCCTGGTTAATATAATTAACATTTTATTTACTCCAGGACTTTCTTAGAAATTGCGTGTGCATTTTATCAGTGTCAGGTGAAGCGTTCGAAGCTTAGCGACTAAAACATTTTTGAAATTACGAGACCAATCTCAACGGTCGAAAAAAATTCAAAATATAGATTATAATCAAAATAATAATTTTTTTAAATTTCACAAATTCATTCAAATAATTTTTTTTTTGAATAATAGTATTATTAAGAAAGAAAGAGTTAAGTTAATTAAGAAGAAGAATGGAGAGTGAGTATTTATGTGATATTAACTGAATTTAATGAAAAGGCTTTGTATAGTCAATTTTTTAATGTGAAATCGATATTTTTTCTACAGTAAATGATATTGTAAACGTATTAGGAAAATTATCAATGAATGATGATGTTTTGCATGTTGAAAAGGTATTAGGGAACTTGCTGGAAGTTCCTTTAGACACATATTCGTCACTAGACATCAAAAATACATTTTTAGATTTATTAGCAAAAAACACACCCAGCATAAATCTTCTGACCATTAAATGTATTGCCGAAGCTACAAAAAATCCAAATCAACGAAATAAATTCTCAAATAGTGATGTCTTAGAGAAACTTATGGATATGCTAAATGGAGCATTATTGCGTCGAGAAATAGCATTAATCTCTCAGTTATGTCGCGCATTTGGAAATATATTATATTCTAATGATGACTCAAGAAATATCATATTCCATCATGATGGAGGTTCAACACTTATTAAATTACTGGATGTTTCAAATAAAGAGATTATGGATTCTGATGATTTGGAAACATTTTCAAAAGTTAGAAGTGGTGTTCTGTCCAATTATCTTTTGGGAAATGAGGAATTGAGTCAAAAGGCCATTGAAATGAAAATCATTGAAAAAATACAGTCCAGAATTGATGATGCTTTAAATCCATTCAATGATACATTGCTTGAACATTTATTACCACTTTTGAGTATCTTGACCGAACAAGTATCCGATTTGATTTTCACTTCCGAAATAATAGTATACATTGCTAAAATTTTTACGCAATCAACAAGCGCAGATGTGACGGAATCCTGTTTGGAATTATTTCAGTGTCAAGCATGTGAAAATGATGAAATTAAGCTGCTTTTAGCACAACAACGTGTTTGTGAACATATCTTTGAATCGCTTGAAAAGTACAAAACGTTTACTGGAAATGTAGACTATAGAAGCTTGACAAAACTCTCGTGTGATCTAATTGTCTTAATCTTGACTGGAGGTAATTTAATTTGCTTTACAATTATGAACTTTAAAAAAAAATGTATACTTTTATTATTTTTTAATTAGATGAAGCAATGCATTATTTAGACGAAACATCTTTATTATCGAATATACAGCAGTGGCTTGAATCGAAAGACGATTACTTGGTTAATTCGAGTGTTCTGGCTTTGGGAAATTTTGCTAGGACTGACAATCATTGCATTAAAATGGTTGAAAATAAGATTCTATTGAAACTCATCGATATTTTGAAAACTAGCACTCAACGTGAACATTCTGATGTGGATTCTCGCTTACAGCATGCATTAGTAAGTAGTATTTTTTTCATATTAGATAAATTTGAGTTAAATAATGAATAAAATTATAGCTAAGTGCCATCAGAAATCTAGTCATTCCAAAGGAAAATAAAATGGCAGTAATTGAATCTGGATTACTGGAAATCATGATACCGATTCTAAATGATCAACAGCAACAACCGCCTGTTGTATTTAAGGTTCTAGGGACTTTAAGGATGCTAATAGATGGACAAGATGATTTGGCACTAAAAATTTTAAGTAATGCTCAGATCATTGAAAATTGCATTAGATGGACGAGGAAAAATCCAGATATGGTTGGCGTAAATAGCGAGGCATCACGATTACTAGCATGGCTCATTAAAAATGCTTATCGATTAAAAAGTAATGAGGGATTGAGCTCAAAACCTTTGGAGGCATTTATATCTGTGGATGGAAGTGTCGATGTACTCGTTAAAATGCTTTCATCAACACATGTCGTTATGCAAAATGAAGCCGTGATATCACTAACAATTATTGCCATGTTAATTCATAAACATCGAGCTTTGAGCCAGATGCTAATCGACGCAAATATTGCTGATGCAATTTTAGATTTTATTTGTCGAATTTCAGAAACTGAAAGAATCACGAACGAAATTATTGACAATTTGAGCACATTAATTACAGTATTAAAGAAATCAGACGAGATGAAGAATTATTTTGCTGAAAAATCAATTGACGAGAAGGCAATTCCACGAATTCAGGAATTGGCAACGTTGTAATCAAAGAACTAAATTTATGTGTGTTTGCAATTATGTTTTTTTACAATAAATTTTTTTATTCAGAAATGCTAAAAGTCTAAAGTGTTTAGTTGTTTGGAAAGTCACGATAATTAATCAGACTAGCTGAAATAAATTTCTTTAATGTAAGGATTTCATGGTTCCATAAAGTAGCTCAACAGCCGCGTAGGATTTTTGAGACAAAATCTACAAAACTCAACATTTTTCCATACAAAAAAAAATGAAAATCCCTTTTCAAAAAAATTCTGGATACGTCGCTTGACTCATGAGTGAGATATAAATTTATTTAACAAAAAAAAACTTTAAATAAGAGTACCTACCTAATTTTTATTAAAAATAATATTGATTTGATTGATTGGGATTGTAGTCAAAACGTACATTTCTTTTTACCTCCATAAATAATGCTTTGCCTGGGCAATCTAAATCAGACGAGCTAATTTGTCGATGTGCGATTAATGAATACGCTGATGAGACCTTACTTTTTGCGATTCCACATAAAATTAGCTCTTGAGCGGCAAGGAATGACTTAAAATTTGGCAGTGTAGTTTCGAAGGTGCCGATAAAACATAAATTGATTGCATAAGCATTATATGGAGACATGTTATCACCACCTTGCACATCCCATCCACGTCCCTCATAAACATTACCGTCTTGACCGATGCAAAAGTTATAGGCAATATCAGGTAGTCCATTTGAATGAATGTGAAAATTTTGAATGTTTCTCATTTGAAGTGAGCATGCTGTTTCATTAAAACAAGTTGGAGAAGAGCTTTGATGAATTATAAAATAAAATACGGGTTGAATGAGTTGCTTTTTAATTGAAATCGGCTTTCCATCCCACTGTGTTCTTGAGATTATTCTCGGACATGCTGTTGCATGCAGAATTACATCAAATAATATTGTATAAATCAAATAATGAATTTTCTTCATTTTTTTTAGTTGAGTGTGTGTTCGTGAATATTTAGAAACTTATTAAGACTTGAATGAAAATTGCTTGTATTTATATGACATGAAAAACAAAACGAATTATTCCGAACAAGAAAATATATATGTCAGTAGTGTCATTGCAAAATATGCTTATAATTTTTTGACTCTTCTACTGATAAACAACCCATCTCTTCTATAGATTTTTCATTCTCCAAAATATAAATTAGGTATATTGCTTTTGTTGCTAATTTTATTTCCAACTAAAACTTTTCTTTTTTTGCAAAATTTTGTTTTCAGTAAAACGTTCTCATATTTTATTCAAAAGTTTTCCTCCTCGTTTTATATTTGCTCATTTAAGTTGAAGGTATGGATATTGTGTTAATAGGAAATAAGGAGAACTCTTTGAACTTTTCAACTTTAAATGGGGATGAGATGGTATCCTATAAATAATTTTTTATTAACACCCGTTCACACAATCTCTATGTTGACCTTAAAAAGTAGAACAAAAACACAATTTTTCGGCATACGCACGACTCGGTCGGTATATGTTATCTTGAAAAAAAATGATTAGCTTTTTAAAAAAGTAATTTTCATTCTGCGAATTGTCAGTTTGAATTCTTAATTTTATCCAATAGTCGGCATCTAAAAGTGGAAAAACTGTGTAAAAAGGAATAAAAATTAGCGAAAACATTTTTTTTTCTTAAAATTTATTCATCGTTTAATCTAAATTCTGAGTTTATAATTTATGTTAGAAAATTAATTTATTTTAATGTACAAAGCACATAACTTGCTTAGCTATATCCTAAGAGAAAAAAATATTTGTAATTAAATTATCTTGTTTTATTCGTTCTGTTCTCTCTTTTTTTATTATTCTTTGGTTTTAAAAAATATCTAAGCTAATTAATTACGAGTGTGTGAGTTAATAAAAATAACGTAAAAGGAATGGTAAGTACTTATTTAGGATAAATCATTTTCCACACATACTCTGTATGGCTATGAATCATACAAACCTAATGTGATGCTGTTTTGGTAAATAATCTAGCATTATACAAACACATAAAGTACATCAATCTATCTATCTAAAAAATTCACCTTATCATCTATTGAAAATGTTGTATATATTCATTTAAAGCACGAATTTTCATCGTGAAATGATAAACAATTTTTATCTGCTGTACATTACAAAATACATCATGTATGATATGAACACCGTAAGCATCGCTAATAGTAGTTTGTTTTATTTACTTCAACAATGTTTCTTGATATGGCAGGATCAAGTGAAATGAAACAAAAAAGTAAGGAAAAGTTATGGCAGAAAAAGTGATTATTACATCATCAACTTGAAGATTATTGAGAATTCTATTGCATTTCTATTTGTATCTCTTGAAAGTAACCTGAGATCAGTTCTAATGCATATGGTTTTCAAGTCAAATGCCCTCTAACAAGATTAATTCTCTTGTTTCACATTACTCTTATATTTCCTCTAAAATACTCGAATTGAGGATTAAGAAAGATTCATATGAAGAGTAAAGTTAAGACTACGATAAAGTTACAAGCATACAGGCGAAAACTTTTTTAAATATTTATTTCTTCTCGATAGCACTCAATAGGAATTAGAGATTTTAATTTAAAACTTTCGATGTGATTACATTTTGGAAACTACATAATTTTTTGGAGGTCTTCATTATATTGAATAGATTTATCTATTTTAAAGTTTTAAGTGACTTTAAAAAGTTTCTTTAAAATGTACGAAATTTTTGCGGCTTCGCAATTTAACCAAGATACTAAATTTTGAAGAAACTATTAGAAAATGAGCATGCAATGATGCTATAAGAAATAAGATGGAAATAGAGTAAGTCTTGCTATACTGTTTTTTCTTCCATAACTTCAAGCTTTATTCGATCTTATTAAATTTATTTATCATCTTTTCAGCAGTAGATAGAAAACAAGTAAGTTTTCCTATTTTCTTTCCATATTTCTTTTCTGAGAAAAATATATTTATTTGAAGCACTTTTTTTTCTCTCTTGAATCCTTTCTTATTTCGAGCTTGAACTCTCGGCTAGGGTTTTTGATATGATTTTAGAAAAAAAAATCGTGCATGAAGCAATTGGAAGAAAAAATAAACAAAAGCATTCATCTTATAAATAAATACAAGTATTGCCTTTTCTCAAAACAAAAAAAAACTTTGAAATTTAGTAACGACAAGTTTTTTTATTTAATAAATCTTACTTTTCTTCTTATTATTTTTTCAAATTGGATTTTCTTATTTCGGAGTGATTTTCTATTTTTTTTCCAATATTCTTCGATCTCAATTGATACTTCCATTGCACAAAGTCATCTTACATAAAAGTCATAAGCAACGTTAATATTTTTACGAACTCGAAATCTTCAAATTATGATGTCTCTTACAATATATGACGATGCGACATTTCTAGTGAAGCTTCAAGAATATAAATTTCCAGACTTGATACAGTATGCAATCTTGCAAGATTGCTTTATAGGAAGATAGATATGTATTCATTATTATTGTTAGTATTTATTATTATATTTTATTGTTGTGCATGTGTCCGTATATATCTATGAAAATTAATACGAATTCAGGGATTATTTTTTGAAATTAAAAATTAATGAGAAGAGCTTTATTGTATGGAAGATGAAGGAGTGAAATGAAGCCAAGAAATGATATGTGTACATTGCTATAATTGAAAATCATGTACTTAAATGAAGAGAGTGAAATGGAAACAGCGAGACTTATAGCTACAGTGTACATATACAAAATCTATTTAGGGTTTCATTTATAAGCTCAAAAATAATTAACTGCTATGGATTATTGTGCATTGATCATGACTCTTTTTGCCATTATTAATCCATTCAACTGACATCTAGAGTTTGGTTTCAAATAGTCTGTGAGTTGCTGTCATTTACATCAATCGAACTTATGTAACTCTCTTTGCTATCGTTGCTTTCGTTAAGGCATTCTTGACGTTTTGTTATCATCATGATTGTTGTTTTCACTGCCATCCATTCATTGTTAGATAAATCGTACCATGTTACGCCAGAATTCCACCTGCCATTTAGATTTCCATGAGAGCAATATGAAAACCACCTGTTTTTTTATATTAAATAACACATTTAATCTTAATAAATAGAGAAACAAAATAACTTTTTCTTACCATCCTCCCTCGTATTCACCCGCACAATGGTCATGCGATATGTCTAAGTCAACGTCTATAGACGAAAATTTCATATGATTCTGATAATCTAGCGCATTTGAAGCATTTCCAGAATATTCAGCAAGATCAATTCTGTATTTTGACATGTATTAATGTGTGCGAAGATAAAAAAATAATAAAAAATGGGATTCTTAAATGAAAAGAATTTTTTCATGTACAAATAAATTTACTTACCGATAACCTTCACTTCTTGTTGCAATATAAAATGAATCGTAGTCAGCATAAAGTGTTCTATTTTCAATGTCTTGGATAATGATTCTCAACTTTGTACAGTTATCCTTCGTAAGTTGGTGCAGTAATTCATTTCCTATCCAAAGCTCATCTTTTGGATCACCGAAACCTTTTGCATATTCTTCCCATGATCGATTAAAGTCAACTGAACCATCATGTCGCTTTTGAATCACTGTCCAGGGGCCGATACATTTCACTAAAGTCGGATGAGGATAGTCCGCTGGTGCTATCATGTGCAAATCATTATCAGATGTTTCTATCTCATGACATCCACTTGGGAGTGCTTCAATTATATTATGATATTGCTTTTCAACATATTCCAGCTCCTTTACTAGCTTCACTGTTGTATCAATTTTGTCGTTATTTTTTTTATTACTTTCAGATGCTCGTTGCGTCTCGTGGGTGCTCAGATTCTGTCAGAAAAAAAACGAAAAACGGAAATGAAAATTAAATTATAATTATGACATGCTCCCTTTTTGTGTGTGTTCATTTTATTTTTTCCCCTATTTTATTCCCTAAAGCAATAAAAAGCCAAGTATGGCCTTATTGAAAAACAGAACAGAATACTTGTCTGTTTTTTATATTTATCATTTTTGCGGCTTATTATATACACAGACTTTTCTTTCTCTCGATTGAAAGCACACAAAAGGGCTCTGAGCATTCTGAGGGCTCAATTTTTAGAAAAAGAGCGTAACTATTTGCAATTTGCACAAGTATTTTATTCTTTATAACAAGATTCACAATCCAGTTTTCTCTCATTGAATTTTATTTTGTACATTAATTAAAATAAAAGTGTAGAAAAATGATTTTCATTGAAACTTTTTGTGTTGACGTTTTAGTCGTCTTCCTTTTCATAATAAAAAGATTTAATTTCACAAACAAAAAAGATATTCATGACGTTTTCATGATCAAAGTGAAAATTAAAATGGAATTATGTGGGATTAATTTGAATTACCAATTCTTATGTATAAAGTAATCATCGTTGTTGTCACTCGTTAATGACAGAAAAAGAGGAAAAGCCTCATAATAAAAGCGGATGATGATAGGAACTAAAGGAATTATTTTGTACATGAAAAATATCAATTTTCAGTCCTTAATAGCGCTTAAAATACTTTACGGCTATAAAAGCAAAGTGATTAACTTTCATTTCTCGATATTTAGGCTTAACAACTTCCCATGGAAAATAGTAAATGCCTTTAATCTTCATTCATAATACATAATATTCTGCTTTTATTAAGAGTTATTTAAATCTTTAAAAATTTATTCAACTTATTTTTGATATCAAAATTTTTAACTTAATTTTATAAATTACTGGTAACGTTGTACTGGTAAAATGTTGAGAAGTGACTGAGAAAAGGTAGTATTTATTTATGCTTCCGTTAATTTTTTGTAAACTACAAAAAAAATTGTTGATTTTCACACTCCACTTAATATGCTACCCATCAAATAAAAATTATTTTTTTTAAAGTAAAGCTAAAATAAATTTGGTATTTACGGTGATATTTTTATACTAATTAGGAATTAGGCAAATTTAGCTTTAATACTAAAAAAACTCAATACCACCCAATGCTATTTTATGAGCAAATCTTATTTGTGAGAAAGGAAAACTTCCATGACAGAAAATTTAATTTTTAAATGTTGTTTTCTTGTTCATTTTAAAACTTGCATTGTAGCAATTTCCTGAATACGTTTTAAAGTTTGTCTGAAAAATATAAAAGAAATTTATTCACAGTATCATAAAATGATTTCATTTTCAGTCAACTATGATAATTTTGTATGTATTTATCTCCTAAAAGCTTTTTCCCATACCTCATTTGAAATTCTTTTAGAGAATAAGATAAATCATATTGAATTCAAGTACATAAAAAAATTCAGACTATTGTATTTACGAAGATATCGCAAAATTGCACCAAATGAATGAAATATATACCATTGAATGAATTGCATTCCAGCATTAATTTATTTTATCTTTTTACATTTCTTGATGTGAAATAAGGAAGGAAAATGTAAGAAGATAAGAACGGGCAGAAAAAGCAGTTGGAAAATGTTGAAGGAATGCTGAATATGGCACAATAAAATAAATGGATAAAGCTGGTCTAATGCAAATTAATTTTTCAAATTCAAGATTTTTTTCTATATGAATTCAATATAGATTATAAAATCTTTTTAACTGATGGTTAATGAATAGGTATGAGCTAACGATTGTTTCCACATAAACTAATAAATATTTACGATTTTAGATATTCGACTTTCAATTAAAATAAATTTATTTATACAATTAATATTTATTGAATTTTGAGTTAACATTTTGGAAATCAATATTTGAAATGGAATTTAGTGCAGAATTTGAAGGTTTTTGTGTGTTTATTTAAATTAGTTCTTGTTTTCTGTTCACATAAATAAATTTAAATTAAAATGAAAATGTTTTGTCATTTCTGTGCAAATGTAAAATTCGATTAAACTCTTTTAATTTGTTTTGATGAAGTTTAATTGCATGTGACATTTCCGATAAATTTCAATTACTATCTGACAACATAGTATTACTTTAAATTGAATTAGATTATAGCAAGTTTTTCTTACCTTATCTTTACTTAGATTTTTGAGACCAACAGATGCTCGTAGTTGTTCAATCTCCATTCTGACTCGATTCAATTCTGTATCAAGATTATGTTGTCGAGAACGCTCATTTTGTAATGTACTTATACTAACTGCAAGTGCCTGAATCGTCCTCGCCATATTATGATCTTCTTCTTTCAGTATATTCTGATTCGATGAAATTTGTGCTGAATCTATTTCAACTTTTGTAATTTCTCTCCTTATTTCTGGAATTGTATGGTCAATCTTTGTTTCAATATCAGCAATATCTTCAAGTAGCTCTAGAGTTGATTTTTTATTCGATGATTCAAAACTGCTAATTTCGCGACTTAAGTTAAAGTTTGAATTTTCAAGTTCCTTTTGCTTTTCTTCAATGTTCTGCAATCTCTCGATTATTTTCTCATTCTCTATTTCTGTCATTCTTTGCTGTAGTAAACGTTGTGCTGATTCCAATTCTTGTACTTGTGCACGTAACAAACGATAGTGTCGTAATTTGTGTTCTGCTTCCGAGCGAACATATTCAAGAGAGGAAGACGATGGCTCAATCTATTGAGAAGGTAATTGAAATAATAATATTGTTAGTTATCTTATCATTGATGACATATAACATACACATTTTTCAACTTAATGATACATTTTGGTTTTTATTTGGGAATTAAATAGGTATTCAATTTCTTGGACAGACAAATATGGCTAAATATAATAAAATTAAGTTTACATAAAGGTTTTATTATATGTTTAGAAATCATTTTGTCTGTTGAAATTCTAATTATTTTGCATGATTTAAATTTGGATGATTTATTTGCATATAGTGATATTATTCATGAGGGTTTGTTGGTTTTTGTAGTATTAAGCTACCCTTAAGTAGGTCAAGGTGAAATCTTTCACCGTTCATTTGTAATTGATGTAAACTTTGATCTAAAAGCCTCAATCTATTTACTTCTATAATTTTAAATACACACATATAGGCCAAATATGATAATAAAAAGGTAAAACCTTTTTGATTATTTTTTGGGAAAGGAAATGTTTTGACATCAAAAATCGTTTTATGAGGCATAAAAATACATTAAAAAGTAAAGGATTGGTATGGAAAGGAAATATATGATACATTAACGTTTACAACAAAGGTTATGTCTCGTGTGATATGTTTGCATGTTTGGTTTACTGCCTGCTTGCGGAAAATGTATGCCTTAATCAATTATTCACACTGAGCGCTCATTTAGTGAGGCAAAAGATAAGCGCCGAAACATCTCAAATTTATGTGAATAAATTTATATTACCAAGTCAAAATGTAGGAGAAAAACAGGAAGAAAAAGTATGAGTGAGTGAGTAAGAACAAAATAATCAGAAGATGAAAAGACTATTGAAAACGAAATCGTTATCCATTTGAATGGAGCTTAAGAGAAAGAAGAAAAGGAATAGAAAAGCATAAAGTTGACCGATTTTTCTTCCGGTATACTCGTTTTGATAAATAACAAGGCAAAAGTCTGTGTTTGAAAGAGTGATAAGTTTATGTTATTCATGTGTCATCTTCTTCCTCATGTTTACCTACTTTTTACTTTTTGCTACTTTTTCTCTCAACATCAAGATATGAACGAATGAAAGCATGTATATGTACAGAGAATAAGTTTTGAAGTAGAAGGTTGTGTTTATATATGTGAAGATTTTTGTGTCTGCTATGCCGTCACATATTACGGAACACCGACAGACTTTAATATTGAAAAAAAATGAGAAGTACGCTTTGAAAGATGTTGAATATGTGGTAAACGGCAGGTGCAAACATTCTTTATATTCTTGTTTAACAAAAAATTCTTGTTTTTTTTCGAGGCTAAAACATCTTGTTCGTAGTATCTGTCGTCTCGTCTCCTCTTCCTATATTTATGCACATTTCGGATATGAAAATTATTAATCCCAATGTTTTTGCCTTGTTTATTGCATATACATAAATATATACTCCTATCGAAAATAATGAAAAGGAAAAATAAAATCCAATTAAGATTCTCAAAACAACTTGAAGTTTTGCAATACATATATTCACACGTGATTTATCATTTTCCTATTACAGTAAAGAGCGATCAATAAAAATTCATATTCGTTTAATTATTATACTCTCAATTTCATTAAATAAGAATGCTCAGTTTAAAAATTTTATGATTCAATTAAGAAATTTTTCGTCTTCTTAAAAGTTTCTCCTTCTTATAAGCATTAAGATGATAAAACAGCGAAACAAAAGGAAATTAACAAATTGAACTTTTTTATTTCAGTCTAGTAAAAACAAATTAAAAATGACGATAGACACTAACGAGAAATTGCTTTCTGGGTATAATTGTTGATCTTAAGCTTTTATGTTTTAATAATAGCATGGGTATATTTGCATTGAAAGCAATTTTTTAAGAATGATGATGTCCTCTTTTGACATTGGTTCTCTTATAATATCGAATATGGTCAAATCTAAGTTTAAGTTTAAGTTTATTTGTTGGTTTTTCAATAGTAACTTTTGCAATTCAATTTATTTTATAAATTAGAGGGGATTTTTCTCAAAAAACCCTAGCAAATTGAAGAAAATATCCGTTATAGGGGGGTGTTTTGATACCCAAATGACTCTACATCCTTTTTAGCGCATAGTTGAATACTTGTTAGAGTAAAATAAAAGAAATGATCATAAAAACAAAACAATATAAGTTTCATTATCGATCGTAATTATCGCTATCAAGTTTCCAACAACTTCCGCCTATCCATTTCGAATAATTTATTGAAACTGTAGTGAAATTAAACTTTTAACCCAATGTATAAATACAATAAATATACAAGCACATACAATATAAACAGTCATTCGATGTTTATATAAATATAAATGTTTATATATATATATATATGTATTTATTTATTTTTCCTCGCCCCATAAATTCAATCAGAATTGCTCATTAAGCCCTAACTCGCATCATTCGTAATTAATTACTTGTGCAATTCGAAATAGAGAAGAAAGAAAGGAAAGAAGGAAAAGTTTTCTTTTTCCCGTTTTGTTGAATGAAGTGCCTAATTTTCTCGAACGACAGAATTGGAGCATTAAACAAATTAATGCCAATCTCAACTTTTTTGCTTCTCATCAGCATTCGTTCATAATTAAGTTTCTAAAAGCTCTTTAGACTTTTGCCTCGGTTGCCTGTGTGTACATGTACAAATTAAAAAACTTTTTCACTGCTGCTTCTTCTCTCCTTTCCAACGCTTTCAACGATTAAGCACAAACAAAATATATTATATGTATACTTATAGCTATACAAATTTTTCTTATTTTTATTCAACTTCATCAAAAATTAACAAAGAAAAGTGGAGATGGTGAAGTTAATACCAGGAGAATTTCCATTTTTTCATTCTGTTATTTCTTTGACTCGAGTGGTTGAATGTTCAAATTTTTCTTCTTTTTTTTCATTTATTGAAAGTATCTTCTTTTATGTATTCTCCCTGTTTATTACATTATACCCTGATTTAATTGAGACGAAACGTTTCATACTTTTTCTCTCTTCATTTTATTTTGTCCTGTTTTGAGTACATACACAT
This sequence comes from Chironomus tentans, assembly GCA_963573255.1. Classification (NCBI taxonomy): domain Eukaryota; kingdom Metazoa; phylum Arthropoda; class Insecta; order Diptera; family Chironomidae; genus Chironomus; species Chironomus tentans. The sequence continues at coordinate 55,885,592 of OY754302.1, read as the reverse complement.
TTTTTGTTCCTTTGAAAACTTTTTTCCTATATTTATCCAAAAATGAACGTTTTTTTTCCTCAAACAAACATTATTTGTCGTTGCTTATTGTATCATGATGATACATGAATTTCAGAATTCTTTTTTCATGAACAAAATCCGCAAAAATTAGACTTATAAAAAGACTCTGTACAATTATTCTTGTTGTTTTTGACAAATACATTTTTTCTTGCTTCTTTTTTCCGCTCCTCATCATTTCCATTCTCAAATTCCTTTTTGTTTCATGTCACAAGAGATTTTTGTCAATGCTTTGCTTTGGCAAATTTATTTATTTATTTTATTTTTCTCCTGTATTCTTAAATTTTTTTATTTAAATTCCTTTATCTCTATGATCTTTGTCCTTACTGAAAAGTTTATTAATACAAAAAATCTGCTCAAGATGAAAAATATCGTCTCTTTAAATCAGTGGTTTTCAAACTTTTTAGTCTCACGATATATTTTTCAACCAAATTTTTTTCCACGGAGCAAAGTTTGAACATTACTGCTTTAAATAACAAGAACACGTTATGTATTATGAAAGTTTTATATTCATATTTTACGAAATTGCTTCTTCGCTAAGATAGCAAAGATGATTAAGTATTATTACCAATGAGTCGTAAGCAACAACCAAAAATCTTGTAGCTTAAAATTTATCCTCCAAAGCGCCTATTTTCTCTTCAAAGATTTATGCAGATTTATGCTTTTAAATTAAAAATAATAAAGTCAATTGAGATAAATAATAAAAAAATACTTTCTCACGGTAAATAAGGAATTTTTCATATTGCTTAGATTCCAAACATTTTTTTGTTATAGGAACAGACCAAAAAATAAAATAAAAAAAAAATTCTTAAAGAAATTATTTCGACAATATTTCATAATGTTTCATTTTTGTATTCCTATGACAATATAATGCTTTTGAAATACGCATTATGCATTAAAAAATTCATTGTACATTTTGTACTTTAGAAATAAAGAAAAAAGGAAAATTATTTTTCTTCATAAACGAAGGTTTATTTTATAAACAAAATATAAATTAAATTTGATGTTATTATATTTATCTTTGTTGAACAAACAGAAAATAAGTAAGTAAAGGAATTTCCGCTTATTAAATAAAAATCTGCATCGGAGGCAAGATGAATTTATAAAATTTAACTAAAAGTGACCAAAAAAATATTTTATTTATTTTTTGTTGAGAACTAAAACTACCACACATCTGTCACCATTAAAATTGAATGAAAATGTGATAAATTACAAAACAGTAGCATAAACAACTCAATTGCTGGTGGTTTGGTTGTTCTTGTTAGTGCACTGCAGGCACATACACACTAAATTTATGCATTTTCTCTGCTTCTCTTTACATTTAGTTATGTGTAGATTTATAACTGATAAAGATAGTAAAAGTAAAAAGAAAAGAAAGATGGACATTTTTCATTTTTGATTTGCATCTTGTTTTTTGTTCCATACATTCACAGCATCATCATTATCATCAACATGACTCGACTCATGAGTATCTTCATCTCGTTAAATGCTTCAAAATCTCATACCAATTTTTTCTTTTGTATATAGCTTCAAGTCATGTGGTCATTTCTAATATTGCATACAAAATTACATGTTGAAGTAAAATTTTCTGGTTTAATGTTTGTGATAAAAATATAAGGGATAAAGATGCATTGCATCAAAATGAAAAGGAGAGAATGTTATTTAGTAGTAGAATTTATATTTTGCATTGCAAAGAGACTAAGAAATTTTGTTTCCAGTGTATCATGTTTATATTCTGATATTTTGCATAATTCATTCATGAGAATAGAATAAATATAATTAATTATAAACCTTTGCTCATTTTATTCTTGTGTTGAAACAAACTTGAAAGCAGAAAATTTGCGTAATTACTTTAACGATAATACTCTCAGATAACGAATATTCTATGATTATTTTTAAAAAAATTAAAGAATAAAAGGAATTATAAGCAACTAAAAATTATAATGGTAAATTTTCGAAAATAGGGAAAAGAGGGCGAAATTAAACCAAACACAATTGACCGTTCATGGGAAATGGAATGATCAATTTACAAAAACACTGTGCCGAAGCCACAATAAACAGGGTGCTTTTTTTGTTATAATTATTTTCCTTTACAGAAATTGATACCTTAAAGAGACTTTAACAGAAAATAAAGAAAGAAAAATTGTAGGACGTATATCGCAAGAGGCTAGAAAAGAAATATTGCTTTTAAATTTAATTGAAACTCGACCGTACTAATGGTGTATAGGGACTTTTATGCTTGGAAATGCAAAGAAAAGAAAAGTAAATTGAATAGACGAGGTAAATTGGAATGAAAAAAAAAATAAAAAAGGAAAAATGTAGAATTTTTTTCATAGAATTCATCTATTTATTTCTTCTTTATATTTCTGTGAAGCTATCAATTCACTGACTCATGCATTAATTCAATATGTCGATCGATCGATCAATTTAATAATCATTACTCACCTTTTTCCTACGTTCTTCATAACTATTCCACAAATCTTTAGAATTTTCTGTTATTTCCTCTCTCAATTCACGCAGTAGTACATCACTCCTTTCTTGACGAGATTTTATCGCATTTATATCAAGTTTGAAAGTTTTTATTTCATCACGAATACTCTTGAGATCGTCTGCAAATAGATTGCGTTGATGGCACGTTCTTGATAGATTACTAGCACTTTGTTGAAGTTCTGCTATTTCTGTTCTCAGTTCTGATATTGAACTCGATAGCCAAGTTGTCAGTTTTTCTTGGTTTGGTGACACACCTTGACGAAGAATTTTGATTTCGGCCCTGTGAATATAAATAACAAAATAAATAGAAGGGAAGTGACAGTTAGTGGAATCAAGCAATCAAAGAGAAATTGAAAATTTTAAAAGTCATTCGAGCATGAATGCTTTGTGCTTTTTTATAAAAGAAAAGAGGAGGAAACTTAATTGTATTTTCTTTTTGTGCCATAGATTATTTGGCAAAGATATATTTTCTTTGTTTCTACATTTGTAATTGTTTGCTGTTGTTTCTTAATGACTACTCATCCTTTTTTGTCCGCCCATCTTATTTTTTATATCATAATGATGAAGACTTTCATTCACTCTTTATTTATTGCAAAGTAACTTATTAATTTATTTAATTAGTATTTAAATTATGTAAAGAACCTTTGCGATTAAATTGATGGAAATTTTATAAATTGAAGAGCATATGACTTTTAAAACAAAAACAGCAAAAACTATGAAAGTGACATTTTGATGGAAATATTTAAAAATTTAATATATCTAAATTAGTAGTCAAAAAAAATATTAAATTTTCAGACATTTTTTTCTTAGACAACATTATGTGAATCATCTAAACAAAATTATTCTAATTTTACCCAAAACTTTTTTATCTTTCTTCATTTATCCAGGCCTTACTTAATGTAAAGACTTTAATGTTCTATTGCATCAGTTTTCACCAGATTTTATGAAGCAAACTCTTGATGAGGAAGTAATCTAAGCATCATAAAGTTACTGAGAGCAAAAAGGGTTCATTTTTCTCTAGAGTAACGAAAAACTTTTTAAACCCCCAGCTTACTTTAAAGAGAAAAGATTAAAAATGCTTTAAATTTTTATAAAAGAAACTGTATGTACAGCAAGAACAGATGGGAAATAATGGAGTTAAGTATAATTAGTCACCTATCGTTTAGATGTCAACACTTGGTAAATATATATTCAATTAGAGCAATGTCTTTTTTAGTAATTATTTTTATATCACTACCCAAACAAGTATAAATGAGGGTTAAATTCAAACAATGTTAGGTATCATGCAGCTTAATCACTACCGGTTTAGTTTTAATGATGTTTGCATTTCTTCCTTTATTCGTCTATTATGCTTCTGTTTTAGTCTTACACTCTCCTGTTGCCGTACAATAAAAAAGTTTCAATTATTAGACCATTATAATCCTTACTTTTTATTTGTCATTCAAGCAAATATCAAAAGTTGCAAGAAAATAATCGATAAAAATTAAAACCTAAAAGTAGGATAAATGTTAAACTAATTAAATTTTTACGGTTTGTAAGCTTCAATGCATGATTTAATAACACAGTATTATATTTCTTAACAAAGTTTTAAAATTGCTGTCATTTTGAAATTAGTAGCAACGGAAATGCTAATTGCTTAATTTGCGAATAAATACAATAAAATTATCGTGAATAATTACACATTTTAACTGCTAATCCCCAAACCTTTTGCTCATTTTCAACTTTGAATTTCCACAATGTTAAACGTTTAAGAAGGGAGATATTATTTTTTGGAATGAAATTGAATTTAATATTAGAGATAGAATTTCATTTGGCTTAAAGCGGGAAAAAGTATAGAAAGAAGATGGTATGTACAAATAATAAAGCACTAAATGGAATGAAAGGTGGCTTAAAACTTTTCACATACATTTACGTTATTTTTATTGTTCTACTACTGTATTCCATTGCCAAGTTATATTTATACATACTTGACTGAGAGAGCAGTAGTAGAAAGAATAACGAAGATGTTATTTGATGACATTTCTTTATTTCTTTCGTGTTATGTTTCTTGCACAGTTTGACAAGAGAAACAAACTTTTATTTTTTCATCAGGATCCATGTTTACTTTTCATTAACCTTACTCGCGTGTATTTTCTTCATTTACTTCTGTTCTCATCTGAGCAGATACCACGGATGATGATGATGATAATGATGGAAGACAATTTCAGCAAGCAAAAAAAAAAGCTTCTGCTCATCATCCGAAAAACGAAAAAAAGTTGTTTATTGTAATTTGAAGAAGAATTAAAGATGTAGAGAACCTCAACGTCATCCACTTGAGTTACTCGTTTTCATAGATTCACATAATGTAAATTCTCTTGTCATATGCCATACCAACGACAAATTTTGATGATATACATTGAGAGGAATGGAAATATGTTGGTGGTGAAATAATGCATGTAATTCTCTGCACTTAAATGTCGATTTATTGAGTACGTGCATATGCAGCGCAATTAATAAGTCAATTCCCAGCATCAATTATCATAATTGAGGGGGAGTGAATAAATTCTCAACTCCTGTGAGCATCAAGTACGTGTTTAAGTAACATTTTTAAATAATACCTACAATATATGCATCCTATTTTACATTACACTGTAGCAAGAAAAGCATGAGTAAAGAAGTTAGAGAATAAGAAAAAGGAAAATACTTTTTGTCAACATGAATTGTGTAAAATGTATTTTAATCTCAAGAGCTTTTATAAAGCAGTGCCTTCACGCCACCAACAACACCAAGCTGCGGTAAAATATGAAAACATTATCAGTGCATTTTTTTCTAGAAATTTTTAAATTTTTCTTGTAGAGGATGAAATTTTTTGATATTGGAAAATGTTCTTTAAATCAAATTCAATTGATCTGAAATTTGTGTTTTCCTTGACATTTGCAAAATATATATGTTTGAAATTGAAAATTGACATGATGATATGTATGTAATGAATGAAAACCAGATATACTCATTCATTATTTTGAACATAAATGTTACAATACAATTGACATGGGAAATAGAAAAAAAATCAATAACTGGAGAATTTTTGACATTTTTTTTATATTTCACACAGAAAAAATTCAATTCATACGAAAATATGTTTCACGAATGAAAAATTAAAAGAACGAATGAAAATACAAGCATATACATATGTATATTATACACTTTTCCTCTGCGGTGTTCCGCATACAGCATGTAAACAGGAAATGAGTTTAAAAAGCTCGCACTGTGAATTGAGATGGAAAAGTGTAAAGAAGGCAGAAATATTATACCACAAATATAAAATATATGTATATGAACTGTTGCTAACAATAAATAAATTTCAATAATGGAATTTTCAGTCAGTTCATAAATAATGTCAATAAAAACTAATGTCAAGAATTTCACGATAACATGATTGTATTCGTTCCAAAAATGGTCAACAATATTTTTATTCTTTTTAAAAAACAAATAATTTTAAAATTACATAAAAGTACTAAAACTATTTTATCCATAGCATCATTAATGAGGGAAGCAAAATGAACTTTAAAGAAGAAAAAAACTGTGTAGCAGAAGATGGAAAGGTAGAAAAGTTTCTCATTTTAACTTCTTGACCGCATTTTCCTATGAAACTTTTTCCCCATTCATACCTCAATTTATCTATTTAGAAGCAGTTCTTTTCTCATTTGCTATTCACTATCACGATTTTTTTATTCGTTAAAATGAAAATTGTATGAATCAAAGGCCGTCTAAAAAACGTCTAAGTATTATTGCAGTTAAAACTATTTGAGTGAATTTAAATATGGAAAGAAAAATTTCATGGAGGCTGAGGGTATTTTAGAAACTACTTAAACTTTAGGAAATAAAAAGAACTTGTAGAAATGTAGTTTCGTGAAAAAGTTTTGTCAGTAAAACTATCGCGTTAAAAAACAATTCTTTGGATGAGTTTTCAAAAAAAAACCATAGAATCAATTACCAAGCATAATTATGTACTGTAACCTAAAATCGAACATCCATCCGGAGAATTGAAAATTAACGAAAACTAAACATAAATTTTAGATTATAGAGAAATTTAGTTTTTGTGCTAATCTCTCTATCACACTATAATATTAAATTATTCTTGATTCAGTTAGAACTAGTTATTGTAGTTTGTATTGATAGTTATTGATTTCGAGGTTAAATTAGATGTACTGATTTTCAATTAGGGGACCCAACTAACACCTCCCGGCTACGCTCCTGGAGTTTTCCATGCTAAAATATTCTACTAAGTAGAACAAGAAATTATGTTTTAAGCTACAATGAATGTTTTCTACTGATAGTGTTAAGAAAATGAAATATTATCCGCATATCGAAATTACTAAGCTTCTTGTTGTCTGTAAATTTATGAAGGAAGAATATTACTGTTTCATAACATGACAGCTTTAGGTTGAGTAGAATAATGCTACTGATAATTTTTCATTTTATTTCTACCCACATACGAAATTTTGGTCTTATTTATTATTTAATGAAGTGGTTTTTGCTGTAAATTATAAGCTCATTTTCACTATAGAAACATACTTTTTTCTTTTTCGTTTTATCTACAACCCCTTTTCTAAGCAGATAAACAAAGTTAACTGTTAATTAGGGATGCTTTTGGACCTAAATGAAGATTTTTTAAAAAATAATCTTTTATATATGAATAACTATTTTTGTGATCATGTTTAGGTTTTTTAAATATAAAACCTCATCATTATGATTCATCAAAAATAAAAACAAAAATTTTGGTTCCAATTTGTAGCCAAACAGGAGCTTCAAAATCCAAAATTTATTAATTTTCCGTTTCTCAATTTTAAAACAAACTCTAGGAAATTAAAGAATTTATTGTTGAGGGGGATTTGTCCCCAAATTTCCCGTCTGGTTATGCGCCTGACTACTTCGATATTAGTGTACAAAATTAAACCTTTATTTTCCAAAATTTATTTGGTATTTCATGATAGCTTAGCAGGCATACAAATACCGTCTTCAAAAATGTTTTCACTAAATTTAAGAAGACATTTTAGGGATACGTCAAAATTTTCCTTATCCTTAAACTCTATTATTGCTTCCTATTCTCATTTGTCACAGATTTCTTCGTATTTTGGATGAATAAACGGAAAGAAAAACAAAAGCATTTTAGACATGGATAAAAATAGTACTGAAGAAAATTCTATATACAACTGTTTGTATACATTGAGTATATATCTTTAGGTTACACAACACGAAATGAAAAAAAAAACAGAAAGCAACAAATTTATGATTAAGGCAAAATAAATAGTTGTAAATATTTCATTTGTTCCGGCTCCCATTTTTCTCTCTATTTTATCCATCTATTTCGAGTTTATCAAGAAAATGTATTTAGTGATGACATATGAAGGTCTAAAAGCTTTTTTTATACTGTTCATTGTAAATTGTTCTGCTGGGTCACAAAATGATTGTTGGAAAAAATGCGAAAGTTTTCCCTTCGTTTTTGTGTGTTGTTAGCGTGTTCACATAATTACATTATGTTTTTTATTTGGTACGAGATAGGAAACGAGAGCAAAAAATACTGAGTGGATGTAGACTGAGGCATTTAAGGCAAAGTGCTCTCAAAATGTGACCCTGAAGGTTGTTGAAAATTAATGACGTAAAATCTCAGGAAGTAGATTGTTGTATTGTTTGACAGTTTAAAAGCATTTAGGTGGTTTTTCATTATGGGACTTTCAGAGCCCCTTTTTACTCTGCTCAATTTAGATCTTCTTTTCAAATAAATTTAACATTTATGCAAAACTATTCTATATTTCACACGAAAGAGCAATAAATTAATGAGGATTGAAAATCCTTCAACACAAATTTCATTAGTAGAGCTTTCCACTTAAAATGTTTTTTTTGTTGAAATGTTCAACTGTGTACAAAAAAAATAAATAAGTAAAAATCATGTTATATTTGTATTTGTGATGATAGAATGTAGGATTTTTTTTCCACATCAGTCACATACGTAGTCTACTGATACGTTGAAAATCCAATCAATTTTCTCTAAACTGCTTTTGAGATTGTGGGTAGGCAGATATGGAAAAATCTATATAGGCAAAAAATCGTAAGATATTTTAATAATTCATGGAAGAAATTTTTTTCTTGTGCGTTTAAAAATTCATACGGTAATCCACTCAAGATGTCCACTTAAAAGTATAGATGTGAATGGCATACATATACCTTATGCAGGAAGTATGTCTAACCAAAAAAAGGAAAAAAAAAATAGAAATGCTAATATTCAGTAGCATTAAAAAGACTATTATTACGAGAAAAATCTTATCAAATATATAATACTGCTGATTGTGAGTTAGGAAGAAAACATCATGTTTAAACAAAGCTTAAATGACTCAATTTTTTTTATTTGACTAGTTTTAAGTGCTTGTAATGGGCAACGGTTCAATGAATTGAACGACAGGAAAGGTTGATTTTTTCTCACCTATTTTAAACATCTGTTTCACCCTTTTCTCTCGTTATACTTTTTAAAAAAACATACTTCAATAAAATTGAGAAATACACAACAGTCTAAATCGCTAGCGGAAAAAAGATTTTTATTCATTCATATGAATCAATTGAGAAAATTTTGCTGTGTTTTCATTTTTCTTTCTGACTTTTTTTGAAATAGAAAAGAAAAATAAATGGATTTTTTACGTGCCTTAAAAGTAGTAAAATTTTTGAAGAAGTATTGTTCAGAAAAAATGAATGAGAGAAACAAAAAAAAGGCAGAGAAACATAAATTTTGATAGCGTTAAGCATTTAGGAGTAGAGTGTCGAAAAAAAATGTTGTCCTCTGTAGACAAAAAGTTAAAAAGTTCAGTTTTGATTGTTAAACATAAAACTGACAGTAAACAAATATGCACATCCTTATTCTTTTGTGTATTTGAACACATCAACAAGAAAAACTTTTACATTTATATCGCAAAAGTGCTGCAAAATTTTATCTACATAAAATGGCAGCAAAAAGGAGAGTCATAAGCCCGCAGTAAACTTAACGTTAAAAAACTAATTTTTAACGATTTTGTGAGCAACAATAAAAGAAATTTTTTATAGACTTTACGTTTTTAGGTGCTTTTTCTACAGTAACGATTTCTTATCGCATCGCATATACAAAAAAGCTCGCTAACATAAAACCTTATGGTAGAAAAAAAAGTAAAAAAAGAACAAAATGTCATGGGACAGGAGGAGGTAGAAGAAAGAAAAGTAAAGAAAAGCGTATAATGCTCGTTTCTGTTTCATTACACGAAACAATTTCCATTTCAAATCCGTACTCAATTGCTCACCTTAAATCCTTTAATTCCTTTTTTATGTCTACATTTATATATTCGTGCAAATGTTTTTGAACAAACGAATGTAGACTACGCTCCAACATACGGTAATCCTCTTGACGATGCTCGGTCAAAATTTCTAGTCGCTTTGAGAGTAAACTAATTTGATCATTAACAGGCATTTGTTCATCACCATTTTGATTATTATCATTATATCTATTAATATTATTGTTATTTTTATCTTTATTACTGCTATGATTCATCAGTTTATCACTAAATTTATCATTATTTTTATAATCAATTTCACTGCTTTCAGTGGTTAACAATTTGCTTGCATTAACGAGTATCGTTGATATCAATATGGTTAATCCTAAAGTCAACATTGTTTTGCCATAGTTTAATAATGCCATTGTTTTTTTTATATTTCTGTTCTGTTATTTGTCCAGAATTTTTCTTCTTTTTCGTAAATTCTTTTTTGTAAATTTTTCCGAATACACAAAACTACAAACAAACAAAATAAATGAAGTATGTACCGCGAAAAAAATATTTAATATTGTATCAGCGCGTTACCACAGCAGCGTGTTTTATGAAATTAAGCCAGAATCTCATTAGTATGATATAAGCGATCGGCTTTAATAATTATCGACTGTTCGTTTTTGTCTTTCTTATTTTTCGAGGGTTGATTTTTTATTTATATAGCGCGCTTTTTTCCACACTGTCAGAATAATTAATTAAATTGTGAGAGAATGGAGTATCCTATGTGAATTTTTGTACATCTACTTTTTTAATTTCCGATTTTTAATCACTTGATAAATCACTTATTATTTTTTTTATTTTATGACTTTTTCACTGTTATAAATTTGTGCAATTAATATTGCGGTTAACGTAAAAATCCGTAAAAATGAATTCATAGATTTAAATTAATTTCCTTAAAACACATATACCAAATGAAATTGGTGGCTTGACAGGTAAAGTTTCATTAAAATATAATTAATTGTAGTAAAAAGGTTTTGCAGTATAAAAATCCTTATGAGCTAATGGTCTCATTTATAGTGTTTTTTTTATAACAAAATAACTCATTTGACACTCTTTTGTTCCATTAATTTGCAACACTTTTGCTTTCAAAAGGTCTTTTCACTTGTAAATTTGTTTTTGTTAAAGCAATATGCTTTCATGAGAGTCGAGCAACAATCGAACTACAATGCGCTTCTATGGAATATCTCAAAGGATAAGCAAAAATGCATTATACAAAAAAATAATTGCAAACTGAATTATTCTTTGCTTTTTAACTTTCACGTAGTACATAAAGTCGATTAAAGTTTCAGTATTCTTTGAACATAATAAACAACGTTGTTTTCATACTGTTATTGTTGCTTTTATAATTAAATATTTATGAATACTAACACAGAATAAATATTTTTTTCTTCTCGAACGTAGTGTTGAGAATTTTTTAATTTTTCCCCAAGTTTCATTCACAATGATACTATTTCTGTTTTTAACTTCCACTTTTTATTCACATGTATCAGATGCAAACTCTATATACAAAAAATTATGTTATTATCCGTTATTATAATCAACGGAAACTTCAATTGTTCTTGTCTATTTTGCACATTTTCAATTATTAAATTTTTAATATCCTTCCTTTCCTTTTCGTTTAATTTATTCCCGTTTAAAATTACTGTTAGGATATTTATTATTCACATCTCAACTCATTAAGGGAAATTAAAATTACATTTTATTTAACTTTACGATATTTTAAAATATCAAAAAATAACAATGACAAAATTAATTTTCATTTTTAATTCTGAGTAGAAACGTCTGTGTTGATGAAATGCTATGATCTTTCTGAATTCAACAAACGGTTTTGAACGAAATATTCACTCAAAAATTTGGAATGATGAGAAAACCCGAGTGAGAATGAAGGGGAAAGAAGAACGAGATCAAGTTGTTTATCATATCATTTAATGACTTGAAGCGCATGCGATGCATAAAACGTATAAAAAAGTACATAGCAGGTGTTGTTAAAGTTAAAGGAATATCTTTTGCCATTCCGACATAGCATTCAGCAAAATAAAATATTCTTTAGAAACACTAATTTGGAGTCCTCTTACATCGCATGTGCAGAACGTCGTAGTCGACAAAAAATTGAGAATAGAGCCACACGACTCTCACATTTAATTTTCTTTTATTTTCATTCCATTTATGTTCAGAGCGGCTGGCAGCCAGATATTCACAAAAGAAACATTTGCAAAGTTGATCAAGGAAAAAATTAAAATATAAGAGTAAGAAATAAATGTGTTTAGCTGCCTTTAAGGTAGGTAGAATATGAATGGTGTTGTATGAAAAAGGCAACCAACAACATCGTTTAAAAATTGGTAAAAAGAAAAAGTATATAATAGAATAGCATATGTGCAGAGTTTAATGATGAAGGTTTCATCGCAAGACAAATGTCCATGAACATAAATAATATAGATGAATGAACAGGCCTACACTGTTCAGGTTAAGATGAAAAATATCAGCAAAATATTATTTCAAATATATTTAAGAACTCATGAAAACGATAAAAGAAATGTAAAAAGGACGTTCCTAATGTGCCGTAAATATGATAATGATATGAACAATTTCCATTTTCTATGCCTAAGATAATTCTATTACAATAAAAAAACAAAATGTTTATTCATAAAATAGAAATTAATTTATCTTGCATACAAATATTTAATCTGACAGCAAATATTTAGGTAATCTGATTTTTTGATTTAGGATTAAGGAATGAAAATACTATAAACACCAAAAACATTCTTATTGCTACATATTTTTATCTTCAGAGTTTTATTATATTAAAAATATAACACGAAATAAGGACTTGTTATTGAATTGTTGAAATAGTTGAAATAGTTGAAATAGTTGAAATAGGAATTGTTATAAATGAATCAAAAGCAATTTATGAAATTTCTTGTCTTTTAAAAATAAATGCCTACAAACCTTTGTTGAAATATAGCTGTTGTATTTTAGCGACGAAAGGCATAAAAATGATCCGTTATTGAAAACAGCTGAAAAATTTGATGTTCTTTTAAATCACAGAGGTTCATCATGTGTAATTATCATCATTAACAGAACGGCAAGAGCGGTTAGTTACAACCAAAAATATAATCATGTGGCAAGTACGATAATAGAACCTCAAAAGAGCCAATATAAAAGAGTAAAGAAGTTTGGTTGAAAGAAATAATTATAATGCAGAAAAAGCATGTTGACCGATTAAAAACATTCAAAGTCGTGGAAAGAAGGAGCAGGTGTTTTTTAGACGAGTGCGTCATATTTTTATTTTTTTTACCTCTGTTCACTGACAATCCGGGATGGGTCTCTAAAGAGCTGTTTGGTCTTGCTTAATTTTAAAGAGCATGGTATTTTTTATTATTCATCTCTCAAGCGCAAAATTTTGTTTTTATTTTATTTTTCATGTTTGCTGGTTTTATTAAAAGGGGAAAAGAGAAAAGAAGTATAATGGAATTGAATGGACACGGGTAGGTGAGGTAGCTAAAATGCAAAGTAAACTCAAACATGCAAAAAACATAAAAACAAGTTCTCCATTTTTTATTCTGCAAAGTGTTTATAAAGCATTTCAGAGAGAAAAAATTTTAAGATCTTAAAATTTAACTGATTTTTTAAATTAGTGAAGAAACTACAAAAATTTCAATTAAATATGCATCTTTAAATAATTTTATAAATTTATAGTTAAGAGTCTGTAAAAATGAAATAATAAAAGAATTTTTTAAAATCAAAAGTTAAAAAACTGAAATGATTTTCACTCAAAAAAACTATGAAGAAAAAACAGTTTTTGTAGACTAACTGCATTAAAAGCAATCTAAAGATATGAAATATACAGATGCAAAATAATGAATGTCGATTATGCAGGTAGAGTGAATAAATATAACAAGTATATTAAAATATATTTTTTATTTGAAGCTTATAATTTTTTTATTTTCCATATTATGCTGTTTGTAAAATAATTAAATTTGAATCATGCACCAGTAAGGAAATAGTTGTTATAATCAAAATTTGTTATGTTAAATTTTAAGCATTCTATAAGTTAAGTTCAACATATATTTATGCAAAAAATCGGAATAGATTCTTTTGAAATCATAAAAATCATATGCAATTGAGAGCATGTATGCAGTGAACGGCAATTACATGAGAAAGTCATAGATTTAATTAATGTTGGTTGAAGCATAAAATTGGGTAATTCCATTACACTTTTCGCAAAAATTATAGGAAAATATTTCCAAATGGAAATGTAATAAAAAATTAGATGAAAAATTTATAGCTTTGTTTTAAGAGCAGCTAAGAGTTGTGTACGGAAGACGAACGGATGTGGAAAATTTTCCTCTATCGTACATATCCATTCATTTATGCATTATATAATTTTCTACATACAATTTTTCACACAAATAAATTTTAATACTGGAGATATGCAATTTGAAATTTGAAAATTGAATTGATTCAATAAAAATAGATTTTAGTTAGTTAACGGATTTTTTAAAAATGATTTTGATAGATACAATAATACAATACTACTTCTTATAATTACGAGTGCAAACTCTATTGTAATTCACAAAAAATATTTGATACAGCTTCTTAAAATAATTGATTTGCAATTAAAAATGTAATTGACTAATATAATTTTGAGCTAGCTTACTTTATTGGTGTGTCGTAAAATATTTTTGTTTAGAAATGATGTGCCGCGAACAATTTTTTAAAATCAAAGTGGGCCATAGTTCAAAAACGTTTGAACAACTCTAGTAACTAGAGTAATACTTAGAGCAAGAACAATAAAATAACATTGAATACTTTAATTAAATTTCATATTTTTTATTTTAATAGTATTAGAAAAAGCGTGTAAAAATATATTCAAAAGGAAAAAGATATGAATTTAACAAACATGTGTACATCATAAGAAATAAAAATAGCCAATGTGCAAAGTATACCACCTGACGTTTTTTGTTACCTTTTGTGTCTTTAAAGTTATAACAATAAATCCTAAGGAAATGAAAGGAATAAATAGCAGAAACGAAAGACTACATAGAAAGTAAAGAATGAATATTTTTGTAGATATATAATGATCTCCAGGAGTTTACAAAATGTGCAAAGTGAATAGTATTTATTTGTTATTTTTAAGGCCCTATAAAAATATACTTATAGATTTAGTTCTGTTTCTATTTGACAGCTGAAGAATATAACATTCTTGTAAAGTTATTCTCATTTAATGCCACATCATTTTTCAAAACAAAAAATTCACTTCGTAGCACACTCAATATTGTATATTATAAATAATAAAAAATAAATTTAGACTTGCAAAATACAAAATAAAAATGCAAAATTTAAAATAAAAAATGTGAAAATTTGTTTTTTTATTTAAAAAATATTTATTATATAGAGTCAAAGAAGTGAGCAATATAAATACCTATTAGTCACACATTTTCGATAATTGTTTATGGTAACTTTGATAAATTTTTCTTATTTTTCATCAGTACATCTAAGTTAATTATGCTACTATATCAAAAGAGTGGATAATTGACAGATTCGATAAAAAATTTCAAATGAAAATAAATTAACAAATTTCAAATTTATTATTATTATTATTTATTAATCTCTCAAAAGGAAGACTTCCCAAAAAATGTCCCCAACATAATCCTGTTCATTTGGTATGAAAAAAATAAAACCCCACCAAAAATTTCTAATTATACCCCTGCCCAGAATAAAATTTATATACAAAACTAAAAAAAATGAATTCATTCAGATTGTTTTGGTAATAAAAAACTATAGGTTTAGTTCAAACGTTTTATTTTTTCACCTGGAAGCAGGTGAAAAAAATATTTCTTTCTTTAAAATGAAGTTGAAAAACTTATAATCTTTATTTTCTCATTTTTAAACAACTTAAATTCTACATATTTAATTTTATTTGCAAGACATTATAATATGACATAGTGTGAATATATCCGCAACGGCTTTCTAGGCGATTCACTAGTTTGAAAAGTGATCTTAAAGAAACAATCATAGATTCCATATATTTCAATTTTTTTTAAGAAAGTGAATTTTCATTTTATATTGTCATCATATGAAGTTAAGAAAAAATAGAAGTAAAAAATATTTTAACCTTTCGTTCTCACCCTTGCTCCAGAGGAGGGGAAACCTCACTTATAAAAATACTTTTTCAACATTTTCTTCTCATATTTTTTTAGATGTTAGTATATAATGTGAAAAAAATGTAAGTTAGTAATGTGAATCGTGAGATGCAAACAAAAATATGTAACATTCATAGAGTACATGATTAGCGTAGTTAATTGTGATATAAGCTTTTAATACACATGAACAAAGTCTTATATTTATCATGAGCAACATCTTCATCAACTCGACAGTTCCTCTGAGATTTACTTTCTATTAAACTTTGTTTTATTTTTTAAACTCGCACGAATATTGATAACTTTTTTTCGGTTTTAATGAGGATTTTTGATCCAATTATTCATTTATATAAAATTAAAGAGTTCCTTTAGGGAAAAACTCATTATTTCAAGGATTTTATTGAATGTCGAATATTTGTGTAGCCTAACATTTATGATGAAATGTATTAGAAGATAAGTTTAAATAATACTATACGGAAAAAGTATATAGGTTCTTAATTCTTTTTTATTCAAATTTTTAATCACTATTAAGTAAGAAATATGAACATTTACATTTTCAGAATATCTTAATAGGACGAAATATTTATAGTTGCTTATTGAAAAAGAGCAGCTGATAATATAGCATGTGGCTTATTGAATTAATTGTATTATCATCCTCGAAAATTAGCAACACATCTGCCACAAGTTAGTGGTACGTAAAAAACAGAAAAGAAATTAAAAAAATAAAAACTTTTATATTTTGGCAAGAGAGAAAAGTAAAAAACTGTTCTTGGAAGTAAAACGCAACAAACATTGGGGAATTTTATCGCCTCTAAACGAATAAAAAGAAAAAGAAAATAAAATTTTAATATCACATCTGTCTTACATTGAGTATATAAAAGTGCAAAAGATACGAAGAACGCAAAACAAAATGAAAAAACTTGATTAACATTTTTCTTTGTTTTTACTTAATCCCAATAGCTTTAAGTGATAATAATAAGTCGAGAAGAAGAGCGGGCACAAGATGTATGCAATGAAATTTTGATATTATTGGCAGCTTGTCAGCCATGCACAAACAAAAATTGTGTATGAGTGCAGAATAATATGAAATTGAAAACTGCAATAACATGCTGCTATCTTGAATGAAATTGAAAACTCAGTTTTGCAAAATACGAAAATAAGTAATGGAAGAAAAAGTCAGAAATTTGATATACATAGGGAGTAATTTGCATAAAATAGCATTATGCCAGCTGGAAAATATAGTAACGTAAACGAAAGCCAAACAAAATATAATAATTTTTATGATAATTTGAAAGGTTATGGTCGTTCTTTATAAACTTAATTCGTAAATTTTAATTATGCTTCATTTTTCTTACTTAAGTTTTCCCTTACTTAGGTATATTATTGTAAAATAAGAGGGTGAGTGTCAAGCAAGAAACTGTTGATTCTTCATAAAGCAATTCACGTAATTGTGTAATTTTTACTCAATTTCTTTTTTTTATGTTTTCACTTCTCCCTTTATATCAGTTTTTCTTTTTCGTCTCATTCACGACAGATTCGAGCTTTCTTCTTCCTGCCAGTGATTTTAAAGAATTGAACTTAATCATCAGATTACAACAGACACTCAATGGGAAAATTTATGTGAGAGTTACCATCGAAAAACTGTATGTGAAATGTCAAGATGCTTTTTACATTTGAGAAACGTGCGTCGACACTGGAAAGTATTCCGGGCACGTTTCATTGAAAACAAAAAAAAAGAAGGAAGAAGAAATAAGAATAGACTGTTTTATCGAATAAAATGAGTAAAAGTGTTTGAAAAAAATCGACTGTTGAAAATTAGCTGACTATGAAGAGGATTAGAAGCATCTTTTTCAAGTCTTTATATTGATTCAAGTTTAAAAAATACTCATTTTGCAATTTTGCACTGCTTTTTCTTTTGAAAATTTTCCTTCATGCCATTTGTAATATGTTCATGTAGATTGTAGGATCATTGATTTTTCTAAGAAAATGCTTAAATGACGATTATTTTGAAAATTTTGTAACTTCCTTGACTCTCGAGAGAGTTTTAATTTTGTTGCAGAATTAAAGTTAATTTATTCAAACTTTTCAAAATTTTATTGATAGCTATTGATAGTGAGAAATAATATTAATTAATAGTAAAGCCCAGTAAAGCTTAAAAATTTCAAATTAGCTAATTTGATAAAAGGGAAAAAAATTATCCAATCCTGATATACCAAATTATTGGACTCTGTATATGAACCTAATTTGTTTGTAATTTTTTTTTTGACAAAATTGTATTTGCTCCGTAGATTCAGTGACATTTTATGACTTCAAGCAACAATAATTTGGGAATTTAATTTGCACTATAGTGCAAATAGTATATATACATGTTCTATATTCTGTATTCTATTGCATTATGTTTTATGAACTCATGTTAGTTTTTGTATATTCTAGTATTAGTAAAGGAAAATTGAAATAAAACTTGGTTATTTGAAAAATGTGTTCATGCAATTTCCTTTTAGAATTCCATTCGAGTGAATATAAAGTAGTATAGTATCTTTATACAGAGTATAGATAAAGAAATATGATTTATGATGCTAACTACATAATCAGATAAAGTTCCGAAAATGCTTTTTTTAATTTTTCAAATTGCCATAGAAAGATTTGTAGTCAGTTTTCGGATGGTTGCAATATAGAATAGATACATGTTCATTTGGCTCTAGTTTATTAAAGATCTATTACATTTGAAGCAAGCTATCAGATATACTTAGATTAATAGATTTTTTCTTAGATTTCTAATTTATATTTTACAAAAATAAAACCACTCAATATTGATATTTTTCACCAACAAACTAATGCGGGATATTTTTGATGTTATGTAATTACCCTCAGCAATTCAAAATTCTGCAATAGTATGAAAATATTCAAAAAATCTTACCTCTTTAAACACACACAAAAATATATGCATATGTGTTTATCACAATACATAGTATTTGACGTATAGCAGTGAATCAGAGTAAAATGTGTTATGCTTCAAAAAGAAAAATATCGTATGGAATGAATGTGAAATGTGAAAAGAGAAAATGTTGCTTCAAGAAGTTACAATCACAACATCCAACTTCTATACATTCATTTGAAAGGAGCTTTTAGAGCTCTGAAAAATTTTCTCATCTGTGAAATGTGATTCAAATGATTTCGTAAATTGCCAGCCACAAAGCTCGTTCGTTTTGCAATAGCTTCAGATGTAATATCAACAACGACAACAAAAGTATATGAGTAAAAATTCAAGAAGAAAAGGCGAAAGAATGAAAAGTAAATACTCGTTCTTTTTGCATGAAAATTCAATTTACATTCGGCATTTTGTTTATGGTACAATTGAATCACTTCGAAGTATGCATTTAGATAAAATAACAAAAGCTCTTACAGAATGTTGTGAAGAATTGAAGAAAGAGATGAATTTTTAGACTTATATGACGGATTATATTTCGAGAACATATACTTGAACACAAGAACAGAAAGATAGAATACTTAAATATGTTCTAATATAATAATACTCAAATCAATTAATAATAATTTATTGCCATTCTTAGCGACTATCTGCTTATATCAATGAATACATACATGAATGTATGCAAAAATTCTAAAAATGAAATATTTTAAATAAATCATACAGATAGATCAAATTAAGTAAAATAAAACATGTTATCAAAAAATTTATGTTTACAATTTGCAGTAACTCACACATAAATCGTACAATAATATTTACGCCTACAGTGTTATGAACATGAATGAGGCAGAAAAGTTTGCTCATTTTGTTGATGTTTCATAAAATAAACTTTTTCTTTTAAAGTCTACGAAGAAGGAATTATTTGTTCATTTACATTTTGATCCATCAAATTTGAATTTTTCCTCTGATTTTTTTTTTCGTTTTCGTGTTCTAGAAAAATTTTACACATAAATTTTTTGTAACTTTTTTTATTTTTGATCGTACATTATATATACGTTGTAATGAAAATTTATATGTTTAAATTCTCATAGAAAAAATCCTTGCTTGAGAAAAATGAAAAACTTTTTCGTTTTTGTTCCATGTACTTTTCTTATCCTATTTTTCCTGTTACCTTGCCTGTTACATTTTTTTTATTATTAACACTCATTCATTTGCACATCTAGTATATTTTTTTTCTCCTATAAAATTTTTCAATGCTTTAAGATATGTTTATCCCGTTTTATAAAAAAATTTCTACATCACAAACGTGTTTCAAGTTTAAGGAATTTGTTGGGAAACATAAAAAATAGAGATAACGTTAGTATAATTGAAAGCTTATTATTTTCGAATCTATGTTGACTCTTGAAGTTAAGAAAAGCTATAATTCTTCATTATTATTCGAAATAAAATGTAGGTATTTAAAAAGTAATCAACGATAGGAAACAAAAATGGAGAAAAAAATGAAAAAAACTTGAAAACTTTCCTGCTGTGTCACGTGTTATGAATGATTTGTTTGCATGCAAAAAGAATATGTGAATGAAATACATAGTTCCAAATGGAATGATATGTTTCAAATATGAAATTTTTGTGACATATAAAACGGAAATTTTTTTTTTCATCATGATGGTACGGTTTTCAACATTTTGTCATTCAAACCACAGTGATTTACATGAAAAAGAATAGTGATGTGAATTGTATTTAAAATACGTTGTGAAGATTGCTGCTACTAAAAATTTATGCTTCTGACTATTGAATTTCGTTTACAAAGTCTTTTTAAAATCTTATTATAACAAAATATGTAAGATATCTTTAATAAGATAAAATAAGTACTGTTTTTTACTTTAATATTTATTTTATATTTGATTGCTACTAATTTTATGCAGGAATGAAATGAATTGTTAGCAACTCTCTGAATCTTCCCTCATCTTTTTTCTAAATTTCTCGCTAAGTCGCACATATACGATTTTTGGACGCTTAAAACGCAGTTTCATTTTGATTATTGTCTCAAAAAGTTTAAAATATTTTTTGTTGTAAAAAATAGGATAAAAAATGAATGATTAAAAAAATGAAATATGTAAAAAAAATTAGAAGTAAAGTCTTTCAATATGAGTTGAGATAAGATTTTAATTAGCCTTTAGAAAAGTTCAAAAAATACTCAAAATGAAATAAAAATGAGAAACCTAAAGCTGATAAAAAGTTTTCAAATAAAAATGCTTTGATTCTAATTTATTGACAGCCGCATTAAAACTTTTTCATTTCCCATTTTGATATCTCCTCTTCATAAATTTCCTATAATTTAAATAAAAAAGAACCAGCATAAAATAAGCATCATTATCACCAATACAATTTTTTTTATTTCATTCTTTTTCATCTTTTTATTTTATTGATAGACACTTTCTGTACAGATTGTTAAAAATATATTGCGATACTTGTCAACAAATAAAAAAGTTCATCACACTATCATTCTTGTCTATATTTTATTTTATACACAGATTGTTCACAGCATTGTTGAGTTTGTGTTTTTGTCAGCAATAATGACATTTGTCGGTTGAGAGTTTTCATTCAAATTTGTTGATTGTACAGATTGCAGCTCTGCTGATTGTGGAACAGAGCCTTGCGATGCCGCTTCCGCAAAGTGAAATCCTATTATTTTGCTGCTCGCTTGTTTGAAATGGTCACTCAATTTTAATTGAACAACATTTATGCACATTGATGTCAAAGCAAGTCCAAAAATGAGATATAAAATTGAAACCATCATGTAAAGTGGATGTGATGGAACAAAATCACCAAATCCTTGTTAAATAAAAAAAGAGAAAATGGGCCATCAATGGATTAAATTTAATTGAATTCACATAATAAAAATAGCATTCTGTTTGAATAGTGAATATGGACAATACCTATAGTACTAATTGAAATAAAAACAAAGTAGAAAGATTCAAAAAATGTCCAATCCTCTTCTAAAATGCAATAAATGGCAGCTCCAAAAATCATATATCCAACCAGCATAATAATAGCCACTGATATAGGCAAATTAAACTCATCGTCGATTTCATAGTTCTTCAAATTTTCTGGAAGAGGGGTCATTGGCGATTCTCCTGGTGGGCCTCCTCTGCTATTTTCAGTTTGATTTTGTTGAAGGGTTCTCAAAATATTGGGATCAAAAGCTAAAGATGGACGCCTCATAATATCATACATTGCATTCAATCCACGCATTACATCCTATTGAGTAATAAAGAAAACAGACACTTTTTTATTAAGTCTTTTAATAAAATATCATAAATTAAAATTTTTACTTGTGCTGGTGCGGTTTTTCTAACTTTTCTACAAGAACCTGTATAATAAAGTCGTCTAACGAAAACCTAAAATACGATTTGTAAAGGTTAAATGAAAACATTTTTATTTTTATAAGAAAAAGCTATTCAAGTGAGTAAAGGGTAAAGAAACGATAATGAAGAAGACTAAACCATAAGAAAAATATTTTTGTGGTAGCAACTCACCCATAAGAATTTGATTATCCGTGTAAAGAGTTTACCGAAGTCAGCAAGGAGAATGAGGAAAATAGGAATACCAATAATAGCATAAACGATTGTTACGATGCGACCGCTTACAGTACGAGGACTTATGTGGCCATATCCTAAATGAAAAGATGGTTTGAGAACATCATGTATTAAGAGATTTACTTTTATATCGTTAAATTGAGACATAAAAATTCATGTTTGTGTGAATAGAGTAAGGGTAAATTTTGGCCAACACGTAGTATAGTAGGTAATAATTATCACATGCTTCCGCATTTTCGGCTTACCGATTGTGGTAGATATGTCGAAACAGTATAGTACTGCATTTACGAAATTCCATGTTGTATGACCGCTGTACGTTTTCATACCCCCCTCTATTGCCGATTGCAATTCCTCCTCAAATTTTCGAAGCCTAGTTCGTGCAACGGATTTCCAATCTTCTTCCCTAAAATCATTGTATAAATTTATTCTTTTTATCAAAAACTTTTTTCTAGTAATATTGTTGTTTGAAATTTAATTTGATTAGTTTATATTATACACTTTTTGATGCACCATCATGAGGAATAAATATTTTTTAAGAAATTTTTTCCAGCCTAAAAGAATTGATGCTTAGTTATTTCATATAGTTGATTAATTGAACCTTAAATCTGTCTTTCTTATCACAAAATATTCTTAACAGAAATACAGATTCCCTCTAAATTGCTCACTTTAATGTCTGCTATGAATGATGAATATTAAGTTCATTCATGGATTCAAAAATTTCTTTCATATATTTTCTCGAATGAAAAAGCGCTTGTTGGTACATTTAAAACAGGGCATCTAAATTCAATGACTAAAGCGAAAAATTCATGATGATTGATAAGAAGGATTTTGGAATAAGTTTTTTTACAATATTCAATGAAATCTTATTTTCTTCATTCTATTTTGTTCACACATGCATGACAAAATTCGTAAATGATCCATTTGCGTACATTCATTCGTATTTTTTTAGCATGATATATATGATGTGTTTTGTAAAGAAATCATATACACATTTGGATGTTCAAAAGCGAATAAAACAGGAATGATGGAAAAATTGTTACTTAGGGCAAATACTACAGCAAGAAATTGAGTTTACGCTTCATATACATTATATACCTCAAATTATGACTCGACAGCCACAATTGATCGATAAAATCTCTTTTCACTCGTTTTACGCCTGTTTTGTTGAGCATCTCAAAATTTCCCTCAATATAGTGTAAAATTACTCCACCCATGCCACAAAATATCATGAGCAACAACAACTCTGATATGCACTTTTTCAATTCGAATAAAAGACGATGCCATTCAGTTGAGTGTAATTGTTTATGGTCCTTCCATATGTGACGACATTCACTGTATAATAGCTTACAGAATGGCCAAAATCGCATTGGATTTTTCTCATCGAAATCATTTTTTTCGTACTCTCTATTGTCTATATTCTTCCTATCAACTTCTGGTACTATTTGGTCATTCGATTTTTCTACACCGTTAAGCATTTCCTTTCCATTAAGGTGACTTTGGATTATTTTCTGATCATTGCTACTACACTCCTTCATTGCATTATCATCTTTGTCATTTTTGCACTCTATTTCCTTATCATCATTTACACATTTTTTTGATACATTTACTCTTAAAGATGTTGGTAAATTTTCTACTACTGTAATTTCTTGTTCACTTTCTGATCCTGATTCCTGTGCATGTTGAGAATGTAAATTTTCATTTACTTTATAATCAATGACAATTTTTCTCGCTACCATGTATTCATTTGGATTATCAATATCATAATTTGGTTTTAATCCCAAACGCTTCGCTTCTAATTCCCTTTTATATCTCTCAAAACGTTGTAGCCTTAGTCTATCCAATTCTCGTTTATCTTCAAGAAATTTAAGCTTTTCCATTTCAAATTGACGTCTTTCTTCTTCAAATCGTCTTAAGTTTTGTTCCAATAACACATTTTTCTCATCATTATCATTACTTTTATTAGACAATTCATAATTTTCTTTTTCTAGTATTGAGATTTTCATCTCTTGCATTTGTGGTGTCAGTTTTACGCTCTCAACAGAGCCTTCACGCTTTCTACAAAAAATCATTTGACCTTTATAAGATTTTTCTCTCATCATGCATATTTTATACAACATAAAAATAAGGCAAAAAGAAAAGTATATTTTACCGTGGCGCTGATAAGCTTCTTTTTGCTCGTCGTAAGTAGGTGAAAATATCATTGTTCGTTTGACATGATGCTGATTGTCTTGATGTTGACTGGCTTCTGTGAACTGATTGTGCCATGCTTTTTTCCTTTTTACTTTATTTTTGAAAATAAAGCGTAAATTGAAGATGTTATATGTTTACAAATAATCCAATAAGAAATGGCAAGAGAAAATATTTTTTACTGATCAACATAGTTATGGATAAAAAAGATGAAAATAATCATCATTTTTTTTCATATACCTTAATATTTTAGCACGATAAGCATGTGACCCTGAAGAATTTGGCCCTGAACCAGAAGATGATGATGCTATTGATCCTGCAGGAGATGGTGGACCTACATTCAAAATGCCTTTCACTACATATCTTGTTTCGCTAGAATCTGTTTCAGTTGATCGATTTTTTGAAAATTCTTGTTCAAGTACTTTTGATACTCTCTCAATTCGATTTGGATCAGGAGTTGACTCGCGTGTAGTACGACTCGTGCGGCGTCGAATTGAAGATGAATTTTCCATTTTTTTTCTCTCTCAATTCTATTTGCTTTCAACTCAAAAGTGGTTTTTCCTTTTCTCTTTCTTTTTTCTTTTTCAGTTAGTTACGAGAAAAGACGAATAAGAAAAAAAATTGAATTGAAAAAATTCAAAACTCAATTTTCTACCATAAATTTTAATAAAATAAGTTTCTCTTTCCACTATTGCACTTTTCCACACACGTATACGGATATACACATTCACTCAACCTTATGCGGATGAATAGATTGGGGTTAGTTTTCGAAGCAATAAGGATGAAAAATTATTGAGAAATGTTATTTGCAGAAAAAAGAATATATAAAAGAAACTGCAAAGACGAAAAAAAAATCTAAAGTTTTTCACTATAAAAAACCAATTTTCTAGTTAGTAGCTCAAGTGAAGGAGAAATACTGAGCTAGAGCGAGAAATTTTCAATATGAATTTTCAACAGATTTTTTTTCACAATTATAAATAGATAGAAGAAAAAATTAATAAAAGAAAATAGTCTCTCAAAAAGTTTCGCTCAAGCAGACTCAAAAAGTCATAAGAGTTCTTACATTTTAGCTCGTTTATCTTGTTAGAAAAATATCTTTATTATTATTTTTTTAAAAAAAAACTCCTGATATCGGTTTCTAGGGTATACCCTAGGTTATATTGTTATAGAACTACTACTGGTCCTTGGTTGAGGCCTTATGATACTTAGATAATAATTGATTTATGTGATATTTTAATCGGTCCTTAAAAAACATCAAATAATAGAAATGAAAGCTATAGCTGTGTGTATGGAGGTGTATGTAAGCTTAAATTTTGTTCCTATATTGTACCAGAAAAATATTTTTAAAATGCAATGTGCAAATCTAGGGGATAGTACATCAAAGCATTTCAAATCAAAATTTTAGTCACAACTTTCTTAACACACAAAAATAAGAACTTTTCAGCTTTTCTTGCCCAGAATTATTTAAGGCTTAACACTTATTGATCAAAATCTCGAGTGGAACGGTGCTGCAAACCCATTCAGACAATTTTCACCCATTCACCTCCCCTGGCTATGCTTCTGATCTATGTTAATAACTATCAATTTTGATATAACTTTATTCTACGATCTACTCTTTAAACTTTAAATTAAATATTTTGAAACAACTTTAAAAATGGAAAATATAAAAAAATAAAGAAATTTTTCACATTTGCTATGTTGTAAATAATTTTCTCTTCGCTTTCTGGCGTTACGAGTTTTTAAACACGTAATAAATTTGTGAGAAAAAAATTTGCGCGTATGTTTGTCATTTTATTTTTTAGCTTATTCGCCTTTCCATTTCCATTTTTCTTACGTCATTATATGTAGGTGTCACATGAACTAAATATGATTCAGAAAATATTTAGAATGTTTTGCAAAATTTTTTTATTTATTTTAGAAGTATCTAAGAAATTTTGTAAAAATATCCATTAGAAGTTTTGGATCATTTAGCATCTCCCATATGGGATTAATAATTTTTCATTAATTTTTATAACAGTAATTAAATTTTAGGCTTCATAACTTTATTATTACTGCTAGCTTTCGAAGAAAAGAAAGTTATGCTATTAAATTTTCATACATTTTTTAAAAAGTTTATGATGAATGATAAAGATCAACGAAAAAAATCGCTCATGGAACTTTAAATCACACAGAATTAGGCAGTGGGATATGTTAAAGTAATTTAAACAATATGGCTACAAAATTTCTGAATTTTAAATATTTCATAAATTCAAATATCATGAATCATGATTTTTATATTAAAAATGAAATGATTGAATATCTTCATGGCTCAGTGACCACATTATTCATGAACAATATTGAATTACAATCATTATTATTATCATCATTTTTAATAACATTTTAAAGGTTCCATTATTAACATTAATTTTTAATATTAGCATATTGAATGTAATCCATCATTTCTGAGGGTTGGTATTTTACATTGAATAAAATAAAGTATTATTTATTATTGAGCAGAAATTTAATATAATGGCATTCTATTATTCACAAGGCTTTTGAATTTTTTTCAGCGTTAAGAGATAATTTTTGTTCTATCAAAAACATTAAAACAAATCAAAAAATTTTAACTTTTAAAAAAAGAAAAATTATTTTCTTTCAAATGATGAATAATAGATATTGTAAATTTATAAAAAGGCTTTTAGATACCTAAACGAATGGGATTATTAACACGAGGTAAATTATATTGAAAATGAAACTTCTCATTTTTGTTTCAACCATTCTTTTAAATTTTTCATTTCATTGCTTTAAAGTGATGATACTGATAATAATTATTATTATTTATGATACAGCCGCATTTTTCCTAAGGTTATACGTTCACTCTATCAGCTGCAATGATGACGTAAACAATTTTTATGGAGGAGTTTTTGTTTCAAAACTTTTCTATGTTGAAATGCACGTTATAGTTATAGATGCTTTTTCCATGAAAAAATAGTTTTGAGAACAAAAATGTGTATTTATATGTAAATTTTTTTCAACACAGTTTTAATTGCACTCTCGTTTAAATGTTAAATAAATAAAATAAAAAGTTTTCATGCGAACATGTGTTTATAAATTAAGAACAATTTGCATTTCTGATCCAGAAGCAAACGAGTATAACAATAGCGACAAGATAACGTTCATTTTAAATTTTCTCTGCTACCTAAAAGTTATGCAAATGATTTTTAAAAATTATCCATGCAATTTTTAATGTACACGAAAAACTTCATCATTATTTTATGCCAAAAACATCTACTAGGATATTTATTTACCAGGGGCGTATAAAGAAATTTTTATGAAAGTGGGAAAAAAATTTTTTCTCTAAAAATATTTTATTTTCCCGTTAATTGTCTTAAATTATACTTTTTAATAAATATAGGTGGCACATGTCCCCAAAAGCCCCCCTGGCTATGTTCCTGTCGTTTACCAAATTTTCTATATAAAAAATTATTATTATTTCTTAACTCTTATTTTCACACAAGACAAATAAATATATTTCAACCAAGGCTTCCTCACTCGAGATTTATTCCAAAAAACTTCCTATCATGATATCTCCAAAATTTCAACGGATACAGATTTAATATAATAAATTGCTTAGGGATTTCTCTGCCTAAAACAGTTTTTGATAAATATGTTTTTTTCGAGTGCTAACTCCTTGATCTTAACATGTTCACGAGGTAAACATCTGGCGAACTTTGTAAATATGTCATCACATCGTTTTTACAGCAAGTGCGGATAATGAATCTATAAGTATAAGTATAAACAAGACACAAAAATGATGTGAAAATTGTCAAAAATTATGTCACACCAGGCAGGAATTATTTTACTATTAAATAAAGAGAGGAATAAATTTGACGTGATTTATCGAAGTTGCTTTCTCTGGTCATCATAGATGGAAATATTATAATGTTGTATATTCAAATCTTATACAAATAGAAAAAATTTACGTTTTTCCAAACATAAACTGATTAAATCGATGTTAAACTTTATTTTGAATTCAAAAAAGGTATTTTTTTCTTTGATTTTAAACCTTTTGATTATAATTTTTTACTCTCCCATATCCCTTTGAACCCATATACCTTTTTATAAAGGTAAAACGAGGTAATAAAACGTATTGCCAAAATTTACCCAAATCATTCAATAAATCAAATTAAAAATAATATAAAATTAGCTTACTCACCTATCGTTGTATAAATTGTACCACAGTAAAAAATCGCATTGAAAAATGTCCATGTCTTTTTCAATTCAGCATTGTCATATTGTCCCTTTTCAAATGCTTTATAAAGTATCATCTCATATTCATATAATTCTCTTGTAAACTCTCCTTCCCATCTTAAATCATCCTTTTAAGAATTATTAAATAGAATATTAAAATAAAATGGAGTGCGATCTTGTATTCTACCTGTAGTAATTCAGCATTAGCTGATAAATTTCTTGCTGTAGAACTTAGTTTCATCCTCCCTTTTCTCACATCCTCAAAAAATTGTGTTTCCGGCGGTCCTAAAAAGCCAAAAGAAGTATAAAGGTGTCGTTCACTTATTACGTTATACAGAACAGCGGCTTTTTAGATACCCTCCCCCCTCGTTACAAATTTCTAATGACAGACCCCCCTCCCCCCTCAAATGCGAACGCAATAAGTGAACAATCCCTAATTACAATATTAACAGTTATACAGAATAGCAAATAATGTTTTAAATTTATGAAATTCATAGGATCTGATAATGAGTGGAGATGGTTTAATCTAAAATTCAAAACCAAAAAGATTTAAAAATGACCTTAAAAATTAAGATTAATATCGAAAAAGCTCAAATAGCCTCTCAAATTGCTATTGGGTAGTCGAGCTCTCGTAATTCTGCTGATTGCATTGAATTTGTCAGGCATACCAATAATTGAAAAAGGCAATTTGTATCGATTTTCTTTCACTCACGTACGCTTGAGTCTATATACTCGATTTTTTTCTCTGTGTTTTTTGCATTTCTACTTTTTATATCATTTTTTACATCTATTCAATAAATTTTGTCAATCCATTAAATAACTTCATGAGTTGTTAAAAGCCATTTTAACTTCAATACCAAAAGCTTGATCGTAATAATAGCGAAAAAAAAAGTTTTTTTAGCGGTATAGGAACAGATCAGTAAAATAGAAAGAAAAAATTAGAAGTAGAGACACAAATTGTGAATTACAATGTTTATTTCAAATCGTCAAGAGAACGTGATGGACCTCTTTATGGCTCAATTTTATACTGTTGAATTTATTTTCCTGATGTGTTGATTCAATTGTGACTTTTTTTATTGCCTCTTTCTTTTCTTGTGCTGTATACATTGTTTATATATTTACTTTGTGGATCAAGCATTGATGAAAATAGCATCACAAAAAAACACTGTGTTTACTTTTTTCGATTCTTCCATTAATGGAACTTTAGGGCAAATAATAAATAGAATAGAATTTGCAGAATAGCATGAAGCCTAAATAAAATACGCTGGACAGAATCTTCATTATAATCATCGTGAATTCAACCAAATGCTAACTGTCTAGGGGGGAGGGGGTGAGGGTTGTTAGGAAATTTTCTTCCAATTAAAAATACAATTATTTTTAAAGTTTACTAATCCCTGCTGGAAATAATTTAAAATTATTATCAAATTATACTTAAACAAGCATAAAAAAATATTTTTTTTCGTAGTTCAAGTTTTTTATAGATTGTATTTTCATCACTTTTTCTCTCGTTCCTTTTAATTTTTGTTTTCTAAATATTTCCATTTCCTTTCATCCGCTCCTCAATTGAGTAAAGCTGAATGGTATAAATTAATGAATCATCAAAACAATTATTTACCATTTAATTTTCACCACAATAGAATTCGTAAAATTAGCTTCCGCGTGGAATTTTTCATTTATTTTTAAAGGAAAGTTTTGAAACTGAATAATTGATTTTCGAGATACTTATATAATATAATATAAGCGAGATAAACTGAAATTCTCCAAATTTTTAAAATATTTTTTAAGGTCCAAACTTTGTTAAAATTATAACGTTTGTGCCTATAGAATTGAATAGACAGAAAATGAAAAGTTTGATTTACATAGATGAATACAATCAATTAATTAAAAATTTGAATTAAACTATTTATTTTAATATTTGTTTGAACTCAGACCCCCTCCCCCAAAAAGCATTACGTAATAAGTAAACGGCCCTTTATGTTAACAATGAAAAATTAATAATAAAAAATTACTGCAGTAAAGCTTTCAGTTACTCAGAATTGATTTTGATTTTTCATTCGTATCACGAACTCAGTTTGCTCGTTTAAATTTATTTGCATATATTTTATGTTAATAAGCTTTTCTTATGCTTTGAAAAAAAACCCCAATATTTTATGACACCGTCTTCATGCGGTACTAAACGTTTATGTTACAGATCATTTGTGATATTTTGCCTGCATGCATTATAAGATTTTACAAAAGTGTATCAAATTTGTTAAAAGAAACTTAGGTGGTCAGATTTGGACATATTAACAGGGTGACCAGAATATTTTAAGAAAAAATAGAGAACATTTGTCAAAATCGCAAAAAAAAAATCAGAAGACAGTCCTCTGAAAAAGCAAGCAGATGGTCAGGTTAGACATACTGCTATTTATTGTTGATTTTGTTTTGCATGAAAACTTATTTTTTTGGAATCTTATTTGTTGGCATTATACTTGAAAAAAAAATAGTATCTGAAACTCTTTAAAAAGGACCATGTTCAAGAGTGTATGTGTTTAATAACCCCTACTGGTTTGGTTAATTTAAAATCTTCAGCCGTATGAACTTTATCATATTGTATTTTATGTTCTATGATATGTTCACCAACATTATGGTTGTTAGATATCCTGCTGATATAACCTATCTCGTAAACTTAATGAATCATCTTTGTCGTCATCATCGTATAAATTAGATCATTTAAAAGGTTTTCTTCATGCGAAAAAACGAAATGTGAGTCACAAGTAACAATTTCATAAATGAATGATGGAAATGATTTTGGCACGATTAAGAAGAGATAAATCTTTTTAAACGAGAAACAATATTTAATATACAAACCTTCAATTGCCATGAATAAGAAAGCTCCGGCAATGCTGTACAATGTGACGACAAGAAATAAGAAAATGTGTGTAAACCATTTCTTACTAAGTTTTCTGAACTTGGTATAGAGCCAAACGACACTCTTTTCGCCAACACTTAATCCTGATTTTGTAAAGCGATTAAGGCCTTCAAACTGTTTAGACATAAAGTCGCCGGCTTTTTGAGCATAGAGAGCTTGAAGAAAAGGATTTGCTTCTACATTTGGTATACTAGATGCCCCTGTTAATGGGATGAAAGGAGATGGCTGATGTGGTTCAATCTCGTACGTCCTAGAAGGGATTTGTATTGTCACACGAGGACGCTGCTTAAATACTGTGTTTGCTTCATCTCTATTGGTCATAGTTGCTTCACAAAAAAAAAATCAATCAGCTGATTACGTTGTGATTTTAAAGAGGCAATGTGCTCTTTTATTTTTGGATAAATTTTTTAAAATTCCTACTTTTGCACGGTGGAAATGAAAGGATTTCTAAGAGAATATATTTTTAATCTTTTCTACTTCTTTTAACAATAAACGTCTTATTTTCCACTTATTTTTGTCAAATATGTATTATTATTCGCTTCACATTTATTTTCCTTAATCACTGAGAAAATATTATCAATAAATGAAAATGATTCTTTTTAATAATCCAGTTATTTATTGCACCAAACAGTTTGGCTTAATTAATTAGCAAATTGCGAAAGAAAAAATACGTTCCTAGGAGTAATGCTCGATGCTTTTCTTATAGACGATGAATTCAAACTGAGAAAATTGAGAAAAAAATTTCTTGTCGCATTTGCGGATCCTCAAATTCTACGATAATTTTATTTTCTTTCCATCCAACAAACAACATACATTTATATGATGACGATATGAATTTTTCTCTTCTCCTCATACGTTTTTCAGTTAAGCATGGGACAGTTCATTACTTTTGATTTTATAAATAGATTAATATTTTGAGACAAAAATAAAAATCTCAGAATCATTAATTAACTCTTAAAGCAAAAAGGAAAATGAGCAAAGTTTTGTGAATTGCATGATGTCACATACATACTAAAGAATGATTCAAGCTTGTCTGAGATTTAAGTCATTAGTGTTCACCTGAAATATTTTTGTTTCATAAACAGTTTCTATTGTGGTTCAATAGCTTTTTATTCAATTAATCTATGTTATTCCATAGACTTTTTCATGATGTTTTTTTAACAAGAGCATTTGAACATTCGTAGGAATAATGTAAAATAGAATTTACAACTTCAACTTGGTGCGTCTCCAATGACGTCTCTTTGCGTTGTATCGGATTTTATTTCCAGTACGCATTCTAATCCATTGAGGAATTGGACGATTTTGTTTCAGCTTTTTAGCCAACTTCTGTTTAATTCTGAATGTCTTATGCGACGACATCTTTCTATCCTGGAATTATAAAGCAATTGATGGAATTCAATAAGTATTCTTGAATGTTTACATTTTGTTATGAAGGTTTTTCTAGGTTAAATTGACAAAAATACAGCAACTTATAAAAAGCTATTTAAATCTCCTAAATTAATCACAATTATTGATTAAACTTAAACTATAATTGTAATAAATCAACACAACTCTTAATTAACTCAATTTTTGGACAATAATTGTTCAACACAAAATTCTAGCACATCAATGTTTTCATATTTTCATACTTACAGGGTTTTCTCTGATCAAACTTGATGGAAATTACTCCTAAAAGTAATCTACTGTTCCTAGAACACAATTTAAGTAAAGTTATATTAGTTAAACTACGTTTAAACCATTTAATTTTATTAATTTCTTACTCGACACGACCTATCGATTGTCCGAGACGAAAGAAAAGAAAGAAAATATCCGAGAAGCACGATTAGTTCGAATAACCGACTATTCAAATAAATTTTAACCGTTAATTTCTTGTTTACATTCTTCACGAAAAAAAAGAAATAAAGAAAAAGTTTGATAAATTATAAATGAATTAAAAAGTGAGTTATATGATGAATAATAAATCTAAAGTACTGTTATTTTATCATGAGTGATGATCATATATTAAGTGCACTTAAAGTAAATCAATAATAATTAGGTTATTGACTGTAAAACATAAATTTCTACAAGGGATTAAAAAATCGGAAATTTCAACAAAAAAAAACTTTTTCTCCTTAATTTAAGTAATAAAAATTAATTTAGTTGGGGGAAATGTTATCGACAGAGGATGAGTGGACAACTGAAGAGGAAATACAGGTAGATTAGAGATAATTTTGCTTATTGTGAGAGTGAAAAAATGATAAAAGAAATCATTATCAACATTGTTTACGTTTTTTTTTCTCCATATATCTTACTAATTAAATAATTTCTTAGCTCTTTCTTGCATTACACGGATTACGACCTGTTGGAATTAATAAGGTAACATCAGTTGATTTATTAAAATTAATCTTTTTTCTCAATGCCTAATTTATGTTCCAGCACTTCTTTATGGTTTGTATTGTTGATCGTTTGCAAAAGACACTAAACCGCAAGATAAGCAGTGAACAAATCTGGAAGCATTTAAAAACAATGTATAATTTAAAAGCATTAGACGACTTAGAGCCATTACCATTTCCAAATAATGAAGAAAATTTTGATCTCCCATTGGAATTACAAACAAAATTAAAAAGATCTGAGTCTGAAGACGGTGAATCCTCATCAAAAGAAACTGATCGTAAAGCATCTACTATAGCAGCATCAACAACCACACAAAAACCAAATGCCAACAAAAGTTCCTCGTCACATGCTACTGAGCGAAATGACCGAAAATCTCATAAAGCCTCAGAATCCGAAAGAATTCAACCAAAAAGGACAAGAGGCTCCATTCATCATGATGTCAATGCTGATGGAAATAATTCATCGCCGGCTAGTACTCCACCTCCACAACAAACCAAGCGTCGTCGAATTTAAATTTCCAAGCAATATCGCTCAAAATACCAAAGCATATTTAATTTGCATTCTATTTTCCTTTCAATCATCTATCAACACACACAAAACAAAAAAAGGTTTAACTAAATATATACGATACAATAAAAATATTTAGAATATAAAACTCGCACGGCATTCATGTATTAAGTGAGTGGTTTCTACACGAGTTTTAGCGATTGATAATGAAAATACAGGAAATATAGCACTTTCTATTTGTTGTTGTGACATTTCTTCATCGTATATAACTAAATATTATTAATATAATACAATTTAGTGATAACGCATCTATGCACATCTTTAAAAATTTCAAATTTCTTAAAAAGTAACGAAGAATGAAACTAATAATTTTATTAGCTACACTTTGATGAGGAAAGAAATATTTGAATTAGAAACGCTTTTTGTTTAAATTATATTAATGTGTCAACTCAAAGAGAAGTCAAGAATAATAATGGTATAGAAATAACTTGTATCTTTTTGACTTGTGTGCCATTCTATTAAATTACATGTATCCAAAATTCACATCATGATTGGTCCATCTGTCCGTACGTTTAATTAATTCCTCAATCATGCTGGGAAAAATTAATACGTCTTTTTCTAATTTGGTAAAACTATATTTCATAATTCCGAGAGATTCCTAAAATCTACTCTCACAAATGCAGACTCAAGTTGTTTGTAATAAAATGTTTACGTTTGGAAGTCACATGAGACTTTAAAAAAATTGAAATGTCACAATTTCTATTACTACATGTAAATTATTTTCCTCTCCTTGATTTGTCTAAGACTCGAGAAATAAATGTGCTATCAAGGGAGGACGAAAAAAGACAGAAAATTAAATAATAAAATGAAAAGGATAGAAAGCACACAACTCATATTTCATTATGTATTTTATGTTGAAGTAAAGCGAAAAAATATTAGATAAATAAAGTATGATGATAAGAAAAATAAATAAATAAATCGTAAATACATTTTTTTACCAACTACTCCATCTCCACTTCAACATTGCTCGTACAGGAATTTTTCGTAAAACATCTGATAGTGACAATCTCCCACCGCTTGCTATCTGATATTATCATCGTATGCTTTTCTCTACTTTTTCCTCTTTCCCACATTCATTCAATGATTCATACACTCATTCATTTATTCCTTTAAAGCATTATTATATCAGAATCAGCAACAACTAAAAGTTTTCTACCATGATGAAATGCTTCATGAAGTAAAAGAAAAGGTTTTCCATCATACATGTATGTTTGTTTGTTTGTTTATTAAAGCAATTCAGATTCAAAAATTCTTATATTAGTTTACAATATTACTTCATTAATTTAAAAAAATGAGATTGGTTCTTTTCAATAAGAAATGCAGCCACATAGCGGTTGTTTGTTAACTACTTTTTAATAATTCAAAAATAAAAATAATAAGATAATTTTTTAATAATTCGTAAAATGTGTGAATAAAACCGATTCATTTAACAGGTCATTTCTGTTCCTCCTTCCATTAAAATCTCTTATGATAATTGCATTTCCGTATGGAGATTGCCGAATATTCAAGACTGGAGTTTCATACAGTTCGACAACATTTCTGTTGTATTCATCAATATTTTAACGAGTCGACATTATCAGTTGAAAAATATATCTAGACAAGAAGATATGAATAAATTTATGCATTAGTATAGTTTAGTGACATAACAAAATACGTTAACAGCATTTCGCATATTAACGGTCAAAGAGAATTTGAATTTCATAACATTTGTACGGTTTTCATTGTCTGTTGAAGAGTTTTCGTTAAATTATCAATACAAGGATTTAGTGAATTTAAGTGGAATTGTCAATAACAAGGATTTGGTGAATTATATTGGATTTGAGCATCAAAAGGACATCCCAGCAGCATCACACAGCTCTCACAAAGCTATTTTTCTATTTGTATTCTCAAGTAAGTATTCTTTCAGCTTTTTCTTAAATATTCCAAGCTTCTGGAGACTTTTTATATCCTTTGGCAATTGATTATATAGTTGAACTCCAAGATAGCTAGCCTCGTTTCCAATTCTATTCTTACGTCTGAATCTAGTTGCTGTTAACAATTCATTTGATCGGGTATTATTTTCTAATACTTAAAATCTGGGAAAAAGATCAGAATTATAGATTAGTGACTTTTTCATTGCAGTAATTAGTGTAAAGTAAATGACGCCTTTTGTTGGTAGCGTTTAGTCATGAAGGACTTATACAAATCAACTGAATCATGTCTTGAATCCAGCTTAAATATTGCTTTGATGCATCTATTTTGCAGCACTTGAATTCTTTTAATTTCGTCCTTGGTCAGTTTTGCATATATGAATGCACAATAGTATAAATGAATCATGAAATGTGCATTAAAGAACTGTATAAGAGCCTCAGTTGGAACATGATTTTTAATTATCCTTAATGCTCGTAAAGTATCCGTTAGTTTGTTAATAAGCAGTGAATGCTGTGGTTTGAAATTGAGTTTGTCATCCAGAAGCACTCCACGGTATTTTTGCTCGCTGACCCTATCAATGTATACAAGAAAAAAAAGGGTTTTTGAACCCGCAAAAGAGCGACTCGTTAGAATGATGAAAAGCACATTGTACACATATTTGCTTTTTATTGTTGCTTGCTTTAGACTTTAGATATTGTTGTTCATAAGCATCATGCATTTTTATATATGTGTATAAGAGCAAAAGTTAGGAAAAAATGCAGAGAATTTAAGTGTATACGCAATTTGAATGTATGCTGTAAACATAAGAATTATAATGACTGACTGTAATAGAAGCAGTTTAAAGGATAATAATATAAAGGAGAAAATCCCCCGCATAACATAAAGCAAATATTTTTCATTCTCTAAATTTTTAACGTTCTTCATTAAATAAATAAATAAATTCTAAAAAGTTTCTCTGAAGATTCGTTTCGTTTTATAGGGTTTTATAGTCATAGTAGAAAATCCAATGCACATACGTTTGTGAATAACGAAAGTCGATGATACTAAAAGAAATAAAAACGAAATCTATAGAGCTTCTCTATTCTGTGAAAATCTGAAACTACAGAGAACAAAAATTTATAAAACTTTCTTACGTCGATTTCCGAAACTAAGGATAATGCAAAGAAAATCGTTTGTGATTCCCATTCCCTTACGTCACAATTTCTTTTTATTCTTAAATTCTGGTTTCGTTAGTGGTCGTTCACGTATTACGTTACGAAAAAAAAAACGAATTTCCAGACCCCATCCCCCCTTGTTACAAATTTTCCAAGAAAAAAAAATTTCTTTGCTTGACCTGTCTCAGACACCCCCCAACCCCCTCCCCCCCTTAAAAAGCGAATGCAATAAGTGAACGACCCCATATCAGGTCTTAGTTTTTTAAAAAAATAAATTTTTGCATCTTTTTGGTTATGATTTATTGAATTAATAAGTATACGAGAAGAAATGCACGATTGGCATTAGACTTTAAATGGATGTGTGAAGAAAAGATGTTGAAAGTTTTGAGCTTTTGTTTTTTGAATCCAAAGCGTTGAAATTATTGGAATTTATCATTTTGTATTTATTAGTAAACGTGATTGATTCAGAAAGTTTAGACTCTAAAACTGTGTAAAATAAAACAAAAATTTGGTAGTCAAAGGCAAAGAGAAGTAAAAACTTGGCTTTAAAAGTCAAAGATGCAATATTTCTCAATGAGAGATACTTTCAACTATCTTTTTTTCAACTATTGGATATGCTTGAGATTGTAAAAAATCGAATCTTGTTTTCAGTCAATAAGTAAAACTTTTCAAAGAAGAAAATTCACTTTTTTTCATAGAAAATTTCATTTCATAGTTTAGTTTTTTGTGAAAGCTTTCAATTAAGACTATTTGTGTAATTTCTGCTTGCTAACTGCAGAAAAGATAAACAGTTAAATAAAAATAAAACAACTAAAAGAAAAGTTTCCTCGATGTTGATTTCCTCACGTAAGCATCTATCTTAGTTTTTGTTTTATATGGGATCTAAAAGCACTTTAGAATCTGTGATTGCATTAATTATGCATCTGGTGTTCATAATTAAAGTAAATCAACAGTGTGTAATAAATTTTATGCGGCTTAGCCGACGTTCTCGAGATCTAGTAAATTTTGTTGTGCCTACCTTTTATTCGATACGGCTGAAAATTTGAATATTTTGTGCAGTAATAAGAACAACGTGATCCTTGGCGCTCAACTCAACCTTTCCAATCCAAACGTTCAAATCTAACAAAATTTATTCATAAATCTCTAATTCATACATTAATTCATCACTGACTTACAATATATTCAGATTGTTACAAAGCCGTTTGTAACAGTTTTATTTATTTGAATTTGAATTCATTTTGTATAAAAGCGCTAAGCTTTTCGTGGTGATTTACCCCCTCATTTTTGTGATCACTTTGGAGTTGAAACATTTTCAAACTCAAATAATTTCTTAATTAAAGCAGTAACAAAGTTAATTTGACAACCAAACGATAGATTTTGAGTTGCTTTATAAAATATAAGTTGATAGAACTGAAGATAGTAAGTAAATTTTAAGAAATAATAATCTCACTCCAAAAATCTCATCTGTAGATTTGGCCATTTTTCTTTTTTCAGTATATTACTTGTTTTGGACTTATGAAAGCCTTAATTATTGAACTTTGGTTCTATTATCTTAAAATTGAGTTTAAAATTCTAATTCAATGTGACTAATCTATGGATTTCTGTATACTTTTAGGTATTTTTGCGAGTGGCAACAATTTTCATTAATTCTTCTGGGAAGCTCACCTCTATTGATTAAGACGTCATCTTCAACTTCCTGAACATCTTTCTTACTGGTGAGTGCAAAGTGAATAGTTTCGTGAATCGTAAATCTCTTAACAAATTCTCTCATCTTGATATTGCCTATCTTAATTACTGTATTCTGGTTTTGTGAATTGATAGGATCTCGGGAAATGGTTAGGGCTAGCGTTTCTGGTTGTCCGCTTGAACTCGTTGAAGGAACTTGATTGTTTCTCTGGTTGACTGTTAATTCTGGTTCTCTTGGATTGTCTACTTCCTCGTCACTTATTAGACATAGGAATATGTTCTTGAGAAATCGACTTCGTATGTTCCTTTCTAAGTCACTTTTGGCCCTTAAGACGAAATTCTCGCTTTTAAATTTCATATATGTAACTTCCCTACATTGTACGCAAGATTCTATGGGATGTTCATCATTTTCTGGGTGTGATAGACGATATTGTAAGCGACTAAGAACATCAGCTATAGCTTCATACCTTCCGGTTTTGATTTTGATTTCTCTTTTGCTTTGCACATAATTCACGTTAGGCATAGTAGTTAGACTCCATTTAATTCTCTTGGGGAAAACTACTTCAATTTCCCGTTCTCTTCGTTACACACTCTTTTGAGTTTCTCAATGCTACTTAGTTGAAGGAAGTATATATGCCAGTCGGGAATAAGATGCGGTTTAGTGTGATCTACATCAATATATATTCCTGCCAGATCTTTTGCTGCCAGAAAGGAATACTTTTTTATCTTTACAATCTCCGTCCATAAGTCCCCTATTGCTACGTGCTTTGGCACATTTTTCATTTTGACGACGAGCTTATTTTTATTCATTTTTGACTTAATTTCTGTGAAAAGGAGTGGATATAAATTAGTTAATTTAAACTTTAGTTTGATTTTATAAAGAGATTTGTAGCTCTAATGAAGCCACTTGAGTGGCTGGACGAGTCACAATTGTGAATTTTTCATTCATATAGCTTTGCTTTAAATTATTCAGTAACTGTTTCGTTTTTTCATTGACAGAATTGCGTTTTCCTAATTTAATCGCTACTTTCCTAACTTGATCTTTAGATCCCTCATGTACATCTATAATTGTACCTAACCGCCATAAGTTTGGAATGGTAGGATCTGCCGTAACGATAATATCTCCAACGTTTAGCTTCTTTTTCATATCAAACCATTTCTCTCTATGTAAGATCTCGCTCATATAGAATTTTTGGAAATGACCCCATAAAGTTCCAATAAATTCTTTCACATCTTCCCAATTCTCAATTAGACTTTTCTTATAGCTAGAATATGCGGGCGTAGATTGGAAATTAGGTCGAAGCATCAGGAAATGATTAGGGGTCAGATATTTATCCTTAGTTCCTTCAAGAGGTGTCATACAAAGTGGCCTGTTATTGATTGTTCCTTCAATTTCCTTAATCATGCAATTAAATGTCTCGTCATTTGGCATAATCAGACGCTTATTCAATGTATCTTGCATACGTTGTAGAACTTTTTTTATCATTCCTATCATACGCTCGACACTTCCATTCATATGGCTTGCCTTAGCGGGGTTAAAATCCCATTCGATCGGTTCTGTTATTGTTCCTCGTTCAATAAGCTTATCATTCCACTCATTTTGTTTCTCTTGGAGAATGTTGCTACCTCCTACGAAATTAGTTCCGTTATCGCTGATAATTCTTTTGGGAGCGCCTCTTGTGTGAATCATATTTGAAAGTGCCATTAAGCATGAGTCGCTATTCATGGTATATAGCACATTTATGAACACTGCGCGAGTTGTGAGACATGATGCGACAAACAGCCATCTTTTCTCCGTCCTTCTGTTGACTTTCACATAGAATGGTCCATACGTATCCACTATAATAAACGTAAATGGATTTTCATGCACAGCTAATCGCGAGCTAGGCAAGTCGCCCATCATTGGATGATCTGGTTTGGCATTCAGTCTCTTGCATTTATAACATGACGCTCTTATCGTCTTCTTAACAGTCCATTTTATATTGGGTATGAAATACTTCTGTCTTAGGCTTGCAACAACTGAATTGTTAAATGAATGCTTACTGCTTTCATGGTATTTCATAATTATTAGTTGTGTGATGTTATGATTTTTGGGAAGTATAGCTGGGTTCCTCCTGTCATAATCGTATTCCTCATTATCCTCGGGTAGGCGAGTTGTTGCTCTCATCATTCCGTAATTATCCAGAAATGGACTATACTTATAGAGCCTGCACGTCGTTTAAAGTTTACCTCGTTGAGATAAATCATTCATCTCTGATGATAATTCTTGTTCTTGGGCTATCTTTAATAGAGCTGATTTAGTGACTTTACGTAGCCAGGTGTAGCTGATGTCAACTCGATATTGAGCGATTTTTCTTCCTAATGATGCCTGTCAAAAATTTTACTTCATAAATATTTTTATATTCTTTTTAACATGCTTTAAAGCAATCAAGTTATTACAATCGTTAAAATATCATCAATAATCGCAATCATAGAAAATTATGTTTCATCGTTACTTAAATCCGTGGATTAATCTTCAGGATTTAATCTTAATCTCAAAATTTAATTTTAATCTCACGATTTAATTTTAATCTCATGATTTAATTTTAATCTCACGATTTAATTTAATCTGATTGCTAAACTGTCAGATTTAATTTCAACAGAATTTAATCCAATCTAATAAATTTATTAAAGCTATTCTGCTAATATTGAACTAGAGTAAAGTTTACGATGTCAAATAAGCAGTCTTGAAGATTCATTAAGTTTAGTATTTAATCATGAAATCATTTATCAGTAAAATCTAACGGAAATTTAGAATTCAAATTTTAACGGTTTTTCAAGATTTAAAAATGAAAAAGGAGATAATCAAAAAAAAATTTATAGCTGGAAAGAAGGAAAAGACAAAAGTTTAATTTAATTTCGTGAAAATTAAGAATTAAGTGAAAAATCATCACTCGATAGACCAAATAGTAAGCAAGAACAAAATAAGAAGGAAATAAGCTAGAATTAAGGGCGATTCCACGAGTAAACGGAACTGGAAATTTTTAGTACAAAATTATTTTTAAGCCTTTTCTGCTTAAATATACATATTTTATAACTTCTTGAAGCTTAATAAGACTTTTTATTCAACAATTGATGTGTTATTAACAACAAAACATCATGAAAGTAGCTTAATTAAGTAAAAAATTTGAAATGTGTTTTGCAATAATCGGTCGAAGTTGACCGATTAAGTTGTGTTTTTCTCAATTTTCTCCTTAATTACAGTAGCAAGACGTGCAAATAAGACATTATTCTATTGCGTGGGCGAATTTATATGTGATTTATGTAGATTTGCAACACAACAATGTGTATTTAAGGAATTATTGATGAAATTATAAAATCGATTTTTCGAAAAGTTGACCGATTAAGTTTAGTTTTTGTAAAATATCTTTTAATACAGACTTCTAAGTTCAGAAGTTCATGCTTCTAAAGGTTGATATCTTGTTTAAGCACAATATAAGCTCATAACATTGAGTCAGAAGAAGTGAATTAAAGAAATATTTGCAAAAAACCGAGAAAAAAAAATTTTCTTCACTCATGGAATCGCCCTTAATACAAAAATTATATCAAAAATTTAGGTTTAGAATTTTTTATAAATTTTCTGATAATCAACGTGCTAAAATAAAAAGTGGAAGAGAAGCTGAAAACCATATTTAATTGCTGATTATATAAGAAGATTGCTGATTTCATAACTCGACACTGTCTCGAATTAAAATAATTAAAACATCGAAAAAAGTAAAATTTCGGTAAGTTCAAGTCTTTCCTTTAAATATCTA
The DNA here is from genome assembly GCA_963573255.1 of Chironomus tentans. NCBI lineage: Eukaryota > Metazoa > Arthropoda > Insecta > Diptera > Chironomidae > Chironomus > Chironomus tentans. Next base: position 55,842,248 of record OY754302.1, on the reverse strand, counting down.
GCTTTATGACCTTTTAGAAGGTCCAAATCTATTTAAATCATTAAAAGAACTATCAAAATCAAACAATGCCTTTATTTGCTCATCCTGCTCATGGTTCATTTTCTTCTCTAGAACTCTTATTCGCAATTGGATCTTATTTTTACACGCTTTATATTTAGAAACAGCCTAGCTATTTTAACCAACTTATTCCAAGATGAAAAATGATCAATCAGTAATTGAGTTCCTCGTTTCATCTCATCTTTCTCGTTCTCAACTTGAGCGTGCATTATTTCTTGCTTATCAGGTTCAAGACCAATCCATTCATTTTCGGGAACTGAGAATATTTTAGGACAAAACCAATCGTTATCATAACTTATCGCAGAAATCGCTTCAAACTTAGTTCCAAAATCAGCTGCTTGCAAATTAGTTGGTAGCCAATTCCATTGACTTTTTGATGAGAATTCTTTTATAATCTTAAGTCAATTATTAACGTACACTGTTGCTTTATTTACTCCGTACTTAATCCAAGTATACACACAAGAGCTGTCAGTCAGATAATACACTTCTTCAAATTTCACAGTGTGCGAATTTTCTAATTGCTGTTTGAATTTGACGCTTCTTGCTGATGCTTCAAGCTCTAATTCAGGGATTGTTCGTTTTTGCTTTAAAGGGACGGTGTAAGTCTTACTCGCCACAAATCTGAAGCCGATCTGATTCCTATTTTCATCCAGCAGTCTTATGTATGCAGCTGTACAAACCATTTCCTTCCCCGCATCTCCAAAGATTATCAATTGTTTAATTGCAGCCATCTAAGCCTTTTTGTAATGAATTCTTCGATTTTGTGATTTTAATATTGAATTTCCCTTTGGGGAGATTAGTTAATTATATATATATACAACTATATATCTTTCAATTTGATATATTATAATTTTTTATTTCAATAAAATTAATTATTTAGCTTTCTGAGCTGTTTTATAATGAAATTGTGTCGCTTTTGGGACTTTTCAATGAATCTGTGTCACTTTTGGGACTTTTTAATTAATTTGTGTCACTTTTGGGACTTTTTAATGATTTTTCCCTTTGGGAAGATTATTATTTTTTTTTCTAAAAATATTAATTATTTAGCTCTCTAAGCTTCTTTTTTAATTGTCTCTTATGGGACTTTTCATATGTATTCCCTTTTGGGAGATTAATTAATTTCTATATATCCACTATTTGGAAATATATTATTTGAATGTGTAATAAATTTTATGCGGCTTAGCCGACTTTCTCGAGATCCAGTAAATTTTGTTGTGCCTACCTTTTATTCGATACGGCTGAAAAGTTGAATATTTTGTGCAGTAATAAGAACAACGTGATCCTTGGCGCTCAACTCAACCTTTCCAATCCAAACGTTCAAATCTAACAAAATTTATTCATAAATCTCTAATTCATACATTAATTCATCACTGACTTACAATATATTCAGATAAACACACAAATTACTCTCGAAAATTAATTTAATTAATTTTTTATTTAAATTCTTGCTCCTGCGACTCGCTGGTTTCACGTCTCTCATGATACTGCCTTCGCTCGAAGTCTGACCTTTCAAAAACTCTCATGACAGTTACAGGAAATTATTTGAAATTTCCACGACAAACAGTACATATAATATATAAAAGTGGGTACATGCAAAAGTTTTCCAGCATAATGAAAGCATTCCAAAATGCATACAGAAATCATACAGCGAAGATATGTAGTATGAATAAAGTACATAAATTCAATTTTCGCGTAAAAAATACATAAAAAAATAAAATTTTATTTTTGACTATTTTTAATGCTCTTTCGAAGTTTGATTATTTGTAAATTAAATATTTTCTCAAAGAAATAAGTAAGCTTTTTATAATATAAGCGTTATTTTATTCAAATTTATGTATGATGTGCGTTAATTATTATGTTTTATTGTTCACATTAAGTGCAAAAACTTGATAAATTGAAATTTGTATTAGTTTTGGAATGAGTATTTAAAATTTCCATTTCTTGCTGGTAAAAAGTCGCCGTGTCCTAATAAAATATTATTCTGCTTTACAACACTTTTTGAATGCTCATAACCCTCAAAAGGTTGAATGGTTGTGACAAGCGAAGGGGTAATATTATTATTAGTACTTTCTTTTCCTTTTCTTGCCTCTCTCTTATAATAATACACTTCAGTCGCAAGTACAAGCATCGCAATCACTACAAATGTCAAAAATAATTTAAAGTTATAACAATAGCGAAAACAGAAATTCTTGCCTAGACCAACAATCGTCGCAATAAAAATACCGCCAAGTGAGTCAAGTGTTATTCCTTCAGAGTTGTCGCTGTCTTCACAATCTCCTTTTAGGGATGAATTCCAATACATTTCTAATAAATCTTCAAAAAAGTGTCGTTTTTGTAGCTCAACAATCGTACGAGTCAATTCATCCTTTTCCAGAAAAAAACAAAATTTATAATCTAACTTTTACAGTCATGAAAGTGTTGACAATTTTGAACTAAGACATTGATTTTTTTTAATTACCTGTAGTTCAGATCCTTGTTGAACAGCTAAATAGAGAGTGAAAGAAATCTTTCAATTACATTTTAGAAATAGAGATAAAAATAACATGTGATTTTACCAATGGCATAAGGTTGTTCAGCAAAAATGTCGCCAACAACAGAGAAATTACAATTTCGAGCCATTTCATATTTAATATCATTAACATCATGTATGAAAGCAAAATCTTCTCGTTCATTGACAATTCTAAATCCCTCGCTTGCATTTGGCAAAGTCTTAGCACTTTCAATTGACATTAAAATTGATGAATACTGTTCCTTTAGAGGATAATCCCAAACTCTTGACATACACAATACATACATAAAATTGTGTGTAAAATATACAGAAAGCAATAAAGGGAAAAGATTTAATGGGAAATGAAAGAAATGTATCGTAAATGGTATGAGAAATAAGAGAGCTTCTTCAATGTCATTTCATAAAGTAATTCATACAAATATGATAGATACCTATATACAGACTCGTCACTTGAAGCATTCAATGTCATTTGTTTCCATAGATCGTATAGCTTATCTTCTGCATGTTTCATATTTTTGAAATATTGGTGCGTTTCAGAACCTTCAACAACAGTATATGCGATACGACTTTGACGTGAAAGCTGTTCAAGTGACTGCACAGGTGTTTGCATTCTTTCAACAGTTAAGAAAGCTTTATGATGAATAATTAATATTTGAAATTAATGACAAAATTTAAAAAATAGCAAAAAAAATAAATGGATTAAATGACACATTATGTGAAATAAAAACCTGCAAGATTAGCCGTAAACGTAGCAAGCATTAGAACAACGAAAAGCCAGTATGTAGCAACAACTATGCGTCCACTAAATGCTTTTGGAACTTCACCACCACCTTTAATTAGAAATTTTTAAATGAATTCTTATAGTCAATTTAAGTTCAATTATTATTAGTTGAAGTTGTATAACCAGAACAAAACCTTCAAATAACCAACCTTGTGGTGTAAAAGATGTTAGTGCAAACCAAATGCTCTCACGTAATGTAAATTCTCTTTAATTATTTAATTAAAATGTCACATTACCCCAGTAACAAAAACCGTTAAAAAGTTAGTTAATAACTAGCTGCGACTAACTTTTAACGGTTTTGGTTACTGGGGTTATATTAATATTTTGTATCAATATACTTTAACATACCTAGACTCCTCGTTATATTTAAAATTTCGTGCGCTATAAGGCGAAAGGAGCTCTAATATCCATAAAACAATAGCTGTAACGGTAATTGCACCACAAATACTCAACCATACTTCCAGTTTTAGCACAGTCATAAATTTAAAGAGTGATCGGTCAGGAATAGGTTTCTTCATTACTATTGATATTCCTGTTTGTTCAAAATAGGGTGCTACAAAGTCAATAACTTCCTCTCGTTCTGCTGTCATTTTTAGCGCGGCAACGATCATATCAGTTTCACCGACAATTAAATCACCTATTGCTCCATTAAATGAACTTTCTGATATTCTCTCACCGAATGTTCCAGTTGTCGGTAACACTAAATCATAGGTGAAATTCATTTCAATGGATAAAGCTTTAATGAAATCGATACAATATCCCACCCAAAGGGGTTGATTATTTTCATCCAATACAAATCTTCCTGATATTGGATCCTTTTTTCGATATGTCCATGGAATTCCTTCGACAATACCAATACGATAATATTTTGATATTTTTTTAAATTCATTATTTTTTGATATTGTAACACCTTCCTTATCAAGAGTTGCAATATTTTCAATATTTTGCGATGATGTACCATTGCTTTGGGTATAAACACGGAAACTCAATTTCTGCCAAATTTTTAACGAAAAATCAGCATAAACTAACTTGTTTTCATCAATTGACTTCGATAAATCATGAAACAATTTTTCATCACCATCACCAGTTAAATCTTCGTAATTTGTATCATTGTTACATACTAATTTAAAATTGGGAAAATCGTTTTTCTCAAAAACTAAGATCATTTCGTTTAGAAATGATGAAAGAGCTTCAAAATATACCTATTTCATAAATATATCCACATTAAATTGAAAAAAATATAAGAATATTATCAAACCTGTATGAAGTTTTAACAAAAATCAGAAGTGCTTTTAAATAAATAATAATTACCTTCAAAAGTGATGAACATATGCAAATTGGATTACAACAAAAATCTTTGTGAAGTAATAAGCGGCTCATGTCAGGGTACATGTTGAAATACTTGAATTTCTTTGCATTATAATCAGTAAACATTAAATTCCATCGTTCAGGTAAATTTATCAATCCATTATCGAGAAGCTGTTTAAAGAACAAAGATTGTGATACAATTTCCCTTAATATTTTACTCACACAGCCAAGGATTTTTAATTTAAGGACTCAAATAGAATCGGATAAATTGTTCACAGGATTGTTCATTAAAAGAGACTTGATTATTATTACTTACCTTTTTAAAAATTCTTTCCATATTTTGTGTATCTGAAATTATTGTATAAGAATTAGCCAAAGGCCTTAATGTTCTCAATCTCTCGATGGTATTCGCTGTCAATCCATTCAGTACTATGACGCGTAATTCTGAATGTGCGGTGAAGAAATGCAAAGCCTCATCGACCACTGATAACACAAAAAGCCGTTTTGAAAAATGAGCAGTCAGAAATGAAGAGAAAAGAACATAAAAGATAGGAAACTCATTTTTTACGCATTTCAAAAATATAGACATAACATAAATTACTTGTTTCATCTTGAAGGATAAACACAGAATTTATGCCAGTACGAACATTAATGTATCTCTCCATCATTTTTACAAATGACTGAATCGAAAAATCGAAATTAAAGTAAGGGATATGTTGCAATTGCAGCATTTTCTGAATTTCTGTTGAACCTTCTAATGTGCCATCAATAAAAATTGACAAACTGCTAATTTTCTCGACTATCTCGCAAACTAAATTGTACATTGGAAAGATGAGAAAATTAAATTAAAAATTAAATAAAACAAATTTAAAGGCGCTTAATTTTACTTACCATTTTCCTTTATTTTTGCATTCATACTTGTGTTATTTGGTATTTCAAGATGATTAATTTTAATGTGTGAATACTTCTGTTGCATTTCACTTATTATCTCATTGACAGCCTTTTTATAATTATCATTTGAACTTTCATATAAAAAAACTTTATTTTTTGTTCAAGGAAATGTCGTTATGATGAATTAATAATTTTTAGCGGTCAAATAAAAAAATGTGAAGTGCAATTACATTTTTTTTAACCAATTAATCAATAAAAATAATTTTTTAAAAATAAACTTACCAAAATCAATGATCTTTCTAGTTGCTTCATTGGTTGTTTTGAAAACTACCTGCTCTGTATTATCAGTTTGAGCAATTGTTTTTTGAATACTAGAAGATTGTAATATAGTAAAAAGAATCACCATGGAGAAAATTTTGTTTATCTGAGAGTTTTGTGAAAGCATATTTTACTGAAACTTATAGTATTGCTTGTAAATATCAAACTAAAGGTAGAATAGGGATTTCTTAAGGTTTTATACCTTTTTTGATTTGAAAATCGATTAAATGAAATAAATTACAGACATTTGTCTTCATAATTCAAATAATATGTTATAATTCAAGTCATATGCTTCTATTATAATCCCCCTATTTGAATTGATTTAAATTAAACATTACTCAAAATTGTAACATTCATAATGGGAATAGATTGATGTAACATGATCAGGGCTTTACTTTGGCGTTTCGAAAGATAATTTGTTTTCACGAAGAAAACAAAATATGTAGAATAATAAAGAATATCTAAACAGCTTTTCTGGCAAAAAATTAATCTCTTACTACTTTAGACTGATAAACACGACAGTAAAATGGAATTGTCAATCAACCCTGATTTATTGCATTTTATTTGTCCATTGGAAAATCAATATATAGACGGAAAAATTTAATTTGTAAATTTTCTTCAAACCACTTATTTCTAGGGTGATCAGATATTTTTTGAAAACAAAAAGGACAAAAAAATTCTATTAAATTCCTATAAAATTTTGGAAATAGAAAACATTTTAACCAAAATAGAGGACAATTTATGAAAATAGAGGACAGTCCTCTGAAAAACCAAGAAGATGGTCAGCCTACTTATTTCTTATTCAAATTGTGATTCGAGCTTTTTCATTCAGTTTCGTTATTCTAAAATGTTACTTGATATTCTATTGTTTAATGAAAATTTCAACAAAATAAGCGTTCATCTATAATTACCTCAACATATTATTTCTTGATATTAGATGTAGCTATATAATTGTTCATGGTCTGTTTGTTTGTTTATTGTTAGCAATTCTCATTGAATAATTCTTAAATTTATTACAATATAGATATTAATTTTTACTTTTCAAAAAATGAAATTGATTCAATTCAATAAGGTATGCGACCGCTTAGCGGTTGTAATGAATTTTTCAAAGTCTGAAATGAAAGATAGCATAAGTGAAAAGAAAACTATCTAAATTAATTCGAATAACTTTAACTTAACACATTTGTAAGAAAGCGAAATTAGTTTCTGTATGTACGCTACAACAAATTATAAATTTATAACGACTTTAATATCATTGGAGCAAAGAACTCCAACACTAGAATTATAATTATTACGCAACAGTACCAATTTTTCAGAACAATCAATTAAATCAAAGTCCATTCCATAATTTAATAATAATGACCTTTGTAATCTCAATGAACAAATTTCACTCTTACAGTTGACAAAAATACGGTCTTTAGTGATAATGATTGAAACGACTTCATCCGATTCTGCTGTCAATTGATCTCCAAATAAATTCCATGTTGAATGCAGACTCATATTCGTCACATTTGAGAAAGCTAAGCTTTTAGATTTACAATTTTGATCATTTTTCATATATACTAATGAATAATTAGTACATTTAATATCCAAAACTTCCTTCAAAGATCCATGAATCCTGATGAAGAATAGCTCGTCGTTCTTATTTTCACTTTTTCCCAGAATATCAAAGAACTTCTTAACATTTCGTAGCAGAAATACAACCGAGAGCGAGTTGCGGGAAGAACCCTTTTCATGCAGAAAAAATAATCCAAATACATTAGTTAATTGATCATTAAATTTGAGTGCCGCTACTAATTCATTCAGAAGATCATTTCTATTGATAGCATCATTCAATTCTCTAATAATTATTGCATTTTTGTACGATGAGTCACGAGTTTGGACTACAGGAATTTCATATTGTTCTACAACATTTCTGTTATGTTCATCAGCTGCACTACGATTTGTCATTACCATTTCAATTGCCTAAATGAGATCAATGAATAGATAAGAACATTAGTAGATTATTCCAACATCAATTACGAGCACAAAATACGTTGAGACAATGATTCAAAAAATAACGGCCGAAAAATATTCAAAAATTTAGAATTATTCAAAACATTTGAATGGTTTTTATGAATTTATACGGTTTTCAAACACAGTTGTGTTAAACACAGTGATTTAGCAAGTGATTCATAATTTGAAGATAAAAGACTGGAATCAGGTAGCTGAATACTGCAAATACACATCACAATAACATTCAAGATATCATCAAGCTATTTTTCTACTTGAAAGCTGAATATCATCCAGAAGTAACTCAATATTTGCAAGTAAGTACTTTTTCAACTCTCGAGAATGGTTCCGATTTGAAAAAATGTTCAAAAATTAAGAAATTTCATGCTAATTAAACTACATGTTTTTATTGTCAGATTAAAGATCCTTGTTCCGACTATGTCCTGTGAAAATATCTCGCTTCCAACTGTTGTCTGACTCTAGAATTCTTCATCCAAAGTCGACACTAAATTTGTTTACAAATTTTCAACCAATATTTTTACATTTACATATAATCATTTTCTACCTTTCGTCACTATTTGGCTATCATGGATGATGCTATTAGCTTAATTATGCTTGGTTCTTTATGTTAAACTAAAGAAATCAAAGTAAAACTGTACAGGAAGTCCAAATAATGTCACCAAAATGTCCATAAATTTTCAAAACTTTAGACATTCATAAATTAAAAACGCATCAAAACGCATCAAAACGCATCTGCGAAACATAGACTAATCGAAAGATCATGAGTTATTTTAACTTCCATATTAGTGAAGACGTGCGCAACTATGCGATGTTTTATAGGCAATGTTTTTGTAAAAAATCGTACAAATCCTTAATATTAGAAGCTAATATTTTGAGGAATCAATAAATAGGCCATAATAAAGATATTTCAATTGGTGAATTAAAGAAAATCAATAAAAACTTTCAGTTTTCTAATGTGTCAGAAAAAATTGTGCACAAGGAATTTTTGAACACTTTTTTCAAATCGGAACCATTGTGGTAGCTGATTATAAAGCTTAACACCAAGATAGCTAGCTTCATTCCCAATTCTGTTCTTCCTTCTGAATTTACTCGTCATCAACATGCCATTTGATCGTGTAATACTCTCTATTGCTGGAAATCTAGGAAATAAATCAGAATTGAAGATTAACAACTTTTTAATGGATGTAATTAGTGAGAAATATATAACTCCAATAATAGGCAGTAAATTTGTCATATAGGACTTAAATAAGTCAATAGTATCATGAGTTAAGTCCAGTTTGAAAATGCATTATATGCATCTATTCTGTAGCACTTGAATTCTTTTGATTTCTTCCTTATTCAGCTTCGCGTATAAAAAGGAACAGTAATACAAATGACTCATAAAGTGTGCATTGAAAAATTGTATAAGCAAGACAGTTGGAATATGATGTCTGGTCAAACGAAGAACGTTAATTAAAATTTCTGTAAAACAAAATATTATTATTATTATTATTATTTTATTCAAGTAATGATAAATTACATAATTTAGTAGCTAATAATCAATTTTAGAGTTACAATGTTCTACGAACTTTAAAGAACTCAAAAATAATAGAAAAGAGCAAAATAAATTGTTACAATAACGGTTAATTAGGATTTAAATTGCATTGTGGTGAAATAAGTTGTGTGAGTATTCAGAAAATTTTGAAGTGATTAAAAATGCAGTTTACTTAACATAGATTGTTTGATTAGATAAGGCATTGACATATGAAGGATTTCCAAAATACATACTAAGAGAAAAACCAAATAATTGTTTCTGATTTGTTTCATACGACATTAAATATCAAATCATCAGACAGAAATTATAACGAATTATGAAAATTTGAGTTAAATGTGTTGAATGTGTTGAGTTTCCAGTATTGTTTACATTTTTCCACCACAAGACGAATTTTTATCAGTTGAAAGGAATTCAATTAATTAAGAACAAATAAGAAGATTTCAACCGCAGCACAAAGCCAATGGACATAAATAGATGAATCCTGATGTACTAGGTAATATCGTTCCAATAGAATTCTCGAAATTGCAAGTTAATTAATTTATTTCTCTCATTTAGTTTTAGATATTTACGAATTTCTTGAGATAATCACCATTGAGACATGCTGCAATAAATTCTACGTTCCTGATAGTACATTTAAGAGCCCATTTGTAAGCATAAACGTGTGGTAAGTTCTTAATTTCGTTACTTATATAATTCCATACATTTACACCATACGACGAAATTCTTTTCTTGCCATTAATTGTTCTTGAGATTGGCTTTATTAGTAATTCCCTTTCATTTGCTCTTGTCTTTCCAGAATGCTTAGTGAACTCGATATTTGTATGAATTCTCTTCTTGATGCAGTTGAACACATAGACCGCGGTGGAAATAAAATGAATAGCGCGCAAAGGCAGACAATTTTCAACGAGATGTGTGTACATCTCCACTCGATTTGTCATTCTATCCAGATTAAAAACATTTCTGAGAGCCTGATTTTGAATTTTCTGGATCCTGTCTACAACACAGTCGTCAGCCGTGCCATGGATCGCAGCTAGATAATTTATGTGAGTTTCGAACAATGTATGATATATAAGTTTTTTTGTGTGAACGGGCAATTTGTGTCTCAACTTCCATAAAATTCCAGCTGTTGATGCAAGCTTCTTTTCTAAGTGTTCGTAATGTAAATTCCATTTTAGTTATTCATCCATTATAAGACCCAGATATTTAATCTTCTCTATTCTCTTGATTGTTGTGTTCGAGTTAATTTGTATTTCATCGGGTTTATCTATAGTCATTTGATGTGCATGAAAGATTATGAAATGAGTCTTTTCACTATTGAGAAACATTATTTGCTTATCCAGAAAGTCAATGATAATGTTCATATCATGTAAAATTTTTGTATAGATGTTTTCGTTTTTCTCGTGTACATTTATCAAAACCGCATCATCAGCATACAAGAAAAGTTCGCCATTTAATGAAAGTTTAGAGATAAAATTGAAGAATATGATAAATAATAAGCTGCCTAAAACACCACCTTGTACAACACCGTGTGAGATATCCTTCATATCACTGAATTTACAGTTGACTTTCACAATTTGTTTTCGATCTGATAAATAACTTGATAAGACATTAAGTAGATTGCCTCTAATTCCAGATAGATCAAGGGCATGAATCAGTCGTTCCTTATTGACAAGATCAAAAGCTTTCCGAATATCCATAAATACAGCAGAAACTTTTTTCTTTCCATCTATTTCTTTTCTTATTTTATCTACAAGTTCAAATGCCGCGGATTCAGTTCCACACATTCTACGAAATCCATACTGTCTCGTATATATAATTTTTGCCTTATCATACACAAAATCATACATTTGCTTATGAATTACTTTCTCAATGACTTTATTAAATATAGTAAGGATGGAAACTGGACGATAGTCATCTAAGGATGTTTTGTTTCCGCTTTTATTTATTGGAATTATCACTGCAATTTTAAAGCATGTTGGATAAGTCTCAGTTTCGAAAATTTTCCTTATGAGGTGGGCTATGATAGGCGAAAGCTCATCGGAGAGTATCTTAACAACTTTGGTACTTATGTTATCAAAGCCATGAGAAGAGTTTTTCAAATGTTGGATAACATTTCCAATTTCGCTTTCATCAATTTCAATATCACTTAATTCTTGATCACTTTTTTCAAAGGTAATTTTATCTTTATTCCCTGAATTGTTAGATAAGATTGATGAAATAGAAGATATAAAATTATTATTAAGGGAATTCGCAATTTCATAGTCATCAGTCATTATGTTTCCATCCTTATCAAAAATTGCATTCACTGAGTTTTCCTTTTCTCTACCCAAAATCCTGTTGAGATTTTTCCATAATTTACGAGGATTTTTTTCTTGGCATTGAACTACATAATACTTTTTCTCGTCCTTTTTCATTGCATCCTTGACTTTCCTTGATATTGATTTTAGCCTATTTTGTAATTGCTTAGTTTCCTTAAAGTTCCTGATTATTTTCTTTTTCTTCCTTATTCTATTTGCCATCTTTTCCTTTCGTTGAATGAGCTTAAGAGTTTTTAGGCTTATCCACTCACAATATTTAAAGCATTCTTTAATCTTTACTTTGCATACGGTCGTTGATTTAGCTATGGCATTTTGTGTTAAATTAGTTAGTTGCTGGGCAATTACATTAGGATCAGTTTCATTTAAGAGAGAGGTGTTTTGTAACGATGACCTGAATTTCTTTCTTAGTTTTGCATAAATTGTTCTTTTGAACTCTTTAATAATTTTTTTTGTAGATGTTTTCATATTACGAATGTTAGTTATAATTAGGTTGTGATCGCTTATTTCATTATCTACACATACTGTAAAATATAAATTCCCATAAATTCATAACTAAGTTGACCAACTGCGAGTATTTTGAAAAGATATATAAAAGTAATATTTGACAGTTATCGCGTATTTATGAGGATATGTTCCGTATTTAATCTCATCCGAATATCATACTTTTCATTATATTTTACAAAACGTCCTGTATTTTTGTCATACATTTCTTCTCTAATATAATATGGCAAAAAAAATCTATCTGCTTACGTTAAAAATTTTATCCTCAAGAACGACTAGTAGACTAAGATATGCTTATTTCATTACCATGATTTCGATTAAAGTCGTGTAAAAATAGAATTCAGGTAAAACAGGAAATTTCACATTGAGATTTGATTGTCTGTCATCAAATATAAATTTAAAATTCTTGGTTTTAGTTGTACATTAGACATTTTTTCATATGCAGTCTCTTCACTCATATGCAATAATTTTCAATCTCAAACTAAAAGGTTTTTCTAGATAACAATCTTTCCTATGTTTGCTAAAGTTTATCTTTTACTCAGCATGTCCACAGGGTGAATAATATTGAATAGAGTTTAAATAACCCATAAAATTCAATTTTGAAGACCTGGAGTATATATTCAGTTTTCAGTTTTTCTAAAAGCATAGATATACAAAAATGCCTCTACAATAGTTTACTCTTTCACTTTCCTCTCTATTTCTTTTGTCCTTCTTCTTCTGTTAATAATAAAAGAAGAAAAATTATCTGGTACTGAAAGCAGAAAATATAAAATAAAAAAGAAAATTCCTTTTTTAATATATGAAGAGCATTTTTTCTTGGTTAAAGCATACGGCATCATTTAAAAATTTATTCTTACTTTTGACTTCTTTCTTTCTCGTTCTTGAACTTTTCTCATTCCTCTAACTTTAAGATATGTATTTCCACTTGCACCATCTTCGGTTTTAGTTCTGGGCATAAAATACAACTTTATATTACATTATACCCATTTATACAAAAACCAGCCGTAAGAAACTAAAGCATGAAGAGCATATATAAATAAAAAATTCTGCGTTAGAGTAGCAGAGAAGCAATTCGTACCAATATAAAACATATAAAGTTTTTTCTGTTAAATGACGAATAAGATAAACGAGAAAGTTTCATTATCTTTATCTAGTTTTTTTTCGAATCTTCAACAGAAAATTCAATTATTAGTAAGTAATAAATAAATAAAATTTGCTTTAACAAATGAAATATTTGATGAAAATTCTTTTTAACATGGAAATTGAATAAAACAATGGGAAATATGTTAGCGAGCAAATCTCTAAAAACACTTACAAGTATAACAAAAACGGCAAACAAATACAAGACATCGCAGAGATTTTGAAGTAAATTAGACAATAATAGTTTGCAAATAGTATTAAATATATCGCATATAAATTAAAATAATTTATATTTACAGGGATTGTGAGATTCTCTAAATTTTCGGGTAGAAATTTTCTTGTACAAAAAAGAAAAGAAAATGGGTTGGACTTATTTGCGGACACTCAACTTACATAATTTTGAATTTCCTAAAAATTCTTTTTTGATTTGCTAACACGTAAATAAGTTAAAACTATAAATATTTCTTTTTGTTTAACAGGAACGTTTATTTTTTATTTGTTTTTATAAATAAAATTTAATCAATTATAAATATTTGCACATTGCAGTTATAAGCTATATATTTTTTTACTCTTATCGGTATTTTCTTTTGCTTAAAACTATTGTTCTGCATACATTGGATTTTTTTTTTCATTTATCGTTTTGTTCATAATAGAGCATTATTATTCTTCGTCATTTCATTCTAATTTGCACTAATAACAAATTAGATGTACAGAATAACTTTTAAAAAATTCGAAAAATAAGTAAAAATTATTATAAATGCATAAAAAAAATACTTGTTTGAAATCATTTATATTAGATATTTATTTTGTATTAAAAAGAAAAAAAAATGTTAAGATTAAAAACGAAAAAAATTGTGCGCATAAATAAATTTTTATTTTAGTTCTCCTCTTTTCAAATTCCTTGTATATCTCATTACAATTAAAGCAAAAGCTTTTTTTTCTTACAATAATCAAAGCAAAATGGAAGCATCATTTTCATGAAATTAAGACTTGATTTCGATAGATAATTATTAAACTGGTAAAAAAGCAAGACAACTCAGTTTGATCAATTGCGAAAAATAAATGATAAATAAAATTAGCAAACGACAATTTTAGTTTCAATGTTTTGAATTTTTTAAGGATATTATATTATCATTACAATTTTTCATTAGCTCATTTCTCATTGATCAAATTGAGAAGCTCCTAAAACTTTTTTTATGGCATATACGTTCAACTTTGAATTTCGAAGTAAACTTCTCTTAATTTTTAATTCTAGTTATTTTTCGTGACTTTTAGTAAAAAAAATAATATTAATTTATTATATCTAATGTGTATGTAACCGTGTAAAAATATTCACTGTTCCGAGAAATATAACTTTAATTCAAACAGAGATGCATTTTTATGGATGAGTACTCTTTTGATTTCATTTGTATTTTTTTTTTTAAATTGTTGACTGAATTTTCAATGATAACTTAGTTTTTCATTCCTACATTCTACTAACCATTTTATTATAATCTTTCAATGGTTAAATGAACAAAGTCCTTTTTACACTTACTTAGAAGACGGTTTTGAAGTTAAGGAGTACAATCATCCATCTTTGGTATCCTTTGGTAACATTAATATTTGCCAAAAGTTATTCTTCAGAACAGGTTTTAAAAAATTTCTCCTAATGATGTATAAAAAATTTGGACTTAATGACATTTCTTGCTTAACTATGAATAATACAAAAACTTATTTCATACTTATTTGAATCTAAATTTTAGATTTCATATTACTAATTTTAAAATTATCTCTTAGAAAATTCATATTATGCAAGTAAAAAACAACAACGTCATCTTAAAATTTGAAAACCGAAAAACCATCAATTTTTTTTTTTGCTTTTCTAAATTAAAAACAATTTATAATGAAAGCGTTTTATAATTAATTTTAAAATTATCTATTAATATTGATTTTTGTTTGCTCTGATTATGTCTTTTAAAACTTGTTAATTAACAAGTTGTTTGACATCACTTTTGGCATGTGAAAAATGTTGACTTTAAGTTAAAAACTCAAATGCACAAAAAATATATAACTTTTTATATATTTTGTAATTTTTACCTTTTTGAAAGGCAGCTATCAAAATTTATTTCTCATTTAATTAATAATTATTGATTGATTCTGTCCGAAAAAAATGTACTTTTGTCGACAAAGCATGAAAATTTTTAAACCAGTTTTGGTTCAGTTAGTAAAAAAATGTGATTAATTGAAATAATCAAGTACAAAAGCTAACTTAGTTGAATCGACTCAATTTTGAGCTCTGTGACAGAATAAAATTTTAAGTTTTTCTCACTGATTGCAAGCTTTACCAGTTTGTTCATTTGATAATATTTTTGTAATTAGTTTTAAAGACAGAGCACATATAGAAGTCGTTTAAAAAATTATGTTTAATTATAAAACAATGTAAGTAAAACAAGATATTGAAAAATTAAAAATATATGAATTTCTGTGTAAACTTTGTTCGTCTATTAGGAGAGTATAAGTGTTTAAACATTTACACAGTTAGTATATAATTTATTACCAATAGGTTTCTTTAGATTTTATTCTTGTATTAAAACTTTGAATGTGATCTCATCTAGTACGTAAAAAATTCGTTCAATTTGTATTAATTTTTATTTTTTTTCACTAATTTTGTAAAAGTTGTTGTGTTCTTATTTTATATTATATTTCTATTAGGTATTTCTATAATTTTATCTGTAAAAAAGTGCAATGATCTCAAATTATACAATTAGTCAATGAATTCATTTAGATTATTGTTACATTCACTATTTATTTTGTTTCAATTTCAATTACTCTTTATACTTTTATTTATTTTCATCAAGTAAAAAGACATCGATTGATTTTTTGCTCTATAAACTTCACGTTAGTAAATGAACTTTGAATTTTCTCTTTAACACTATGAACATATAAAGATGCAAGCATATTTTTTGTTTTCTGGATTTCCGCAATGATAAAAATTTAATGAAGTCTTGAAATTTTTTTATAATTATAATGTCTAATGAAGTTACCGAGAAAGCTTAATAACCGAAATTAAAAAGAAGAAAACTGATTTATGAAAATGCTTGCAGCTTTTCCGTTGTATATTTTTCATAATTTCAACTCAATCGTAACATTTTATTCAAGTGCAGTGATTGTTATATCACAATAAAAGAAGATTAATGTTGGCAAAAATGTATTTCTAGTTTTTTAGTGTACAATGTAATAATGGTTCGTTTATTAAGTTCAGACACATTGAAAACATTCCAATTAATTCCAATCTTTTTTTTTGATTTATTTTTCTTGCACATTTGACATTAAACTTTTTCAACGTTAAGATTTTTTTTTTAAAAAATTAGTTTGAAATTAATATGAATTGTTATGATGTCTCTGATCTTTGAAATTTCCTTTGAGTTTAGGATTTTGACTAAAAACATGCCTAAGCATGCTTTTTTTTGATGGCATATCAGTTCACTTTTGCATTGTTACCTGTCTACTAATTCCAAGGACACTTAACTTCTGCTAATTTTGTGTTCCTATAAACTGCTTTTTTGTATCTATTTAATTAAAGTTTTTGCATGCTTTTACTTTATATTTTCATTAAAATTATTTTTGATTTACTTTTGCCTTATAGTTATCATGTTTTTAGGTTTAGGTTGACAGACTTGTCCGAGATAGTCAGTTTACATATTTGAATACAAAATTTTTCAAAACTTTTCATTTAGAAAATTAATTATAATTAAACAATAAATTCTTTAAAAGTTTATTATTGAAATTATCATGACATTTAAGATAAATCAGGTTCAAAAATTAATCTGCTTAAACCTTTTTCATTCTAAATTTTTAAAATTACTTCCATAAATATTTAAGTGGTATAAGGTTTGATTATACTATTTGAATTCATGTGCTGTATTATTTTACAGTGAATAATTTTTTTTGCTTGAAAAGACATTTGAATTTATCATCATATATATTTTGTGATACTTTAACTGTTTCAGAATTTTTTTCAATTCGATGTTATGCATTACTCAAAATATTCAATGATTAAGAGGTAAAAATGTTATTTTGGTAAAAAAGATAAACGTACACAATATGTTTAAAAAAAGTAAATTCCTAATTATTTTTCATCAGTTGTTCTTACATTTTGTTTGTTAGAATTTTTTTTAAATTCTTTCCTTAAGCCATATAATATAATTTAATTAATTTTGAGTGAAATCTTAATTTTCTTTTATCAATGAAATTTGTTTTGCGATTTTATGAACACAATTCTTTTTTCAAACCTGAAAAAAATTTCACTCTGGTTTATATTTTAAAAATTATTGGAATTAAATTGCAAATACTTTTAGCATATTTATTTTAAGATACTTAAATTTTTTTTACAATTTTTTTAAACTTGATGTTAAAAGCATTATTCATAATAGTTAATGATAATAATTCTTGTAAAAATTTTATAAATAAATTGATTGCTTCAAAATAGATTGTAAATAAATTTGTGACTCGTTAAAGTAAGAAAGGAAGACACTTTGTTCAAAAATTAAGCATCTATAAATATTTTTCCTTTAAAAGGATACGTGTAAAAAAATTGATTTCAAGACTGTTTACTGATTTCATAAACTGTTTTATAGAACTAAAAACAGAGTGCACTTAGTATTCTGTTTGTTCTCATTTATGCTACGAGCTAAGATGAAGCAGAACTTTCGTCAATCATTTTCATTAATTCCAATTGAAAAAATGTGTGTACGTGAATCTGTATTTTATTCGACCAGTCTTTTTAAATATTATTCAATATTTGACACAGTTTTTCCTATCCTATCATTGTTTTTTTTGGATGAATATTAACTTCCACGCTTTATTTTGAAGTATATTTAATACTTATGAGTATGGCTGTTTAATTAAATTAATTTTCATTTGATTTTGAATTGAGATCATTTTTTTTCATTATATTGTTTTGGAATTTTTTTTATTAAAATTTAATAATGATTTCTTCTATCCCTAAACAACTAGAAATGAAAATCAACTTTGTATGAAATAGTTAAAATTTTCGTTTTAAGTTAGCTCCGAAAAATATAAATGATTCAAATGTTTTCGTTTTGAGCATTCAGTCCAAGTATCATATAAAAAAATATTACTAAAAGAAAGGATTGTGATAAAACTTTTTTTTCTATAAACAATTATAAGCATTTAAAAACGTTTTTTTATTTTGCATGTGTATTGAATTTGTAAATTTCAAATCATGTTTAGTAACTAGACTTAGGCAAGTTTAGGTAAGTTACAAATTCAATGCAATGTAAAAAAAGACGTTTTTGAATGATGTTCATTCAAAATATCTCTCGAAATTCAATAATCTTTTTAACGTATTTTGATTAAAAAGTTTACTTAATTGCTTTATAATTTAAGAAAAGATGTTTTAATGTTTTAATAATTATAAATAATAATGAAACTTTTGGTCATAACTATTTTATAAAAGTTCCACAAGGAAAAATTTGAGATTCTTTTTATGACAAATAATAAACTAAATCTGCTTTTTTGTGATTGATTTCTAAGGACAGTTCCAATTAGACCAAAGCTTTAAGTAAATTTGATCATTTTATGCTCCTAATTTAAAAATATATAAAACATGAATGTTTTACTGTCCATGTAAAAAATTAAAAATTACTCTTACATTTTAGAGTAGAAAATTAAAAATTCTTGGTTTTATTAATAAAAAATGTAAAATATATTTAATTTAAAGTATCATAAAGTGTGAAAGATTCTTTTTAAATTTGAATTATTCTAATTATTTTGGAATTTATGGCCATGAATTTTAAAATTATTTTGAACATTTTGCATTAAACAAAATCACAGAATTCAAATCACTCAAACGAATACCATTATCATAATACACTATGTGTGACTGATGCTTTTTTTTCTTTACGGGGATTTTAGACCAGTTTATTGGCTTCGGAACTACTCTAGCGTTTTATTGCAAGAACTATCTTTCCTGATTCCTATGACGTGTAAACTTGAATTGATATAATTGTAAAAATATGCACGTCTTACCTTCTTTTTCATATTTTACTGATAAAGTTTAACAGTACATTTCTTTATGGTCTTTCAATATGAAAACAAAATACTGCTCATTTATTAATATAAACAAATAATGAAAAAATTTGCTTCTAAATTAATATGATTGTGACTTTTCTAAAGAAATAAATAAATACTGTTTTAATTATAAAAGCATTACTAGGACTTTGGATGAGAGATAACTATTTGGAAACCCACTTAGTGATATAATTTTAGTTAGTAACAAATATAAATATAATCCCTGACACGGCAACTTATATACATACATAAGTGGTAGTTTACGTTAAATGCCTAAAAGTCCTTTTGGATGCTAGTTATTCATTTCTCCGATCTAGATACAAAACTCGGTACGTATACTAGGTGCGGAATGAAAGTGCTTGGTATACAATGTATCTGTTTTGAAAGAATAAATTGTATACTAGGATAAACTAGCATCTGAATGACCTTCATCATCTTGCACATATTCCAGGGAACAATTCAGGTCTCAATGATGAATTCGTGTCTTTGCAATGTGCAAGTGGTTCGAATTTCACTATTAACTGTAGGTTAAAAGTTAACCTTTACAAATCATTATTATTATTATTATCTTACAAATAAAGGAAAGAAATCATTCCTCCTAAAAAATGTTTTTAAATTTAATTATGTATTTGGTTTTTGATTTAAAAAATAAAATTACTTTATATTTTTTCAACTAAGAGGAGGTTAGGTATTTTGTTACCAAGTTATTCTCATTGCTATGTCTTCGTTTTACTCTTTTGATGCTAAAAATATTCAGATTTAGATCTGAATAGTAAGTTTATAACTCATTAATTTTTTTACTTTTGAGTATCAGTAACAACATTAAAAAAAGCAAAAAATAATATAGCTTAAATCATATACTTATTATATTATAAAAATTGTAAGTTTTAAATACTGAATTTTTTCGATATCATCTAACTAAAAATTTAAAAATAAATGAAAAATCTTATAACTTCTACGAACACATAACAAATTTGTCATACATATAAAATTTAAATGATTGTAATTTAAAAGAAAATACTGTTTTTAATTATATTACACTGCAATTCATAAATAAATGTTAAATCTTTTTAAAAAGTTTTAACATAAATTTTTGAACTACAGTCACTTGTAGTCACTTGAAATTTGAAATACTGAAAAGTTTTTAAAGAAAAATAAAGTTTTTTTGTTCCTTAAGTTTTAATTTTTTTAGTGTCGCGCATTTTGATTAGGCGTTTCCTATTTCCCGGTCTCGTCCCGTATGGGAAATTCTACGAATTTATAATATAAAAATACGGATTGTTTGTAATGTGTTCATTTGAAAACTTTTAACATCTTATTTTAATCGATTACTATTTTATATATTCTCACAAATTATTATATTTTCGGAAAATAAACAATTTGTTAAAAAAATGATCATATATATTATTAGAGTAAAGAAAAATTATTTTGATGATAAGCATCACAGTCTCGGAAAAAGTTGGGATCACGAGACGGGACCAGGAAATCCTGTCCAGGTGTTTGCATTGAGAAAACCTAATTTTGATAAAAGCAAACTTTATTTTCAAAACATTTTTAACATATTCATCTGTTTTTGTTGCAGATCTAAATCTGTTAACATTATGTCATTAAGAATGTTATTTCTTTAATTAATGATTTATATCATAAATGGCTGTAATGTGAAAGTTTATATTTTGTGCTAACTTAAATTCAAATTTCCACAAAATCATAAAAGTTGATGTTAAAAATGTAGAACATTATAAATTTTTATCGCCAGTTCAAAATCAAAATTTGGTAAAAGCAAATATCATTTTGTAATTATTTAATTAGCAAAAAAGGCAGAAAGAATTTTTTTCTTTTGTTCAGTATTCGCATTTGACGATAAGCTTCGATAAAAATCAACAATCTCTTAAAATTATTTAGCTTAGAAAACTCAATATAACCAAATTTTTAATATAAGCATAATTCTTTTCATTAACTTTAATTTTGAGGCTTCAAGACTTCATTAGAACTATGTAAACTTCTTAAATTCAAAAATTAATTTCCATTTCATTTGTTTCAAAAATTGATTGATTGTTATGAGTAAAAATGTACAAAAAATGAAGTTTGTCTTACAAATTTAAGAATCACCTTTATGTAAAATTACAACAAAGGAAAACGTCTTCTTGGAGGTAATATAAAGAAATTTCATATTCTTTATATATGTCGTTTCATATGCAAAGCTAAATGATCACTACGTGAGAAGCAGCGTTCACAATGACGGCACTTGAATGGTTTAGCTCCAGTGTGCTTTCGATAATGTCTAGTAAGTTCATCACTCCGCGCAAAACGCCATTCACATCCTTCCCAACTGCATTTGTATGGCTTTTCACCTGAGAAAAAGATAAATATTTCAATAAAAGTCAATATATATTTACAGGGGCGTAGAAAGACTTGTTGAAATAGAGACAATCAAAAATTTCAATTTTTTTTCTTCATTTTCTTAATCTGATTTTGCTATCTGGCTACATTTTTCTACTGGCTTCTAGTAAAGTACTATATTATTAAAGCCAACTGGTCATTGAATTACTAATTGACACTTCCAATTCTATGTAATCAGTGAGAATATCTTACATGATTCAATATTTCTGATGAATCATCAATTTGATATAAATTTGAATGAGAAAAGAAGAAACGCTTCTCAAAATAAGTTTTTCAATGAAAACCTTCAATACTATTAAATTAATCAATTCTCTGACTTTACTCATCAGAATAAAAAATTGCAAATTTTAAAGTATTCTTCGTATTCCTTAAAAATTGCAGTCTTGTGTTAATTAACTTGATGTTCGTTCATAAGATTACTCAACAAATAGCTATTCAGTAATATTTTAATTCAATGAATGAATGTGTGGTTTTTTCACCCCGAGTGACCCGCTTTTATTTGATGAATGAAAAGTTATTGTATTTTTATTTGATTAATCACCACTATTTATCGCACTCTATTACTTAGGTTGAATTAATTTAAAATATCTTTTCTGTCTTAATTTAAAATTTTTATGAGGTTAAGAAAAACTCGAGGCGTGATATAACTTTACAAATATCCAAGTATGTCAAATTAAAAAAAAAACTACTAATAAAAGAATGTTCATCATTTGACTTTTGAACCAAGTTATAAAAAATAATTTTATAATTAATTAATCCATCTTTTCAGTTAATTAAGTTTGATTTTTTGAGGCATTGTCTTATACATACTGCTTTTTCAATGAGAGAATCAGGACGTACCTGTGTGAGTTCTCTGGTGTGCTTTTAAGTGAGAACTTTTTGTGTAAACTTTTTTGCACCCTAGAAACTGACATTTGTGAATTCGGCGTCTTGAATCAGGACTATGATCTTGAAGTCGGTGTGATTGCTTTAGTGTAGTAGTCAAAACTATGAATAAAAATGTTTAAACGAAAATTCAATTACAAATGAATCACATAGAAAAATTTGTAAGAAATTTAACCTGAATGAGTTGAATCATTTCCCTGTCCATTGCCTTTTCCAGATTGTGCGATTGTCGAATGAAAATTAGGATTCATTTGGAGAATTTTTGTCACACCAAAAGAACTTTTTGTGTTTGATAGTCGTACAATTGTATTACGCGTCAATGTTGTGCCATTTGATGACACTCTAAAAATACCCTGATTTTCTATTAATGTTAGTTGTTCAGGTTCCGTTTCTCTTATAGTTAAATTTTTGCTATTACTACATTTACTACTAGATTCAGGTGATGATGGTGGTGTTAATGTTTCATGATTTTGTCCCGATTGTAATGCAGCAGGCATCAACATCGTTGAAAGAGTTGTTCCTGAAAGATGATTTGTTTCTAACGGTGATGATGGCGGTGATCTTGCGATTACTAGTTCGATTGTTGAATTTGACATTTTATTTGAGCCTTTGATAACTTGAACAGTTTTATTATTGTTAAAACTGCTATTATTGTTGATATTACTATTATTAGTTTTGTGAAAAATTTTGGTAATGTTATTATGATTAATAAAATTATTGTAATTGTTACTACAGCTCATTAACTTTTCATCATTACTATCCGAGTCATCATATTCGTCTTCAATTCTTTCTTTTTTAACCAATAATGAACAACTAATTGAGCTATCCCATGATTTTCCTGAGCATGTTGAAGATGAAGAGCTCATTGAGAGCGTATCTAAATTTCTATCGCTTAAAAGCTCATCGAAACATAATTGATCGAGTTTTACACTCCATGAACCAGTTAATGGCCTTCTAGACGTTAAAAATTCCCAAGGCATTAAGTCTCCTGATTCAGATTTGAAACTTTTCTGTTTCGGTTCATCTTTTAAGTAGCGATCCATTTCATAGCATGTCTAAAATATGAATAAAATAAAGAGAATTATAAACAAAGTTATTTTTATAATATCTAGAAATAAATTTTTCTGTCTAGATTAAGCTCTCTTTTGAAAACAAGTTTTGAAAAATGCGCTAAAAACGGAAATGTTACATAACATTTGTGAACAAGAAAAAAAATAAAGAGAAATGAAATGGAAAAATAAGAGAAAATATTCAGGATGATGAGAGGAACTTAATGCAAAGGGAGAGTATTTCCAAAACATTGATAAAATTTGCCCGTAAAATTATACTTCATAGTGTGTGTAGTCTTTTGTACTATTTATGTACGTCAATAAAAAAAGATTTGTTTTTCTACTGCTGTCTGTTGTTTCTAAATTAGAAAACGAATGTAAAAATCAATCAATTAGATACGAAAAATGTTATCAACGTTTTTATTTAATTTTCATCTTACCACATAAATATAGTAATTATTTTTTTTTAATTCTGAATATAAAATAGATTTTTTTTAAAAAAAATTAAGGACAACTATTATCAAATTTCTTTCTATATTCAATTGTCTTTCTTATTTAGAATTTATCTTATAAATTAAATTTGAAATAGTATAAAATTTAGATGCGGTTGATATGCATATATCTCTCGTAATTTTTAAAATTCGGAATAAATTTACATTGTGCGTAATGATTACGTGTGTGAATAAATTTTATATACAATAGCATTTTTAAATTTAATTTATAAGATAAATTCTGGCAGCATTTAAAAAAATTTACTATCTGATACTAAATTGCATATTACATTGAAACAAAACTTGAAAAAGAACAACCGTAAATTTTCTCTACTTTTAAAGAGTATTGTAGCGTAAACAAAAAATTGTAAGTTGCTCTCGTTGTTTTTTTTTTCTTTTCATACTAATTTTTTCATGAATATTGTGTTTTTTTACATCATCCCTTTTATTTTCACTTATTTTTTGCTCATTCTAGATTTTAGCTCGTTCTCATAACACAAACATACTTTCAAAATTTTCATTTATCTGTCATCTCATTTTTAACATAAGCTTTTGGATTTTTATATTATCTAAAGACTCATTTATAATTCCTCGTACACGCATACGTTTTTTTCATACATTTATTTAGTAAATGGGAAAAAATATCAGTGATAAATATAGTAAAGGATAATAGATTATTCAAAAAGATAAACCGAAATTTAAGAAAACTTTAAAACCATATTAATAGTAAATAAAGACTTTGATAGTTTTAGCAAAATATTTTTTTGAATCTTCTTACAATATTTGTCAAACCTTAGCAGAGTTTTTTGCATTATTAATTACTTCAAAAGTGAAACATCTATGACAAAAATGTGTCAAAGAAAAACATAAGCTTTTCAATTACATACCTAAAATGAAATAAGAAACAGAAATATTATTTAGTATTTTTAATATAAACATTGTGTGTAATAATTCTAAATTTTCGATTTTTACCTATGGTATTATTGACATTTAGTGATTTTTTAGAATACATTTAAATTAGGCTTTCCCAAATTCCAATACAATTTAGAGAAATAATCATTTATTAAAATTATTGAAAATTGTTAGAAAATGGAACAGTTTTTAAGAGTCAGAATTCTGAATATTTTTGAATTTTTCCTCTGAGCTACAAGTAAGAAATTAAAATATGTATTTTCAGTAGCTCTATGTATGAGGCTATTAAAATATTTGGTTAAACTAACTGAAAAGAGAAAATATGAAAACTTCTCGGATTCCTTCTGACTCTTAAACACTCAGCGGCCAAGCCCAAAAATATATAATTGACAAGAAAAAAGTTTGATAAAAAATAGAAAAAATATGAACAAATAATTTATTAAAATGTAAAAAACTCGGTCACGGTCCCGGAAAAAAGTCGAGACACAGGACGGGATAAGGAATTTCCCAGATTGTCGCAAATGGAGTTAGAGCATAGATCCTTTTGAAACTCAAAAATAAGCAAAATATTGAAATATTTTATTCATTTGTTGCAATAAACTATGTCACAATGTTCTTAAGGTCAATTTATGTTTATACTACTGCATAGGAATGTTAATTAACGACATCTTACGCGTTTATCTTCTGCTCATGCCTATGTTTATTTACAACTGGTATTTTAACAATTTTTCATTTTTTTCGAAGCTTCGATAGAAACCAATTTTTTGGGAAGTTTATTCTAAGGAATTGTATATATTTAAACTAAAGAAGATTTATATCGGAATAAGTAATATTTAAAAAAAAAATAAATTAAATTAATGAAAAAAAATATATGAATTAAGTTTTTATAAAAACTTTAAAATGAAAATTACAATTTAGTTTTTTGCAATTTTATTCATAATTTTCAATGAATGAGATTCTCCATTTAAATTTTGTAAGCATGAAGTCATAGAATGACTCATAGCACGATTATTTAGTAAATGAATTGTTATGAGAATTCGTAAACAACCTGTTTATATGTTTTGATGAATACATATAAGAAAAGCACTCGCGCATACACGTATAATCATTATTAGTATGCAACATTTATATAGTGTGAGTAAGTTGAATTCCAAACAATATTCTTTTTTATTATGCAATTCAATGTTATATATTTTTATTTTTAAATACTTTTTACTAAATGTATATTAAATATATTTTTAGAATATAATAGATTTACTATATATAATCAGATTTAAGAAAATAGAATTTCTTGAAACGTGTTCCAAAAGCATATTTTTTTTAAAAAATAATAGGTATACTAATTTCAATCCATTTAGAAATATGTAAAAGGATGTTTTACTTTGAAAATAATTAGAGGAGAAAAATTCAATTGAGTCAACAGAAGTAAAAAAGTGACATCATTGAAAAATACTTCATAAAATATTTACTATGAACACGATAAAAAAAATAAATGCAAAGCTGTTGTAACTAAGTCTGTATTGCGTAGCAATGAAGTATTAAGAGAATTAAAATTTCAAAAAAATGTAAGCATTTTTAACATATCTACGCGTTTGGTCATATCTATAGGTAAAAAGTTTAAGAATGTGTTTGTATCATAACATGAAAGTTAATTACATCTTTTTTAACATATACGACTCTAAATTCTTATTTCTTATTACTTCATCATAATGAATAAAAAACGAGCATTTTATAACGAAGCGATGACAGCAACATCGCATTGATAAGAAAAATAAAAATGTGTATATTTGACAAATTTCGTAAGCTCTAAAAATAAATTTTCATATTCTATAAAGTTTAATTTATTCTACTTAAATTGTTCTATTTCATTTTACGTATTTTATGCTTAATTTTAATTTATTTTCGTTATTAAATACTTTAATGTAATACTTCTTTAATAAAAGTTAGTAAGTTACATAGTTTAACTTTAAAAATCTTTAGCTCTACAAATTATTTATATGACAGTTTTTAAAAATTCTATAATTCATTGCATTAAAAGTATTAAAAAAATCAATGCCTTTCAAACAAGAGAAAAGGCTATACGATGAATTAGGTAAACAACGCTTAATAAGAAATTGGCATTGATGGAAAAAGCCGGTAAAGAAAAGAAAACAAGCCTTTAACGGTCGAATTGCGAAAGTGAGAACGAGATAGACAAGCTATAAATTTTTTACCAATACTATCCAAAGACAATCTCACCTGAGACGAGAAAAAATTATCACAGACCATGTGAAATTATATAACCCATGCGGTATACCGGCAATGAGATCAGAAAAAACTGGTTTTTTTCGCGCGTTAAATTTTATGTCCATAAAAGGCAAATAAAAGCAGCGAAGGCTCAAATCATGAGTTATATTGAATGTTTTTTTTTCTTTTTTATCCACTTAAAACATATTTTTGTAAAACATCTCCACATAAATGCTGAAAACAAGTGCAATTGATTACTTTGAGAAGCAATCTTGTAAGTTTTAATAAAAATGCCATCCTAGTTGAAATCCCTAGCAGTAGACTGATTGAAAATGGATATTAATTGTGTAAACATATGCTGATTAAATATACTCGTGTTTCATGATAACTTTTTAAACTCCTTTATGGTTTATAAATTTAAATTTAAAAAATTTCCGAACAAAATAATTATTTTTTAAATTTATGTTAAAGTATCAAACTTTGATCGATTTTATTGAGATTTAAAAATTAAAAAGAAATTTTTTTAAAGTGATTTTCAAATTGAATCTTCATCCTTAATTTTTTTTCTCAAGAGTTTATAAAGTTATTGATAAAAACATTTGAAAAATTTGAAAACATTTGCTTATTGCACCAAAAATTAAAAAAAGAATCAAGTGGTTTTTGAAAAAACGCAGATATGTAAAAAATCATTCACTAATGATTAGTTTTTTGTATCATGTGAATTAATTTTTGTTTAATTTTAGTTTGGAGTCGTTCACTTATTACGCTTTTTATTGGGAGGGATGTATAAGATTTTGTAACAGATTAAACAAAAAAAAAATTGTAACGAGGGGTCTAAAAAATAGCCTTTCTGCGTAACGTAATAAGTGAACGGCCTCTTTTACAGTGACCATAATTAATTGGGGTGGAGATGCAATGACATACGTCCACAGTCATCTATAGGATTAAGTTAAACTAAATTTAAATATAATCTAGAAACCTCACATTTGCTGTTAAATTACCTAAGTCAAATAAAAAAATTGCTTCTTCATTTGACATATTCTTAATTGGTCAATATTTAGAAGCATTGCTATTTAAAAAAACAATCAATTTTGAATTCAAAAGTCGTTATATTTCCATTTGACATAATCTTAAGTAGTCTGTGGTGTGCACGTGTAGCGTTCAATTGAAGATGTGTTTTGTATTTTTGTTGTATTGCTTTAAAACGAAAAAAACTAATGTTTTAAGTAAAAATAATAATAAAAAGAAGAATATATAATAATAAAACTTTATTTGTTTATGTATGATATCGACTCTTGGGAAGGTTCACACTTTTCTAGGACAAAATTTTAACCTTTCTATAAATCTCATTTTTAAGTAAAAATAAATTTTTATTTTTAGAGAAGGGTGCGCGTTATTGATTTGAAAATATTTTCTCCCTTATACATTAACGCGTAATGTGATGTTATCATGAAACCTACATTTTTGCTTCTGCATTGTTGCTGGACATAAAAAATCGATACACATATGTATATATTTTGTTTATATAAAACTGCATTTAAATGTAATTTCTTGTCGTTAAAGCAAAACGGAGTATAAAAATGAACTATGAGTCATTTCATTGAATTTATGAATTAATCAACTAGTGAAAATTTGAAAACATTGTTGTGCTTATGACTTCCTTAAAAACTTAAAATAATTATGATATTTCCCTGGATTTATCATTATTATATTTTTGTAATATGAGACGAGTAGTATTAAAAGTGCTGACAGGTATTTAAAAATTACAGACACTGATGTCTGTTAAGTCAGACCAGACTAGAAAACAATTAACTGAAATTTACTTTCAATTAGTTATATTTAGAATATTTATAAATCACCCCAGTAATTATTATATTTATTGTATTTGGTTAGAAATGTTTTCATCCATGTTGATTAAAAGTCTTTACAAAAAAGACCAATGAAATGCATGATTTATACAGATTAAAAACGCAGTATTTTATACTCATACATTGGAAGAAAATAACATACAAACAAAGCATGATTTAATGTTCAAAACCTCTCTTTGACAATGAAATCCATAGATAATTACATTAAAAACAAGTGAACTTCCGCAGCAAAAGAGAAAGAGAAAGAGCATTTTGAATGCAAATACTCGTATCTTTTGAATAAACGGGAATAAACAAATCGAAAATTCAGAATTATTATGAAAATGTGTGACAACATAATTAAAAGTTATTATTTTAACTAACCTGTTGCCATTGATCCTCTATAGATGACTGAGATGAGAAATATCCAAAATCCTGGATATCTTGCAGTTCTCTAAAGATACTTCCACTTGGTAATATATCCATGATTGCTTGAAATATTTTGTCAAATAATTGAATGTCTCACTAGAATACTACACTACTAATTTCTATTCCTTGTAAGGGTAATGCTTTTCTTGTGCTATTTTTTTATCTCACTACTTTTGATTTTTTATTAGTCATTCTTGTTGAATTCAAATAATTGTTGAATTTTCAGAAACTTTAACGATCATCATATCTTTACATAACATTTTTCCAATTTATATTAAACTACAGCAATCTTCTTTGATAACTAGAAGTTGTAGCTTCACTTATTTTATTCACTTTTTAATATTTCCTTATTTTACTTCATATAGATACACAATCTATTTCTTATTCTTCGATTTTTCAACCACTATATTTATCGAATAAATGTCGAGTAAGAGCTTAATTTTCTTAAACTTTGATTATTTTATGACATTTTGTAACTTAGTATTCAAATTTTTCACAATCATCACAAAATATAAATAGATGTTCTTGTATACATCTTGGGATATATGCTTTCACTACTTTTTATCTTATCGTTTGGTTTTTATCAGTATTTTTATTTCTGCAGTACAACATGAAAAAGAAAAGAAAATTTGTTTATATATTTTATATATGAAATGTTGAAGTTTATGATCAAAAAATCAATAGCATTTAAACATCACTTGTTTATTTATAGAAATGTAATGTTCTGTTTTTGCCTCTACCATAAATTTCAAGTAGAGTTTGTGTGGAAAAAATTATTAAATCTGATACTGTTCAATTGATTTATCGATATGATGATTAATTCACATTATGCAGAATATGAAAAAATATTTATGTAGTGCACGAATTCATATGTCAAAAGCATTCAATTTTAAGTCACAAAAATAAAATAGTTTCTTCTGCTTTTTTTTTGTTTTCGTTAAGAAGAAGAGTTTATTCACTCTTTAGGGCCATTTAAATTTTTTACTTTCTTCTTCTTTTCCTGTCTTTCTCATTTCAACTCTACAATTGAATAAATTTTATTTTTTTTAGTATCTCTCTGTATAATACAGACTTTTGTGGATATTAGAAAACACAACAATTTAAGAAAATCAAAATGAAAAATATTGTCATGAACGTTGTTCACTAAAATGCACTCTAAAATGTTCACTAAGTTCACTAAAATGCAATTTTTGAAATAAAAGTTTTTATTATTCGTGTCAAAATCTTATAAAGATATATCAATACTATCTATAATTTATATTTCTCTCACTTATGGTTCAACCGGCTCCTGCTTTAAAACTGAATGAGAGTCAAACTTAAATAAAAAAAATGAATAAGAAATATTTGACTCTTCTCACTTTGTATGTACACAATAACGTATATGTATGTTTACATTTTTTACACATAAAATATTCTTATGTATTAAACACATTCATACTTAATAAGAAAATGATTCTTTTACACACATTTACAGCAGTAAATAAGTATACGATATTAGCTTATGGGAATCAAATAAAATGTTATAAGAATGCATTAAACTTATGTCATTTTATATGGTATGATGTCATCATTTTTTCTATCAATGAATTAACTAAAAAAATTATTTTTTCTAAGCATAAAGTAAAAATAGATAAATTAACATAAATAGTTTTAAAAAGATTTTTTTAATCATCTTTAAAAAAAAGTGCAATGAAAAAAGTTTGAAAATAATTCGTTTTACTAGCAAGATTTAAATTCATGAGGGGGAGAATGCGCACACCAACACAAAAGTTTAAATGATGGAAGTAGTAACGAAGAAGTCTAAGGCATGTTCTATCGCATGGACTGGAAGTATGCGGGAAAATGCTTTTTTCATTCAGTTAAATATCATTTTTTTTTTTTAATTTTATATGCATACACATTACTACGTTAAAGAAATGAAAATCTGAATCATATAATGAGATTAACTTTATCAATTTCTAGATACGTTTTCGCATATCGAAAAGTTTATTTTTTAAAAGAAGTCTTCTTAGCATGTTGAAGGAAATGTGCAATAGATTGTTTTTCATTAACCAGGTTTATTCATTATTATACACACATTAATTTTATCTTTTATTTCAAAAGATCAATTTCAACAATTTTCATCCACAAGAAATTCGTTTTTATCCTAAACTGGGATAAATAAACACAAAAATGTTTTCTTCATAAGACAAGAATATTTTGTAATCTATGAACTCCATATTGTATTATATTATATTCTTCCATGATACTGGAATTTTTCTCTTATATACTTTTTTGAGAATTCTTTTAATTGTTTTAACTTTCTTTTTCCAAATAATAATAATAGTTTAAATCAACAACACATTACATTATTTGAATAATTATTCAACAATTTAACTAGAATCAATCATAACACTTTTGCAAATGTTAAAAATATCTTGCTAAAATTTTTAATGCACATACCATTTGAAAAAAAAGATTACACTTTTACAAAAGAAATCCTTTAATATTAATATTTCCATAATTTGCTCCATATTCACTATAACACTTTTTCTTTCCGGTAAAAAAATATATTAACTTTTTATGTTTTATATATGAAGTAGCAAAAAATTAAAATGGCTTTTCACGACAATGCACGTTCTATAAAACTTTTGCTTAGAATATCAAATAAAAGTTCGCATTTCTTCACTCGAGATTTCAATATAAAACCGAAAAGTAGACAGTTCAAAAAGTTTGGTGCGTTTTGAAAAACTACTTTCTAATGAAAAGCTATCATCTAAAATGATGAAGTTTTTCTCACTCCATCATTAAATTCTTTCGAGGGTAAGAAAATTCAGGCAACAAAATGCACGTCTTTCACTTATAGCAGTCACTCAGTTTCTAAAATTATTTGCTATGAAATAATTATTTCACATTGTTTTCGATTTTCCATTGCTATAATTCTTTACAATGATTCATCTGCATTTTTTAACTTTTTCCAGATTGTCATGCGCAATCGTATCATTTAAATTTGGAAAGATTCCATTGTTTACAATTCTTTTCATAAAGTATGTGAAGTCTCACGTTTTTGCTGTCGAGTTTTGAGCTATACACAGTTATAGATGTAATATTGTGATATAAATAAAAACGATTCGAAATGGTTTTCTACATGACGTTTTTTACGTATACACTATTCTAAATGTCTTATCTAGAAAAAGAAGAAAACCTTGAAATAAAATCAGACAAAAAATAACTCATCAGTTTTTCTAAATAAGATTTCAAATATTTATTATCAAAATAATGTACATCTCTTAAATTTATAGATGTGTAAACATTTTAGTTTTATATCTTTTTTATTCTATTAAATGGAAACAAGAAATACTTTCATTACAAAGTTAAAGTCTTTTATTTAAATGCTCAAGTAATGAGGAATTGATGTAAAAATTTTATAATATTTTGTGCGTAAGAAATTTGTATAACTCCTAATATATTTAAAAGCAAAACTTAAATTTCCTTATTTTGACAAGAGTTCAAAAATCAATAAAATGATATTATTCTTGAGAGGCCATGACACAAGTGTCAAAATTGTTTTTGCATTTGATTAAAAAAATTTAAGCGCAGTATTTAAAGTTGTACTTAATTTTTTTTCTTCAAAAAACTCAAAAACATAACGTAAAGAATTCGAGTTGGAATGTTTCGAGATTCATAAATGAATCTTAAGATTTCTTTGAATGAGATTTTAATGAAATGGTATATCGCTTTATGCATATTTCAAGAAAAAAATTATTAGGAAACTTTTATTTTCGTTATTGAAAGCTAAAAAATTTAATAAGAAGAAAATAGGTTTCAGGGTTGTTAAGCAAGTGCCTCTGTATGGACAGCTGTGGAATATCTAGCTACAGATTTCATGCAGAGTCACAGTAAAATCACAGAAATGCACCTTGTATTTATTACACTTATAACAGGCTATAAATTTGTCACAGGCATACGAGAGAAAAAATTGCCTGTGCCTGTGATTTGACTGTAACTCAGACAAGTGATATACCACAGATATGTTTCAATACTAATGGCTATCGTTGGCTCTTGATAATCTTTATATTGAGAAATCTCTCTCAATTGAAAAAACTTATTATAATAATAATAAAAAAAATTCTGCGATATTCGAGTTTTATGAATCATATTAAAAAATATTTTATATAATTTTTTTTATCAAAGCTTTCTAAACGGAAACAGTGCAGATTTCTGCTATTTTTTTACTTTTAGTTAAGATTAAATAAAATTCTATTTAAAACTCTTCTTCAAGAGTTCGTGAGTAACGATTCGAATCAATTCTACGTCTTTGACTTCTTCGTACAGCATCTGCTCTTCGATATGGTTCTGATTTCAACCCCAATAATATGTCTTCAAGTGCACCATTGTACACATCTTCTTGATGAAGGAGTTTCTTTTCTCTTATAGCATTTGCATGCTTCAATTCAGTTATGACTGCTTCCTACGATAATTAGACATAAATTGATTATTTGATTTAAAAAAAAATAAATCAGATTCTCCTACTTGTTGCTTTTTTTGATTAGTTTTATTTCTCAAAACGACTTCTTCCTCGCGTTCTTTTTTCATTGCTGCTAAAGCAACAGCTTGTTCTAGGCGTTTTCGTTGCTCATTCTCCTGATCTGTTGTCTAAAAATTCAATTATTTTAAATTCATATTGAAAAATTAAATTCAAAAGTAATTTTAACTGTACCTTAAATGCTTTGACAAAACGCACAAGGAGTGAAAAGAATGCATTAGCGTCAGGATTTCTTGAAGATTCGCCAAAATACTCTAAACATTCTTTAAAACTTTGCTGTGCTACTTTAGTGTCAGCACTAATTTTTTTCAACTTGTCTTCAGAGTTTGATAAAAAGTCTTTTAAGACCAAACACTGAGTGTTCTTTCCAGCAGCTGTAACTTCTTTTCTGACTATCTCCATTCCTTTCTCTAATTCATTTACGTCCGTTATTACATTTTCCAATGAAACTTGAGAAGCTTTGTCAATGCAGAAAAATTCTGAATCAAAACTCATAAGATCTGGGAATTTTTGACGTATAGTTCCGACAATGTAATGAAGCAATGAAATCTTTTTATCAGTTGATTTTGTATCCAATAATGTATCAAGACTCTGTAATCTAAAACCATATGCGGGTCCTCGCTTACTTGAATTCAAATAGTTTCCAAATGCCAGGACTACCTCTAAGAGTAATCTAAATTTTTTAGAAGATTTTACTGAAGTTGATGCGGATATGATTGAGTAGATTTGCTAAAAAAACAATAACAGCAATAATAATTTAACCAATAAAAAAATATGAAAATCTCTTACCGGACTTATTAGGTGAATAGAATCGAAGAAATTGCCCATATAGTTCATAATTGATAATTTGGAAGAGATTCTTTCAACTTTGGTTAAATTCAACATAAATTTATCTTCTTCTGTTAACAAGTTAACATTCTTCTTTTCAATTACGTAATCTTTAAAGAGCTTTGACTCTTGCTCTGTTGGAACCATTTTTTGCAGGAGTTCAACATTGTCTAGAGATAAAGTTTTCAGATCTAGATTATTAATGGCTTTGATTACAGCTTCTGGGCCCATCTCAAGTTTTCTTCTTGAAATTGCTAAAAAAAGTTAAATTTATGCCAGTGAAAGCTTAAATTCTGTATTATATTAATATTTAGCTGTTACCAATATTGCGTAATCGTGTATGTTCTAGCAATGATATGTTCTCGGGCTTCTTGAAACGTTTACTTGAAAAATCTCTGGACAGTCCATCAATTTCTGTATTTGCCAAAGCTCCAAAACCCATACCAATTTTAAACTTTTCTTCAAAATCACAGAAATCAATCGCCTTAAATATTTTTTCATCGTCTAATTCGTTAAAAATTGTTCCACGAACTTGATTAGGCTTAAGTGCGATCCAATTCAAAGTTGGCAATTTATATTTGGTTTGAACTTTTCTTTTAATTGTCATGGCACCGTTTGCTATGGGCATCATTCCAGGCATAGGAGGAGGAGGAATTCCGCTAGATGGTTTTGGTGGAGCTGTTGGAAAATAAATTTGCAATACATTTTTTTTAAAAGAATTATAATTAATAAAATACCTGGAGGTATAATTGAAGCTTTAATATCTGGAATCATTGGAGGTGGAGGAGGTGGAGGTGGATTAATGATTTCTTTTGTTTCTTCTGAACTACTGACAGCTTTTAGATTTGGAGGCATTGACATAATATCCGATAGTTTTCCTCCTTTTGCTAAAATATTAGAAACATCCTGCCAGGAAGTTCCTTTTGGAAGTGTTTTTGAAAAGTTTTCTAATTCTAGCAACATCGATTCTCTTGATTTTGATTCCTGTTCATGCTTTTGAACAATCATTTTTAATTTATTTACTTCCTCATCAAAAACTCGTTGTTTTTGTGTTAACTCGTCACGTTCTTGTCTTGTTCTTTGTAATTCTGTTTGGAAATTTGCAATATTAAATGCTGCTTCTCTTTCAATTTCTGCTATTCTATCTGATGCCCTGCCTAAATCATCTTCCAACTCATTTATTCTTTCTAATGCTGCTGTCTTAGTTATACTATCTTCCATTAATGCTGACACGTCAAACACATTATCAAGATAGGCTGAAATTTGAACTTGTAACTCTTCCGATTCTGTCAATCTCAATTTCTCTAAATATTCATCTAATCCTAGTGCAGTAAATTCATACTGAAGATGAACTCGATAATTTATATCCTCGACAGAATGAACTACAATATTCATGAATTGCATGGATGCAACCATAAAGTCAACTTTGAATACATCATAATTGATAAACATATCAAGTAGAGTTTCAAATCGTTTTTTTTCTCCAGTAACTTTTTTAAAATTATCAAAGGCACTTAAAATTATTTCATGTCCACCTTTCACCAGGCATATTGCTGCTAACAATTCGAGAACTAATGCTTTTGTTCGCAATGATTTGTGCATAAGACTTAGTGCAATGCAATTTATTGCTTCGTGATGCTGTATAACCATGTTGAAGCCATATTTATTGTTCATTATTGCTCGAAGGCACATTATACAAACATGAATATCATCTGTTGTGGATCCCATATTAAGCTTCTGTATATGCTTTGATCTTCGTTTTGTACTAGGACTGGTTAGAAGATCATTAATTCCTGGTCGGTTAAGGCTTCCCACTGCAGAAATCATTGTTAATCTATTATGTGATGAACTGTGATTATTGGTATTAATATTGCCAGTACTTGCACGAAGCTTTTCAAATCCCTCATGCGAATCATCCAAAGAGTCTTCAATTTGGTGTTCATACCGCATCATTTGTAAACGAAAACTTAGATAATCTACCAATGCATCCAATCCTTGATTTTCATCGTCGAGAAATTCCTTAACCCATTCAATATGATTTGTACGTAAAGAAATCTCTAAATCTCGTAAAACTTGAGTTGAAGTGGATTCACCAACTATTTTACGTTTCTAAAAAAATTAAGCAAAAAATTAGCGACATCTAATTTATACGATATTTTGTATCTACAAAAAATATTTTATTACTAAACGCATTACTCATAATATTCGAATGATTCTCAATTTCATGATTCAATTTATTTAAAAATAAACTGTGAATCACTTTATAAGTTAAGCCTTATTAAAAAAAACAATCAGTTTTAACATGAAACGAACAAAGTTTGACATAGAAAATAATATACTAGATAAGTATAGGATGGTAATAGGAATTCAATGTTCCATCGGAAAATTAAGCAACATAATTCGTATTGAAGAACAATTAAAAGATGAGTACTTATTGTGTCAAGTTTTTGTTCAATTCAAAAAAATTACTTTTAAAAGTTTTGTAATATAATTACTTACTCTATGGCTACGTGAAGCTTTCGGGTCAAGGTAAGTTCGAAGTTTTGTCAAATAATGTGACGGAGGATCTTTTGCATGAACCATTTCTTGATCACATATAATATCCCATTTTTTCTCATTGTCATAGTTTTTGAGCAGCTTGGCTTTATCGGGTGGCAGATCCATAGATTGCTAAAATTTAAAATAAATATATATAAAATGTAATTATAGTATTGAGAGAAAATTATCGTTGCATGAGAAGTCTTATAGGATGATAAATATTGAATTTTTTGTGTCAAGTATTTTCTCTATATTATCTTTCTTTTGATGACACATAGTAAATATATATTCAAATTTGAAACCATTTTTGTGACGGTTAAATGGATTTTGTGCAATTTGAAACCTTTTTCAATTTTCAAAAATTCCACGATATGAATATAAATCATCAAAAAGTAAATGCTTAAAAATTCTTACCAAAACTCTTGCAAATCGACGGTCTAATTCTGACGAGTTTGGCATTGGTTGTAAATTTCTGCTTCGTATACTTGGCTGCCGTATATGATTTGCAATTAATGTTGATGAAGGTGAACTCATGATATCACTATTACAATCCAGATAAATATTATTTCGGTGTTCATTGGAATCGTTGTTATTTAAATTATCATTTCCTTTTGATAATATTGAGCCCATGATTATTTAAAGTAGGATCGGGATGCAATTACCTCAAGTTATATGCACAAAATAAATATGTTATATTTGAGCACTAATTATTGACATAATTTAAATATCAATAAATAAATATAACATGGCTTATTAAAAAGCACAGAAGAATCAAATTTCTTTTCTTATGAATGAGCGTTTCACATTTCATTTTCAATATTTCAGAAAACTTTAAAATATTCACTTAAACTATACGAAATTGAAATTACACTTTTATGTTCTTTAGTTGATCCAGAGGGCACATTCAAAATATTTTATATTGACTTTGAGTGTATGTTTATATGAATGAGATGGATTTAATTTACGTCACACAATACATACGCATATTTCATTATTACAATAAATCACAATATGGCAAACAATTTTCCTTTATGATTATTAAATTTCAAAATGTCTAGTGTTGTACATGTTTTTGTAATAAAACTAAAACTTTTATATTTGAGCTCATGAGTCATCAAAACATAAATCCTTCCTGCGTGTTTTTTTTTATTTTTCCTGTAAATATCAAATTAAACTTTGTCAATGGAATGATTTAAAATTAGAAATTAATGACAAAAAATATTTAACTAGCTTTGTTTTTAAGCACACCCGTATTTATAATAACACAATTTAAACAACGACAGATGAGTGACTAAGGCATGAATCGAAACTGATTTGTGCTAACTTATTAAAGTATTACTCTCTTTCTCTTTAGTTCTCATGAGATAAAGTTTGAATTTCGTTAAAGTAGTTTTTACTCATTTTTTTAAACACATTTTGCAGACATGATGCAAAATTAAATTTTAAAAGATATATTGAACATGTCGACGATATTTTAAAGAAATGTTAACATACGGTAGTAAAACGAAAGAATTTAAGAAAATTCTTATGTTTATCGAAAATAAAAAGAAAGAGTAAATTTAACAAAGGAAGGAGAGGAAGTACCTTATAAAGGTCATACATTTATAAATCAGTTAGTGACATCATACTTCATTCAGAAAATGAGAGAAAAATTATGAGAGCGAAAAGAGAATACAAAAACTGTTGAATGCATTTAAGTAGGAATTCCTTATATTTTAAGATTGAATAGTACATAGTACAACGATAAAGAGGCACAAAAATGCATTTTATTGTATGTTTTTGGCCACCCACACTAAAGAAATTTAAGTTTGTTATGCAGATGTTATTGTATTTATATTGGTGACAAATGAGTCTAAATTCTTACTATGCAATCCAAAAGTTTTAAAAACATAGCTACGATTATAATCTGATATAAAATTGTATGAATAAATTACTAGAATTAAATTCAAATTGTTTTTAATAAATTAATTAATTTAAAAAACAAGTTTACATATCTAAATCGAACTAGTATTGCAATTTCATAACCGAAAGTAATAATCCTTTTAATGCTTATTATTTGAATTTTGTTTTTAATTTTCAATATTATTCAACAGAATTAAGATGGTCTTTAGAGCTTAATGGTTATAAAACTTTACACTTTTTAAAAACAAATTTACAGACCTTCACTTTTAATAACAAACTCAAATAAAAATGTGAAAGCATCAACTAGTATATTCCATCCGCAGTGTTAAAATCTCTCAAATT
This sequence comes from Chironomus tentans, assembly GCA_963573255.1. NCBI lineage: Eukaryota > Metazoa > Arthropoda > Insecta > Diptera > Chironomidae > Chironomus > Chironomus tentans. The sequence goes on along the minus strand of OY754302.1, from coordinate 55,802,432 downwards.
TAAAAATAATAAAATATTTTATGGACACATCATTTTTAAATACACGTTAAAAAAGTTAAGAATTATTAATTTTGACTGCATTTATACTAATATCATTAAATTAATATTTTTACCACATAACATTATTTGATGTTACTTATTTATGTGTTATATGCGGTGTTGATATTTTGGTGGAGTTTGATGTGTAGAATTTTAAGGCATATGTAAGTTCGAAATCAAAATAAAATTTACCGTTAAGTTTGCTTTAAATGATTTAAAATCTTTATTTTAACACTAAGGATATTTTAAATTTAGGATATGATTTATAATTATGTATGTCAATATCGACCAATAAAATTACCGGGAATCAATTATCAATTTACCTACTGTACAGATTTCAGAGGACTGTGCTCTAGTTTTGAAATTTGTCCTCTGTCCTCTGAAACCTACAATTGTTCCTCTATTTTCAAAAAATATTCTCTATTTCTAGAATTGCACCAGCCATGCACTATATTAAATGAATTTAGGTGTTAAACCAATAATGTCCAAATTTCTAAAAAAAATTTTATTGAAATACTTTTTAAAGTTAAACTTAATCATATATAGAATCTGAATCGTTTTGGTAATTCATATTAATACTATGAAATGTATCATAAACTCGAATTTTCCTAGATTCATCATCGGTTTGAAGCGAGTTCTTCTTTTTGTCTGTATGTTTTATGGAAGAAGGAAGATCAGACATTTCTGGAACTTGAAAAATATAAGGCCATGTCTGTGAATGAATAAAAATATATTTAAATATGAAAATTTTGAGCGGACATTTGAAACTTAACACTTTTGCATCTCATTTCAATGTTTATTGTTTTAAATTCCCAGTTTTCATCTTTTCCACTTCACTTATATAAACATAATCTTTAAGTAAACGGAAATTTAATGCGGCACTTTAGACTTTTTTTAGGAGGCATTAAATAAGAACAATTGATTTAATGTAAACAATTTAAAATAACGATTTGGAAACAAATCATTCTTAATTGAAACGTGATCTTTTACATGTTATAACCAGGATTTCATGCAATTAAATTTTAATAATTTCTTGAATAATCTCTTTCTGATAAATTTAAATTTTTCTTTAATAGGTTCCACATTTTTCTGTCAGTTTTCTTGAAGCGAGTTTTTGACATACAAAAAAAAATTAAAAATCATAAATGAAACAATCCACCTGGTCTGAAATTCCTTTAGTCAGAGCAACAAAAAACTTGAAAAATTTCACTTAAAATCTCGTAATTGTGAAGAGAAATGAGAAATAATATTAAAATTTCTAATGTTTAGAAATATCTCTTAATTATAGGTAAAATCAAATGACAAAATTAATACACAAGAAAGGAAAAAAATTACCATCTTCTGAGGATGAGGCATTTTATTTGGCATATCATTTACTGGTTGTCCATCTAATGTAGCTGATAAATAAGCTATGTAATTTCTTGCCAAACGAAGTGTGTCCAATTTTGATAACTTTGTATCGTGAGGTACCCAAGGAATTATTGTTTTCAGTCTGTAAAAAGCAGACGAAAGAACTCTCATTCTTGCCCTTTCTCTAGCGTTTGCTGTATTTCTTTGAATAGGTAATCCTTTCTCATCTAGTTATAAAACTTTTTTCAATTAATATCTTTATAACTTTGCTATAGATTAGCTTGCAAATTACCATTCACACAAATATGATCTTCATTAAAATCTTCCAAATTATCAAACTCAGTTGAACTTGATTTTTTTCTGTTTGATAATTTTTTCAGTTTCATTTTAAATTAATTACTTCACAAATTTTTGATTAGTTTAGATTTTTTTTTAAAAAAAACTGTGATTGTCTACAGATGATTGCTTACTAATTTCCGATTCCGTTCTGAAAATACTCTCATAATATTTTTTCCTTAAGAAACAATTAGTGAGAGGGCGTGAACATTTCTTATTGGTTGTTATTTTTAGTTTCAATGTGCAATATCATAATTTCTTAAAAATTTGAGTTCAGATGTTTTATTAGTATCAATAAATTTCTTAATTTTTAGTGATAAATTATTTAAACTATTTAAACCGATCTTTCAATATTATTCACAAAAAATATATATTTAACATAAAATTTACTATAAATAGGCTGACCATCTGCTTGGTTTTTCATAGGAATGTCCTCTAATTTTTGAGTTAGTCCTCTGTCTTCTGAAAGGTCCAATTTTTCTTCTATTTTCATAAATTGTCCTCTAGTTCCGAAAATCCATCGCTTTACACTATATCACTAGCTAAGATGGATTTTCTTTCCGAACTCAAAAAAAACGCCGACATAAAAAAATTACGCAAACAGAAGACAATTTGATAGAAAATTTTTTGGTCCGCTAGTTTTTCAAAATATATCTGATCACCCTATTAAAGAACTATTAAAGAAGTTTTCTGTGAACATTTTTAAAGTTAATCTAGAGTTAATCTTTAGCCTTCTTTCCACGAAAATTTCTCATATTTAAAACATATATTCAAATAATTTTACAATACCATAAATATGGCTTTTCATTTTTAAATTGACCACAAAATACTTTCTTCCTCAAAAAATATGTTTTTCCTTTCAAGAAGATATACATTAACACATTTTTGAGTTAACAAAATATGAGAGAGATCTAATGCAAAGAAACGACATATATTTCCTACTTAAGTGTAAAAAAGGTAATTTGATATATTTTTTGAAATATTTTTGAGTGAAAAGTAAGTTTATGTAAGAAAAAATCATATTGAGTTGAGAAAACATGATTTATGTGAAATGTTTAAAGTTGTAAGTATGTAGATTAAAGAAGACAATCCTATAATTACGTGTTAATTTATTTTTAATAAATTATATATTTTTGTTTTGATTCTTTATGGACAAAAATGCTGAATCGCCACACAGCTGAATCAATTAAAAAATAATTAAATAAAAGAAGTAAATTATTTAATGTTTAAATTTTTTATTTGTCTATTTTTTAATTATAAATTAATAATATTAAGAATACTAAGTGTACATATTATTTCTTAGTGGATTCCATTATTCAAGTGATTGTAATGCTAAATTTCTAATTTTCTGTGAAATGTAAATAATGAAAACTGATAAAATTGATATCGTAGTTAAATTATTTTTCAGTCCCAAAGTTATTTAATCGAAAAATGTGAAAAAAAATTCAATATGTTCTCTTCATTTTAATTTACAGAGCATTTAATAATTTTTCTTTTTAATTCGAAAATCTCTCAAAAGGTACTTTTTATATTTTTAACTAAATTTACTTGGATAATAATGCTTAAGTTATAGTTTATTATAAATTTTATTAATATTGAAATTTCTAAATCAGATACACACAAATTAATTAGATGTCATAATTCAAATATATTTTAAGTTGTAGTTTTTAAATTTTGTTCTTAAGAACATTGAATAAGAACCATAAATTAAAATGAACAGTAAAATATTTATAATTCTTGAATTAAAGCGAAAAAATCTTAAAACTAGCCAGCAAGATCATCAGAATCAAGTCGTTTTATGTGATATGATGAAAATAAAATAAGTTTTCAATAATGATGTGATGAGAGCTTTATTCAGATGAGTAAAGGCAATCTATTCTAACTTTATCCATACTTGTAGAAAAAATGATTGACATGTGTAATACTAAATATAATTATTGTTTTTGCAATATTGCTAGGTTTAAGAAATAATAGTTAATCATTATTCATTGACATAGCAAGAATATTTATTTTTAGTATGAACGTTTCTTCAAATTTGATCCTTCACTGAAAGTTTGTATGCAGGATGACAATTCAAATGGTTTTTTTTTATTTTTATTTTCTGAGTTTAATTGAACTTATACCATATTTTTAAATATTATTCTTTTAACTCTATGTTTAAATGCTTGGTGTTGACCGTTTTCTTTTTGGATTATTATTCGACATATACTCGTCATTTTGATCGTCCATATCAATGAAATCTTGAAAAGACATCGATCCCAATTGATTAGAAGTGAGTTTTATATTCACAGACTTTGCATATTTAGGTAAAAGTTTTCGTAATTGTGATTCGAAGAAACTTTCTAAATCTTTTGCGTACGTATGTATTTTTGGATCTTCTTCCTAAAATTAATAATTTAAATTAAATTATACATTGAGTGCTAACGTTTTTTTATATTAAATTTTTTCTTAAAATTTACCTCATAAAACTGCTTTGCATTTTGAAATAATAATTTACAGTCTTCAACAAATCCTTGGACATTCTGATAATGATTCAAATTCACAGGATCTAATTTTTCTCTTATACAGTTTAACGATATAGGCCTTTTTAAATAAAAAAAACACAATGCGAATCAATTTTCAACTTTATAGTCGTATAACAAAAGACGTATTGACTTACTTTCTTATCATGTCAAAGTAAAGCTTGTTTGATTCTCTTGATGGAAGATTCCTAAAATGTGAGCTTAATTCATATTGACACAGCATTTCGAGAAGAATGCGTTGGATAACCTTGAGCTCATAGGTTGATAATCCAGGACCACGTTTTTCACCTATTTGATCTATTAAAAGAAAAAAAAAATTAAAACAAAAATAAATATATAAAAGAATTTATTTTAATCAAAGATATATATTGCAATACCAGGTAAAGCATCTGCAAAGTTGAAACATAGCAAACACTGCCATGTTTCTGACTCATCAGGGAGGGAACTGATTACTGGAATATGACATGCTTGATGAAATACTTTTGGGCATTTATCGCAACACATTAATTCTCCTCCATCTAAAATTAAACAATCGAAAAATAATAAATTTCTATAAATAAATTGACCCATCAAATACAATACTTACCCATACACACTGTACACCAGTCTTCATTAGGATCATCTTTTGGTTGATTGTTTTTGTCATTTAAAACAATTGAATTAGGATCCAAAGCATCCGTGGAACTGTGAACTTGAGGTGAAGTAGCCTTACTTCTTCCACCTTCTGGTACAACTTGAACACCATTTGAATCCAATTTTGCAATCGTAGCCAGCAAGTCTACGACACTTTCATTACAAACCATATCAATTGAATCTGATATATCCTTCTGTGGATCTTTTTGACTTGGACTTGGTGTCTTGGGATTGCTAGATGTTACATTTGCCAATGGTATTGGAAAATTTGTTGAACCATTCGCTGTAGAAGCATTTTGATTCCTTAACGTATCTGGAGATCTTAATGGAATTTTAAATGAATCATTGATAAATGTATTTGCTGGTGGTGACATCGACATGCCTATTATATTTAAATTATTATTTCCATGGTTTGTTGCTTGTTTTTGCTGAGGTGTATGCCATTTTGCACCTCCACCGGCTGCATTACTATTACCACTTGATTGCATCTGTGCAATTTGAGCTGCTTGTTGTGCTCTGTTTTGATTAAAAGGAGCTTGAGTTTGTGTCATGTTTGCTTGTTGTTGTGTTGCAGGATAATTAATGTTTGATGATTTCATATTAGGATTCATCATGCTAGAAGAACTTCGTATTTGATTTATCATTTGCTGTCGTGAGTTCTGCATTTGCTGATATCTTTGCATTGCGGCAGCATTACTCATAGCATTTGCATTCGAATTCATTTGGTTATTTTGGCTGTTACCCCCGAATGGTCCATTTTGATTACTCATATAATTGTTTCGCATTTGTTGTATAGCCGCAACCTGCTGTGATGTCATATTTCTTTCCATACTCATATTAGGCCCGAAATTTCCCATATGATTATATTGTTGAGAATTTTGATGGCTTAACAATCCACGGAGATTGTCTTAAAATTTTTTTTAAAAAAAGAAAATTAGATAGTTTTTTTTTCTTCTGTTTATAGTGATTTGAGAAATAATTTACCATTGCCCATACTATTACTGGGATGTGTTGATGAACTAACGTGTGCTTGTGGTGGGCCCATCGATGGATGAGGCATAGGAAATCGGTTCGAATCGTTTGAATATGATCTCATGGAAGGTGGGAATTGGGGCGGAGGTCCAACGGAAGGAGGAAAAATATTTGGACTATTATTATATCCTGTATTTGGTGCTGAAGGAGGAATCAGTGGCCTTAATGGAGGCGTTACATTAGGAGATTGTCTTTGTCGAGATGATTGTTGAGCTCTTACATCAGCAACTTGTGATCCTGTCATTTGATTCATTTGAGCTGGTGCAGCAGTCGGTGGTGTAATTGAGCTTGCTGGCGTTTGTACTGGAGGATAAACTTTTCCATCAACCAAGATTGTCCCAATTCTTGATATTACTATAAAAATTTTAAAAATATATTTATTTTATAAGTTATGAAACTAATTTTAACAAATTACCATTTTCGAGTTCCGGTACGTTTGATAAAAATAATTGAATTCGAACAGGAATTTCAGGATTTGGTATGTCAGCACGTTGACATTTAACCTTGTTTAAATGTCGAGAGAGAGTTTTTTTACTATACAAAACTGCAGTATCGCTACCATTCTCCAATGCATTTTGTACAAAGTTGATACAATGATCTGTATGTCCACTTAATAATTGTAACGCTTCTTTCTTTTCATTCAGGACTTGTAATTTGTGGTCACAAACTTGTCCTAGTCTAAAAAGCAATTGCTTTCCTCTACTGCTAACTGCAGTCGCTAGTTTGGCTACCAAATCGTGAATATCCTTTGCCAATTCTGTTTTCTTTTCATTAATCAAAGTCTGGCGATCATCGATTACTTTCATAGCACTCGAGAGTAACACCTTCTTGTACGAAATTTCTTGCAGTAAACTTTGTAAATGATCTCGAGTTTGTTTAGCCATATCATTTGCAAATTTAAAAAGATGATCACGATGCTCCGTCAGCATACAGTCACGGCATGTTAATTTATCACATGTTTCACAATAACAACTAAGAGTTTCCTGAAATAAGAAGAAATGTAAGAAATACAGATTTCCCTTTTGTTTGCATGAAAACATTGTATATAAAAGAATTTACTTGAGGATGAGTTTGGCATTTAATCTCTTTCGTATTATCCTTGTCATGTTTACTTTCTGCTGCATCTTTAGACTTTATAGTATGATCTTTGGTAATTTTAAGACGCCGATGTGCTTCAACGCATGTATCGCATATTAGTTCAGAACAATCGATACAGTAACGAGTCGCAGGATTATCATCATTAGCACATTTTGCAATCTCTTCCGCTGAACCTGATGATCCACCTCCGCTAGCATTGTCATCACTTTGTAACGCATTCAATAACTCCACCAAGAAATGATTGTTTATGATAAAATCAGACCGATTCTCCATTTTACATAAAGGACATAATATGATTGATACATTGCAGCTTTGATTATTTGAGATAGCTTTTTGTTGTTCTTGTGCAAAACATGGATCGCAGCAACTGTGAAAACATTCAAGTAATTTTGGACGGTCATTAACCGTCAAATCTTGATGACACCAACAGCATTTTCTTGAAATTTTTAAATCCTTGTCTAAAGCCTGATGCTCATCATTCTGGACAAAAATAAACAGAAAAATATCTTTATATGCTTTGTTTTTATAGAGTTATATTTTAAAGAGAATCCCTGAGAGAATCTTTATGTCTCATTGGAATCTCATATTAGGTAGTTTTCTGGAACATGATTTTTTTTAAATACAATTAAAATCAAATTAACTAATCCAGGTAACAAATGCTTTTAATTGATATAAAGAAGAACTGCTAAAAATTGAATTTTGTAAGATTAATCAATTGTACCTTACATTAACATTTTTAAAAAAATTAATTTATGATTACACGCTTTACGTGAAAATTAAAACAAATAACATGGATTAAAAAATTAAATCCAAATCGTTTTATTTTATTTGGCATAAAAATGATCATACTTCATTCAAGACAAACCTTCCCCTCCCCCAAAAAAAGAAGATAAAATTTTAAAGGAAAACTAAAGAATGAATGAGAGTTCGGCCTTGTAACGCACCCGGCAATATATCTCTATATAATGCGTTAAATTACACGAACATCTGCTATTTATGCTTCAAATAAAAAAAGCTTCGTTTGGATCGCATAATGTAAAATATAAATCCAAAAAGAAGAAAAAGAAAAACCACACATTCACTGGATTTTGAATGAGTGAACATGGGAAGTCATTAAACCTTATTAATTGCTATCGACAGGAAGGAAGTAAAGATCAGCGTACATAAAAATTTTATATTTGGTTGTGATAACTTTTTTTCTTTCATTTTTTAGTAGCACTTACTTTATTTTCGGCACTGTCGGGAGCAGCTTGAGAACTATTATTGTTCTTACTGCTTATTCCAGTACTCGGGGATTCTACTTCTTGATTATTATGCGTAGCAGATTCCACTTCTTGCTTTATGTTGTTTATAGGAACGTATTCCATATCTGAATCCATTGCTTATGTACTAGGTATTATGTTTTTTTTTCTCGTAAAACTAATGGAAAATGATTCGTAAATGAAATTATGATTGAGAACTTAAGAAGCGATAAAATGGCGTTTTTTCATCAACTTTTTTCTACACTTTTCAACTCGATAATCGTATTAGCTTTAACACAATTTTATTGAATGTTATTATATATTCAAAAATATCATTTTATGTTTTATCTATAAGCATTTATCTTGTCAATAATATTATTTTTACAGTACACTCCACAATTTGAAATAGAAACTTTGTCGAACATTTGTAAAGTTTTAATTGTTTCCATACTAATACAGACAACATTAATACTTCAGCACATTAATTTTTCGAAAAATAAGCATTTGCGCAGTTTTCATTTCGAAAGCATACCTTTAAAAAATTAGGCGCGATATTTTTAACTACAAGGATATTTATTTGCTTTTTACAACTACCTTTATTGATTTAATAAATGAACAAATAACTATATTTATTAATTAATGTGGATATATCACTTATTAATTTTTCTTAATCAAAATGTTCCAATATCTTTTTTATTATCAGGAAAGTTATCGAAACTAATAAATATTAAAGTTTTTTTATCACAATAGTAACAATTTCAAATACTTTTCAACTCATTAAAATAAAATTAGGTTCAACAATTCATATTTTCTTAAACACATATAACAAGTACAGGAAATGAGCAACAACACAGAAGCTTTAGCTGTCGATAATAAAAATGAGAAAAAGTATTTATATGCATGTCATAACAGTAATTGTCATTCCAGTAATTGATTTTAAAAATATATCTGGGGTTTCTAACAAATTACACTAATTGTAGAACAGTTTTAAATACTATAAGTGTTTCTTTAAAATCCAAGATATTGAAAAAAGTTTCTCCAACAGAGTCAATTTTTTCTCTATATTTGTCTATCTGAATTTTAATTAAGATTTTAAAATTTTAGAAAATTTAAAAATAAATTTTTGTATTTACAAACAGAGGAGACGTTTGTCTCCATTTTCTTTATAAGTTAATATTCATATGGTTTCAGTAAAGGCATATGTAAATCCTATTTTCAACTTTTACTTAAAATTTAGCTAACACTTTCTTCGGATCTTTTTAATACTCAATTTTGGGAAAAATATTATCAATATTATAAATATTTCCACAATTGTCTAAATAGGTTTTTTAAGTTGATAGTCTTTCGCATGGTTATTTCCTTCCTCATCTACTTCTACTTGAAGTGGTCCTATTATATAAGCTAAAACTCCGCTCATTGTTACAAATATTCCTCCAAGATAAAATGAATAGTCCCATCTATGAGATAAAAGATAAAAATTGAGACTTTTTGATTTAGAAGTAATTTAGGGAATGATCTCACCGATTTGTAACATCAAAAATCCAGGCGGATAAAGGTGGTCCAATTAAAGACCCTATACCTTGCACTAACAAAATTAATCCGTACGCAAGTGTAAAATCATCCATATCAACTAATCTGCTTGTAATCATTGGAGTAAACGAAAAAGAACTTCCAAATGTTACACCAAATATTGCACAAAGGGTCATGAGAAAAGTGTAGCTCTGAGTAGCAAGAGGAATAGCAAACATCGAAATTCCACACACTTAATTAAGGGAATATTAGAATTTTCTTATTATTTGTCGATTTCTTGACAAGACATAGCATTTTAAGTACTCACGAAACAAGCAAAAAGCATACGTTTTTGTAACATTACACCAATGTTGGTCGCCAATCCATCCTAATGCAACCATCCCAAATGTATTAAAAATACCAATGATTGATATTAAGTAAGCACTAGCCTCTTCAGTATAATTAAATTTTAGAAGGTATTCGGTGATGTAAAAGTATGGTATAATATACCTGCCAATGTTAATGTATTTAAATTAAAGTATTACCTATATTTGCATTATATTTAAATTATCTTACCAAATAAAGAGAAAAAGAGTTGATAAGGACATCATACCGAACTTATATTGAAGAAAAAGTGAAAAATCAAAAACTGATTTTATAATGTCTACAAAGTCATCGTACCAAACATCCTGAATTAAAAGATAATATATATATGAGACATTGCTTCCAAAGTTTTCTATTGAAAAAAACTTACACTATTTTCTCTTGCAATTGTTGTCATTGAATTTCTATAAATGTTTGGGCATGATGAGGCTTTCAATCGATATCGATGTGTGCTTAGCATTGCTCCACGATAATGAATAGAGTTACGGTGAACCCTCATATTTTTTAAATAATTACTGTATCGTAACGAAGGATTTCTTTTAAGTTTTCCTGAATTACTTAACGAAAATCTTTTTTTATGTGAGTGCTTTGCTTCCTTTTTAATTTTTGATGCCATTTGCTCTTCATTTTCACAGTGACTATATAAGTTTCTGTTTGGTTGTAACAATGAGCGAATATTTAATGGAAAAATATCGCTTTCATACAATATATTAAGAGAATTACCCCGAATTTTTTCTTCTATAAAGCTTTCAGTAAAGGAAGGATTATTAAATATTTTATCGTTCAGCGAAAAACGGCTGCCATGTAATCCACTTCGGTAGCATGAAAAAAATTCCTCGTGAAAATCTGTATGTCTATTCTGATTAATGGCTAAATTTATTGAACTAAGGTCGATATCACGATCAGTTGAGGGAGCTTTTTCCGATGTATTTAGAGTTTCCAAGCTAGCCATTCTGCATTGCGTTGTTTTATTCTTTACATTCAAATCTTCTCCAAGAACAGTGTCTTCACAAGTCTTATCAAGTTCATTTTCTGAAGTTGTTGCGGAACTAATCAATTGATCTGGTCGCAATGACAGCCTACTATTTGGTCTTATGCCATCAAAATTCACAATATCGTCATTTGCAATATATGTTGGAAGCAATAGCTCACTTTGATACTTTTTTGCATGAATAATATTAGGATCGGAAATTTGCTGATTGGCTTCAGTATTAACGTTTGTAACTAGTGTATCTAACAGATCTTCTTTTGGTGCACCTGTTTCAATCAGCTTTTTAATTTCAACTAAGCACATGCTAGAGTTTGAAAAAGTTTGTATGCTTTGTGATCGAGCTTCTAACTTATTTTCTTCAACCAACCATTCTGGATCTATCATGAGGGCACCAAATACACAAAAATTTAAGAGTGTTCCCCCAAGAATAAGTGTTGCTCCTCTCCATCCATAATAACTGATTAGCCACTGCGTAAAAGGTGCATAAAGAAAAGTTCCAATGCCAGTTCCACTTGCACCAATTCCTTTATAAGTTATATGATATTTTAATGTAAATTATAATTTTTTTTTTCGAAAAAAAAAAGCAACTAACCTGTAGCAAATGTCCGCTTGGCTTCAAACCAAAAAGCTATCGATACCACAGCTGTTACATAGACAACTCCAAGCCCAATCCCAGCAATGATGCCAAAAGTAAAGAACAGCATTTCTACTGAATTAGAAAATGCTGATAAAACGAAACCGGCACATGCTAAAACTCCACCGATCATAGTCATTTTCTGGCATCCATATTTATCAACAAGATTTGACATGATCGGTCCTGAAATCAATGGTATTGACATAAACAACGAGCCTATCCATGCGGTCTTGGTAGTTCCTTCTTCGAAGTAATCTAGAAGCTCAGTATACAATAATCCAAATGAGAACGAAATTCCGTCTGCTATTAGAGAAACCATTAGAGAAGCGAACACAATAATCCAGCCGTATCCTCCTATTGATATTAAATTATATTATTATAAATATATTAGTATTTTGTTTTTATGAGTTGAGTAATGCATGCTGAACATTGTGTTTATGTGCTTTGATATTTGAGCATGTAGACTTTTTCACAATCTTTGATCATAACAATTTCTATTTCTTCGAAAATGTCAGGATTTTTAAAAATTGGTAAATTAGTTTGTCAACCTCAAGTTCATTTAATAATCGTCTGATTTTTATTTATTATTTAGATTTGTTAAAGAAAAAGAGGGTAATAATGTATAATTTTGTATTTTTTTTAAAAAATTTTTTACGTCTAATAATTTGGCACAAGTTGGCTTTATTCTTAGCTTATATAAAACAAATTTTTTGCTAATAAATCATATGATGAGATCAATGAAAAAGTGAAACAGATAAAAAAATAGTATGCATGCTAATAAAACCGAAAGCTTTGGAGCTTAAATTTAAATTTTAAAAACCCGTTTAAATGCAAATGTGATTTTAGTGAAGATAATTTAACTAAGAAGAGATTTCTTTAAGGTATTTATACATTGAACCTCTTCTAAATAAGTATATATTGTAAATGTTTTAAAGATAAAGGTTTTTTATGCATTTTTAAACAGTCTGCACTGGTTAAGAATGCTTTTTCCTTTGGAAAAGAGAAAATAAATAATAAATTAAAAAAAAAAAAGTTTTTTAAAATACTAACCGTCGGGTATTTTCTTTTTCTCCCTAATGGTAGATATCGATGAAGCTGAGCCTTCAGACACATCAGATATTTCTGATGAAATAGTCGTAAGGCGCTTTCTTTTTGTAATATCATCTTCGACATTAAATGTCACCTCATTAGGATTTAAAAGATGGTCTCTTATCAATGCTAACTGACCTCGATAATTTGCATTATGTGACACTTCTCCATTTAAGTCAGGAAAAATTTTTCTTGTATTTTCTCGCGAATTATTTGTTATTTGAAGATCTATAACCATTTTCTGAACTACCAATTTACTAAGAGGGATCAGTATTTTGTTGGCATTTCCACTAAGAACACCACCGTAACTTTACCTAAATATAAATTAATCGTATGCATTCAAAAATTTCTCATTTTTGTCTAACCTTCACAAAGAACTATTCTTGGATTCTTTCCAATTCATTCACTAACGTGTACGTTATACGTCATAGATTTTCTATTTATTTATTTTTATATTATTCACTTTAAATTCTAAACTAAGTATCATCTTCATTTATTTTGTGCTAAAGTTTTTATATTTATCAAATTTGTTCCACTAATTTACTTCATTATATTACTAAAGAATTAAATTTGCTTCCAAACTTCTTAAAATGAAAAATTTTCTGTTGATTTTATAAAAGTGTTTCATTTTCTGTCGTGTCGTCTGAGAATATTTTTAGAATTCTTTTTCACAATTTTTTTTGCTATTATAGATGATTTTTTAAAAATATTTTTCGATTAAATAAAGTTTTGGGATATTCATTTCAAATATATTATTCATCTTAAGACGAGGATCCTTTGGAAAATATTGCCAAATAAAAGCAGTTGTTGATTGAAAATAAAAATTATTTATTCGTATCGTTTTCATTTATAGTCGATTGTTCTTGTAAGTTTTGTAATTGACTTCCAAAACAGTTGAAGCTTTCATCAATCCTTAGACAATCGAAAATGTTTATCCAAACAATATCGTTAACGAAAAAATTTTTTATATGTTATTAAATAATTTTTAAGCTTCTTTGCACCACATTTTGTATTTTACATGAGTATTTGTGAGAATGACGAAAAAATTTGATGAACTTTTCTTAGATTTTCTGAAAAAAACAAGAAAATATAGAATAATTTACAAAAAATTTGAGTTTTTTTATACAAAAATAAGATATTAAATATTCTCAAAGTTCTATTTATAGTACTTTTTTCTTATATGCAAACGTTATTTCTAATTTTTATATACTATTTTAAACTTGGTTTTCACACTTTTCATGATATCTGCTGTTCACGTAACGAAATATAATTTTTATTTATTCAAAAAACATTTCATTCACACAAATTATACACTCAATGTTTAGCTTTTTAGTTATTTTTGATGATCATAATTTTAAATAATTAATTAAAAGTTAAAGTATTCAACATAATTTCTTTATCGAAAATATTAAATGAAAAGTCGTAAGAAAAATCTATCTAGCTCTTAATACAACCGTATACAATTTATTAGTGATGAATATATTTGAATCATGCGCACTACAGCAAATGCAATATTTACTTCCGATCAGCTGCTTTATGTTGTTTAGAAAGCTTTTCTTTGCATGTGATTTTGATCAGTAAATGTTTTTATATAGGGGGTTCATGTTACGTTCGTATTTGAAAGAAAGTCACCCTTTTCATGAAAATGCAGGACATTTGAAAAAGTTTCTAAAAAAAACATAAAGAAAAGATCATTAAAGATCTGAATTCTTTAAACAAAATAACAATAAAAAATAATGTTTGATGAAAATGTGTATTTAGATATCTGTGAGGGAAATACTGAAGCATTAAAACTTTATCAAAATATAACGGCTTTAGAATTTATTTTTCAAACCAGCTAAAATAAAAATAGTCGTTAATAATTGACTTTCTGGATTATATGCCTCGTAATTTCCACTATAATCAATCAATTACCTCAAATTATAAATTGATATATTTTCATAATCTTACTTCTAACTACTAAATTTTACATTGTATAATATCAGGATCCGTTGGAATTTTTGAGATCGCTTGTCATGAAGTGCTGAGATTTTTTATGATTACAATATTTAATTTAAAAAATATTTATAAAATTGGTGTGAATATGACTTACTTTTTATTGTTTTGCTGATAGAAATCGTAATATTTTAATCAGTGTTTGCTTCATGTCTATTCAAGATCATTTTCAGAAATTTCTGTGTCCAGCACGCTTCTCTCTTCCGACTTTTTTTTCTAAACTGTTTCGATGTATGCTGAATTCATGATTCTTGTGATCTTTTACCATCAATTAATTAAGCCATAGACATCTTCAACAAATCCATTGACTAATCTATTAATTGCTGTTTTATTCTACATATTTGTAGTTATAAACTTCTTGTTTATATTAAAAAATAATCTCATTTCATTGATATTTTAGTCACTGCTTGAAGAAACCGAGAAATTGTGTGGAAAATGTAAATTAATGTTATTGATTTTATTTTCAGATTAAAGTATAAGTAAAAATGGTGGCGACGTAATTGATAAAAAGAGTCGTAATTCAAGAAATACCGGAAGATATGGCAACATTCATTTTGGAGCATACAAGAATAAGAGTTGGAGGAATCCGGGAAACAAAAGCAAGAATTTTTTATGAATGCCAAAGGCATCCCGATATGATTTATTGGTTGAGAATCGTGAAAGTCGGAGCCGCCAGAGGCGCCCGAGCCATTCTTTTTGAGCAACGCGGCGAGCAATCATGCAGATGTAAGTTTTAATTAAGTTAGATATTAGTAAATCTAAGTGTCAGTTTTTTAATGGATTAATTTTTTATAAAACAAACGTTGATAAATAATTAAATTATTCTTACAGGTTTGAGAATTAGAGGCAATGATGGTCTTAATTATTGGCGGCGTAGAGGACAGCAAGCGAGAGTGGCGAATCAACCAGTGATCCAATTGAATGAAGGTAAGTTACATAAAACTCTAAAGAAGAATTTTTAGTCGATTTTTGCAGTACCGTTTATTCGTAGATTAACCAAATCTTAACCAAAAACCAAATTTTTTGTAAAATCTTTTTTAAATCAAAAATACTAACTTTAATCACTCAAAAATAATTCTAATATAATCAAAAAGTCTTTGGCTCTTGAAAAAGTATCCGATTAAGCCTTAAAAATGAGTTAATTTAACTAAAAAACATTGAAATTTTTATTGAGCAACAATTTTTGCTCAGTTTTCCTTAACATTTTAAATTTTTATTAGCTAAAATAAAAATAGTCGTTAATAATTGACTTTCTGGATTATATGCCTCGTAATTTCCACTATAATCAATCAATTACCTCAAATTATAAATTGATATATTTTCATAATCTTACTTCTAACTACTAAATTTTACATTGTATAATATCAGGATCCGTTGGAATTTTTGAGATCGCTTGTCATGAAGTGCTGAGATTTTTTATGATTACAATATTTAATTTAAAAAATATTTATAAAATTGGTGTGAATATGACTTACTTTTTATTGTTTTGCTGATAGAAATCGCAATATTTTAATCAATGTTTGCTTCATGTCTATTCAAGATCATTTTCAGAAATTTCTGTGTCCAATACGCATTTTTCTTTTCCAAAAATTTCGAAAATTGTTCAGGAACAGACGTGAATTTCCGAGTTTTTTTTTCTAAACTGTTTCGATGTATGCTGAATTCATAATTCTTGTGATCTTTTACCATCAATTAATTAAGCCATAGACATCTTCAACAAATCCATTGACTAATCTATTAATTGCTGTTTTATTCTACATATTTGTAGTTATAAACTTCTTGTTTATATTAAAAAATAATCTCATTTCATTGATATTTTAGTCACTGCTTGAAGAAACTGAGAAATTGTGTGGAAAATGTAAATTAATGTTATTGATTTTATTTTCAGATTTAACGACATTTTTAAATTTGCACTCACGACAAAACTTAACGAAAGTTGTTCATTAACAAAAGTTCATTTTCGTTCAGTTCAATTTTAAATTTAAAACAGCCGTTAATATTTAAATTTAAGGAAACTGTTGGAAATTGGCTCTGAAAAACATAATCTAATGTGTTAGTGATACTGGAAACATAAAAATCGCATACGTTTGTGATTAATCATTTACTTAATATTTTTTTATTTTTTTTTATTGTTTTAGTAAAAAATATTTTTTGAAAGTTAGACGTCTCGATAATCTTCTCATTGTGATAATATAATATTAGAATTAACTTGAAAAATTAAAGTTTTATGCAAAAATGTGTTAATCAATAGTAATTTAATGACACTTAAGATTCTCTCTCTTATAGTTTTAAGGTAATTGAACAGAGTAAAATTCTGATTACATAATACGACACTTCTCTTCTCCAGCTGCTGGATCGCCCTGTAAAAAGACAAACAATTTTTTTAGTGACCATTCCACTCTAAATGTCAAATATTTTATAGCTTACTCGTTGATGATGGAAATCTTCGATACCTCGATACCCGAATTCACGATGAACGGTTTTTTGAACTTGTTTTTTTTCGTGGGTTGCAACCTCCTAATAAAAAATGACAATTATTATGAAGTTAATTCAACACAAATGCACAATGGACTTCCCTCGCTGTCCTATTAAATAATCTGTGGATAAGATATAAACAGTAAGATTAATTGAGTGGATTAAAGATAAATCATGAGATTAAAAATCTTACCTAAAGAAAAGGATGGATTGGCGCCAAATTTGTTAGCTAAACTTTAAGTCTTTTCTATATTACTTCCAGTTTTCTCAATTTCTTTGTCTAGAATGTGACTCCACGTAGAATTAATTCGTTGTTAATTTGCATTTGATTCATGTCAAATGGATATTTCGGTAAAAATGAAGGGCAGCTTCATTTGAATCTAGCTTGTTGGCAAAGGTTGTACATAACATAATGACTCCTTCAAAAATCCAACAGCTGTCAAATGTTGCCAAGTGGAAGCTTTGGGACTGTCTGAATGCACAATTCAAGTGCTTTTAAGAAACTTTCATGCTTTTCATCTTCATTGACGCAATTTTTTTGATAACTTCAAGATTTCTGTAACTGACACAGCATCTTCATTTCTATACAATGTTGGAGCAATACAAGTTTCAGTTAATTGGCACTGCTTAACAATACATGCAATTGATGTTCACAAAAAATCATCCAGAATGAAATGACTTCACAGACATACTTGACAAAATTAAGCAAAGTATCCAGTTACTTTTTCTCTTCCGCAAATGTTTCTTACTAGACCCAAATTCATTGAAAATATTTCCTTGAGTCGTTTTCATAAATGAATCCTAAAAAAATAATTTATAAAATTGCGTAACAATAAACTCACAATATCCTGATTTTCACAGTATTTTCCCATATGAAAGTTTCACGTAATGTTACTTTTCATGAACAGTTAATTCCTCGTCTGTCGATAAATTACTATCAAATGTTGTCATTTCTAAATTCTTGAAATGAAAATCGAAAAAAATTAAATTTAGTGTTAATTAACTTATTTTTTACCTTTGATGCATATATTTATCCCGAATTTTATCACTAATTAAAAAATTGTCTATTTATCAAAAATGTAAAAATTTATTTTTAATTGTAGAGTCCCTGAATTGAAGTCGCGATGGGTCATTATTCAGTACTGTTAAAGTACATAGACCATGAAGGTCCGACGCCGACAAAAAGGGAAGCTCCAGCATTCATTAGGCATCATACCGGAGTTATCTCTGAAATTATCGGAAATATCAGATGTAATAATAGGACGCAAAAAGGCCAGAGATATTATAGGGATCGTTACTTCATTTTTGAATGCCTACGACATAGAGAAGTACACTACCGAATGAATATGAAGAGACCAATGAGAGGAATTACGAGAATTGATTTTGAAAAAACTGAAGAACCTGACATGTGCAATTGTAAGTATAACTCAAGTTAGAATATAAAAATGTTGATAATTTTTTAAATTTAATTATTCTTATTTTCTTACAGGTTTTATACCAGATGATATTCGGCGCCTCAGAAGACGTTGCAACATGCAAACGCAACAAGATCGAAGAGATCATCAAGAACCGGATGAACCAATGGACGTTGCGGGTAGATTAAAGTAAAAAATAACGGTCAACTTTAAATTTAAATTAAATAAAAAAAATTAAAACATTTCATTTTTATAACCAGCCATGTCATCAAGCAGTGAAGAAGATAATGAAGAGGTTCCAGGCGCAGAAGACATTAGAGGAGAAAGTAAGTATTTTATTAAATTATTAATTAATTTCTTCTTTAAAAAAACTAAATTTTTAAGAGTAATAAAGCTACAGAAGATAATACAGATAAGAGAATAAAGAAATTCAACAACATAAGTTCAACTAGGTATGCATAATTAAGTAAGTTAATTAATAATAATTTTTATATTTTAGGCATCGTTGAACAGAATAGGAGGATCTTTGAGCTCCAGCAGCAAAATGAAGCTGATAGAGCAGTATTGGAAGATCAACGATCCTGCCTGTAAATTTGTGTGTGGAAGAATACAGAGAAGTGTTCATTCACTATAGGTGATTTCCTCCGCAAAATCATGGAATTTACCAGAATTTATGGCAACGTATTCGACACTTGGAAAGAGAAATAACGCGGCTAAAAGTTTTTTACAAAGTTACTCATCATATTGACAGAATATTATGGATGATTGAAAATAGAGAAAATGGTAAGTTAAAGATAATTGTTTATTATTTCTTAATTTAATACTTTCTGCTTAAATATACACATATTTAATCATTTTTGGAAACTCAAAAAGCCTTATCTTCCACTTAGAAGATGTCTCGATGAGAATTTCCTCAATTTCTAATGTACATTCCGCATCCAAATCAAACTGACATGGCAATTGGGAGAATCTGTGAAGACGATGAGAGGAGAATAAGAAACCCTAAAATTTCTTGCTTCCAACGACATCGTACGGTTAAATATTGGACAAGGACTGTAAAATCCCTGTATATGTAAGTTTAGGAGGGGTACATGACTTTAAATGATACGCAGCTTTAAGGAGTAGGGGTACGCAGCTTTAAGGAGTAGGGGTACGCAGCTTTAAGGGGTATGGGTGCGCAGCTTTTAGGGGTAGGGGTACGCAGCTTTAAGGAGTAGGGGTACGCAGCTTTAAGGGGTATGGGTGCGCAGCTTTAAGGAGTAGGGGTACGCAACTTTGAGAGGTAGGGGTACGCAGCTTTAAAGGGTAGGGGTACGCAGCTTTGAAGGGGAGGGGTACGCAACTTTGAGGGTTAGGGGTACGCAGCTTTAAGGAGTAGGGGTACACAGCTTTTAGGGGTAGAGGTACGCAACTTTAAGGGGTAGGGGTGCGCAGCTTTTAGGGGTAGGGGTACGCAGCTTTAAGGAGTAGGGGTACGCAGCTTTAAGGGGTAGGGGTACGCAGCTTTTAGGGGTAGAGGTACGCAACTTTAAGGGGTAGGGGTGCGCAGCTTTTAGGGGTAGGGGTACGCAGCTTTAAGGAGTAGGGGTACGCAGCTTTAAGGGGTAGGGGTACGCAGCTTTTAGGGGTAGAGGTACGCAACTTTAAGGGGTAGGGGTGCGCAGCTTTTAGGGGTAGGGGTACGCAGCTTTAAGGAGTAGGGGTACGCAGCTTTAAGGGGTAGGGGTACGCAGCTTTTAGAGGTAGAGGTACGCAACTTTAAGGGGTAGGGGTGCGCAGCTTTTAGGGGTAGGGGTACGCAGCTTTAAGGAGTAGGGGTACGCAACTTTGAGGGTTAGGGGTACGCAGCTTTAAGGAGTAGGGGTACACAGCTTTGAGGGGTAGGGGTACGCAGCTTTAAGGTGTAGGGGTACGCAGCTTTAAGGTGTAGGTATACGCAACTTTGAGGAGAATAAAAATATTTGTAACGGATTTTGTTCACAAATAGGTAGTCTAAAATTCAAATTTTAGTACAAAAATAAGTTTTATACGTTAGTCCAGAGGACTTGGCAATATGTAAAATGAAAATTTCTTTGCCGAATTCTATTAAGCTACAAATTACTTATTAAAATAATTAAATTAATATTCACATTATAATAATCAAAAAATATTGAAAAATTGTGAATATCTTCATGACATTTACATAGCATTAATTATTTTTTATGTAGAAGAGTAATTATCATTTAACTTTCATTACAGCTGCTGTCAAGACGGTACAGGAGTACAGGACTCAACTAGATAATGGTAAATTAATCAATCAAAATTATCATTACATTACAGTAAACATAATATGTGTGAAAAAAAATCATATCACAGAAAAATATGTGTATATCCATCCTCAATATTATAAAAAATTCATAACTCTTACATAGATAAGAAAGCTGCACGAGAATTTATGGAGACTGAAATGGCAATTGTTGGAGCAAAATTAGCAAAGATAAAGGAAGCTGAACGCTATATTACTGCTATTGAAGAAGAGGAGAAAAAACTTGACAAGATGTTGAGTAATAAATAGTAAGTGGTGCATTTTTATTATTTTTACAATAAATCATTATTAGGTGCGTAGCCATCCACCAACGTAACTTTATCCATGAAATGGTCTGATACAGATCGCCTTTTGCTTTCCTTCTTTACTCTACTTAATTTTTTTTTAAAATCCTACAGACTACTAATCTTTGCTTATTAATTTTTATCTTCTTTTTCTTACTTCAGGATCATGGATTTGTTGCATAAACACGAATAAAAAACAAAATTTGCGAAAGGAATTTTTTGTTGGAAATAAGAAATTATATCTGAGCTTGTGAAAAATTGTTTTTTTCCTAACCTGTACAAATTTGTAGATAAAGAAGTCAAGTACAAATTAATATTAATGAGATTTGAAATAAATTGTGGTCACCAAATCATTGAGTATAAGATGTTATACTAGATGATAATCTAATTAAAAAATGGCTTTTAAGACTGGATATAATTCCGAGTGAACATATGCCACTGATATAGACAAACCGACCCAAAATTTCCTTTTTCTAGCATTCAATAACAAAAATAAGCTCTCGAAAATCTATAGAACCAATCATAAGTATGTAGGTATGTGAAAAATCACATAAAAAAATTCTCGTGAAAAATTTATAAAAATTAATTTTTCCCTCTCATAAAAACTCACTTGGGAACATCTTCAATCACATCATGCGTTTTTCAATGCTCTGGAAAAAGCTTATTAACTATTATTAAGTCTAAAGATGTGAAAAATCAATTTGGAGACAACTTTAAAGGAAGATCGTTCCATGGAATTACCCTTAAATGTTAAAATAATCTCATATTGACACTTTCATATTACACTTTATGTATATAAGTAGCATAAATATCACTATTAAGAGATATTTTCATGATTTTTTTAGAATTTTAATGCTTAGTTCAAGCTTTCCTGTGTTACTTCCAGGTTCGTTAAGTTCTTTTTCTAGAATGTGACTTCACACCGGATTAATTAGCTGGTAAAAGTTGTACACAACTTAATGACTCTTTCGAAAAATCAAAGTTGACAAATGTGGGAGTTTTGGAACTGTTTGAATGCTCAATTCTAGTGCTTTTGAGAAACTTTCATCCTAATTATTCACTAAGTATTATTTCTGATGGTGATTACGGAAAGTGCAAGTTTCAATTGATGTTCACAAAGAAATGACACATCCAATGATTTTTTCGTTTTCGCAAACGCTTCTTCCTTCTACGTAACAATAAACACAGGAAATCATGATAAATATACTCACAATATCCTGATTTTCACAGTATTTTCACATATCAAAGCTTTACGTAAAGATGCACTTGATGGATCTCTTCAGGAATAGTTGGTTCCTCTTTTGTCAGTAAAACATGATCGTTATCATCTCTAATTTCTTGAAATGAAAATTCTTCATGAACAGACACAAATTTCGAAAATTCTTCAGGAATAGGCATAAATTTCCTACATTGTTCTTGTCATCTTTTATCAAGTCGTTCCGCTACGTTTCTGTTCTTTTTTGGACATTCCATCACTTCCTGGACATCTTCTTCAACAAATCCATTAACTAATTTATTAATTGCTGTTTTATTTTGCTTATAATTTGGAGTTGCAAACTTCTTATTTATATTAAAAACTAACCCCATTTCATTGCACTCACGACTAAACTTAACGAAAGTTGTTCATTAACAAAAGTTCATTTTCGTTTAGTTCAATTTTAAATTTAAAACAGCCGTTAATATTTAAATTTAAGGAAACTGTTGGAAATTGGCTCTGAAAAACATGACATGACATTTTATGTGCAGTCGACTGTGACTAACTCTAATGTTTTTAAGAGCACAACATATGTTAGTGAAACTGGAAACATAAAAATCGCATACGTTTGTGATTAATCATTTACTTAATATTTTTTTTATTGTTTTAGTAACAAATATTTTTTGAAAGTTAGACGTCTCGATAATCTTCTCATTGTGATAATATAATATAAGAATTAACTTGAAAAATTAAAGTTTTATGCAAAAATGTGTTAATCATTAGTAATTTAATGACACTTAAGATTCTCTCTCTTATAGTTTTAAGGTAATTGAACAGAGTAAAATTCTGATTACATAATACGACACTTCTCTTCTCCAGAATTACAACTGGAAATGGCTGGAATGAACCGTCGGCGGGGAGAATTAAATCCTGCAACAATCCTGATCATAAATTTGTGCGTGGAAGAGTATAGAGAAGTGTTAATTCACTACGGGCGAGTTCCTCCAATAGAGCACAGAATGTTTCGGGAATTGAGGAGACGCGTACTACACTTAGAAGGATGGATAACTCGCGCGCAAGTTCGCTCAAGAGTATATACCCATCGTGAAAGAATATTTCGGTTAATTCATAATATGGAAAATGGTAAGTTAAAGATAATTTAAAACAGACTATAAAGTTTGTGTTGTTAAATGTTTAAGTTAGTTAAACATCCTATTTAATCCATATTTTCATGATTTCTTAATTTTCGATATGCTTTGTTTTTGTAAACAAACATTTTGCTTCAGCAAAAATTTGAATTTTAAAAAACCGTTGACATTTTTCAAACACATTTTTTGTTAATTTAACTATGTTCCATTAACAATTTCAAAACTTTTGTGATGTTAAACGTGATCAAATTAAAACTGGTTGAGTTATAGCAAAAGTCCCAAAAATTGTTCGTGAGTGACACTTAACTAAAAAGTTTTTTTGAAGCAGCTATTAGTTTTCACAAATAAAGTTATATACCATTAGATAGCTAATTTTTCTCTATATTATGGATTAACTTGCTCCAGTGTAACTATAAATGATAAAGAGAAAAGTGTACAAAACATACCGTCACTCATTCATTTTTAGATAATAATCAACCAGAAGAACAACAGGAAATGGATGTAGATCAAGTGGGTAAGTTCAACAAAAAAAAATTTAAATTAATTTTCTCGTGATATTTATAAAAAAAAATATGAAACCTTCAAAAAAAATTAAATTAGTGCAAAATTTTGATTTTTTTAAATTTAATCCGCGGCTTATAAAAGCAACTTCCAGTAAGCCTGGAAAAGTAAAACTTTTCCAGAGTTATCTACGTATTATATGTTCGAATGGTTTTTATTTCACATCGCTAGCATGTTCTAGTAAAAAGTTATTAAGATTTCAAGAAATTTATAGCTTCTAAACAGAGCAGAGCTCAATGCTATTCATTAATAGCCGCCGAACCAACTTTGAACTGCCATGTCTCGTCACTAGGGTCGAATTGACCACTTTATAAAGTATTTTTATGTTTGGCAGAGTGATTACTATCATTTAGAAGATATTTCATATTCACACCAATTTTAATTGTGTGTGAATATATTGTTTTTGGTATTTCAGTGAAACTACTTTTTTGGACTTGCTGCTTCAGGCTTACGGAATCGACCCATAGTGTTCAGTATGGAAAGTCTGTGCCTAA
Organism: Chironomus tentans; assembly: GCA_963573255.1. Taxonomy (NCBI): domain Eukaryota; kingdom Metazoa; phylum Arthropoda; class Insecta; order Diptera; family Chironomidae; genus Chironomus; species Chironomus tentans. The sequence goes on along the minus strand of OY754302.1, from coordinate 55,777,702 downwards.
AATTACCAATTTAATAGTGAAAACCGTATTTCGATTGGTGCTTCCAGTGCCGAGAAATCGCAAAAAAACACTTTCTGTCCTTTAGCAAGTTAGTTAATTTCCGCGATAACTCGATACAAACTCAATATTAATGCTTCCGGTTTTTTGCATCTGATAGATATTTTGTATGGCAAGAGCTGTATAGTTTTTGGAGTCATGAGATGCTTCCAGTAAGGCACACGGAACGAAAAACTGCTGTTTTTGGTCAAATTATAGCCGATTATTGCAAAACACATTTTAATTTTTTCATAGAAAAGGATTTCTTTTGATATGAACATTGACAAATTCATCGATTAAAGTTCGATTAAAGTAATAAAAAAATTTTATTAAAAGTTATAGTAAGATTAATTTTTAAATTTTAAGTAAAAATTACAAGAATGTTCAGTGAAATTGTGGATGATGAGAAAGTAGGATGTTCCAAAATTCATTGAATCAGGTAAGCTTAACTATAAGTCTTAAGTCTTAAATTCTGAGCTTAGTCGCTTCAATTTTTTCTTTAAGTATGGTGGAATATATCTATAAAAATATTAGGCTGATCAAATTTTTCTATCTTTTAGTAGTCGGATGGAAGAAAGATCAATTAAATAATTCAGCAAGTCTGTTACAAAGCTACATTAGATTCGAAAGGAGCGGCAGGAATAGTCCAGGTCTAGTCTTCATGAGATCATGAATTACAAGTCTACCTTCTTTATTGTGATAATCTTTCTCAAAATCCACAATATGAATTGCCGGCCGCATCCGATTAGTGTTAATGCAAAAAGAGTTTTCAGATACAAGTTATGAATTATTTAACAGACATTTTCCATTTTATAACGAGCCTTTCATTCATAAAGTACTTTTGCATCAATCTGATCAAATGCTGCTTATTTTCATTTGGAATTGATAAAAGCGTATTAAAAAATTGAAGCAACTAAAGATTTTTTTTTTAATTTTACGTATATAATAACTGTTTGTAAAATGTAAAATGGTAACATTTTACAACGATTTTGATCATTACAGTTTTTTATCAATGTTCCTATTTAAAGATGCGGAAAATCCTCGTGTTATTGATCGAGGGACTTAACTTAGCAATCAGTATTTGATTAGCAAAGTTCTGTGTATGAAATTAAACAATCATGAATATTTTGTACCTTAAAGGAATTCGACAAAGAATTCTCGCATTTTATTGATAAAATGTTTGAAAATTTCTTAAAAAATTCATTAAATCAATGATGATTAACGGCAAAAAAGCGGCCTCACGAGTCCCCTGGCTACGCCCCTACTGCTTGAATAACCCCTTAGTTAACAAAAACGGTTGTGAATTGGTTAAAATCGTTCATGGAAGGACATTAACTTAGAAACCGAAAATGAAAAAGTTATAGCAAAAACGTTTACGTCATGGAAAATAAGAAAAAAATTTGTTGCCATTAGACTATTGCTTTATTGCATCAGGAGAAGTAATTGCATTGAACCGAAAATGCAAAAACCAAGAATATTTTTTGTCGATAACCTTAGGGGCCATTCACTTATTCCGTTCGCTTTTTAGGGGGGAGGGGTCTGAGATTTTGTAACAGGCCAAACAAAGATAAACTTTTTTCTTGGAAATTTTTTTTGTGTACCGTAATAAGTGAACGACCCCTTAAGTCGCATTGTTATCTGCGCTTAATGGACTGGTGCAAAGAGCAAAATATATTTCTGAAAAAATTTCCAGCTAACTGTAGTCATGTATTTCAAAATAAAATAGAAGAAGCTGACAAATACAAGCAACTAAACAGAAAAATTTAATCAATGAAATGATGTTTACTCAATTAAGAAGAAAATATATCCATTTGATGAGATTAAGAATATTAATAATTTCATCGTCGATGGAGGTAAGAATTAAAAAGTTTTGAATTAAAATGATGTGGGGAAACTTCGAAGTTCAGTAAAAAAGAAAGTCAAATTTTTCGTCCACGAGCTGCTGGTCGGAAGTGCATTATCCTGAACCACCGAGTACAAGATAAGATAGGTAGATAAGATTTACGCAAACAATTTTTGGAAGTTTTTTAGCTGGTTCCAGCAGAGGAAGTGACCGATCAAAAAAACTATCATCATTCCAACCTACGACCTATAACACACATTTTAAGCAAAAAACTTAAACTGAATACAGACACACGTACAATAGTATTTTCCGTTTGGAAAGCACTAAAAAGTGCTGAATCAATTTCAAGTACAAATGAAATAAGGAATGATAAATATTGACTATTGTTATCCATAAGACTTTTTTGTGCAAATCACCAATTTCAAGTAATAAAAATGAAATGTTTAAACTCACCAATTGTTGAAAATGTCTCAAAACTGTCTGATTTCTTTTCAGTTGTCTCAGTAGGCGTTGAATTTTTGAAAAATTTCAGCCAAACAGATCTGCACAATCGTCACCAGTCATGAACAGCACACGGGATGTTTCACAATCGATGAGTTATGCTGCATCATATCCAACAACACGAAAAGAACTGAGTGATATCATTTTTCTTGAATGATCGGAAGTTTTGATAACTGGATCTGGCTAAAAAGAAAAGATGGAAAAAAATCATTAATTGCGCTATCCTGGAACTTATTTAGTGTATAGGAAGACTTCTTAATGAGTAAATAACTTACTGTACAGGCAATAATCTCTAAACTCCTCTCAATTCTTAAAATGCGTCCGATTCCAATAAAGACTGATTGTTTAATGAAATCTAAAACGAAATTTTTTTTTGAAATGTTTGCTACGATCCAAAAATCATGAAATGATCAGATTTTTATAAATTTTACGACCAAGCGGAGAATTTTTGCTAATAAAATGAATTTTCAGAAACTTTCAATATTTTACTCACTTAAATATTCTTTAATGATCTGCTGTTGACTCCTTTGATATGATTAAGTTTTTTTTTTTATCCTGTCCTGGCCTATTTTGACATCACTAACTTAGTTAAATAGAATTTTTTACAGTAAAAATTTAATTACTTAATCAAAAATTGTCTCATACTTCAATTCATAGGAATCCAACTAACGCTCCATAAACGACTTGAGAACTACTTCCTGAGCTCGAATGCGGGTCCAATGCTTTGAGATATACATTAAAACTAGTGGATGTAATGATATAACTATAGATGGCTGCATTAATTTCGCAAGAATTTGCTTTTTTGATGAACTTTCGCTGATCTCATCAATATCCATCGGTTTATCGACTTCCATTTTATACAGTTGTCTCTTTATGAACTAGTACAACACTTTAAAACTTAATTAAGCTTCAATAAACTTGAGAAAACTAATTAATTTGTGAATTTTAATTTAAATTCCTTGTTTGAAATTTGTATGAGAAAATCCAGCAAATATGAAATTCAAATCCAAAACGACCGTTATGCTACTTACTCAAAGAAGACACTTGGAAATATGAAAATCACACCAAATGATCTTTGAATTTATTACAGTTAATCATGTTAATTATAGGATGACTAATGACTAGTTGGCTTTGCTCGTCTACCGCTATTTTTCAAATTTTTTTTACCGTTATTTTTCAAATTTTTTTTACCGTTATTTTTCAAATATTTTTTGACCGTTATTTTTCAAATATATTATGACCGTTATTTTTCAAATATATTTTGGTCGTTATCATATTCACACACAACTAAAATTGGTATTATTGTTTTTGGTATTTCAGTGAAACTACTTTTTTAGACTTGCTGCTTCAGGCTTACGGAATCGACCCATAGTGTTCAGTATGGAAAGTCTGTGCCTAAAATTACCAATTTAATAGTGAAAACTGCATCTCGATTGGTGCTTCCAGTGCCGAGAAATCGCAAAAAAACACTTTCTGTCCTTTAGCAAGTTAGTTATTTAGCAAGTTAATCGGTGCGATAACTCGATTCAAACTCTATGTTAAGACTTCCGGTTTTTTGAATCTGATAGATATCGAGTATGGCAAGAACTATATTGTTTTTGAAGTCATAAGATGCATCCAGTAAGGCACACAGAATGAAAATCTGTGTTTTTGAGCCCAAATTATAGCCGATTATTGCAAAACACATTTTATTTTTTTCATAGAAAAGGGATGCTTTGACCAAATGAGCTGAAATTTGGTATGTAGGTTCCTTTGCTGTGTCTGAATATGGAACCGACGCCATTTTTTTTAATTCTTTAATATTTTTGACTAAATAAGCTGAAAATTTACGATTTTTCGTAAGTCTTGTTAGTAATATCATACTAAGCTATGAATGAAAAAATTTGAAACGGTGTGAATATGCCCATGAAGCGTGATCGCTTCATTACTAGTTTACAAATTGATTTTTGAAACATTTAGCATAGTTATAAAAAAATTCAGGCAGTTTCAAATCAATTGGTTAAATCCAAAATTCAAACTTTTTTCCATGGTGCACTTTGGTCAAAAAATTTTTTTAAATATTTTATTTAAGTTGACATAATTAACGCACATATATTTTTTTTAATACATACCGTTTTTCGCTCATACTGACAACTGTGAAAGTGAAAAAAATTCTTATAATGATTCAAAATACTTGACATAATAACGACATAATTCAGGTATAGTTGCTTTTTCATAATGTTTAAAGGTTTAAGAGAAATTAGGGAAAAACTAAGTGTGAAGTACGGCCGAGATTTGGATCAAAATCACATATACATGTGTTGGAGTTGAATGTCTTCCAAAGGCTGTGAATCTCTAATGGATTCAGAATTATTTGTCAAGTAATAATTAAAAGACGAAGTTTACTGTTGATAACTTCGGAGTGCACTAAGGTTGGATGTCCAACTATAGCGCTATTTATTCATGAAATTTGTATATCAAAAATGTTTTCAATGATTATGCTTAAACGTCAATATAGGAACAATGAAGTGACAATTTTATGCTTACTTCTTGTTTATAAATATTAAAAGTAAAAAAAGAGTTTTGTGCATTTTGCTTACATTTAGAAAGTAACTTTTCGTTCTCAAACAACAGGTTCATGGTGTTCTTGAGGGTGACAAAATTTAAACTAAGTGTTTTTGTAACTGACATAAGTATGACATAATTTGAGTATATCTTTCAACTTTTGACGCGATATGTCTCGGCCGTACTTCACACCCACTTTGTTGAGTAGTTTCTTGATTTTTTCTCTCATTCTTTTTCTTAAATTTACTTTATATGGAAAAGGGGGTAAAAGTCCCTTTTTTTAAGTTCATGTATCTATATTTAGCTTTGTCGATATTACATAATTATTTCATTAACTAGATACCATCATGAATTTCAAAAAAGTGTTCCTTTAGGCGCTTTTTAATAAGGCTCAGTGTGAGTGAAATTTTTCAATTTGCTGACGAAGATCACTATAGCTCCTAACAGCTCTGACATAAAAAATCTGTGCTCACTGAATTGTTCGACATTGCATAATTGTGAATTCTGAACGATTTATTGTTGCATGATTGTATAAATTACTACCTAATGCTATTTAACTAAGTCACATGCTTGTGATTTGTTTCCATCCACGAAGAATTAATTAAATTAATTAATTAAGTATTAATCGTGGTTTAAATGTTTTAGGTAAATTCTATCTAAAATGAATTTAAACCTATTTTTTACTGGTTTCTGATCCAATTTAATGCCATAGTCAATTTTATATGAACTGAAAGTCTATAGCCCAATGATGTCATGTAGATCGTGACTATTTGCCTCAAAAATTGGATGCATATTAAAAGATTCTTTTCAAAAAATTCATTTACAATAGATATAAAAATAATAATTCATTAATTCTCTTTTAGATGTTGATTCAGACGACTCCCCTAACAAACATTGCGCATGTTGAGAGCACAATAATTTTTTTAAAAAATACGTACTCATTTAATGTGCTCAGTGAGCACCGTACTTTACCCTTAAAGCACGTTCAAGAAAGTTTATTGTAAAGTACTCATATAAGTATGCTTAAAGGAACGTGCTCATCAAACACATTAATTAAGCATCCTCAGAGCATCATGTAAGTATGCTTAAGTAAGAACTATAGTTTTGATATGTGACGCGATTTAAGCATACTTAGTAAATATTTATGTGAATCTACTTATATTAAGAGCACACTCAAAGAACAGCAAAGAAAATATGCTCAACAGAGCATAATTACTAAGCAAGATCATTTGATTATCCCGAGTGTACAAAAAGCACTTTAAGAGCACGATCAGATTTTTGCTGAGCATGCTCTTCCATACAAAATTTATGCCACTACTTTTTCCAGGTAAGTATGCTCACTAATCACATGCAATGAGCACATTGTGAGCACACTATAAAATGCTCTTATAATACGCATGCGCATATAAATGAACACACTCTGAGCTTGCTCTAGAGCACACTCACTGAGCATGCTAAGAGTGTGCTCACTGAGCATGCTCAAATAATACAAAGTTAATTAATTTAATTTAAAATTTGATACTTAGAAATTTTTTCCGGTCACCCCCATCTTTGTTTGAATTCGCATTTTTCCTTGAAGTCACCATCTGTAAATATATAATAATATAAACATGGCAAAAGACCTTTTTAATTTATTATATTTTTAAACATGCTAATTTCAAGGAACAACGGTTCTTTAACGTTTAAGAAACAACTGACAATTCATTAGTTAACTTAATTAACTTTTTTTTCCTTAAACATATCTGAGTATGCTCAGTATGTGCTCAAGAGCATGCTCAAGAATGTGCTCAGCTGAGCATATCATAGTTTTTTCACGTGAGCACGTTCAGCAAAAAAAAAACAAAATGTACTTAGAGCATGTTCTCAGACTGTACTCACTGAGCATGTTCAATTGATTTCATGAAATTTTTTTAATGAAATTTCTGATTGTACTTAGAGCATGTTCTCAGATTGTACTCACTGAGCATGTTCAAATGAGTATATAATTTTTTCATGACATCTAAAAAATATTTGTGTTCTGAGCACGTTCAGAGTTAATGCTTAATTAATATAATTCTCAATAAAATCTTGAATTTTTTGCCATATTAATCTTTAAACTACTTTTGCTGTCAAATCACATCATTAAACAGCAATAAAATTGTTCTACTTAGTTTAATTAATGAAATTATGATAGTGGTTAAGTAACGGGAACAAAAATTATTTTAGAACCAATTTTTTTAATAAGCTACTGGCTTAGTAAAAAGTAAAAGCTTATAACGTAAAAATAGGATATGCACGAGTTATATTTAATAAAATTAATGCAGTAATTATTAATTTTCGAACAAAAAATTATATGAAAACCCATGAAAACCTTATATTTTTCTAACTTTTATGTCTCGTGTCTCGATCTCGGAAAATTCTCGAGATGTAAGTGTGAAGAACGCTGTTTTAATTTCGCATTATTTATTCAGTATATTTAATTATATTATATTTTTCCAGAGCCGGAACCAGCACCGTATGCATCCCCAGGTAAGTTCCATGTAAATTATTTCCTAGTCGATTAAAATGGATAATCATTAAAGATCTATTAATGAGTCTAACAAAGAAACTTTAGGAGAAAACTTTAGAATCTCTTTTAAAAGGTGGGTGTGGATTGACGTATTTTTCCCACCCATTTAACGGAAAATGCTTCTATTGTTTTCCGCTAGAGATTTGAAGAAAAAAAGTTTTTAATAAATTTTTATGTCCTTTTTATGCCTTTATACTTTTGATGTCGGTGTGAATATGATCACAATAGCAAGAACGCTGTTTTTATTTTCCATTATTTATTCATTATATTTAATTATATTATATAATTCTAGTTGCTGGTCCTTCAAGTGGACATATAGTTCCACCTTTCTCACCAGGTAAGTTTTATGTAAATTATTTCTTACTGGTTCCTAATGGTTAGTTTTTAAAGATCTAGTAATGAGACTAAAAAAGAAAACTTTAGAATCTCTTTTAAAAGGTGGGTGTGGATTGACGTATTTTTCCCACCCATTTAACGGAAAATGCTTCTATTGTTTTCCGCTAGAGATTTGAAGAAAAAAGTTTTTAATAAATTTTTATGCCCTAAATGGCCTTAAATACCTGCTTTGAAAAAGTTTGAGAATCTTAGGAACTTGTTTACCAAAATAAATAAAAATTTACGAAAGTCCTCGTGTTATAGATCGAGGGACTTAAGCGAATTTTTGTGTTAGAAATTTTTTATTTTACGTATAATTAAAGCATTACGTAAAAATTTAAAGAAAGTCCTCGTGTTATAGATCGAGGGACTTCAGCGCATTTTTGTGTTAACGATCAGTATTTGATTAGCAAAGTCCTTCGTATGAAATAAGTCAATCATGAACATTTTGATGCTTACTAAAGTTCGACGAAATAAAATTTATTGCACGTATTATTAATGCATTGCACACAATTATTATTATTAGCTATAGTGTATAAGGGTAAATCCACGAGAGATTTTTTTGAGTAAATTTACATTTCCTTAAATATCTCTAAAAATACTTAATATTTTTATCCCTTTTCAAGCTTAATTTGTTCAGCAAGTGAGCATCTACCATTATATTAACATTAGACGTATTCATATGTCCTAAATCATTAGTTATTTTAATTTTTAGAGTGTTTCATCGTTAATTTTCTGAAAAAGCGCGTTTATATTAGACCTGGAAAAGCATAAAAACAGTTTCTATCCAAATATACTTTACTTTTATAATGTTTTCATTATGAATTGATAGCTAATTAATGAGATATTTAACAAAAACCGCGTTTCATCGTTAATTTCTCAACTCATTATTGCAAAACACAAAATGGTTCAAAACAAAAATTTCCGTTACAATTTGACTACAAACAAAATAAATTTAATTAAATGACACTTTTAAAGCCTCCATTTATATCAAAGGCAGTTTATAAATGAAAAGTATGATTGCAGCTCCATTTATTCGTAGATTTACTCATGATAGTTGTCAAAAAATAAATGATAGTCTACAAATTGTAGAAATTTTGACCGTTATAAATAAATTTAAACAAAAACAAGTAGAAAAAAATTGTAACTCAATTTTTCCAGTTCTGTTCTTTCGTGGATTTACCCATAAAGCAATTTATGCAATGCATTTTCTTTTATGCAATGGTTTGTAATTTAACGGTTTTTTAAAATTCAAAATTTTAACGGTTTTTTAAAATTCAAAAATTTAACGGTTTTTTAAAATTCAAAAAATTCTCAACTCCAAATTTATTTTTTTGTTATTTAGAAAACCGCGCACACTGGTCTAAAATCGAAAAAAAAGTGCAATTGAACTTTTTAGGAAAAGGTTCACCAAAATTCTTCGAAGATGTCTTATTTGAAAGCTATTATAAGTAGGAACAAATTCCCAAAGTTTCAGACATTTTGGTTCATCTGGTGATGTATGGCAGTTCCTTAAAGTTGAAAGTATGGAAATATACGGAAATTTTTTCAACTCACTTGAACTAAATTTTCTCAAAAACTGCTCAATCAATTGAAAAAAGGTTTTCGGTTTCTTAAAGGACATGTAAATACCTTTAATTTAAGGTATTGATATAAGAAATTTGTTGAGCCTGTTTAGAGTTATGATGGAATATGTACGAAAATTTGGCGAAAAATCGTACTTTTAACCTTTGCCATTACCACAGAACAACAAAATCAAAAAGTTTGGGCACTCTTTTAGCATTTTCTAGTAGTTAAAAGTTTCAACTTTCCAAAATGAGGTCAACCTTGACAATCGGACTGCGGAATGGGAAGTTATTGTCAGTCAAAGTTTGGTGAAATTTCAAAAACTTCAAATATTTAATTCAAAAATTTTAATCAAATTTCTCACTTTTTTCGAAAAACATGTCCAAATTCAATATTTTAAGTCATTTTGGCAATAATAATTCAATTCTAATTAATTTTTGAAGAAATTTTTCAAAATAGACTTATTTTCGACACCCTATGCTGATTATCGAACAGTCCCTTTTTTGACTCACTTAAACTACTATAACTTTTTACAAAACAAATATTTTACAATTCTGTTTTCTTCAATTGATAGCTTATTGTAATACCTTTAAAATAATATATAATCCTTGATGGTTGAGTAAGATTTTGGTAATTTAATCGGCCTTGGTTTGTGACCTACCCCCTTTTGAAAAAATCCAAAAAAGACCATTTCAAGATATGGCATTTAGAAACAAAAATATTAATTATTTTTGTATTTATTATGCTCAATTATGATAAATATTAGTGTTAAAACTCAGATTTTGTGCTTTGGAAACTTTTGGCTGTTTCATAGTTTGTTACTAAACTATGACTAGGTGCTACTTCCAAGAGGGCTACCTGTGAGTAGACAAAAGTTTCCAAAGCACAAAATCTGAGTTTTAACACTAATATTTATCATAATTGAGCATAATAAATACAAAAATAATTAATATTTTTGTTTTTAAATGCCATATCTTGAAATGGTCTTTTTTGGATTTTTTCAAAAGGGGGTAGGTCACAAACCAAGGCCGATTAAATTACCAAAATCTTACTCAACCATCAAGGATTATATATTATTTTAAAGGTATTACAATAAGCTATCAATTGAAGAAAACAGAATTGTAAAATATTTGTTTTGTAAAAAGTTATAGTAGTTTAAGTGAGTCAAAAAAGGGACTGTTCGATAATCAGCATAGGGTGTCGAAAATAAGTCTATTTTGAAAAATTTCTTCAAAAATTAATTAGAATTGAATTATTATTGCCAAAATGACTTAAAATATTGAATTTGGACATGTTTTTCGAAAAAAGTGAGAAATTTGATTAAAATTTTTGAATTAAATATTTGAAGTTTTTGAAATTTCACCAAACTTTGACTGACAATAACTTCCCATTCCGCAGTCCGATTGTCAAGGTTGACCTCATTTTGGAAAGTTGAAACTTTTAACTACTAGAAAATGCTAAAAGAGTGCCCAAACTTTTTGATTTTGTTGTTCTGTGGTAATGGCAAAGGTTAAAAGTACGATTTTTCGCCAAATTTTCGTACATATTCCATCATAACTCTAAACAGGCTCAACAAATTTCTTATATCAATACCTTAAATTAAAGGTATTTACATGTCCTTTAAGAAACCGAAAACCTTTTTTCAATTGATTGAGCAGTTTTTGAGAAAATTTAGTTCAAGTGAGTTGAAAAAATTTCCGTATATTTCCATACTTTCAACTTTAAGGAACTGCCATACATCACCAGATGAACCAAAATGTCTGAAACTTTGGGAATTTGTTCCTACTTATAATAGCTTTCAAATAAGACATCTTCGAAGAATTTTGGTGAACCTTTTCCTAAAAAGTTCAATTGCACTTTTTTTTCGATTTTAGACCAGTGTGCGCGGTTTTCTAAATAACAAAAAAATAAATTTGGAGTTGAGAATTTTTTGAATTTTAAAAAACCGTTAAATTTTTGAATTTTAAAAAACCGTTAAAATTTTGAATTTTAAAAAACCGTTAAATTACAAACCATTGCATAAAAGAAAATGCATTGCATAAATTGCTTTATGGGTAAATCCACGAAAGAACAGAACTGGAAAAATTGAGTTACAATTTTTTTCTACTTGTTTTTGTTTAAATTTATTTATAACGGTCAAAATTTCTACAATTTGTAGACTATCATTTATTTTTTGACAACTATCATGAGTAAATCTACGAATAAATGGAGCTGCAATCATACTTTTCATTTATAAACTGCCTTTGATATAAATGGAGGCTTTAAAAGTGTCATTTAATTAAATTTATTTTGTTTGTAGTCAAATTGTAACGGAAATTTTTGTTTTGAACCATTTTGTGTTTTGCAATAATGAGTTGAGAAATTAACGATGAAACGCGGTTTTTGTTAAATATCTCATTAATTAGCTATCAATTCATAATGAAAACATTATAAAAGTAAAGTATATTTGGATAGAAACTGTTTTTATGCTTTTCCAGGTCTAATATAAACGCGCTTTTTCAGAAAATTAACGATGAAACACTCTAAAAATTAAAATAACTAATGATTTAGGACATATGAATACGTCTAATGTTAATATAATGGTAGATGCTCACTTGCTGAACAAATTAAGCTTGAAAAGGGATAAAAATATTAAGTATTTTTAGAGATATTTAAGGAAATGTAAATTTACTCAAAAAAATCTCTCGTGGATTTACCCTTATACACTATAGCTAATAATAATAATTGTGTGCAATGCATTAATAATACGTGCAATAAATTTTATTTCGTCGAACTTTAGTAAGCATCAAAATGTTCATGATTGACTTATTTCATACGAAGGACTTTGCTAATCAAATACTGATCGTTAACACAAAAATGCGCTGAAGTCCCTCGATCTATAACACGAGGACTTTCTTTAAATTTTTACGTAATGCTTTAATTATACGTAAAATAAAAAATTTCTAACACAAAAATTCGCTTAAGTCCCTCGATCTATAACACGAGGACTTTCGTAAATTTTTATTTATTTTGGTAAACAAGTTCCTAAGATTCTCAAACTTTTTCAAAGCAGGTATTTAAGGCCATTTAGGGCATAAAAATTTATTAAAAACTTTTTTCTTCAAATCTCTAGCGGAAAACAATAGAAGCATTTTCCGTTAAATGGGTGGGAAAAATACGTCAATCCACACCCACCTTTTAAAAGAGATTCTAAAGTTTTCTTTTTTAGTCTCATTACTAGATCTTTAAAAACTAACCATTAGGAACCAGTAAGAAATAATTTACATAAAACTTACCTGGTGAGAAAGGTGGAACTATATGTCCACTTGAAGGACCAGCAACTAGAATTATATAATATAATTAAATATAATGAATAAATAATGGAAAATAAAAACAGCGTTCTTGCTATTGTGATCATATTCACACCGACATCAAAAGTATAAAGGCATAAAAAGGACATAAAAATTTATTAAAAACTTTTTTTCTTCAAATCTCTAGCGGAAAACAATAGAAGCATTTTCCGTTAAATGGGTGGGAAAAATACGTCAATCCACACCCACCTTTTAAAAGAGATTCTAAAGTTTTCTCCTAAAGTTTCTTTGTTAGACTCATTAATAGATCTTTAATGATTATCCATTTTAATCGACTAGGAAATAATTTACATGGAACTTACCTGGGGATGCATACGGTGCTGGTTCCGGCTCTGGAAAAATATAATATAATTAAATATACTGAATAAATAATGCGAAATTAAAACAGCGTTCTTCACACTTACATCTCGAGAATTTTCCGAGATCGAGACACGAGACATAAAAGTTAGAAAAATATAAGGTTTTCATGGGTTTTCATATAATTTTTTGTTCGAAAATTAATAATTACTGCATTAATTTTATTAAATATAACTCGTGCATATCCTATTTTTACGTTATAAGCTTTTACTTTTTACTAAGCCAGTAGCTTATTAAAAAAATTGGTTCTAAAATAATTTTTGTTCCCGTTACTTAACCACTATCATAATTTCATTAATTAAACTAAGTAGAACAATTTTATTGCTGTTTAATGATGTGATTTGACAGCAAAAGTAGTTTAAAGATTAATATGGCAAAAAATTCAAGATTTTATTGAGAATTATATTAATTAAGCATTAACTCTGAACGTGCTCAGAACACAAATATTTTTTAGATGTCATGAAAAAATTATATACTCATTTGAACATGCTCAGTGAGTACAATCTGAGAACATGCTCTAAGTACAATCAGAAATTTCATTAAAAAAATTTCATGAAATCAATTGAACATGCTCAGTGAGTACAGTCTGAGAACATGCTCTAAGTACATTTTGTTTTTTTTTTGCTGAACGTGCTCACGTGAAAAAACTATGATATGCTCAGCTGAGCACATTCTTGAGCATGCTCTTGAGCACATACTGAGCATACTCAGATATGTTTAAGGAAAAAAAAGTTAATTAAGTTAACTAATGAATTGTCAGTTGTTTCTTAAACGTTAAAGAACCGTTGTTCCTTGAAATTAGCATGTTTAAAAATATAATAAATTAAAAAGGTCTTTTGCCATGTTTATATTATTATATATTTACAGATGGTGACTTCAAGGAAAAATGCGAATTCAAACAAAGATGGGGGTGACCGGAAAAAATTTCTAAGTATCAAATTTTAAATTAAATTAATTAACTTTGTATTATTTGAGCATGCTCAGTGAGCACACTCTTAGCATGCTCAGTGAGTGTGCTCTAGAGCAAGCTCAGAGTGTGTTCATTTATATGCGCATGCGTATTATAAGAGCATTTTATAGTGTGCTCACAATGTGCTCATTGCATGTGATTAGTGAGCATACTTACCTGGAAAAAGTAGTGGCATAAATTTTGTATGGAAGAGCATGCTCAGCAAAAATCTGATCGTGCTCTTAAAGTGCTTTTTGTACACTCGGGATAATCAAATGATCTTGCTTAGTAATTATGCTCTGTTGAGCATATTTTCTTTGCTGTTCTTTGAGTGTGCTCTTAATATAAGTAGATTCACATAAATATTTACTAAGTATGCTTAAATCGCGTCACATATCAAAACTATAGTTCTTACTTAAGCATACTTACATGATGCTCTGAGGATGCTTAATTAATGTGTTTGATGAGCACGTTCCTTTAAGCATACTTATATGAGTACTTTACAATAAACTTTCTTGAACGTGCTTTAAGGGTAAAGTACGGTGCTCACTGAGCACATTAAATGAGTACGTATTTTTTAAAAAAATTATTGTGCTCTCAACATGCGCAATGTTTGTTAGGGGAGTCGTCTGAATCAACATCTAAAAGAGAATTAATGAATTATTATTTTTATATCTATTGTAAATGAATTTTTTGAAAAGAATCTTTTAATATGCATCCAATTTTTGAGGCAAATAGTCACGATCTACATGACATCATTGGGCTATAGACTTTCAGTTCATATAAAATTGACTATGGCATTAAATTGGATCAGAAACCAGTAAAAAATAGGTTTAAATTCATTTTAGATAGAATTTACCTAAAACATTTAAACCACGATTAATACTTAATTAATTAATTTAATTAATTCTTCGTGGATGGAAACAAATCACAAGCATGTGACTTAGTTAAATAGCATTAGGTAGTAATTTATACAATCATGCAACAATAAATCGTTCAGAATTCACAATTATGCAATGTCGAACAATTCAGTGAGCACAGATTTTTTATGTCAGAGCTGTTAGGAGCTATAGTGATCTTCGTCAGCAAATTGAAAAATTTCACTCACACTGAGCCTTATTAAAAAGCGCCTAAAGGAACACTTTTTTGAAATTCATGATGGTATCTAGTTAATGAAATAATTATGTAATATCGACAAAGCTAAATATAGATACATGAACTTAAAAAAAGGGACTTTTACCCCCTTTTCCATATAAAGTAAATTTAAGAAAAAGAATGAGAGAAAAAATCAAGAAACTACTCAACAAAGTGGGTGTGAAGTACGGCCGAGACATATCGCGTCAAAAGTTGAAAGATATACTCAAATTATGTCATACTTATGTCAGTTACAAAAACACTTAGTTTAAATTTTGTCACCCTCAAGAACACCATGAACCTGTTGTTTGAGAACGAAAAGTTACTTTCTAAATGTAAGCAAAATGCACAAAACTCTTTTTTTACTTTTAATATTTATAAACAAGAAGTAAGCATAAAATTGTCACTTCATTGTTCCTATATTGACGTTTAAGCATAATCATTGAAAACATTTTTGATATACAAATTTCATGAATAAATAGCGCTATAGTTGGACATCCAACCTTAGTGCACTCCGAAGTTATCAACAGTAAACTTCGTCTTTTAATTATTACTTGACAAATAATTCTGAATCCATTAGAGATTCACAGCCTTTGGAAGACATTCAACTCCAACACATGTATATGTGATTTTGATCCAAATCTCGGCCGTACTTCACACTTAGTTTTTCCCTAATTTCTCTTAAACCTTTAAACATTATGAAAAAGCAACTATACCTGAATTATGTCGTTATTATGTCAAGTATTTTGAATCATTATAAGAATTTTTTTCACTTTCACAGTTGTCAGTATGAGCGAAAAACGGTATGTATTAAAAAAAATATATGTGCGTTAATTATGTCAACTTAAATAAAATATTTAAAAAAATTTTTTGACCAAAGTGCACCATGGAAAAAAGTTTGAATTTTGGATTTAACCAATTGATTTGAAACTGCCTGAATTTTTTTATAACTATGCTAAATGTTTCAAAAATCAATTTGTAAACTAGTAATGAAGCGATCACGCTTCATGGGCATATTCACACCGTTTCAAATTTTTTCATTCATAGCTTAGTATGATATTACTAACAAGACTTACGAAAAATCGTAAATTTTCAGCTTATTTAGTCAAAAATATTAAAGAATTAAAAAAAATGGCGTCGGTTCCATATTCAGACACAGCAAAGGAACCTACATACCAAATTTCAGCTCATTTGGTCAAAGCATCCCTTTTCTATGAAAAAAATAAAATGTGTTTTGCAATAATCGGCTATAATTTGGGCTCAAAAACACAGATTTTCATTCTGTGTGCCTTACTGGATGCATCTTATGACTTCAAAAACAATATAGTTCTTGCCATACTCGATATCTATCAGATTCAAAAAACCGGAAGTCTTAACATAGAGTTTGAATCGAGTTATCGCACCGATTAACTTGCTAAATAACTAACTTGCTAAAGGACAGAAAGTGTTTTTTTGCGATTTCTCGGCACTGGAAGCACCAATCGAGATGCAGTTTTCACTATTAAATTGGTAATTTTAGGCACAGACTTTCCATACTGAACACTATGGGTCGATTCCGTAAGCCTGAAGCAGCAAGTCTAAAAAAGTAGTTTCACTGAAATACCAAAAACAATAATACCAATTTTAGTTGTGTGTGAATATGATAACGACCAAAATATATTTGAAAAATAACGGTCATAATATATTTGAAAAATAACGGTCAAAAAATATTTGAAAAATAACGGTAAAAAAAATTTGAAAAATAACGGTAAAAAAAATTTGAAAAATAGCGGTAGACGAGCAAAGCCAACTAGTCATTAGTCATCCTATAATTAACATGATTAACTGTAATAAATTCAAAGATCATTTGGTGTGATTTTCATATTTCCAAGTGTCTTCTTTGAGTAAGTAGCATAACGGTCGTTTTGGATTTGAATTTCATATTTGCTGGATTTTCTCATACAAATTTCAAACAAGGAATTTAAATTAAAATTCACAAATTAATTAGTTTTCTCAAGTTTATTGAAGCTTAATTAAGTTTTAAAGTGTTGTACTAGTTCATAAAGAGACAACTGTATAAAATGGAAGTCGATAAACCGATGGATATTGATGAGATCAGCGAAAGTTCATCAAAAAAGCAAATTCTTGCGAAATTAATGCAGCCATCTATAGTTATATCATTACATCCACTAGTTTTAATGTATATCTCAAAGCATTGGACCCGCATTCGTGCTCAGGAAGTAGTTCTCAAGTCGTTTATGGAGCGTTAGTTGGATTCCTATGAATTGAAGTATGAGACAATTTTTGATTAAGTAATCAAATTTTTATTGTAAAAAATTCTATTTAACTAAGTTAGTAATGTCAAAATAGGCCAGGACAGGATAAAAAAAAAACTTAATCATATCAAAGGAGTCAACAGCAGATCATTAAAGAATATTTAAGTGAGTAAAATATTGAAAGTTTCTGAAAATTCATTTTATTAGCAAAAATTCTCCGCTTTTTAGAATATGACTTTTTATCAACGAGGAATCAATTCACCAGTTTATTTGTACCTGAACATCAACATAGACTTACAATTTTGATGTCAAAAGATTAAAGAGATTAAAGATTTCTTCGAAAAATATTCTTTAGCAATCTGAAGATGAGAATTTCGGATGGCTTCGTTAATTTATGTTTAGTGGATATTTGTTCCGTATATTAATGCTTAATCATGTATTGATTGGTCGTAAAATTTATAAAAATCTGATCATTTCATGATTTTTGGCATAAATTTTATCGAATCGTAGCAAACATTTCAAAAAAAAATTTCGTTTTAGATTTCATTAAACAATCAGTCTTCATTGGATTCGGACGCATTTTAAGAATTGAGAGGAGTTTAGAGATTATTGCCTGTGCAGTAAGTTATTTACTTATTAAGAAGTCTTACTATACACTAAATAAGTTCCAGGATAGCGCAATTAATGATTTTTTTCCATCTTTTCTTTTTAGCCAGATCCAGTTATCAAAACTTCCGATCATTCAAGAAAAATGATATCACTCAGTTATTTCGTGTTGGATATGATGCAGCATAAATCATCATTTGTACTATTTTTGACTGGTGACAATTGTGCAGATCTGTTTGACTGACATTCTTCAAAAATTCAGCCTACTAATCCTGAGAAAACGAAAGATAAGTAATCAGATAGTTTTCAACAATCGGTGAGTTTAAAGATTTCATTTTTATTACTTGAAATTGGTGATTTGCACAAAAAAGTCTTATGGATAACAATAGTCAATACCTCATTTGTTTGTACTTGAAATTGGTTCAGTCAATCCCGCTCAGAATTTAAGACTTATTTATAGTTAAGCTTACCTGATTCAATGAATTTTGGAACATCCTACTTTCTCATCATCCACAATTTCACTGAACATTCTTGTAATTTTTACTTAAAATTTAAAAATTAATCTTACTATAACTTTTAATAAAATTTTTTTATTACTTTAATCGAACTTTAATCGATGAATTTGTCAATGTTCATATCAAAAGAAATCCTTTTCTATGAAAAAATTAAAATGTGTTTTGCAATAATCGGCTATAATTTGACCAAAAACAGCAGTTTTTCGTTCCGTGTGCCTTACTGGAAGCATCTCATGACTCCAAAAACTATACAGCTCTTGCCATACAAAATATCTATCAGATGCAAAAAACCGGAAGCATTAATATTGAGTTTGTATCGAGTTATCGCGGAAATTAACTAACTTGCTAAAGGACAGAAAGCGTTTTTTTGCGATTTCTCGGCACTGGAAGCACCAATCGAAATACGGTTTTCACTATTAAATTGGTAATTTTAGGCACAGACTTTCCATACTGAACACTATGGGTCGATTCCGTAAGCCTGAAGCAGCAAGTCCAAAAAAGTAGTTTCACTGAAATACCAAAAACAATATATTCACACACAATTAAAATTGGTGTGAATATGATTTAAACCCAATTTTTTTTCACAATATTTAAATCATACTTACAAGCACACACCTCACTATGAACTGGTTTTTCTATTATTATAATATTTGGGATATTCCTCTCCACTCTTAATCTCAAATATTCTACATGTTGTCCACATCTTAGCTGCCAAGAAATGTATTTGTAATTACTACCACAAAAATTGTTGAGTTCTATCGGGAAGCCAAATTTTACTGTCAAAATGTTTATTAGCTCTTCAAAACAGTTTCGATGTCGGGCATGAAATTCCTCAATGAAGTCAAACATATTGGCCTATAAGGGTTAATAATTTATTAATTGCATTTAATTTACATGACAAGTTCTAATTAGTTAAAAGTGTTATTTCTTTTTCAAGAGAGGCACTGCGAGGATCTCATTATACTTTTGTATTTCTAGTTATTACGTTATGTCATAAGTTTTTTTTGGTGGTAAGCTTGTTCCTTCTATCTCTTCATATATAATGAATAAAAATAAATAAAAGTAGACAAATAGGGTAAAAAAATTATTTTTTGCGGTATTCGCTTAGGTTTCAAAAAAACACTTTAAGATGCTTAATACTTCCAAATTTTCAATACAACATCTTAAGAATGATGAAAAATGTCCATTTAATGAATATCAAGTGTCTGCCAGCTCACTTTAATTAAGATTTCACGATTTAAAATTTCCTCTGAAAAATTCATTTTTGCTTTGTTTTTTCATTACTTATTTTTCAATACTTATTCAATTTAAGTCGTCCAAGTTGATGCTTAGCATGAGAAAACAAACCGTATATTTTCATATTTTGAAAGATTTTTCAAGAAAATTTAATTAAACTAACTACAAATCGCTTTTTATTTTATGTGAATATTCATTTTATTTTTTGCGATACAAAATTCTATTTTTTGCGGTATTTTTTCTAAGGAATTCTTAAGTTGATTTACCCTAAAGGTTGATATTCCCCTGTGAAATTTAAAATGAAAAAATCCGTTAAAATTTGAGTAAAGTTTTTAGCGCATTTTTGAAACTTGTTTTAAAAAGGTAGCTTAATAATGCACTTTGTTCGGCTGTTCGGCTGCAAAGAAAAACTTTTTAACCAGACATCGTAGAGAGCTCTGGTTTTTTGCATTAGCTCCGTGACATCGAGTTATTGGCCCCCCGGACATTTAAAAATCTCAAAACCATCGTTAAATACTATAATTAATGATTTTTTGTTTTTATTATGGTGTAACCTGTCAAAATTTTATTTTACCTCTATAATTTCACCATTACCTCTATAATTTCAAATATATTTTGACCGTTAGAAAATTTGAATTTCAAAAAACCGTTAAATGACAAACCATTTTATTATATGAAAATTCACCGTGCAAATTGTTAATTATACTATAATTAATGATTTTCAAGTGCATTTACGCGGGAAATTTTCAAATATATTTTGATCGTTAGAAAATTTGAATGTCAAAAAACCGTTATCGAGCCGTCGAATTTATTTAAGTCACAAAATATTCATGATTAACTTATTTGATACGAAGTACTTTGCTAATCAAATACTGATCGCTAACACAAAAATGCGCTGAAGTCACTCGATCTATAACACGAGGACTTTCTTTAAATTTTTTAATTAATTTTATGGTTTCTATTCGTTTTAATTATTGCATTCAATTTTATATGACTTAATATTATTGTAAACATTGTATTTGTAACGTCTATATAAGAAATATATCGAAAAATTCTTAAATTTTGACTACCGCAAAAAACAAAAAATTTTACCGCAAAAAATAGAATTGGTAATTAAGTTACTTTTTCAGCAAAATCGCTTATAGATGATATCACAAGCTTAGTTAGATGAAAACTACTCTGATTCCTGGACAAAGTTAAAGCAAAAATCAATTTGGCGTAGCTTCTAGCCCCTCGAAATCCAAAATGGCGTCGGTTCCATATTAAAGCACAGCTAAGGAACCTACATACCAAATTTCAGCTCATTTGGTCAAAGTTAAAGCAAAAATCAATTTGGCCCCTCGAAATCCAAAATGGCGTCGGTTCCACATTCAGGCACAACTAAGGAACCTACATACCAAATTTCAGCTCATTTGGTCAAAGTTAAAGCAAAAATCAATTTGGCGTAGCTTCTAGCCCCTCAAAATCCAAAAAGGCGTCGGTTTCATATTAAGGCACAGCTAAGGAACCTACATACCAAATTTCAGCTTATTTGGTCAAAACATTCCTTTACTATGAAAAAAATAAAATGTGTTTTGCAATAATCGGCTATAATTTGACCAAAAACAGCAGTTTTTCGTTCCTTGTGCCTTACTGGATGCATCTCATGACTCCAAAAACAATACAGTTCTTGCCATACATGATATCTATCAGATACAAAAAACCAGAAGTCTTAATATTGAGTTTGAATCGAGTTATCGCACCGATTAACTAACTAACTTGCTAAAGGACAGAAAGTGTTTTTTTGAGATTTCTCGGCAATGGAAGCACCAATCGAGATGCGGTTTTCACTATTAAATTGGTAATTTTAGGCACAGACTTTCCATACTGAACACTATGGGTCGATTCCGTAAGCCTGAAGCAGCAAGTCCAAAAAAGTAGTTTCACTGAAATACCAAAAACAATATATTCACACACAATTAAAATTGGTGTGAATATGATTTAAACCCAATTTTTTTCACAATATTTAAATCATACTTACAAGCACACACCTCACTATGAACTGGTTTTTCGATTATAATGATGTTTGGGGATATTCTTTTCCACTTTTAATCTCAAATATTCTATATGTTGTGCACATCTGAGCTGCCAAGAAATGTATTTGTAATTTCTACCACAGTAATTGTAGAGTACTATCGGGAAGCCAAATTTTACTGTCAAAATGTTTATTAGCTCTTCAAAACAGTTTCGATGTCGGGCATGAAATTCCTCAATGAAGTCAAACATATTGGCCTATAAGGGTTAATAATTTATTAATTGCATTTAATTTACATGACAAGTTCTAATTAGTTAAAAGTGTTATCATATTCACACCAATTTTAATTGTGTGTGAATATATTGTTTTTGGTATTTCAGTGAAACTACTTTTTTGGACTTGCGAAAACTACTTTTTTTCATGGAAAGTATGGAAAGTCTGTGCCTAAAATTACCAATTTAACAGTGAAAACCGCATCTCGATTGGTGCTTCCATTGCCGAGAAATCTCAAAAATTTAAAGAAAGTCCTCGTGTTATATATCGAGGGACTTCAGCGCATTTTTGTGTTAGCGATCAGTATTTGATTAGCAAAGTACTGCGTATTAAATAAGTCAATCATGAATATTTTGTGACTTAAATAAATTCGACGGCTCGATAACGGTTTTTTGGCATTCAAATTTTCTAACGATCAAAATATATTTGAAAATTTCCCGCGTAAATGCACTTGAAAATCATTAATTATAGTATAATTAACAATTTGCACGGTGAATTTTCATATTTTAAAATGGTTTGTCAATTAACGGTTTTTTGAAATTCAAATTTTCTAACGGTCAAAATATATTTGAAATTATCCCACTTGAAGTTGGCTCTATTGTATTGAAAACAAAAAATCATTAATTATAGTATTTAGCGTTGGTTTTTAGATTTTTAACTATTCGTCGCCGAAATAACTCGATGTCACCGAGCTAACGCAAAAAACTAGAATCTCTACGATGTCTAGATCAAAAGTTTTTGCAAGCAGCCAGCCAGCCGAACAGCCGAACAAAGTGCATTATTAAGCTACCTTTTTAAAACAAGTTTCAAAAATGCGCTAAAAAACACTTTCTGTTATTTAGCAAGTTAGCAAGTTAATCGGTGCGATAACTCGATTCAAACTCAATATTAAGACTTCTGGTTTTTTGTATCTGATAGATATCATGTATGGCAAGAACTGTATTGTTTTTGGAGTCATGAGATGCATCCAGTAAGGCACAAAGAACGAAAAACTGCTGTTTTTGGTCAAATTATAGCCGATTATTGCAAAACACATTTTATTTTTTTCATAGTAAAGGAATGTTTTGACCAAATAAGCTGAAATTTGGTATGTAGGTTCCTTAGCTGTGCCTTAATATGGAACCGCCGCCATTTTGGATTTTGAGGGGCTAGAAGCTACGCCAAATTGATTTTTGCTTTAACTTTGACCAGATGAGCTGAAATTTGGTATGTAGGTTCCTTAGCTGTGCCTTAATATGGAACCGACGCCATTTTGGATTTTGAGGGGCTAGAAGCTACGCCAAATTGATTTTTGCTTTAACTTTGACCAGATGAGCTGAAATTTGGTATGTAGGTTCCTTAGCTGTGTCTGAATATGGAACCGACGCCATTTTGGATTTCGAGGGGTCAGAAGCTACGCAAAATTGATTTTTGCTTTAACTTTGACCAAATGAGCTGAAATTTGGTATGTAGGTTCCTTAGCTGTGCTTTAATATGGAACCGACGCCATTTTGGATTTCGAAAGGCAGGAAGCTACGCCAAACTAATTTTAATTCAACTTCATTGAAACTTTACGATTTTTCGTAAGTCTTGTTAGTGACATAATACTAAGCTATGAATGAAAAAACTTGAAACGGTGTGAATATGCCCATGAAGCGTGATCGCTTCATTACTAGTTTTTTTCCTGTGTTTTTTGTTAGTTAACTTAACTAACTTTTTTCCTTGCAAAATTTCATGAGCGTGATTCACGATTGCTGTTATTTTTTTGTTAATTATTTTATGGACAGTCCGACAAATTTTCACATGTAAAATAGCTTTTATTTTTTGTTCGCATTGTCAACTTTTTGTGAAGCTCTTTTAGCAAATTTGCTTAATGTCTGCATATCCAATGGTACCTACCAATTAAATAACAAATAAAATGCGCTTTACATGTTATGTGAATGGATGCCACTTTTACATGTTTGATCCTGCCCACTTTAATTTTGATCCTTTTAGAGTGAATACACTTCCAATTTATTCGTGATATTAATTTTTGTTGAAGTTATATATTTATCCTCAAATTTTAATTACTTTAATTACTTTAAAAGTGCACCGTCACCATATCAATTGTGAGTAAATTAAATTTTTTTGTCTTAATGTCCCGCCAAAATTTTGCAAAACTTAAAAAAAAAATTTGTCAGTGGATTTATATATATTCTTATTAATCACAATTCATTTCTTGCAGAATATGTCAAATGAAGTCAGAACAGTCGTTTTTACGAAAGAGGATATCGATTCTTGCTCATATATCAAGGATGGCCAAACAACTTTTAATAAGTATGGGCCAAAAAGAATACCAGTAGTTGAGACGTTGGAGGTTTACAGCATAATTCTGAGAAGAAAGTTACGAGAAATTAGTGGGAATCAACTCTTATTCACCATCGATCAAACCCACATAAACTGTGGAAGAAAAAGAATGGTATGTTATCCAGTTTGCGAGCATGATGTCAGTATGCCAGTTAGCTATGCAATAGCTGATCATAATCTAGGCGAACCGTTGGAGATGACATGGATATTAAAGTGTAAAACCTGTTCAGAAGTGATTGTAGATTTTGAAAATTTAAGTCCTGAAAAGCGCGGTTTTTTTATGGTTTTTAACAAAATTAAGAACAATCTTCTCGAAGGCATCGAGAGAATAAAGAATGAATGCTGGGAAAATGAGAATTCTCTGTTTACATTGATACACAAAAGAGAACATTTTCTTAAGGATCTGACCTCATCATTTCTCTCATCTTTTGAACCAGAATTATCAGCAACAGCATGTAAATATCTTTTTTTAATTATTTAATAACAGAATCATATTCACACCAATTTTAATTGTGTGTGAATATATTGTTTTTGGTATTTCAGTGAAACTACTTTTTTGGACTTGCTGCTTCAGGCTTACGGAATCGACCCATAGTGTTCAGTATGGAAAGTCTGTGCCTAAAATTACCAATTTAATAGTGAAAACCGTATTTCGATTGGTGCTTCCAGTGCCGAGAAATCGCAAAAAAACACTTTCTGTCCTTTAGCAAGTTAGTTAATTTCCGCGATAACTCGATACAAACTCAATATTAATGCTTCCGGTTTTTTGCATCTGATAGATATTTTGTATGGCAAGAGCTGTATAGTTTTTGGAGTCATGAGATGCTTCCAGTAAGGCACACGGAACGAAAAACTGCTGTTTTTGGTCAAATTATAGCCGATTATTGCAAAACACATTTTAATTTTTTCATAGAAAAGGATTTCTTTTGATATGAACATTGACAAATTCATCGATTAAAGTTCGATTAAAGTAATAAAAAAATTTTATTAAAAGTTATAGTAAGATTAATTTTTAAATTTTAAGTAAAAATTACAAGAATGTTCAGTGAAATTGTGGATGATGAGAAAGTAGGATGTTCCAAAATTCATTGAATCAGGTAAGCTTAACTATAAATAAGTCTTAAATTCTGAGCGGGATTGACTGAACCAATTTCAAGTACAAACAAATGAGGTATTGACTATTGTTATCCATAAGACTTTTTTGTGCAAATCACCAATTTCAAGTAATAAAAATGAAATCTTTAAACTCACCGATTGTTGAAAACTATCTGATTACTTATCTTTCGTTTTCTCAGGATTAGTAGGCTGAATTTTTGAAGAATGTCAGTCAAACAGATCTGCACAATTGTCACCAGTCAAAAATAGTACAAATGATGATTTATGCTGCATCATATCCAACACGAAATAACTGAGTGATATCATTTTTCTTGAATGATCGGAAGTTTTGATAACTGGATCTGGCTAAAAAGAAAAGATGGAAAAAAATCATTAATTGCGCTATCCTGGAACTTATTTAGTGTATAGTAAGACTTCTTAATAAGTAAATAACTTACTGCACAGGCAATAATCTCTAAACTCCTCTCAATTCTTAAAATGCGTCCGAATCCAATGAAGACTGATTGTTTAATGAAATCTAAAACGAAATTTTTTTTTGAAATGTTTGCTACGATTCGATAAAATTTATGCCAAAAATCATGAAATGATCAGATTTTTATAAATTTTACGACCAATCAATACATGATTAAGCATTAATATACGGAACAAATATCCACTAAACATAAATTAACGAAGCCATCCGAAATTCTCATCTTCAGATTGCTAAAGAATATTTTTCGAAGAAATCTTTAATCTCTTTAATCTTTTGACATCAAAATTGTAAGTCTATGTTGATGTTCAGGTACAAATAAACTGGTGAATTGATTCCTCGTTGATAAAAAGTCATATTCTAAAAAGCGGAGAATTTTTGCTAATAAAATGAATTTTCAGAAACTTTCAATATTTTACTCACTTAAATATTCTTTAATGATCTGCTGTTGACTCCTTTGATATGATTAAGTTTTTTTTTTATCCTGTCCTGGCCTATTTTGACATTACTAACTTAGTTAAATAGAATTTTTTACAATAAAAATTTGATTACTTAATCAAAAATTGTCTCATACTTCAATTCATAGGAATCCAACTAACGCTCCATAAACGACTTGAGAACTACTTCCTGAGCACGAATGCGGGTCCAATGCTTTGAGATATACATTAAAACTAGTGGATGTAATGATATAACTATAGATGGCTGCATTAATTTCGCAAGAATTTGCTTTTTTGATGAACTTTCGCTGATCTCATCAATATCCATCGGTTTATCGACTTCCATTTTATACAGTTGTCTCTTTATGAACTAGTACAACACTTTAAAACTTAATTAAGCTTCAATAAACTTGAGAAAACTAATTAATTTGTGAATTTTAATTTAAATTCCTTGTTTGAAATTTGTATGAGAAAATCCAGCAAATATGAAATTCAAATCCAAAACGACCGTTATGCTACTTACTCAAAGAAGACACTTGGAAATATGAAAATCACACCAAATGATCTTTGAATTTATTACAGTTAATCATGTTAATTATAGGATGACTAATGACTAGTTGGCTTTGCTCGTCTACCGCTATTTTTCAAATTTTTTTTACCGTTATTTTTCAAATTTTTTTTACCGTTATTTTTCAAATATTTTTTGACCATTATTTTTCAAATATATTATGACCGTTATTTTTCAAATATATTTTGGTCGTTATCATATTCACACACAACTAAAATTGGTATTATTGTTTTTGGTATTTCAGTGAAACTACTTTTTTAGACTTGCTGCTTCAGGCTTACGGAATCGACCCATAGTGTTCAGTATGGAAAGTCTGTGCCTAAAATTACCAATTTAATAGTGAAAACTGCATCTCGATTGGTGCTTCCAGTGCCGAGAAATCGCAAAAAAACACTTTCTGTCCTTTAGCAAGTTAGTTATTTAGCAAGTTAATCGGTGCGATAACTCGATTCAAACTCTATGTTAAGACTTCCGGTTTTTTGAATCTGATAGATATCGAGTATGGCAAGAACTATATTGTTTTTGAAGTCATAAGATGCATCCAGTAAGGCACACAGAATGAAAATCTGTGTTTTTGAGCCCAAATTATAGCCGATTATTGCAAAACACATTTTATTTTTTTCATAGAAAAGGGATGCTTTGACCAAATGAGCTGAAATTTGGTATGTAGGTTCCTTTGCTGTGTCTGAATATGGAACCGACGCCATTTTTTTTAATTCTTTAATATTTTTGACTAAATAAGCTGAAAATTTACGATTTTTCGTAAGTCTTGTTAGTAATATCATACTAAGCTATGAATGAAAAAATTTGAAACGGTGTGAATATGCCCATGAAGCGTGATCGCTTCATTACTAGTTTACAAATTGATTTTTGAAACATTTAGCATAGTTATAAAAAAATTCAGGCAGTTTCAAATCAATTGGTTAAATCCAAAATTCAAACTTTTTTCCATGGTGCACTTTGGTCAAAAAATTTTTTTAAATATTTTATTTAAGTTGACATAATTAACGCACATATATTTTTTTTAATACATACCGTTTTTCGCTCATACTGACAACTGTGAAAGTGAAAAAATTTCTTATAATGATTCAAAATACTTGACATAATAACGACATAATTCAGGTATAGTTGCTTTTTCATAATGTTTAAAGGTTTAAGAGAAATTAGGGAAAAACTAAGTGTGAAGTACGGCCGAGATTTGGATCAAAATCACATATACATGTGTTGGAGTTGAATGTCTTCCAAAGGCTGTGAATCTCTAATGGATTCAGAATTATTTGTCAAGTAATAATTAAAAGACGAAGTTTACTGTTGATAACTTCGGAGTGCACTAAGGTTGGATGTCCAACTATAGCGCTATTTATTCATGAAATTTGTATATCAAAAATGTTTTCAATGATTATGCTTAAACGTCAATATAGGAACAATGAAGTGACAATTTTATGCTTACTTCTTGTTTATAAATATTAAAAGTAAAAAAAGAGTTTTGTGCATTTTGCTTACATTTAGAAAGTAACTTTTCGTTCTCAAACAACAGGTTCATGGTGTTCTTGAGGGTGACAAAATTTAAACTAAGTGTTTTTGTAACTGACATAAGTATGACATAATTTGAGTATATCTTTCAACTTTTGACGCGATATGTCTCGGCCGTACTTCACACCCACTTTGTTGAGTAGTTTCTTGATTTTTTCTCTCATTCTTTTTCTTAAATTTACTTTATATGGAAAAGGGGGTAAAAGTCCCTTTTTTTAAGTTCATGTATCTATATTTAGCTTTGTCGATATTACATAATTATTTCATTAACTAGATACCATCATGAATTTCAAAAAAGTGTTCCTTTAGGCGCTTTTTAATAAGGCTCAGTGAGTGAAATTTTTCAATTTGCTGACGAAGATCACTATAGCTCCTAACAGCTCTGACATAAAAAATCTGTGCTCACTGAATTGTTCGACATTGCATAATTGTGAATTCTGAACGATTTATTGTTGCATGATTGTATAAATTACTACCTAATGCTATTTAACTAAGTCACATGCTTGTGATTTGTTTCCATCCACGAAGAATTAATTAAATTAATTAATTAAGTATTAATCGTGGTTTAAATGTTTTAGGTAAATTCTATCTAAAATGATTTTAAACCTATTTTTTACTGGTTTCTGATCCAATTTAATGGCATAGTCAATTTTATATGAACTGAAAGTCTATAGCCCAATGATGTCATGTAGATCGTGACTATTTGCCTCAAAAATTGGATGCATATTAAAAGATTTTTTTCAAAAAATTCATTTACAATAGATATAAAAATAATAATTCATTAATTCTCTTTTAGATGTTGATTCAGACGACTCCCCTAACAAACATTGCGCATGTTGAGAGCACAATAATTTTTTTAAAAAATACGTACTCATTTAATGTGCTCAGTGAGCACCGTACTTTACCCTTAAAGCACGTTCAAGAAAGTTTATTGTAAAGTACTCATATAAGTATGCTTAAAGGAACGTGCTCATCAAACACATTAATTAAGCATCCTCAGAGCATCATTTAAGTATGCTTAAGCAAGAACTATAGTTTTGATATGTGACGCGATTTAAGCATACTTAGTAAATATTTATGTGAATCTACTTATAAGAGCACACTCAAAGAACAGCAAAGAAAATATGCTCAACAGAGCATAATTACTAAGCAAGATCATTTGATTATCCCGAGTGTACAAAAAGCACTTTAAGAGCACGATCAGATTTTTGCTGAGCATGCTCTTCCATACAAAATTTATGCCACTACTTTATCCAGGTAAGTATGCTCACTAATCACATGCAATGAGCACATTGTGAGCACACTATAAAATGCTCTTATAATACGCATGCGCATATAAATGAACACACTCTGAGCTTGCTCTAGAGCACACTCACTGAGCATGCTAAGAGTGTGCTCACTGAGCATGCTCAAATAATACAAAGTTAATTAATTTAATTTAAAATTTGATATTTAGAAATTTTTTCCGGTCACCCCCATCTTTGTTTGAATTCGCATTTTTCCTTGAAGTCACCATCTGTAAATATATAATAATATAAACATGGCAAAAGACATATTTAATTTATTATATTTTTAAACATGCTAATTTCAAGGAACAACGGTTCTTTAACGTTTAAGAAACAACTGACAATTCATTAGTTAACTTAATTAACTTTTTTTTCCTTAAACATATCTGAGTATGCTCAGTATGTGCTCAAGAGCATGCTCAAGAATGTGCTCAGCTGAGCATATCATAGTTTTTTCACGTGAGCACGTTCAGCAAAAAAAACAAAATGTACTTAGAGCATGTTCTCAGACTGTACTCACTGAGTATGTTCAATCGAGTTCATGAAATTTTTTTTAATGAAATTTTTGATTGTACTTAGAACATGTTCTCAGATTGTACTCACTGAGCATGTTCAAATGAGTATATAATTTTTTCATGACATCTAAAAAATATTTGTGTTCTGTGCACGTTCAGAGTTAATGCTTAATTAATATAATTCTCAATAAAATCTTGAATTTTTTGCCATATTAATCCTTAAACTACTTTTGCTGTCAAATCACATCATTAAACAGCAATAAAATTGTTCTACTTAGTTTAATTAATGAAATTATGATAGTGGCTAAGTAACGGGAACAAAAATTATTTTAGAACCAATTTTTTTAATAAGTTACTGGCTTAGTAAAAAGTAAAAGCTTAAAACGTAAAAATAGGATATGCACGAGTTATATTTAATAAAACTAATGCAGTAATTATTAATTTTTGAACAAAAAATTATATGAAAACCAATCAAAGGCACCTTTGTATCAACCCTGGTGGCTGGTCCTTCTCGTGGACATATAGTTGTACCATTCTCACTAGGTAAGTTCTATGTAAATTATTTCTTACTGGTTCCTAATGGTTAGTTTTTAAAAATCTAGTAATGAGACTAAAAAAGAAAACTTTAGAATCTCTTTTAAAAGGTGGGTGTGGATTGACGTATTTTTCCCACCCATTTAACGGAAAATGCTTCTATTGTTTTCCGCTAGAGATTTGAAGAAAAAAGTTTTTAATAAATTTTTATGCCCTAAATGGCCTTAAATACCTGCTTTGAAAAAGTTTGAGAATCTTAGGAACTTGTTTACCAAAATAAATAAAAATTTACGAAAGTCCTCGTGTTATAGATCGAGGGACTTAAGCGCATTTTTGTGTTAGCGATCAGTATTTAATTAGCAAAGTACAAAAAATAACGACCAGAAAATATTTGAAAATATAACGATCAAAAAATATATTTGAAAAATAACGATCAAAATATATTTGAAAAATTTAAAGAAAGTCCTCGTGTTATAGATCGAGGAACTTCAGCGCATTTTTGTGTTAGCGATCAGTATTTGATTAGCAAAGTACTTCGTATCAAATAAGTCAATCATGAATATTTTGTGACTTAAATAAATTCGACGGCTCGATAACGGTTTTTTGACATTCAAATTTTCTAACGATCAAAATATATTTGAAAATTTCCCGCGTAAATGCACTTGAAAATCATTAATAATAGTGTAATTAACAATTTTGCGGTGAATTTTCATATATTAATATGGTTTGTTCTTTAACGGTTTTTTGGAATTCAAATTTTCTAACGATCAAAATATATTTGAAAATTTCCCGCGTAAATGCACTTGAAAATCATTAATTATAGTATAATTAACAATTTGCACGGTGAATTTTCATATAATAAAATGGTTTGTCATTTAACGGTTTTTTGAAATTCAAATTTTCTAACGGTCGAAATATATTTGAAAATTTCCCAAAAAAAATCATTAATTATAGTATAATTAACAATTTGCACGGTGAATTTTCATATAATAAAATGGTTTGTCATTTAACGGTTTTTTGAAATTCAAATTTTCTAACGGTCAAAATATATTTGAAATTATAGAGGTAATGGTGAAATTATAGAGGTAAAATAAAATTTTGACAGGTTACACCATAATAAAAACAAAAAATCATTAATTATAGTATTTAACGATGTTTTTGAGATTTTTAAATGTCCGGGGGGCCAATAACTCGATGGCACGGAACTAATGCAAAAAACTAGAGCTCTCTACGATGTCTAGATAAAAAGTTTTTCTTTGCAGCCGAACAGCCGACCAGACAAAGTGTATTATTAAGCTACCTTTTTAAAACAAGTTTCAAAAATGCGCTAAAAATAACAATTAAAAATATATTTGAAAAACTAACGGTCAAAAATAATTAATTACCCTGTTTTTACGTTATAAGCTACTACTCGTTATTAAGCCAGTAGCTTCTATGGGATTTGCCCAACAGTCAAAAAATATTTGAAAAATAATAGCTAAAATAGTACTAAAAATATTTTTTTGTTTTTCAGCACCGCCGATCGCCGAGCGTAAGTTTTTGTAAATTAATTAACGTTTTAAAAAAAATAACGCCAAAACAATATTTGAAAAATAACGTCCAGAAAATATTTGAAAAAATAACTGTCAAAAAATATTTAAAAAATAACGGTCAAATTTAAATTTAAATTAAATATAAAAAATACTCGAAATTTTGGTTTAAAAAAAAATTTAATTCATTTTTTTAAGCAATGTCGTCTGAAGAAGAAGCTGCAGATCCACATCCACAACCACCCGCTCCACAGCGTCCGCTGGTGTTGAATGCGGAAGAACGAGCTCGAAGTAAGTTACATTAAATTAAATTTACAAGAGTTTTACATTTAAAAAAACTTTTTTTCAGGCTTAAGACGATTTAACTTGGAATTAAATCACCAGGAAGAGATTCAACTTCGTAAGTTCAACTAGGTAAGCATAATTAAGGGAGTTAATTCATAATAATTTTTATATTTTAGGAATCGCTGAAAGGAATAGGAGAATCCTCGAACTCCAGCAGCAAAATGAAGCTGATGGAGCAGTATTGGAAGAAATGATGGAGTCGTGGAACGAGTATGAGCGAGGAATGAGACATTAAAAAGTTCAGGTAACTCTAAAATTCATTTTTGATTGCATGTCAAAAACATCAGATTTAACTGATAAAAACAATCGTTGCAGGCTACAAAAAGATGATTATTATGATCAGGAAGGAGAGGATTTGGACATGAAGAATGAAACGGAATCAAAAAAGGTCAAATCACGTCAACAATATACAAAGAAAATTATTAATGATTATTGTGGAGGTTGGGAGGGATAGCAGGAATAACTAGCATTAATTAATATTCTTAAGTAGTTCTTGATGGCTCACGCGTTCATCCAGAAACATATGAGTGGGCAAAAAAAATGGCTGTTGATGCTCTCGAATATGAAGACGATGGCGCTAATCCAGCAAGTGCATTAGAAGAAATTCAGCTCGATGGACCAGATCCTGAAAGTGGTCAATGGCAATGTCTATTCTGTGTACGTAAAGACTTTGCTCAGTTATCTGATGTTTGGGAACATTTTGATAATAATAATTGTCCTGGAACTTCCGTTGGTGTTAAGCTTCGATTAGACAATGGCTTATTAGGATTTATTCATGTCAAAAATTTATCAGATAAGCATGTAAAGAATCCAGAGGAACGCGTTCAGCCAGGAATGCCAATTCATGTTAGAATAATGAAAATAGATACAGAAAAATTCACTGTTGATTGCACGTCAAAAACATCAGATTTAACTGACAAGAACAATCGTTGGAGGCCACCAAAAGATGATTATTATGATCAGGAAGGAGAGGATTCGGACATGAAGATAGAAACGGAATCAAAAAAGGTCAAATCACGTCAACAATATACAAAGAGAGTTATTGTCCATCCGTCATTCCAAAATATTTCTTATGCTGATGCTGTTAAATTGCTAAAAGACATGGATCAAGGTGATGTCATTGTGAGACCATCAAGTAAAGGAACTGATCATCTTACGGCAACATGGAAAGTCGCTGAAGATGTCTTTCAACATATTGATATTCGAGAAATGGGAAAGGAAAATACTTTTTCATTAGGAACATCACTATTTATTGGAACAGAAGAGTTTGAGGATCTCGATGAAATTATTGCACGTTACATCAATCCAATGGCAGGATATGCACGAGATTTGATTGTATTCAAATACTATCGACGAGATTTGTGTGGATCGAGGGACAAGGCTGAAGAAATGCTGAAAGATGAGAAGAAAAGAAATCCAGGCAAGATTCATTACTTCATTTCAGCGTCGAAAAATTATCCAGGCAAATTCATGATTTCGTATCAGCCACGTGAAAGTTGTAAGCACGAATACATTTCAGTAACACACGATGGCTTCAAATTCCGACAGCAAATGTTTGACAATATAAATTCTCTCATGAAATGGTTCAAAGATCATTACAAAGATCCCTTGCCAATTCAAACGCCATCCACTCCAAGAGGAGGTTCCTCTACTCGCTCATATTCAACGCCTGGTCTAAGCGTCCACAGTAAGCTAACAATAATATTTTTTAAAAAAACATTAATGTATTGCATATGTTACCATTCTCAGCTATCGAAAGAGGACTTGCTGGATTCAATTTATCTTTATACGGAATTTTTCAATCAGGTTGCTCTTATTTTATTAAAAAATATTTAAAATAACATTCCTAATGTATTTTTGTTCTGATTATTCCAGGAATCCAGTGTAAATTCTAATTCAAGCAAACCTCTAATTGTGAACGTAGCAGCAACAAGCAGTGAGAATGTGGAAGTAAATAATGAAGCAGAAAAAATTGGTGATGGAAATGAAAAGCTAAATTAATTTAATATTTTTTAAAAGGCTATTTAAAGTATAGTTAAGCTTAATTGTAGCAGGATATTGGTTATGAAAGGCCACAGGAGATTCGAGGATCAATGGATAGTGATGTGTTTATGCGAAAAGTTGAACGAGAAATTCGTGCAAGAGAAAATGAGGAAGCTGTTGAAAAGTTTTTCAATGTAACCACAGTCAGTAATCACCCAAGGACAAGACGATGGAACATGTAATGCGAGAGATAATTGAGAATATGAAAATCAGAAATGTTTCGTGGCAAAAAGTCAATAATGGAAATACATATAAAATTTCATTTAGTCTGGAAAAAGGATATCGATTAGATGACACTATTCATCTGTTGAGCAAATACGGAATTGGACATAAAAATGGATCATCATGTGTTATTATTCCGTGTTCAGTTTACAAGGACAAAAGTCATCTGAAGAAGTTTCGCCAGAAGGTCCCGAAACATCATGGAATCAGCATATTGGAAATGTTAGAGCTCGCTTAAATGTCGAAAAGCTCGTTCATGCTGTAAAATCTGATGCTACGTTGTCCTTTGACTTTATCATTCTGCTTATCGTTGCTGGTATTATTGCTAGTTTTGGATTAGTTGAAAATAGCACGTTGATTCTAACTGCTAGTATGCTTATTTCACCGCTAATGATGCCTATTTTGGCTGCAACATTTGGAACAATTATCAAAGATCACAAGCTTCAATTTTGGGCCTTTGGAATGAGATTATCGGAATAATCTTGTGCATAGTTGTTGGATATTTCTTCGGAATCATTGTCTGCATTTTTGAAATTAAAATTGAACTTACTGCTGAAATGCTTTCGCGAGGAACATGGCGCTCAGTTTTTATTGGAATCTTAATTGCACTTCCTTCTGGAGCTGCTCAATCGATTGCGCTGTTAATAGAGAATTTTGGCTCTCTTGTTGGAGTGGCTATTTCGGCTTCTTTATTGCCGCCAGCTGTCAATACTGTAAGTTAATTTGCAAAACATAAAACAATATACTAATAATTAATTTTTAATGATTTTTTTAGGGTTTATTATGGTCGTTTTCAAGTGTCAATCAAATTTTTCAATTTCTCAATACTGAAGCTTCTGGAATATTTAACATAAAAAATTTAGAATATAGTCAAAATCCTGCAGTTGAACTATTGGTTTTGGGAGCTTTAAGCTTATTTCTAACAATTTCGAACGTAATTTGTGTTTACTTAATGGGATATATTTTTCTACGCATTAAAATTGAAGTTGCTCCCTTATCAACGGAAGAAGAGAGACAATTTTGGAAACATGACGTTCCTATTGCTCGTGATTACAATAAAACATTAAATGCTGATGATGCAAGGAGGATTAAAGAACAGTTGGATGAATACCTTAACACTGACAGTTTCCGAGGTGTTGGAGCAGAATTATTAAAACAAGACTTTTATCCACATACTCATACATGGTCACCGCTAATGCATAAATTAAGTAATAAGAAAGATCAGCCAAGACCAAGTGTCATAGAATTCAACTCTTATTATAAAAGCATGCGCCAAGTTCTGCTGATCAAAATATGACCCAACAAAATAAAAGTCTATTGAAACAATCGGAGCCCATTGCAACACCAAAAGCCTCAACATCAGCACATAACAAGCCTGAATCTTTATCTGATCCTCTTCAATGTCAAACAACTTTCGATGATATCGAAAGCTACTCTGATCATGAGGAAAAAGTTTATGGAAAATTTACAGTTACACCAACAAATATTGTTGATTTAATTTAGATGAGTGAGCTTAAAACTTGCAAGGATTTAAATATGATATATTATGATTAACTGTAAATAAAGAAGAATATCACGGTAAATTAATATTGCCATTGGCAGTGACAGAAAATAAATACACT
Source organism: Chironomus tentans (assembly GCA_963573255.1). Lineage (NCBI taxonomy): Eukaryota > Metazoa > Arthropoda > Insecta > Diptera > Chironomidae > Chironomus > Chironomus tentans. The sequence continues at coordinate 55,741,056 of OY754302.1, read as the reverse complement.
TATTTTTTTTTAAAAAATATATATATTATGCTTTAGTAATCTTTTATTCGCAATACATTGAATTGAGAGGAAAAATCTTATTATTATTACTCATCTCGGCTTCTATCAACTTCTCATCTTGCTTCATTCAAACTTATTTCATTTAGAAAGGCAATGAAACTTTAAACTACCCCCTTCTTCTTTGTTTCCGTCTTTCACTTTGTTTACTTGTACGATATGATGATGATGATTTTGTGAAAGACAATAAACGCAACGATGGAGAAAAGAACCGTTTCATCAGTTTTCCTGAAATTACATAGAGCAAAACGAAAAAGAAATTAATTAAAGTTCTTAAGCAGTCTTAACGAGTTTCAATCTTTATGAGAAACAAAAGCTTATTGCAGCTGAAGAAAATCATATTTTACACAAGATGAATGTCTAATAAATTGAGATGTTTATTACCATCTTTATTGTCCTTTCGCTATGATGACGCTCGAATCTCTCATAAAACTCTATCTTCTCTTTCGTCAGTGAAGGTCGAAGGAACATAAGAACACTCTCAAAATCTTCTAGCGTGATTTCCTCACAATTCATATCCCTAGTTGCAGCACATAATGCGGCCTCATTGCAAAGATTAATCAAGCACCAGAGAAATTTTCAGTTCTACGTGCTATGTCTTTAACATCTACATTTTGTGCTATAGGCATCTGTGCTAATAGAAAGTTGAGTATTTGCCATTGATAATCATAATCCGGAGCTGGAATGTGAATTAATTTATCAAAGCGACCAGGTCTCATCAATGCATTCGGGACGATTTGTAGCTCCAACAATAAGAACTGGTTTGCTTGCTTTACTATTTCCCCCAAAGCCATCAATTTCAGTCAGTAATGTTGATAAAATTCTCATATGTCCATCATTTGTTACATTTGAATGAGTTCGATTGCCCACAATCATAAAATAAATAAAATTGTTGTAGCACTAAGACGTGCTTGATTAGAAATTTTCAGCTGAACTCTCAAACAACAGAATCATTTGGCTTTCGCTATAGACCGTCCATTCTTCCCATGTCCTGAATATTTTCATTATTCTAACTTTGTAGCCTTCCGCTTTGAGTCGACTTTCTAATAGTTTGTAGCTTTCATGAAGACCTCTAAACATGTCGACTAAATTTCTCTCCATCCTGAAATTTAAAGCATTTAATAAATTTACCCAAACTTGACAATTTTAACGAAAAAGAACTTACGATTTTCGGAAGAAGCTGGCATTTTGAACTTTGACCGTACAATTATGCAGAATATCAGATACCAAGTATATTCTTGCAATTTTCTTATGAATGGCAGTTTCAGGATTTGTCAGTGACTCACAAATGTTCAATAGGATTCCATGTGCAGCGATAAATCGTTAGAGTGCTAGGGAAGCATAGAAGTGGTAAGAGCATGTGACCGGAAATCGTTATAAATTATTTAATAATTTTGACTTTATAGCAATTGCTAGCTTCACTTTTTAACTTGACGAAAAAAACAGATTTTCAAGTTCTTAAATAAAAAACGTTTTTTTTATTTCCATTTTTACCTTACAAAATTAATACAAATTCAATAAAAAATCCAACTAAGCATTATATAATGACTATTTTTGATCTATAAACTTAAAGCACTAGCAACAGATTTAGTGATGATCGGAGCGATTCCAAATTCTTCCAAATATTCAATATTTTTGCTTAGTTCACGTTTATTACAGTCTGATAACATGCTGATGACATTTTCTCGATCAGCATCTTTTGCAAAAGCAATGCAAATAGCAGCCATATGTGGACGTTCTAATCTCATAAATTTATCGGCAAGGCTCGTCATGTTCAGGAAAGTTGATATTGGACATTTTTGTAGCAAAATTAAAGATTTCGACAGCTTTTGATCTTCCTCAAAGTTCTGAACTTTTGTACCGAGAGTTAAGGGATGTTGAATGACACATTCCCATGCAAGCTTCAAATTGCTCAAATGCAGGAACTTGGCATTTGCTGAGAGAATATCCACCAAAATTGTTAGATGCTTGACCATTTTGTAATTCACCATTTGCTTGAGAATTCCGTTCCAAATTTGAGGAATATGAATGTCGAATCCTAAGCAGATCAGAACCATGAGTTCAAGACCATTTGGATTATTATTATGGCCAGTCCAAATTTTCTTCAACAAATCAATCTTATCCAAGCTCTCGAACTTCTCAGGTTTAATGTTACCGAATCCAAGGAATTTAAGAAGGTGACAGACGCGAATTAAGAGATATTTCTTAGTATTTACTAATTCCATATAAGTTGAGCAATTTTCGTCGATCAGCTTTGCGAAGCATTCGTACAATTGAAGTTGATTTTCAGCATGAGTTTTATTGGTGTTCATTTCACTTGCCAAAAAGTCCAAAGCTGATGAATTATTCCAGCTGCCAAGAATATAATAAGCACGAATGACATTTTCATCACTAACAATATTGTCTTCATGACTAGGAGATCCCATGAAATCCTCATAAACGGTATCATTTCCATTACAACCTTCAGACTGTGCGACTTCACTAAAAGCTAGCCAACTTGCAATTAATTCCACTTGAATAGCCATCAAATCGATATTGTAAAGATTTGCCAGGTCCTGACATAGCTTGTTAATTTCCTTCTTTTGAGATTGCAAGATTGAATCGTGTTGATATAAAGTATGAATTAACATTCGAGGATTTTCGATTAATTGTAGCATTTTATCTTCACCAAGTCCAAAAACGTATAATAAATGCTGTGTTTTCAATAATGGATATTTTCGCTTAGATTTTTCGACTAGATCACGGTATTTTGTATCGCTTAGTAACGCATCTTCATACATTGTAGCAAATTTCCAGCATTCATGAGCGGCTTCCATTTGATCGGACCCATTTGGCGTATTTGTCACAATAAAGTACATAATTGCTAGTGCCTTGCCTTTATTCTCCAAATATGAAACCATTCTTTTGACTGTCTGCAAAAATGCATTGTTTCTAGGCTTCAAACTCCATTGAGCTCCAACTGTTGCTTCTGCCTGATTTCTCATATCTTGAACTGAATTTTTGGCAGCACTTAATGCACATTTTTCAATTCTATCATTGGGATCAATATTTTCATCTGCTTGAAATTGAGCTGTGTGCAGTTGAATTAATGGGAAATAAATTTCGAAATTTTCCACATTTAAATCTTTTGAGATAATATTTTCAGGTATTCCTTCAATTAACATCTTAAATGGAAGTCGCCAGGTTGAAATTGCTGGCAAAATAGAGCTTTCAGAAACATAGTTTTTCATCCAATATTCATGTTCATCGCCATCAATTGATCGACGCTTGAAGGTTAATTTATGTTTAAGCAGAATCAGGATATTTCGGTATAATTTGTAATGCATTGATGAGTCCTTAACATTATCAATCATGTCGAGAATGGCCAACGAAAGTTCATAGAAATAATCATTAACTTCCTTAAAGCATTGCTCAAGTTCTGTCCCAAATGTACTCAATTCAGTTATTTCTTGAACGTACGGGATGCATTGCTTCTTAATTGACTCGATACTTGTTTTAATAACAACTTCATCCTTCCCGAAAACATCCTTTTTGATTTCAAACTCCAAAGTTTGTTGCTTTAAAACAATCCTGACTTGCTTCATTAGAGCTTTTTGATAATTCCATCCAAAATCCGTAGATAGCTTCTTAAGCAAATCAATTGATAACTGCCGATTTTCTAAATCCTTCAAAAAATCACTAATCCCCACATGATCAAGATTAACGCCTGCTCTTAATGTTGGATATGATTTGCAAATTTCAGAGTAGTAATACAGCTTTAATCGGCTCTCACGATCGACAATAAACTCATCATTCTTCTTGTATTTGTTGTACATTTCCGAGAATGTTGAGAATGCAATCCGTTGAGAATTATTCTTCAATGATGCTTTCAAAAAGTCGAGACAATCCTTCTTGTTGTCTTCCGATCGAAAGATAATAAATGCATTAAAATATTCGGGATCCTTTTGACTCAATATGAATTTAATCATCTTTTTGTTGACCTGTGTAATTAAATAAACAGTTTTTAATATAATAAACAGATTTATTTAAAAGTTAATTTTGATTTAAATATTTACCGTTGAAGCAAAAGGCTTTGGGATGATTATAACTTTCAATTTCTGCTGATGAGATATAATCCTTTGCATGATTACGAATGCTTCCATGCATAACTTCAGTTTCAGTAAGTTTTCCAAAGCACTGAAAAACTCATCCTTAATTCTGTTGAAAATAAAAAAAAAATTGTCATTAAATCATCACTTAATGTAAAATGGCTTAAAACATACCTTTGACTATCACTATTTTGATCGATATTATACATTCGGAATTGCGTATAAGGCATCGAGCATGAATTCATGGTAAGAGTAATGATCTTAATTGCAGAACAAACGCATTCCATGACTGAAGATAAATTATCGTCAATTGTTTTAGGCTGTTAAGAAATAAAAAAAAATTTTTTTTAGACTTGTTATCTGGGAAATAAAGCACAAAAATTATTTTACCTGCTCAACGACTTGTTCAACAACAGTATCAAATATCGAGAGAGATTCACGCTTGGTTAATATCGGATGTATATGTCCGTTCATCTTCTTTGATTGGAAAATTGTGCTGTCAATAATCCTTTCATTTCTCGTAGTCTCAATGATATTTCGTGGATAAAAGTTGCGAATAAGACTAACCCATCGCAATAATTCCAATATTCCGGCATGACAGATCAAATCATATTCAAGAAGGCATTTAATCATGAAGTCATAAGCAAGTGGAAATACTAAAGGATCATAAACTTGCTTAAAATCAATATTTTTCAGGGATATTATTTGCTGTGAAATCATCAACGATGCAAATTCAAAAGCATTTTTGATGTCATCATTCTTGAAATTTTCTTCAGACTGACAAAGCCAGTCGATGACTTTACATGTGATGTAAACATTATTCAATTCTTGACATATCATAAAGAACAACTTGATTCGACTCTCCTTAAATATCTTGGCGAATAAGTACACTTGACTCCACAATTTTTCAATCGACATACTATCAGCAATGCTTTCGACAACCTGAACGATGCACGACTTCATTGAGGAAAACTTTTTGTCTGCCTTTTTTAAATCTCCCAAATTGACTTTAATGTTGAATTCCTTATTAAGTTCGTAGATGTATTTTAATGTAGTAATCACACTGCTCTGTTGGTTGTAATTGAATTCATCCATGTTCTCCTTCAATTTTTCCAATAAGAACTGTAATGCTTCAACATAATTCATGATATCACTTCCTTCCATAAAATCCTCATCTTGTACGAGATTAATGAAAATATTAATAGTTTTCTGAAACATTGCATTGCTCTTTTCCTCATTCTGAATGCTTTCAACAAATTCAACAAACTCGTCCAATTTTCCAGTTTCGACTAAACGTTGCATCAAGTAGAAATAAGCATCATACGCTATGTCAAGCGACGATTTAACGAGTGTTTTAATATCTTCAATCATGTCTTGATTATTGACTTTAAGAATTCGCTGTGCTAACTTAATACGATCTTGTTGCAGGTCAAAATAATCGACAGGCCATCCATACTTGATTTTAATGATCTTAATTGCCTGATTTTTGTGTTCAATTAGAATTAAATTTGCTAGAGGATGATTACTTGTGGTTCCAAGTTTCGCCAGTGGAAGTACAGCATCGGACCAAGGCACAGGAGACACTTTTAAAATTAATAAAGCACAATTTAATCGATTTTCTTCATTATTTAGTAAATCAATCGAGAGAACTGCTCGTTCCTGCCAATATCCAAGATTCTTATTTTGAGCTAAGAAATTAATATAATTGACAATTGTTTCTTCAGGAACTAATCCATTTTCCATAAATATTGGATAAAGAAAATCATTTACCAATTTTTGCATGTTATTAATTTGAATTCTCTGCAGTAACTTGAATGCTGTTTCTTCGGGTGAGCTTTTGCTGTAGTCATCAAATGACATTGTAAGGTGATAGTTTTTCTTTAAAACGACCATTTCCTCGAGAATGTAAATTACTTTCAGGATTTTTTCGACGTTAAAATTATATGATCTTCTTATGTCGACGTAAATAAACTCAATTTCCTCAAATATTGCCTTAATATTGTTAATAAATTCAAGCCCAATTTCCGGCCACGAGGGAGAAAATTGCAATGTACGCGTTCTGTCTATGCACCAGTCAACAAGTCGTGTCGTTTGTTCAGGATACATTTGCAGGAAGGACGATGCAAAATGCTTTAAAAACTGGATTAAATGAAATGGCTCAATTGTTGATCGGATTCCGTCGAGCCACTTAAAGAACTTTTCTAAATTCAAGTTTGGAATAATTGAGGTTGCATGTCGTGACCAAATTAAGCAGGATAATAAGACATCATTTTTGAAATAGTCCATTGCTACACGCTGCATGTCATTTTGATGAAGAAAATTACGCCATTCCAAATTAGTATCAAATGGATCCACTAAACGCAATGTCTCTAATCTCAATAAAAGCTCATTAATCTCATTAGTTTCAACTGAATACTTGTTTGTGTCGATGTTTTGCTGCAGATATTCGAGGAATGTTGCTAAGCAGGATCTGTCTGGAATGTCGTTGCTTAATCGAAGTGAAATCAGGAAATCTTTATCCTCAATCTTTTCCAGTTGCTTCATGAGAATCTCAAACTTTGCTTCTACTTTCTCTGTTGTCCTTAACAAAGATATATCTGATAACGTTTTTCTGACTCGTGCTTCGTTTAGAGGAGCTAAATTTAGGTCACAGATTTTAGCATAATTTTCAGCCTCATCAAAATGTCCTCTCAAAATTAATTTCTTAAAACGTTGTTCAGGATCTGCTTCAGTTATGCTTTTCAATTCGATATTTTGCAGGAAATTATTTTCATTCTTGTAGCCTTCAATAAAATACATATTTATAGCTGATTTTGGCTGTGAAACTAACCAAGAGATTTTCGGCAATAGCAATTCATTTTTAATATTCAATGAGGGATAATCCACAACTTTCATTTGTCGTTCTTCGCCTACAGAGCTTGATAATGTCAAGAGCTCAATATATTCATCATTCGATTCTAAAACTCTCATATCATCTAGAACTTCATCATTACTCTTCAATGAATTAACTTTTCGAAGGATTTTTGTGTATGGACAGATTTCAACCAATGATCCATTTTCAGTTAACCCAATAATGTAGCTTTCCAAATTATTGATTTTCTTTACTGAGCCCAACTCTTCAATATATTGGACATGATATGCTTGACTTCCTTCAATGATTGTAATGTACTGATCAGAGCAAATGATAAAGATATCGTTGAAAATATCATTGAAAACACAAAATGAGCTGATTGAAGAAGTAATGCGATGATTGCTGATACGCTCTACATTAATTGTTTTTAAAATGCTCTCATTCAAGCATGTGGTAGCATCATTATCCAAATTACTCATTTCCAATAGCTGCTCTCCTTCAATTCCTTTGATTTTGTATATTTTGCCACTACTACAGAGCAAATAAAACTCGTCATTCACAAGCTGAATGTCAATAAAAGATTTTTTCAAATCTACGTCTTCATCGTGAATAATCCTGTGAAAATGTCATATATTTTATAAAATTATATTGTTAAGACAATTAAAAAGAATTAACTTACGCATTAAAAAGTGGAAATCCTCGAACGTGAATTCCGTGGATGTTTCCATCACTTAAGCAGCAAATAATGTAGCTTCCACATTGAGAAAATACAAAGCAGTTGATTTCAGCGCCAAAACTTAGAAACTTACAATCCATTGTTGATTCATCTTCCAGCAATATTAAGCTACTATCCACAGCTATTACTATGCTTTTATTCTGGATTGCCGATATTACAGCTGGATCTTTATCGCTCTGAAATAAATTTACTTAAATATTTTCTGCAAAAAACATGCATTTTAAACTGAATTACCTCATTTTCGTTTGATATCTTGAATAATCCATTAGTAAAGAATGAATTTCCAAGTGTTTCATCTTCATTCGATGATTCTTCAAATTTATTCCACATAATTTGCACAAAATATTATCTAGTTCCTTCACAAAACTTAATTAAAATATTTCTTCGGTTTTTACAATTTTAATCGAGAATTCAAATTTTTATTTCAGTTAGTTTCGTTGAGTTTTGAATTAAAAAAATGTTTCGTTAAAAATCATTTAAATAATTTTATAACTGACAAAATTTATGATCTTTTAAGAGAGTTTTTAATGAATTGTAAAATCTGATTTACAGAATCTCTTGACATACTTCCGTCCACAAAAAATATTTGAATTTGTAAAGAATTATCATTCATATTTAATTCAAATCCCATTTTTAAATTTTGGCAGGACGTATTTACAGCTCGTTCAATGTCTTCATTCCGTTGTTCAGCTCTTCGTTTTCTTCTCTGATTTGACCATGTATTTTCTGCTGCTACCAGCTCATATTGAACTAACTTGTTATTTTCATTTTTGAGTAGTTTTGTGGAAATTTTCAACTCACTAAGGATTTTTAAGATCCTTGTATGGATTTCTGTAAAATTTGCATTTTCAATCACATGCTTTAGTACGCTACGTGGCTTTTCTGGCTTTAAAATTACTTTTTTCGCATAATTAGACAAAACTTTTGAGAAACTCCATGCAATAGCCCATCTATAGACTTTGCCTTGTACAAGTTCTGTGGTGGTAAAATTTTCTATCTTGTGACTTTTCAGCAGTGCCAAAAATTTTTCGAAATTTCTCTTACAGCCAAACATTGTTGAATAAATGTCGATTTGATTCCTCAATTCCAAACTTTCATTCAAAATTTTTGTCACAAATCCAAATTCTCCACCGTCATTAAAAACTGTTTCTGCGGATTCTCGCATTGGACTAGAGTGATGTCTCTTCCTTTTGCCAGTTCGATTTTCACCTTCAATCATTTGCTTTTCGGATGTAAAAAATGGAGGATTGCAAATTGTGAATGTCTTTTTCTTGTCATTGTCAGCAAACAATCTTTCAAAAATTTTGTCACTTCCTTCCTGATCTATAACAACTACCTTATCGTCCAAATGATTCTTCAAAATATTAGCTTTTGCATAAATGACATTCTCTTTATCAATTTCTAACGCAAACATCTTCCAGTTATTATTCATTCTTACAGATAATAAGCAATAAATACAGCATGCACCAGTTCCTATATCTACACCTACTATTTCATCATTGACCATCTCACAATGATTCAGTAAGTCCTCAATCCACAAAATATAATTTATTCTCAATGGTAATGTTGGCAGCAGCTTGTCTGGCGGAATCTCGATGTCCAAATTAAAGTCTTTCTTCAGGCAACACTTTGTTAGTCTCCTTACTGCTTCTGGATCTTTAAAATCCAATTTTATTTTTCCATTAACATCCTGTAAAATATTATTTACTGTAGTAAAAACCGGCAAAAATACAAATTATGCTACTTACGACATGAACCTTTTCAGCAAACTCTGGAAAAAGTTTCCTCATCTCGTCAAAATTTGGTGGAGTCTTGTAGATATTCCTTCGATGCATTTTTTCACATTTAAAATTTAATTATTTAATATTTGACCAGGGGGAAGACTACTTGATGGAAAAAATTATTTTCCGCCAAAAAAAATTTTTCCGCCACGCACGTTTTGAGCTATAACTCCAAATTTTTACATATGCGGAAAAAAGGTCTAAAGTTCTTATATTAAGGTTTTACATACTTTAACATAGGGTTAGGAAACATACAGTTTGCAAACAGTTTGTTTGTTTGCAAACAGTTTGCATACAGTTTGCAAACTGTTTGCAAACAGTATGTAAATTTTCAAAACAAAAATAACCGTTAAAAGTAAAGCATGATTCAGTGTAATTTTTGAACTTTTACCGACTTATATCAAGTAATTCTTTATTTTATTCAACTCTGTATATTTAAACATGGCTAAAACACTATAATTTAGCTAAAAATAGCAATTTTCTACAGAAAATTTTCAAAGAAAATCCGCAAAAACATACAGAATTTTGATTTCAGTTTTTGCTTTAATTACTAATATTTTAATAAAAATTGATTATGATTATGTCATTAATCAGCTAATTAAACATTGTTCAAGTGATTCTGGCATTGTTTAATTAGTTAACGGTTATTTTGGTTTTAAAAATTTACATACTGTTTGCAAACAGTTTGCAAACTGTTTGTAACATACAGTTTGCAAACTGTTTGCAAACCGTGTGTAAATTTCCGAACCCTACTTTAACATCAAAAATTTGATTCCTAGACCAACCTGAAAATTTTCCGCCAGACGTGGCGGAAAAATTTTCCACCAAGTAGTCTTCCTCCTGTATTTGACTAAACAAAAAAAAACTTGACGAAAGTTTAACGAAGCAATCAATTTGTAAACAATAACATCCACATTTTTCATAATTCTATTCTTGGTAATTATTAGTGAAATTTAACATAATTAAGTGGAATATCATTATTTAAAGTATCTTAGTTCATTGTCGGCTCTTTTTTGATATCAGAAAAATTGAAGATCATCAAGGCAGTAAGTAAATATGCACGAAAAAAAATAAAGTGACTTCAAATTTGTGGTCAATAGAAATATTTTATTAAAATTAAAGAGAGACATTTGACAACATTAATTACGTTTATAATACTATCGTAATACTATTGAAATAAATTAGTAAATAAATTAAGCTCCATTTGTTCCATTACATTTGCTGTGATGCTCTTCTATTCTTTCTCTTTCCTGTGCCTCTTTATTCTGCAAAGTAGCTCTCTGTAGGCTTAAAAGTATATCATTTGTATCAATGACAACAATTGGTGTTGCTCCATCCATAAGCTTTTGTCTGTGTAATTAAGAAAGGAAATATTTTCAAATCAATTTTAGTTAAAGTTTTTTTTAGCTTTAAAAGCTTTCAGAATATATCATGATATGTATGATCAATACGTACATGCTGGATTGTCTCTCATAGATTTCTTGTGATACATTTCGGGTGAATGAGAAACGCTGTGAATGTGTACGGTCCAATTTCTTGAGCCTTGGACGGACTTTCTTTTCAACAGGCTTAATTTCTCCGACAAGCTCATCAGCAAATTGCTGTATTGTTTTCCATGCGCCTTCTATCTGATCTTCATTACAATTCTCTTGATTGGCAACAAATCTGATTACATATTTTCCTTTAACTTTGGCTGGTGTCAAGTGAATTTTTCCGGATGCGTTCATTCGAGCAAGAAATTCCTGGTTAATAGCGTCAGGATGCCTACATAATATAAATGAGATAATTTATTAATATAGTTTAAATTAACAAGAATAATAAACTGACTTACAATAATCTAAAGCACACGAGTCCGAGAATGACATCATTTCTTATCTCAAATCGTTCATCTGTCTTCACGAGTTTTTCGAAATGTTTGCCCATCGCAATAACTCGTCTTATGTAACCTTGTAGTCCTTTCAATCCGTACATTCGGAACATGAAATATAGTTTAAGAGATCGGAATCGTCGACTAAGAGGAGTGCCGAAATGTCTCAAATCAACAACTGACGTATCGTGTTGATGTTGTAGATAAAGTGGATCAACTGCAAAAGCCTCTGTGAAGGTTAGAACATTCTTAACCCACATACATGTACAATCAAAAGCTGTCATCATTAACTTATTAGGATTCACTTCAAACGAATCAACATATTCCATTCCTGCTTTAAAATTTCTCATTTCTGGTACGAGGAAAGAATTTCCACCATAAGCACCATCAACGTGAAACCACAATGATGGATATTTTTTGCATACTATACCAATTTCCACTAAATTGTCAAATGCCACTTGACTTGTCGTTCCTAAGGTTGCAACAACGAAGAAAGGTGTTAGTCCACGTGCAATATCTCTCTCAATTGCCCTTTCCAAAGCATCGCCTCTCATTGAATCATGCGAATCAGGCTCAATAACTCTCAACTTGACCAAGTTCATTTTTGCGGCTTTTTCAACACTACTGTGTGCCTCGGACGAAGCATAACACACTAATTGTGGTAAATATACACTATCATGAATTTCATGATTATCCCCCTTAAGCTTCTTAATAGCACGTGCACGAGCACTACACATGCAAGCAAAAATAGCATCTGATGCGGATGACTGAATGGCACCGCCACCCAAAGATTTTGAATTACTGCTCTTACTGAGGAAAAAATCTGGCAGATCTAATGCTTTTGCGTACCAATCGAGCATTATTGTTTCCAATTCTGTCAGTGCAGGACACGAGGCCTAATAAATTGTGTGAAAGTATAAAGAAATATTTATGAGAAAAATCAGATAAATTAAACAAGAATTAACAATCGTTTAATGATTAAGAGATTTCGAAATACAGAATAAACAAAAGAGAGAATGTGTACATTCATTTCGTGTGCTCAAAAATATTCCGTGTAATTTTTGTTTGTCGAACATGCCAGTTTTGATCTTTCGATTCTTTTTTGAAGCAATGAATGACAGTCAATTTAGTGTATAGACAATATCTCATATTTTGATCGCACTAGTTATTATATTTTATTTCTTACCCATGAAAATCCAATCGCTGCTATTCCGGAACTTAACATATCGCCTAATACAGAAGGGTAGGCGTTTCCTGCTCCAAAGTATGCAAAAAAGTTTGGATGATTCCAATGCATAACACCTGGCATAATTTTCTTTTCAAAATCATCTAAAATTTCCTGAAAGCTCTCTGGTAGCTCTGGAACTTCTTTTGCAAGCTGCGGAGCAAGAAATCCAGGTTCGACTGTTATTGGTGCTACAGTTTTCTGATCCATATTTTTCACATAATCACAAATGTAGTCAACCATTTGTTTGCCATGAGTACGAAATTCCTCATAATTTTTTGCCATCTTTCTTATCTTATTTTTACTTTACTTTTTATTGAACACAAATAAATTATTTGTTTAAGCTATGAAAAATCTCGCAAAAAAATTTTTTTTTCTCTTTTCACTTTATAAATTTTACTTCCAACTTCACTTTTTTTCTTTACGATCTTAACGCTTTGAAATCAGATATGAGAATGGCTCGCTCCGATGAGAATATCTCAATTATATATAAAATGATTTTTTTTCTTTGTACATTGCATTATCTCAGGGTGGATATATTTCTTTCTCACATTCATGTGAATTACGCTCACACGTTCTCGGAGCTTTTTTTCATTTCTTTTAAATATCCTGTTAGTTTTTGATCATTTTTTTACGCAGCGAGTGTATTCTAGTTCGTGGGTACTGGTGATTTTTTTTTGGTAAGGAAATTAAAAGAGCTAAATTTGAGAGAATTAAATGCTCTACAAAGTGAAATCTTCATCATCATTTCATTATGTTTACATTAGAGATGAGCATCTGATGTACTGGTTAATAAAAAAATTGAGATTTTTTTCGTTAGTTTATTTTCATTTCATTCAATTAATTAAGAATTACTTTGAGTTTTGAAAAGTCACTTGCTGTATGGACATATTAGTCCAAAACGTGCGTTTATTCACACAAGACATGAAGTCATAAACATTGTATTGTATATTTTAAACAGGAATTAAACATTTGAGTTGTTAATAGAACATGTGAGTTAAAAATAGAAATATTTCTTCAATTTCGTGGGAGTTTAAAAAGGAGCTCAGATGATTCTGTTTGTGCCTTTACTCTTACTTTTGCGAAAAAAAATTGTTTATGCAAATTTTTTAAATTCCCAATAGTAGTAAACAAAGTAGAAGAAGACATGGATGAAGAATCGATTTCATTCAAGTCATCCCATTGTTGACTTCTCAGAATCGTGAAAGTCTCGAAAATGAAAGATGACCAAAATTGGATTTAAGCCCGTTTTGATCAAAATGATGTTTCTAAATAATGTCTGGAACAGCATAATTTGTTTAAGAATAAGAATTTTTGAGAGAAATTATATAATGGTGCAAATCTGCTATAGAAGATATCTGATCAAACCTTGAATTGCTTTATTCACAATTAAATAGAGCAATAATTTTAATGATGGATAGCTCAATTCAAAACAAAAACCACAAGAAAATCATACTATCACGTCGAGTTCTCTAACCTTACGATAAAAGTAAACATTTCACGCCAATCAATAATGTTTTTTTAAAAAAAAATTCCAAATGACTGAATAAATCATTATCATTTTTTATCGTGGATGATGCAATAAAAACAATGAGTAGTATAATGCTGTGGCATAAATTTAAATAAAAAATTTACCGCGTATGATTTTTACGAGATTAGCGACAATTTGGCGTCTCTAGATAAGCAGCATAAAGGATAATGTAACTCATGTCTTTATGATGAAATATTAAGGAATCTGAAGAACATAATTAACGGTAGTAACATAATTGTGAATCACCGGGAGAATTTAAATTGATTTAATCATTAAATTTTTGGAATTCTACTGAGAAGTGGGAAATATTTAACCGTTGAAAATGCGGAACTAATTGTACTTAACCAAATTTCAAAGCAGAAAATTTACGTCATCGAAACGAGTTCAAAACGAGAGACCGAAAGATCCGTACAAAGAAATTACAAGCACTTGTCAAAAATCGATGCTTACAAGAAAAACTAACAATATGAGCAAGTCGTGTACATACATAGTCGAATTGTCTGCATTTCTACTTACTGTATATATTTCTTCACGCGTTTTGCTGTATCATCAAACTCATTCGGATTTTTAACCTTTGGAACCTTTAACTCTCGATTTTTTTTTAAATTTCTGACTCACATTTGTGGATACAGAAAGATGGAAACTCTTTGATTGAAATATTATAAGCAAAACAATTGCTCAGTTCAATTGTAAACTGTAAATTCATCGTCTTGTTTATATCCCACGTGTGAAATATGGGCGCGATCTTCTTATCATGTTAATGTGAAAATTCTTTTGTTCATGATTGCTTCGAGACAATGTAATTATTGGAAATTGGATGATGTAAATTAATCAATACATTATATCCAATAAATAGATGCTAAATATGGTGATGAAGCATTTTAAACTGAAAACGTTTTTCTTGTTGAAAAATTCAAAAGGAATTTTCTTTTCATAGAACGCGTCGATGACGTTTTCCTTTATTTTTATAAAAATATATGTATATTAAAATAGTTTGCCACCCACACTTTTTCCTTGTTGATGAGCTTTCTAAAATATTTATTAGAACTTGAATATTTACTTTGGGAAAACTGACAATATACAGTTTAAGTTTATATATCCGTTGTGAATGATTACCTATTTCAATTTATGATAATTCGAAAAGTGCTTGAATAAAAATAAGTTCATGATGATATTATGCTAAAAATACTCTATGTAAATATTTGTAAAAGAAGGTTTAAAACGTCATTTTGACTCTAGCTGTGCTGGGGTTTCCTTTGTTTTCATTTCTTATTCCTCATTTGTTGCTGTAAAATTTTCTTTAAATTCCTGTACTGGTTGTTATCAACACAAATATCGGATTCTATTACTTGAATGCTATCTAAAATCAACAATTTTTGAAGCACTTACTAGAGTTTAATAAATGTGTTACTTCTTATACGTTTCAAACGACACAAGTTTAACAATTAACAGACCCAATATCAAGGTACTTGATTCAAATTTACGCAAACGAACTGCCGTTTTATTTATAAATTTGTCTATAAATCGCACATATGTTAGCCTACTAAACATATGATTAGAATAGCTTTACATTGTAAAGTCAGTCAGTGTAAACATTGATTCCAATGTAAATTTAAACAAAATGCGCTAAAAAAGTGATATTTGATTATCACAAATTGGTCATATTGGCTGGGTTGTTGCTGACTAAACCTCTTAAAATCACATTTAATGATGATCAAAGAGAAAAATTTAACAATATCCTAAAGCAAATGAGAATTTGAGCACATAGTTGTGGGGAATACGAGGAAGTAAATATTTAATGAATTTAATGTCTTTCATTTTCGTAGTTCTCTTTTTATTTCATTACATCATGTAGACGAAATTCTTCTTTTATACCGATATACAAAACCAAATGATTCCGCAGTCTATTTACCACGTGCTTTTAAATTCCTTTCCTATGATGAGATTTTTCACTCTCATCTGATTTTTGCAGGAAAATAATACAGAAAATCTGGTTTTGTTCTGCTTTTTTTGAATTTTTCAATTTATTTCTCTTATTATTATTGTTATGATTATTATTATTATATTTTCTCAACATGTACTTTATATATTGTATTGTATATTTTTCCTTCATATTCACAACGATATTTCTTGGTGATGATATTTCATATTTGCTGTACGATAGATTAAGAAGGAGGGAAAAAAACATTGAATATGGATTCTCGGACTATATTTGGCGCTAAATTTCATCATTCGTTTTTAAGCAGGAGGAAAATATTTTCCTTTATTCAAGCGAAGAAGAAGAAGAAGTTATTTAAGAAGAATTTCCGTTTGCGCTCATATTTGGTGACGTACCACGTTTGCGCATTAATTGTGGTGATTTCTTAGGCGATTTTAGGCTTAATATCCCATTTTCACCTTCAGGCGATGGGGATGTATTCCCAGTAGCAGAATTTCGACGTGATGATCCCATATTGACATCCAAATGACGAAATCGCAACATAACATCATTCTTTCCGCTATTACCATCGTCTATACTGTTGAATAAGAAAGCTAACGGCCATGAAATCCATGATGACTCACTACAAAAATAGAAAATCATTTTTGTATAATTAATCTCTCTTGATTGCTATGTCGTTTTAATCTTCGTGCTTTCATAAATAAACAAAAATCTTACTGTGGCGGTGATTGAACTGTAACTGGAATACCATCTCTTGTTGGTGATGCAATTTCCATTGAAATCCTTGGTGTTCCTGCTTTGTTAATAGCTGGATTGTAAATCTTTGGGTCGCTAACCATACGAACGAAGAATGAACGTTTTTGAGCGAGTGTGTGATTCTTTCGAAGATCCTCAGTAGTTTCGACAAATTCATCGTCTTGTTCCTTTTCCAATAATTCTGATGCAAAGTCAGTTATAGTTTCCCAAGCATAAACTAATGAATATATATAGATTAATAAATTACAGAAGTGTACCAAAACTTAAGAATTTACCAATATCATCGTCCGTGGCGTTCTGAGCAACTACACAAAATCGTATTATGTATCGGTCATTGACAGAAGCTGGAACCATGTGCAATTTTCCCGATCCATTGATAATGCTTAAAAGTTTCTCGTTTAATTTATCAGATCCTTTTAATCTGAAGCATACTAGACCAAGCTTAACCTCATTTGTTACTTCAAATCGTTTATCCTTCAAAACAAGCTGTTCAAACTTCTTTGCTAAACGAATATGATGTCGAATGTATTCTTGCAAGCCGGAAATTCCGTAAGTTCTCAACACAAACCACAGTTTGAGTGCACGAAATCTACGTGACAAAGGAACACCCCAATGTCTATAATCAATTGCTGCGTCAGAATATCCATGCTTTAGATATAAAGGGTCTACGACGAGAGCTGACGTTAAGCGAATTCTGTCACGTACCCACATTGTTGAACAATCAAAATTTGTCAAAAGCCATTTGTTTGGATTAGTATTAAATGAGTCTGCGTATTCAATACCCTGAGTTTATGAAAAGGAATGGAACGATGACGTCATTAGTTATCGCCATCTTAAAGTTATTTAGAAACATGTCTTTACCTTTAACAAATACTTTAGCTCAGGACAAATGAACGAATTACCAGCATATGCTGCATCTACATGCATCCAGACATTCGGAAACTTCTGGAGCGCAACTCCTATTTCTTCTAATGCATCAAATCCACAAGAACCTGTTGTGCCCAACGTTGTTGAGACGAAAAATGGAATTAATCCTTGTAACTCATCTTCTTCCATTGCCTGTGATTTATTTGAGAAAATAAAAATTAATTTCTGTAATTATGACCGGTTTTAAATAATTACTTGAACTTCAATTAGAACTAAATATTTATACAAATTATTTCAATTTTTAAGTATCTACATGATTGATAAATAAACTTCAAATTGATTGATTGATACTGTAAATATTCTGGAATACATACTTTAGCTAAAGTTTCTCCCCTTAAACTGCTCTTTTCATCTGGTTCCAAAATTCTCAACTTGACGAAGCTGATCATTGCAGCTTTTTCTACACAACTATGAGCTTCCTTTGAGCAGTAAGCCATTAGTTTTGACAAAAGTTGTGTTTCTTCAACAAATGGATGCCGTTGTTTTAAATGCTTAACCGCTTGCGCTCTTGCAGCTAGCATCGATACAAGAACACATTCTGAAGCTGAAGTCTGAATAACACCGCCACCTTTACTACCCTCTTTAAGTGCCAAAAAATCGTCTGGGAGTCCAATTGCTTTGCCTAATTAGGAAAAGAAATGCTTGTTCATAAGATCAATATTTGTAGGAAGCAAGTACAAATATTAACGAACACGTACGCATGGAAATTTACTTAAATCAATATACATATATGTTTTTTTTTTTAAAAAAAAAATACGTATGTAACTAGCTATTTTTACTTCTTAAACGTAAAAGTTCATCACGTTTATTCTGTAGTCTATATTTAGTAATTTGTAAAATTAAAAATAGACGAAAAATTAGAAACAAATGGAGCAATTAAAGATACTATTACCAAAATATTAAGGAAAAATTATTTTAATGGATAACAGACACCTGATGTGGGAAGCTTCAAAATATTGAAAAACCTCAATAGAGACTTTTCTCACACAATCATTAACACGATCTTGCTTCAAATAAACAGAAGTAGATTTGATGACTCACCTAGCCAGTCCAAAACAATAGTCTCGAGCTCTGAATATTAAAAAAATTATAAACAATTTTTTGATTTTTTATTTTAAAAGATTAAATTCTGAAAGCATAGAAATTACCTGTGCAAGCGGGACTCGCAGCCTATTACAATTAACGAGGAGTTATTTATAATTTTAAAAGCTCAAATTGTGTATATAATTACCCATGAAAATCCAATACAACCGATTGCATCACCTAACATGTCACCTAATATTGATGGAAATGAATTTCCCGCCGGAAAGTATGCATTAAATCGAGGATGTTGCCAATGTGTTACACCTGTGATAAAAATCGAATTCAAGCTTATTTATAAAGGAACTAAAAATTTGAAAGGGGAGACAGTTCATTTTTATTTATCCATACCAGGCATAATTTTCTTTTCAACGTCAGCCATGATTTGCTCCCATGGTTCTGGCTTGTTGGGAGCCTCCGATGGAATTAAACTTCTTAAATATCCTGGTTCAACTAATGGAGTTACTCTCCTTTCTTCTATCGTTTCTAAATATTGACAGATGTACTCCACCATTTCATTTCCACGCTTTCTAAATTCACTGCAATCCATGACGTACTCAAGTTTCTTCTTTTTTTACTGCCTTGATCGTTTAAAAAAAATAGAATGAAGGATAAGGTCAAGTATGAAACAGTCAAATGCAAAAGTTCTTCTTTTCGCGAAAAACTTTGAATATTTTTTTTTTCTATGCTACTTCTGCATCATGTAAATGTATACATGACGTGAATACTTGAAAATGTCTCAAACACAAATTGAATCATCCAATTCAAGTAAATTGTGGATAAAATAAGCGAATAAAATTTCATTTGATAATTGATTTTTCATCTCTTATTAGTCTCATTGAAATTCATATTGTGCCACTACATTATTCACATATACAATTGAGGAAAAATATTGAAACGCGTCGGAATTTTCCTTTCCATTCCATAGAATTTTTTTCTCTCTTTTCTATGACAAGATGAAAATTATATTCTGCTATATAAAAGTATTGATGAAATGCTCAATCAATTTTGAATGATGGAGAAGAAAAAAAATACTTTTATGAATATTTTGCGAGACTTTTTTTGTGGCATGATGGTAGGGGAAATTCTCTCTCCTTGCTACTTGTTGAGCACTTTTGTTACAAAATGTATCAATGTGTTTGTAAAAGCAGAATATGAATAACTTCGATAGCCGTACAAGTATGGAAACTCAAATTAATTTCGGCATCAAAATCATTTCGATTATCGCAGATTACATTTGTTGCAAACAATATTTAGATAAAGTTCTCAAAATTGAAAATTAATAAAGGATGAGCTTTTAAAATCAAAATTCAAAATTGTTCTCAATTGAAATTTACAGAATAAGCTAAAGAAAATGGAATATCAGAAATTAATTTCCTCACTGTTTTTCACTAAATATTCAGTTATATTCTTTGATATTATGTCGACTGAATCAAATAATGTAGACTTCAGTTTAGTTTTTGAGTGTTTTGTTAATCACGATTATTTTGCCACTGAACTAAACTAATTCTGGGACCGAATTATTGTACACCTTTTAAACAGAATTTTTTAAATACCCGCTTGCTAAATCTCCAATTTTCTATGCATGATTACTTTTCAAAATTACTTTTTTTTATAATCATAATCGCTAAATTAAATGATCTCGTACAAAATTCGATAAAACTTTTAATTAAACTTTCTTAAAAAGTTGATTTTAATTAATAAATTTTTATAGCTTCAACGATGAATTCGAATTAACATACAATTAAATTCACGAACAAGCTTCTTTGCCCTGAACTCTAGAATTCAATAATCCAATGTAATCCAATGAAGGTTGTCTTTGAGTAATATTAATCCAGCTAATTTAATTTTCACTCAGAACAAAAGCAATGTAAGGCTTTTTCTTCCTTTTTCCTTCCGACTCTTCACTTGGAAAATCAAACTAGAACTGACATAAAATCGCTCTGTCGAGGATAATTTTATTTGAAGATGGAGTGACGAGTTTTCCGTCTATTGCGCTAGTAGAAGCTGTCAATTCTAACACAACAGTATGCTCAAGAATTTTTCATATTCTCGTTGTTATTATTATTCCTTTCCATCTATTTCCCTCCAACTTAATTCATTGGATTAGATTAGATGATAGCAATTTTTATCATAGTTGTAAAGGACGATTTGTTGTGGTGTATGTTTAACTGTGTAGGAACGAAAATATTTCTATTAATTCTGTGGTAGTTCTTCCTTTTTGTGGTAGAGTGATGAAAAAAATCATTAAATTTGTTAGTATTTGTGGAATAGTGATCATGATAGAAAGTTTGGACCTGAAAGAAAATTCATTGATTCAAAAATATTTGTGAGTTAAGAGTTACACGAGATCGCTGTCTGTTAATCTTTTTTGAGCTGTCTTGAATCAATTTTTGAATATACATGGCAATCTTTGAGTTCAAATTGTCATACATTTTAAATTAGTTAAATAGTCATTTTCTGAGTCTCACACTTAAAGAAAAAATCTAAAATTGAATTTTAGATTTGCATAAAAACATTCTAAAATTGAATTTTAAATTTGCATGAAAAAATCTTTTTCAAAATTTTATTTTTCTTCTGTAAAAATTTAAAAAAGCTTTAAAATCAAAAAATTTAATTTAAATTTCCAAAAATTAAAATAAGAATTCTCGAGTCTAAAGTTAAAATTCTAGATTTAAAAATTTGGACTTTTAGAATTTATTAAATTACGCTAATAATTTCACCAAAACTGATAAAAATGACAGATATTCTTCTAAATATTTAAAGTTTTTATGAAAATAACTCGTTGAAGTGATTTCTGCGAAGTATTATTTTCAAAAATCAAAAATAAAAAGTTTAAAATCTTAAAATTTTATTTTAAATTGCAAAAAATTCTGAAATTTGGAATTTCATTTTAAAATTAAAAATTTAGTTTTTGAATGGAAATCAAATAATTTGAATTTTAGATTTCTAAAGTCTTGATTTTAAAATTCCAAAGTTTATTTTTATATTCAGAATGAAATTTTTAGATTTTAAATTTTCATTAAATTTTAAAAATTTGATTAATTTTAAAATCTAAAGTGAAAATTTTTGAATTTTCTTCCTGAGTGCACTGTAGCGTTCCAACGAGAGGACGAACATATGAGAAGGAAAGTAAATTAAATGAATGAAAATCAATCTATTGATGTGTATGACGCATTTTCAATTAATTTGTCATAACATTGACGGTGGCATCGTCAATATGTCTATAATGGTTTTGTGAGCGAAACTATCATTTGACATCTTGTTGATCTCATTTCGAGAAACATTATTCCATTCTAATTGATGTCATTTAAATTCCTCTCACAACCCACGCATTTCGATACTATTAAAATGTGAAATTGCTTTCTTTTCTAATTTTAGAGGAGTTTCACAATTTCAATTAAATTTGCATGAGTCTTGTGTGACTTTTGCATTCTTGACATTTTCATCGTAGCATTCATTGCATTAAAATTCATATCCAATAATCTTCAATTACATGATGGTAAATATACTCTAGGCATTTATTGATTTGATACTTTATTAAATTTTGAGGCTTCATATTTCTGGTTATCCTCACAAACGGATATTCAATTAATTTTGTAAATTACTGGTTTAGATTACAAATACTCTCATCCCTGAGAAATCTGTGGTAAGCAAGCGGCGATTAAATTTAAGGGCTGCTGACTCATGAATTCGATGATCTTTTAAATTTAATTTAAATTTATTTTGAGACCCTTCAGTTGTCCTAAAATTATTAAGAAGCTTCCATGCTTTCTTGATGTTGGACCTGATAATTGAACGGCTCTCAAATATTGAAGAATAATTTCCAACCCCTAGATTGTGGATGCTCCTTCCCACTGCATACTTTGTTCGCAGTCTTATGACAGATAAAATACTCGGAAGTGTGAAAGAATGCGGATAGGGGGAAGATGTAGAAATTTTTGGTTAGCAAAACTGAGGATGGCATTTGTGAATTGGGTTATTCTGGAAAGTATGCAATCGTCAATAATTTTAAAGCTATTGTGAATTCCTTAAAAACGAAACTTCTGTCGTATTTAGTTCGTCTATGAATCATCATGAATGTTATGTATGCGAAGGTTTATGAATGAATTTAGTCATCTGTTTATTGAAAGAACTGACTTGCTTGATGTATGAATGAAGTATTGATTTTTTTTTCTTCAAAGTACAGAACAAATTCCTTTACTTTAACATATGACGGCGTATGACTTATGAAGGACTTTCTTTTATTTTTAAAGTACTAAATAATCGATATATACTCTTGGATTATGATTTAATCCCTATTTCCTTTTAAACTTCTTTTTCCATGCCGAAATTATAAATTAATTAAATAAACTTGAAGTAGCTGTTGCTATTTACAATTTTAGATAAAGGATTTAACTGTTGATTACTGCAGAAAGAATTAAGCAATGGAATGAGGAAAGTGAATAAACTTAAATATATTATTTAATGAGAATCTTTTATTGCCTCGTTGTTAATAAGAATCTTGAGAATAGTTTCTTTCCCCTCAGGTAGATATTTGAAAACTAAATATAATTTAATTTGCAGATAATGGAAAATTATAGGAAGGGAAAGAATGTGGAAGAAGAACTTTCTAAAGAGCACATCCCGATTGAGATTCTCCCCGAAAATTTTCTATGGATGCATGTTAAGGGAGGCACAAAGGTATCAAATGTCGTTGATTATGCAGAAAAGGCATTTAAATCTGGAGAATATAGATCAGTTGTTTGGAGCGGAAGTGGCGGTGGACTTCCTAAGTCAATATCATGTGCCGAAATTATGAAGAGAAATTCAAAAGAATTGAATCAAGTAACGAGGCTGGCTTATCAAAAGTAAGTAGAATTGAGGAAAAATCCTTGTTTCATCTTCGATTCAATTTTTAATCCAACTGCAAATTTTATTCCACAGAATTGAAGAGTATTGGGATCCATTATTAAGTGGTCTTGACCAAATAGTTGTCACCAGAAGAATTCCAGCCGTTCACATTTTACTTACATTAGATTCGATTGATCCAAAAACCAGCGGTTATCAGCAAACAAATGTGCCAACAAAATTCTGGCCAGTTCCAAAGAAGCATGAAGATGACGATTATGTGTTTAGGAACAAAAGAAGTAACAATTTTCGAGGAGGAAATCAACAAAATCGACAGAGATCAAAATTCCAAAAAGGCGAAGGATCTAAAACAAATCGATAGTAAAAAGCAGCTTGAATTGTGTTTAAGTCAATGTTTCTAAACTTTTTTTTTATTGAACTGAATAAAATTCAATAGAAATTCTTTTGTCATAATATTCTTCTTCTGTGTTATGTACAAAATAAGTGAACTGATGACTTGCTTCATTTTATTTTAAAATATTTATTTCGTGTGTATATCCATTATTTAGTTAAAGGTGACTTATAGATTTAATCAGATGTCTGAAGAGTTTATTGGGAATATGCAGGGTTGGGAAAACATCATGCTAATTCAGGTCAGCAAGTTACTAAAGAATTTACTGGTGCCTAATTTTCCAATCCTGTGAATGTCTATTATCTGACTAAACATTTTTTTTTTTGTTTTTGAATATGATTAATAATTTTTTGTTTGATATTCTTAAATTTACTACATGACATGCATCCATTCCATTGCATAATGAATAATATCATCTTCTAATTTTCTGATCATATTATAAAATAGTGTTAATATTTATTTTCATGCAATACAGACAAATTAAGGACATAAATTTAAAAATGTTTTTAAAATATCTTGTAAACTAGGAAATCTAATTTAGCATGCGAGAAAAGGTTTGGAACGAAACTTATTGACCAGCATAAAATTAATAGTATAGTTTGTGAGACAAATTAAAGAATTAAATTATAAATTACAGATTAAGAGAGAAATCTTTTAAAAGGAATTAACTAGGATGGATTTACGCCTCGCTTTCTCCAGGAATTTCACTAACAGCATCACTAATTGGTACAATTAGATTGTCTTTCGACATTAAATTATATTTCGTTACGAAATGGGTAAAACGCAAACAGAGGAATGTTTGCTCTTCAAACTCGTTGAATATTCTGCGATGATGGAAATATGCGTGTGAAAATATACGATAGACACGACGACAAACAGACCCGAGCTTTAGAACCGACGACTCTTTGATTGAGACTCTGTTAGATGGAAGAATAAAGTTCAATTAGTCATTTCATTTTGCTAATAAGTGAAATTAAGCAGCTACCTTGATGGAAAGTACTTGTTACTATTTAGGAGACAAGCTGCACCATCCAATGTATGGCGAGTATAGTCAATGGCAGGGCATTCTTTGGGGGTTTTGTGAGCAGCACACAGAAATATCCATTGCTCAGTAGCTGTCATTTGAGTACATGTTGCTGGAAAGCACTGCGTCTGAAGTTTTACGGCCAATCCATTGAGTTCCATGCAGAATTGTCTAGAAATTCACACTAAATTTATTGTCGATCGATAAATATTACAGACCTCATTTAATTACCGTAAATGCTCGTACTTCCAGACACCCTCATCTTGTCCATCGGGCATATTCAAAAGTTTTTCAACATTCGATGGATCTTTTCTGATCATTTGTTGGATATATTGCTGCACTACCAGAGTACTATCCATTTCCTCGAAGTTTTCATCAGGCCATTGACAAAATTCCTGTCAACATAATTAAATTAAAAGGCCGTTAAAAGACAGACAGCAGTTCATTAATGATAAAAAAAAATTTTGCAACAAAAAATTTCACTTTTTTTCTACCAAGCCCAAAATTTTCCAGCATAATTTTTCTTTCTACATGAATTTCACTCACTTTAGCCGTAGTTCCTGGTCGATTTCGTCTTACAATTGGCTGAGTTTGTTGATTCTGTTGGCTGGCTTCCATTACCATCGCAGTATGTTTAAAATAAATTTCTATTATCTGAATTATAACTCACTATCTTCCGAAAAAAAACAACTATGTGTTACCAGATTTGTCACCAAAACCCGTAGTTTATTTTCCCTTGAATGAATGGGTATCAAGGATTTTCTTAAAAGCTGCATTCCCCTGCATTTCTGAAAAAGCAAGTCATATATTAACCCTCGATCAATTATTATTAAATTTCTGTGAGATTTAGCAATTTAATCTCAATTCTAAGTGCTTAAAAGATGTCTCGAGGAAGTAGCGCAGGCTTTGATCGCCATATAACAATTTTTTCGCCTGAAGGTCGGCTGTATCAAGTTGGTAAGTTGAACACAAACAAATGTTCGCCGAAAAGGCAACAAATTTTTTTATGCAATATCATTATGAATTGAATTATTTTCACAGAATATGCATTTAAGGCGATTAATCAGGAAGGCAATACATCGGTAGCTTTGAAAGGAAAGGATATTGCAGTTGTAGCGACTCAGAAAAAAATTCCAGATAAGCTCATTGATCCAGATACTGTTACACATTTATTTAGAATAACTAAGAAAATTGGATGTGTAATGACTGGAAAACTTGCTGATAGCAGATCTCAAGTCCAACGGGCTCAATATGAGGCCGCCAATTGGAAATACAAGTTTGGATATGAAATTCCAGTTGATGTTTTATGCCGTCGAATTGCTGATATCGCTCAAGTCTATACACAAAATGCTGAAATGAGACCTTTGGGATGTTCTATGGTTCTCATTGCATTCGATGATGAATTAGGACCTTGCGTCTATAAAACGGATCCGGCTGGATATTATTGTGGATTTAAAGCTGTTTCCGTTGGAGTAAAACAAACGGAAGCAAATAGTTATTTGGAAAAGAAACTGAAGAAGAAATCTGAATACAACGAGAATGAAGCTATCCAATTAGCCATCTCATGCTTATCGACTGTATTGGCACTTGATTTTAAGTCATCAGAAATTGAAGTTGCTATTGTTACTCGCGATAATCCAGAATTCCGACCATTACCAAAAGAGGAAATTGAAAAGCACTTGAATGAAATTGCTGAAAAAGATTAAATCTACGACATATATTTTTTTCTTTCTTCTGGTGATTACTATCATGAACTAATCTGTATCTATTAATTTCATTTTTATCCATTTTTTATTGATTAGAAATTTTTTTGTATTTCGTTCGAAAGAGAACTGAATGATTATGGAGAGAAATAATAAAAAATAAACACTTAAGATCCTTAAATTAATTATGCTTATTATTTTCTTATTTAGTAGTTGCTTGCGCAGCCAATGGATTTCTCAAGACTATAACTACAGAGTCTCCACGCAAAAACATTTTACTGATGTATCGATCTTTGCTGACAGGTTTTGCCTTCTTCTTGCCTTTTCCGCTTTTGGGAACTTCTGTCCACATTTCCTTGACATTTTCAAGCACCATATTACAGTGACGGTCGAATGCTTTGACTCTTGCAAGCAGCTTTTTGTTATTTCGGCAATTGATCAGAACTTGAGTGTTATTTTTCACTGATTGAGTTAAAACGCTCAACGGGCCCGTATTAAACTCCTCCTCTTCGAGCTTTTGAAGTTCCTCGGGTGTCATTTCAGATTTTGGCTTCATAGCTAGCGCTGGAAGTGAATTAAAGCGAAAATTAATCATTTCATAATGGACTTTTTTAAATAGTAATAAATTCAAGTTATGGGATGCTATAAATATTTTTATCGTATTGTTCACCAACTACTTACACATTTTTGATACTTTATTTTATTTAATACGCTGATTTTATAAGAGAATTTAATGATTTTCAGAAATCGGCAAATGATTTTTCTAAACGATTGTTTATTCGTTAATTTTTTTTAACGAAACTGTCAACACAACCTCACTTTTTTTTTTGTTTACAAATCTGCCAAAAAAATAAGAAAATTACATTTTTAACTATGAATAAAATACAGAATTTAACTAATCAAACGGCACGTCCAACGTACGAGATTGATCTAAACGAAAAGATTATCTGCTATGACTCATCATTGCCATCAATTCACGGTGAAAGTGTATTATTAATCGGATTTAAACGACGAATACTGATTTTAGCATTCGATTTTGGAACCGCAGAAGAACTGAATTTTGAGTATAAAAAGATTAAGGAAATAGCTGAAAGTGAGACGAAAATACTGAAATTATGTTCTCAAGTCATAGCTAGAAACATCGTATTTGCATCATGCACAAATTATACAATCAATGTATTTTCCGTAAACGAAACGGAAGTAAATTGTTTAACTAAAATTGATGCTCACAGTAGCTACATAAATTCAATGGACTTTTCCGACGAATATATCGCGTCTGGAAGTGATGATCATACTTGCAAAATATTCTCAGTCAAGGATAATTATGAGCAGCATTCAGTATTGAATTTCTCAGCATCTGTAACTTGCGTAAAATTTAATCCAGAGGAATTAAACAAGCTGTTGATTAGTGTTAAGAATGGAAATTTATTCATCTACTGCTTGAAACTTCGACAATCACTCTATAGCTTCTACACTCACGCTCCTCTAATGTATTTTGATTGGTCGATAAAGAATCCATGCATTGTTGCTGCCATAGCTTACGATCAAATCTTCTACTTTGATATTTCCAAGCCAGAGTAAGCTTATTCTTAGTTATATTATTTGCAAAGAAATTAATAAATTTAATTAATTTATTTTTAGTATACCCATCTACAGCAAAAGACTCAACGATGTCGGAAAGATGATTTCAATTCATCCACAAAATCCTCTCATATCGGCAGTTATTTGTAATCGAGCAGCAACGGAACTAAAAGTTGTTCATCAGAAAAGTACAATTTCAAATTTGTTTTCAACAAAAATCATAGCTTACTCAGGAAATGTCACTTGGCATTCATCATATTTAATCGTTGGATCAGACAGAAAGATTTGCTTCTACAAGATTCCGATAGCCTGAAAGAATCGTCGTCATTAAAAAACAAATGAATTTATTACTTCTTTAAAATATCTTTATTTTCAACTTCTTTTGTTCTTTTTTTTTCTTAATTAAAATAAGATTAATAAAAAACGATTCAACACATAATGGAAGTTTATGCTCTATGCTGTTCAGTGCTTTCTCCGCAAAAAGCATTTTTTTTTAAAAAAAACTTTGCTAGGAAGCTTGATACTTTGTTATTTTTTTTCGAATTTAGTTTATTTAAAAAAAAATCACTTAACATAAAATTTTGGTGCTTTTTATAATTTTTTTTTTCAGGATACTCAGGTGTGTCTTTAATGTGTGTGTTTTTTATGTTAGTAAAAACTTACCCCGTATTCTGAAACATTTCTTGCTGCTGCTGTCAAAGATGAAGGTATTTACAGTCTGAGTCATTACAGGCTCCATCCATCGAATCCATCGAATATGGGCAGATTATCTGGTTCACACTTCTAAATGTATATAAAATCAAATATTTTTTTTTGACGTTAAATCATAAGGAAATGCCGAAAAACTCAAATTGATTAGGAATTTAAGATTTAAACTAATATCATACTTTCGATTGCTTATGTCCGGCAACTTTAGAAACTCCAACGGCGATTCATAATGCTTCATCTTTTTCTTAGCAACTGTCGGTTCCATATTCTCTAAAACTCTCTTAACATTTCGATTAACTTCTGGTGCTTTTGACTGCTCATCATCTCCATTAACTTCCAATTCTTTTTGCTCTTCCGTACAATTCTCATCATTTTTATAAGCGGATATCAGTTGACTTACGCTACGTATTATGGCACGTTCTGGTTTTGTCTTCTCAACATTTTCTTCTTCCTCTTGAGCATTTTTAGTTGCCTCGACTTCCTTACTAATTTCCACTTTTGGAACAAATTCCTTCACTTTTTCAGCCAAAAGCTTTAATTGCTTTGATGCATATGCTTGATCTTCAGGCACTACTTTTTGAATCTCTTCCGTCTTCTCGGATATTTTCAGGAAATTTTCCTCAATTTTTGTAGTCTCACAGTCTGGTAATCTTCACGAATAGAAATGATAAATTAAATGATTTAAATAAATCTCAGGATTAAAAAAAATAAATTTGCTTACATGTAGGAATCTCCGCGAACCGTTTCTCCAACTTTCCTACAGATTTGACCAAACTTGAACTGATGATTCCTTAACTTAATCATGTCTCGTTGTGACTGCAAAATCTTTGGAGTATTTGATTTAATTCTGGTGTTAACGACGCGTAGATAATTCTTATATTTAATTAAGGATTTCTCAATTTCAGCAATCTTTGACTCAATTTTGTCTTTTCGCCTGTAATCCAGACTATTTTCATCTAGCAGCTTAATATTGCTCTCCGTTGATTCCAAAAGATTTTTACTAAAATTATATTTTTTAAGAAAAAATTAGAAAAGGAATACAAAAGATTTGAGGCTGATGGTTGACAGAAAGGATTAACTCACCTATGATTAAGGTAATTATTTTCAGTCTTTTCGATTAGCCTTGATCTGGCAGCTTCCTCTAATAATGGAATTTTTCCTAATGCGTCATCAATTTTGGATGACTTATTTTCCACTTCCTTTGCAGTTATTTTTGGCTGATCTTCGGATTGTTTCTGTTGCTTTTTACTGGAAGTTGATGAATTGGAATTTTGCGATGGATTTGATTGATCGGATGACGATTTCGTACGTTTTAAAGTTCCTGCTTTTTGTCTTTGTTGCTTAGCTTCTTGAAGAATTTTCATTTTTTGCACCAATTTCTCATATTCGACTTGAGATGATAATGGAAGATGCCGTACAGCTGATGTTTTTGGCGATATTTGGGTGTTTTCCTTTGATGATGAGGTACTTGATTTGCTAGTTGTTCTGTTAACTTGAGACAGTTCTTGTTGTGAGCGAATATTTTTTAAGAAATTGTCTAAATTCGTTTGAAAATCAGGTGCCGAAGATTTCGAAGCATGAGTAACTTTTCTAATCGTTTTCTTTCCTTTCTTATCGTATTCATCATCGGAACTTTCAATGCTTAACGTTATAATGAGCGGCGTAACAGGTCGTATAACAGAATCTAAGGAAGTAACAAGTCTATTCTCGATTTTCTTTTCTGGCAGCAGCGGTATATTTTTTGTATCAGTGATTGTTGAAAACGACGAATCTGATGGCTCAATGGTTAAAGACACTTTATCTAATGCTGAATCATCTTCATTACTATTCTGTGCTGATTGACTGTTGTTGCTTATCTTGTCAATGAGTGAAGATTCTGAAGGTTCCAAAATCTCTTCCTTGGCTGTTTGTTCATTTTTAATCTCATTTAAACTATTGTTAACATCCGAAGTAAGCTCATCGTTACCAGTATTTAATTCCTCTTCAGCAGCATTTACATGAGTATCCTTGATTATTTTCTTATTCTTTTGTTCTTCCAATATCATTTTGATTGTTTTTGTTCCAGATTTTCCAGACTTGTTGGAGACTATCACATGCTGTTTCTGTTGCTTAAGTCTCTCAACTGCCATTTTAAGATTAGTTATATCCAATTGTGGAGATGCTGGTGCACTAAGTTCTTGATCATTTTCTGATAATCTTTCAGTTATATCCTCATCACTCTTCTTTTTCTTGACATTAATCGATGATAAAAGCATCGATCGTAGTGCTAGTTCCTCATCATTCTCCTCATTAATGATTTCTTGTTTTGGTTGTGGAGAGCAAACAATTTCCATGTCACAAGCCTCTCGATTATCCTCTAGATTTTCCTGAACTTCTGATGGACTATTAGAAATGTCCATGTCTACTTCCTCATTAATATCACAGGAGTTATGAAAAGGTGAACCTAACGGTGAGTTACTTAAATCCATAGCTACGTCAATTATTGGCTCAAAATTATCTGTGGGACTATATGGACGTTCATTCTCTAATTTCCTAAGTTGTTTACGTTTCCTAAAGTGATCCTTCTTCTTTAATATAGCGGATCTTAAGGCAGCAATCCTCAGAAAATCCTCCTCATTATTATTATTATTGTTGTTTTGTAATGCTGGTTCTATTGGCGACGGATTTGGCGTCTCGATTGTCTCAACTTCTGGATTAGGTTCAATTAGGCTCTTAACCTCTTGTTTTGAAGTTAATGCCTGTAGCCTCAATGCCAATAATTCCTCCTCTTCATCAGACTCTCTTACTTCCACAATGAATTCTGGACTGCTCAGATCCACAACAGGTGGTGTTGATGATTTAATTTTAGAGTATTTTCTTCTTCTTCGTTGCCTCTTTCGTTTAGGTAATGTGTAGCTCGTCGAAAATATTGAGGAAGCGCGATAAGAACGATAAGAATGATTGCGTATTTCATTGTGTGGTTTTCTGGATTTCTCTTTTCGAAAGTTATTTCCACTGGATGTGCTCGTGTTTTGTCTATTTCGATGATTCTCATAGCGATTCTCTTTGGCGTAATCATCTTTTGGGAAAATAAATTTCCTAATTATGAAAATAATAATGTACTATAACTCACCATAAGCCTCAATTTCGATCTGATTTAAAAGTTCAAGCTCTAATTTCCTTCTCTCAATTTTGCTAGCTATCGTGTCGAAGTAATCCTCTTCCGATATGTCTGAGAAGTCATCCTTGATCTCTCCGTCTGAACTCTCCATTTAGAATGCTAGAAATATTAATTAAAGCTACTTTTTCTACAAAAAAGAAAATTAAGGTAATGAAAGGAAATTTTTTTACGATTTTTTTTCTTACTATTTCCTGCTATTTTCAAAAACTTTTTGTCCGTTAAAATTCGTTAAGTTGAAGATTCACCGATTTTTGGTTTTCTACGACTACTTTGACATTTGTTACTATCTAAACTCATTAATACTGAATTAATAATATTATACCAGTTAAAATTAATACAAAACGACGTCAGAAAGGTTGATAAAACAAATAAAGGCTCAAAATAAGGGTAACGGTCGTTTAAAATTCAAACGGAGCGAGAAAAAAGTTTAACGAAGGATTCGACGAAGATTGAACGAAATAAAATATTGAAGACGATATTAACAAGTCGTGCAGTAATTTAAATTTAATTTAAAGGATTAGTAAATCTATATCTACTAAATCTGGATATACTCAAAGGATCATAGGCCGGAATTTTGGATTTCAGTATCTCGGTGAGTGTTTTTCGATTTATTTCCATTTTAAAAAGTCATGAAATAAAATGTGCCACGAAATCAAAATATCTTGACTTACATTATCCATATTAATGTTAATTCCAATGGATTAAAATGCTTAAAAAGTATCAAAACGTGTGTATTAATGCAGAGTTCAATGAATTAAATAGGTTTATTGTGTAAAATCGGCACTTTTGAAACATTGGTTATGTTGTGTAGGAAAAAAAACAATATGGAACAAAAATTTTGCACTCTGAACCTTATCAGAAAACCTTAAAATTATCGTATCATTGTATTATTGACTAATTCGTGGATTTTAAAAGTGTTGATGTAACAAATTTCCTTGTACCCTGACACGTATAAAAGAAATGATGTAGGAAAAAAAGAGAAACGAAACGGGACAGAAAGAAATAAAGAGGAAAAAAAATATACATTCATCTGATCTAAAGTTGCTGTCGTTGTCATCGTCGTCATTATTATTTTTCTTCAAGACATACAATTGCCACACATTCCCGAATTATCTGACACGTTTGCATTGCTTGCAAAGAAAGTGGAACATAAATTGAGGAATGTAAAAGTTTACATTCGATAAAGCTAAAAAGAAATTATATATATGGGCAAATCCACGAAAGAATTTTTGTAGATTTTTTTACATTTTGATGCATAACTTGAAAACTATTTTAAATTTCCCATGTCTTAAAC
The DNA here is from genome assembly GCA_963573255.1 of Chironomus tentans. Classification (NCBI taxonomy): domain Eukaryota; kingdom Metazoa; phylum Arthropoda; class Insecta; order Diptera; family Chironomidae; genus Chironomus; species Chironomus tentans. The sequence goes on along the minus strand of OY754302.1, from coordinate 55,707,506 downwards.
TTCTAGTTTGTAAAGAAACCTGATTTCTTTCGTTCTGTATATAGATTTCTTATAAAAGTGCTTTAATTAATGAGTTATTTCAATTTGGAGAGTGTTTCTATGTTGCCTCTACAAAAAAATATTATTTTATTTATTTAAAATTTCGCCTGTTGACACATTGAAATTAGTCGGAAACACACAGAATTGAATTTCGCTCGTTCAGGCTTTAGTAAAATATAGTTTTTGCTACTAAATGATGTGTAATTAAAGAGAAATTGATAAAAATAGCGTTTCTATGTTGCCTTTTTAACTCATTATTACAAAACACACTTTTATTTGTTTACAAAATTTAATCAAGTTTTAAACAACAACTAGCCATTTTTATTATCAAACAATGATGACAGTACATAGTAGATTTAAAAATATTATAAATTGAATGTTGAATATAAACTTTAAGTGAATAATTAAAGAGAAAATCCGATTTTAAAAATTTATTTACACTGTTAAAATTTATTGCATCAAAAATATTCAGTACCGTTTATTCGTGGATTTGCCCATATATATCAGACAAAGTCTTTCTAAAAACTTTACATTCTTTCTCCCTCTCGTACGTACCGACCGTACCTACGTTAGAAAAAAAATAAGGAGAAGAAGAAGAAAATGTATAGAAAAAGAGAAGAAAGAATGTTGTGTGAGCTTATCAGTTAGAAATAAATACTTGAAAATGAAAAGAATCATCGTAGAGGTTTATTCACATTTTAGACTTGTATGCCTTGCTACATTCATTCTACTGACGTAGCACCAAAGCAGCGTAGCAAATACACACATTTTACAAATATTCCATCTCTCTTTTAATTTATACATTTTTCTCGTCGTCCGTCTGTGGCTGGCTCTCTACTATGTGTGTGCATATACAGTATACAGTTAATGAATGTAGCTATTAATAGTTAAACAGGCCGGTTTACACACAAAAAAAAAAAATAATGAACAAGAGAGAAAGAGAGCCAGCCAGATTTAAGAAGGAAAAATCTTCATTTCTTTGTTTTTTTTTCTTCTCCGATGAGATGAAGATGCACAATTTAAAGTTGCTCGAGGAGTGAGTATGAAGAAAATGTGAAGAATAAAGGCAATAAGAGCCTTCGGATTGGCTCAGTGCAAATCGCTTATCTGCAAAAATACACTCATTCACGCATCTTAAAACTGTTAATACAAAGAAAAAATAGATGATTTTTTTTTGAATATGTTGGCATCTTTCGGAAACTGCCACGAAATATATTAATTTTCCATGTGATTCCCACACACTCTCATGCATGCTCATACATACATCGCTTATCAATAAATTTAAGTAATGTATAGTCGAATGTGAGCTTGTCTGCGTTAGATTCTGAATTTTATTGAAAATGAAAAATGAACGCAGCACATTTTTTTTTTATTGAAATAAGTTCATATTTCGATGATATAAATGGGAAACTAGAAATTATGTAATGAGCACTTGTATGTGATAACGGATCTTTTTCTCTCGTTTCGTTCTTTCTCATTTCACATCTATTTATTTTGACTCTTCTAATTTATATATATATATATATATATATATATATATTTGTTGTTGGTTACATTATCATCATTACTAGTATTTTCTTCCTTTATTTTGCTGCTTGCTGCACTGACAATGTTGCTTAATGCACGTCACTTTTCAATTGAATTAAGCAATTTATTTAATAATTTAAACGTTAATTTCATTACAGCGGTACTGTTACGACTTTGGTACGAATAAAGGACACTTCTACTAAACAATTTGATATCTACGAGGATTTAAAACCTATTATATTCAAATTTATACGTTATCTTGGTATATTTTTTATTTAAAAATCATTGACATTTGTATATTGAGCGGAAAGAAAAGAAAGTGAACTATATTTTGACACACATTTTTTTTTTGCGAAAAAAGAAGTAATAAGAAAGTAAAGTTATGATGGAAGATCAGGGTAAGATTTGAATGAGCTCAATTTGCTTGATCTGATTTTAATTGAATTTAATTGATTTGTGGACATAGTTATGGAACAACCGACAACATCGAACAACAATGCATCTCAGGCATTTAGCTATGATGACTTGTTTCCTGCACTTCCCGAGAGTGCAACGCCCAAATTCCCAGCAGCTGTTGCTTCCAACAACATCAAGCGCATCGGAAGTACAGTCGTGACTCAGGTAATTTTTAACGGTCATTTTGAAACTTTGAGCTCAAAAAATTGAACTGAACTGAGATGAACACAAACGTTACTGAACGAAATCTAAATTGTTTAAAAAAAATTATTTACAGGTATTTTATGTTCCATCATCCGAACGTAAGTACGAGAATGACAAGTTTGGTGAGGGAGAGTCGCTCAGAACATGCCAACAAATCATGAAGGAAACTGGTGCTCATATTGAAATTACAAGCAGCAAGGACCAATCGTTGACATTCTTGGTGACTGGAAAGGCTAATGAGGTTTTGGAAGCTCGCCGCAAGATTTTCATCCACTTCCAAACGCAAGCTAGCAAGCAAATTTCAATTCCACGTGAACATCATCGTTGGATTTTGGGAAAGAAGGGCGATAGATTGCGTGACTTGGAGAAGAGTACAGCTACGAAAATTACTGTTCCAAGCATTAGTGAAGAGAGTGATCTCATCACAATTCAAGGTACTAAGGAAGGCATTGAAAAAGCTGAACACGATATTCGTACAACGAGTGATGAACAATCACGTAAGGCATTTGAACGCATAACTGTCCCGAAGATTTATCATCCATTCATTCTCGGACCAAACAGTGAGAATCTTGCAAAAATGGTTGAAGAAACTGGTGCACGCATCAATATTCCACCACAATCGGTCATGAAAGATGATATCGTCATTACTGGTGAAACGGAAGGTGTCCAACAAGCTAAGACACGTATTGAAGCAATTCATAAGGAAATGGAAAAGAAATGTACAAGTGTTGGCGTTGAAGTTCCACGTGCTCAGCACAAATATGTCGTTGGACCTCGCGGAACCACAATCCAAGAAATCTTGCGTATTACAGGCGTTAGCGTTGAAATGCCATCAACAGATGCAGCAACTGATACAATCATTCTTCGTGGTCCTCATGAAAAGTTGGGCAATGCTCTCGCTACCGTTTACGAAAAGGCAAACTCTGTTCAATCTCGCATTTTGGATTGTCCAGCTTGGCTACATAAATATATTATTGGACGCAAAGGTGCTAGTATCAAGGAATTAACATCTTCATTCCCAAATGTTCATGTTGAGTTCAATGAAGACAAAATTAAAGTTGAAGGTCCACCGTCTGAGGTTCCTGATGCTGTTGAACAATTGGAAAAAACCGTTAAAAATTACATCGAACGATTAACTTTCATTGAAATGGAAGTAAATCCAAATCATTATAAGCACATTATTGGCAAGGCTGGTTCCAATATTAATCGTATCAAGGACGAAATGGATGTTGTTATTAACATCGAAGAGAAGGATAAAATCAGTACAATTCGTATTGAAGGATCGCCAGAAGGCGTTCAAAAGGCCCAACAAGAACTTCATGAAATGATTGAGAAATTGGAAAATGAAAGAGAACGCGATGCTATTATTGATCACCGCTTGTTCAGAACTATTATTGGTGCAAAGGGAGCTCGCATTCGTGAGATACGCGAAAAATTCAATCAAGTTGTAATCACTTTCCCAAATCCCAGCGAGAAGTCTGACGTTGTTAAAATTCGCGGGCCAAAAGATGATGTTGATAAGTGCTACAAGCATTTAATGAAAGTCGTTAAGGAATTGCAAGAATCCAATTTCGTTATGGAAGTGCCAATTTTCAAGCGTTTCCACAAATTCATCATTGGCAAAGGTAAGATTATTTAACGCAAAAATAACAGATTTCTACAATTCAAATAATGTTACAAAAAAAAATTTTGTTTTTTGAATTTCAAAAATCCGTTAAAATTTAAAACAATTCTAACCGTTAATTCTGTTTTTGTTTTTTGATAGGCGGTGCAAACATCAAGAAGATTCGCGATGAAACACAAACTGAAATCGACTTGCCAGCTGAAGGAGATGAGAATAATGACGTCATTGTTATTACTGGGAAGAAAGAAAATGTCACAGAAGCTAGTGAACGCATTAAGAAGATTCAGAATGAGCTTGCAAACATCATCACAGAGGAAATTCAAATTCCTCCAAAATACTACAACTCAATCATTGGAGCTGGAGGAAAATTGATCAACTCAATTATGGAAGAATGTGGCGGAGTTTCCATTAAGTTCCCAACACCCGAATCAAAGAGCGATAAAGTTACAATTCGTGGTCCAAAAGATGACGTTGAAAAGGCTAAGCATACGTTGCTTGATATGAGCAGTGAGAAGCAATTGTCAAGCTTCACTGCTGAAGTTCGTGCCAATCCAAAACATCATCGCTTCCTTATCGGCAAGAAGGGTGCTTCCATTAAGAAAATTAGAGAACAAACTGGTGCAAGAATTATCTTCCCAACAAATGATGACAAGGATAAGGAAGTTATCACAATTATTGGCAAGAAGGAAAATGTTGAAACTGCAAAGTTACAATTAGAAGCAATCATTCGTGAGGTTAATAATAATGCCGAGAGTGAAATGGATGTTGAGCCTAAATATCATCGTCACTTTGTTGCTCGTCGTGGAGAAATTATAAATAAGATTAGTGAGGAATGTGGCGGAGTTACAATTAGTTTCCCACGATCAACAGAAACGGATGCAACACGTGTAACGTTGAAGGGTCCAAAAGAAGGCATCGAAGCAGCAAAACAACGAATTATTGAAATTGTTGGTGATTTGGAATCAATGGTTACAATTGAATGTGTTATTCCACAAGTTCATCATAGAAGTGTTATGGGTAAAAGTGGTGCAAAGGTACAGAGTATCACAAGAGATTTTGATGTTCAAATCAAATTCCCTGATCGTAAGCCAATCGAGAGTAATGGAGATATTAATGGTGATGCTCATCCAGCTGACGTAATTCGTATTAGTGGAAAACGTGAAAAATGTGAGGAAGCAAAACAAGCACTTTTGGAACTCGTTCCAATTACTGAAGAAATCGATGTTCCATTCGATTTACATCGCTCTATTATTGGACAACAAGGAAAAGGTGTACGTGAATTGATGAATACACATGACGTACATATTGAATTATCACCACAAGACAAGAAATTGGATGTCATTAAAGTAACTGGTGCTGCTAAAAATGTCCGTGATGCAAAGGCAGCAATTGCAGACCGTGTTAAGAAACTCGAAGAGGATCGTCAAGATCGTGAATTGCGCAGCTTCGAATTGAAACTCGAAATTGAGCCTGATTTACATCCTAAAATTATTGGTCGTCGTGGTGCAGTCATTAATAAAATCCGTTCAGATCACGATGTACAAATTTCGTTCCCACGTAAGGAAGATCCAGAAAGCAATGTCATCAGAATTCAGGGATACGAAACAAACGCAAAGTCTGCTCGCGATGAAATCTTAAAGATTGTCGGAGATTACAATGAAATGGTAAAAGAAAATGTACCGTTAGATGCTCGCATACACTCACGTATCATTGGACAACGCGGTCGTCATGTGCGTCAAATCATGGAGGATTATAAGGTCGACATTAAATTCCCACGAGAAGGCGATGCCAACATGAACCAAGTCACCGGTAAGTCCAACGAATTTTCTTAATTTGAAATTTCTCCTTAACAAACATTTATTTATTTTTGTTTTGAACTGAGTATGTCCGTTAAAAAGGAATCAAAATTTTCATTAAAATTAAAAAAATAACATGCACGGCAATTTTTCTTGATCATGCATTGCACTCAAAGTAATGCTGAAGTAAGAAGAAAATTCATTCCGTTATAATAACATTTCATTTTATTTCACCAACGTTACATATAGTAATCGGTAAGGAAGAAGACGTCGAAAGCTGCCGCGATCACTTGCTTAATTTGGAAGAAGAGTACTTGCAAGACGTTATTGAAGCACCAAAATCTGGCCCCGTAACTTACGAGAATCTTTTCGAGAATGCCATGAAGAAACAGCAACAACCAAACAAAGGATTTGTTGTTCAAGGAGCTCCATGGGAAAAAGCACCAAACACAAATTCGCAAATCGATTTCCCTGATTTCGGCCTTGGAGGTAAACCAGAAACATCCTCTCTTCCAGCCTGGAATCCAAATCGTTAAGTCTTGATTCGTTCATAAAAAGTTTCTTCCTTTACTCCTCTTCGGGTAACTTTTTTTTATTACTTTTATTTTTTTTTTTTTGATATAAAGTAAAAGAAAAAAAAATTAAACGAGTTGAATAGTTTACGTTTAGAGAAAGCTGAAGCAGGACTTGCGGTAGCTCAGCATTTTTTATTTCTTATTCTTCGTAATTTACGGTACATAATTCATATAACTTGACAGATATTAACAGATAGATAGCGATTTTGTTCTCTTTGTTGATAAGACTACCACGAAATAATACATAATTAATCAACAAGTAAAAAAAAGTAAAGTTTATAAGGTCAAATTAATTGGAACTTACAAAGAGAAAAAGAAGAAGAATCATGATTATCAAAATCCATTATTCAAATTAATTAATTATAATTATAGGCTCTTATAAGAAAGGAAAATCATCAAAAAATTGACAAAAATGCAAAAACTTATTCATGGACAATGGAATCGGATAATGAGATATTAAAGTTATATAAATTGTAAACTACATTTGAAATGTGAGAATGATATATATATATACAACATAGTAATGATGATACAATGTAAGAATGCAACAGATTTTCTACCAATTTTATATAGTTTGTCTCAAATCTTGATAGCTCAATATTGATAACTTATGATTATAATTAGAGAATAATACATTCTTACACACACACATATACATACATAAATATATATATTTTGGCATCGAAGCACAATATATACCATCCTCAGACACCTATTCTTTCGCGAATCTAATAAACATTCCTTATAAAAGTAGTCATCATCCTCCGCCTAGATAGAAATTTTATTGAATCATTGTGAATGAAACCTTTTCTGGGAGTTGTCTGCCAGTGACGTCTCAAAAAAAACTTTAAACTAGACATCATTTGAAAACGATTCCTTTTGATTGCGGTGACTTTATTGATGAATAATCAAAATGGGTTTCATGTTCCCATTAGAGAAACTTGAATGAATTTAATATGTAATGTGAAAACTGTTGCATTTGTACATTTTTTAAAAGCAAAAAAAAGCACCAAAAGTGAAATGAAATATTATTGATGACTATTTCAAGAACTAAAAAAAAACACACACACACACATACATATATACAACAACATGAGAGAAAATTGACCCCAAGCTCATTAAAATTGTAAAACACAAGTTATATGGACATTCTTAAGGATATAAGGATACTATATTGGTGAAAAAATAATGAAATATTGGATGATAATAATTTTATTGCGATAAAATGCAAGAAAAAAAACATGAATTTTTTTATATTGAAAAGAATGATGAAAAAAAGAAGTTATTTAGCAATACGATATATATTAACTATTATTATTATTATTATTATTACACTTTAAATAATAGGAAGATAATGTGTGTCTCTTCCTTAATCAAAGTCCTTTTTGCTGTTAAAAATAATAAAAAAAATATTAAAAATATGAAAGAAAAGATGAAAAAAATTCTTTTTCAAAAAAGTTTTGTTAAATTTAAAGAAAAAAAAATTCATCTAAGAAATACAGCAGATGAAAGCTCTAAGTTAATGAAAATGATTTTCCTTCTAAAAAAAATATATCTAATTAATTTTTATTGAGAATAAAAATGATGAGAAAAAAAACTAAAAGATTTGTTAAACAAAACAATTTGCTTATGTAAAACAACATCATGAAGACATTTCGTAAGAGACTTTTTGTTCTAGTTTGATATAAAAAAAAAGAAGTAAAATTCTATATTTGATATAAAAAAATTAAAACGTTTAATAAAAAATCTGTAAAAATCATATTTTTTTTTGTTGTTGTTGCTTATTTTAATAATTTCCAGTTAGTCACACTTGTATCTAGCATCAATAAAACCAGTTCTAAAAAAACTGTTGATTCTACGTGCTGTTGCTTTTCTTCAATTGTATGAGGCACTCAGAGTTGATAAAGGCACAAAAGCAATTTTTATTTAAGCTCTAGCACTCTTATTTTGGGATCTGCCACTAAGGTTCATATATCAAAAGATTCGTCTTGACTGTGGCTACATTTTAATTTAAATCTTGATGCTTGGTCCTCAAAACTGTTCAAAATAGAATCAAAAAGGAAGTTTTCACTTCTATTTTTTTTCAAGACAAATCGCTTGACACATGAACATCAGTGGCAGACACCAAAAATAAGAGTGCTGGAGCTCAAATAAAAAATCATAAAGGCAATGTGTGCAATATCAACTCTGGAGGGACTTGTTTGAATCATGCGAGGGGGGTTTTCAAGCATGTATGTACAAAAAAATTTAAAATACATGTTCTTGAGGTTGGTTTTTAAGGAACCAGACTGGAAGTCTTTTCGTCACTTAGCTTTGGTTTTAGATTTGAACTGTTTTTGCTTTATTCAGAATTTTGAGCTGCAAGACGAATGTATGGGGGGGGGGGGGGGGTTTCAAGCAAATTCCAATGAATTTTGATTGAGTCGTGCATCGTGCACGAGGAATGAATACTCCGCAGCTGGAAAATGAAACTTTTTAGTTTCTAAGCTATTAAATTCAAGAACTTGTGTTGACATCACTTTAAAGACACACGCAGCTAGTCATATCACGTTTCTTATCGATTTCTCACAACTTTATTGCCTCAATTAGGAACAAGCAACAAGCTGAAAGATAAACAAGAACAATCATTGGCAATAAATAAATTAAATCAACACATTTCGATCATCCATTTGTAAATACATTTTTTGTTTCATTTTTATTCAGGATTACTCATCAGATACAGAAAATATTTTAATCTTTTTTTTTGTTTATTCTCAAAAACATTTTTTAATTCTTTTATACACGACAAAGGGAATTTCATCGCATCATATTGGAAATGGCAAATACAAACATGGACAGAATTTTGCTAGCTCAATTAATTTTTTCTTAATTTTTGTTAATTTTTTTCTCAATAATTTGGATTAAGTGGGTTAATAAAAAAATTGGGTAAAAAGTATATATTGGGTAAGGGGGGTCATTCGCTTATGACGTCCATCAAAAACTGGGATTTTTAGACCCCCCCTCACCCCCTTGTCACAAAATTTTAATTCAAAAAAATTTCTTTAATTTAAAGTGTCACAAAATCTCAGACCCCCCCTCCCCCCTAAATCGTGGACGTCATAAGTGAATGACCCCTAAGTATTAAGGGGCATAATTATTTTTCACTTCCTTACGTCTCATTCGTAGGTAATTAGAAAATTCTTAAAATTGTGTGCTTGTCGTTTGTGAAAATATATATTTTTGGTTTTTTGGGTATTGTAAAAAATTTATTCTTTTAGTAGTTTAGTCGAGGGGGCAACATAAAAATAATTTTTTTAAGACAAAGGTTTCCTCGATTAGAAATTACCCCCTGAATTTAGTATATAATAATATCTTATGTTATTTGGAAAGTGATGGCAGCAAAGAGATTCAAGAAAAGTTACGTGTGTGTGTCGACTTACAGACGATTGTGAGTTGTTAAAACAATTATGTAAAGCATGGACCACCAATTAGATGCAATCTCGAACGATGACCCGAAAAAAATAAAAAAAAATATCCTGAGAATAATTTTTGGTCCTTTTGTGTGGGACGAATGTCAACCATTCATTTTTTTGTTCCTCAAGTTTGTCTGAGTAGTGGATATGGATTGTGGAACATGACCTTGACAATAAATGCGCTAAAAATACGTAAACAAAGATGGCCTTGGAATGACATAATTTTTCCTTGGTATTAAAAGTTCCAGTGAAAATTTCCGGTACAATAAGATAACATGATGACAGTTTTATTAAAGAAGCGCTCAATGGAAACGACTTTTGCTTGTTTTAAGGATTATTGATTTGAGACGTCCAGTATTTCTGAGGAAATGGGGGATCGGAGGGCAATATTTTGAATTTTTTCAGATGGATATCATTTGTCTACATATCTTCATTGCTCACTTATGAAAATAACCCTTTACAAGATTCCAATGTCCATTCACAAATTACATTTTTACGTACGGATGGACAATAATAGCCATTGAAATGGTCAAGGGTTACTACATAGAATGTACTGAGCAAATAATAGGAATTTTTTTTGTCAGGCGTGAATTACGGTCGTTAGAGCTTATAAATAGCTCATTACTCACATTTATTTTCTAGTTCTTATAAATATTGTCAAAGGTCATGTTACCTCAGAGAAAAAAAATAAATATCGTTTATTTTTGTATGCTTTGAATAAGTAATGAGCTAGTCGTATGCGAATATTTTGAATTTATAGCACAATCATCTGTAAATCTTGTGTAGGTCGGTTAATGTTGAAAAGAATAAAATGCAGTTGAATGTTACGTTTACATATTGTATGTATTTTAATTAAATAACATAAGATTTTGAATGAAGAACTAATAATCAGAAGGTCCAAATGAACCATCCGTAACTTTAATAACAAAAAAATAAAACTAGAAATGATAAGTAAAATTGCACGAAAAAATAAATGATGAAAAACCAGTAAGTGCAATTTAATATCAATTAATTATATATTTTGTATATGGGTGCGGTAGTTTTTAATAAAAAAATAAGTCGATCATTAATTTTCCTCTTCTCATCGATGACTCACCTTAACAATATTTTAATATTTTTTTAAAAGACACAAATCTTTACACAAAATTGTTTCAAAGAAAACGGAAAGAAAATATTTGTTTTTGTCTACCATTTAATACACACAATCAATGTGAATGGTAGACTGTATTTCATTCTCATCGTTACCACTTATTTAGCCAGCATGCACAGACTATAGATGAAAAATAAAATACAGAAAAAGAAAGAAATTAAATAAATTAATAAATAATTTTCTCATTTAGTCTTAAAATTAGGAATGAATAATGATGAGCAAAGGATTGTTAAGCATCAACTGATAAAAATTACTGAAGGGCATCTTTGGCACACTTATTTTAATGGACTCATGGAAATTTGATGGTTTTTGAAATTTTTTCTAAAGTTTGAATTTATAACGGGTTTTTTGAAATTTGAATGGAGAAAACTATGTGGTAAAAATTCAAAAATTTCGAATACGTTAAATTTTTGTTGTAAATCAAGCTTAAATGTTCAGCCAAAAATGTCCCTAGCAACGCTAATTCTATTGTAAAATTGGTCTTAATAATAATACATTTAATCAGCTACGAATATGTTGTAATCTATTTTTAGATGAGGAAACAAAAAACATTTTTTTTGAGATTGACTAAACTTTTTCATTTTGCTAATGAAATGTTTTGCATGAAAAAACATGTGAGAATATTCATTTATATTACATTAGATTAAAATGCTAGTAAAGCTTATCGATCATGAACGAGGATATTGTTTTAGTTATCACACATTAAATTTTCATTTTTTACGTTAATGAACACTTTTCACTCAATTTTCTTAGAAAAAGTAATTTTTTTGCACTAAGTCTTGAAATCAAGAACATGTCCACAAGTCAGAAATAAAGAATATAAAATTTTAAAAATAAATAAAATTGATAATGGAATGACTTTGCGTGTTAATAATGTACAATGTGTGTTTATGGTGGTGTTATGATTATTTTTTAGATGTATTTATGGTTTTGATTTACCCTAGAGATGTCAATGTTGGTCATTTGCTTAACAAGTTCTGGAATCTTTCCGACAATCGACAAAACTTCGCCTGTTAATTTAGATGCACCAACTTCACTGTTACCGCTCGAAACCATTGTAATCTTTTTGGTCTGAGATAAAGGTGCAGCAACTTCAGCAGCAACCTAAAAATAGGAGAATATACAGTGATTAGTTATTTCAAGATGCTCCGGATAATTCTCATAATTACCTTGGGTAATGTATCAAGCAACATTTCAATCATGGCAGCTTCACGATATTCTTTATAAGCTTCAGCTTTCTTGGCCATTTGTTCAGCTTCTGCCTTTGCTTTTGCGTGAATTGCAAAACTTTCTGCTTCTCCGCGTATTTTAATCTGTTAATTATTAATGCACACAAAAATTAGACACTTAATTATTCAATATAATAGGGTGTATCCTTGAAAATGAGCCCTTTTACTCGAGATTTCTGTGAGAAATTTCACTTTTTTGATTTTTCTTCAGCGATTTGTAAATTTAACGTCCAGCTCAAGGAAACACTCTATTATTAGCACATTTAACTTACAGATTCAGCTTCTGCTTCGGCTTCTAAGATTATACGATTCTTATTTGCCTCTGCTATTTTCTCGAGACGGAACTTCTCAGCTTCGGCTGGTCGTCGAACAGTTGCCTCAAGTTCCCTTTCTCTACGCAACATTTCTTGCTGTGCAACCTGAATTTCCTGCGTACGTTCAATAACTTTAACTTGCATTTGTTCTTCCTTAATTCTTTGTTTCGTTTTGGCTGCTTGGAGCTCATATGCCATCTCGGCCTCGGCCTTCTTTGTTTGTACTTCGACATCGTATGCTGCTTTCTTAAGCTCAAAGTCACGTTGTGCCTTAGCGATGTCAGTATCGTTGAGGAATCTTGAAGCCATTCTTTGTTCCTCGGCAATTGCTTCCTTAATTTGTGCATCACATCGTGCCTCAGCCTCACCAATACGAGCATCTCTCTTTACTTCTGCTGTTCGTGCCATACCAAGTGATTTCAAGTATCCCTAAAAAGTAATTTGTGAAACAATAAAAGAAGGTTGAATGACATCTTCTGTATTTCTAATCCACTGCACGCTACACTCAGTGATTCAACAATAAATAGAAGATTTTTTTTCCATTTGTGTATCTACATTGCATTATTTAGCATTTTTGTTCATTTTTTTTTTCTTTTTTAAAACGTGCATGATGATGACATGATGTGTGTTTTAATTGAAATCAGAGTTGGACATCAGCTTGTATGTATATGTTTTAAAAGTTCCAAGAACTAATGTCCAATTCTGACTTTTAATAATTGTGTGTCATGAGAATATTTAAAAATCTATAAAAATGCGAAATTTTGTGTAATTTAGAGTTTTTGTATGTTCACAATGTGACACTCAAACAAAGGAAGAAGCTATCCATAAAGGATATACAATGAGATACAGAGTAACTAAAGCAAAACATCAAAATATCTATAATAAAATAGATAGAGAAAGTCGTGTGTATGGTGTGTATCATGTGTGTTCATAGAAGTATGATAGAAATAAAAAGGAAATTAACTAATAACGACAATAGAAATAATGATACTGTTATAAATTTATTATTGTAAGGATAAAAACATACCTTTGCACCCTATGATGACAAAATCAAAGGGTGGCATAATGTAATTATTAATTAAGGAAATATAATATTTGATAAGTTTTTAGCAATAATGATAAACATAATGATAAGTCACTAATTCTCTTTTATCACTAAAGATTTTTTTTTTGGAATGGGAAGTAATACTCAGTTAACAACATTCGGTGTTAGTCAACATATAAATGTTTGATTGGAATATAAAGGACATAAAATTGAGGGAAAGGATATAATAAAGAATGTAAATGACAATAAAAAATTTATTTTCATTCAATTTATGTTCTGTTGGATGTTAGTAATTAAAATAATGTTGTTCGTCATAATGTCCAAAGAATTAAAAGACATACCTCTTCGTCACGGATATCCTTTAGTGTGTATGAGACGACAGTGATTCCCATGTTAACAAGATCTGATGAGGCAACTTCGAAAACCTGTTTTGAGAACTTCTTGCGGTCTTTGTAGATCTCTTCGACCGTCATGGAACCCATTATGGCACGTTGATGACCTTCCAGTGTCACCAATGCAATGTGCTGGATCTCAGATTCTGATTTTCCCAAAAATTGTTCGCACGCAGTCTACAAAAATAGCCAATAATGAGAAAAAGTTTTTTTTTTATTTGTAACTAAGAAAAACAGATCTTTACGCACCAAGAGCATATCTTCATTTTGACCTTGAATCTTTACTTGCGCTATGCCAGTCACACTAATGGGTACGCCTTGTGAAGTATATACAGTCGGAGATTCTACTTGCAATGTCATCGTGTTCAGAGAGATTCTAATAATTTAATTTAAAAAATAAAAGAAGAAGAACAAGCATATCCATTAGTTGAATTGATATGAATAATTGATGAGGACAAAAATAAATCTGTGACATACCGCTGGACACGTTGAACTGCTGGCCAAACAAATGCACGACCACCAGGAACAAGAAGTGGCTTCATATGACAACATCCTGCATGAAATAAATTGTTTTACTTCAAAAATCATCAAATTATCATCCGAATCAATAGAATAAGGTTGGTCGCCGACTTAATATGTGTTAGTGATACATCCATCATTAATTAAGTACAAAAGTGTCTGTGAAAATTGTATTTCACCATAAAACACTAATTCGATAAGATAGAGTTGATGATTGCTTTTCTTTCGGAACTTTATCATTTCCTTTCTACGTTTGTCACTCATTTCGGCAAAACTCTTGCAAATTAATGACATTATATGACATCCAAGCATCCAATAAAAATATCGATTTTTTATGGCGACTGAATGGCGCTGGATTCTCATCAATTTGGTACCTACCTGAAACTACTAACGCTTCGTTAGGTCCACACGTTTGAAATCCCCAAACCATCTTTATGTACTGTAAATCACGTAACTAGAACTTCCAAAACACTTGTATTACTTTAAAATTAAATAATTTTTTTTATTCTTTCGAGGAGCGATGAAAAATAAATTTGAGGGGCAACTAATTTTTGGAATTTTATCAGTAAACATAGCACTTTTCCTTAATTACAATAGATGGCGCTAGTTCGTGTTTAACGCTTGACAGTTTTTTTTATGAATTTCTAAGTTAAAGCAATGATTTGTTTATTTTCAGTCGTGATTCAGAAAAAAAGTTCCATGGATGATGACGACGATAAAAGAATTTATTTTTATTAAATCCACTTCATATTTCATGACTATTATAGCTGTTATTTGATATTGTCAGTATTTTTAACAATTTGAAGCTTCCAATTGATTCAATTGTTTGTACAACACCCGAAAAGTTGAAAAAAATTTAAGGCATTCAAAAATTTAATAAAAGAGTCATCAATTAATAAATTCCACTTAGCACTTTTGTATTAACTTATTTACTATCTTACCTTACATATAGAAGAAATATTGAGATTTGAGTCAAACGTAAATAAATAAATAAATTCAACGGTAAAAGAACAACAAAAAAATACAATACATTTTTTAACACCTACATACATACTTATAGTGTGATTTTACTTTTCGCATATTATATGAAGAGTTTTTACTGCATAGAATATTTAAATATTTGTTTACCTTTCGTTCGACGACACAAATATGAAAAAAAGAGTTTTACAAAAAAGGCTATGACTTTCTGAAAATCGTTCAGATAAGACGGTATCAAAATTTACTATGGCAATGACTTACAATTTTATTCTAGGAACTATAAAATTTCACTTTAATTATTATTAATAAGGAAGGATTCGATTTTCGGTCATGGTTGGGGTGGAAATTTAGGTTAAGTGCTTTGATGAAAAGGCAGGCAAGCGCAAGTATTTTGCATCTAAAGCTAGCAATCTAGGTTTGAATGACTCATTTTGTTAATGCTGATTGAACTTTTAGATCTTCGTTAGAACGATTTTAATTTTCAAAGCACTATCCTCTGTCTGAAATAAAATAAATTCTTCTTTGCATTCTTGAAATATTCACCGGAAGACAAAAAAAAATATTTGCAAGTCCAAAACGTCACGATTTGTCTAAATGACTTGAGAAATTGTCCGAACAATCCCTGATTTATTCAATGGACATTCCATTCATTCGACTTACATCATTTTAGCCAATTGCGAAATTTATTATGATTTATGCCCGTATACTCGTCACTGTCATAAGCATATCACACCCTTAACATCTCTATAGCTTTTCAATGAGGAAGAAGAATATCAATTAAAGACTAGGAGAAACCGATGAAGTAACATTTGGTGAGATTTTACTTTAGGGGTAGTCACTAGTATACCATTTTTTTGGTCATTTTTACTTTAAGGGTAGTCAAATTATTTATGTTAAAATGTATTGAAACTTTGAACTTCGACAACTCCAATCCAAACTCTATCAGTTAATTTAAATATTTCGAATTTTAATTCAAATATTTTCTAAAAGGGATATTTTTACGTTCTAAATTATTAATTTTTGGAAAATTCGATCAGTTAACTCAAATGTTTTGTAAAAGGGATATTTTTACATTTTAAATTATTAATTTTTGGAAAATTCGATCAGTTAACTCAAATGTTTTGTAAAAGGGATATTTTTACATTTTAAATTATTAATTTTTGCAAAATTCGATCAGTTAACTCAAATGTTTTGTAAAAGGGATATTTTTACATTTTAAATTATTAATTTTTGCAAAATTCGATCAGTTTCGATCAGTTAACTCAAATGTTTTGTAAAAGGGATATTTTTACATTTTAAATTATTAATTTTTGCAAAATTCGATCAGTTAACTCAAATGTTTTGTAAAAGGGATATTTTTACATTTTAAATTATTAATTTTTTCAAAATTCGATCAGTTAACTTAAATATTTTGTAAAAGGGATATTTTTACATTTTAAATTATTAATTTTTGCAAAATTCGATCAGTTTCGATCAGTTAACTCAAATGTTTTGTAAAAGGGATATTTTTACATTTTAAATTATTAATTTTTGCAAAATTCGATCAGTTTCGATCAGTTAACTCAAATGTTTTGTAAAAGGGATATTTTTACATTTTAAATTATTAATTTTTGCAAAATTCGATCAGTTAACTCAAATGTTTTGTAAAAGGGATATTTTTACATTTTAAATTATTAATTTTTGGAAAATTCGATCAGTTAACTCAAATGTTTTGTAAAAGGGATATTTTTACATTTTAAATTATAAATTTCAAAAAATTCAATCAGTTAACTCAAATGTTTTGTAAAAGGGATATTTTTACATTTTAAATTATTAATTTTTGCAAAATTCGATCAGTTTCGATCAGCTAACTCAAATGTTTTGTAAAAGGGATATTTTTACATTTTAAATTATTAATTTTTGCAAAATTCGATCAGTTTCGATCAGTTAACTCAAATGTTTTGTAAAAGGGATATTTTTCCATTTTAAATTATTAATTTTTTCAAAATTCGATCAGTTTCGATCAGTTAACTCAAATGTTTTGTAAAAGGGATATTTTTACATTTTAAATTATTAATTTTTGCAAAATTTTAGTACAAAAAAAATAGTTTAGCTTTTTCTGCGATTTTCTCTTTAATTAAACAATTTAGGTATTTGAAATATTTTGAAAACACTAGGAATCAAGAATATATATGAAAATAATTAGTTTTTCCTGAATTTAAGTGTGTTATGTGATTTTTCATAAAATGAATGGTTCAAAATGGATAGAATTGGTGTTTTTATATCAGGTTTGAATAAAAAATCAAAGATTAGTTGGTTAAATAACTCACTAATATCACTCGTGCAATTACCCAGTATGTAAACAATATTTTTCTAGCTAAATAATGATTTAAATGCTTTATAAACATTCTTTTTTTAATTTTAATGGAAAATATATTGACTCCCCCTAAAGTAAAAATTATCGCAAAAAATGATTTTCATTAACTACCCTTAAAGTAAAGTTCAACCTAACATTTCTACTTTACATTAAAGTTATTTGATCTGTTTGCGATAAAGTGTAAACAAAAGACATGAGATTCGAAAGGAAACCATCATTAGCAGTTAAATAAGAGAAATATACGAAACAATCAAAAATTAACAAGTAGAGAAAGCTCATTGAAAGAGGCACACACAATAATCATAATTTTTGGGAAGATCATAAAGTCATGCTGTCTTTTGATTTAAACTGAGGAGAGTAAAAGAAGTGATGTATTTTGATGGAACCACTCAGTGCACAGGTATGGCAACTTGCGACTTTTCAAAATTGATTTGTGGAGAAGTTTGGTAATGCAATGTAAAATAAATTATTTTGAATTTTTTTATTGAAAATCAATAAGCATGTCAAGTGATCTTATAGGGTACCTTAGCAACACTCAGATAGAAATGTTTTTGTCACTTTTCGTCAAACATGTTTCGTGATCATATTTTTGGCTTTTTAATTGTAATTTTGATCAGAGAATCCAAATCCGTAAAGATTTTTTCGATTAGATCAAAAATTCTTGACTTATGGCAAGCGAACTAGTAGGTACTCTAGTAACACTCAAATAGAAATATTTTTGTCACTTTTCGTCAAGTAATCATACCTTGAACATCACAGCTCTGAAGAAGAGTTTCAGAGACTATTTATCCAAATGATACCCGTCTGCCTATTTGTCTTGAAAGAAATTACTAAAAATATCAAATTTACTTTCGCACCAAATTACTTCATTTTAATATAAACACCTAGAAATGACATGCTCATGCATAAAGTCTTTGAAATTTTTATGATCATGTGAAAAATGGAAGAAGAAGGAATAGCGATAAAATTCACTTTCATATGGGTGAATTAAATTTCATAATAATAAATCGTTTTAGTAACAAAATAGTAAAGAAACGTAATTTCCAATAAATCTGCAAGAAAGGTTTCTCAAAAACTAAAATATTCTTAGTGAAACATGAGTTTTGTTTAAATCGTGATCATTTAGCAATATTGAGCAAAGTGAGAAAGTTTTTGGTATATTCGGCACTTTGTGGTCTTATTGTCTATTCCTAAGAGGTTAATACACTTGCATATGTGTATCTATTGATTTATTGTTAGCATAATGAATAATGATCATGAATAATAAAGTTATGATATCATAATTAAAAGAAATTATCACACTGAAATTGTAGACTATAAATGTGGATCGTGAGGTATCAATGACGTGCTTGAGCATGTGATTCCTATTTGAGCGAATAAATATGAAATGGTTTTGAAAAATTCAAATCCAGCGCATTTATGATCGAGTAACGTCAAGGATGTGTCTCGAATTTTCCAGGTTAGGAGGGGGAGGGGGGGGGCTCCAAATCCCTATTATTCTAGATGGAACTTGAACACAAAAAAACCAAAGGCAACTGAGCCATCAAACTCTCAAATTAGACAACCAGCCACTTAAAGTGTCACATAACTCAACTTTATCTTGAACATTGTACAAAGCAATTGCTATTTTAAACTGATAATAGCTACCTAATACACATTCTTCATAATTTAATCACACAACTTGCTGTAAATAAAAAACATCTGTAGGAAACTGACTATGTCCTCGATATAATTGTAATCTATCATTATCTACAATACTTGTTGAGCAGGCACATCGTCTGACTCATTGACTCCATGACTGACTGATCATTTAGCATGATTGAATCTTCAAACGGAATGTCAGTCATAACGGTATCTTCAGGCCAAATCATTTACGGTATTAATCACTCTTGGCTTCTCTTTTTTCGCACAAATTCGTTTTACAAGAGGAAAGAAGAAGAAAGTTCAAATAGTGCTGCTGTGAATGAGATGAAAGACATTGTGAACAACCTTTAATAGACACAAACAGTTTATGCATAAAAGTAAGGTATTTAAGTGTTTAAGGACACGCGCTGACGTGCGATTGTATTATGAATTTAAAGTCATGATTTAATTTTTTTTTGTTGTGTAAACAAAATTCTTAATTAGATAAAGTAAATATACAAATAGAGCTGTATACAATTACTACATAAACATTTCAAGAATATATTTATTTATAATGTATGTATTTTGCTTGCAATAGCCTGTTCTTTGTGTTGAGCTAGGAAATTTTTACAAGTATTGTCTCACTTTTCATTCAAAGTTTTAAAATCCATTCAGTTTACTTGAAATTCATGTCTTATGATGAAATCTCATAGGTGTTTATTTTATTAAATACATTACATTAATATGTATACATGTCATTACCAAGACCGGTTGCTTCTGTTGAATTTTTTTGCCGATATCTTTTGGAGAGTGTAATTAGTTTTTGTAGTAAAGAATTTTTGATCTTAAGCAAATGAAGGACATATTTAATGGTATTTTGTTGCTAGATGTTATTATGTACTTGGTATTTTTTTTTAAAAGAGCTCTTTTATATTGATTCTGGGGACTGTAGATGATGATTTGAGTTCTCATACTATTTTCAAGTAACTAGTCACTTATCATGTCTAAAATAAAAGGGGAGGTCCTTTGATAGTCCGTAGCAAACATGCAAACCCCCATTTTTTATGAACTATTTTTTTAAGGACTTGAATCCTCTTCATAACCTGTACAACGATGAATTTTCTTGCTATCTTATTCAAATGAGTCACAAGTTCTGTAAGTTCCAATAAAATTTTAAGTAAAATTCCTGGAATTTTTCCGGTAAATAATATCTACAAATATGCGTTAGAATAAAAAGTAATTTACTCAGTTGTATTGCTAGATCTGCGAAAACAAAAAACCAGCAAAAAATGAGATAGCTCAATCAACTAGTTTTCAAGTATTAATATTTTTTTCTCTTTGTTATTTCCACATCATTCGTTCGTACATTCATATTTATTGTGTGTGGAGTACAAGTTGTATACTGAGTCACATTTAAGTTTTGTTCGTCAATGAGGAAAGAAGGTATCTTTCTCTCGCTCTCGTATAAAATTATTTTTTCTTTCTATACTGTCTATATGACTGTTTCTTACCCATTCATTCAGTGTTAACCGAAAGAAGTGAATTTTTTTTATTATATTTTTAACCAAGGAAAAAAGAAAAAGATTTTTTGAAGAGTAAAAAAAAAAGAGAAATGTGAAAGAAAGAAAGAGTGAAATTTCCAGAAATTCCTGATAAAAGTTGTTAAAACTTTATATGATACAAAGTATTTACGAGTTCTTATGAGAAGTGAATTAAAGAAATGAAAGAAAAGTGAAAATTGAAAAAAATAAATCACATAGCAAATAAAAAATAAAGAAGTGACCAGTTGTTACTGTGAAGAAGTTTCCATTCATAAAAAAGGAGAAAATTTGTTTATACAAAAAAAATCTGTTTTGTGAAATTGTGTCAAATCATACCTAAACAGAGAGAAGAGAAGAAACTCATTATAAGTTGTATATAAGCCTGAACTAGTTATAATAACTATTATTACCCGAAAAACCTACCTTTGGATTTGTGGATTAGCCGTTAAATAAATAAGTCAAAATGTATGTATAGAGGTTATAGCGCCGCTTGATAATTCAAAGTCTCTGCAAATATCATTTCCGTCTAAGATATTTTCAATTTTGCAATCATTTGACTGACTGCATAAGTAATATGAATTATGTGTACATTATTCAAAACATGCTGACATTCATCATATTTCATATTGTTGTGAATAATAATAATATTATTAAAACGGAAACATTTCAGCGATAGCACAGAACAGCACATGACACTTGATGCTCGTTCTGTAAATATCTACAGTGCGTGCATTCTCAATATTTTGAGATTATGTGTGTTATGACGTTTTCTGCGTCGGCGTAGTAAATAGTAAATAAAAATAGCACGAATGTCATGGGAAAAACCCAAAACATAACTGTTATGAATTTGAAAGTATTCAGTTCTTTTCGTGTGTACATAGATAATTAACAATTGGACTTGAAATGACTTAAAGATTTTTCAAATTCTCATTATGGTGAGATATGTGGAAATCGGGGCAAAAATATTGGAATAGGAACTAGAAAACTCTCTAAATGAACTTTGGACTAGAAATAACGTTCCGGGTATTTAGAAACCCCAAATTGTAGCTTATTAAAACAAAATTTGTAGTGCACTTAACAGCAGTAATTAAATAAACTTTAAATGATAGCAGCAGGCCAAGATTCACCAAACACAAAAAAGCAGACCGAAAGACATAATGATTATTGTGAAAAATACGATGATCGCACAGTGCCATTGCCAATAAAAAAGAAAGTATAAATGCAAATATTAATTTATTTTTGTAACTGAAAGGAGTAGCGCGGTTTCAGACAGATCGTCTTGTTGTTGTAAATTGTTAATGCCTCTTTTATATTGGAATGGATTATCGTAGATTTCATTTTCAGAAGAAAATGTTCTCCACGAAATGTAATGAAGAAAATATCTGGAAGTCATTGCATTGGCTCTTATGCTTTTCCTTCCATTATGCAGCTGAAAAAATACGTGTTTCTGATATATGGCACTGCTCATTTGTATTTATTGTATTGTAGTGAAAGAATTAAAGCATTAATAATAGCTTTGTTTGGATGACGATTTGCCATCGGGTTATGCTGTTTTATTTTATTTTTCATTTTTAATGAGACTGGAGTTCAATTTTTTGTGGAGCTCCTTTCTTTTCTTCCATAACTCAATTGTTGTTCGAACATAATCAAAAAATCATAAGTCATTACACGAAAAATTATAACTTTTTCAATGGAATTTTTTTTAAAGATAATGCTTAATGCTATGTAATACTAATAATAAAATTATTTACTTATAATACCGTTGGAACTGAACAACAAATGCACAGCCATTTACCATAATGACGGTTACCTTTTGAGAGGCTGAGGTCTTTGTTCACAACAGCAAAAATAAAAAAAAACGTTTGTTCATAAAGGCTTGTCTCTAACATGAAAAAAGGAATAAAGGGGAAGAATAAATGAAATATTTGTGAGATACGCGGAAGATTTACGATCACTTTGTCTAGAATAGTCATTTGAATATGAGAATGACAATGATCATGAATTGTTTTGTTTTTGTTTTATTGTGTACCAAGGTTGTTCATCTATGGTTTCTCCGGAATTACGCCAGATTTAAAACAAATAGTTTATACCTTTATTAATCATTGATTTTATGAATCAATCAGAAATTGTCTGGACAAAATTGCATTAGTGGACAGCGGAGTCATAAATGAATGTATCATTCACATATTTGCTCATTTATCACATAACTACTTTCTAATATTATTTACAGATGTAAAAAATATCTTTGGTGCAGTTTTATAATCAATTTAATACATTATGATATGATTCCAAATCGATTTAATGACCAAAACGGAAGGCATTTCTGTCAGACAATTTGTCGTCAGATTTGGCTTTTGTGTTTTGTTCATATTTTTTTGACTAATTAGTTTTTCATAAATCTCTCCTAATTAATTGAGGAAAATTTATCATAATTTAAATTCAATTCTGTTCCTAAAACTAAGTTCAATCAATATTACTTGACGTATGCCTGCATTCAAAATGAAAATGAAGATGAATAATGATCAAACTATGTCAATTCACAATAACACACACACACACACACACACACACACACCATCAGAATTTCATAATGGACACGCTAAAACTTTCATGCAAATGTCCAATATTCGTCCACGACCTTCAGTAAATTGGCTCTCAAAACCCGGACTTGTTCATGAATGAAATTCATTCAACTTTTACACCTTGTTGTAATGTCATAAATATGTAGATATTAATCATGTCCTTCTTATGAGGTATAACAAGTGCTAATTTCATTTCATTTCCGAAATTTTTTTTATCTTAATGATGATAAATGAGGATACTTAAAAATCGTTTCAAAAAATGGTCGTGGTAATTTTGGAAGATAAGAGAATGCTCAAATTGAAGATAGTCAAGAGGATCTCTTGATATCAAAATATTTCCAAATGTGCTTAAAACCAGGTTAATTGATGGGAACAAAGTGCTGCAATCAGCTTATTTTGTCCATTTTGCAAACGTTGCTGAAATTCAGTCTTTAACACCACGAAGAAATCTCATGTTTAATTCTACAAACGTGTGACTCACCTATTAACAATCTATTTTATTATTTCCATTTTCTCATTCCGTGTCGATATCGTGGATTGAGATCACATCATTTAAAACATGCGAAATCCGATATGTAAAGCCTTTCTATAAGCGCTGCTGGCTGATGACGTTGGTAAAGACGGAAAATACAAGATATTGAGTCAATATTTAACAAAACTTGCATTATTCATTCTTCTTGTATATAAATATTTAATTAAAAATATGAAAATCTTTGATGTCATGAAGACACTTAGCAGTATTAATATTATTATATTTCATTTATTTCCAAGAATTCTTAAGAAAACAAAGCGTTTTGTGCGATTCTTCTCATCCCATTTAAATTAGCTTATTATTCTCATCATTATTCTTTCGTTGTCAATGAAGCGAAGGCATGATGTCGGAAAACAAGAGAGCATTATGAGTACATTTAGCATATTTTATACTGAACAATGAATTCATTAAGAGATCTTTTGACTAACTGCCTTAATTATTTGGTGCAAAATTTATTGAAGTTGCTAATTTTATTAGATGGGAACTCTTAATTGTAGAAGGAAGTGTCCATGTTTTGGTTCCAATTGGTGACCATTCACAAATGACGTTTAACTTTTAGAGGGGAAAGAGACATTAATGAACGAGCTTTTGTAAGTTTCCAACTCTACTTTTGGACACATTCATCGTGAGAAAGTAACGTAAAGGTATTGAGCAATAAATTAAAAATTTCCCTTAATATGCAATAATTAAAATTTAATAACAAAAGGCTAGGCGTACATAAATACTTACGTCCACAGCGCATGCCAAGCATTTTTAAGCGATTATGTTATGATAATAACAATTATGTTTCTTTTTCATTCATATCCGTAATTACCGTCCGTGACATGTCACGACTTACAAATGAAGACAGATGTTTTTCTTGCTAAATGCGCTCTTCCTATTTTGTAATGATCATTTTACTTGATTCTTATTTAATGATGATTCACTTAGAGCCTATGGGGATCAATAAGCAAGACAAAGAACTTTTGTCTGTCAATATTTTTATGTTTGAAGAATTTATTTGACAGACAATTTTTCTGAGTTCTTGTCAGATTTTTTTCTAAGGAAGTGATAAAGGGCTTAAAAATTAATTTTTTATACACATTTTTTCCTTTGAATTTGATTTGTATATAATCATCATAATGAAAGAAAACTGATGGAAATCTGAGATGAGTATTATTAGACTTGATGACTCAGAACTCTAAAAGCGTCGTGACTCTAAAATTATGCGAGGAATCAAAGAGATAATTACTTCAAAAATAAGAATATCTGATGGAAAACCCCAAAATTTGACAAGAATTCTAGAAGCATAGAAATTTATTTCATTCACAAAATCTAGTAAATTAAAAATATTTCACACATGACTCAAGATTTCAATATTATGCTGTATTTTTTATATCATTTATTCATAAATTGATCATACCATCGAATCATATTTCTTCTCTCTGTGTGTTCTTGCCGAGTGATGTAAAGTAATTTTTTTATACTCTTTGAAAGATCAATAGCTTTTTAGACATAATTCCGATTCTGAAACCGTAATCTTTCAACAATCAAAATAAAAAGGCAATATTCTTAATCTGATTCAGATTCGGTTAATAATGCAGCTTGAATGATCAAAAAAAGATTTTAAGAATAGAATTCCACTGAATTTTAACATTTTCACACTTAATCTCCTTACTCATTCATTCACTGTATTGTATTCAAATTTGGTCTCATTTAAAGAGTAGATTAAGAGTAAAAAGTACGCTTGTTTGTAAATAATCCATATTAAGTGCAAAGAAAAAAAAAGAGTAATAAAGCAGATGTTTGGAATTGTAAGTAAGTTTAATTGCACAGTTTGAATACAACAAGCGATTAAAGACTCTCGAGAGTATATCCATTCATTAACTCATTAAGCAATTACAATAATTATTAAATGCTTAAGCGTCATTATTGGAACTGAATGGATGGATGTAAGCAAGAGTACTCTCGTGAGATATGCTTAAATAATTTTCACAGTTTAATTTTATTTCCTATACAATTTTTTTTATTGAAGGTCTCAAAACTTTATTGGCATAATGGAAAAATTATTCAGCTAAGCGAATAAAAATATAGTTAATAAATGTTTATATGATACAAATCGATCATGATTAAGTGCTGTGTCGATGGTTGATGGTTGTATTTGAAGCTATTAGCCTACTCTCGGAGCATTTTTATAAGACAATGAAATGCGATTATATGAAATTCTAAGCGCTTAATAAAAGCCTAAAATCTTCAAGATTAATCTTCATTGAAGAATTATAAGAAGGCTATACACTATTAAGTCTATTGTGAAAGCATAAAAAGCTAGGTTAATCGATATGATATGCAAGATTGCTTCAGCTCTATAAAGCTAAATATTGAACCAAACCTCATACACACCTAAGTCTTGAAAAATATATAAAAATTTACACACTCAACCCAGACTAAATCTCATTGAAGTGCGGCCAAGTATTTTTAGCTCGTAAATTAATGGTAATAAGCCACAATATGGATTGCATAATCAAATTACAATAAATGAATGTAAATTTGTTAATTCTTGTGCGATAAAAACTTTGAGTGATGGCATGTGATAAATGATGAGCACGTCAATGTGACATAAATATTTCATCACACTTTACCAAAAGCCTCTTTCTGCCATTTACATGAATAATTGATTTCTTTTTCTTCACTATTACTTAGTCATGGTATCAATTTGAAATTATGCTTTCACCCCGTTACTGTCTTCCTTTATTTTGGAAGTTATTTATTCAATATTTTAGAGAAAGAAAAAAGGTTGTTTTTTTGGCGCATGATCATCATCATCATCAACACTTTGTTACTGTCATGCTGCGTCGAGAGGAAGAGAAAAATTGAAAAGCATAAATTGAATTATAGTGGAATGATTTATGGTGCAGAGAAAATTGAGTGGATATAAGTCATGTTGCACATTTTATCTTTTACACCTGAGATTTCCTCACATGTGATATACCGTCGTGTTAAATGAAAGTCATTGAAATTTTTCTTACCTATTTATCCGGTTTAAATGGAATTTTGCTCTTTGTTTTGGCGTTAAATTGAATAATTTCCTATGCGCAAAAATGCTTTCCTTTAACAAAGTTATTAAAATAGAAATTTATTGACAAATTTTTTTTTGGATAATTTGAAATTTTCCACATATTTGTGCGAGAATAATGCATAATCACTTATGCAAGCATGTATAATACCTTAACAAGATTAAAATCTATGCATGCCGATTGAAAAAAATTTAATTCAATTGGCGGACATCCCATTTGGATGTAGACAATTTTCCGAATATTTCATTGATATATAGCAGATGTATGGAAATTGCAGACATGCCTGGAATTGCAGAATATGTGGACATTATTAAAAATTTAAGGAAATATATTCAAGACACATGTTTTAGCGCAGGTTCAGCAACATACAGTGCGGTGTGTGAGAAAATGGAAAGTTTATATCTTGCTAAAAAAAATGTTTTGAAACTTATTGCATTTAAATGCCACGAGTACTTGTAGCCCAAGTGATTGCAGATTGATCGATATTCAATGAATTTTAAATTGATTTCGGAATGTTAAGTAAAACAATATTTATTTATGCAATCGTTATGTGTACCGATCTATCAATCTATATTTTTTATATCACCTGCTGTCTCTAGCTATCTTTTTTCATCACATTATATCTATGCACTTTATTCATTGCACGAAACAGCCTTTTCGTAATAAAATAAATGAAAAAATTTCACATTCGATTTTTTGTATTATTTTGATACATTCCCCTCCGTGACATTAAGCCCATCAATTCAGTCGGCATGGCTCTTTTCATATTCACTCATAAAAATCTCTTTCTCGCTTTGTTTACCTTCATCATGAACTTCATTCTGAAAAAATTGTTAAATAACTTTTTCCGCATTTTTAAATCACATTTTGCTCGTCGATAAAAACATTGTAATACCACACGTACATGTACTTTCACTAAAAAGTCATCGATGTTTTTCGATTGGTGGCGGTCATGCGACTTGCCAAATGTGAATTACAGGTTCGCGAAAACGAAAAAGACATCGAGCGCAGTTGTTACGTTAAAAAATTCAATTATGCAGAAAAAAATGAGTAAAATCACCTTTTATGTGTACAAGATGCTGAAAATATTATGGAAGTTACAGCATATCACATAACATAAAATTTTTTCCGGTAGTGATTGATTGCTACTCGGCATTCGGTTTTTTTCATTTTATCTTATTATCATCTCTGCGCAAATACGTGCATGTGCATGGATATTTGAACTTCACCGAGGGAAAGTCATAATCGTCATATCGAGACTGTTTACATTGAACTTGATCGTTAATGAAATGAGACAAAACTCATCCATAATTGATGTAGCACAAACTTGATTAGCGTCTAGTTTTCAAATTTACGCACCTTTCATATCACATTAATTATTTTTGATACCATTTTCTTCCGTTTGCATGTCTGTATTAATTTATTTATTTTTCAAAGTATTTGATTAACGCTACAGCCGACTGCACCTTAATTGACACACGAACTGTTGATGTTCATGGAATGGAATGTTTTATAGTATGTGAAAATTTTTTTACAAACATAGCTAAATTCTATTTTTTGTCTAACCTTTTTCAATGCCACCTCGAGACTGATTGCCATGCAATAATAAGATTGCTTTTTTGCCGTAGGATGTTTGATTGTCAAGTAAAAATCAGAAATTTTACATGAAATCAAAAGCAATTAAAGACTTAATTGAAAATAGGATTTATTTACCTATAGTGGTTTTTTGGGTGCAGGCTTAATACGATTAATGGCTTCAATTGACCGTTGATAGCTTGTGGTTGTTTTCTACTTTTGTGATTTGTTTATTAGTTTAATCATTGGAAATAGTGGTATTAAAAATGCCAGGCATTAACACGATCATTCGTGTCTCTGTGTCTCTATGCCTTGGAAAAATGTAGCGAAAGTTATTGATGAGTGACAATGTTAAATTTCATGGGATAGTTATGTAAAGAAATTAAATTGGATTCGAAGGTCAAGGTATTTTGTATATAATTGGATTATGGGTTAGGTGCTTAATTCTATTTTATGGTTAACTACAGTAAATTCCATTTTTTTTGGAAAATATGTGAGAAAAAGTTAATAATTTTATGAAATAAAGCTCCATTCTTGTCATATGTGTTGTTGACTTAACTTGGGAATTACCTCATAAAGCTAATACATCAGGGTCCAATTTTTAATTGCTATACAAAAATATCTGGCTTATTCACTTATTTTCCTCTAATTAGATTAGTGTTCGATACTTCTAAATTCACACTCAAGGCAGTATTAATTAGATTGATTGACTTCGATTTCCTAGAAAATAATCTTCCTAATAGGAAATATCTATCTACTTATTTCGATAAATGAACTTTGAAAGCTCAACACATGAGTTAGCTTACAGGAAAAGCTTTTGCTTATCGTTCTCACACTGTAAACAACCTCAATTTTTTAAGCTTCATACTTCCTTCAATAGTTTTTTTTAATATTTGGCAGAACAAATTCATAACAATTACGGTTGAATTTAGGCATGCTTATCAACAAGTTTTAGAATCTTGACTATAGCAAAACTTCTAAAAAAAATCGAAAATTTTATTTTACTTCCATTACAAAAGAATATGATTACGCAAAATATTACAAAACTCATTCAAAGATTATCGCACATTATCATTCATCACTTACATTTCATTATATGATTGATGTGAGTTATGACATGCGATCATGAACATTATGATTAATAAATGTTCAAAAGTTCGATGTCTTTTAAGGTATAGCACTACAAAACAACTTCGAAAGCATGACCTCACAAAGCAAATGTTGTCCTTTGACATGCCAAGTAGTCTCATTTCGTGTACAATATTGAATTGAAATGAAATTAAAAGTCAACTGAAATTATGTGAGATTGTTATTAATGAAATCCACGCTACCATTTGTCCAAAAAACCGCCAAAAGGAGAAAAAGCTTGTGAAATATACGAGAGTTTAATAAGTTACCGTAAAAATAGACCCGCTCCTTTTTTATGTTGATTCATGTATATTCATGATCTACATAAAACAAAAATTATGCATGACTGTCCGACTAACAGATTTAGTTTAATGATTGATCGATTGTAGGAAGTACTTTATTTGTTTTCAACTCTTTAACAACTTTGTAATATGAATGAAAAATAGTGGAAAGAAGACAAATTAAGATTATCGTGTAATGAGAAAAAATTATGAAATTGAAATGTCGAAAGACCATTTTTGCTTTATCACTGTTTGGAAATCATATTCGTAAACTCCTTTCCCATTTTTTTTGGGGTGTTTACCTGTGGAGGTGCAATTCTGTATTCACTTTGTCTGAAAGTTATAGTTTTAGCTAGAAATTTAAATCAAATACAAATTGAACAAAGATAAATCCAGATTAATCGTTATTAAAATTAAGATTAATAAAATAACAATCTGTATGGTCAAAATTCATTCTTCAATATTAAAAATGCGTTCATGCTTCATCTAACCTAAATAAAAAAATTTCAATCAATTTGAAATTCATGCACATATTAGTTGTCGGGTGTAATACATCAAAATTCATTGTGAAATATAAATTTAAAGAAGAAAACGAAACGAAACTGTTGGCACAGACGAAATTTAGGAAGAAAACATTGCCGAAGGTTTATGTGCAATAGTCATTAAAGCTCATTTTCATACGAGCCTAAGTATTTAAAATTTAATTCCGAGTTTTGCATTCCGAGCAAACAGTTTTTTGCTCTCAAGTAACAAAAAAAAAAAAAAACTCGCAAAATGATCAGTAGAATGAATTTACATTTTAAATTTTTATGTTCGTTAAATCAGGCAGTATGCGGCCTTTTTTATGAAAGTCTATAAACTTGAAGTTAATTTCACAGAGTGAGTGGAGAGACTAATTACTTTATTGATTTGCGCTCACGGGTCATAATATGGGTAATCAATACATACAGACACTTACTTTGATGATTTACAAGCTAAATTTCACTTCCATTCCTTTTGTCCATTATCAGCATGATGCCATCGTATTTGATTAATTTTAACATTCGCATGCAATAATTCACACGACAAGTAATCAATTCGCAATTAAATTAAATAACTTTTTACTTGCTATTTTATTTATGTTATGTTATTCGTATATAATGACGAATGTTAGTATTTCATCAATGAGATCATGCTGCAATCCTCTTATGTCATTAATTTGAAACTCTTGACGCGGGTATTTTTCTTTAGAAATTGGGGATTGTCTTCATTACGTCTCTTATTTATTTTATTTCGTCATTAAATGAGCAAAAATAGCTTCTAGCTAGAAGATGATGTAAAATATCGGTGACAGCTGTTTATTATTTATGCAAATGATTATCATTAAGGTTCATTACTCATCTAAGAGTCGATGGGGTGTTATTAATATCGTGTTGGTTTAAATAATTCAGGAGTGAAAGTATTATTAATGATTGTTGATGTTTTAATTAGTTTCCATTCAGAATATTGAGATAATTATTATGTGAATAAAATTAATTTGTATCAGTTTACCAGTAGGTTTTGGTTTCTGATCGAGATTCTGGTTTTAAGGGGCTCTAAATATTTTCATATGGCAACAGAAATCTTTTCTCAATTTGCTAGGATTTTCTTGAAAAAAAAAATTACTTTTGACAAAAATTTAAGTCCCAAAAATCCAATCTAGTCTCAATTTATAAAACATATTTCTTCAGAATTAATATTTTAAATATTCTACATTATTCAATCATGTGATAAACAAGACAAAAACTACAGTTCATTCATATAAGATATTCTAATTCAACAAATTCACAACAACGTTTAAATAGCTAGTCTGCTCCAATTTTAAAAATTATCATGCGATTGTGCTAAAAGTTATTGAGTATAATATTTTCAATGAAATATTATGATAGACTTTATATATATACATTCATCAAGATAGTCCCGTTTTTTGTACACAAAACTTTTTATCAATATTTAATGGTTTTTCTTGACAGTTACAAGTTGTTTAATATAATCAAGAAATGAGTACAAAAATGATAGAAAGGCAATAAAAAAATTCAAATCATCAACTTTATTCCATTTATCAAAATCATTTTTTACGAGTTCTCGAGAATGAATTTTTATAGTTTCCCATTTCTCTTGCGAATTTTCATAAAATTAATATACGAAATATTGATGTGATGACTTCATAAAACCAGTTGATGTCTTCTCTGTCTTACTTAATATCCAAATTCATCGCCGTTCCACAAATTCGTGCGAAACGATTAAAAAAGAATTTAAGATCAGTTAGTATCGAGCAAAAAAACCAGTTTCTCACTCAATTTGGATTCGTCTCATGAATATATGTTGTGCTTGAATGTTGTACTCCATAGCTGATAAAGATACGATCGTTCTTACACAGTACAGTAATGTGGTAATGTTGTGCGATAAAACATTAACACAACGATATGGAAAACATGTTAATTAATTTGAACATCGCGCAGCACAACGTTAGTTTTTTGAGGAAAAAAACAATGCACAAGAAAGTCTGAAGTAGAAGACGAATTTTTTTTATTCAAAGCTGATTCCAGTACATTTTCATACATCGCGCGTGAAACATCGAGAATAAAAAATTCTTCACGATCTCTGCGAATAAAAAAAAATAAATATTTTTTTGGAACGTGATTTGAGTGCGAAATTAGAGGCATGAAAGAAAATTCTTTGCCCTCAAGTTTTATGTTTCTGTTCATTTGCTGATTCTTGAAAAAAGATCAAATTTTATGAATAAAAAAAAGAGTCTTGAGTGCAATAAAAAATAAGAGGAAAAGAGAAAGAAATCATCCGACATTTTGGGCCCGTCTGTAATTTAATTCTTTCCATTCTAATATGCTAAAATAAAAGAAGAAAAAAAAATAAAAAATTTGAAAAAAATATTTCATTCATTCATTCGCATACAATATAATAACTGCAATAATAACAAATAATATTGTATAATGAATTTGATTCAAAAAGTGCAATAAGGAAGAAGAAAATGAGAATTGAGAACAAGAAAGGAATAACATCAAGAGAAAAAGAAGAAGTAAAAATGAAATTTTTGTGCAAAATGATTGAGAATTTAATTTAAAAGAAAAATTATGCCATAAATGAAATCTAACTATAGAGAATTAACTGCATAATAAAAGTCACACATATACAATTTTGAAGAATTAATACAAAAAAGAGTCGAGCACTTAAAATTAAAATAATATTTGCTGAGCTATACAAGACTGTGGAGAAGAAACCTTTCAACATAATAAATTGTATTTTAAAGGGTAACATATGCATGTTCAGCAATTTAATTTAATTAAGGCCGAAGAATAATACTAAGCTATACCAAAAAACTGTGATGAAATGTCATTGTGGATTGATGCCTATCGCGCACTTTTTGTTTTAATTGGTCGATTAATTACAAACTGTCATGTTTTCTATGAGAAATTCGACCAGATTCTTGGAAGCTTTAGAAAATACTTTCAAGGATTTGTACAAATTTTTTAGTGCATTTTCCCAAAGGGAAAAGACACTAATGTTCTTTCCTTAAGTCTTTTTGCTTTAGCCTTAATCTTTAAATTCTTTATTTGTGAAAAATTAAATTAGAAATAATTCAGCAAGGATTAAAAGTTAGAGACATTCTAGCTCCATATGATATTATTTAAAAACATTTCAAAAATTCTTACTTATTAAGGAATTAAAAAAGTTTAGCATCCATTAATCAAAAATGGTGAAAACTGTTCACAATAATCAAAGGGTTTGCCCTATTAGAAGAGCTATTATTAGCATGAGAGAGTGATTATTAGCAAAAGATTAATAGATATTTAAAGCAAAACATGAGAAAATCAAGTAGATGTAGCAATTGATTTGGGGCTACTAGCCTATAGCAATGTCAGCAATTATGCTTGCGATATCAGCATTTAACGAATTTTCTTGAAAACTTTTACTTTCATTTCTGGATGTTGGCAATCATGTTGATCATGTTGATATTAGATTTTTATGCAGATTTCTGCATGTGGCTTAAAATGTTGACTTTCAAAATTTCCATATTAATCATTCAGTAATTGACTCATCTGTCATCCCAAAGTGAATAAAATATTTCAATGTCCAGATCCCATTCAAAAACTGCTCCAAAAATAATGAACGCACTTTATTTCATAACATGGTGACATTTACTAATTGAATGGAAAAGTCTCATAATTTTCAGTCTTAGAAACTTCCATCAATTAATTATAATAGAAACTTTTCTTCCACTGTCTAAAGAAAAATCTTTTATTATTTTCGGTAGACAAATTTTTATTTTATTTTTGAGAAATCGTGAGAAAAATGAATTGAGATTAATTGAAATTTAAACATTCCATTTCAGACAGTGTTTTTCATGCTGAAAAGCGAGTCTAATAAGACCTCTAAAAATTGTGCTTTTCTATGATTTTTGAAAGTAGCCAAAACTGAATGTGAGAACCGTCAAGCAAGCTCATTTTTGTTTTATTTATTTTTGTTTGAGACCATGGCTTCCATCTATATGTAGATATGGATATACATATTTAAAAGATTCAATTCAAATATTCACTCAATGACATTCATAGATCCATACCTACCATACATAAAATTGACATAAATATTCAATTGTTTGGGGTGTGTAGTCAAATGATGGTCTTCATTTCCTTATAATAATTCATGAATTTGATGACAGCTTTTTACCAAATGTATAGCAATTTATTTTACCATCAAGCACCTACTCTGTCTCACGATGTCTCATTCATGTGCTTTAATCAAATTAATTTTATTTAATTAAGGAATTTTAAGAGAATTCAGCTTTATTTGATTTGGCAAATTAAATAGATTATTGATTGCATTTTGGCGTCGCTATTTCGCTGCTTTACCTGCTATTATGTACTCATGATACAACCAATATTTAACGCACACACAATCCGATTACTTTTTACGCGAAAATTTAATATATCAATTGCGAAAACTTCCCCTTCTTATCTATCTATTATTTGTTTCCACATACAGTTGCTAATTGAAAGCATTATCTACCTCCTGCTTGCAAAAACTCATGTAAATAAGAAATAGCACGAAAAAATTAAATTTCTTGGTAAAAAGTACATTTCGTTAACAACTTCTCACTAAAGTGAACCAGGCAATTGAACATATCAGGAAATTATAAATTAATTATGCTAAATAACTATACTAAAAACTTATTTTTTACAAGACCAGTAAAAATTTCTTTAATCGTTAATTCGTTCGCGCGACTTACGATTTGTAGAACATGTCATACTTTATGATGAAGCAAGTTAAGTAAATGGCTGCATTAATTTTCTTTGACTTGTCACGGTAAAACGCATTTCTGCTGAATAGCCATTAACTCTTAATGTGATGATGGTGAAAATCAACAGTTTCTTAATATTTTATTCATTTTATCCTTGATTAGTGACCTCACATATTAAGAGCTTCAATTATTCCACACAACAAAATTTGCAATACGATCATCAATGGTTTAATTAGCTTTATTATTTACTGTAAATGATTTACATGAATAGTATTGAATGGATAATCGATTTTCACAAGCTACTTACGTCCATATCAACCAAAGGTCCTTGTTATTCATTGCTGCCGTTCAATTAGATTAGTTTGCATTTTTATTGAGAAATTAATATGAACAAATTTGTTCTCATCATTTCTGTTTTCTGATTAGATTACAGCATGTCATGTTGACTTTATTAATGCACTGATAAAGTTAGTACAATGATAATATGAATCAGTTGATAAGGGAAATTTTCTATGATTCAGGATGATGATCATTTTTGATTCTAAAGATTTAGTAGAATTTTTATGAGTAATGTCATTTTTGAGACGATGCAGAACTGCCAGATCATTAAAATCATTTATTAAGTGACATGATTTTGGATGCGATGATGCAGAAAATTCCATTTCACAAAATGTGTCAGTATGGTATCAGCAAATTCCTTTCCTATAATCCGATTACCTCAGAATGAAGGTTGCCAGATTTGTTGCATTTTTCATGCCCTTTTCTCAACAAACACATTGAAAGCTGAAAAGCAATTTCATTTGACATTTATTCCTAAAAAACTAATCTGCTACACTTAATAAAAAAATTCCAATATTGCTTTGTCATGAGTCAGTCAAACTGAACAATCAAATGCTTACTTTCTTAGCAGAAAATCTGCGCGAGAAACTTGTATTACATGGTTTTACTGCTTCAGTTAGATACCAGCTCGACGATAGCGCAAATATGCACAATTCATGTACTATATTTACTTCTGCTCTCTTCAGTTAAAGAATTATATTATAATTATTAGAGGCTGTTGCATAGCATTAGAAAATTCCCAATATACGACTATACGACGACGTCGACGATGAGATGAAAATAGTATTTTTATAGGCACAATTTCTTTTTCTGTAGTTTATACTATTAATGTGTGTGACATACAATTTTATAGCGAATGAGGAGAGAAAATACAGTTAACAGCCAAACCATTTCTGATGAATGCTGCACGGAACAGAGTAGGCAAGCTAGAATAGCAGAGGAATTTACGATAAATACACATGAAATCTTTTCAATTATTTAAATGTTGCCTTCTAAGTCTATTGATGTATCATGCCCCAAGACTTTTGTTGAATTGCTTCTGATGGAATGTAGGAAGAAGCACGAGATTTATGAATTTTTTAGAGAGAGTAGATAAGTTAATGTTGAAATAGTTTCTAAAACAAAAGAATGTCTTTAATCTTTATGGAATTAAAACAGAAGAAAATGAGAGTTTTTAAGTCTGTTTTTTCTATATTCACTTTTATTGCATCTCTGCGCCTCTAATTTTGTTCATCACACGTACGTATAATGCTCATAGTGTGTCAAGTGGTCGATATTTTAGTTTTAAAATTTTCCAATCCAATATCAGATCTTTGGACGATACATTTACGTGTCTTAATCGATATTTCTGATAATTCTGCAAATTATAGCCTATAAACCATCATACTTGACGCACCTTCAAACTAGTTTTCTTCTTTACATTTTTAAAAAATCATCATAACAAAAAATGTTGAGAAACTTCACAACAGAGTGCTAATAAACAACATCCAATTTTTCAATATAGGTGATCCAAATAGCTAAATGCAAAAATCTTTTTTTTATTGAAATATAATATTTTTCCTAAATGGTTTTATATTATTTTTTCTATTAAACATTTCATGGTTTGCCGTTGGCATAATTTTTTTTATATACTTTAAGATTTTAATGTGCTTACATGAGGCTTTTTCAGGGGTTAGAATAAATAGTTTTATTTTATTGAGTTAAGACGTTTAGTTTGCATTAGACTGACTTGAGATACTTATTGATTTTATGTTCTTAGAATATCTGGTGCACAATATTAAGTCTGTATTTAAGTTTTTTGAATATTTATTTTGGAAGATCCATAATATTTTAATGAAAATCTAGATTATGATTCTCAGAAACTCTAAAAATGCTATACTAGCCATTACTCTCAGAATCAACATAAAGTCCTCAATCATTCGAACAATTCATTCTGTCATGTTCAAAATTTAGAATGTTTAAGACACCCCTGGACATTTCCGAATATCCGAAACTTCATGAAATCAATAAGAAGTTTTAATTCCCAATTTATCTACCACAAAAAACTATTTTTCTGCCTTTTAACACTCGATTAGCATCTAGAATTACCACAATAAAATAGAAGATATTTTTTAACATATTTCAAATAATTGATTAATCGATCGAATAGCGTTTTTGCTGTTTTGCGTATTTTGAACTTATCTCATGAACTATTCATTGAATTATGATTAGAATGCTGAAAAACTCAAATTTTATGATAAATATTCTTTATTTATTTTTCCTCTGTGTGATTTTCTTTTATTTCGACGACGACCTCTAAGAAGAGGTTTTTGTATATTTTTATCAACATTTATCACCACGTCCATCTATCTATGTGAGCATTT
This sequence comes from Chironomus tentans, assembly GCA_963573255.1. Taxonomy (NCBI): domain Eukaryota; kingdom Metazoa; phylum Arthropoda; class Insecta; order Diptera; family Chironomidae; genus Chironomus; species Chironomus tentans. The sequence goes on along the minus strand of OY754302.1, from coordinate 55,669,558 downwards.
GTTGGAGTCTCGTTTTGTTTTTTTGCGCGATTACTTGTTTTAACACAAATCATTTTTTACACGTTTCACGAGGAAAAAAATGAGAAATAAAAATGAAACTCCTCAAAGAAAGATGAAACCGGTATTCAAAAATAGCCATAGAGCGATTGAAATTAAAAAGAGACATAGGAAATAGAGATTTGTGTGTGATAAAGATGCGCAACATTCACTAAATTTGTATATGTCGTACATGAATGTTTTCACAAATTTTACAGCATTAAATTCATACATGGGAGATAATGAAGAGGAAATACGATCATTATAATGATAAATTAAGAAATATTTATCTTAATTAGATTAAAATAAGAGACTTTCTCACACACCGATTGTCTATTTTCAACAAAAATCATCGTCACCGTCATCCTACACATAAATTATCACATGTGATCAGGCAAACACATGTTACAATTTGTAAAGCAATAAAAGTCTTTGCTACTATTTATAAATCATGAGTGCAACAAAGCAGCAAATCAATCAGTTGGTGAAAATTTTCATCATTTGTCTAGCCTAACATAAATGCCCAAATGTAAATCATACAGAAGAAAAATGAGTGAATATTATTTTAGAAGTAGCAGAAATAGAAATCTTTAAGAGTATTTACAGAAAGAAAGTTTGATGATTTTTTTTCGGCTTCCTGGCGAATGAACTTATAATTTTGAAGAGACTTTTGATGTCGTAGGAAGTAATTTTCAGATTTATTGATTGGATTCAATCAAGCTAATGAGAATATGTGTCAAATTAACGCTTAGTTATTGATGAATAAGGTGGCTATTGATTTTTTTTTCGGGAAAAATTGAAGATGATGGGGACAATATGAGAAGATTTTTGTAAAGATGATTAGACTTGTTTTGGCTTAAGTAGTTTTTATTTGAGACCAAAAGAAGTGTCAGATAACAATATTGACTGAATTCCTTTGCTACACTTCAATATTTGCTCATTTTGAGTGCTGTGTAATGTTTTTCATGTTTATTGATTTTAAATTAAATTTAAATTCTGAAAAATAAGAATAAAAATTGTCGCAGTGACCATGAACCATTTGTGAAAATAATTTTAAAATTCTTGAATAAAAGTGAGACTTTAATATTCTGAAATTGTCATGGTAAAATCCCATCAATTTAAATTAAGAACGCAAACCGAGAAATTGAGCAGACATAAGAACTACAAAATATATCTGATTAACACATCAAATTTGCATGAATCTGCTAAATAATATCCAAAACATTGCATGATCAGTTCATGAAACAAAATATTCACATTCCAATTTTATGACTTCATTAATAACTCAAAACAAAAAGTAAATGCGCTTTGGACATTTAATCCACAACAAACTTTTCTAATAAATTTCTCTCTAAGCAAGCTTCCTATTCATACAAACATTTTTATGAATTATTGGATGATCAGATTTCTCTAAAGTATTTCAATTTAGATGATGGAATGCAAGTGCCTTGTTATTAATTTGTATTATTGCCACACAGATTTCAATGTATAAATGATCTTCCGCGAAAGTTATAAATCTTTTTTTTATGATTTTTTTTCGGCTTTTCATTATGCTCATTCTTTTCATTTTTGGTTCACAACGAAAAAAATCATTAACCGCACATAAATGAGCAGCAAGAGACGATTAAATTGGAAAGATGATGTCAGATTTTTTGATCTTTTTAAAAAAAAAAATCAAACAAAAGTTATGACAAAAACGTGGTACTTTTTCTTGTATTTGTAGTATATACAGATATTTATAAAAGTTTATAAATTTTTATTATACATAAGACTCTTCATTAAGTCTTCTTATTTTACCGCTAATTGTTGAGACAAAAATAAAGATTTATGACATCGACAATACGACAAGATCTCGATGATGATCATTATTTTGATCAGCACAAAGTGGCTGTTAGTGATGATGAAAAAGAAAATAATGCGAGAGATTTCTCAAATGTAGTTCAACATTTCCATTAGTTAGAGTACATCCATCGTATCGATAAGAATTGTGAAATAAATAAGTAGATAGTAGAAAATGAAAATTTTCTCATACTTTCACTATTTAGTCAAGATAGTTTGTTGAACAGGAAATTGAAAATGAAATTCTTAGGAAAGAAAATGAGACTTTATTGCTTGCCTTACTACTTCTATTACAAATTCATCCATACTATATCTTTTTTTTAACTTTCGCAGGTATCTGTCAAATAAATTCATCACGTTGACATCTTCATTGATGCAATCAGCTGTACAAAGATGTTCCAACAAAAAGACATCAGCATGCGGACAGCAAATGTCCAAAATTACAACAATGGTGTGAAGCATCATCAGCAAATCATTAACAATAGTGCTATAAATCAAACGACAACAGCAAATAACACTAATAATTCCAAATCACATCATCAATCTAAGTCGTTGTCGTTCATTAAGTTTCTGAATCCATTTAGTAGTAGTAAAAGTAAATCACAGACTTTAAGTGATAGTATAAATAGTGACAGTGATCAAAAGACAAATAGTGTTAAAGCATTAAAACAATTTTGGAATGATCAGATAAAGACTGCAAAATCGTCTGAGAACTTAAGTCAAAAGAGTGCAACAATAAAATATTTTTCGCAATCAAATGATAGTCTCAATGATTGTCGACGAACTGAGAAATCACTAACATTAGATAGTAGTTTAAGGTATCCATTAGATGATTTTAATAAGTTTAAAGACGCTAATTTTGTGAGAACTAAGAAAAGTAAATTATTCAGTGGACATAGTGAGTGCAATCATCAATTAGATTCAGTAGAAGTAAGAAAATATTCACGAACCGAAAGTTCAAACCTCAATGACAGTCACTTTCCACAAGTATCTGCGACCGGTGGTAAAATTCATTGGGCGAAACGTGACGATATATTCACACCAAAAGTCAAATCTCCAGCCGAGAATACAAATAAGAATAGTGATAGCATCATGTCGGTGAAAACAAATAAGACAAATGGTTCTGCTGCAGCTGCCTCTTCATCCTCCTCATCATCATCATCATCATCCTCAACAAAAAACAATAACGGGAAAACTTTTGAAAGTAAAACTCTTGAAAATGTTGTTAATAAATCATCGAGAACATCGAGGAATACACGATCTGATTCCATGACCTCATCCATTGCAAGCTCAATAGGATCAACAAATTCCTCAAATACTAATAGTGCAAGTAGAAAAATTAGCTTTAAAACCAATCCTTCAACAACATCATCGTACATGAATAAGAAGCTTGCGGCAAGCAATAGCAGCAATAGTAATAAAGTAGCACAGATTGCTCAACGATTTAATCAAATGATTCAGCAGGATGCCACAATCTTAGAAGAGGTAAAGAAACGTGGTGGAGTAGTGGTCCATCGGTCAGGCGGTCGTGTATTTAAAATTAAAGAAGAGAAAGCAACGGCAGCAGCAGGAGCATCAGCAACAAGTAGTAGTATTAGCGATAAGGGAAATGGAAGTCTTACAAAGAAGTCCATTAATAACAATTCTGTGGATGATACATCTGCTGCGATATCTGATGATGCAATAAGCCTACCAAGCATGGGCAAAAACAGCACAAGGAAGAAGAGTTCATTAAGAAAGCGACCGAGTATAAGAATTATGGTTGAATCGCCTCGCAAAGATGGAAATGGCAATGTGCTCTCAAAACGTCAATTATATGAGGCAAATGTTGTAAACAAAGAGACGATTGTTATTAAACCAAAAGTACCAGACAAGAGTGAACGAGTATTGGCAAAAACAAAAGAGTTGAAGAATAAGAAAATGTTGGACGAAATTATGAAGACTGAAGTAACAAAAGCTGTAAAAACTGAAATAAATAATAATAGTAAAACAGATTTAAATAGCAATATCAATAGCAGTTACAACAAGAAAGAGGAAGATCAACTACCTAAAATCGACGAAACAATTGAGCCGATCAAGGACGCTACGGCATCGAAAAATAACTTTAGAAAAATCTACGATAAGCTCACATTCAGATCAACATTTTTATATGGAAAGAAGGCCCATAATAAACAAGAAATGACATCGACGTGCCTAGTGCAAAAAGAAATAATTGTGACGGAGGCCAATGTTAGTGAAAAGGAAGATGAAACTGAGGTAGCGACTGAAAGTAATAAGCCATCTAATGACGATCAGACGTCTGCTGTATCATCCGAAATTGATGATGATTTTGAGCTCAAGCCAATTGATTTGAATCTTAATGTTTATTTTAACAATGAAAATTTATCAAATAACACAATAGAGGATAAAAATATCACCAGTCAAGGCCCACAAATCGTAGACTTACAGATAAATGATGTCCCAACAGAGTCTATAAATGCAAATATTAAACCTGAAAATCAACAGCAGCAGATTGAGATGAAACCAAACAGTTCATTTTTATTTCGTACACAGCCATCAACAAAAGCTGATACAGCATGTGATACATTCATTCGTAGCATGCTCAATGAAAATTCTTCACCAAACGATGTGGATAATATTGAAGCTAATTTACCATCAAAAACCAATTTGTCTGCCTCAACTGGCAGTATCGAGTGTAATGTTGACGATTCGTTGAGTGTTAAAGTCGAAATACAAGAAGAAAATGATTATGAAATAATTTCGAGAGAGGACTCGAATGACAACGACATTGATATACTTGCGAAAATGCAAAAAAGGAATTTCGAATGTGATGACATTGATGACAAAAGTAATAATAGCAATGCCAAAATTGGACTGAATAATGAGACAGAACGGATAGTAGAGATAGAGATTGAGAACGAGGAGGAGGAAGAAGAAGAACAAGTAGAAAATATTTATCAATCATTGTGTGAAGTGAAGGGCAGTATAATTAATGGCGACGATACAATGAGTGTTAAAAGCTACGAATCTTTTGAAAATTACGATGAGATAAAGCAAAATATTTTAGACAATAAGATCAATTTGTCAGATATTCTAAAATGCGAGGACGACTACATTTTCCCAGAGACTATTAGTGAGATACCGCCTGAATTGCCTGCACCACGTCAAAAGCACTCCATACCAAAAATTTCATCACCAATATTAACTTCCACAACATCCAATCTAGTTCAAGCCAATTTGTCTGTGCCAAAGCTCTGTAATATAAACTATGAATTACAAAAATCAAACAGCTGTAACTCAACAACATACGAAAGAATAAAATACGATCAATTGCCGAAACATTCGAAACAACAACAACAACATTCATACCAACCATTACCACCACGAAACAATACAAACAGCAATACAAATATAAACAAAAACATTCAACAATCAACAGAAAACATTTATGATACCATCAAAAACGGCGATACACGTTCAATATCGACCGACTATGAAAAAATCCCCGAGCTTGATAACAATTGTAATGATAAAAATATTCGACGAAAAGATGCTCAACAGATGCAACAGGAAGATTGTGAATCATTTGACATGAGCGATGACGCTGACAATCCATACAAGAATTCTAAGAATGATACAATGTCAATAATTTCCAACTGTTATGAAAGTATCAGTCTAAAACAGAGCTACTCGACAATTAATCAAATATTGAGGCATGCGATATCAACAACAACTTTATCATCTGAGCATCGTATAAATAGTATTTATGGAATAGGACAGAGTTTAACGCCACCAAGTGATAGGAGTGGCGGTAGCGATAATAGTGAAGAGTGGATTGATGTGGAAACGGAGGATGAGGCTGAGACTAATGATCGATTTATTGTGTAAGTTTCATAGCTGTAAATTTTTTATAATTTGTATTGTAATGCTAATGACTGTTGATTAATATACCGTTAAAATATGTTTATGATGTTCATTAATATTCTATTTCCTGTTCTTATTATTTTCATATTAATTTAGAATCTGTAAGAAAACCAAAACACATCGAAATGCTGATTGGTCGCGATTAATTCGCCAAAAGCTTGACGAATGGGATGGTAAGTGAATGAATAACAATATTTTTCCTTCCTTCCTCTCGCCACAGACGTTCTCCCCATGAAATCTAGATTAGATATAAAAAACATTTTTATTTTTTTTTATAGGCTTAGATAGACAGAAATCATTTTCTATGCTCTCTAAGCCAATCAAACTATCAGCAATTTATAGCTGATATGCACGTTACATTGTTTTTTACGACATAATCGACGATAAAGTTATTTGTGTTCGCTGCTGTTCGACAACAAAAAAAATTTCTTTTTTTTCTTCCATAATTTTTGCAATATCATTCACGAGTATGTATGCTACGGTTGACTTCTAATTGATCTAATTTCCTTTTCTTTTTAGTAATTTTAAAAGTAAAGTGCTTTAGAAAATGAAAAGTCTTTTCTTTACATGTCTACTCAGCGAACAGGTTACAACTCTTTTTTTGTACTCAATCAATTGAATGACTTATATTGAGATAAAGAGTGTGGAAATGTAAAATTGGGTCTTCATTGATCGTTTAATTTCTATGAATGGAAATAATAGATTCACTTTCGTGCTCTTATTGTCGTGGCATATTGAAAGTGAGAGGTTGATGACAATGATTTGTCGGTATCAAAGTCATGTTGACATAATAGGTTTTTTGTTTGGTATTAAGTTCACTTTTTCAGTACGTGTCTTGAGGAATTTGCTCAAGGCTAAATTTGGAACACGATTAGCTTGATGATAAACGATTTTTTTCATAAAAACAAACGTCACAGGTGATATTTTTTTAGCGCATTTTTGAAACTTGTTTTAAAAAGGTAGCTTAATAATGCACTTTGTTCGGCTGTTCGGCTGTTCGGCTGTTCGGCTGGCTGTGAATCGAGATAGAAGCAACCAGACATCGTAGAGAGCTCTGGTTTTTTGCATTAGCTCAGTGCCATCGAGTTATTGGCGTATCGATTAGTTTGAAAGCTCAAAACCATCTCTAAATACTATAATTAATGTTTTTTTGTTTTCAATACAATAGAGCCAACTTCAAGTGGGATATTTTCAAATATATTTTGACCGTTAGAAAATTTGAATTTCAAAAAACCGTTAAATGACAAACCATTTTATTATATGAAAATTCACCGCAAAATTGCTAATTATACTATAATTAATGATTTTCAAGTGTATTTACGCGGGAAATTTTCAAATATATTTTGACCGTTAGAAAGTTTGAATTTCAAAAAACCGTTAAATGACAAACCATATTAAAATATGAAAATTCACCGTGCAAATTGTTAATTATACTATAATTAATGATTTTCAAGTGTATTTACGCGGGAAAATTTCAAATATATTTCGACCGTTAGAAAATTTGAATTTCAAAAAACCGTTAAATGACAAACCATATTAAAATATGAAAATTCACCGTGCAAATTGTTAATTATACTATAATTAATGATTTTCAAGTGTATTTACGCGGGAAATTTTCAAATATATTTCGACCGTTAGAAAATTTGAATTTCAAAAAACCGTTAAATGACAAACCATTTTATTATATGAAAATTCACCACAAAATTGCTAATTATACTATAATTAATGATTTTCAAGTGCATTTACGCGGGAAATTTTCAAATATATTTTGACCGTTAGAAAATTTGAATGCCAAAAAACCGTTATCGAGCCGTCGAATTTATTTAAGTCACAAAATATTCATGATTGACTTATTTAATACGAAGTACTTTGCTAATCAAATACTGATCGCTAACACAAAAATGCGCTGAAGTCCCTCGATATATAACACGAGGACTTTCTTTAAATTTTTATCATTATTTTCATCGATTTAACAGTAAATCGATAAGTATAGGATTTGTCACATGGCGGCTTTAGTGTAATTTAACTTAAGATGATTAGGACGATTTTCTGTAGAAAATAAAGAAAACGTTAATCAGAGATTATTGCATTTCAGCTCACAGTATGTTTTATTTGGTGTCACATACTGTGTAATGGGTCAATGATCAGTGATTATTAGATTTCGCAGCAATAAATTGATTGAAATTTTAGATTTTAATGTGGATTTTATTGCTTTAGTATTGAGACCTCACATATTTTTATATTCAGAAATTTTTAGTCCAATTATTGATAATAATTGGCAGTTTAATGACAATAAAATAAGAACTGAATGAATTTCTTATTCATTTTTATTTTTTTTTTTGAATTTTTGATGACTATTGGATATAAATTTGTTGCAATACCTTGCAATAATGACGTGCTGCTTTAAAATAATTGCTTCAATAATATTATTGCAATCTTTAAGGAGTCGGTATTCTTTCACTTTGTGATGTCCATGAGATCTCATGTCAAACACAAAACAAACTTTATAATTTCTCATAATTTAACATACTTCCCATTTTTTGCCATATGTCGCCACAAAGACTGTAAAAATGTTAATTTCTCTTTACCATGCATGAAACTAAAGTAGCTTCATGTTGCAATTTCCGTTATGGTTATCTCCAGGTGGAAATAGTGAACAGGTGATAATGACACCACAAAAAGTTATATTGTTGCCAATTTTTCATGTCACAAACGTGCGCAAATGCCAAAATAAAATTAATAATGAATAATATCAATTTATTAGTCGAACGTCAATATAAATATCAATAGAATTAAGCTGAGATATTGTATTTTATCATCGTCGAAATGTACACAAAAATCTGCTGATCTTAATTAATAGATCGAGAATATATTCATATTAAACATGCTGCCTTTTGTATCTTGAATTTTATATCGGTCTAATGACCGAGTGAATCATCACTTTTGTATTTTTTGATATTTAAATTTCCTTAATTCAGCCACCATTCAGTCTAAAAATCAGGAATCACATCATATATTGAGATTAGAAGCATAAAATCTTTTAAAATTCTATTTCCAGTCTAAAAACCTGATGAAATAAACATTATTAATGCCAAATGTTTGTCATTTAAATAACAAGTTGCGTGTGTTCTCAAAACAAGGCACAGAAAAATAAATTCTTTTAAATTAAGCTTAGCAATTTACTTTTATTGCACAACCATATAGTTGTGGATGAACGTTAAAATATCAAGTTTGAACAGTTGCATATTAATGTCAACCCCTTTTCTGCGTCGATTACAAAATAACCATTTTAAAGAAGAAGAAAAAAGTGAACAAAAATAACATCGAATAACAGTTCTCCGGTCTCCTCCTCTATAGCTGCAAAAGAAACCTTGCAAGCGCATCGAAATGCAGTTTAATTTCATTTTGAACGCTCACATAAGCTCATTGTTAAGCACGTATTATATGTCTGTATCTACATTTAGTTTTATTTGCTTAGTGAGAATCTAATAAGGAACGGAAAAAATAAAAAAACTTTATTTTCTTTGTTACATCATAATGTGCAATTAATCTACATCAAAAAATCTTAATCCGCGCTCATTTCAATGCACCTGAACATCAAATGTAGATCATCAATTTTCACACAAGCCTATATAAATATGAATGCATGCATTTATGTTCATGACTTATATTTTTTCACACATTGAACAACAATTACTGTTTTACTATACCATAAGCGAGCTGAATGAATGACGTCATTCATGACGAGAGTCTTTTTTCTCACCACGATCAACTCGCGCTTAAAATTCATTGTGGTGAATTAAGCGGAGAAAATGTTTAAATTTATTTTGAACGTTGAAAGCTTTTTTCATGCTCTCTAAATATTTTATGAATTGTGTGAAATTTTTCCTCAATTTACCAAAATTATAATTCGAGACATGAAAAATATTTTTAAGCATTTAGGGCCATAAAAAATTAGAAACGCAAAAAATATAAAAATACTGAAATGTTGTTGAAAAGATGCTGTTTTCTCTGGAACAGATTAAAATGATGAAGAGATATTTTTTTGTGTGTTAAGTGAAAATTGTTTCTTTTTCAAAGGAAGTTCATAAATGTCAACAATCTCAGGTGAAGATTGAGATGATAGACACACAGAGAAAAGGGAAGAAAAATTTGTGTGTGCGTCTTGAAAAGAGAGAAGATGCCAATTTGCATTAACAAGACATCTCCAGGAAGCAGCAAATATCTTCCACAATGCAATTAACAAAACGCACTAAGTGCCAATATCCGCGAGGTATTTTTCGCTAGATCTCATTAATGACTTTACTACCGATGATGATATTTTCGCGTTCGAAATGTGATTCTATCGGGAAGTCTACAATTTATTCATTCCATAAATATGTTTAGCATGCGATTATATTGGTGCAACAAAATAATATAATTAAACAGAAGTTGAGGTAGATTAAAAAACCTGTTGCTGCGCCATGCAAATTTTTATCGGCATCACTAAAAAATGTGACTTTTAATCTATTTTTAATATAACTATTTTCCTCAACATCAACATAGTCGCACATTAGTATGAACATTTATATGCATTTATAAATCATTTTATTAAGTAAATTCTTGACATGACTCTGTGTATTTCTTAGTTTAAAAATTATTAAGCTCAAAAAATGAGAACTTATGACCTAATACACACAACATACACCATTAAGTCGTATACTCAGTCAATATAAACTCTAGCCTATGGTACAATAATTTTACAAGGCAATCTTGTTCAATTCAATTCATATATTTTCTTTCTTTAATGAAACATGAACACACAAATTGATGTTAGTAATGTCTCGCATACTAGCAAATATTTTCATACCAAAAACCATTACAATTACTCGAAACGAAGTCAAAACAGTAAAGCAGAAGAGATTGAGCTTAAAACTTTTAATAAGTTAAGTCGATCTGAGAAAAAAATAAGCATTATACATAAAAATGAAATGGAGGAAAGAAAAACAGCAGATTTAAAGCGAAGACAATGAAGAATAAAATAAAGTACATGGCAGGGCTTTTAAACTTAACAGCTATCGTGATCTCATCATGAGATCTTCGCGTAAATTGCTCTTTTGTTTCTCGCTGCTTGTGTTTACGGTGTGTGCAGTAATAATGGAAGCTTGATTTTGTCAGTTTGGATTGTTTTGGATGATTTTTTTAGAAGTTTAAAGAGAATTATTGAGTTTTAGCTGTTTTTTTGAAAGTTTAACGAAACTTTTTGAATTTTATGATATTTTTTTAAAATTTGTTTAAATAAAGCATCATTAAAAGAGTGATAAATTATATAAATAGATGCAAAATCTAAATTATTAAGCATTAAATTTCATATAATTTCGATTACATAAAAGTAATCCTGCTAAAAAAGTCCATATTTATCGAAAAGAAATTATCACAATTAATTTAATCTCATAATGACCGTTACAATAAAGACTTATAAATCTCTATAATCAAACAAGTCAAATCACCAAGAAAATCATCTTTAATGAAACTCCATAATATCAACTTTCAAATATTTATTAAAATATATTCACAACAAAAATTAATTTAATTTAAGATATAATCCATCAACAGTCCAAAAATAGATGCGTCATCATCATTTATAAGATGATATTTAACTTATGCTTAATTCAACACAAACACATGAGTAAAAGTTTCATTAAATTTACAGCTCATACAACGACTAAGACCTTTCCATGAAAGGAGATTGAGTTTGTGTTGGTAGTTGCAAGTTGATTGAGTATCTCTCTGAATTTTGTGTACGAATTTTAATACATTTTTTCTCAGTTGCTTTTCTGTAATTGTGGACTGCGGGTCAAAAATTACGTGTTCGCGGTTTTGTATTGAAATTTATAATAATATAAAAAAATATAAATTGTGCAAAAAAAAGCTCTTTTGTAAAGCTGTGGATATTACATTTAATGCCAATATCAGAGTGTCAATTTTGAAATGGAAAATATCAAGTATCTAGCCGGAGAGTGGTGATATGCTAGAGTGAATATATAATGTGATTAAAACAAAGTAATCGTTGCATATTAAGGAAAAAATGAAGGAATTAGCGATATTCAAATTGCATAAATGAATGAATTGTGATTTTTTACGGATATTTAGTCTAGTTCATTGCGATTCATATATGCGATTTTTTTGTAAAGTGAAAGTAAAAAAAAAATTGAAATCAAAAGTTATTTTACTTTTCTTCTAAAATTATATATGTAAACATGTGCTAAGGAAAAACTGAAATATAATTGAGATGAAAATGGAAGGAATTATGTGGCTTTGTAATATAGAGTGTCTTTAAATTGTATTGAAAGTATTTCAATGCATCGTTCAGCAATTTTGTTTTGTTTTGCGTTGTGGTGTCGACTTATTATTTGCAATTTATAGCATGAGATCATAGCCGTGTCCACAAACCATTTGCCATTCCTATATGGCCATTGTGCGTAGAATTAAATCGTGTTTCATTTCGGAAGTTCATTATTATTACTAATCTCACTTCTTCTTCTTCTTCTTCTTCTTCATTACTTCAAATTTATTTCGTGTTGGATTTAATGCATCAATGAAGAATTGGATATTAAAAATGAAATTTCAATGACCCACAATACACGGCATATAGATTTTCTGCTTCCATTCTACATTAAAATAAAATTGACTGCACTTTATTCATCGCTTCCATAAATCTTTTTATGGCAATAATATGGATTAACATTAATTCTGTTATAAAATTTTAGTCTCATTTGTTCAGCTTTCTGTTACAATTTTCTACTACCAGTGCTTGCTTTTTTATATATATTTTATTATTATATGAAAGAGAAATCGAGATCAGAAATGCAGAGATCAAAAGTTCAAGCATAACACATGCACATACATTACATCGTCAATAATATTATATCAAAGATTATTTAATAGCACATTTTTTGTTGTCTGTGCACATTCATCTCCCTCTGTATGCTGTTCCTCTATAATATTGCGTGCGAAACATTGTCTTCATGTGTTTGTACATTATTAAAGTTCTTCTAGTACAGATCTTTTATGTTCAGTACATTTATAGATATCGAGATGAAGAGAAAAAAAAAGAGTTCATAAAAGAGCATTCAAGGATGAAGTTTTAATTTTATATATATATAAATTTTTATGTAAATTATTTCTTTTAAAATCCATTCCATTCTACGCGCTACAAGCTGAAACATGCAGCCAATGAATGATCTTTTTTTACTTCTCTCAAGGTTCTTTTGTGCATTTCATTATAATAGCTTTTTTGCTGTTTCTGTTGATTTTTTATTTCTAAAGATATTTTGCTATAAATCTAATAATAACAACAAAAATAATGGCGAAGGCAAGATGGCTTCTCTACTCATGAGCTGGACGTCAATTGACCGGATCATACGAGTCAAGTGTTTATTAAAATTTGCATTTTAAATGAATGCATGAATTGTGCAATTAAGAAAACCGAGCGCTTAATTTTTTTTGTTAAAAAATTGTCTGAAATTCACATATATGTGTAAATATTTGTAAATCTCCCTTGAATATAATCATTAAGGCTTGGAAACTAAGTTTTTTTGGGTTTATCTACCTGAACCTCGATATCCTTCAGATGTGTATGTATGGAGTAAGAGCTTTAGATTTTCTGAATCACAAAATATTAAAAATCAATGATTAATGATCGAAAAATTGAAATTAATTTTGTGAATATAAAATACTGGTAGTGTGGGATGTGTTGGAGATTATCCATCTTATGGCACATAATTCTGTAGATGATGTGTCTATAAAAAATTTATTTTAAATTCTTCATGCAAATTTGAGTGCAATTTACCTTAAATTAATTCAAGACATGATAAATGGCCAATTTCTGTCAAATCAAATTTGCTTCACTCACCTGAACTCTAGAAATATTTAATATCCTCAAAAATATCAAATGTCAGATTTTAACTTCCCAGAAACATTCAAAAACCTTTAAATAATCAACAGGAACTAAAAAAGAATGTAACTGTTAAGTTAACATACAAAAAAAAACAACGACAATACTGTACAGCTTCAATAGAATAGCTTTGTTAAAAATATTAGCCTATTCATTTTTGTAAAAATTGATGAGTTTCTTGGTCTGTCAGTTGGAATTCTCTTTCTCTTTCGCAAAAACAAAGCAAAGCCACAAGTAGGTAATCCATCATGAATCTAAACTTGATATGTCATATGTGGTTTCCTTTGGAATTCTTCTAATCTGCTTTTGATGAAGGCCCCATTAGCTGAAGTGCCTCTCTACCTGTGTTTTTATGTCAATAACAGAATTAGCTATTCAAAGACATTTTTCGATGCGTACAAAACTGCGAAATTGATTTCGTAAGTTGCATAAATGAGAGGTTTGAACTTCCTTTAAGTAAAGAGATTTTTATCAATTTACCTCAAGGGACTTCCTCTAAATACTTTTATATACGTTTATGGGTATTTTTTAATCTCAGATAAGACCTATTATTACGCATATATGGAATAAATTATATGCAAAATAGGAAAAAAATAAAAGTTTAAACCAAAATTGATTGATTTTTTTTCGGCGAGAAATTAAATTAATGAGACTTTACGGAAAGAAATTAACTGAGATTAATTAAATCCTTGGGGTGTAATTAGTTGCAAGCGATTGTTTTTTCGGTAATTTAGCTCATTTCCCTTTTCGGTGTTTTTTTTGGTTCGACAAAAAAAGAGCAGACTTAATTTAATGTATTCGAGACACAAGTCCGGTATTATTTATGAGATAATCTACTACATCACGTCTAAACTTGAGAACAGAGTCACTTCAAAAAATCAAAACAAAATTTTTGGAAAAGCAAACACAAACGATGATTCATTTCGAATACGGTCAAATAATAGCTTTTAAATACAGAACAAAAAATTGCTAATGATATGAGTATGCAAATTTAATGACATATCAGAAAGAGATCAAACTGAAACCCGGAACGAATGAATTCAAAACTGGTAATAGAAACTTAATGAAAGAGTTCAAGTACCAAAGTTCAGATCTGAAATGATACGAATGATGGACGTCATTCATGCTGGATACTTTGTTGAGTTGAGTTATATAAATTTACAGAGCCTAGTTAGCGGCACACTAGTCGGAATTATTCAGTCGTAAAATATTCTATTGACTTCAAATATTCAAAAGCGTCTTTGTACTAAGACATGCAGATGTGATCAGTAGGCTGCTTTTGATATTTTAATAAAACATGCAACTGGTGAACAATTTCGCAATTCAGCCTTTGATTCGATTTTGACCAAATACACTTAAAATATTTATTTTGGTGACATTTATAATTTTACAGATTGTCTTTTTAAAAGACACCAAATATGGGTGGTTCAAGTATTCAGATTTTCATTTATTTTTGCGAATTCAACCTTAAGATGTCATTGGTAAAGCTTAAGACTTTAGAATGAGAATTTAATGATGATGAAATTCTTTTGATGTTCTTCAAAGTTTGTCATTTTCTTGGCTTTATTTTTTTACATAAAGATTTATCAAGATAGAGATTGATCGTGACTGTTTTATCAAATAATTTTTTAAGTTGTCAATTTTGGTTTTGGCAGGGATTTATTTTGGTCACCAATTTTTAAATCCCATAATAAACGATCTTATATGAAAGGCTATCTACAAGAATAAATCTAAAACTTTTCTTGCCTTTTTTGAAAATTTTTCCGAGGTTAAAAAACTCTGCAGACTTTGTTTATTTA
Organism: Chironomus tentans; assembly: GCA_963573255.1. Lineage (NCBI taxonomy): Eukaryota > Metazoa > Arthropoda > Insecta > Diptera > Chironomidae > Chironomus > Chironomus tentans. The sequence goes on along the minus strand of OY754302.1, from coordinate 55,654,024 downwards.
TAAGCTATTTACTCCAACATTACAAATCACCGTGCAATACTATTCACAATATTATGAGCCTATTCATAAGAGTTGAAATATATTACCATAAAATCCAACACAATATAGCTAAAAATCCAGCAAATGTTATCACTTTTCTTTTTTTGCAAAAACTTCTTTTTATTTCCATGTAAAACATCAATTAAATCACTATTTCTACATAGTCATTGAGGTCATTGCCAGCTTTATTGTCACAATCGTATTGGCAGCTAAACCCCTTTTCTGTTAAACAGCCTCAAAATGAGACACACAACTTGCCACCTATTTTTTGATAAATTCTGAAATGTTTTTTAAAGATTAAATAACATAATACCTAATAAAATTATGTAAAGTATTTTGATCAATACGAAAATGATTATTTGTAGGTCATAAAATGCCTCATGTAGTTTTTGATACAAGTAATCATCATAGTTCCGGCAGCTTCAAAAAAATCTTGAATGGCTCTTACGTCAAGATATTCGCTGACTTTGAATAAATTGTCCGTACACTCATTGCCACCAACATGTATCCATGAAATGATATTAAGTACTTGATACGCAAAAAAATCCAAAATCATTGCAACAATTGTTGATTGTTGGATTACTGACGGTGCAGTTTCTTCATCATTGAGGCGTTTGAGATGGACTTGTATTTATTTTTATTTAACTTTATTACTCACATCAGGTGGATAGTCCGGTTTTTGCAGTCGAATGACTCATAATATTTTTTATGACACCATTAGTCGATAATCCAGTTATTGAGTAAGTGAGGAAAACCTGCAAGTTCTTTATTTCGTCTCTATTTCCAGAAGGTGATAGAAATTAAACATTTGTGACTTCATTTTAATGTCTTCACTGTGTCGGATTACAAAGTCACAGAAAACTCGTTTCTCAGTTTGCGCCTCAAAATCAACAAGAAACAAATCACATTAATTTATCGTCTTTTATTTTTTTAAAGTTCACTGGGACTGTACCATTTGAAATTCTCTCGCTCAAATCACTCCCATATTCTCAATTAAATGGAAAGACACATTTTGCATGAAAGACAAAGATTGTTTATATGTGTGATGTAATTATCAACATGCTCCTAACAATTTAAGACAATATCTTCGATCTGTATTTGTATACTTTAGTGCTTAATTGCTTAAATTGAAATATCTACAACTCTCTAAATGTCACCGGGTTAAGTTGTTTCACATTGAGCAATTTGGTCAATTTTTATATTTTCCTTGTGTCTTGAATTACACATATTTATGTCTCTGTTCATTTTTAGATTCAATTTGAGGGAAAGAAAAGAAATAATTGCATAATTTACTGTACTTATTTCTCCTCCTTCTCATCAACAGGCACAAAAAGTCATGTCAAACGTAAAACCGTGTAATGATGAAAATACATAATATATTATAAACATGCAGAAAAAAAAAAATAAAAGCGAAATCGAAAGCGTAGCGGGTGCAAAAAAAGACAATGCTTTGGCTTATATGAGTTAATTGAAATAGCCGTAGTGTGTGAAAAATCAAAACAGTTAAAAGACTAGTAAGAAACTCACTGTAGGAGGAGGTTAGAAATGTATTGTGGCCTTAAGCGACTATTTTCTGGAGTTTGTATTCGGGGAATTAATTTTATTATTGACATACATTTGGAACTTAACTAAGCGTGGTATTGCTGATCGAGCTGTTAGTGTCAAGTTTGACCGTTTTATGATAAAAATTGCTATTTTAATGAACGTAGTTTTGATAAATGCTTACATCTTCTAAGTATTAAGCAAGTATAGTAATACACGATTTGAATACTTCAGAAAATATTTTGCAATAGAAGTTTGACGTATTTTATGTAACAAGTGCACTGCATGTTTGCTTAGATGTTCAAAAGGAAAAAAAAATATTGATTTTTAGTTGGCACAGAAATATGCATATTTTCATTGATTTTTTTTCTGGCGGCAAAAAAGCTTATTGCAATGAATTAAAGTCATTGCTGCTGTATGTTTTTAAAGTTGCTAATTAATTTGAGTGACTTGAGGCTATTTAATTTTATTAAGTATATTTACGAAAAGCTAAAGACACAAAAAATTGATTTTTTTGTCGAATTGTATTTTGGAACCAGGGTTAAGCTAGGGTATTAGATTAATATCTTGATTGAGAAAAGAAAACATTTAGCATTTGGTAATTTGCTAGACCATAAAAGAAAGCCAGAAAATATGGCATCTAGATTCTAAACAATCTTACAATCAACTTACAAATAACCTCATTAAGTCAAAGTGAACCTCTAAACCCCCACACATTTCGCATTTAAATGCTTTAAGAAAAATTTATAAATCGTTTAGTGTTACAACTCATTGCAAAGTGGCATGTTCTTTTTTCTTTACTAACTTACTTATTTCATGTATCATGCATGAGCATATGTATACGTAACACAAAGCTTAACACAGTAAATACAATAATTACCGAAAAAATCTCATTTTCATTTGTTGCCTTTTGTTTTTCCATTTTTTTACTTCATTCATTATTAGCCGTTGACTGTTATTGCATATGTGCATATTTAGCACACGCTTTAAACAAGAATTTGAATATCTATGAACGAATACAAGGTGAAAAACAACAACAACAACAGAAAGAAAAGAATATCTAGTTTTTTTAACCGAGGCTTATTTGTAAATGGAATGAAGCCTAACGCAACGAGACAATGCGAAAAAAACTAGAGATTGAAAATGCTTTAGACCGGAACCATTTCATTGAAAAGAGTTGCAGATACATAGTGATGATTGTTGGGAATTTTGTTGCTAGTATCACACGCATATACTGACTGACATAAGTGTATTCATGTTGAATTTAATTTCAACGCTTAAAATTTATTAGCATTCCTCATGAGCGTGATTTAATGCGATTTTGCATAATTTCTTCAAACATCTTATGTGCTTATTTTTTTACGTGTCTGTTTACTTTATGATGTGATGCTGGCTGTAGAGAAAGATAAATTAAATTTACAATCAATTAAGATACTTTTTTTTCTCTCTACATTTTTCTGTTTGTTTTGTTGCAATGCAAAACATTTTTCCTTTGTAAAAAAAATACTTTTGAGTTATGAGTGATTGTTGTGAAATGTCTGGAGGATGGTTGGTGATGGAAGATAGAGTCATTGATTTTATTTGTAAGAAATTTCTTTCAAAATATTTCGAAATTTAATAAAAATTGAATTTTTTTGAAATCAATTGCTGTGTCAGAAGCATGATTTCTATTATTGTCTTATTTGTCTCATTTTCTATGCGGGCATTTAAATCAAATGTCGTCCTACACATTTACTGCGCTGTAACAGGACATCACTTTTTAATTGAAATTGTGGGCACTAATTTCTAAAATATCAAAACTTTTGATTGAAAACTTTAAATTAATTGAATGAAGTAATTTCTCATAAGTCTCGATGTAGACATACATGGAGTGTTATTGCTCACATTTTGTTTATTGACCGATTTTTTTTTGCGAATGTACAAATGTGTTGGATAAGACTATCAGCAGGATGTCTGGCACCTCTGAACTCTGCTGTGGTTTGAAAAACATTTGAATTCGTTGACTGATTAATTTGACTTTAAAATTGCTGAAATTCAGTGTTTAGCAGCTATGGTATCAACTTTGACTTTATTTCTGAGTAATTTCTTTAAACACAAAATTTAACATTGAATTTCAACAAGCTTTTCAGCAGTTCAATATTTAAATAATCCACCATAAAATTTGCATAACACTTCATATGTGGCTATAAATAAGTCCAAACCTTGACATCTCATAAACTTCTTAAAACAAACTTAATTTACGGTAAACTTCTCAAAATTTATGCAAAATTTTGCTTAATGTCTCTCAATCGGCTGATAATGGATCAGCAAATAAAAACGTGTGGAAACTGTCAAGGACTTGCCCCTTGCCTCTCATACCATTGCTACCATTTCAACTTCACGCTGTTTATGAAATCGTCATAAATTTTTTTAAAAGTTATATAAGCAGCATAAAAGTTTCGAAGAATACAGACGAGTTCCTTATTTATATTTCTGAATGCATTCATGTCTTTTATTATTTATGCCTTCATTCATTCGACATAAAAAATTAAATCCATTTAAGACCATTATAAATAGCAATATTAATATTAATTACTTAATAGCAAAGTGAAATAAAAGCTATTTCATTACAATGAAAAAAAAGGCCTTTAAAGAAGCTGCAAAAAATTAAAGCAACTTCTTTCCAGTCCAATAACCATAATCCGGATGAATGAAAATTTTTTTGTGAAATAATTTTTATGGCTTATTCAAAGAATAAGTAGTCATATGACGTGTTGAGACAATTTAATGGTACAGTTGTCAAGCATCTCTAAATGATCATTTTGACAGCTCTACGGTTCCGTTTCATTTAATTATGATAAAGTGAAAATTTTTGTTTTTGATGAATTGTTGGAGATGCTTCTTCCGTCAGAATAATGTTATGGACATGTTTTCAAATTTCTCTCATGAAAAATGTTTTTTGAGGCAGGGTTATAGCTTTAGAGCTGAATTGTAGAAGATCTTCAATTTTTAGATGGATTTAGTGCAATTTAACTGTTTTGTGTGTCAGGTTAATAGAATTCTTCATTCATGCTGTGTCAAAAAAACTGCAGAACAGCAGCATCAATTCTACTGAATGAGATGATTTCTCTTGTATTATTTGTGGATCTCAAAATGATGCCAAAATAAGCATTTTGAAGAGTAACATTCGAGTAATACCGGTGCCTACATAAAAACTCAGTTAATCAACGTCTGTCTGCTAAATACTTTGTAAATATTATTATAAACTCAATGATTTGCAAGAAAAAAGATTAAGATTAATTCAAAAGTTTTGGACATAGTGGTGCCTTAAAGATGGTTGCAGTTTTCTTGAGAAGCAGAAAGGCTTGGAAACTCTTGAACTATCTAGTACTTTACAACATTATTATGAAATTTAGTTTCATCCAAAGGAGTTGAACAATTTTCGTGTTTTGTATTTTAATTCATTCCAAAATTTCCTAAATCAATCGAATCCGTAGGAATGAAAACAATAATTCGTTGAGGTAATGTTACTTAATAATTCAAATTAATCCGAGAATCACGTCAACAATCGAAAAAATTTATTTTGTACCATTTTTTGATACAATTTATTTACCTGATCCACGAAAAATATGGAAATTTAAAATGCCATGGTAGGCGCATTACAAGCGTCTCTTAACCTTGCGAAACAATCAAAATGCATCTAAATTTTAAATTCTGACTAAATTAATTCAAAATATATAGCAAATGTTATTGCAAGGGCTTTTAAAATTAATTTCTTATTGTATATTAAATACACAAATTTGAGAGAGGTAGAAAAAAAATTAATTAGGAATTTTTTCATTAGCCGATTACGTATTTAGCTATTGTTTCGTTTCGATAAATTTTTCCATCACTATTTATATTTTTTATCTGTCTAATTCTCTTTTTTTTAATTTACATGCCTCATGCAAGCCAGAGAAATGTAATGAAATAATAAAGAAAAAATTCATTCGAAACTAAAAAGGCACGAGAGTTGCTCAAGTTTAATTTTAAGACCAAAAAAATACGAAGTTGCAAGTATCAGACACCACAAACAACAAGCAAACAAATAAACAGTCATCATCATCATTATCGTGACTAAGAATTGAAAAAGTTAACCAATTCCATTTTGACCATAATTGAGAGGCACAAACAGTATTGTAAAATAAAATTTTCTCTCCCAGTAAAAGCTCGTTTGGCTGTCAGTGTAATGTAATGAACCAACATTTATTATTTATTCGTAGGTGTTACAGACATTAACAGTGTAGAAAAAAGTATTAAAGAGAGAAAAAAAAATATTGAGCTCATGGTATTATATTTTTAATACATTTCTCTGTAAAGAAATGTGCAGTTATTTTTGTTTAGTGAAGTTTTAGAGGAATTTGGAGGTTTATCTGTTAAAATAATGATTAGGTTTGCTAATTAAAAAGTTTAAAGGCTAATTTTTTTTAAAAATCTGAATAAAATCCTGTTAGGAAATAAGCAAGCACAATGTAATTGTCAATATAAATAAGTTAAAATGTTTATTTAATCAGAGACGATGTTGTCTCGCTTGAGTTATAATGAAGACTAAATTTTACATAGAGAGGGGAAAACAACATCAAAAGGGGAAATCAACTAATTGTAGTTGCTTATATAATTCAAATATCAAACGACCGTTGATATATTCTCAACACTCCTCCTCAACTATAATTAGTTGTTTCTATCTCAGTCCAGCTATTCCTCTCAGTTGTTTGAAAATTCTCAGAACTGCAACTCAGTTCATCCTCTCTGCCTCATGTATCTCTCCTTCTAGCTATCAGTAGACATTTCATGCTACAGTATCTCCTCCTTGAATTTGTGAGCGAGTTAAGTGAATCAAATTCACATCATATATCTCCTCCTCAATTCATATCAAGCTATCAGTAGACATTCTCCCTTATTGTTGTAAGTGATGCTACAGCTAAATCATTCAGCTATCAGTAGACATTCTCCACTACAGCTAAATCCATCAAGCTATCAGTAGACATTCCATGCTACAGCTTCTTCTCATCAATTTGTATCAAGCTATCAGTAGACATTCTCCCTTATTGTTGTAAGTGATGCTACAGCTAAATCCATCAAGCTATCAGTAGACGTTCGATGCTACAGCTAATTATGTCGAGCCATCAGTAGACACTCTATGCTACAGCTAATTATATCAAGCATCAGTAGACATTCTCCGCTACAGCTAATTATGATTCACACTCAATATCTCCTCCTGAATTTGTGAGCAAGATATTGTGAATCAAATTCTTATTCACTATCTCCTCCTTCATCAATATCAAGCATCAGTAGACGTACTCCGCTACAGCTAATTATATCAAGCATCAGTAGACATTCTCCGCTACAGCTAATTATGATTCACACTCAATATCTCCTCCTGAATTTGTGAGCAAACATTGTGAATCAAATTCCTATTCACTATCTCCTCCTTCATCAATATCAAGCATCAGTAGACGTACTCCGCTACAGCTAATTATATCAAGCATCAGTAGACATTCTCCGCTACAGCTAATTATGATTCACACTCAATATCTCCTCCTGAATTTGTGAGCAAACATTGTGAATCAAATTCCTATTCACTATCTCCTCCTTCATCAATATCAAGCATCAGTAGACGTACTCCGCTACAGCTAATTATATCAAGCATCAGTAGACATTCTCCGCTACAGCTAATTATGATTCACACTCAATATCTCCTCCTGAATTTGTGAGCAAACATTGTGAATCAAATTCCTATTCACTATCTCCTCCTTCATCAATATCAAGCATCAGTAGACGTACTCCGCTACAGCTAATTATATCAAGCATCAGTAGACATTCTCCGCTACAGCTAATTATGATTCACACTCAATATCTCCTCCTAAATTTGTGAGCGAGTTAGGTGAATCAAATTCACATCATATATCTCCTCCTTAATCAATATCAAGCCATCAGTAGACGTACTCCGCTACAGCTAATTATATCAAGCATCAGTAGACGTTCTCCGCTACAGCTAATTATATCAAGCATCAGTAGACATTCTCCGCTACAGCTAATTATGATTCACACTCAATATCTCCTCCTGAATTTGTGAGCAAACATTGTGAATCAAATTCCTATTCACTATCTCCTCCTTCATCAATATCAAGCATCAGTAGACGTACTCCGCTACAGCTAATTATATCAAGCATCAGTAGACATTCTCCGCTACAGCTAATTATGATTCACACTCAATATCTCCTCCTAAATTTGTGAGCGAGTTAGGTGAATCAAATTCACATCATATATCTCCTCCTTAATCAATATCAAGCCATCAGTAGACGTACTCCGCTACAGCTAATTATATCAAGCATCAGTAGACGTTCTCCGCTACAGCTAATTATATCAAGCATCAGTAGACGTTCTCCGCTACAGCTAATTATATCAAGCCATCAGTAGACACTCTCCGCTACAGCTAATTATATCAAGCCATCAGTAGACATTCCATGCTACAGCTAGTTATGATTCACACTCAATATCTCCTCCTGAATTTGTGAGCAAGATATTGTGAATCAAATTCATATCCTTTATCTCCTCCTCAAGTCAGTTCCATCATTGCCTGATCAGATGATTATTCTCAATTCTTCACTTTACTTCAATCAGCAACTTCACATTAACAGCCAAAAGTGTTAAATGTGATTATATCATGCTTTCAAGTTGATTTTTCTCAATCATCCAGACAATATTTTTCTCATGACTTATCTCACCAATCTCAGTTCCTGGATCATCATGTTTCATTAATTTATCGTTCTTCAGCGGCCATTCAATTAATAGAATCCAGTAACAATATTCACGACGCTTCAAATCATTAATTATCTCAAATGATTTCTCGTTCGATGCCGCCATCTTGAATTTCACACGCGTTTTCTCAATTTCACTTAATTCACAATTAATATCAATTCTCTACAGCAACATAATCACCAATTTAATCAATTCACTACAATTAACATCACTAATTGTCCTCAGATGATTTAATCAATGCCGCCATGTTGAATTTTCCACGTGTTTTAATTCAATTCAGAGAATTCACTATTTTCACTAACTTAATTACTTATTTTCACTGTACTTGAGCTTCTGGGATCTTCTGGGATCTTCTGGGCCCATAACCTTTGTTAGGAAATAAGCAAGCACAATGTAATTGTCAATATAAATAAGTTAAAATGTTTATTTAATCAGAGACGATGTTGTCTCGCTTGAGTTATAATGAAGACTAAATTTTACATAGAGAGGGGAAAACAACATCAAAAGGGGAAATCAACTAATTGTAGTTGCTTATATAATTCAAATATCAAACGACCGTTGATATATTCTCAACAAATCCGCTCTGCTTTAATTAATTTAAATACTTTCACTCTAGAAAAATAAAAACATTTATTATTAAATTAAATATGGGTGTGATATAGGTAGGGATATGCTTCCCTGTTAACTCAAAAATTCAAAAATGAAAGCTTCAAATTTACCAATTATTTGGGCATGAATACACAAACATTAAATCAGTTTTAAGACTCAACAATTTTAAGTTTTTGCACAACGAGCATGACAATGTCATCTTACCATCAGCTTTTGAGTCAATCTAGATTATTTTTGCGACACCAAAATTTAAGCGGAATTTTATCTTCAAGATCAAAATCAGAGTTGTTAATTTTGTAAAATTTTGATTTTTGTCTTACTTCAGCAATTGAAATATTTTACAACACTGTAAAATCATTTTTGGCAAGTCGAAAATATCCGACATGATTAAAGTATATAGTTCTGTATATTTTGCTAGAGTGTTATCCAGCATTTCTGTCCACAAAGGTATCAATTTTCTATCCCTATTATAAACACATTAAGTTGAATTAAGCCATTTAATCCGCACTACAAGGTAAAGTTGTTTTTGTCACATCAAATTCACAGAAATAAATTTAATTTATCGTAGAGAGATCTACGTAACAACAACAACTGTTGAATTATAGCCATAGAAGAATGAAGCGTAAATTTTATTTTTTTACATCATATCTAAATATCTAATTTAAAATCAATGTCATAATTTAATCCAACCTCATTTGCAAATTGCTGAGTAAATCCATCCCATACTTTACGCACAAAATAAGGAAGTAGTCGCGCCTTTAAAAATGACAGAGCCCAGTAAAGTACAGGCGATTTAGTTCTAGAAATAATTTTCATTACACATTACATTTTTGTGGTATTTGTAAGAAATAACTGAACTTTTCTTCATTTATTTGGCAAGATCCTATTGCATTAATTCATAAACAAGAAATGTATTGAGTAAATAAAAACAAGAAGAAGTAGAGTTTTACTATGTAAAGAAAGAAAAAAAAACAACAAAAGTAAGACCACTCACGTAATTATGTTAATTATATTTTCGTTGTTCGCTGTAAATAATGCACTTGGTATTTTAATAAATATAAAATATGGTTAAAAGAGATATTTTAAAGCTCTTTATGAAGCTTTTCATTAAAAAAGAAGGGCATTAATTTCCACCATAATTCATGGCTGATTTTCAACACCTAAAAATTATTATTTTCATTTTCTACAAAACTTCCATTTACTGCGTTTTCCGATGCTCAATTAAAGGATAATTCCGAAAAAATTATGAATAATTGAGGCATAAGTCGTGTTATATCAACCATACTGATCAAAATCATTAGATAGTCGCTGTCGTTATTTCTCTTCAATCTTCCATCTTAGATACAGACTTAGAGAGAGGCAAATTGATTCAATTTTGCAATACAGTATTGAACAGTCAACAGCAATCAATCTTACTTATAATAAAAAGAGAGGCTTTAGATAGGTTCAGACACTGGAGAATTGCTTGATATTGCTGACGAGTTAATTGGGACTATTTGTGGGCAGTATTTCATAATTTTAAATTATTTTAAGGAATACTTTGGGGATTTAATAGCTTGAAATAATAAACTTCGTAACTGATTCAGCCGTGCTGGACTTCTTACTAAAAAACTCAAAATATTACATAACCTGAAATTAAAAGGAGAAATTTTACAAAATAAATTTCCATAAAATTGTGTGCGGGCTTCAGCAATTTTAAGTGCACTAGTGAGAGAAATCCTTTCTTCGCTACCTTTCTCCATTAACTTGTCAGTGAAGTTTATCTATAATTATTTCTGAAATTACGAAATATTATCTTCTTATTTTTCACATGTCGAACATTTATCACATTTTTATGATATGACATGTAGAATTTTAATTGTGTAGCTATCTATGATTTAAAATTGCAATACTGTAATTTATTATTATATCTTTAGGTCTTTAGGCTATTGAATTTTTAAACCATAGAGCACAAATTTCACAGCGATTTGTAAAGCTACTGGGTGAAAAAATTACGACAGACAAGTTATCTGGGTATCATTTATCAGGCACCTGCAAATTTCTTCTTTTTTAGCTCCATTTCGGGAATAAATTATGTATAAGTATGAACATTATACAGCAGGAAGATTTATAATTCAATTTTGATGAACATCATTTGTAAAATATCCCAAACTTATCATCTAAATCTAATAATGGACCAAATTATGCGAAAAACTATTAACTGCGTGTCTATTTAACTTCCTTAAATTCACATCTATTACCCAGTCTAAGAATATTATTAATTATGTTATAAATTGAGCATTCTAAACGTGCAATTTATCATGACAAAGAAGTGAGAACAAGCTTGAAGTTTTCGTGATGAAAGCTAATAAATCAAAATAATTTGCTGCTCATAAAACCAAGATTAATGAAATTGAAATGTTGCAAATTATATAAAACAATTTAGTTCACGATTTAAACTTAACCATGAATTTGTTGTAGTAAAAAAAATTTGCAAAATTTTGCTAGTTAGTCAGTGCAACGAACAATTCGTTATGGTAATTTAAGAGACATAACAAAAACTTTTTATTTTGCATTTTGTAATAATGTGAAAAATACTTCAATGGTACTTGCTTTTACTTAATAGTTCGTGTCTACTTTTGATCCCTATAGCGATAAGAAGTTGCGTTCGAAGCGATGAATTAACAATTAATAAAATTGTTGTTATTATTACGTACCACGACTGATGATGATGATGATTATGAACATGATCAAAAAATTATTATTATTATTATCGATATGAGACTTTTTGATTTCTATGAAATTAAACATGCTCGAATGTATTGTATCAAAAAAAATATTTCAATTTTAAGACCTCATAAAGGTTGCAAGCCACATAATGAACATTTTTCTTTCATTATTTCCACTAAACGATTTCTATTCAATAAACCTTCTTTTCTTCATTTATGTGCAGTCATTCATCTAATTTTTTTATTATATTTTTTATAATTTCTTTTTGTATAAAAATAAAGGATTCCATCAAAAAATTTCACTTACTATGAGAATTGTGCATTGTGAATGAATTCGAAAGAGACATTTTATTGTCACTGAACGAAATAAAGACATTATGATGTGAAGTTTATGTGACTGTTTTTAATTTTTGGAAAAATTTCATAGAGAAATAAAAAAAGAGAATCATTAATGATGTCCAATATCGCGACAGTTCCACGACGTCGACGTCCAAAAGAGATTGGTGAAGGTAATAGTCATTTATGGATTTTTACCTTTTTAAAGTCATTATCAGATTACTTGTACAGGAAATTTGAATGTGAATTTCACTAGGCGTTAGTGCCCATTGTTGTACGCGCCGCATTCAATTTCACATTTTGTCATTATTTTTCATTTCTTCTCTGTTTTCTTACGTCTACATGTGTATCTATAGTTTTTGTATCGTCAAAATCATGCATTTACATAACACCTAATGAATCAAAAATAACTTCATCAACTGCCAATCGTTCCGATGCATCAGAACTGCCGCTTGTTGAGCCAATTTATGAAAATATTGAAAGAGATGATGATGGAGTAAATATTGAGCCATCTGACAATAATAAATTTACTATTTACGTAAATTATGATGATATTATCAAGGGAGATAAATTTAATAAAAGTTCCGTACGGCTGTTAGAGCCCGACGTTAAACTCGTGCATATACATATGAATGAAGATGACATTGTTTACCACGCAAATGAAAATAATTTAAATGGCAGCGTTGATGATGATGATGATGACGATGAGGAAAATAACAATTGTAATAATAGTAACTACATTAAAAGCACGTCAAAAATGATACAATGTCAACAGATTTCAATGTACATTGGTGAGAAAAAAATTCTTTTAATCATCTTTTTATTATTATTTTTTGTTCCTCCTCCTTCTTCTTACTTGGACTTTTTTCATTCATGTTTCTGACGCATTTTTATCCATTGATATGAGTACGGTTATGTATTCACTTTGGGTTGATCTTTGTGCCATTCTGGAATTCCACTTATGGGCTGAGAATTTTCGTATAAAGCTTTTGTAGCAATAGTTCAAAAGTCAGTCAATTTTGGTGCTGAAAATGAAGTATCAATTATTTATTTCAGCAAGAATTGAACTTAATTATAATATCATTGCAGCAAAGATTCTTCTTAATGTTAATAGTACACAGAGTAATTTGAAGTCATTTTAGCAAATGGCAATTTAGATTTAATTTTTGTGGCTTTTGTGAGTAAATTTTATGAAGGTTAGAAATTAATCTGTGAGGTTCTTCACAAATAACGTTCATTGAGAACAGAAATTTTTATATAAAAATTTTTTTCTTTATAATGGAGTGGCATGCAACTTGCCAGGTGTCTAACTTTGTCACCTAGAAAATTGAACGTCATATACGAACAATCACTAATTCATCGCCCAACTTAATGCTAAAAAATCAAATTTCTGTTCGGAACATGAAAATGCGCTTAAAATAATTTTTATTACAGCTAATTTTTATTAATTCTCATAATGCCATGGAGATGATGATGTCTAATTGTAATAAAATACATATACATCTTCTTTCGTAATTCTCTTAATTCATTTATAAGATCGCACGTTCGCAATTTGAACGAAAGAGACCTCACACTGAATTACATTATGAATGCTATTCTTTCTTGCTAATCTACTATTAAGGTACATTATGTACGCAATGTAAAGAAGAAATTGAGATTGAGAACTCTTGATGCTACATTTCGTTGTTGGTGTAAATAATTTGAAGAAATTTTTTTAATGAAAGAAATATTTAGCATAGTTCGGTTTTCAGGCACGATTTGGAATAACAGCGAACAAAATCAACTTTTTCTCTTCCACATTTTAATGTGTGAAAATTATGTCTGTTATCCGAAAAAGCTATTATTAATATTCATGTTTAAAAAAAGAAATGTAAGCTTGTAGTATTTAAAACAAACCACAAAATAACATACATTAGAGACGTCTGTATGCACACATATTTAATCATATAATTTGCAAACGGTTGTTAATTGACGATATTTTCTCAATTTCTTTTCACAGACGATTCAGATCATCATTATGAATCACTCTATTCCATTCAACAACAGCGAGCCGTATTGGAAGAAAAATTAGAGAATGATAAACCGTTAGGTCTTGATAAAAGTAATCAATTGGCTAATGGCAATCATCAAAATTATTTCATAGAAAAGCTTGATAATGATGACGATTATAGTTCATTTGAAAGTGAGGATGAGGAAGAGAATTTAGATGAGAAGCCTCAATCGGCGGATTTAAATTGTCCAAAACTTCCAGATCCACCACAAAATTCGACCGGACAGGTTTATGCATTTGTACAACGAATCAAAAATTTCGGTTCCATTTCGAAGAATGAAATATCGAAAGGAATTAGTAAAATTGCAAAGAAACGGAGCAGTTTGGGTAAGATGCCAACTTCGAAATTCTACGAGACGACAGATATTGTTGAGGAAGCACCAACAACGCCAACATCGGAAACATACAGTGCACCAAAAACTTATGATAGTAAAAGTATTAGTAAGAAATCTCGAGGATTATCAAAACTCACAAAATTAGGTCGAAATACAATCAATAAACTGCCAACATTCATCTTAAACGATCAATATGAACATTCCGAGTATCATACATCGAATGGATCGAAAGAAAATCACGAAAGTAATTCTAGTCTTAACAAATTAAGTAATCATAAAGGAGGAGATTTCGATAATGATGTTGAATATCAGAATCAGAAGAATAACAAAAGCTTTAAGGCAAAATTCCGTAAATCTAGTTCACCGTCTATTGGCTCATCATCAACATCAAATATTTATAGTGCATTGAGTAGTAAGACCAGTACTTTCTATGTAACAGACTCATTAGATGTAGATTCAGGCATATTTGCCGTAAACGAAAAATCAACAAACTCGCCAGACAATTCAAATCTCAATTTAAATTCATCGTCAAATCCAAACATAAGCTGTGATCCAAAACGACGTTCAATAGCAGCAATTAATACAAGTAGACCGCTTGAAAAGCCACCGCCACCACCACCGGAACGTGTAAGACGTATTGGTACAACATCATGGTATGCTGAATGTGGACTCTTCAAATCAGGCAGTGAGCAAGATGAAAGTGAGAAGAATGAGAAAGTGACCATGATGTCGTGGTATCAAGAGAGTGGACTCTACCAAACTAGCAATAATTCTGTTGCAAGGTAAACAAATTTATTTGATTAAAATTAGGTCGAAATTAATCACAATTGTCTTTTTTTAGTTCAAGTGGAAGTTCTGGAGTCTCAACGGGTGGTGAATGTAGTCCATGCGGTGATGAAAATTCTCACAGCATGTTCCTAAATGAGCCGCTTTACCAACTTTACACGGCTGCAAAGCTTGAATCTATTTCGTCAAGTGAATTTGAGCCTGAAAATGAATCAGATGGATATGAAGAAATTCATAAGAAAGATTCAGAAGCGATGATCACCAGTAAGAAACCGTCAAGGCCATCAGCATTACAATTGATTGAACCAAATCAGGGGCCATCGAGGACGTTGTGGAGTGAGGTACCTGAAGTCATTCAATCAGAAATTTTGTCATCTCTAACAACAAATGAAAAGAGATTACAAGAAGCTAAATTTGAGATCTTAACGTCTGAAGCTTCATACTTAAAGTCATTAAATTTATTAAAATCACATTTTATGAACCATCCAGCATTTCGGGATCCACAAAATCTTGATCCACAAGACAGAAAAGCTCTTTTCTCATACATCATTCCAGTTCAAGAATGTGCTGATCGATTGCTGTGTGGCTTGGAAAGTTGTTGGCAGGACAGCATAATGTTGAGTAACCTAGCAAAGCATATTTTCAAGCATGCCGAGAAGCACTTCCATGTATACATATCGTATTGTGAGCACCAAGGACGACTGGATAGAACACTGAAGAGATTAAAGGAAACAAATATTCCATTTAAGGAGACACTCGACATTCTTGAAAACGATCCAATTTGTTGTGGTCTCACTATCCATTCATTCCTGATGTTGCCAATGCAGAGAATAACTCGCTTGCCATTGCTTATTGATGCCGTTATGACCAAATTAAAATCAAATGATGAAGAATTTGACGATTGGAAAATGGCAATGGCAATTGCAAATAAGGTAAAAGAAATCTATTTAAATTAATTATTAATCAATTTCCCATTGATAACTTACTTTTTTTTTCTTTATCGTACCTTATTAAGGTTGTTGACCAATGTAACCAAGCTGCCAATCGTTGCGAGCAAGCATTTGAAATGGAAACGCTCTCGAAACAAATTGAATTTCAACAAAATGTATCTCCATTCCCTCTAATTCCATTCAATACAGCAAATACCGGAAATAATAGACTCACGCGAACGCTTGTAAGGCGCGGTGAACTCACACATATCATCTACCGTGGTGATGATGCAAAATTAACATTTGGCAAGAAAGCTACTGTTAAGAAAAATATTTATTGCTTCCTATTTACGGACGTCATTATTCTAACGAAAAAGAAGAGGTAAGCCGCTTAGCTTAGCTTTAATGACTAGCTACTTACATGTGATAATTGTTTTCTCATTACAGTGATGAGTCTTATGTCGTTTTCGATTATTGCCAAAGATCGTTACTTCAATTATCATCAGGTGATGTAATCCCACAACTTCCCGTTAAAGATATGAGCAATGCTGGGAAATATATTATGTTCATGTCGCTGCTTGAAAATCATGCTGGAAAACCTGTTGATTTGGTAAGTTTGAAACGATGACTTGAGATTTTGGATTGATTTGATAGAAATTTGGTCAAATCTGTTTCCCTTTTTATGGCAATTGAGTTATAGAATTAAAAATTGTGAATGTAAAAAAGTCACGAGTTCTGTGTCATTTTTTGATTCCAGTTATAGCCAAAATAACTGAAATTGCACAAGCTTGAATTTGGAAGTTAGTTCCAAAAAAATTCAGTGTCAAAGTCAAGCTTTATCTGTAAATTTGAATCTAAATGTCAATCAAAATTACTTCCAATTTTCAGCATGACAATTTTTGTGTAAAAATTCATGTTTAGCTGTCGGAATTGAGTTCAATGTCATTTGCTTATTTTTTAATTACTAAAAAAGATCATGCAAAAGACATAAAACCATAAAACACAAACTTTTGTCATTTTTAGATCTTGCAATGTCCATCAGAGACTGAACGACAACGATGGCTTCAAGCAACGGCACCACCAACATCAGAAAATCCATACGAAACGCTTTATGAGCAATGGGATTGTCCACAAGTTATTGTGACACATGCCTATCAAGCACTCGAACCCGATGAGCTCACATTAGATGTCGGCGAAGCTGTGAACGTGTTGCGGAAGATGAAAGATGACGGTAAGTAGTAATAAAGATATGAGAATATAATGAACGATTTTTATCTCACGAAATTCACATAATTTTTAATTGTTTAGGTTGGTACTTTGGTGAGAGAATAAGAGATGGTACTCAAGGCTGGTTCCCAGGCAATTTTACAATGGAAGTGCATTCAGCTCACGTTCGTGCAAGAAATTTAAAGCAACGACATCGATTGCTCCTATACACTGCCACTTATTTGGAAGCCCAAAAAGACATAAATAATATTAAGAGAAAATGAGACTAAAAATCCATTGGAACTTCCAGTCGCGCTCAGATTTTCATGTTTACAAAATTCTTCAACTTTTTCTCTCTCACATGCGAGAGAGGTAACGTTGATGTTAATGATCGATCGATGTTGAAGCTTATGACAAGTGGCGCACCTAGTGGTGGGAATCAAAAGCTTGCGATCAAACAAACGAACGACTTTTTCTTTATTTTTTATTTATAGTCAATTGTGATACGTAAGCTTTTTATTTTAAATGAAAAGATTTAGAATTGATATGAATAGTCTTGCCGATAAACAATTTGTAGGAACGAAGAAATTATTAAAAATTATTATGAAAATCTATTGTAACTATTATTACACTTATTATTATTCTATTGTTTATAAATGAAACATATTTGGGGCAATAAAAGAAGTATTATCATTGAAGAAATATTTTTTTTTCTTTTATTTTTGCAAACTGTTGTATGTAAATAGTTAAAGCCATTGACGAGTGGACGCGAAATTTTTAAAGAGTGGATTATTAGTGGTCTTATTGTTGATTTTTCACAGTTTTTGCACTTTTACAATATTATTCTCATGTGTGCATTTAGTTGACCTTGAATTGGACAAGGATTTTTCATAAGAATGAGTCACATCGAACCGGCAATGTAACAAAAATGTTGAGCAAGACAGCTAATGGAAAAATATTTATTCGAGAATTTTATGAACACATGGCAACAACCGTTTAATTGAAAGCTTTTAGATATTACGTCTATAAATATTTTATTATGAACCTTTCGAAAAGCCATTGAAGATATAAGAATGTAAATCTAGCTTGTTGACATCCATTCATTCATGACTTGAACTTGTCAAGTTTATTACAACACGTGGCTAACTGAGCCATGCTAATATTTGCTTCAAGAATTAATATGACGCCTTAAGAATCTTCAAGAGTAAGGTGACCTACTACAGATTTTTGGTTCTGCACTTATTTAGTGTAAAGCAGCTAGTTTTTCCAGAAAAATAACATTTCATAGGACCCCATAGGACAAAAGACACATTTCATAAATATAGAACAGTCCTCTGAAAATCATGCAGATGATCAGCATAGACTTTTATTTATTATATACAACATTGACAGAAGGAGGAGGAATGAACCGGTTACGTACTTCTAAACATTATTTCATACTTTTATTATCAGGTAAGTTACATTGGGTTAGTCATGACTAAATCTCAGATTTATTCATGTGGCATTATGAATGTTATTTGCGTAAAACTCATGAGTAGCTAATAAAGGAAGTAGTGGAAGCTGGTAAACGATACCATGGTGGATGCCTTATTTAAATAAAAAATTCACGTGTAAGGTACTCAAATAAGAGATCGAGCGACTTTAAATATTATGAACAGATTTGTGATATTTATAATTGTGGAACTGCAAATAAGTGAGCACGAAAATCTTTAGAAAGATCAGAACTCAATTGGCAAATGATTAATATTCAAGAGCAAATAAAAAATTAATTAAATTCTCTATTTGCAATTCAAATGAAGTGCCAATTCTGAACTAACAAATGTTTCCATTAAATTAAGTAATTATTAGGACTGTCTAAAAGATTTTAAGCAAATAAGTCCATCAGCTGGTGATTCAAAAAATTCCACTAATAAAATTTTACACATTTAAGCCGGTTCCATCACAAAATCACTGTTGTAATGCAAACATTAGACTAATTTTAGATTCATTTTCCTGTAAATTCCCAAACAATTAGTAAGGCGCTAATCATCCACTGATATATGCAGATATTTCAGAAGGCATTTAACATGCAAATCATTACAATCAAATTTTCTGTCAACTAGGACCATTTACATAATTTTATTTAAAAACGTGTTAATTAAATGTGTTAAATATTTGATCATCGACTGTTCTTTCCTTAGCTACTGAGCTTTGTCATTTTTACATGACCTTTTCAATTTTCACTTTATTATTAAATTTCTTGGTAATCATTGTAAATACTTCCTGCTTACAATTTTTCTAATTTCAGAATTATCAAATGTGATTAAAATTATTTCTTGTAAACTTTTGTTTAAACAGTAAACAGTGATTCCGATAATTGGTATTGAATACTTTTTTGACTATATTTCCTTTGGAAAATATTTTATTTTAGTCATAAGTATATTCATTCAAATGATATGCTGATAACCGATTGAAGATAGTCATTGAAAAGTAGTAGTTCTGTAATTATTCTATAAATGTGAATGATGTCTTTATTTATATTTTTATAGTTAGTTAGCACGCATGGAGTCACCTCAAAGAAAATGAAAGATTGAACTTCTGATGAAGTTTCTCACACAGTATTTACAAGAATGCTCTTTGTAAAATTTACGAGATATTTTGAAGTGGTTTTGAATATTTTTATTCAAAAATTGCATTTTATCTTGATTTTTTATTTTTTAAAATACAAAAAAAAAATAAAAAATTGCAATTTTCAGGAAAAATATTTTTGAATGTTTAATAAAATATTTTCTTTTGATGGAGATTAACCTTTGAAAGTCGGAGGTCAAAAGACATCAAGTAAATGTTTTTACTGAGGAATAAATTTTTTTTATATAAAAGCCTCTTCAAGTGATGAGATTCTTATAACCAGCAAAAACTGAGTTTATCCCTATAGTTGATGATGAAAATCAGACATAGTATGGATGTTTCCAAAAATAAAAATTTGATTGACAAGAATGATTTTTAAAAATTATCGAAAGATGAGGCTTAAATCACGTAGGCATCTATGAAGTGCGTTTTTCATTACTTTGCTTAAGAATTTCCGCCTTTATGAATGAGAAACAACAATCCAGAATTTTTAAAAATTAAAACTCTTTTTTTTGCGAATATAAATCATTAACAAAATTAACGTTTTTAATGACATTATTACTTAATTAATAATGATAATCATTTTTAATTAAACATTTTTCAGACACATACATGCGTCATCACTAAGTCACGCAAAAATATGCTCAAATGATATTTGAAGATGTTTATCCTTACACAAACACCTTTGGTCATCTGTAGATAGAAAGTTGTTAGAAATAGCACAAAATTGTAATAGTCTGGATTAGTATTGAATCATTAATGCTGATTCTTGAGTTATATCTAAAGAATTTTTGATCGATTTATAAATTTATTTTCAAGAATATACAGGACTAAATTTGAAACATATCATAAAAAAATGATTTTGAGGACACAAAATAAAGACTGCACGACTTGCAATGTCGTTGAATCTCATTATTTGTTTTAATACAATATTAATAGTACAAATTAACTTTAAACAAACTTAACTTAACACTTTGAAATATTAATTTTTGCATTAAGAGTTAATGAAAATTTTCTTCTGTAATTTCATAGATGTATGTATCGATAGATGGCGCTAGTATTGGTAGCTCATTGTCCATATAAATTCATTGATCATCCAATATTTTCGTTTATTTCATTTTGACGTTTTCATCTATAATCTTGTTGTAAGGAAGTTTGTGAAAAATTTAAATTTATTTGAGAATATTTTTTTTAAAAAAAGTGACATAACTACACAAAAGTAAGAAGTTTAATTTTATTCTAAAAATTTTATTCTACTCACAAAAATGGAAAGAGTTTAAGTAAACATTGAAACTGAATAAGAAAATTTTTAAAGTGAATTACTGTTAAATTTCGCACTCCTATTATGATATCTTAATGATGTCCAAAAGTGTAATCTAAAAATTAGCATGGTATGGCCAATAAATTTGCATTTCATTATCAATAAACTTACGTTCAATTTTCAACAACTATTGACATTTGGCGTTAAAAAAATTTCTAAGCAAAATATTTGAGGAAAAAAATTAAACGATGTGTAGAAGTGCATATAGCAACGGATTTAATTATTTTTGAGTGTGATTAAAATACTGGATTATTAAAAACACCGCTGGTGTTGCGTAATTTTTTTCTATGACTTTGACCATGTTTAATTTCATATTTAAATATCCATCTGAGCATAGCAGTTCTTGTGAGTTTTTAAGATGCACGTGGAAAGTTCAAGTTCAAGATTGGTTAAGATACTATTTTTGAATTCTTATTCTTTAATTTGGTTATGAAGAATAGAAAAAAGCAAGCTTCTTCATTCATGAAATTAAAAAAAAAATTATCATATTTTTAACGTAGTGATAGATCAGTTTTACGGATGGTTGCTGAGATTTGATGGAATTAAAAAAACTTTGCTTGTAATAAGAATGAATTTTTATATTTTTAGTTAGAATTATTTATTTTTAATTCTATGCAATGTATCAGATATAGATTCATGATCCTTAGCTAGCTAAAATTAGGACAGTACCTTAGGAATTTATCTGGATTTCCCAGAAATCTATCTTTTTAAACAATTTTGGAATTTTTGGGGATTAATCTTAAGTTTCTCCAACTTGCTACAAATATTTATTTGTCAATCTCTCGGTAAAAACCCAAAACTTTGTAACATATATCGATTTTTTGGAATTCCCTAGTAAGAATTTGAAAATAAAATCATGATAATTGAACTTTTATGACGAAGGTACGGGAAAAACTAAAAGTTTTAAAAATGGAATTTTTAATAATGAAAAAAAGGAATAATGATAATCTTCTTAGTTCCAATTTTTTGAAGCTACCGATTTTTACCTCCTTTGAAATATTGCTCTTTTAAAATTTATAATGTGTGAATTTTATGAATAATGAATAATTATTTAATTTATCTTAGCTTCTAAGAACATTAATTGCAATTCATTTATATTATTAGCATAACATAATATCAAGGTGCTATGTAAAAATATTTTTCTGCTTCCTTCGTTCATACATTTCGATGTTGAAGGTGATGTGTGAATATTGGTTCAAATATTTCCTTAAAAATATCGAAATGTCTCGGGTGTCAAAATTCAAAAAAATGCTCAACATATTTATTTTTTAGAATTTAGGAGATTTTTCTACTGATAAAATTATTTTCATGTGTAAAGATCTTCCTTGTGTAAGAAACCAAGACCTTTAACTGTTGAGGTCAACTATACAATTTTTAGATTTTTGTTCTGAAGGATTCGTAATTAGATTTCCAATATTGATAATTTTAGGAGTCCTATAAATAATTTAGTCACGCATAAATGAAGTCAACAAATGCCATTCCTCAAGTTCACTATCAATACCATAAAATTACAGATGATGTACTTCAATGCTTTTGAGCGTCTGATTAGTACTCTGCTTAAAAATTATTTTTTATTAAATGTCAGTTCACGTATTAAAAACTTGACTTTCCAACAGATTAAATATTTCTACGTCATTTTTCGCATCAGTTTTAAAATCATTGTTATTAATAATAAGTGAGTTTTTAACAAATTTCTCACATTATATTGAAAACAAATAAATTTGCCTAAGTGTATGTCCTTCTTAATAGGTCTTTATTGATATTATGGTCTTGATGACATCCGGACGTTTAGTAATCAGCAATTTGGATATTTTCAATATCTGATTGATTTGATTTCTGAGGAAACTATTTTTTTATTTCTGGACTGAATTCACACTTAATTATTTGCAAAATGACCGAAATGCCTGAAATGTGCGATTTTTAAAAACAATTCAAAATAATTATTTTTCGCAAAAATTGCGCGTACTCAACGATTCTTAATTTTTTTATTACACGTGTCAGTATTTAGTGCCTAAGACTTGCGAATTAGAATTTCAATTTGATTTTGGCACTCATAAATTTGTTTACTAATATTTTATGTTGAAGCTTAATATTACTGTTGAGTGTTGAGGCATATGTTTTGCGAATATTTTGATATGATTGAATCCTTGGCTGTCAATGTTGGCATGTCAATTGTCCAACAGTTCCTTTACATGTAACTTACATCTACAAAATATATTTTTAAAACTATTTTGTTTATAGTCATGGTGATTTACCATTTTTGATAGTTTTATGGATTTTTCCAATAGGTTAAGGTGAAAATTGCTCGTGGTATATTCCTCGTGATATTAATATTCCATCATTAAGAAATAATCCCGGATTTTATGAATAAATGCTATGACAAGTAGAACTTAAGTGATGTTAAGAAGCAAAAGCTTAATATTCTTCAATGATGCATTTAATAATACTTAAGATTTTTGAGAACATCGTTTGAGATTTGGAATAAAGGATTGAGTTTTAAAAAAGTCATTGGCTCTCAAAATATTCATCTTTGATATCTATGCATCCGAAAATTTCAAATAAGAAACCAAGTTTCCTACTTTAAGACTTTACTCTTTTAAAAATTTCACAACTTTATAAAAATATTACAGATCCTTTCATAGTACAATTTTATTGTTCATATTACAAAACAAAGATTTTATCTTTTTTTTTTAATTCAACAAAAGACAACGTCTTAATAAAATTTCTAAAATTGACTATAAATAACTCATGCAAATTCTATAGTAATGAATGTAAAGAATATGTCAGGATTAACAGAGAAGCAATTAAGAACAATTCTATTCTTTTCAGTCGGTAATTTCCAAGAGGCTGTTTACGTCAATGAATTTTACATTAAAAACAATCTAAATGTACAAGTCATTACATCGTTGACCCTAAACAAACGTCAGCATTTGATTTTCATAGCGCTTTCCAGGATTAAGAAAAAAAATGTTAAGAGTCATTCTAGCATTTGAATAAGCTTTATTCTTGAAATTTAAAGATGATTACGTAGTAACCGGAACATTTTTTAATTTTAGAAATAATTTAGCATGGATTGTTAGAAATTTAAGTATTTAATAGTATTCAAAAATTCCAATATTTTTTTTTTCAAAGAAATAAATTTTCGGAATCTAAATCAAATGAGATCAGCACTGCCGGCAGTATAATTTGCTTTTCATTCCTTTAATTTTATCGTCTCACACTTTCAATGTTTATTTGGATATTCACGTTTGACTTATATTTTGAGTATGAATAAAAGAGTTAATATTCCATAATATTTATATGACAATGATATTGTCATCAAAGTACACAGCAATAGGCAAATCATAAAGAACTAACATTGAATGGACCTTTTCATTTAATCTATTCAAATATTTTGCAAGATATTATAGAATATGGACATACTAAGTAGGATATATGGAGGTTGGCGCTATATAATGGAACAGAAATCAGACCCACGTACTAGAAATTGGTTTATGATGAACAGCCCATTGCCAACCATTGCCTTGAGTGCAGCTTACATTATCACAGTGAAGGTTAGTTTTTCTATTTTAACATTTAGATGTACACCTTATATCCATATTTGCTCTTCAACAGATTATCGGTCCAAAATTAATGGAGAATCGAAAGCCACTCGAAAATGCAAAAAAACTACAATTTTATTATAACTTATTTCATTTACTCATCAATATTTTCCTTTTCTATGAGGCATGTGCGACCGGTTGGTTGACATATTATTCCTTCCGATGTCAACCGGTTGATTTTAGTATGGAAGGAGTACCATATCGTGTAATGAATAGACTCATTATTGACACTTGCTGATGGTGTTTAAATATTCAAATATTTTCTTTATTGCAGATCGCTGTGGATTGTTGGCTCTATTATTTAAGTAAATTTACGGATTTCTTTGAGACGTGCATATTTGTGATGCTTAAACGATTTGATATGATTAACCTCTATCATGTCGCACATCATAGCATTATGCCTGTAAGTTTTCAATTACATCCGCATCTAAATATAATTTATTTATGTTTTGCTTACCTTCAATTAGGTCTCAGTCTGGTGGGGTGTGAAGTTCTTAGCTGGAGGTAATTATTTATTTTTACAATTTCCAGTAGTGCGATAATTGATAATGTCAAATTTAAAAATTATTTACAATTTCAATTACCGCCTACTACCATGAAGTTCTTGTCCGAAACCATAAAAATTATGTTAAATTTATTTAAGTTCAATGATGTCATGACTCAGTAAAGTTTTATTTACATAATTTCATTTTTATTTTCGTAGGTCATTCAACATTTTTCGGCTTGATCAATACGTTCGTTCATATTGTTATTTACACTTATTTGCTCACCATACAGCAATTCCCATCGACAAAAAATACGATTTTCTTCTGGTGGAAGCCATTCTATCCATTTTTCCAGGTAAGTTGACTACAGTAGGCGTGAAAAATTGTCAATATTAGCTGCGTTAACATTTCTTTGGAAGGCTGATTTTATAGACAATTCTATTAATTTTTTAGATTGCACAGTTTGGTTTAATATTCCTACATGCATTTCAATTATTAGTAAGCAATGAATGCAACTATCCTATGAGGTTCGTGAAATTTTACTTTATCATTCGATTTTTTCACAATTTAATATCTTTTCCAGTTTTGTCTATTTCATTGGCGGACATGCAGTACTTTTCTTTATATTAGTACGAAGCAAAATGGTAAGCAGTGCTATTCAGTTAGAATCCTTAGTCTCATCCTTTTAAAATTCAATTCTTCCAGCAATCTGACAAATTAAAGCTCCAAAAAGTTGCACAGGAATGCAAAAAGCATGAAACAGACGAAAATCAAAATGTAATTGAGAAAGTAATTGAATCCACCTACGATACAACGCGGCAAAGAGTACTTGTAGAGCCATCTCGATGAAGAAGTAACAATTCATGATGAGACCATTCCTTTAAGGTTAACTGTCTATAAACGCTTCATAAATATTTGATTAAATAAATAGAAATTAAAGTTTAGGAATTAAGAAACGAAAAAAGTAAAGAAGATCATGTGTAGAAACATTAAACATAGGTATTTCATGGATATTGGATGTCAAGTTCAATAAAAACAGGTTTAAACATTCATTCATCTTTTTTAAATACTGATTGTATTTATTGTTTTTGATATTACCGCGGCATAATATTGATAATGCTGTAATAGATACTCTTCCATGTGTAAATTTCACGGTCAAGTGAATGATCTTAGAAAGGAGAGTGACAAGTATAATTTATTTAAAATTTTATTAAAACATTTCTCATTGTTGCATCTTTTAAATAAACTATTAATTAATTCAATGATGCATTGGGGTTCTTTGTCTGATTGACATGCGACACAAACTTCTCTCAGCACTTTCTGCTCTCTCTTCTGCTTTCTCTAATTCCTTTTCAATGCACTTTATACGCGATGTTGATCTGGCAATACTTCTTGACTAAAATTAAAAATTAATCAATTAATTACAAAGTTTTATTTTTTGAATGTCACGTGCTTACTTCTTCGAATTGTTTATTTTTATACTCATGTAGTTCCGTTTTTGCTTTGGTTAGTTCCTCTTGTAGAACTGCTGCTCTTGCTTCCGAGTTTTCGCATCTATAAACAGTATCTCTGAGAGATTTTTCCAAATTTCTGAACAGCTCAATTGTTTCCTCATGTGATCTACGCTGAAAATCTAGTTCACGTTCTAAATAGCTTATAACCTCACGATACTTTTCAATTGCTGTTTTTAATTTAGTGTCAAAATTTTTCTCAGATTTTTCGTGTCGCTTAATGAGTGTCTAGAGAAATGGGAAAATATTTTAGTGACATGAATCATCAGAAGTATAATAGCTCGTACCTTAATTTCACTATCTAATATGCCTTTGATGTTCTCCAACCTGTTCATTCTCGAAATTTTTTTCTCAATTCTCGCATCAGATTTTTTCAATGCTTCTTGATCTTTCTTGTCATACTCATCTTTCATTTCATATTCTTTAAGTACTTCCTCATAAGCTTTTCTGTAATGCTTAATTTCAAGATCCAACAATGTTCTCGTTTCTATGCAAAATGACTTCATTCGTTCATCTTCCTGTTCTTTTTCTTTAATTGACATCTCTTCCTCCTCATCGTTGTCATAAAATCTTGCCATACGTTTTGATTGAACAGATGTTCCATAATTTTTGCGCACTTTTTCCAGCTCTATAGCCAGACCCTCAATAACAACTTCTGGTTTTGGTTTTTCAACTTTTGGCTTGTAAATTTGAAGAGTTTGTAGAGGAATTTTATCCATTTCAATTTATTTTTATTGATTAAAGCTTTTAGCTTCTTTATTACTCGACTTTTTAATATAAACTAAAAAGGAAAAGTTCACCTTCTAGATATTTATTATTTAATTTAAATTAGTAGTGGATATAAATAGATTTGACTTTTTATTTTCACTTTCCCGCTCATTGATGATCAATACGATGATAATTAATTGTGAATTATTTTGATGACTATGAGGAGGTGATGAGGAAAATTGTGTAACGAATTATTTTGATTTAATTTTGAGCTGTAAATTAATTAATATATTTTAATTTATGAATAATTCGCAAACTCTGACTCCTGACATTTTCAAAAATTAGTTTCAATTCAAGAAACAATGATGAGAGGTCTCTATATTCTAATTGTGAGGAAAATGTCGAAGAATTTTAGAATTTCGTTAATCTTTTATTAGCAGATTCACCTACGTACGACTCAGAAATTCATTCTGCTACATCAAAAATTTTATTTATGCTGTAAAAAATATTTCAATTTACTTTTGTGACACAGAAATTTTGGATTTTTAATGAAAGTTTTATTAATAAACTTTTGTTGTTGTTTTGTTACATCGATCGAATTCAATAGATTTGCTTTGCAAGATGTTAATATAATTACAAGAAAATATGCATATCTCCAAAGGGGATTGAACAAAGAAATAAAAAGATAAAAGAACAAAATTGAAAACTCAGGAACTAAACAAGTAACAGACAATGAAAAAAACGACGTTTTTATATGAAAGCCCGGGTTGTTGCGTTGTTGTTGTTAGCTTGAAAAATCTCTAGAGTTGCTTACAATTCCTCCATATATGGCTCTTACTTTATTTTAACGGCAAAATTTTTTTGGACCATAAATTTAACTTTTACAGCCCTCATTACTCATTTTAAAAATACAATAATTAATAAAAAAGTTTTTTAATTTAATATTACATAAAAATTGTTTTTGTATGTGTATGTGTGTATGTGTAAATGGTTTTCGGTTCTCCTTAAATATCCACCATGATGTTGTGTTTGGTGTTATGTTGGCTAAAAATTCTCATCAAAATTTGCATTTCATTTTTATTTTATTTTATTAAATAAAAAATAAGTTAAGTTTCATCATTGATCAAAAATAAATTCATCAATCTCTCTCTTCCGCGCTGTGTTCTATATAGCTTTTGGATGTCTATAATATGTGTGTGTTTATGGGTGTAAATATTATTTTTTGTTTATCATTGATTTGCAAATAAAAGGCATTTAAGAACGTTCAATTGATGACTGACGAACGGTTTCTGAGACTAAGTAAAGTTGGCTGCCAGGAACTGTTGATGTTGTGACAAATGTACGGTGCTTGGTGCGGACCATATTCAAATTTGTTTCAGCAACATCAGCGCGTTCCTCTGCGGTTTCCAATTCACGTTGTACGCGACGTACACGGGTGATTGTTTGAGCTGAGAGTGCCTCCTAAAAATTTAAAAAAAATTCTTTAATATTTCTGTTCATTTAGACCTAAATAAGTCTTACTTGTTCAGATAATTGACGCTTATATTGAGAGAGTCTGCCATTAGCCTTGTCCAATGCTTCTTGCAACAACAAAACGTTCTTTTGATCCTCCTCGCATTGAATGACAATTTCCTTGACTTGACGTTCCTTCTTTCTCAAGATCTTGATTGTTTCAGCGTGGTTCTTCTTTTCGGATTCCAATTCAATTTCCATGTCACGAACACGAGATTCCAATTTTGAAATGGCACGTCTGGCTCCAACAACGGCGTTAGCTTCAACTTCTTCAAGACGGACTGAAAGATTCTGGAATGGAGAAGTGAAAAGTTGATTATTAGTAATTCAATTGAAAAAGTTGAGATGGATTTTACCTTGACTTCGACTTCCAATGACTTCTTGATTGTTTCAATCTTAACGATGCGTTCTTGTTCTTCATGAAGGATTTGGATTGTGCTCTTAAGCTCCACCTAGGATGGATACAAAAATTTAGTTATTAACAAAAATTCCAATATGGATGCAATATTAGTGTCAATTCTTACCTGTACTTTCTGGTAGCGCTCGTCGCTCATACGCAATTCACGTGTGACTTCCTCGTAGTCAGAAGCCAATGTGGTGAGTTCAGCTTCAATCTTGGCACGTGTGTTTTGTAAGTTAATATTGATGTTTGTCAATTCTGCATTGCGTGTTGACGATTCTTCCAATGAGATTTCGACTTGACGTTTAGAACGAAGTGATTGATCATAGTTGGCACGCATTTCTTCCAATTCACCAGCCATTGATTGAATACGACGTTGGGCAATGCTGTATTGATCAATTGTTGTTTGCAATTGACGTTGGAGTTCTTCATATTGAGCAGTGATTTCAACCAACTGCAATGATTGTCTCTTGATTGTCTTTTGCAAATCAAGATTGGTCTTGTTGGCAACATCCAATGACATTTCCAATTCGGTGATGGTGATTTGCATCTTCTTCTTGATGCGTAAAACTTCACTCTTCAACTTAGTTTCAGCTTCCATGACACGTGCATTAAGTTGTTCAATTTCAATGCTTGTTTGCTTGCTAGAAGGATAAAATTTTAGAGACATGTAGTAAGACGAAGAAGGACATGGGATATTGAGATTTCAACCAGCCATTTACAGCATCATTATCAACTAGTCGTGTAAAATAAATTTTCTGTATCACATCGTTACATCCCACCACAGATAATTGAATTATAGTGTCAAGAAATGTTCATACTTTATAGTTATAAGTTTTATTTTTAGATCATTTTGGCAATAAAGATATACACAGAATAAAAATATTATTTAGTAAAAATCGAGGGAGCAAGAAGACACACACACACACAATATTCAAGTTACAAACGCTTAAAGGCTTCTGTGACTTTGAAGGTCTTGTATCTTGTGTCAGCAAGGTAATCATCAGTGTGTCGTGAAAGTGTGCTTACTTCACCACGTAATTTTGACAAGTGTCGACCGTAAGTTCGTTCAAAACAATCTGATTCTGATTCTTGTTTTTCCAAACGATCTTGAAGGATACGCAATTGATCAGCACGAACTTCACGTGAATTTTTACGTGGAGTTACAGATGCAGTTGATCCTTCGATGTTTGATGAGTCTGAAACAACTGAATCCTCTTTTTCCTTCATAGCTTGCTCGATTTTCTCTTGCTTGTCAAGCTTGCAGCCAGCTGATAGCATACGGAATTTTGCACGATGATTATATGAATCTTCACCGACTCCTTTCTTCATTTCCTTCAAGTGTTCATTGTGAGAATCGAGGACAATATCTTTAACTTTGTCCTTATCTTCAAAGCGATTCCTCAATTTTGGATTATACAAGTTCTTTCTTGTAAAATCATACTTTTCAGCCTTCCTGAAATAGTTATTTGCATTTGCACAAGATTCACGGATTTCATCAACTTTACTCTCAATATCTTTTCTCATCTGGAATTCTCTGGCACTTTCACAATTTAATTTTTGTGATGGATGAAAATCCTTCAATATATCCTTTGCCCTTCTCTCAGCACGGAGATTAATTTGAATCATATCCTCTTGAGTAAGATGACGTGGAACAAATGGACGATGTCCACGACTCTGTCGAATGTGCTGAATTGGGATGAATGGAACTTCTGCAATTCCAAGACCAGGAATTTTAAGATCGACATCATACATTGGTTCGTAGTAGGTAAGAGTATATCCATAGCGGTCACTATAATGAGGTTGTGACAAGGTGCCGTGGTACTTTGGATATGCTGGGGTTCTTAGAACACTGAATTCTTCCATTTTCTGTTGATTTTTTACTGTTTTTAAGTGTTTATTCCAGTAAGTTATTTTGATTTCAATAAAATTTATTTAATTTGCAATATTTTCTTCACAACTTTTCTCGAGATTAGCTTGTAACAAGCTCAACGTTTGCCTTAATACTGAAAAAGTTTTTCCACCTCACGACTTTTTTTTCTCATTCTCATTATTAAACAAACGAATGAAAGACGATATTTATGATCATTTTCTTCGCCATGACTATGGGCCGTCAAAAAGAAGAAAAAAAGAAAATCGTCTCAATTTTTATCTCATTTAGAAGACGTGAGACAAGCGCAGCTACAGAGTGTTTAGTCAAGGTTCGGTATAAACAACATATTCGTAGAATAAAAAGAATAAAGATTTTATAAAAGCTGATAGTTTCTGATCTCGTGCATGTCAGGAAATTTATTTGCAGTTGGTTGAGTAATAAAGCATCTGTGGATATTTATAGACGCAATGTGCTGTGCCAAAAGATGAACTAATAAATCATTAAGATTATATTTTTCGGTAATTAAGCGAAATTAGGGACGAGGGATATAAAATTAATTGTGGATAAATAACAAGTTACACGAGCTGTCGTGTACTGTGTTCCAAAAATTATTTTCTATCTAAAATTAATCTTCTCTGTACAGCGATACTTGAGAAGTTTTATATCATTTTGGATTCTGTCAATTTCTCGCTTATATTTCCTTCCATAAACTTCCGTCATCACATTCTCGTCCATATACTTTTCAATTCTTTTAATAGCACTGTCTTGCCTCTTCTTCTCTTCGTTCCTTTCCCTAAGATCTTCCTCTAATATTTTTCTAGAAAGTCTCTCTGGTGGCGGTGATGGAGCTCGTCGTACACCCGCTGCTAAAATTTTATATTTCATTTTATGTGGAAATGTGTCTTGTTTGACACGATTATAAATTGGATTAGTATGATTCAGCACGTCTTTAACTAAAATATCACAAATATCATTTGCTGATTTTCCTTTAATTTGCTCTCGGACTCGAGAATTTAAAATGTCACGGTGCTTCAAATCTAGTTGCTCAACGTCACGAAATATATCATTAATCTCATCACAAATATGTTCAATTTCTTTTGATGCTGCGTCTCTTTCCTTTTTTCTGACCATCGCTTCTATTTCATCTATAAATTTCTCATCAACTGGATCGTCAAACGGTTGAAGAGCTTGACGTCGTCGACGATCACAAATGTCCTCTGAACGAGGGACTTTTACGCCACCGGAAGTGATTGGATTGTAATAAATAACAGCATAGCCAAGTCGATCGTTGAATACGACTCGTTCAACTCGATGAGAATTCATTGTTGATTGATTAAGGATTGAAAATTAACTGAGAGAAATTTAAGGCATACAACAGGTATTTATTAAGACACGTGAAATCTTTTATTATCATTGATAGTTTAAAATAAATTTTCTGGTCAACAAAACGGCATGTGTCATAGGATTGTATTAGTAAAGGGTTCTTAACTGTTTCAAGAGTATTTGAAATTATAATGACCGTTATGAATTTGAATTTTTTTAAATTTATTAAATTAAAATTTCATTGGAGTGACCTCAAAAGTAGCTCACTTTACTCTCACATAATATATTTATTTTCTCATCACATATTCATTATAATTGCGTAGTTTTTTATTAATTTGATGAATTCTATATTTTGCATCTCCGATTAACTCATTAGTGTCATTCGTCATATTCTCTACTTCATACCGTAACTTTGTGACTAATCTTCTACAATTACCCTCAATTTTCCTTACTTCATCATCGATTCTCTTATTATTTGCTCTATATCCACCTCTCTGTTCCTGTTTCTCCTTAATCTCATCAATTGCACTTTCATAAATCCTCATCATCTTTGATTTTCTTGACAATATGTTTTCTCTGCCTGGTGGACTTCTGTCTTGCACATGAGTTAATGGAATGTATTTTCTGCTTCTCTCAGCAAATCCAAATCCAGTGGGTCGATATGGCATTAAATCGTATGTGGGTTTTGAATGAACGACACCATAACAATGAAATTTGTTATTGCAATACAAAGATCTGCCAACTTTACCACGACTGTATGTTGGATATAATGGATTTTTATATTTAATTGTATCCCATGTTTCAGGAATATCTATTTCTGCTGTTGTTGCTGCCATTTTAATGAATAACTATAAAAATTGACTTGCAAATGTCTTATAAATACGAAATAATGTCTAATTATAGCAAGTAACGATCGATGACGGATGGAAGTTAACCTTGATTAATATCGAATATTTTTTTTGCACAATGTGAATGTGTGATTGATTGAAAAGAAAATCAGGAAATTGAAAACAAATTTGTTTTTATTGAAAATTTTTGGCATTGACAATTCACTTTTCTTCCTTTTCTTCTTTAAAGGCATTTGAGAGCTGATCGATGCGTTCGTAAAGCTTATCAATCGAATCACAATAGACTTGAATCTCGTGGATAGCGTCTTTACGACGTTTTGAGATTTTGTGCTCACAACTGTCATGAATGTCTGAAATTACTGATTTTTTAGGTGGCTCGTCACTACTTTCTAATTTTTCATCATCAGTTTCAGACTTTTCAGGCTTGGATTTGTTCAAATATTTCTCATAAATCTCATTTACATCATGAATCACATCATTTACATTACGACTATGAATTGAATTTTTGTAGCTCGGATACAGCATCTCACTGCGATTGTGATCAAAATCTCTGGCTTTTCTGAACAGATCTTTTGCCTTAGCGCATGTATCATGCAGCACTTCAATTTCCCTTTCCATATTTTTCCGCTTTAAAAAGTCACTTGGCGTTTCTCTTAATTTCCATACCCTCGTCGGTTCTGGCTTACTACGGGGCCGTACACTTGGCAAATTAATCTTTTTGGAACGTTCAAGGATTTCAAGTTTTGTATCACGCATGTGTGTCGATGGTGGATAGTATGCGATCGCGTATCCATATCGATCGTTATAAACGACTTTTGAGAGTTCTTTTGACATGACTTTAATTGATGAAATAAAATTATTGACTAACAATAAATTTCAATATCGATCAACTTTATAAATATTAACAATTTGTGATGACATCCTTGAATGTATGAATCGGTCCTTACTAATAATAAATGTAATAACAATCCTTGAATGTATTAGGAAATTAATTTATAATTAAACTTATTCATCTTTGCTTTGTTGACTTCTCAAAATAGCCAGTCGATTAATGAATGAGTCTTACGAATGGCGACCATGAAAAATGTTACAAATTGATTTTTCTTCGAATTTTCTCTTCTTTTTATTTCATCGCTTTTCTCGATTTAAAGTTTTCGCATTTACAAATTTTTCTTCTTCTTTTTTGTTTCGTTTTTTAAATTTAAATTTTGAAATTTAATTCTTCGAACTAATTCATTAAGGGAGTGGGGGAGTAATGAGTTAAAATTAAGTAACTTTATCGAATTTTCAAAAATTCGTGTAAAGAGTGTTAAGATTTAAACAGAAATATTTTTTAAAATTAAAGTTGCTCCTCAATTTTCAAAACTTTTCCCCCTCGTTCAAACATCAAGCAGTAATTTTAAGAGTATTCTTCCCTCAATCTACGAATTTCACGTTTCAATCGTCGTAATTGTCTTCCGTACATTGTTTCGAAAAGTAAGGCATCTGCAGCTCGTTGACTCATCACTTCCTGATGATGACGATGAAAAGAGTTGTAGCTTTCTAGGCCGCGACGTGGTGGCGATGGATGGAGGTCTTTTTCGATAGGTAAGTCAGCAAATTTCACTACTGACTTTTTTAGTTCTTTTTCTAACATTTTAGCTGTGATGATTTTATTTTCATCAGTCTGCGTTTCCTCCTCTTTAACTGCACATAAATTTGGTTCTTTTAGGTGAATTTTTTCGACAGGTTTTGGTGCGCGTGCAGCTCTTCTTAACGCATTCACCGCCAGTTTCTTCTGTGTTTTTCCTTTTTCTTCTAAATTTCTTTCATAAACATAATCTACATTTTGCATGACATCATCAATTAAGACATCACAAATGGCATCTGACTTCTTTCCACGTAGTTTATTGCTTAAACGTGGTGAAATGACTTCACGTCTTTTTAAATCAAACTTTTCAGCTTTTTCGTAGCACTTTTTGATGTTATAACAGCAATCTCTGATTTCATCCATTTTTCTTTCCATTACTTTCCTTCTTATAAAATCTTTAGCTGCCTCACATTCACCTGAAGTTACTGGTCTTCTTATGTCATTCTCATTTACTGGCCTTCCTGCTGGTTTTAAGCTTGCTAAACGTTTTCGATCCAATGGAATTGTATATGGAAGATCAGCCATCCTTAATGGTGCAATTTTTGTGTCCAAATCAAAAATCGGATCATAAAACACAATTGCATATCCACATCGATCATTATAAACTACATTCTTGACTTTGCCACGACTATATGATCTGCATACCTCGTCTCTTAGTGTCATTTTTATAATCTGTTCTGTCCTTAACTAATAAAATTGATTTATTCCGTTCAATATCTGACTATTTACTGAAAACAGTAGTGGCACGTTAAGCATATTTATAAGCAAATATCGATATGATAATTTTAGACAAAGGTGATCGATTTAATTATTAATAAAGTTCTAAATCGGAAGTGCACACTTCCTTACAGAAAAAGAAATCTTTTTGGTATTTACAAATTTGACATTTACTTTCATTTCACTTTAAATCTTTCGTGATGAATAGTATTTGGATTAATTTAGGTGTGTAAAGCAGTTAAAATCAATTCTTAGTGATTTATCTTACCGGAAATATCAGAAGGTGCAATTTAATAATTAAAAGAAGCATTGAAGGTTACTTCTTTAAATGGGTACGTAAAATATAATCTAAAAATTCAAGAAAATCCAGGAACATAATAAGGTCCTTAACAATTAATAGAAGCCTCACGGGTTTGAACAAAATCATTTTATGAAGCATATTTTCCCCCAATAGGTAATTGTCATGTTTGAAAAATCTTATTCTGTAATATTTTTGCAAAAAGGAACCAGACGTCACCCAGAAATTGAAGGAAAATTTTTAATTAAATTTGCCAAACACAGTCTAATTTGGAATTAAATTAAGAGCATTTGAAAAAAGTTCAAGACCTTTTTAGCCCAACTGAACAATACATGATTTGGATGAATGTGATACAATATAAATAAGCAATAAGCATATAGTAAAGTAAAGCCTTTATTTTTGTAAGTCATAATTGATTAAAATTTTAATTTATTACAATTCCAATTAAAATTCTTCAAATTCCATTTTTCTTGAAGAAAATATTTATTTTGCTTTTTTTCTTTCAAGCTGGCGATTATTAAGAAAATCTTCAGATTCTCTCAAAGTTTTATGTATTGAATGTAATCTGTACCTTGCATCGCTGAGAAATTCCTCAGTTTTGTGCGTATAAGTGTTCAATTCCTTCTTGACATTCTGCAATGAATATGAAACTGCTTGACATGGATTCACGCTGCATGATGTGCATTGACCACCGCAATCGCACTCGTAATAATTTGGACGCTGTTCACTAAGAGAACGAGCAGCTCTTCTTGTACGCGATGTTGCGTAACATTCTCTAAAAATTTTTGCGTCACTATCTGTCGAGTCTTTAATTTTTTTCAAACTATCTGCTAATAATATATTTCGAATTTGATTAGCTGACTTGCCTCGGATTGCCCTTTTCATTTCTAAAGTGAAATTTTCACGATCTTCGTCGAGCATTTTACGCTCGCCTTCTTTGTAACGATAATAGGCATCCATTTCTAAATTTTCAATATCTTTTATTAATTTTCCAACGTCTCTTTTATACACTGCGTCCAATGCACTCGTTTTTGGCAATTTTCTTAGCAATTTTGTTGCGTCAGCTGTTGGAATTGCACTAAAGTATGAACTTTTCACGTCAAAATTATTGATATTTTTCAAAGCACTTTCTTGTGATTTTATCGCAATTTTATTAGCCGTCTGATCGCTATACAACTTTATTGGATTTTTCGGATCGTATTCTTTAATGTAACGTTCATTAGTCCACGGTAAGTGAGGTAACTGACGATTTTCATCATTTGATGAATCTCGACGATCCAAATAATCGATCATGGGTTGGTAGTAGTTCATTGAGTAGCCATATGTGTAATCATAAATCTTGGAGTGGGGATGACCGGGCTTGTATTCAATCTTCGCACGATGCAAATCGGATGGTGTTACATGAATCCATATATTCGCCATTTCTCTTCCTTTTTTATTTACTCTCTCAAAACTTTTAGTGCTTATTGTTGCTTATGTTGTTGTTATTTTTAATTACACAAAATAAATTTCCCCTCAAAATATTTATAGCTTCGTGTATGCTCTTGTAGTATGTACAGTGATTTGTTTTCACAGCAGAAAACTCCCTTCAAGATTGTGAATCAGTTAACAAAAATCTTTCAATTTAATTCTCTCTAAATTTTCTATTTTGACTTGAAAATTGCAAATAGTCGATTGATGAGTTTGCTTGCAATTAATCAAGTGAATGAGTCTGAAATTTAAATTGAAATTCGAATTTTCGAATTTCATTCAATTTTAGTTTGATTGTGTGCTGAGAACCTTGAATTCAATAATGAGAAATTTCTCTAAGCACATTCATGTCCTCTAATACACAGTGACTGACATGTCAATTATTTAATTTTATTTATATTCAGAATTTTAATTTGTTGATTATGAATATATTTCTTGAATTGAGTTGTAATTTGTGTGATCGTATTGTCATTAACATCTGTCTGTTAATTCTGTGTAATTTGAAACATTTGTAATGGAATTGATAGTAGTAGCATTTTTACAAGAATTTGAAAACAAACAAAATTGACCAAAATTCAAAAGAATCTTTGTCAACGTCAGCGAATATTCCCTAGATATTTTTTAAGAATCTTCGGCCGATTTCACTAAAGTGGATTATCCTCGATTTCGGATTATCCACTTCAGTTTTTTGTAAATATCTTGAATATTTTTAGGTTTGCAATATTTCCGATTTTGGTTTATAGTTGTGTGGGCTATGTATGAAATTTCTATATAGCTAAGGTTCTGGTAATTCTTTCAGAAGTATGTATTATTTAACTTTTTTGTCAAATCCAGAGGATTAAATACAATTTCTATTATAACTTTCCAACTAGTGGGGAGAAAAATATTCTTAATATATGGAATTTTTACACTTATCCTGCACTATTATAAACCAAAATCAGAAATATTACAAATCCCAAAATATTCAAGATATTTCAAAAATACTGAAGTGGATAATCCGAAATCGAGGATAATCCACTTTAGTGAAATCGGCCGCTTGACTTTTGACCTATCACCATCATAACTCAAAATACCTTGAACAAATATCTAGCATATCAGATTTTACGATCTCCTTGAGATTGTTTTTATAGATCTTCTCAGCACTTGTGAGAAAATTTTACATCTGGAACAACATATGATCTGATATGTTTTATAACCATGCTTAAAATTTCCTATAGTGTTGATCTTGAAAATCGATTTTATGATTTCACAATCACACTTGATTTTTGCTTACAATTTTTAAATGTTTTAAAGCATTGAGAACTTTAAGCTCTGAACATTGTTTATCTAAATCTTCAAAGCATTTAAAATACCACAAAATCCTTGTCTGATAAGAAGTTTAAAATCAATTGTCGTGTGGCTAATTGCTTTTCCCATTCTTGTCATCACCAAAAATTTACCTTTATTTTATTTATTTTAATTTTAAAAATAGTCTTTACGCAAAGGAAAGTATCTAGCGTAAAAGTAACAATAGAAAAGTAAAGCACATATATTTTTAAAGGCTGTGAGAATTTCCTAATTTTTCGTATCTCCCTCAAAGCAGAAAATATTTCTTAAAATGCCACACTCGAAATACAGATTTTTTTCGTCACTTTAATTAATTTTGTAACGATGACAAAGAAGCCATTTAAATGATGCTGATAGCTGACAGATTCTCAATTTTTGCCAAATTTAAAATAAAAACTATTTTTATCAACTTACCGAATTGCTTCAACTTCTTCTTCCTTGATTTGAATGCGGCGTTCAGCGTCGTGACGGAATTGTCCGTATTCAGATGCCAATGACTGTGCACGCTTCTCTTCAGCTTTGCGTCCCTAAAAAAGAATTTTTACATTTTGTTTTTATCAGAATTTCTTGTTTGACAACAAAAAAAAAAAGTTCTAGAGAAATAAGAATTTTTCTTACAGCTTCGGCTTCCTTGTATGCGGCAGTGAGTTCTTCACGTTCATTCTCGAGACGACGGATTTCGAGTTCATATTCATGAAGACGACGGGTCAATTCGCTGACTGTGTTCTTTGATTCACGGAGTTCATCTGTTAAGTGGACGAAAAATTTGATTAATATAAAATTTCAAAGGCTGCTGAGAAATTCTAATCAAAATTCATTCATTCTTACCTCCAATCTTTTTGTTTTCACGTGACAATTGATCCTTTTGGTCACGGGTCTTGTCCAATTCACCAGAAAGGCGTGAAACTTCAACTTGCTTAGTTCTGAGGTCACGTTGGGCGACTTCATAGAGAGCAATGTGTTCTTCCAAACGTGTCTTCAAGTCAATGTTGGTTCTTTCGAGGATCTCAACGCGCTTTTGATAATCACGAGCAACGCTGTTGGCCTTCTCTAAATCGATGATGAGGACTTCAATTTCAGTTGTCAATTTAGTTTTGATCTTTTCCAAGCTGTTGATCTTGATGACCAATGATTCAATGTGTTCTTCTTGTTCATTGATGCGGATTGTGAATTTACGACGGATTTCTTCAACTTCCTCAACACGGGTAGCACATTCTGTTTCATATTTGTTCCTGTACAAAGAAACATCTCCATTAGCCTTGTTCAATTGACGTTCCAAGTCGAGACGAGCCTCAGACTCTTCTTCCAATTGAAGACGGAGTGATTCCAAGTCGGATTCAACTTGACGCAAAGTTGCTTCCAAAGATGCGCGGCGGCGTTCATCTTCCTCCAAGCGACGTCTTGAGTCTTCCAATTGAGAAAGGACTTGG
This sequence comes from Chironomus tentans, assembly GCA_963573255.1. Lineage (NCBI taxonomy): Eukaryota > Metazoa > Arthropoda > Insecta > Diptera > Chironomidae > Chironomus > Chironomus tentans. The sequence goes on along the minus strand of OY754302.1, from coordinate 55,613,643 downwards.
GATTTTGAGTAGGAGACGTTTTCAATGTTAATCTTGAGGTCTTGGACTTCCTTAACTAAATCGATATTTTCTTGGGAAATGCGTTGTTTAATATTGGTGATGTCAATAATTGTGCGGTTCAATTCTTCAATTCTAACGTTAAGTTCAGTAACGCTGACTTCGAGTCTTTCGATTTGCTTGATGTGAATGATTCTTTCCTTAGTTGAGGATTCCATCTGAGCGTACAATTCGTAGATTTCAGCCTGGAACTTTCCCTTTTCCTTTTCAGCTCTACAATAAATAGAAACGAGGTGGGTGGTTAAAATTACAGCAAATGTAGGTCAGTGTGTAGATGTATGTATGCCTAAAATTTTTTTTATGTATGTTGAGATAGGACGGCAGCATAAAATGCAATTTATTTTAATTGCAACAACTTGTTAATTTTATGACTAAGATCATTTTACTGGCGGTGTGCGATAGATGAAGAAATGATGATGATGATCATCATCCAGTATTTGTGTATTTTTCATCTGAATCATCAAGTTTCTGTGTGTTTTTTTCTCATTCGAACAGGCATGAACGAGTCAAAATGTATCGTCATGAAAAAAATTTCTTTTTACATAAGCACAGCTCATATTTGGCCCGGAGTGAAATGCCGAGAGCGAAAAATAATTTTCTAAAAATAAAATTCAACTTTTTCTTCGTTTTCATTCCTGTATAATTTTTTTCCTTATGAAATTAAGTAGAGAAGAATAATAAGAATCATAAGTAGCAGTATGTACAAAATAAAAAAAATGTTGTTGTGAATTATTGGAAATTGTGCATCTTGCGAGCTCAACTATTCGTGCGAATTAATAATTTTATTACTATTTTACAAATGCTTGCCAGCTTCATGCATGCTGAAGTTTTGTACAGGATTGCAAATTGCATAAGGTGAATTATTAGAAACTGAAAATTAGATTCTATTTGCTTTGAAGCACTTTATAAATGGACCATGAGATTAATAGAAATGTTCAAAGAGATTTTTAGGGGGAGATTGGAACATAGCTGTATGTTGCACATTATTAACAATCTGTTTATGAAAATATAAGGTTTCTTTGGATTCTAAATGTTTTGGAATTATCAAAAGAGATGCAATTATTAAGTTTAGTTATTGTTTGAAATTGAACCCCAGAACGTTTTCCATTTCATTTAACAAAAAATCTATTTCGATAACTTTAGTTTAACTTTTCCCCTTCAATTTAAATATGCTGTGATTACAATACAGTTTATAAACATTCAGAAATGAAGGTTGTTGCTGTTTAAATGAAAACTGCTGATAAATCTCAATTTATGATTTGTGTAGAAATTAAATTTTCTTTTTTCATGGCATGCAGTTGCCTAACGATTAGAAAATCATTCAATTGAATATTTTTCAATTTTCATTCAATTTAGGTATTAGGAAAATATCATTATAATAAGTTGTGACACTTTAGAATTGCCAATAAAATTTCTGAATGAATTAACATGTCAATTTAAAATGAAGCTCGAGCTTATGAGTACAAATTTTACTCACAAGCTATCTCATGTCTTACTTTTCTCAAAAAAATAATATGGAAATGATCATCATGCACACTTTAGATGTATAAAATTTCATTTTCATGACATTACATGTTGACCTAAATCCTACACGCTCAGTAGAATGAAAAATCATCTTACACACCGTCCCATAAAGTAAAAAACAAACATAAATGCTCGATGATTTGTGAAGTTTGTAAATGTTTTGTAATATCTTAAAAAATGCTATATTTACTTAGACTTGGCTTTGGAAAGAAGTTCGATTTGTTCATTGAAATCAACGACAATTTCTTGATGTTTCCTCTTCAACAAGTGTGCTGTCTCTTCTGATTCCAAATGCACATCTTCAAGAAGCTTACGCATTTTGGCTAATTCAACATCTCGTTTGCGGCTGACTTCCAACTAAAAAATTATTTTTTCATGTTTATAGAATTTTCCTTGCAAATTTATTGGAAAAGTTTAATTTACATGACTTTCGGCACCACCTTCGGCTTCCTCTAAACGTTCGGAAAAGCAAATAAGTTGGACGCTCAAGTCTGCTTTCTCGCGTTCGATCTGGAAATTATTTTAAAGAAAGTGCATATTCAAGTGGATGCTCAAAAAGAAATTGTTTATGGCATTTTAATTCTACGTAAACTATCAATACTTGAGGAGAAAAGATAGTGTGAATTAAGTGGATCGATCAACTCGTTAATATTATTTGATAGATATTTGTCAGTACTTTAAGGTATTAATTGGATATGGGGCTTATTGTTGATTTAATAACATTTTACAGATGATTCTTAACTTTTTCAATTAAGATAATTTTTTAATAAAAAAATCCATTCAAATTAATGAGAAATGTGGGTGAAATGGATAAAAATAAATAAATTGAACTTTAATTATTTTATTTTTTAAAATCTCATAATTTTTCGAAACAACAGATTTTTGGCAAAATAGCTGAATTTACATTTTATCGATCAAAGAATTCTAGTATTCTATTTGGTATTTCCTTCGATAGGTATGAATTTTTTGAATGCTAAAAATATTAAAATTTTCTCTTTACAAATAAAAATCAAGCAGCCAATCTCTTGTTTTCAGAGCATCATGGCACTATCAGATAAATCTGAATATATCCTAAGACATCAAATGATAATCCAGAAGTCCTAATGAATTCCTAAGTTATTCGATGAATTGCTATCGTCAGTATCTTAATCCAAGAGGTAAAAAATAAATAAATCCAGTCAAAAAAAAAATTAAAAAAATATTCTATGGACAAATATCAATGACGAGTCCTAGCAAGCCTTTAAAGGTATTGTCTCAGTTAACTATTTTGATGAATCAAATTTTTTTCATTCAAAACCTTTCCGCATAATTTTTATTTCTAAAATATTTTAAAATTTCCTTATATCCATGATCAATAATAAATACACTCAGACTTGTTGTCTGAAAGCTTCAAAAGAAAACTCTACGAAATCAAATAAATTTATTTCAACCTTATTCACAAAACAAACACATTAAGAACGTCTACACATTCCAAAAAATAACATCTTGCTAAATTTTTTATTTCATTTCCAGGAACATTTTCATTTTATTTGTTTAGAAAAGAAAATCTATAAAGTGAAAATGAGAAAATTGCAATAACATGAAGAATTTTGAGGAAAGATTTACAGATGAATATATTTTGAAAAGCTAAAGGTGAGTGGAATAAATTACGATGATTAAATTAAAGTTTTGTTCAGTTATGACGTCCAGCATTTAGTGGGTTTTTAGAGCTGAGTGACGTGATTCGTGAATAACCCCTTAAAAAAGAAAATATTTTCCATAACCAAAACAATATTTTCATTTCTATAGAAAATAACTCAAAAAGGCATTAAAAAGTGACTCAGATGTGATGCGAATTTCAGTTGACAATATCATCCTCTCGTAATAATTGAGTGAATTAGTCATCAGTGAATGAGGAGGAGAATAAGAAATTATGAATGTTACCTCACATTTCTATATTTAAATTTAATGAATAAATTCTTAAATTCATAGCGTGTTGAAAAATTAAATGAAAATTGTGTCTTGAGGTAAACGCACAACCACAACTAAAAATATGTGAATGTATATGTGTGAGGAAAACTTTGTGCTTGTATTTCTGTAATTTTTTCCTCGCACATTTTTTTTCATATTCACACTTAAAAAATGCACTTGGAAAAGTTTCGTTACATTCCATCATCTCACATCTCTCTCTTTCTTTCTTCATTCTGCTCCTTAAAATCAAAATACATTCAAAAATTATAAGACATAAAGCTTCCTACTGCGAGAAAATTGCTTTCATCAGCCATCAATGCTTTGAGTATCATTTTAAAGAAGTAAGTAAGAAAAGTTGTGAAAAAGAAAACACTCCGAACGCCCACGTAGAAATTCCACATTAAGAGAAAATAAGTAGGATCGGCTATTAAAGAAAATCATCATCATCATCAGTGAGTGCATGCTTGTGAGGAGTCATTCGATGAATAAGCAGGTAAAAAATAGGAAAATTTTCTTTTTTCATAGATTTTTATGCGTTTTTTATTCGTTAAAATTTTTAAATTTTTGTAAGACTGGATTTGCAATTTTTTGATACTCTTGATCTTTTTGGCTGCTAATTTTCCTGAAATCTTTGATTTTTCCGCAAAATGACTCACGAAAAAGTTAAAAATCTCAGTGAATCAGTGCCTCACAAACACAATTCCACATCAACTGATAAGTGCATTAAAAATAAATTTGAAAACATTCTAAAATAGGAAACTGTTTATACCTTGAAATTCTTTGCATTCCTTGAAGGAGAAAACGTTAAAAATAGCCGAAAAGATTCTTATTCAGTCTTGAAAAAGATGACAAAATGTAAGGCAAATAAAGTTGGCTGATATTTTTGAACTGTATGTGTACATTAGAGGATCATTAATAACATTCAACTGTCTAGAAAGGTTTTTGATGTCATTATTGTCCGATCATAAGTGAGAGAACATTCTTTTGTAACTTGAAAGAGTCTTTTAATTTGTAAAAGAAACATAAGACATCGTAGTTTTGAAGAAGTGACGAGTGATAATTTGTAAAACTTATTTTGACCAAAAAACGGCAACTGAGATTATTTTTACGATAGCTGGTTCTAATTTTTTTGTGAACAGTATTTAAAGTAGTTAAATTTTTTTATAATAATGAATGAAATTTTTGTCCTTAAGGTCCTTTTTATTTCAGGTCGTCAATAAGTTTATAGCGTGATGAAAAATCTTGTATAGTTGTTTTCAACAATGACAGTCAAGTGACACGTCACCAATCAAACTTATGCTTTTCGAATGAATGAAAATTTAATTGTTAGCTATTCTTGAACATGAGTCATCCTCCTATGTTAGGTAGCTATGTCGTATTCTTTTAAGAATTACTTATAATTTTTAAATTTAAGAAATCCGTTAAATATCAAAGACCAAATTTTAAAGCAGTTTCGGTAATTTTTCAGAGAATAATCTATTTTTTTACAGCTTAAACAAATTTTGAAATAAAGTGGTTAGCATGACCCTATGTTAGGTAGACTCCTGACTAATAAACTCCATAGTCAATAAATTTAATATAGTCAAAAAATGTAACGTTTTAATTACATTAAAATAGCAGTTAAATAATAATCTCGTCCAGACAGAGAAATAGACATCCGAATGTAAAATTTCATACATAACGATTATGACTCAGAATGAAAATTCTTTCAAGATGATCATAATGTGCTTTTATATGACCGAATGCTTGCAAAATTTTCTCTATATTCTCGTCATGATCAATTAACTTAAAGTAAAATATATAAAAATTTTATCGAGAGGAATTTTTACGAAATTTTTATTTTTCTCACTTTGTAAAAAACGAAAATTTTATTCGAGAAATTTCTAAAAGAAAAAAATGAATGTATAGCATTCATATGAGTTGCTTTGAATGAGAAGAAAGATGAAAAATCTGGGATGATGGGTAGAAATGTCGGTACATGAGTGTGAAGGAAGAGGAGAGTTTATTTATAGAGAAATGGTTATTTTCTCGTACTTAACTATACCGATAGATTTATTTAAAAAATTGCAAAAAAATTATTTTTCTTTTAAGAAGATAAGCCACTGACGAGCGGTGATGTAATAATATTAACGAGTTGAGTCGATCATATTTAAGTGATAATAAATAAACAAGTGGATACTCACTCTTTGGCGGATTTCTCTTTCAGCCTCCAAATCATCTTGGAGGAGACGAATTTTATCCTATAAAAATATTTTTGAATTTTTAGAACATTTTTCTTTCATTTTGCATTTTGGGTTAAAAATTTTTTCTTCACATTTTTTTCGCACTTTTCAGAAATATTTTTTCTTCCATTTTATTTTCATTTCTATTTCTATTTTTCGCTCACTGCACTAATTTTTTTTTCTTTTCATAATTTTTTTCAGCTTCATTTCATCGCTTTAATAAATCACTTTAATTTCACTTATTATTTTTTTTGGAAATTTCATCCATTTTTTTTTATTTCTTACCTCCATACGCGAAAGGGCACTGAGGTCGGCACTGTATTCAATGCTAACATCGGCATTACCGCCAACTCCTGAACGGTATGTATAGGTTTTTTTCGTTGTTTTTACTGCAGAGGCCATTTTATCAAAAATTTTATCAAAAAAATATTCACTAAATTTTAATCTTTAATTCCTTTTTTGTCTTCCGAGTTAATCCAATAGATTTTTTTATTCTCCTCTCTTACTTTTTTTTATTTCTCAAGAAAAGATATAACGTCGGGAGCCCAAGGCTGGTGATCTACTAAATCGGCAGACCTCAGTCGTTCGAATGCTAAAACCGAAATGTGAATGTGAAAAAGTTAGAAAAAATTTTCTCAATTAAAATATATGTGAAAAAATACACAAAAAAGAAAAAATCTTTTCTATTTTTCACACGATCATGGAAACGACGATGATGATCGCGAAAAGAAGCCAATTTTCCAATGAGTCTTATTGTGACTGTGTTTGTCATGAGACTCAATACATTCTAACTTACACGCAGGTGGATTTAAATTTAGCAAAAGAAAAATTCCTCAACAAGAAAAAAATATGAAAAAAATTAAAACACTTTTTTTGAGTCAGTATGAGCACTAACACAGTCATAATAAACCGCATTCTTAAAATAGATTGGAATCATAATTATTAGGTGTAATGTGAAAATTCTGCAACACACACTTGACTACACAATTACATTTCGGCGCTTCAACATGAGATATAAGTGATGATTATTATTCATTCTTATCAGGAGGATTTCCATTGTCTCTTTTAAAAATAGAGAGTTTTGACTATTTACAAAAATATTTTAATCACCGCCATTCTTTTCAGTTTTTCACAATTCCTCACCTCATTAATTTTATTTTCATTAATTTGTATGAGTTCAGACTCTACGGGAAAATGCACATGTACATTTTATACTAAAAATTAAATCAGTGAATAATAACGAAAATATTCGCGAGAATGATGTAAAATGTTATTACATAAATGAATGGGTTGTCGTTAGTAAGAAAATATGAGAAGTGAAATGAAAAATATCAACAAGTATATGTATGAAGATACTTGAAGGCATTCAATAAAGAAAATTATTTTTCCAATAAATTATTTAGTCATAATGCTCAATAAGATTTGTAGAGGAAGATATTAATTTCTTAGATTTATGTCCATGGTTTGATATTTTAAAATTATTTTGTAAATCATTGCTTTGATTCCTGTAGTGATGCAGACTGTGTATTTTCATAAATTTATAATTATTTTTAATCCGTTTTAAAAATTTCTTGCTATAATCAAATTTTAGACAAAAATTTGTTGGGTATCTGGAGTAGGTTCGACATTTGTTAAACTTATGAACTAAAATTACAGACAAAATGAAACTAGTTCGTTCGTAAATTTTGTACAACATGCAAAGAAAGGGTCTATTCAAAAAATATTGTGAGAAAGGGCGAGGGATCTGAAAATTTTACTTTTACCAAATTTCATCCTCATATAATCAGAGTGTAATTGCCATTGCTCACCACTACAAGCTAAGCCACCTATAAAGTGATGACTTTGACTTATCATTATCACACCTATCTTTAAAATAATTAACAAAAAGAAACATTTACTGAAAATTCATGAAGAACTGTTAATTCATCCCACATGCAATTTTTTTATATTCACATCAGAAATGAGTCAAGAAGAAGATTTTACCGAAACATTTCAGATCAAAATATATTGCAATATATCAGATGAGCTTAATGTCTTCAAAATAAATTAATATAAGACATTTCATGTGATTATAAATAAGAAGGCATGGGTTTTTGTTTGGAGATGATGTGGTAATCTATAACAGTGAGTAGGTAGGTCAAAATGATTGATTTAATTTGATACGAATTGCATAAAATAAATAATTGGGATTTATTTACAGTTAGTGAGCTTTTTAATGTAATTTTAAAATAATACTAGATCCAAAGTAGGGTAAATTTTGACTAACAATTAATGTAAATACTAATTCTGAAATTTCAAAAATACTGACCCGGCTAAAATTACTACAATTCACACTCAGTCTTTTTTCGAAACACCTTTGAAACGCAAAGTCCAAAGCTTGTTTTCAATCTAAAGTTTCACTGCTTTGTGCACCAGTGAAATTTTCAACAAAATAAGAAAAGTTCTTCCTACTTCGAAAAGGATGTCAAGGCGAAAGCAGTAGATGAATTTCATGCAGTGCGTTTCAAAACCTTTTTTCTCTTCAAAACAGAAGAAAAAAATCCCTGAAGGTGACGAGAATAAACATGAAAATATGAGTCGTCAAAAAAAGTCAAATTTTCATTTTACAAGCGAGAAACATTTTGGAATTGAAAATAATTCTCGTGATACAAATTTCATCCGATTAAAAAAATTAATTTTATTTTACACCTTTAATATTATCAAGAGAAAAAAAAAATCTCCTAAATATAAAAAGATCTCAAATAGAATGTAGGAAAAAAATGTTCATTTGAAAAAGGTGAGCAATTCTAAAAATAAAATTTCACAAAAATATTTCCGTACAAAATAAAAAAAAAGTTGAAGAGCTATGCACGAATGTATTGCGAAATGTTTCATATTTTCATTAGATTGAAGCAAAAAGTTTGTTAAATATCACTTTTTCGGATTATTTTTGGATGAATGTGTAGTGGAATAAATTTTTTTACTCAATCTGTATTTTTGATGTGAACAAACCTTTTAGTGGACAGCATGGATTAAAAATAAAAGCGAACATCTCAATTTTTGACGAAGTCTTTCAGAAATTAATGATGAAACTATTAATTTATTTCATGTATAATGTTTCATTTGAGAGATATGGCTACACACTTTCACTGATGAATCTTTTGACAATAAAGTATAACATTTTTTGCTAATTAATTTAAAACATTTGATTTCTTTGAATTATAAATGACGATGACTAGCCGAGATGGCGATTTTGTGCTTCTTTGTGCGACCATATGCGAAATGTAAACTGTTTTTTTCTTTCAGATAGACATTAATCTTAGATATGATACATATCAACTGTTTATTTACTTTTTTATGCCAAAATGTTTTAAAATTAAAGCGTATTGCAATTTAGTAGATGCACATTTTCAATGTAACTCGAGAATTGATTGATCATTTTTGAATTTTTTTATTATCCTTGTTCCAAATATGGAATTTTTTAGTGTCCAAAAAATAGGATTAAAAAATTATTCCTGTTATTCAGACAGACAAATTGTCCATATTTTTTTTTAATTTACGTGAAAATTGACCAAAAATTATTAAGACTAAGCTATATCAGTGATCATTCGTAAAGTCAGTAAATTTTATTTTTAACGAAATAAATAATTTTCAAATGTTTTTCTCCCGCAAGCTTTTCACTCTGAAGTACTAGAATGTGATCGGGAAAATTTTCAAATTTTCCTCTTACTGACTGTTAACAGAGCTGATGCAACTGATACTCAGAGAAAATGTCAACAGTATTTGACTCTGTTTTAAATATTTTTAAATATTATTTATTCTTTAGTAAAATTTAATTTTCTTATTTCAACCTCTAAATTGGGATTTTAATAATCTTACAATATAAATTTTCTTACTTAGCCTACCTAAAATTCAATCCTGTCGATATCACCTCCAATTACCAAAACGATCAAGCTTTTTTACCTAGATTATTTTCAAAAATAACATCCATATGATCCACATGTGATAATCTCACACAATTTCGCAAAAAACTAGAACAAAAATATTTTTTATCTTTCCTAAGCACACACGAGGAAAGTGTAGAAGACATTTTCATTGATCTATGCTTTAATATTAAATGAAAATTTTCACTTTTCTTCATTTGTTATTTTTAAAATGTGTTTGAGCTAATTTTTTTCATTTTTTTCTCTCAAAGCGCTTATGCTCACGGGACGGTTATTGAATTGAAAAGAAGTAAAATTAGTTGCTTGAGTTCGGTTTGCGCGTAAAGTTGTGCACGAGGAAATTTTGAAAAAGTGAGGAAAATAGAAACAGAAAATAGATAAAAAGAGTGTTGTAGGAAGTGAAAAAGAGAAAAATAAAATTTTGTGTAAAAATTTCAAATTGTGCGGATTAAATTGAGTGAATATCCAATGCATATTAAAGGATCAAATGAAAATGTAAATTCAAAATTATATTCTAAACCAATTTGCCAATTAATTTAACTTCAGGTAGAAAATTTTTTCTAACGCAATTACGACCTTCATTCAGTCAAAAAACGAGTAGATAGATACACACGATTGGATGTGATAAATATCTTGATGATCGTAAATAAGATGGTATTATAATATTGTAAACAGTGACAAACTCTAAGTGAGGAGGAAAGAGAAACTTAAAAGATTATTTCGCAAAAAAAGTTATAAATTGTGAAAAAAATTTACAACAAGCGACAACTGAGATGAAATATTCTTTTGTGGAGATTTTACTTACTTGAAATAGGATCATTTTGGGATTTTGAAGCTCTCTTTGTCTGCGGTTCTTTACATTGTGCTTATGCAGAGTGAATTTGATTCAAAATCTAATGAGAGCGAATGTTAATTTCATGCTTTTGCTTTTCGGCTTCTCGTTGCTTTGACTTGATTGGTTGTGTAAGGATTTATTTCTCAAAATATTTGAAAAACGTCAAATGTAAGATGCAAAATATTTTGAACAAAATTTTCCACAAAATTCGTTTGCTGAAATATCATATGCCAGATTGTTTACACAAGCTGAAGAAACAGATCATAATTGAGCCATTAAAGTGATAAATTAGGACACGTATAAGCAGAGGAAATTCGGTGGAAAAATTTTGTGCAAGGAGTTTTGGAAGATTTTGTGTTTCATGGTTTATTTCAAAGAAAATTACGGATATTTCATTTAATAGGCAATTTGCGCTAATATTTTGCTGTAAATTTTCAATTCTGAATTGGTGTGTTGAAATGAGGCTGTGCTCATTTGAAATTGCGCTTCAAATTCAAAGGATTTTTAATTCCAATTCAAAGCCATGAAGTTATAAAGAAATCTTAATTTAGTTGCTAATCTACCGCTGATATAATCTCCAAGTCCGTAAATCATGAAACCACTAAAAATTAAATTAATAAAAGATACAAAGGAAGTCAATACATCGATCAAGCAACAGTTTTTAGATTGATACTTCCTAAAAGTTAGACTATTTCTAAATTTTGCCAGCATGATATAGACACAGAAACTTGAACACATGGTGCTATAATATTATTTTGGCATTCAGTGAACATGATCGTGTGTTGCTATCTTATTTGCAAGACTAGAGGCAGTGACTTCAACATCTGTACGTAAAATAATTTATTTTCATTGATACAGGGAGGATTGAAAATATCTGAGTCTTAACAGGAAGTTTGGTTCTTATGAAAAATTATAATTTATTATGTACTCATGAATTTCAAGGATATTCATCTCAAAACTCCAACATTTCTCTTCATAAATCAAATAAAGAATTTGCAGACCAAAAAATATTGCTTTCAATTTTTTGCATTCCAATACTCAGCTCATAAACTCTTGAACAGACAAATTTTGTTGAGATGTTCTACAGATCATAATCCCCCAAACTCAATAAATAACATTGATTTATGTTATTACACTTTAATCTGTCTTTCTTCTAAAAATAATGGTCCAACTGTCTAATTTTGAAGTGCACTTATTTTTTATATGACGAGCACGAGTTATTAAACCATACGTCAACTCTTAAGAAGCCAAAAGTTTATTTTTATAGTCGGATGCATTTTTAAGTAGCATAAGATGAGAAAAAGTTTTATGAAAAAGAAGATGAAAGATGACAGATTGAAAATAAAGAGTGTTACAATATTGACGAAATGGTCATTTTGTACGTCGAGAGAGCTCTTTGTATCTTTTGTATTTTTAGTTTGCCGCAACAAGTAAACAAATTAGACCAAGAATTTTGTTAGTTTCCCAGACAATGCGCCCTCAAAATATCATAAAAACTTTTAGTTGTCTTGTCTGAAAATTGACAACATTTGAGGAAAAGTTAAATAGTTTTAATGAGATAGGAAGGAAGTTTTGAGGTGATTTCTTAGTTTTCGGGTCAAGATAATGAGGAATTTTCTTAAAATGCTAATTTTCTTTAGGTTTTAAAAATGATTTTAACTATTTAAAAGGAGAGAGAAGTTTGGAACGGTGTGACACTCCTAACAACATCTCAAGCAAAATCCCCTTAAAACCAGTTCAATACAAAGCTAGTTGTCACATGAAGCATTCCTTAAGCACTGATTGACATCATTGAAAATTCGCAAAACCATTTTAAATAATGAGAATATTTCACATTTCTAAAATAGCGATATATATTGACAGCTGATCGAAAAATCCTCCTTGTCGCGTCGTGCCTATTAATATTCTCTATCAATTCTTTGACGCACAAAAAAAATCTTCCGAATTTAAAACAAAAAGAATGAAAAGAAAAATTGAAAAATGAAAAGAAACCCGGAAAAAGAAAATAATAAAAAATTGTGAGAGAAAATCCGTCTTTGAAAAAAATGATGTCATTAGCATCTTCGTGATATAAATTATCGTAAAGTAAGGAGAATCAGTATGAAGAAGAAAAGAAAATAAAAACAAAAAAAAAATTTTCACTGTGATGACGAAATGAAAATGATCGTGAGAATAAATCTCGATTCTCTCAAAAATAACATTCCTCTTAACGACCGCAAAGTCGTTGTTGCCACATTTTCAATCTGTTTTTCCTCTTCTACTCAATTTACATATGTACAGCGAAAAATGAAGTTTAGTACGCCGCACAGACAATACACAGTTTAGAGAAAATGTTTTTGTAAAATTGACATTCGGCGTTCCTCTCAAAAAAATAATCGAGAATTTCATCTTCGATTACATTTGTATTTGTCTTTTGCATTTCTTATTTTTGTTTTTTCAAGAACAGTCTCTCAACGTACATACATTTGTACAATTTCAGTATGAGCTTAAGATGATCATCAGACATATAAAATATCAATGAATGAATATCCATATGATGAAAGTGATGAGCATATAGCTTGAGGGAGAAATATTGGTAGGGAAATTATTGATCTGTTGGTGAACAGGGCGCAGCTTTGCTATAGCATCCTTAGAGTATTACTTTTAATATTAAAATTGATTTTGCAAGTAGTCTTCAAGATTTTTCTGTAAAAAATTAATTTTATGATTTTGAAAATAAAAATGTTTAAAAATTTTTTATTGAATTTTGATCTCGAGGAGGGGGTGCCCTGGTTACGCCCCTTGTGGTGCAGTCTCTTTTTAAGACCTCCGTCCTAGTTACGCCCCCATCCAAACGATTCTCAAATAAAAAATCTCAGAAAGAATGATTTTTCATCTCCCAATTGGAATTACTCACATTTTAACACTCACATCTCAATCGACAAAATGAACACAAAATCGCATCATCATTTTGCAAAAGAAATGCTTCTTAAAATAAATATATAATGATGATTACTGGCGACTATAAATTCAGTATTAGAAAAATTTTCATTTTCAGTGTGGATCTCGCTCGCAGTTCCACGTACGTCGAAAAGCATACAAAACGAACGAAAAGTATTATTTTAAAATTAAATTCTTTTTTTCTCCTTTATACATTTTTCTTCATCAATATAAGCAACAACAAATCAACGCAACAAGCACTCAAGATATTCGAAAGTAAAAGAAAAGAAAAATTCTCAAAGTCGAGAGAAAAGCAAAAGGAAAGCAAAGTAAAGGAAAAAAATAAAATAAAAATTTCACAATTAGTCGGAGCGCGATTGCCGATAACTTTGGCAAGTCTTTTTCTCCGCTTGCTAATTTCAGTCGTGTGAAATTTCAGTGAAAAAAGATTTATTACTTCTCATTTTCTTACAATTATATAATTTTTATCATCTTTTGTGTGTGTACGTGAATTTGTGAGTGTGTATGTGTGTGCAAAAAATACTGAAAGAGACATGTGAAAATGGCAATTGCGCTTGTCCACCTACGTCGAATATTATTAATGTGCTGCATACTCTACTTGACTAGTGATTTGATCTCGGAATTAGCACGGAGTGTAAAGACAAAAAACTTTCTGTTAATCGCTGTAAAAAGAAACTTTAAAATTCAATTCTGGACTCATGTTTATATTATCTATGCATACACAATTTTTATGATGAATGGATTCCGTTGGGATCAAGTGAATTTTTTTGAAGTTGCCTTTCCAACATTTTGAAAATAATATAATAATAAAAATATCAGTGGTATGTTAAGACAGTGCGCAGAAAAAAATAAATCCGTTGACGTTACTTACTATGTCAGTAAATGTATGGCACACAGAATAAAATAATAGTCAAAGAAGATTCCTTTACGAGCGCAAGAAACAACAATAATTGCAAAATAAAGAAAAAAAATAATGTGTGAATGAGAGAGATATTTTTAGAAGGAAAGAAGAAAAGCAGTGAAAAAGTGATTTTTACTTACGTGAGAAATAAAATTTTATCACATTTAGTCTAGTGAGAGTATGAATAGTGAATAGTTTAAGAAACGTCCTTACAAAAATTGTAAAATTTTCTTCCTCAATACGGAAAAACATGCATTGAGTAAAACTGTTCGTGTTTAAATACAATTGTCGAGATTTTTTTAGTGCCAAATTTTACATATGTTGGGAAATAAATTTTTTTCTTCATTTTATTTCATGAAAATTCCCAAGATTATTATTGTTTTTCTGCACATATGTTTTTTTCCTCTCTTTCTTTTGTACTTTTTCTTGATTTTTTCTTTCTATCTACACATGAACGCAAATGATCTTTTCAAGATCTTAAAATTTAAATTTAAATCTTTAAGCCTTTAGTGCAAGGGATGTAATATTTTGAGATAAGTGATTGTGATCTTTTGAGCTGTGGAAGTGATTAAAGAAATTTAGTGGCAATTTATTTCATAATTCACAGTTAATTTTAGAATCAATGGAATTAAGCAAGGATCATTCTTTTGAAGATAGTTTTAAATGCTGTGAATTTCATATTCAATTATTTTGGTTTAATTTTTGCATTTTCAAAGTACCTTATATGAATCACCAGAAAGTCATCCAGTTGTCAAAATAAGTCAGCATATATTTTATTCACAAAATTTGTTTTGACAACTTTATTTTGCCTAAAAATATCTAGCACAAAATCATGTGAAACTAATTTATGATTCACAACAAAACTCATGAGAATTTCTCCGTAGCAAGTTTGACCTGCTGAGTCAGTTTCTCAAATGACACGTTGCACGCTGTCTTCCTGACCTAGATTTATTTAATTAATTCCATAACTTTGATTTTTATGTAAATACCAATAAACTTTTAATAATATTCTTATAATTAAAAATCGCTCAAATTTCATAAATGATTCAGATGTTTTTGATATATTCTATAGAGTATGATTTGTGCAGCATTACATAGTTGCTAGGGTACTAGGCAAAAATAACGCCTTTCATCCCTTGCTCACAATTAACACCAAATAATCTAAACAATGCCTTCAATAAAACTCGCCCATTGATCACGATCACGTTCATTGTGTAGACGATAGTAAAATCAATAAAGTCGGAAACTTCTTTTT
The DNA here is from genome assembly GCA_963573255.1 of Chironomus tentans. Lineage (NCBI taxonomy): Eukaryota > Metazoa > Arthropoda > Insecta > Diptera > Chironomidae > Chironomus > Chironomus tentans. The sequence goes on along the minus strand of OY754302.1, from coordinate 55,598,036 downwards.
TCAATTTCAAGTTTTCAGTTCATTTTCAATCCTTGACATTTAATCGTCGAATTCTTCAATGCATTGCGTTTAATTTTATAAAGTCTTTTCTTTTGATTACGTCGCTTCCTTCTTTTCTCTTGATAGATTTATTTATTGACGTGAAAATCACGACTTTGAGACGATTTTCTTATCATATCACGTATCATTTAAGAAGAAATTGTCAGCAAGTGTGAAATATTTTAGTGAAAAAGTTTTTTTTTGATTGACAATTGACGAAAGTTTACAACATAAATGAGCATAAATTACTATGTCTTCATATCGAAGTTATGTAAGTAATTCATGTAAACAGTTGTTGATGTACCTAAAAATATTTTTTTTTGTGTCTGGTCTAAGTATTATTATTGACTTCATGTGTGTAAATAATTTACTTTTTTTAGTTCAATATTTATGTAAATTATCGACAAAAGTAAATTTTCGATTTTTCCTCTTTGTGCCGCCCCGGATAACACACACGATGAAAAATTTTCTTCTTCTCTTCATCATCTCATTAATTTATTTTTATGAAGAGATTTTTTACAAAAAAAAAATAATCGACGTAAGAGTTGAGAGGAAAGGAGAGAGTAAGGAAAAAAATTAGGAAGAAGCATCTCTCTCAACGTGGAGGAAAAAGAAAAATTTGGGTCAGATATATGTGTGCGATAATGTTAATGTTTAAGTCCGAGAATAACAAAAAATAATAATAATTATTCAAGTGTACTCGTCCATTGCTAAAAGAGATCGCTGATCTTTATGTAGTGCAGAAAAGTAAAAAGTTTCTCATTTTTAAATGAAAATTTTCAATAAGGAAGTTAGAAAATCTTTTTCTGATATGTTTATTTCATTCGTATTATGCCAGTGCTAATTCCTCAATTTTAAATTATCTTCCCACACGATCGAGTGAAGCTTTCAAGACGCAATTTTCTTGTAAAATTTTCAATTCCAAAATAGCATTTTGTAATTAATGGAATTTGGCAGTTTTTTGTTTTGTTATGCTGATTCATTTTTTTGGGTGAATTATGTGATTCATTTTCATAGATGGATACATGTGTTTAGATTCTAAACTGTGGAAACTTGAGAAATTCTCTTTATTCTTCTAATTTTATGTAATAAACCTTTCAATGAGTTAAGTCTATCATCATAAATAACATGCTGATTTTAATATGAATTTTTCAAGTTTTCACAGCTTCTGATTTACTGACAAATATCAATTTATTTTTGAATTGGATGATCAGAAGTGATTATTGGAGCGAGAATTTTAAATTTGCTAATTTATTGCCCATGAAATTGCGAATGATTCATCAGGCTTGCTGTTAATTTATTTTCCTAGTCGACTTTTCCGAGTAATTTATAAAATTCAGCGTAAGCTCACAAACTAGCCACCAAATCCATTGTAAAACTGTCAGCAACTACTCAACTAGATTTTTCGTTCTATTTTGCTTAAAAAATTTTAATTAAAAATTCCTGAAAATTTATTGCACTCACTCATAGCTCAGAGGGCAATGTGCGATGATTAAAAATATGATGAAATGGGCGGTTATTGGCAAAATTTGTGTTATTATTAATATTTATACCGCATAAAATGAACAGACTATAGAGCTGACACCTTTTATAAAATATTAAGTTGTAGTTGAAGCAAAGATATTCTTTATTGCTTTGTTGTTGCTTTATGTCGAGTGGGATGAGACATTTTGACGTGCGAATAGCCACACTTCAGTGAAAATATTACGTTTGGTTTGTAATGTTTTGCTGTAATTTCTCGTAAGGTGAAGAGGAATAGAAGTGAATATAGAGAGTAGAAGTAGACTTTGAAGAAAAATTAAGATCTCGTGATTTTGTAACCGACTGCTTATTCTTACAAAATTTTTAACTGAAGCCCACAAGCACGAAAGTATTTGATAGAATCCCTAGTACTACATTAACAACTTCAGTAACGGCTTCGATTCCAATGTAATTGAACTCTGAAATTAAATAGAAAATATCTTCTATTTTCTTCTATCTAATTATATACATTTCATGGACAACTTGGCGCTTCATTAGAATAAAAAAAGAAAGATTTATTTATTTTAATTTTATCAGCAAGTTAAGAAATATTCATTTGTGCATTTACATGAGCGGCAAATGAGCATGATTTAAAATTAAATTTGATTGTGCGTTTTTTTCCAGGGTTGTAGTATGTGTGACAGAATTTTGTCAAATAGATGCGCGTACTCTAAAAACAGAATATGTTTTTGCAACCCTGGTATTTTGTTTCAGTTCTAAAATTAGGCAACAATCTCAATGACTTTTGGTTAATGGCCTTTTGCTAGTTTGATGCGCATCTAAAATGAAAATGAGAAAAGAGAAAATAATCTCAAATTGTGCGGCCGCATGGCAAGCACAGTCAGCGTGGAAATTCTTCAGAAAACCCTAGTTAATGAAGATTCGATTACATGCCACTTCAGAAAATTTCATCTGACTCATTTTTTCTTCTCTATGTTTCACAACTCGATGAATTTTTTCTTTCGTTCTATTTTGCTTCTTCTACTTAGCAATTGAAGATGATTTCTTAAGCATTTGTTTACGTCTCGCCCTCAAGTACTCAATAAATTTGTTAGTGTTTATGATGTAAAACCTCGAACAAGGTTTTTATGATCTCCAAAAAAATTTTTTGTTATGCATTTTCCCCCAACTTATATCTGGATAGAATGTTGTGAGAATTTGGTAATCCACGAAAATGATGGATTAGAATGCATGTTAATGCACATGTATCTTATGTTAGGAAATTTACACTTATTTATGTATAAATGTAACGCAATAAAATTTTTATTGAGAATCGGATTTCTTCGTTGGTGCACTCATCAATGATTAATATGATTTTCGATGTTGTAAACACGATTTTTGAATGATTTACAAACGAAATGAGATGATGATGAAAATTTCTCATTTTCTTTTTCTTCCCCAAACCCGAAAATGAATCATCATAGAAATAACGATACACGGCACAAACAGGTGGTGATGAAAATAATTTTCTCTCTCATAGTTTATAATTAGGTACATTCAACTATGCATAATATGCGGCATAAAATTGTTTGTGTAATTAACATGAGTAAAATGTCATTGCACTTATGTGAAAATGTGAATTAAATTGTGTACATGTCATTTCACTCTTTTAAAAATAACAATTTTAAAATGTTTGTTCCAGCGACCGTGGAATTCGAGTCTGTCAAGTTACTCATCATCAACGAGCAATTATAGAAGTCGTGTATGTATGAGTGAAAATTTAACGACGTAGAATTTTCATTTCGTCACTTTATAAATCTCAATATGAATTGCTGAATCTAATGACTAACATTTTTGAGTCATGAAATTAAACGTCAACAAAATTTTCTACTAATTTATTAAATGATCATTCGTGAAAAATTAATTGGCAATTATGAAATTATTTTTTTTTTGCTCCTGTAGATTTAGCAACTAAGGATGGTTTAGTTTGAGGAACTGAATGAAAATTTCTTTGAAATGTCGATTGAAAAGATTAAATGCTAATTGAATAAAATTCAAATGATCTCAGAAAACATTGCGGAAATTTTCATTCATTTTCTCAAAATTGTCACCAACTTGTCAGTTTTTTGTTTTTCTCGAAAATAATTCAAATTTCATAAAATTTTAGTACGGAAACGATGGATCTTCATCACTTTCATCATCCTCATCATCAGCAAAATTTAGTTCCATTACACCTTCATCCTATCGTCCTTCATATTCATCAACATCAGGAACTTATCGAGCATCACGAGCACCATCCGTTTCCACGACTTCAACTACTCCGAGTTATACACGAACATATTCGACATTAGGAAAGACTACCGATGATGATAAAGAGAAGTCATCGAGAACGACACCGAGTTATTCAAGAACTTATACAAATTCACACAGTTTAGGAAAATCAAGCACAGACGATGATAAAGATAAATCATCAAAAGCATCAACTCCAAGTTATTCAAGGACATACACATCCTTAAGCAAATCAAATACAGATGATGATAAGGATAAGCCAACAAAAACATACACAAGAACTTACACATCGTCTCTCAGTAAGACAAACAACGAAAATGAAAAAGAGAAAGAAAAAGAGAAAAAGGAACCATCGCCACCAAAACGAACAACATCACGATTGAGTGTAAAAGATCTCTCAGCAGAAACAAAATCACGACTCTCTACATCTTATAGCACATCGTCAGCTAAGAAGGAAGAAAAGGGTCCACCAATTACTTTTAATACTCGCTATAAGCAGACATCATCGACAACTCGTGGACGATCTCGTGATCCCAGCCCAGCAGCTGATTCCACCACTGGTCAAAGTGCCTTACAAAGAATTTCTGCTCAACGTTCGCGTGATCCAAGTCCAAGCATTTCAGCATATTCAAGATTATCGGCTGCAAGATCAAGAGACCCAAGTCCAGTTTCCAAATCTTACACAGATTCGAATTCAGCTGATAAGAGTTCATTGAGTCGAGCATCAGTTGACAGGAATCCTGTAAATCGAACATATTCCAATAGCCTTCATGTGAATAATAATAAATCAGCAAGTGATAAATCCTTGAATAGAACATTATCGAGTAGCTTATCATCGACATTAGAGAAATTAGATCGAGAAATTAAATCGACATTATCGAATGCACGTGAAAAATCGAGAGATCCGAGTCCATTGAATACTCGTCGTCCATCGATCACGTCTATCACTTCATCTTTTCCACGATCACGTGACCCAAGTCCAGTTTCTGATAATAAATATTTATTATCATCATATCGCATTACAAATGGTAAGGACAACAAGTCACGTGAACCAAGTCCATCAATTACATTATCAAAACCAAAATTGAGAGAATCTAGTCCATTAGCAAGCATTTCCAATTATAGAAGATCGTCAAGAGAACCAAGTCCTGTGGAATCTTTGAGTAAATACGGTTCTACAACTTCTGGCTTCTCAACGACTTCCTATAATAGACCTAGCTATAGAGAGCCATCTCCTCAAATAAAACTTCCAGATATTGGATTAAGTTACATGACAGCTAATGAATCAATTGCAGCAAATGCTGCTCGAGCATCAAGAATTAGTTTCATTAATAGACATTCACCACAAAAGGATGTGACGCCTCCAAAAATTGCAACTCCTGTTATTAATCTTAAAAAGCAAGAAAGTGAATCAGAATCAAGTGAAACCTCATCAAGTGAGGAAGAAACAACTGATTCATCATCAGAGGAAAGCGAGGAAGAAGAAAGAAAACCTGAGCCAAAAATTATGATTCAAGTTACAACTATTACTCGTAGTACATCACCAAATCCACTAGGACAAACGCCTCGTACAAGTAGAAGAGTTGAACTTGCAAAAACAATCGAAAAAGTTCGAGAACGTCCATTAAATAATCCACCAATGGTTGATAAAGCTACCCAGAGTGATAGAATGGATGACTCTACTCGTTATTCAAAATATGCAAGCACGATTAAATCACCTTACAGTCCATATAGTCCAAGTCCAACAAGTTATTCATCTCGTTATACAAGTGGCATCACATCATCCAGATATACTCGAGAACAAAGTGAAGTCTCAAATGCAGACACAGAAAAATCAGAAGCATCACAAAAATCAGATAAATTTAATTTCGCATTAACGAAAAGTAAGGAAGGTTCACCTGTGAAATCAGACACAAGTCGATCGTCATCATTAATTAAATCACCATCACCATCAAAAATATGTGTAAATAAGGATAGAAATAGAACTTCATCGCTGTCATCTGCTAAATCTAAAACGCCAGAAAGTTCAAAAGCTCTTCCACCTCAATCACCAAAAGCTGAATCACCAATAAAAATTTCATCGCCAAAAGTAACGAATAAAGATTTTAGAAAATCTGCTCTTAATATGGGACCAACTGATCGACAGACTAGATCAAAGTCATCATCGTCTGACAATTCATCGCCAACAGTCGAGAAAACAAGGCAGCAATTCCAGAAAATGTTGAATGGTGAGCAACAGGAAGAAGTAGAAAGGAGATCAAATGAGAGATCTGTAAGTGTTGAGTCTGATACAAGTACAGAAAGTACAGAGAGTGTTGAAATGCAGTCACAGATCCATCAGCCACCATTCGAACTGTCAAAGGAAGAGAAAATTACAGCAAAAGTTGAGGAAGCAAAGAACTTTTTATTGAAAACTTTGGGAAATCCAACATTTAGTGTAAGAAAATCACCGACACCAGAAACATGGGTTGATGAAAGCTCATCAGTAATTCCAGAAACGGAATATAGTCAATCCACAAATTTCACAATGGACGAAGTTTTAACTACTCAACCAACTAAGGAAGAAAAGAAGCCATGGTGGGCAATTGATGATACAGCAGACGATGCAAGTGCAATTGATAATGATGTTACAATAACGTCTGGTGTAGGAACAACATTACAACAAGACAATACTAATCAAATAGTGAACGGATTCTCGGAAATGACACTGAACCAATCAGAAAATAAAAGTGACAACTTCACATCAAAATGGTCATTGAATGAAACCCAAAGCTTGAAATCAATTCAGCGTGTTGATTCTGGTGACAGGCCATGGTGGTGCTCAAGTCCCGAAAATAAAATTGCAGCATCAGAAAATCAAGCTATTGCACAAAATAATGAAAATACTGCTGCAAGTAATATGTGGGAACAAGAGACACAAGCTGATGTGTCAGAAATACAAAAAGATGACGAAATTCAGGAGATTACAAAAAGTTTTCAACAAAGCTTTGATGCTAATACTTTAGGTGATAGAGCAAGTCCGGAAGGATTAGAAGCTAGAAGATCTCCTTATGACAATGTGATGCAACAGCAGCAACAGAATATAAATAATGCAGCATATCATATTGAAAACGACTTTAATGCACGTCCGAGATTGTTCATATCTCGACACACGAACATCGATGATTTATTGGGTAAGATTATGTGCTGTTGTACGATGACTTGAACATCAGTTTAAATAATTTATTGACTTCTAACAGGTGGGCACTCAGTATTCAGCCCGACGGCAATGGATCGTCCGTATCTAGAAATGATAACACCTGACTTGGTGAGAATTCATGACTCGAATTCTCCACCGAAGATTGTGCTGAATAAAAACAAGAGGTGAGTATCCTATTTGACGTAAGATTGGCGCCCATCATGTCCTACATTGTAGATTTTATTTCCACAATATTTTTCACGTACATTACGTTGTTATTTCCTTAACAATTATTGTCCAATTAAATAAATCTTTCATGTCACACTTTGCGTAGGATCGTCATTAATCCACACAAATTAATAACATTTTCTATTCATATAATAAAATTAATATAATTTCGTCGGTAATGTTTTTGACCGTCTGTAAACAATATTTGAGAGTAATTAAGCGTAAAATGCATGCCTTTGAAGAATAACGAGAATAAAATTTTATGAGAAACATTTCCTTATATTTTTTTGTTGAAAACAATGAATAATCAATTTAAAAAGCTTGTATTGTGAGGTTTGTGTGCTCTATGGCAGATGGCGTAAGTGTCTATGCGAATGTATTTTGACGTACAGTAAGTTCTCCTCATATGGGTCTTTGTGATCGAAATTTATTGTATGACAAAGAAGTTTTTGGAATTTTTAAAATTTTGAAGGTGTTATTCGCAAATGATGTCACTCTCTAAGTTATATAGATTTTTAATATAACGAATTATTTTGCTGACTCCCTTAACGTTGGACATCATAAACAAAAGACTCTGAAAGGAACAAAAATCTAAAAGTACCTAATCCCAGCATTCTTCTGCTTATTTCTTCCTAACCATAATTTTAATTTCCTGGCAAGAAATTTAATAAACATCCTCAAGAATGAATCGATCGAAAAATTATTAAGGTTTCCTCTTATAATGATTCTCATTTCCTTTATTCAATTACTTCGTCTTTTCTCTAATATTTTTGCTTATTTTTTGAGTTCAAACATGTAAAGACTCAATATGTCAATCAAATCCATATCACATTTCGCACTCATAACAATTCTTTTCAATCAGAAACATTACTCATCAAAAATTAATATTTAGAAGAAAAAAAATCCATCAATATGCCGTCACGCACGTTTGAAGAAAAGAGAAATAAGTAACTCAACCACTGTATCATCTTTCTTCCTACTTTCAATTTCTTTTCATCTCCATTATTGATCAGACATTCATATTCATTAGTGATTATGTCAGTGAAATTTTAATTAGAGACATTAAAGAATTTGCAGAAGAAAAAAGACTGACACATATTGTTGATGGAATAAAGGATGTATTTCTCACGAGATTTCCTAGTTAATAAATTACATCAATGATGATATTTGAGACGTTTAATCGTTATAAAATAAGTTTACGTCAAAAAGAATTTGCGTTGTGATTAGTCAACTAGGTGGTTCGTCACTTTTGAGGTTGATGGAGCAAAAATACTAGAAATTTAGAGAAAGTCTTAAATATATCTTATCAGGCGCTCCTTAAGCTAGAAAACTTCTCAAATTTACAAAAAACATTTGCGTATATCTGTGAATCTCAAGTGTCAAGTCAACACCTAATAAATCAGATGAGTTCAAGCCATTGACCTCTTAATTTGAGATTTTCAATATTTCATAATATTTTCTAAGAAAACACATCAAGTATCCAATTGAATAGCCACTTTGCGACATAGTAAACATTATATTAATAAATTTTAAAATTTAAAACTTTTTAATGACACGCGTACGCCAATTTAAAAAAATATAAATTCAAATTTATAGTTCAAGTCGTATCGAATTTCAAGCAACTAGGAAACTCAAAAAGTTCTAATCAATTTTTTCGCATAAATTGTAAACGATCCGAAGAAATTCTCATCATCAAAATTCATTGTTATTAATAATTTGCAAACAGTTACTGACAAATTTTTAAAACGACTAGCGTATGGTAATTGATAGATGTCAATTTGAGTAATTGAGAGAGAACTTAACGCGGAATAGTGTGTATACATGCTTATTGGAATTAGAATCTATTCAATATGATCAATGACCCATTCGCTCATGTGTCATATTTCATTAAAAAAAAGATTTGATGTCCGCGCAAATTGCTTTTGATTGAATCTCATATACGCGAGAGAGCAAAATAGATTCTAATAAATTAGGAGTATTTTTGATTTTTTTTAAAAACATGAGAAGTATATGTACGTGTCAGATATTATATAATTCATGTGTATGAATAAATAATTCTATTGAAAATTTTAAAAGAAATTGAGAAATGCTATAGAATCGGATGATTTATGAGTAGCTGAAATTTGTTCACATAAATCACAATTAAAAGCATTTACATGAATTCTTTTTTTGTAAAGTTCTCACATCGACTTTCTTTTCTAATAATCTCATAAATTTTTCTAGTGCTGCCACTGCAACCGCTGAGAATGATCATCAACAAGTTGGAGCTTTACCGCAAAAGGTGAGTAATTCATATACGATTTACCGTAAATTCAAACTGTGTGCGCGGTTCTACCTTTAATTAATCTTACTTTCATTCACCTTGAAATAAAGGCGCAAATAATTTTATATTTTTTTTTGTTGGTGATTAAAAAAGACCTTTAATTTGCCAGGGTTGGAATACAATTTCTGAGTCCTTAGGTTGGAAAATTTCAAAGACATTGATGTAGACCTATCAGGGGTTTGCTTATCCCCTTTCTCTTTTGAATATCCAACCCTAGTCAATAAGGTATAAATTTACTTTATTATTCACATTAAATAAATTAACGAATTGCACACACGAAAAAAATTGAAGTCAGCGAACTACTTATCGACTCGCATGAGAGTCATAAAAACATAATTTTTCGTCATTAAATTGCGAAAGACAATTTCAAAGGGCAAAGAAATTACGAAATATTCTCGAAAAAAAATAAAAGTTTGAAGTTATAATTACACTGGCACACTTTTAATGACAATTTTTAATTTAATTTCTTTCTCTTTTCTTCATTTCTTCTTCTTATGAAAAGTTTAAAAATAATTCTGTGGGTTTGGTTTTTGCGGGTCTCATTCATTAAGCTTGGACTTTTTAGTTGTGAAAAAAAATAAAATAAAAATTAAATGTATGTGCAGGATGAAGAAGGGAAAGAAATTGTCGAGAGATGAAAGAAAACTTGGCACAAAAGTTTTTCCTCTCGCATTTTTACAATCTTATTTTTTTTTGTATGAACTAATGACTAATTGGATACATAGTGAGTAAAGAGCAGCTAAAGAAGATAAAAATTTTGCAATTAAATCGAAAAGTTAGACAAAAGTTTGTGAAGTTTGAACTGATTCATGGCTGACGCACTTTTTGGTATCAAATTAGGGGTACTTTTTATTGAAAAAATCTGAACGTCCAAAAAAATTTTGTACGTTCGAGTTAAGACGTGTTTTTTTACTAATAAAATCCAAAAGCATTAACAATTCACACATCAGATGTAGAAAATATTAAAATAATTTTTAACCGCATTTTGAAGCACAGAGTATGCACATTTTATGATGATCAAAACCACAGAAGTGTGAAATGAAAATTGCAGCAATAAGAAGGAATAAAAATCTTACAGACATCTCGTAGAGTACAAAAGAAGAAAAACGACGATGCATGCCAGTGATTTTAACTTTTGCATTTGAAATCAAAATAATGAAAAAAATTAAATTAAATTTCACATTGGCTCGTAGACAAGAAAAAACAAGCATTTGAAAAAGTCGACGATGAGTAATTGCGGATTGCTATTTTATGCAATATATAACTGTGTGCTGTATTTCTTGACCGACCGGATGCGTGTTCTCAATTTCTTATTTGTTTTTATTTAACAAAAAAAGTTCTCACTTTTATTTGTCATTAAAATAATATGAAGGGTCTCGATGCGTGTTAAATTTCTTCTTTACAGATATAACACGTTTCATAATGCTGCATTTATTAAGTGTTTTTTTCTTCTTCTTCTTCTGCTATCTTTATTAGTTCAGGACATACGCTTCATGGATATTGTGTAAACACTCATTTAAGTTTGTGTAAATTCGTTTGCTTAAAAAATTCTCTTATGACTTTGTATGGCTTTATATCCACATATAGACTGCTTTTATGAATGAAATGAAAGCCACATAAAGGAAAAAAGTGCCGACGACTCTTGAGATAGCTTTAGAACATTCATAATAAAAGAAATCTTCATAAAAAAATTATGAAAAGGAAAGATTACTTTAAAAGGCAATCAAAAGACTGTTTACTAACAATTTTATTTTCTGACATAAGCCAACCAATGGGGGTATGTAGATAAAAGAAAAAAAGATTTGTTTACTTTTCTCTCTTGTCTATATCGTTCTAATAATATTACACAACAACAACAACACCGTCAGGTAGATTCGATAATATGAAAAAATCTCTTTACGAATTTCTTAAACAAACATGCAACATTATGAAAGGGATAACAGCAGGACATGGGTTGAAACTTTGTTATACAATGTTCATTAAATGGCATCATCATCATTTTACTTTACCTTACTATTTTAATCATTCGCATACCGCATTTAAGTGACGCCTTTCTGTGCTTACTGTCGCGTCTTTCTTCTTTCTTGAAAACAATTTTTGATTAACTGATTGATTGGTTTCTTGGCTGGTTAGGTTCTGTTTGAGTGTTTTCGGGGATTCTGTAAATTTTTTTAAATTTTTTAATTGAGACGAAATTGGAAACATCTTGAAAGTTCATCAGTAGACTTTACTCAAATGCACTTTATGCACCTTAACTCATTAAGTTCTCAAACTCACATCTTTTACTTTTATTTTTGTAACATTCGGTCATTTGGGACTTGTTATCTAGTTCATTACCTGCTTGCTGATGTCGCAAATTGAAAAACAGAGGAGGGAAAGACAAGTGAGGGAAAAGAAAGAAATTCCGATTGAAATTGAGAGTCTGTTCATCGAATTAAATATGTTATTCTTATGTGTGCGTCTTGTTAAAGAAATTTATGCTGTCATGTTGCTCAATCGATTCTTACTCTTCTTCTTATTCTGCTCATTTCATTCTCTCAATATAAAAATTTTCAATTTCATTATCAATGAATTCATCTACAATCTCCGATGTCGTCGTTTGCCCTTATGCCAAGTTCATTTCGCCAAAGACTCGATTTTGTGTATGCTGTTTAATTCTTGAGAGAACATCAAACAGGCATTTCGTGGCATGGCAATTGCGAATGTCGATTGTTTATAATGTATATATACATTCATTCTCAAGTGCTATGTCTTTTGACATCTCATCCCAATAAACTAAGTGTTTGCATCTAAATGGACATAGTCAGTGAAGATTTGCACATACAATAAATAAATTGAATGGTACGTTGTGACTAGAACTCAGTGCCCGATGAGAATACTAATATGAAATTTTACTTAACAGAAACTGATTATCTTATTCATCTATTTTCTCATATATGAGACATTCCTACACACTCAATTACAATGTTCTTTGCAATGTTCCTTCTGCACAACTTCTTTTCATTCAATCTACTCTTTCTCGCCCTGAAGCTTAACTTCTTTACATTTTATAAGCACAATTTTATGGCGAATAATGGGGTTTATGACATTCAATTTGACTGAATTAATGGGTATTGGGGAACTGCTGTTTCCATAACGTGGAAAAAAAATTCTTTAAACTTTTACTGTTATTTAAAAAGACTGCTTTTTGTTCAAAATTGTTATGATTCTTACAAATTTTTTAGACAGAATAGGAACTGTATTTAGCAAAAATTCAAAAAAATTAATTACACACAATCAAAGTTAGAAACAAAGAAATTTAAGAATTAAATAATAAAAGAATTTAATGGTTCGAATCCTGACACTCACTGAAATACGTATGAAATATGATCTGCACCATATTTTGCCAACTGAAATGCGTTCGAGTCCACCGATGATTTTTTTTTTGCAAGGACTTTCCTTACGGGTTTTTCAATTGAAGAACATCATTATATTCATTTTAATGCACATTCATATAGGCGATTCTAAAGCGACAACGAATTCAACGTAAATAAAAAGACAGAAGCATGGAGTACTTAAAAGATCTCCATGTAGGAATTACAATGAGAAATTGGAGTCTGCCTTATGGCTTGTCGTACAATATTTAAGAACAATATACAACCAAAATAAAAATTATGTTTATATTGAAGTGGCAATGAAAAGAATAAAAGAAAATAATTTATTTATTTTTTTTGCACAAAGTCAGCAAGCAGCAGCAAGAAATACAAAATGTTTACTATATATGTAGATATAGAAGAGTAAATGAATTGAGGTAGGAAAGAAATAATGCGAAGGTGCCATAGCTCATTTAAATATTGTTGAGTCTGAAAACTCTCTTCGTACTTATTCATTCACTCATTCATCTTAATCTCTGCTCGATCTCTTCTTTTTTGCACATGCAGAACTCTAAAAATAAACTCTTTTTTTCCGCTGCTTCATGAGTTATGTAAGATTATTTATTTATATTTAAAGCTACACGTAGAAGAAAATTTAATTTTTTTGGAAAATTTTTCAAGGTGATCGCGTGCTCAACAAACAAAAAATATCTTTCGCTTTTCTTATTTGTTAATCTTAATTTTTTTAATGACTGCTCATCTTCATATGATGTTGATCACCGATTTTTTTACTTTTAAATTGCTGGACTTTCTTTTGTTTTTCTGAACGAAAACTTTTGCTTTCCGATAATAACTTTGAGATATGGGGCGATTTTTTTTTTCTGCCAAGATGATGATGAAGATAAGTAATGAATTGAGTTATGAGCATATTATCTTTGGAGTATTGATATAAGATGAAGATTAAGATTTTCATAATGATTTGATTGGAGTAGTTTTGGGGATTATAGTTTTTTTGTGAATTTTCATTTTTATAGCTTTAAAGTTTTTGATAAATAAAAGAATTTTTTATGGTATATTTTCAAACAATTAGTTTATTTTTTTGCAATTTCTAAGGATTATTTTTCCCAGTGTAAATGGCACTGCACCATCGTCGAATAAATTAAAAGAAAAATTCTATCTCCCCATTTTTGCACACATAACGAAAACAAAAACGAATGTTGAAGGTAAGGTCTCGAGACTGATTTTTATGATTACGTTAAAGAACGTAAAGAAGGTACACATAATAATATTGAATAAAATACGGCGACTTGCAAGACAGACAGAATAGTAAAGTATGTGAGAGAGCTATTAAATTAAATTAAATACGAAAGGAAAAAATATTTAAAATACATACAATGTAATAGATTGTATTTATGCGATTGAATATAATTCAAATTGAGCCCCCGTAAAAAAAATCGTGAACCGTCGAGGGAACTTTAATGTGGCAGACTCGAAATAGTCGGCTGCTGGCCAGTCGTTCAAGAGCCATGCAATGTGTATATATAATAAGGATTAGTTTGAAATTAATCGTTATTGGTTAAATAGAGCGCATTTACTTTGTGGGGTCCAAAAAGGTTAAGGTTTTTAAAATTTTTGGAGTCATTCTCAAATGATCCCCAACCTTTAGAATGCAGGTTGTTCTTGAGGAATTTCAAGGATTATAATTCAGGTGGTTTTAGGAATTCTAGATAACTTTTCACTTGAACCTAGACAGGAGAGGTCCCAGGGGTGTTAAATGATAATTAATTGATTATTTTAAATTCACGACATAATAGAAATACACAATTTTAGTGCAATCTATTGTCTAGTAAAGAGACAAACAGATAGAACACGAGCAGTGTAACCTCAAGATTTTTAAAAGTGCACGAAAACTATTCATTCGACTGTTTACATGTGGAAAGATGCAATTTTGCTGATTACATTATTTTTGCTTTCATAGAGAAACCTCTCCTTTTGTATGTATGTTAAAAATACAAACTAAAATCACTTTGCCTTTTCATTATCCATTCGACATTGAACTCGAAAAAAGAAGAAATAATAATAATGATACGATAAATGAAATGAAAATAAGCAAGGAGAAATAAAAATAAAAATTTATAATTTAAAGAGCTTTTTTAAACAATTTTAAGCTACTGGAATTCACATCTTTCAATTCCTTTTGCGATTCCCCTTCGTTGACTTTTTTATTTTTATTTTTTTCCCACACAAGACGTGGCGAATAAAAGATGCATAATACCATAAGTGCAACTATGTTGGAGAAGTTCTATTCTATGTCTCATAGCGATATATCTTTCTATACGAGCAGGTCTTATTTCTTGTTCTCAAGTCAATACCTATGAATGTCATAGAACCAATTTATCTATCTGATTCCTCCTCCTTTTCTGCTGCTTTCTGTCTCTTCTTTACTGTTAAGCGGTTACTCTTTTCATCATTTATTATTTATGCCTTAAATACACATGTGGATTCAGTTCTTCTTAAGCATCAACTTTTTTTTCTACGAACTAAAAATTCTCAATTACTATAATATGGAAAAGAGCAGATGATGATGATGGTTTTGATGAAAGGCTGCCTGCTTGCATGTATCTCTCATCATTTCTGTTTTTTTTCGGCTTGCAAATTTTTATCGAATGCCACATGTTGATTATAATTTGCAAAAGGATTGAGAGAAAAAAAAATCTAAGAGGATGAAGATTTTTTTTTGGATGCCGGGGCATAAAATTATCATATCATTCCGACTGACTTCCTAAATCTCTCAATAATGGGAAGTCGTAAAGCAAACATAGAATTTTTTGTCTGTTTCACACTTGTAAAAAAAGTTTAATAAAAAAAATTCAAAGATTAGTTTGACTTGGGTTATAAACAGAAAAATTTTAATTTCTCTTTCACTTAAAAAATCCTTTACGTCAAAAATAAAGTCTCAATTCCACTACGATCTGTCGAAGGGCAATAAAATCTCAAAAATTTTGCAATTGAAGGCTAATATGCATGAAAATATTTCATTCAGTTCACTTATCGATATTGGCTATGCCGATTCTAATTGATTTGTAGATATTAATGCCTTAAATCTACATACATATGCCTGCAATGTGCAATTACTAATGACGGTGGGAAATACTTTAAAATATAAATTTTCAATGTAATTAGGCTCGCCTCAATAAATATTTTTGTAACCCCTTTTTCGTTATGCATTTATCGATTGTTTGGTTTGGCTAGTTAGTTAGCACATGGACACATGGTGTATATATGGCATAATTCTTATAATGAAATTTATTTAAATTTTTTAAAGACCTTGTTTCCATTGTCTGTGATATTTTTCGGTCGATTAAAATAATAAAAAAGAGTTTATGGTTTCATATGCAAATGTGATATGTAAAAGTAAGACATTATGAGGTGTCATTCATTAGTCACTTAGTGTCTCTTTTTTTTGTTTTCAAGAAAAGTCTTTTTGTTCTCAGAAAAAAATGAGAGCGAAAAAAATGTGTTAACAAAATAATGAACATGGACCTTAATGACTTGTAAATGCCTTCAAGATTATGAGGAATATATTATCATATCTTTAGGCATTTCTCTTTCATTCTCTCGTCTCGTCATAGAGCTCTTGGACTGTTACATACGAAATTGTTTGACTGACTGAATGACTGACTGATGTGTGTTTACATACGAATGTAAAGAAAGGGAAAAGAAAGACAAAGTAAGTTGAGAATGAGAAAGAGAGAAGGAATTGAAAGAATTGAATTCACTTTTATACTTGCTTTTAATCTTCACGAAATAAAATAGTTGTATATTTAGGATCAATGAAGGTGTGTAGCAAACGCATTTTTTGTCTGAATTTTATTTGATTGAGGATATTTTTAACGCAAAATTTTTTTCGAGGGGAGTAATTTTTTTAATTTTTTTTATATGAAAGCAAATTTTTTTTGGGGTATTTTTGGGTATTTTTACATAAATTCCAGCGCCTCGCGTCTAAATTTCATAAATTTATGCGACTGAACATAATTTAATTGTAGTTTTGCCAAATCATCATCGTAGATGAAAAAAGTGATTCGTATTTGACGAATAAACTTAACAAAATGTAATATAAATTCGTTTCGGGTTTGAATCCCAAATAATATATAATCAAATATTTTATCTTGTTCATTTTTGTTTTTGTTTTTTTGATAAACCTTTAAATTAGACAAAGTGCTGCTCTGAACAAATCATTCTATTAAATTTTTTTACCAAAATGTTCAAAAAGAAAAGAAACTCTTTCAATATTTTTTTTATCCACGAGAAGTTCTTCTTTATATATTCATATTTTATCATACATTATAATCTAAGCGTGTGTAACATGGTTGCTACTACATTCTTACGTATACTTTTATTTCTTTAAATTGTTATTAAAGGCGTAAGACGGTGAATGCTTCCCTATTTATGTGTCATGAAAAAGTATGAAGAGGTGAATGTTAATTTATGAGATGACAAAAGTGATGATTTAGTTTTCTTTTCTTTTCATATTATATAAAGTGGCAATTGCCACTTTTTCTCGCCTCGTAAATCTCTTTCCTCATATTATGATGATAATCCGCATCACAATAATCCTTTATTAAATATTCATTAAACATTTGAATCCATTAGGGGCCATTCACTTATGACGTCCATCAAAAAACATGATTTCTAGACCCCCCTCCCCCCCTCTGTCACAAAATTTCTGTGGAAAAAAATTTCCTTTGTTTGAGCTGTCACAAAATCCTAGACCCCCCTCCCCCCTTAAATGTTGGACGTCATAAGTGAACGGCCCCTTACAGATATGAACAATTTTCCATATTTTATAATCTTTAACGATATTTTCTACTTGTATGCATTTGCATTGTATTGTATTGTGTAGACGATTATGAATTTATTATGAATGCTTAGAGAACAAGTCATCTTACTGCTGCAAGTATATGTACTATATTATGCAGTAGCATCGAAAGAAATTGCAAAAAAATATGAAGCGGATAACGATATAAAGGAAAATAATTCTTGTATGGAAATTATGAATATGACATTACATGCATAATACATCAAAATGAGAAACGAGTTTTCCGTTTTCCACAAGTAAAAATCTGTTTCACTCGATTTAAAAACGATTCTTTAAAGCGTAGAGTAACTTTTTATGTGACTTAAGTGCTGAAAACGATTTTTGAGTTCTTACTTAATTTTATTAAAATTTTAATAAATTTATTTAATTTAGATAATATTTTACTTAGTTAATTATCAAAATTAAAAATTACATAAAAAGTTAAAGAAGTTGAATTACTGTCAACTTTATGAGTTCGAAACCTCCAAAATTTTGATAACAATGTATTTTTTTAACGTATTGAAAATATTTTTTCTTCTCAAAATTGTTTCTATTTTTAAAGATGTAATTTTATTCTACCGGTAGACATTCAACATCTTATTTAAATTTATTTATATACTCGACAAATGCCTCTAAATGGATTGATGCAAATATCAAGAAGTAACTACCAACCATAGACATAATTTTTAATAAAATTGGCGTATTCTACTCGAAGACTATAAAGGCTTGATTTATTATTGATTGAATTACGAATTATATTCATTAAAAGACAATAGATTTTTGTTCATAGTCAATTTTATCTCTTTAGTTTGCACAAGCTGCTCAATTTGAGACTCAAAACAAATTATGAGATCATGATTTAATTCTAAATATCAAACTTGATCAAATATTTATAACTTTGTATGAGAAAATAAGCAGATATAATTGTAATTTAAAAATCTGTGCTAATAAGATTTTTTTAATATCCAATTGAGTGTTCTTCATGATGGGATTATTACTTATTTTCATTCGTGCCTGTTTCTCTGGATTATAGTGTCATCGAGGCTTGATATGGGTGATGGATAGTCTTTTATACAAGTATATATTTTAAAGGGTCACCAATTAGAAGACAAATTGAAAACTTTTTGGATTTCCGAACACTTTGGAAATACATCTCAATTATTGTTCATCACAAAACAGCATATTTAGTTCCAAATAGCTAGCATAAATACGTATTTTAGTTCCTATCAAATGCAAATTTGTTCGTATTTAAATTAAATGAAAGCATAAAAAATTATCAAAACAAACCTTTACGAAGTCTTAATAATATGTAGAATATAACTCTTTTTTAAATCTTTATAGCTAAGGAAATGCAAACAAAGGAAGTTCGCATATATTATTGTACCATAAGTCCATCTTTAGCCAGGAAAAATATTTATAAAAAAATGAACAGATAGAAGCATATACTATATTTAATTTTTATTTTATTTATCTTTCATATAATTCAAATATGTAGAGAGATTACGTATTCTAGTTTAATATTTTTTATATGACTCGGTTTTAGTGAATTGCATGACATATGGAAATTGTGAATTTATAAAAGGCAGGCAATGAATCTAGATCTTGAGACATTTTTCCTCTCTTTTCTTTTATCTTCTTTCTTTGGAGGCTATGGTCACTTTTAAGAAGGGTTTGTTCTATTATTCTAAATTGGAAGTTCAACAGTCGTAAAAATATAGTCAAATGTGTTAAAAGTAATTTTAAAAAAAGTTTATAACTATAAAAATTGTAAATTAACATAAAAGATAAGTTTGGGTTCAAATCCTAAAATTTAAAAATGATTAAATTCATTTTTCTATAAATTGTTTTATTTTTTTAAAAAATTTTTTACACCTACTTAGTTTTGGCTATAGAACTGCGTTTCAGCTCATTTTATTTTGAACATTCCAACTGGTTCCTTCTCCCTTTGTTCAACATTTACATATATGACTTTATTTATTCTGCAATAGATTCTGATTTTCCTTTCGTACTCTCTAGTGACATTACATACTTTATGTTCTGATTTAGCATATTTATGAAAGAATAAGTGAATTCATAAAATATTTGTATGCTTTATACAAAATTTATGTTATTTTAGAAGTTGACTATTCGTCTGACTCGCTATAGATAGAGATATATTTCTACTTTATATTCTTATTTATTTAATTTTCTTGAATGTGATGAAAAATTCATATTACAAGCATAACATGCAATACGAAGTGATTCCATTCATTCAATTCAATTGTTTATTATCATATCAAGCGTGAATGATGATGACCGTTGATGAAATTAATTTCAATTTCTCTTCATCGCGCTTAAATACAATCATTTCTACTTCTGAGCATGTTGAATAGCATTCATGTCGTCATCATCTACAAAAGGCAACAACAATTGCATTGAGGCACTGAAAATGTATAATAATAATTTAATATAAAGGTACAATGAAAAATTGCACTTCTTAAGACCCATTATAGAGGCTTCAGAATTACAAGCCTTTTTTATTACATTTCGCGAAAATTGCATTTAATAAAATATAAAGTTACAATTTTATTTAATTCATGAAATCACTTCACAATCTCAATCGAAAATGAGGCAGTAAATGGTAATAAAACAATTTAATGCAATCAATGTGAAAAGTAACATAACATAACATATTGAATGAGCTGTGTGAGAGAGTAGGAATGTTGGTGTCTACTATGAGGGGATGAGAATAAGAGCGCATTACAGGTGAAATTATGGTTTCTCAAGAATTTTAATTATAATCGAAAAATTGCGAGTTATCCATCCAGCCAGTCAAATCAATCCTCAACTCCATCTATGTCCAAAAAACTTGATTCAACAGAGATGCGAGTAAATGTGGCATGGAGTAGCATCCATTAGTGAACCCTTCATTAAAGTTGACCATTGCAATGTGGCAATTTTTAAGGTCGATTTTCTTAAGCTCAAAATAAGAATATTAAAAGATTTTTTAATGACAGCTTTTCACTCATCTCCTTCGTTTTTACTTCTACTGATGAGTACTTGCTTGCTGCCTTATGTCATCAACCTAATGCGGAACATTATTGTCATTTTATAAGATTTCCTTTTATTATATACCATCATCATTACCACTGTTGTTGCTGTTACAGGTTAATGTTATTGAAAGGATTATGAGACTATTAATTTTAATTATATTTGTCGGCAAAAAATATAAAGGAGAAAAGAACAAGGAGAGGCAGATGATAGTGAGAGAGTCACATGAAATGGAGTCATATTAATATTTAATGATAATCCTTTAGCATCTTTACGAAAGTGAATGTCTTGTGAGAATCGCCAAAAGCTGTTTATTTCATTCTTTCTCCACCACTTACTTATTTTTTTTTGTTTCATTTAAAGAACAATGAGGAAAAACAAGAAGATCATGAGCAAAATTTTTTGTTTAAATCATTTTGTCAGAATGAGAAGAAGAGGGGAAGAATACACCTTGCAGTGGTCATAAAGCAAATTAATGGCAACCGAATAAAAAGTCGTTTTAATAATATGAGACCATTGCTTAATTGAAACGAAAATTATCTTAAAAATATGATTAAAGTCAATTCGTGTGCTTTTTATTACTGAGGATATTCGGTGTGTTTGTTGGAAGTTGAAGATAGTTTGGGGAACGATTCAAATGCCGTATAATCGAAAACCTTGCTTTACAAGTTTCTGCTGTATATTCTGTTCAGTAGCATAGCTTGAGGAGACCATGAGTGCTTAATTTTATGATAATAGTTCAATATATATCACTAGATGTGAAGATAATCTCACAATCACCAGATAGTTGCTTCAATTTATCTTCATTCCTTTCATCTATATCAACAATGTATAAAAAGTTAATCCTCAACCATTAACCACATTGAATCTACTTTAATCTCCATTAAAAATAAAATAATCATCTACAGATCTTTGTTGGTTTCACCCATTTAAAAAGCAAACAACTGAATATTTAACAAAAAACAGTTTCGATCCGCAAGCTTAATAAAATTTATCTTAAAAATTTAATTTGTTCATTAATCAAAAAATCCTTCTTACGGTTAAAAGAAAGTCTTTCGTTAATTAATTTATGCACATCATGTCAAGAAGTAAAAGAAAAATTTTTCAACAATTTTCTTCGTCGAAATTTCAAATAATTAATTTTTTTCATCACCAGAGCGTAAAAGAATGTAAATTAGTTTAATGCATAGTGCAACAATAAGAAGTCCACAATTCTCTTCCTGTGACATGTGATGCAATGTGAACCTAATAATGTGCCATGTGGATTTCTTCAACCTTAATTTTATGAGGAATTGTAAGAAAATGGCATGAAAACACGAAATGCACTGAGCATAACGTCTGCAAAAAATAAATGCGAAAAGGGGAGAAATTGTGCATGAAAAAAGTCATATAGCAAAAAAATATATGTGTCTCACACCGACAGGTCTCTCGTTTTTGCGTGTATTATTTACAGCATTAAATATTTCTTTTTGCTGGTCAGTTTTTTTTCGTTTCCATTCTTTGATGTGTACATGCTGAAAACACACAAAAATCATTATAATGATAACTTTCATGTGCAGGAAGGAAGAGAAGTAGAGGAGAAGAACAAGAAAACATTGACCGACTGGCGACAAAAAGAGAGGCAAAAAATTCTAAAAAACTTTTCAAGTGCAAAAAAATTGAAATTCGTTTGAAAACACAGAAGTAAAAGAAGGCAGAATTCTGGTTTCTCGAGTCTACCTCAATTGTTTTTAGCAAGTATTTTTGTGAAATAAGTGTGGTAATTATATTAACTTTGGTAATTTCGCTGGGTGACTGGCTGAGCGGGTGACTAATTGACCGTGTAGATGACTATCAAAGCAATAAGTTCAGAGACGATTTGACTAGTAGGTCAATTGATTAGTCAAATCTTTTTTTTATAGATAGACTGATTGATGGATAGACTGGGAACCTAGAGCAAGAAAATTTCACAATAAAATTCGCCTCAGTCATCCTCATTACGATCACTTTTTACCATCTTTATTTTGGACTTCACTTTCTATTGTGTACAAAAACAAGAAGCGGGCCAATTGAACTGAATTCTCATAGCCAAAAGGGCATAATAAAAAAAAGTTGTTGTTAAGAACTTCTTGCGAAATATCGTTGACCATAAGAAAGAAAATGAAAAGAATGAAACGAATTATTAATTTGGTTCACAATTCATGTAATTTTCTTATTATTGTTTTAAATAATTTTGTGTTTTACTTCTTCTGCTTTAACCTCTCATTCTCATTCGTCGTGCCTCTCTCACTCTCTTTTTCACCTTCTTCTATTGACTTTTAAAATGCACTATTGAAAAAAATGAAAAGCAACAACATAAGACACTGTGTTGTTATTGAAAATTTATTTAATTGCTAAGGTGTATTGGTCGAGACTCACTCTCTCGTGCACTCTACCTTCTCTCTGTCTCTCCGTATATGATGCCTGTATAGTGCAAGACTGAAGAAAAAAAACAAAGCAAAATGATCGAGAACTTTTAATGTATTACATTTTCTTACCCAAAAGGCAATATATGTATATACTTCTACAAATTTCTTTCGCCTCGCGTTGAGTTGAACAAGAAAAGAAAAAATCAGTTGCTGCTCGATCGTTGATGTGTTCAGACTATCTAAATAGCAGAACGATCAAGTGATTTTTTTTTCTTATTTAAACTCGATATTTTTTTTAAACTTCGTGGAATGAAAAAGAACTGATTTTTAAAAATTTATGCGTGCGCTCTCGCTTTTTTATCGGGAATAAAAAATAAATAAATATTTTGTACCGGTTTAAGAATATTTTTTGTGAGGTGTGCATTGACAATAATTAATAAAATGAAATAAAATTTAATGAAGAACATTTTTCATTTTTTTGTGCATAAAAACTTTTTTGGATGTGAATTTTGCGAGAAAAAAAAGAAGTCACACGAGAGTCGTCTCTCGAAAGTGCAAAAATAACAGAATAAATAAAATATTCATTAAGAGACAAGAGAAAAGTGATAGTAAAAGAAACCTGGATGGTCAGTGACCGAAAATCGAACACACTTTGTTGTTCCTTTTTATCCATACTTTATGTATATACACACATACTGAATTGAGTGTTATAGTTCGCGTATTATATTTATTATTACGATATAGACCGATTTCTTTTGCTTGTTTTATGATGAGAGGAGCAGAATAAAGGAGAACAGAAGAAGTTAACAATAACAACAAGTGGTCGACGATTTAAGAAAAATTGTTTTGAGAATTTCTCCGTATTCCTGTTTGTTCTTCTGTGTGATTTTTATTTTGTGAACTGGCATAAAAGTAATAATAAGGCGACAGAGACTTGTGTGAGGTGGTGAAATGAATGTTAAATCAAAGAACAAAAAAACTTACTCAGTGTATTTTTTACATTCGCCTTCTCTAAGCTGCTGAAGAACAATTTTTTATATTTTTTTAAATTATTTTTGCCTTACATTTCTCATTTTCATCGCGTATGATTCAAATGTAAAGCAAGTTGTAGAAGCAAACAAAATATTAAAAATACAGAAATAAATAAGGAAGAAGAATTGTACGACTACAAAAAATATGTAAAGACGAGAAGCGAACGAAAAAGTTTGCAAACCTCCTTTCTGATTCAGATTTCATGTGAATAAGTGAAATAAATATAATAATAATTTGGAATTTAAATAAGGTGTATCATACCGCAAACAATAACGATAAAAAGTAATTGTGTAAAGAAATGTAAGTGGAAACATACACTTTGCCTTTTGACAACAAACACCTACTTGTGACAGTGCTTGAACAATTTTTTTTATAACTGCATCCATTGGGAAAAATAAATTATTTTGAATGGGAATTTTGTCAGATGATTTTCTGGGTAGATTTCTGTCGAGTTTTTCTGTAGATTCTTCAGACTCTTTTAGGTAATTTTTTTTAAATTTTAATTTATTTTTTTCTTCAAAATTTGAAAAAATAATCAAGTTATTTCAAAAGTTGAGTAGATTCTGACAAAATTTCCACAATGGTCTACGTCATTCCATTCCTTACGTTATTTTTTTTAATCACTCAAAAAATTCTTACAGTGTCGCCAATTTTTGTTTTCTTCATCCTCTTGTCTTGACAGAAAACGGAAACTTTAAATTGTAATTAAATATCATCACAAGTACTTATTTCATCGTCAAAATAATCGTGATTAAAAATGTTTTTTTATGATGAGAAATTTTCAGCAAGAAATTATTATTGTTACCTTCCTTCAACAATCTGTTGTGCGTGGTAATGGTGCAATAAGAAGAACATTTTTTCGTTGTCTCTTCTAGATTTTTATGACATATTCAATTTAAGATTATCGAAAGGCTAATGATCCAGTGATTGTTTGCCTTCTATCCTCTATTCATCCCATACACGATAAGTTTTTTATTTCATTGATTGAACTTGAGACTTTAACATGTACGTGTTTCCGATATGTGTGCTGTATATTTTTAATATAAAAAATATTCTTGTTGTATCGTGCAATTCATATCAGAAATGAACAAACGAGAGAGGAGAATATGTGAGGAGAATTCAATGGAGCAGGTGTTTCACTGTTTATTAACATCATAAAATATTCATCCACATTTTGTACTTGTTGAACTTATTTCTTCTTCTCATATTCAGCTGCAGTTTTTTTCTCCACGATGGTGCAAATTTCCCTTGGTGCAAATTTATCAAAAAATTGCTGATTGGTGTGTGGATGAAGATTTTGCGTTGTAATTTTGAGATTCACTTCCTGTATCTTGAATGAATGTGAATTTTGGATGCTTGAAGACTTTAGTCAGTGTCAGGGATGTAATCAGAAATTTTATGAAGCTTCTACGTCTTTCTGTTAAAATTTTATAAATAATCCACAAAATTATGAATTTCTCAGTACGAACGATCAAGATCACCAACAGCTAGACCCACAAAGTGAACATTTTTCAGTAAAACCACACAATAAATAATTAAATACATATTTATTTTTTTTGCAAAGACGTCTGCAAGTCCACACACAGAAAAGCTATTATAAATTAATTCTCTAAGGAGCTTACAGAAATTTTTCGGAAGATTTTTTTTCCTTCATAATAATATTTTTCATTATTGAATGACGAAAAGAGTCGTCACCTCAAAGGCACATTCGATGGACTAACAAAGACACAACAAAATAATAATAATAAATTAGCTAAGCCAGGTGGCAAGTGGTGGAAGAGAGATGGGGGAATTAAGATTGAATATATCGATGAATAATGTTTTATTTTCATTTTCATGATAAGACATACAAAAGAACCTCCCGACGTTGGCTAATATGAGAAGCTTATATATCTTCTTTTTACATAATCTTTGTCTTTTGCGTGATTTTTTTCTTTTCTTTACATGCCTTTTTCTCTTTATTTTGGTTGATAATTTAATAATTTACCGGTTTTGTGAAAAAAAAACATTTCCGTTGCTCAACCTTCTGTCAAGGTTGCAGACATTTTCAATTGAACTTCTTGCTTATTTTCCCACATACTCATTTTTATATTACGTACATCTATTTGTCGCACATGCAATATAACGTAAATGCGACATGTTTCTTTCATTTCATTATTCTTCTTAATCTAATTAAAATGAGGAGAAATAAAATGCGATTTTTTAGAAATCACATTTTCACATGTCATCAACTCGATGACATAAAAATTCTCTTCGTATATGGACTGTGTGGAATGTCAAGTGACTTAATACTAAGGAAGCATAGTAAAATCAATTATTACGGTTTAAATTGTAGAAAGAACAAAATATGACGAATGACTAACTTAGAATATTATTAATTATATAACGGTAGAATCGTAGGAACGTGGCCTGGTATTTGGATTGGATTGGGAATTTTTGGTGATTGTTCTGGTATTTTATAGAGGGATTAAATGATAAGTTTATTAGGGCAGACTAATTTTGAGGTATTCTGGGAAAATAGGCTAGAATTTTTACGATTATTTAGAGCTTTTTATTGGTGATTTGTGGCAGTTAAAATACAGCTTGTGATCGGTTTATTTATGTCTTAGCATTCGGATAGAAAAGTTCTCGAATATTTCTTCCTAAAATAACACTTACTTATTCAAACATGATAAAATACGAGGTTAATAGTACAAGTTCCATCAAATGCAATGAATTATCAAAAAACAATTTCCTTCAAATCCAGTTTTTATTATTAATTGCACTACAATAACAATTGACATGATAACAGTCAAATTAAATTTTATTAGGTCAATATCAAGGGATTTTACGGTGTTTATTTTTTGATAAGTTTCAAAACTCTTTAGTCACACAAAAATATTTCGGGTATCACGATATCTCATTCTTTTGTTTATTTTAGACTCTGATGTGATTTTGTAAACAATAGGTCGCTATAAGTCAAACAATTATTTATTAAAAACTCATTTAATTTAATAGGAAATTTAAAATGTTAGCAGTTTAAATTGGCTACATGATTCATTCATAAACAGAATAGATACCTAGTCTCATAATGTCTAGCACAGGCATGAGTTTGCAATTAATAATTGTTAAATTAGTAGTGACTCAAAAAGTACATAAGTCGTGTAATTTGTTTTCTAAAATTAGAATGAATGAGCTTTATTCGTCAGGTAATTTTAAAGTTATAAAATAAAAATTAGACAATTAATTGTTATTACTTGAGTAGTTTTGAAGCTGAAGTGAAAGAAATGCATAAAAAATCCGGATTAGCTACTCTCTGTTTATCTCAAGAAATCAACCCGGATAATGCAGATACGTGATAATTTATCCATTAAATCAAACAAAAACAGAATTGAACAAAACATTTCTTGTATTCGACAATGCAAATAATTAAAGAATTCCACTGTACCGCAAAAAATCATCCATTTTAAATGCTTTCAACTTTTATTTTTACTTTTAAAATGTTGTTCTTCATCTTCTTGTCTTGACTGATTTAGAATAAACACAAAAAGCCATTAGGAAAACAACCAAAAAAGTTTTTAAGCCACTGAGCTAATTTTTGTTGGTCACTTTGAACAAAAAAATTCATTTTATACTAAAAAAACTAAAAATTGATACAAAAGAAATTGTTTCTTTCCATTTCATTGAAAATGTAGTTCGCTTATAAAGTACAAAAACTAATATTATTTTTAGACTTTGCAAAATTAGTGAAATGAAGTAACAAAAAAAACTTTATTTTGTTTTTTGAGTTTTTCCGTTCGTTCCCAATTTCAAGAGATGAAAAAATCCCAGACGTACATCTTTTTTCACATTATAGATCTGACAATGTAAATATGAAATTGTTTTGCAAGTCGTGAAAATTAAAAGTTAGTAATAAAAATTGATAGAGTGTTTATTGAAACCTAGACAGGGATGGGAGCACATTCGAGCATCTTGAAAAATTAAAAACAATCTGTGTTTTTGGATGTCGGTTATTTATGACTTTTTACATTTAGATAGGGAAAGCCCCGTTTCTTAATTGGGTCGGAAGGTCTGTGAAAATTTTTATATGAAAATATTTTTTAAAGCTAGTTTTATTTAAAACTCCAATTTTTTTGATGGAGATCATTTGTGAACAATCCTTTGAATTGGAGATGAAATTTTAAAAATATTAAACTTCTACAACAATGTAGTAAATAAAAAAAATTATTGAAAAGACATAGAAAAATGCCACAAAAAGCTGTAAAAAATAACAAAGAGAGGTAGCCTACTTGAAAAATTTACAATATTGATTTAAATTGTAAAATGATGAAGGGGAAAATAGGGAGAAAGAGAGAGAGATATAGACGTTACATTGTGTGCTCTGTACAGCAGAAAAAATAACAATAACCTAATGAACAACATTCCATCGTATTATTAAAAAATATATATATTGGGAAAAATACAAATGTGTAGTAAAAATTCTTTTTAAAATTTATTGATTCAATTGCGAAATAATGGACGTGGAAACATGCTGCATGCCAAAAATAATCATAATAAAGAAGTTGAGGAAATAAAATAAAAATAATCATAGTGCAAAAAAGCCCAGTCAAAAGTAATTGATATTGAACCCGATTTGCATACATAATAAAGGTCTACTCAATTTTTTTTTGTTCGTTGTCATGTCTATTCAATTCATCCATACTTTTACTTTTTAATGCGTTTAATAGCAAGTCTTTATCTGCATATTTCTCCTTCACTGTCGCCATTCACAACAATAATAATAATAATATTACGCGATTGCACATTCCTTATAGGCATACAAGAATGAATATATACAATACGGCATATCGCACTTTATATACACATGTAATATATACGATCGAGGAAAAATCGAAGCACTAGTATGAGAGTATGAAAATTTATGGAATGTGGGATCCAAAAATTTATTGAATGCCTTTGTATGGTACATATATATATTGTGCGACAAAATATTTTTCCATAGTTAATTATTACTGGCAATAAAGTTTCACGCCGTACATACGGTTGACAATATTAACAGAGTAAAATATTTATATAAAGAGAACAGAATCGCGAAAAATTTTATAAGTTATTGCTTTATAAGTTTTGGATCACATCTGCAGTCATACGAGCAAGAGACAAAAATATAAAGCGGATTATTTTAATCCATGAATAATTTTTATTTCACTTGTACCCGAAAAAAAAACACAAAAGAGAAAAGACAGATGAAAATTGAATTTATTTATTTATTCATTAGCTTCCTCCGAGATTGGCAAGGATAAAGAACTTTTTCATTAGGGATTAAGATTTTAAATTTAAGATACGAATCAGGTGCATAAGAAATTAAGTCACTTGATGCTGAATTGGATAATAAATCAAGTTGGTTTGGCAATTTTTTTATTGAATTAAATTTTTTTCTCGAAATTTCAAATTTGTTGAGGTTGAAGAAGCAGATCTTGATCTCGGGGATTAATTTTAGGTTATAGTGATCATTGGATGCCAAAATCTTGCTGCAAATGTTCTATAAAAAGTTAAATACTTTACTTGAAAACACAGTTCCACTACAGCACACCTAGTGTTAATAAAACCATGAAAAAAAATTCACCAATCGTATGAAATTCCAGAATGTAAAATTCTGAAGCGCACCAAAATAAAATTCTTGTTCAATTTCGGTTGGGAATCAACAAAAGCTTAACATCATTTTCCCACCCATGATGTGGCAATCAAATTCAATTTAAATGTAAATCACTCAATGTGTATAAAACAGCAAATAGAATGATCAATTATAAAAGGTTGAGTAAGCGTAAAATGAAGCACAAATAAGAAGTTTTTTTGGCTCTCTTTTTAATGGCAAATATAGACATAGATGTAGTAGATAAAAAAGCAAACTTTTTCGTCTGATGTTAGAACTCAAAACTTGCTTCTTTTCTGTGTGAATTAAACATTGGATGTGAAGAATGATAAATCTAGAATGCCTTGATGATATGCAGAATGTTATAAAAAAATATAGAATCGCATATCAAACTAACTGGACATTCAACTTTATTTCACATTTGTGTGACTTTCGAGTCAGTTTATTCTTGTTGAAATGAGCAAGAATGAGATTTATTTGTTGATTCTCCAGAATTTAAATTTTTTGATTTTTATCAGGAGGTTTTGGGGATGTTCTCAGAGAGTAATAAAAATGATGTTAATTAAGTGAGTTGAAAGGATCATTAATGCTACTAAGTTTCCAATGATAAAGTGAAGGAACTTTATTTAATTTTTTTGAAAATCATGTGATTTGGGGATTGTTTTGATGCAGACAGAGTTGGTTTCTAGAGATTACATGCAACTGGTCAATTTTTGCTTTATTGAGTTAGTTTAGATCCAGTGATCTCGTATTGACAACTTCAGTCACTTTAAGTTCCATATACTTTATTTTGTCAATTTCTGATCACTCCATATTTCTATATGCCACATATCAAGGTATTACTTCATATATGGTCATTTTGATCACAATTAAAAAAGTTCAATCTCCCTGGATTTTCCCACACGTGTGGTACTCAAGCCCAACAGCAGAAATTTCTTAGAAAATAAAAACTTGCATTGAAAATTGAAATCTTCATGAAAATCTGTTTCTCACACACATGTTTACAGTCCAAGACTGAGTCTAATATGTGCAAAAAAATGTTTTAAAATAATTCTTTATTTCTTTTCTTTTGTGTACGTATAAATATATATTTTTTCGACATTTCGTCTGAAGATTTCTGAGAAACGATATAATATAATTTCTCTCTCCTTCATAGTGTTTGCTGTTTTTTTTGTGTGGAATGTCTGGTTGTGGTTTTAACTCACTTTTTTTAAATGAAGCACTGAAGAAGTTAAAGAATGCTCATAAGAAGCATATAATTAAAGAGATTGTAGACGAATGCCATCAATGTGAATCATACAACATTTTTTTCTCTCTGATGCATCTAGGCATGAAAGAGAGCAGACAAATGGACTGGCATGCATAGCTCTGATGTCTAATTGCTAGGCATGTAGCTTTTAGTATTTTTAGATACGGAAAAAAGTGCATAAAATAATTTTTTGTTATCAAAAAAGAACCACACATAAATTTGTTTCTCCTCATCTTCCTTTAATTTCCATTTTTTTACATCATCTTCATCCATAGACTCTTATTTAATTGATGTTAATAAATTCATATAACATCTCTCTTTATTCCTTCACTGACTAAAAGCATTCCATGGACTGTTTTCATCTCGTTTTGTAAAGAATTTCATTCGTTATCTCAGTTACATCATCATCAGCCAACCGAACATAAATATTGTGAGGTTTCTTGCGGTCACAGATGTTCTCCCCTCATTTGCCTATCAAAACAATCGAAATGCATTTTTCAAGAGAATAAAATTGCTTTTGGAATTCCTTAAATTTTCGTTTTCATTTTCTATTTCCTTTCCATTTCCATTCTTGTGTTTTTCTGCTTGTTTTGTTGTGTATGCACAACACTATGTTTAAGTAAATACAATGAATTGTGCACCTTTTTCTTCCATTCCATTCTGTCTATTGTTCTTAAGAACATTTTTCTTCTTCTCCTACTTTTTTTATTTTAAATGCATGTTCAACTTGGTAAGACTGTGCATTATCATTTATTACAGCACATTATTCACCCGTTATTAATTTTTGTGGTATACTTTACATATGAAGATTGAACGCACGTTACATTTTTTTATTATTCCTATTTTTATGGAGATCTACATACCTTTCATACGATTTCACATCTTATAAGGGATTGGGAATGTAAAGCAAGTGAAACAGCATGCATAATAGTGAAGGTCGTTGTAATGAAGTTTGAAATAAATTACATTGGCTTTATTAGAAGGCATTATATGGTGTAGTACAGTGCCCTGTAATATTTTATCATCTGATTTCTTTCTTTTTCTTCTGTTGAGTGCCGTTTTGTAGAGGAATGTGTGGTGTATTTGTCTTGGTTTGGCTGGTGGTTTATGAGTGTGCAAGGTGATCGTCATGATCAATTTATGATTGCTAGTTTTGGAACCTTGATTTACCTTCAAATCGTCCCTTAAAAGATTGACGAACATACTTAAGATCTTCAAATTTTCATCTGAAAATGCGCTTAATGAATTTTTTTTAAACTTCACTCAATAATCTCAATACATCTTCCATTATTTTCTACATTTCAACTTCAGCTATTGTTCTTCCTGTAATCTTGAGACTCCACGAAGTCTTCTTCGTTGCATGTCTTCTAGATTTCTTATTTTTTCGGATATGTAGTAAGAACGTACTCGTTTTGTTCTCGTAATAAGTTTGACATAACAAAAAATATGAAAAGGTAATGTTTTTTATGTGCATTCCCATAAATATTGGTTTAAATCTTCTTCATTATTCTCTTTAAAGTGAGAACAATGCAATTTCATTCTCAGGATGATGACTCTTTAGATAAATTTCTTTCTTACTGACTTTAAAAATTGAGATGAAGGAGAAGAAGAACTAAGCGAGTGAGAGAGAAGAATAAACTATTTCGTGGATTAAAATGGACTTGGATGTGATGGATCTGGGAACGAAACTTTTAATAAGTCGAATGAAACGAAATGAAATGAGACAACGACTGTGTGAATGGTGCTGCATTACAACAATTCTTCTTGTTGCACTAAATCTCTTTTCCTTCTTATCTTTCCCTCTTTCTATCTCTCTCTCTCTTTCCCACTTTTTTACGTTGCTATGTTAATAACTCATGAGATTAGTTGCATTCTCATTGAAGGTCATCGTGTGGTTGCTCATAATATGTGATAGATTTTATTTTTGTACTGAGACTGAATTTTTTTTCGTTTTGTATTCTAAAGGATGATGACTAATGCTTTGAATTTTTTTTTCTTTGATTCTTTTTGTTCTCGTTTGTGTCTCGATAATTTTCATTTTATGAAATATATGTAAATTACCTTAAAAGAATTTCATGAAGGTGTTAAAAGTGTTTTAGAAGGTTCTAAAATAGAATTTTACATTCTTTCATGCAGTTGCTGGCTGCTATTTCTGCATTGAGTAAAAATTGAAACTATTTTGCTTTTGTGACAACAAGGCATACTAAGAAAGCTTAGATTCTGATGGAAAATGGTCATATTCTGTGAAGATTGTAACTGACTAGCTAGTAATAGACAATAGATTACGAGAAGTTGCATACTACATAGTAATTTTCCCAGGTTGTCTTGAGAAAATAATTCTAGCTACTTAATCTAACATTCTTATGTCAAAATGTTTAATAATTCAAAAAATGACAGTTTCCGGCCAAGAAATGTGCTAGAAATTATGCATAACAGTAGCTTTGAGCTAGTCTGTTTTCTATCGAATTGAGCCAAAATACTCCAAAAATTTATTCTCAATATTCTACCTGAATTTAATTCAATATCTTTCTGGAATTTCATCTCTAATAAATCACTAGCTTCCAAAAAATTGATTTCATTCAAACTTAAGCAGCACATATCCTTCATTCGACATGACTCATTCATTCAATTTAAATAAAGTTTAGGAAACTAATGAGTTCTTGCCTATTTCGTCTGCCTTTTCATGTCCTTTGCGCTTATTAAAAATTAACAGAATCATTATGGAAAATTAACTCAGCATGCAGTCCAGTCCCAGAAAATTTAAATATGAAGAGAAATAAACAGCATGTAGGTCAATTAATTTAAATGGAATAAATAAATTGACCATAAAATCAAATGAAATCGATATATGAGTCAATTGTAGTTTAGAATCGACAATAAAAGTAATTAAGAATTTTTCGTCTAGAATCAATTACTGATAACAATAGACTGATCATAAAACTAGGAAGTCACGTAGTAAAATACGCACATAATTTGCATTTGAATATCGACAATTATTTCAGAATCATTCGAATTAATAACAAAAAAATAAAGTTAGACTCATTTCATTCCCACCATAGTCATATACATTAATGAAATCATTTTATGGTAACCATATGAAACAAGCAAATAAATAAAAATTACACATAGGTTATTTCAAAATTAGATACGCAGGAAACAGACTAACTCAAATTAAAAAGTTTAAACGCACAATTAAACTTTCCGTATAAATGTAAAAAAAATTATTGCGTATAGCACGAATGAGAGACAGAATGAGCAAAAAGTTCAGGTGATTTATGTTCATTTGTTTCGTCAGTTTTTCTTACAAACAATGTTTTTATTGCACTTTTACGAAAAAGAAATAAGAGAGTAGTTTTCTTAATGCTACAAAGAAGGAGGTTGAAGGAGAAAGTGAATAATTTTTTGTGTGTAATCTGTGATGAACTTATAACAAAATTTATAAACTTATTCTTAGAGAACATAGAGGAGAAGTTTGTTGAAAGATGGATGTGATGTTTGTGGAAGTTGGCGCATTGAGACTTGATTGTATTAAATGTTTCAAACCTAGAGAAATTCACAATCACAAAATTAATTTTTTGCATCTTTAGTTATAAAAATCAATTTGTCTGCTTACGACTTTGGTAATGAAATGATTACGAATAAATTCAACTGCATTCAGTCCACCAAAGTGACAGAAAAATTTCTCAAAGCACTAAAAAATTTCTGCTTAGAAAACAAGGAAGAAAATTGAGGAAATATTGAGTGAATAAAAAAAATAAAAGTTTTTCAATAGAAAAGGAAAGGAATGGAATGAACTTAAAAAAATTGTTCAAGACAAGAATTTATTGTTGATGCGAAATTTATTGACTTCAGTAGAAAAGTTTTTAACAATAATTTTGTTTTCCTTTCAGATGAAATCGAAAGTAATTTGTGTGAATATATAAATACATATCTAACCTAAGGAGCTCATAAGTTAGTCATTTTAAGGAAGCATAATAATTTAATATTAATGTTGATAAAATTAGCATAAAAAGAACATAAAAAAGCGAATATAAAAAAATGAAAATGGATGAAGAACTGATAACATTTAGAGTTCAGTACCTAGTGGATACAGATCCATTTAGCAGTTTAAGTATCTATCCTATTCCGTCGAGAGCACCGGTTTATTCATTTCTACTCGGTGTGCCTCTAGCAACACAATTAGGAGCATTATTGCGACTGTTGGGAGCACCACAAAGGGTGAGACTAATTTTAATATAATAACCGACGCAGATTGCAGATAAATGCAATTGGTAATATAATGAAATAATCAATAGTATCAATCGACAAATTGAGCAGTTAAACAAGTTCTGTAGCATAACAAGTTTCTCATTCAGTCATCAACATCATCATCGTCATTGTCGTTCGTTATTGCTATATCAATTAAAAGTGAAAGAAGAGTCAATTTCATGTGCAGTGTTGATACTGAAGCATTTTAATGGAAATTGGTGTACTCCTGAATTTAAGGTTTTTGGTTCAGGTCACTAAAGAAAAGCATTACAGATCAAATGTGTCTTCCAAGAGGAATAAATTCCATATTTTTGTACCTAAATAGATACCTTTGTCTTCATTTTAAGTTACTTGAGTGTCAACCCTGTCTCTTCCATCTTCACATCCCGAATGTTTCATCATGCTTTCATGGTATGGAAGAAGAAGCGTGCATGCGGCAGTTAATAATTAATTTTACAACATTTTAATGTTTCTGTGCTTTTATTTATATCTCACACATATCCATAAAAACAGAAAGATACTTTAAATGCCCCATACAAACCATTTATGCTATAAAAGTGCCTTCTTTTCTTATTATTTTAATGAAACAAGATGTCTCTTTTGATCCGTGACGTAAGCTTATCTCCTTTAACATTTGCTTATGTTAGACCATAAAAAATCTTCTTATGGTGATTACAAAATATCTGAGCAGTAAAGAAATTGATATTGCTACACAAATTTTTTTTATTTATTTAAATTGTGTCATATTCGCGCATATGCATGACATGAATTATAATTTGTCCTTAATAATTAATCTTTATTGCATCTGCTCTCTTTTTTTTATTTTATGACTCTCATCATATGTCAAAGTTTATAGCATAAAAAATGGTTTTAGCTATTTTGCAGCTCTTGAAAAAAAAAAACTCATAAAATACAATTAAACGGCACTTATAGTCGTTAATTGTGTCATATAACAATTCCTTTTTGCATGCCACATAAATACAAGAAGGCAATCATTATTACACTTTGTAAGGAAGGCATTCTTTGAATGAAATGAGAGAAATGAGAGTTTAGGCCATGAATTTTTAATTAAAAGTTCATAAAAAAGGCGCCAGATGATTTATGAATCAATAATCTGATTAATGAGCATAATATTTTACTTACTTATTTTCATCTTGTGTATATCTGTCGCACTGTGTAAGCTTTTGAACACATAAGAGAGCGATACAATCATAACAGTCAGTACAAGACAGAAATGAGAGGAGGCTAAAAGGAATTTATCGATTCGAAATGACATTCATTAAAGTTAATTAGATACTTTTTGTCGATGGATGGAATAACAGGATTTAGGGGGATTTTAGAGTTAATAACAAACTTCTTTGGTCCTAAAAGCTTGTTTATTTGAAAGAATCTGGTAGCGGAAAAAATCTACCATGGAAAGTGTCAAAGCCCCTGGAAATGATGAAATTCCCCGCAAGTTATTTCGAAATCATAAAAAGAGACTAAGACAAATGAGTGCCAGATTGTGTATTAATGAATTGGACATTAACATTTAATGATCACTCATAAGTACTCTAAACAGGTCTATTAGTTAATTATTGTTCAGATCTACTTAATTATAACAATCCTTTCTTTATGCTCGTAAAAATTTCGCAGTATTCTTCGCTAAGTTTCTTAATTATTCACTCCACTTAGTCGAGTTGTAAGTTGTGGAGGTAGCTAGGCATAACTTCAATAATCCAATTTTAAATACATTAAATTAAATGTTGAAAGTTAAAGTACAGAATGGGAGAGAAATGAATATAAAAAAGTTCTCAGCAATGTTCAACGCGTTTTTTATGGAGAAAATAATAAATCATCCATGCGATATATATCCACACAATGCACAATATTTCTTTGCATAAAACAGATGTATGTTGTTACTGCTACCAGTTTTTACATATCATGGTGCACATAATTCTCTTTACGTAGCTCCAACATACATCACAATGCATGCTAGTGAAGATAATAAAAGAAGAAGTAAAAAAACGAAAGAAATGAGCGTAAATGATGTAAATGTGTAGTACCGGAAGAAAATTGCAATTGCATAAGAATTTATGCTACTAGGCTTTTCAAATTGATCTACTTTAGTTATTACCATTTATGCAGTTTCACTTTTTTTCTCTCAATGTAACTTGTTGTTTAGTATATCCACAAAAAAAGATACAAACAGTCTATTTTAATAGGAGGTACTTATACCCTTTTAACATTTAATTGGCTGGAGATTATTGTAAACGATCGTAATTATCTTTCCATAAATATGTGCGAAAAAATTATATACTTTATGATGAGTGACATGAAGTGGGGAGTAAATTAAGAACAATTATCTTTTGAGATGTAATTCACGAAAGGTTACTGAATTGCAGTGAAATTTTTTATTACTTTCACTTATTGCTCACAAGATGTGTCATTGTCGATAATCCTCAATAAATCAAGAGGTGATCTTCCTTATTGCTTGAATCAACAAGTCATAATATTGAGTTTTATGGAACTTGTCAGTTTCATTTTGCTAGGCAGTTAAGCTACAGGAACTATATTAAGGCATTTCTGGGTACACAAACTATCTATAAGTCCATTTCGTAAAATTATGCTGAATAATTTACATAAAAAAATATTAACAGACCTCAATAGTACATCCAATTCAAGACAAAAAAGCAATTTACCTTTTCATTCAGGAATGACTGCAAAGACTATGAAAAGCTGCCTCTAAAGGATGGGCACAGTCCCTTTCTTAACTTCAATGGCTGTTAATTGACAATAACTTAAATATCAACAAATAACATTGAAGTAAAAAAGGAAAGAATAAAGCACAAAGATTTCTCATAGCCTGCCTACAGATTTTCTACTTAATGATTACATAATCTGGCGAGACTTGATGTTGCCTTTATTTATTTATTTATTAATTGTTTAATTTTCTTGTTATCCTCATCATTGTTAATTAACATAATGCGAGTCTATACAATAATTTCATGCCTCTTCGTGTCAAGGACAAGCTCGGGGAGAGTGAGAGGGCACACATCTCTCTTTCATATATCAAGCGCGAATAAAATTCTGTTGATTTTATCATCGTGAAACTTCCATCTCATGCCTATACAACATTAATTAGTGAAAAAAGATTTTAAAGGCGTTTTTGTTCGCTCTCTTGTTGTCTGTTGCTGAAAGCATGCCTCAAAATGCCGTTTCAATTAGTCTCGTATTGCATTAAAAATCCTTCACATTGGACCACGAAATTGTAAAATGAGACATAAAACAATTGCATTGTTCCATACTGTTTTCTCTAATGATTCTACAAAAAATAAGAGTTTAAATTACCATTGTGCAATGCCGAAATGTCAATGCAAATCAAATTTATTCTAATATGTCTTAAAACATTTTTCACGATTTCAAATAAATAATAATAATAAATTTTATATGGATTATAGGAGCAGTGAAATCTCGTAAAGGTCAATAAATTTGTTTTTATCATTTCTCAATTGATCAAAATTGCTCGATATTTCACCTTTTTTTATGAGTGGAGTTAAAAAGGTTAACAGACTAA
The DNA here is from genome assembly GCA_963573255.1 of Chironomus tentans. Lineage (NCBI taxonomy): Eukaryota > Metazoa > Arthropoda > Insecta > Diptera > Chironomidae > Chironomus > Chironomus tentans. The sequence continues at coordinate 55,559,176 of OY754302.1, read as the reverse complement.
TTAGATCAATTTATAAAGCAATTCGAGTATTGATTGTTCCTACCTACCTGCTTGCTTACTGCTAAACTATTAAATAGTTTTTATTATATTGCTAAATATTGTATACAACCTGTACAATTTTCCATATTTAGTAAGACACCACCTGACGATACGCAGATAATATAAATTATGCAATATTTTCAGTCATCAACGTCTCGCAACTGTTACTTACTTACTTTTTTATTATTGTACATTTTTATGGCTCCGTAATAGGCAATAAGGTATTGTAAAATTGTCAAGTTTAATTATATCACGATAATATCATTTGACGATTAGATTTTTCTCCGCTCTATCGTTCGCCGTCAATTGTGTTGTTATAACTACTGCTGCTGTGGCTAAGAGAAGATTTAATACATAATTACTGGGTGGTTAGTGGAAGAGCGCATTTGGTAGTAATAATTTTAGTTTTTTCAAAGAGATGGTAAAAGCATATTGGAAAAATGACAAAACCAGAATCATCAAAATAAAAAAGTTTATGATTTTTTTCTCGAAATAAAAAGGTTCAAATCCTTCACGGTTAAAAATTGATTGCTGATTTGAGTATTTATTTATTTTTTATATTTTGTACATTGAAATTGTTTACTGATCTCGTACATTCTAGTCCGGTTCCTATTTTTTTTGTTGAAAAATTTGATGTTTTAATCTACAAATCGAAGCAAGCATTCGAGTAGTCAATTTTTTGTTAAAATTTTTGTCAACATAATTGAATTATAAATTTGATTGAATCATAGTAATCATTTTTGTTTGTAAAAAAAATAATTATTCATTGTGAAAAAGTTTATCGATTGATACAGATTGTTAGTTAAATAAATATCTCCTGTTACTTACTCTGAAAAACAACGCTAAACTACAGTTTACGAATGAAATTAAATGTGCAATAATTGAGAATTTCTATGCGAAAGAAAAGATTTTTTTAATGAACAAATTTCACACTCAAATGCCTCTAAAAGGTATAAATAGAAGAAGAATTGATGGTGATGGGAATGAGAATCATTAAAAATTATACAGAACTAGGAAGAATAAGAGGTAGGCAGGCAAAAAAAGTCGGAGGAGAATGTAATTATTACGATGACATTAAAACGTGCAAACTCATGAAGAATCATTTAATTAGAGTTTATTTTTTGTGTGCATTATATAAATCTACATACTGTACTTGCTTATAAACTATGTGACATGAATAAGAATGTCGCGATTTCTGCTTCAATTTGTGCAATTTCTTTTCTACATGCGCGCACATGAGAAACTTCTGTATTTTTTTCGTTCATTCGTCTTTGAATCATTAAAAAGACTTTTCTAAATTAAATTTTTTTGCTTCCATTTCACAGCTTGACGATGCAGCAATTCAAGTTTATAAAGATGGTGACTTTGGTGCATATCTCGATTTGGAATCATCGCTTGCCGAACAATCAGAGGAAATTGAAGGACTCAACTCTAGGTGAGTTATTATTATTTTTTATAATAATATTGTGGCATTATGGATAAGAGGAATTAGGTAGTAATATATCATGAAGTCACTGATCTTACGTAAATTATTGTTATTGATGTTTCCTTCCTTTTTAATTCGAAATCTTATCCGAATAACATCATCATTAAAAATATATAAAGAAATCATTTGTATCAATTGTTAGCGGCGCCCGAGTGGTGAATTACTGGATATGCTGCATGTTATTATTATTTGTTATAGCTCCATCTTTAGGACCTAAGCTAGCTGCTTTTGAGTTTCCTTTATAAAATATTTTTATCGATGATTTAGCCAAATTTTCAAAATGTTATTTATCATTCAGTGGCTAAGTGGTTAGTGTACTGGGATGGTTATTTTTATTAACAGTTTAACGGCAAACTTGAGTGCTAAGGACCATCCCATAAGCTCTTTACTGCTCGGGTGATGCAGGAGGAGCATGTCATGATGAAATAAGCCAACAACATATTCATGATGATCTATAATTAACTCGATAATGAGAAATGATTATATGTATGAATGTAGGCATTATGCATGTGTGATAGATTAGTACTGCATAAAAATTTCTCTACTAAATAATTCCAATGCGGCACTCAAAGAAACTAATATTTTATTTTTCAATATCTATCACTCTAAATGTGTTCATTTCTTATATTGAATATTTTTTGTATGGCAGTTAGTCAGCCTTCAAACAAATCACTTTTTTATGTGCGCCATAATGCAAACATCTCATTATGGAGCGATCATTAAACTGCTACACAATGCTTAATAGCGAACGGTAACAACAACAACAATTGAACTGAGCATTGGCGCATTTAAATTACACAAACCCCATATTTTTCAGCTTAATTCTTGCCCTCTCGCTGTGTGTGTTTAATTTAATGTGTCGACGCATGCCAATTTTAATTTATTTCTTAATTAAAACTATAAAGCTACAGTTAAGCCTTTTGTGTGTGATCATTCCATTAAGAGATTTATTCAATTGAGGTGATTGAAGGTGACGCAGATATACCTGTCAAAAATATTTTTATTTTTACAAGAAAATATCAATTAAAATAAATATTTGAAGGATTTAAATCACATTACTGTCTAGAATTGCAATTTAAGTTGCTGACATACTTGCTACTGTATTTCTTGCATTTTTTCACGGTTCATTTGAATACGAATAGAATTTTACTATTTTTTTCACTTACTAAGGTTCTTTTCCTCCATTCTTTAATATCGAATCTCATTCACAATTCTACTCAGGTATGTGAATTTACATTTCGATATGAAATTTCTTATGTGCTGTGCTGCTCACTCTACGATTACGGATTTGCGTTAGTTAAATAAAGGAAACTTCAAATGGGTTTTTTGATCGCATTTTTTACAAGTTCAACACAATTTGAATTCTGCTTGCAAGTTCTAATCTGAATACTATTTTGCCAGTGAGGAAGTTTTGATTAAATTTCTTGATATTATTATATGTGGAATCATAAAATTCCCGCATATTATTTTCTATGTTTGTTTTCCTTTAATATCCTTTTTTAAAAAATTTAGGGAAACATTTTTTTTAAATTTCCAAAAATTAAACAATGTTAATTATATTATTAAACCAAAAAAGTATTCCGTCAAGCATGACATGGTAAAGTAACTTAAAACTATTGAAATTTTTCCCCACTAGGACAACATTTTTCCTTTCTTTATCTTCATATGCGGAAAAAGATTTTCTATTAGACGTTCTGCTCACGTGAATATGACCAAATAGAAGAAGCAAAAAGAGTTGCAATAATAATATGAACAAATCTCGAAGTGCATAAATTTTCCTTCATTCAATTGCATAAATCCTCAATATATATAATTTTTTTGCATATTATGTGACTTCTTTCGATTGTAATCGAAGGGAAATGGCAGAAGTTAGTGTAGTGAGAGCAGCACAAAAAAATCAAATCATTTCCTATTCTAGAGCGATCTAAATGCATTTAGTAGACGAAGTGAGCACAAAGACAGAATCTTTAAACGGCAACAATCAATAACAATTGAATTGAAGAAAGAGGAAAAAATATATTGAGGAAATTTAAATATCTTTTGCTATTTTTTCCCCATTATCTTATCATCACAATATTTCTATTTATTCTAATTTTATAGTCATAAATTGTTAGTAGAATGCAATTGCCATTTGTTGTATGTAATAAAATTACCATTTACAGTATCATGACAAACTTAAACTTCTTCTTTCTTCTATATTTTTGCACTACTCGATTGTTCATTCAATTGATGATGCCTTTTGTCATGTGTTGATGTCATTCACAAAGAATTATAAACTTCATGAGAACATTTCACATTGAGTAAAGGAAAAATATGCTTTGTCATGTCATTTTGTTATGAAATAATTTGAAAAAAAAAGTTGAAAATTTATTAAATTAAATTTCTTTTATTTATTTAATGAAAAATATCGGTTAATATGAAAGAAAAATAGAATATTATTTTTTTTATAAAAAGAAAATTGAAAAAAAAATAATTTCGTTTTGAGAGCTCGAAAAGTAAGTTTTTGGTTTGATATAATTAATTTTAGGATTTGAACCTAGGTGTTTCTTAAAAATTTTATTTTTTGAAACTAATTATTACAATCTTATGTACTTATTATTTAAATCACATTTGGCAATATTAGGACAGATATTTCCCAGAAAATTGTAAAATTTGTTAAAAAGTGTAACAAGACATATCTCGCAGAACTTTAACCTTCAAATGGTGAAAAAATCCTAAATGATTATGGTGAAAAGAGAAATAAGAAATATTAAAAAGTGAAAACACATTAATGAGATGTGCTGCGATGAGAAAAGTAATTGATTTATCCTCAATTCGTGATCCATTTGATTTTCTTCTAAAATGCATATCCAATTTCTCTCAATTTAATGACACAAAAATAAAAGAAAAGATGAGAAAAAAATAATCTTGTCAAATTAATGAAAAAATGTAAATATTTTGATCATGCTGCTATTTAAGAATAGAAAGCCATTTCATTTTCAATTTCATCGTCAATGCTCTTGTCATTGGATTGCATCGTTTGAGAGCTGCAGAAATCAGATCGACAATTTTTTGTGTTAAAAAATCTGAGATGATGATGATGTTCCCCATAAAGAAAAGAGGCGCTCATTAAAAACATGACATAGAAATGGTTTGATCACGTTCAAAAACTCTCTTTTGAATTCAGAAGAGAAAAATCACACAGAGAATTAGAAGATGGGAAAAAGGGAGGTTTACGGTGAATTAAAGATGCATACATTTCTAATGTGCTGCAATTTTTTTTAGAAAAAGAATCGAAAGGAATAAAAAAAAGTTTCAAAATGCGGCACTAATGCAATTCTCGTCGGATTTTGTAAAATAACATAAATAAATGTATGTTCATGCATACTTATATGTTAAATAGTACATTGATTTTGCAATGTTTTATGCTAAATACAACGCACATGAATATCTGAGACTCTTTTTTTATTTTACATAATTTATTGAATATCTATGTAAATGGCTTGTGCTTGACTTGAGGAAAGAGAGTATTTCGCGAATATTTAAATGCGCATAAAGATTAATTCTCAAGTATGTGCTTCTTTCCTCTACTACCTTCTACTATTTTTATTTTTTTACCATGCAGAATTTATTACTTCAGCGGCAAATGTTGAATTCATAAGATATTCTTTGTCTCATCCTCAGTCTCTTAGTTTCTCAAGCTTGCGAGTATGCACATATTTCTATTATTCTTTTCGTAAATTAGATTTAACGACCTTACGATTAAGTATCTGCTGTTTATTACAATCTAAATATATCTATGTTTCAATTGAAGTCACGTCTTGTACGCTAGATGAAATGGCATTTTAGTATCATCATCAACATAATGAGAGATGTAGCTACGGATGGGAAACTTTTCTTGCAATAGTTTGAAGATTCTGTGCCCACATGATTCATGTGTGAAAATTATTTTAATTTTGAGTAGGAAGATACCTAGTTATAGCTAATTTTGTGAGTGGAGGTACTAAGGGGTCCTAAGAGTAAAATCACATACTCTGCATAGCAGAACTTCCTCAGTAACCATACAATTAATAATTTTGCGGTACAAAAACACAACCAAGATAATTTTACCCAAGAAGTAGCTTCTCATTTAATAACAATGCTATTTTAATTTCCATCTCACATATTAAGAAATATTTGCTTACGCTCCTTATCAAAATTTCTCATACAGGAACACAAAAACCATCACTTAAGAAATATGAATACGATAAATCTCCTTTACCGAAATTAAATCTACAAACATGCTCTGAAACCTCTATATTGCATACATGTATGTAAAATGAAATCCCAAAAAAGCGGAAACCATGAGAAGTATCTCAATTTATGCATATATACCGAAGCAAGTCACTTATGAAATTTATTCACGATATGAGAATATCATATATGAAGATCTAAAGCACGTTGTGCAGTTGATCTAACCTCAGCACTAAATTTACTCTTTACTTGCAGTGCATCATCATGATATGTTCTATTACATTTCATTCCTCAAACTTTAATTGCATATGATTATCTTTACAATTTTTTAATGTTTACTCTTTTTTTTATTTATTTCAGTCGGAAAAATTCTCTTGTGGTTCGAACACAACTCAGTGTTAGAGTTCATGCAATCATCGGTAAGTAGTCGTTCATTATTATTATTATTATTATCTATCAGATTATAGATCGATAATTTGTTCAATTATTTGCTCATTCAGCACACTTAATATATGTGAAATTGAATAAAAATTGAAAATCGTCGTGCAATTTATTATTTCTTCTTGCTCATTCCACGACGTCTTCGAAACGATCTGAGAAAATTACTCATGACACCATCCACCTTCCAATGGATATTTTATTTCCTTTCGTTAAATATCATTTTGCCATTTTTGGATTTTGTTTATTTGTGTTTATACACTTTATCCCATTTTTATATTCATTCAGAATTGTAATGAATTGAAGAAAGTTAATTAAATTATTATTATTAATGACTTTAATGTTGAATGAATTATATGTTGTGCATTTTTTTAAATGCTGTAATTTTTCTCAGAATGAAGGGATTTGTGGTGTTTATTTTGACTGACTTGGCAGTTTATTGAGTTAAAATTGGTAAGGGATTTTTTTGATTGGGAAATATTATTGGATGATTACACAGGATGATTGGAAGAAATGCTTGACTACCTGTTGATTGGGGGTAAATCTTGCAGCACTGCTAGAACTCAAGTCAGTTTACCATAGTACATAATTTGTCAGACGCTATTCTATACCCAATAAACTCTATCTTATTTAAAGAAGGATCCTAGAAAAAAGCTGCGCTTCATCCACTAAAATTAAGCTCACCTCCAACTTCCATACATGTTGTTCCATAAACAAAATGAAGGTGAATTTTTTCATATTAAGATAAATAATTTATCAACATTTCAATAATAAAAATCCAGCCTGAAAAAAGTACTTCATTTATTTTCCTTAACTTTCGGGATCTTGTAAACTGTCAAAAGGCCAACGGAGCGCGTATATGTTAAGATGCTCACTGAAGTGAGTATGAAAATAAATATAAACATAAGAGAGATATATATCCTCAGTGCGGTGAAAGCGTGACATTGCATTTTGTTTGCGAATATAAAATTATTAAAACATCATAAATTTAATTTCATTACATCAGTTCTTTCATATTTTTTTGGCCACTGCCTTTGTACAAGCTTGAGAAATCAGTTATTTGCCATTCTCGTCCTTATTGTAAACTCCCCTGTCACATACCCAATGGCGCAGTTGATAATTGTTAATTTATTGATGAATGTGTGGTTAGTCATTTGGAATTAACATTATTTAGCATTCAGCATGCATTATTAAGAAATAATTTTATTTTATTTTGTTTCTCTTGCTGCTTTATTCATGTGAAATTGTGAGAGCACGTGAAGCAATTCCAATATCCAATAACGATATATATATTGGCCAATTTTGACAAATGGATTATAAATCATTTTATGAGAGTAGCAAAAAGGCAATAGCACATATGAATTATTGTAGTTTGGCAACAAATCATATCGAGATGGAGAATTAAATCCGCAAGTCAGAAGCCACGAAAAAAGAGCAGAACGAAGTCGAAAATTATCTGAAATCGTTTAACCTTTTTCTCTCTTGCTCACTCACTAAAGCCTATAATAATAATCGATGTAATTCCTTTCTTCTCACTCACTGAATTTATTTTCTTTAGTAAAATAATAATACACAATCTGTAGCACATACAGGCACTTTAAATCAAGAGATCAGTAAATGATTTATTATGAATAATACATAGAGATATGAGATGAGATTAAAATTGTAATAATATGTAAGTCTAGTGTATGAGAATTGCTTACGGGCTTAAAAAATTTTTTTGCTTGCGGTTGATTATGAAATTCAGGAAGTCATAGAGTCATCGTCGTCGTCATCAACAATTTTCTCATTTACACCACGGATAGGCTATTACTTAAATCAACTCGATGATGTCCATTGCACTCTTGTTAAATGTCATCCATAAAAATATATGAGATAAATATGAGATGAAGCGTGCGCCCGACAATTTTCATTTCATTTCTGAGCTATAATAAAAATGAAATTATTAAAGAATAATAAACGAAGAGAAATGAACAAATGAAGAAGAAAAATTAAAGTTATGATTGCACTCCGCTTACTATGATGTTGAGAGAGTTGCATGTACTACAATGAAATTTATTGCTGTTGACGTCTCATTTGATTAAGACGCGTATTTTGTGGAGGGAAATGAGGGAATAAATGTTAAAAAGATTAATATAATTTTCATCTTTTCAACATTGCATTTATTTATTTTATGTACTTTTGAGTGGATTGTCTTGGATTTGAGGTGCTAAATGCTGACATGTTGAGTGTTTATTTGACTCTTTGTTTTGGATATGCGGATGTTATTGCCTGAAAGTTAAAGTTTGCGCTTTATTCTTCTGTTCTCGATTACTCTTATACTTATTTTCACTTTTCATTCAAAACTCTTTAAAATTTATTAATATGTCAGGTCGGGGTCGGTTTTTAGTAGTATGAGATGATGATTGTGATGAAATATGAAGCACAAACATCATTTTAGACAACAAAAGCTGTGAGTAAAAAAAAATTAGAATTTGTGAAAATTTTGAATTAAAAAATCAAATTAAAGTCATTCAGCCTGAAAACCCTTTCGGCAGAAAATTTTCTCATGGCCTCCATCTTTTCGTGAAATTAGATGGAAATAATTTCCAATATTACCTTACAGACACTTAACATTCAAGTCATTCTAAGCCAATAAATTTCTAAACTCAAGAAAAATTTATTTTACTTAATTGAATTAATTTAACCAAAAAATTAAATTTACCATACAGAATTTGTCACGTTCCACATCAGCTCGTCTGTAAAATTTGTTAAACTTTTTCGAAATATACAAAAAAAATCTTTTCCATCATGATAATTAAAATTTCAAAAGAAAAAGAAACTTTTCATCACATCAACAGCATATCATCATCATGGTAGAATGATTCTTATGAAACTTCTTCATTCTCTCGCTTCTTTACGTTTTTGAAACAATAACAAGCTCGTTGTTGCATGATTTGACTGCACTCGAATGGTTTTTTTAGAAATCATCATAACAAGAATTTATTTTCTCTGTGAAGTTAGGCTTACTAGGGTGAATGTGGCATGATACTTGTTCAACTAACTTGATGATGGTAATTGAATTTTGATGAAGATATAGGAAAGAGGTTCAACTAAAATTTTTCAATCTAACTTCACACAAGTCCCCAAAATTATTTCAGTCTGAGATGACTAGCGTTAAAAGGAAGACGATTTGAATAATTCGAGAGGTATATCTGTCACATGGCATCATAATCATGATTATTTGAGGTATAATAAAAAATGAGCTGCATATCTGCATTCATCTGCAGACAGACGGAATGAAACTATTTTTCAATTCTTTTCTAAAAAATGCTTTTATGAAAATTGCGGCGAGACAAGAAAAGAAGATCTTTTTGTTCCATTCCATTATGACTTGTTTTTATTTTTTTCGAGTAATTCTCACGCTTTATTTATGTTCTGTCAGTTATTTTGCAATGATTATGATTTTTTTTTATGATGATTCCTCCTTTTCTCATTTCTTTGTGTTATTTTGTAGACAGACTTTATATTTATCATCAGCTTAACATTTCATTTTATGCAAACTGAATTTGAATTTGTGAAGTAATGAAGTGGTTTAAATTTTTGGCTTTGATGCTTAGATTGAATGAGTTCTCTGAAATGGATATAATACTGATTAGCTGTTTTTTGAAGATTTATTTTAATTGAGATTTCACGGAAGATGAAATAGTTTAAAGTATTCGGATTTCACCTCTTTCAAGACAAACATTTTGCGAACATCTTTTGACTCGAGAATAAATTTATTAGGACATGAAATTTTATTGCCAATTTGAAAGGATTTATGGATATTGAGATGGTCTCCAACTTTTGGGACATATTTTAAAAATGAAAAACTGGAGATTTCATGATAAATGTATGTCTTATAGAAAAAGTTACGAGTAATACCATTGTAGGTTTATTATGGAGGTTTGTAATGATTTCAATGACTTCATATAACCAAGTCCAATTAATAGATAATCATCATGGTTAGATTATTCTGCTATTTTAGTCATTGCTATATGCAAAGACAAGATTTTCAATTAAAAGCTCAATTATTTTAAATTACACAGACTGCATTAATGTTGAATTGCAATGAATGTAGCTTAAATACCTTCTAGTCATGAGCATTAATGCTAATTTTGTAAATATCATTAAAATCTCATTCAAAAACATGAAAGTAATCGAAAATAATCAACCGTCTTGGATCATTTCCTACAATGTAATACCACAAATGTCAAGCGTCCCTGCTGAAGTTCTCAAAAATTTGTTTAGATGTCCTGCACCAAAACAAGATAAAGATACATAAAAGGAAGAAAACAGTAGGAAAGAGTTTTACGTGAATTTCATGAAGGTTTCTCCTTCATTTCAACAATGTTGTATTTATTGAAGCTCGACCATATGAAAACTTTATGTTTTTGACTCCACATGACCTTGTTTGTCACACAACAAATGAATATTGTCATCATCAATAAACACAAAGTAGAAAAGAAAATAATAAAGGTGTAATGTAGCAGATGGTTAATGACCATAGAAATTAAAATAAATGGAGGAAAAAAATAAAGCAGAAATAAAAGGTAATTTTAAAAAATTTGCCCATTGAAATGAGATTTAAAATTTGTCATTTTCAAGTCATTAAAATAAAGATCAGCATTTAAGTAACAACACCAATAATTAAGACCAACTTGATCTGTATCGTTTTAAAAGATTTCGTAGATTTGAGCATAGAAAGTAAAACTCATTGACCCTAGCTGGCTAATCTATTAAGGCCAAACACCATTAATGTCGGTCAAAACTGAAGGCATGAAAAATTAAAAATCTTCTTTAATCTCACAGATTTAAATTATTATAATTTTGCTAAATTGAATGATAAAGAAGCAACGGTAAAATGTTTTCGAGTCATGTTGTACATGAGCTGCTTATGGCGTGAAAAATGAATGTTCTCAACGAGATTTTCATTTTGTAAATTAAATAATAAATTTGCTACAATTTTTCATTTAGAATATAAAGAAGTTGTTTTTTGAGCAAGGATGGATGCTTCGATTGTGTAGATACTGTCTAGAGAGGCAGAAATACTAGCAGACTAGTATTTTATAGTGCCACAGCCTAACTCCTTCTAAACCTTACATTTTCAAGAATAAATGAATTCTCTTCAATCAGACTTTTTCTGTTCTTTTCTTATTCATAAACCATACAAGAGCATAGAGCATATGGTGCTCAACTGACTGTGGTCTAGATACACAATCAGTAGTAATTTTTTCAACGTAGAAAAATCTCTTTGAGTAAATGATTAGTCATTTCACATTCACTTTATTCCTTTCAAGTTCTTTTTCACTTACATTAACTTACATATTTCTCCATTGTATGCTTGCTGCGGTTACATAATCTCCATCCATCTATCTGTTTATCTCATTTAAGTTTCACAAAGAAATAGAGAGAGAAAAGTTAGTTTTTAGTAAGTACAGCATAGATACACACAGATAGTGTGAGATATATGAATGACTTGCATATTAAATCTTTTCTTCTCGTTCCTCGTATCTGACAAAGAAATGAAAGAAAAGGGAGATTATTGTCATTTCAGTACCGACTTTAGACATCAGTCTGCAATGGCTATTGGAACAATTGATGATTGTTCTATGTGAGATTTACGCTTATTGTGTCATTTACTTTATCTCAAATGTTCAATATGTACGTAATTTGTTGTCTCATTTGGACAGCTTTTTGGGATGAGATGAAAGAATGAAATTAAGTTGAGACACGCGACAGCACATTAAGAACAACAAATGATGTCATTCAATTACAAAAAATGTCAAAAACGAACTGGCACGCTTTACACGATATTGTAGACCACATTGAGTTATATTTTCATCGCCAGATCATTTTGTGCGAGATTATTGTTAAAGCCCACACGAAACGATATGTTAAAAAGATTTCTTCTCGTCCCGATAAGTCGTCTTAACAGACATTTGAAGCAATTACACAGAATGGATAATAAATTTTGAGATTAGACAGAAAAATTAGCCGACAGCTTCTGAATTGCCTGTTTAACGGAAATGCGGAGTTTTCTGTTGAAATTTTATTTCTCAGTATTTCACACACGCAACCATGCGCCACATGCTGACATTTGCAGAATAACGACAGCAAAAAAGACTTAGTAGGACCACCGAGGTATCAAAATTTTGCCTCTAAAAATTTATTCAAAATGTGCACGGCATGGCATTTTCGTCGAAAAATTCATTAGAATTCCACAGTGACATATTGATGTATATACGTATGCACTGTGTGTACTGCAAGTGACTATTCGCATATCGTATGACACGATGGCTATGATTTTTCAATATGCGACAGCCGTTTAATATGGTCGACAAGAGATATGTTCATTCATTTGATAAATTTTTTCGCAATCGATTGATTCCCGTCTTGAATGTCAATGGCAGGTAGATTTTTCAAACTGCAAGAAGAAAATCCATCATTCAGAAATAATTTTAATCAATCTTTATTTCGATGAACTGTTGAATGAAGAAGTAAAAACTGTAAAAAATGCATTGAGACATGATAAGTGAGTGCAAGCATCAGTAGCAAGCAACTATTGTCAATAACAATGAAAAGAAGAAAAAGAGAGATGATTAATGACCGCAGACAGATTTCTTCTGAGTTCGAAAATAAGAAGCTTTTTTAATAAGTTTTTAAAAAGGCATGATGAGGAAAGTGTATCAAGGTCATTTGGAAACGGTAGTATTTGCAACACGTCGAAAATGAAATGAGAGTAAAATGCTTTCAATTAACCCAAATCAAATTGAAGAGAATGAGGAAAATATATTATTATATTTATGAGCTATAGAATGAGATAGATTATTAGAAGCAAGGAGGAAGAAAGCATCACATAAATCCACAAGCCTAAGCTATAAATCTGACTTGACTTTTAAGTGAATAACTTTATTTTTGCAGCAGAAATTCTCAAGTTTCTGTAATTTTTCATTCACCTTGTCTGTACTTCTTGATTAGAAAATGCGCTTTATAAATCTCTAGTCCAATGATTTTCTTACTTGTAGATTTTTTTCTGTGTTATGTATTTATGAATTAATGAGATTAATTGAAAGTCGGTAAAAATGCAATTAAATGAAGTTTCCATTTTTCTTCAAATATACATTGATTGATAATCATTCCATGGATGATGTTGATGGAAAAATAGTCGGGGGAGAGGGGATGCAGGTAGAAGAAGTCAGCCAGAGAAACTTCATTATAATTGAGGTAAAAAATGATTTCATCGTTATGATTTCCGAGATGGAGAGAGATTTATGGCATGAAGCGAATATAATAAGAAAAATCAGTCAGAAACATCAAAACTAATTTAATTCATTCTTGATTGACATAAAGTGGATCGATTACAATACAAGATTATCTTGATGTACGATACACTTAAAGATCCAATGTTCATCAATTTTCATTCCTTTTTATACATTTTTATTGTTATTATAATAAATGAGTTATTGAAGTGTAATGAATTGCGAATTGAAGAAGCTTTACAGCGGTAGCTGCAAGTATTTATCGTCATGATTGTGTGTGGTCATAAAATTTTATAATGTTTTTATTAAAATTCACATAATGTATTGAATAGCTGTTACAGCATCCAATCTACAGTCTGTTGCATCGAAGTGAATATTTTTTGTTGGACATTGGTATTCATAGATGCATGGATAGATGAAAAATTAGTCGTAAATCCCAGCGGAGAAGAGTGTGGATTTTTTTATAAATTTTTATTGAATGTTACAAGACTGAAGAATTTTTAAGACTTCATGACTTCCTAAAAAATTATTTATTGTCATTTCAAGATCAGTTAAACTAAAAATTTCATCATCTTCCTTTCAAATTCTCATCCGAAATAAATCTTGAAAAAATCCCAAACATCCAAAGAGTTCCTTACTATTCATTATCGAATAGCACACGACTCAAACCAAACATAACAAAAACAGAGAATAAATTGCATAATCACAACAAAAATCTACAAATTGAATGAGAGAGGAAAAAATCTTCCGACATGACCTGCATTACATTAGCTCACTATTTCAGTATACTGAATGTTAAGGTCGAGTATATTAAGGAATGAAATTCCTCACTAGAATATCTCGCGACTTCATGTTTTATGTATAAAATCTGTGAAGGTATAAACAAGGTATGAAGATACAGCTATGATAAACTACTAGATCACATTACATTGTATTTCATACATTGTTGCACATCGAACATTTCTGTTGATTATTTAAAGTCTTACATGCATGCTACATAAGTCATCTACTAATTCCCATAATCGCCATTAAGCTTCCCACATATATCTTGACTTTTTTTGTAAATATTATCCATTATCGACATTATAAAGCGTTTTTCACATTATTTTATAAATGCAAGAAAGGCTAACAATCGATCGTGACTTTAATTGTGTGGAAGGCCATTTAATTACAGCTGGATGAAAAAAAGGTTTCTGGTTTCTCAAAAAAGCTCTGTTTTCTTCTTTTAATTTTGGAAGGTGCTACACAATAGAGTGAATGAATTAGTAAGAGGAATAGAATCACTAATGGTAGCAAATATCAATTAGTGATGCCATGAACTAATTCAATGCAATATTGTGTTTTGTGAATAATAAATTTTTGGAGTGTTTATTGTATTGAGTTTGGAGTGACCAGACACTCAAGGGATTTTATTGATTTATTTTTGGGAATCCTTAGATAATGTCTAGGAGTGTAACAAAGATTTAGACATTTAAATATTGAATTCATAAAGAAACGATCCCTAAAATTAATTCTAGTTTTAAAAGATATCGATGGTCACTCCATCAATTCTCATCATTAAGAATACTCTCAATATTTTGAGACTGAATGAAAGGCACCATAAAAATCTCAACACATAAGTGGAGCAAATGAAATAATAATAATAATGAAAAAAAAAATCGATCGTAACATCGCTGAGTCAATTATTTTAATTGAGCCCTGGCTTTTATGCTCATTTCGCACACACAAAAAAACAGAGCAATATTAATGGCTCTGACCAAATGCATGTGGCTGTTGTACATATATTTTTTGGACATCTGTACAGTACGGAAATCAAAGTGAAAGAATAATGGAAGCATTTTTTAAACATAAAGACTTGAAATTGTGCTGAGCATAAAGAGAAGTTGAAAAACGCCAAATTAAGCCATTATAAAATAAAAGGCATAAAATAAGAGATTCTGGTTCGTACATATCTGATTTCGTGGGTGTGTGGGTGTTAATCGTGTGCTGATCTAACCCAATTTTATTCATTTCTTTCTCTATCTGTTAATTCAAATTGAACATTCAATAATTGAATCGGATTATGGACATAATTGTGTGAGCCTTTGTCTCACTTATGGGTTAATGGGCAGAGAATGAGGAAGCAAGTAAAACTTTCTACTTTTCTTAAGATGAACTATTGGAAATGAAAATTTTTATAACAATAAAATCTGAACTGTTGATAATACGATATTTTATGTATCAATGGCTTTGAAAAACAATCCATCATATTGTACTTAATAATTCTTGCTGTTATCATCACTTAGTAAATAGACTCCTTCAACTGTAAAGGCTGCTTTTCTTCATTTATTCATTTTCATGCTTCTGATTTTGCCTACAGTACCTACTACTATCAGGTCTCACGACTTATCTTGCTTACATTCACAACGCAATGTTTTTTACGTGATTTATCATCGCTAAGAAAAAATACAGCACATGAGGGAGCGAAATGATTTCATCTAAAAAACTTCTTATGGCTTCCAACTTTATTTCTTCTCATTCTTTTATTTTCTCAATTTCACTGCAAAGTGGAATGAAATTAATTTAAATGAAAATGATATAACTTGATGTGGATAAAATGGGGCTTTTTGAAATCTTGACATTACTATGACCAGAAAGTAAGTACTGTACTATCGTCATCATCATTATCATTATCATTTAGAGTAGTTCAATTCTGTGGTTTTGTAATGCAAAGCCACAAAGGGATGGGAGCTTATTGGTTGGACTTTGAGATGGTCAAAGTTAGAGTTCAGTATATGAGAACTTTGTGTCTTTTAAGCCTAGTATCTAGGGACCAGATGTCAACCCCATGCAACAACTATAAGAACATTCTTCATTCTTATCAAATCCCATCTAGTCACAACTAATAAATAATAATAAATATTTCCAAGTCATTCATCTCTATGAATTCCCTACAGAGCATTTGCAATTCATATTTGCATTCATTAAGTGATCATACCTTGTTTGGTATGGTTTATAATACTCATCCGCATAAATATTAAATGTTAATGGTATGAGGATATGGTAGCATATCAAATGTAATGTTATGTTAAAATGTAAGGTGGAATTGTATATTATTTTTCATATTCTTGCAATCTAGACAGCAATTACAGCCAGTAGGCTTCATAATGTCATCAATATTGACGTTTAAATACAAAAGAGAATTTCTTTCTCTGCCTAGAATTGCTTTTTATTATAAATTGGAGAACATAATTTAGTTTAATTTTCATACTGTCATGAGCAATAAGTAGTCTAATAGGTAGTTTAATGGAAAAATTCTTGTGCCTATTTACGGAATAAAAAGCAATAATTCGGCAGTTCTTGTTGTTTATCTTTCCTCCTTCTTTATTATTACAGCTCAACAATTTGCTATAAATGTTAATTGGATATCACTAAGTAATATTTATTCCACAACATTTCCTGTGTTTCTGTTTCAAATAAGCACTAAAAATGATATTTTTCGGTTTTAGTTCTAGATTATAATTTTATGTATGGCATTCATTCCCATCAACTAACAATTTCTCTCTCATTCAATGTCTATACATGCTCTTTTTATGCCAACTTGTAGAACAATAGCAAATGATTTGCTTGTCTTTTTCTTTACCTCCTTTTTTATTCTCGTTGTGCTGCTTTTTTATTTGATGTCATAACAAGCTTCATTCAGTTGCTTGCTGTTGCTCTGCCTTCTTTCATGGTGGTCATCATAAATTTTGCAGGCTGATGCCTTTAAGTCGCAACTGAACAATATCATTTTTTTTGCTTATGAATGAGATTTTACCTTCTTTTTTGTTTTATTCTCCACCACTGTGCTACAGAGATAGAGCATAGAGAATAGAGGCATTAACAACAAGAACAACATAAGCATGAAAGAGATAATAAGAAAATAGAAATCAATTTGTATGAATTTAATTAATAAAACAGTTATGGGTGAGTGAATGAGAAATGAGGCAAGCAGTATGGACAATGGGTCGGTCTCTGAACTAATCTGTGGCATGACCATTTCAAAAATGTTCTGGATTAATAAGCTGATCGAAACGCATTTTCATTGATCTTTTAGAAAAATGCATTCTGTGATGCAAGTCATTCAGTGGGGAACTACTCATTTAGATACCAAAATCACCTAATTTATGTTTGGGAGCAAGTAATTCAGCACCAAAAAAACGTAATAACGGGTAATAACTAACTTTTACATTTAAAAATGATTTTCAGCACATTAAGGTGGACATAATGACAATTAACATCCCAACAATCCCACCTTTCTATCGCCAAGCCTCGCAAAAAATCATAATAAAGTACAGGAAAGAATTAAAGCACATAGAAAAATCGACAACTATCAAATAACACAGGCGAGCTTGTTAGCTCCAAAGAATTCCTCTTTCTTATTTCACGTATTAATTCACATAATGTTCTTCTCATATTCATTATAACATTATTATTGAGCTTCATACATGAGCAGTATACTCACATAGTTACGAGTAACAAGGCAGAAAAAAAATGTTTGATTGCTCACATAATGAAATGAGATATGGCGAAGAGATATTAATAATCGAAATAATTTTTCAATTTAACAGAAAAAAAAATTGTGTGAGAGGGAAAACAAACAAACAAACAATTGCGGCACTAACGTCTACGTCTATCGAATTGCTTTCATAGATTAGATCATAAAACATGTTTGATGGTTCAATTTTTAATATGTTAAAGGCACACGGCGGTTAATATGAGATTTTATGTGCAATGAAAATTGAAATGTTTGATAGAATCATATTTCATTTTTAATGCCTTATTTATTTATTTTCTCTCCTACATGCGAGCAGAAAGGAGTAGAAATGGGGAGTTGAATTATTAAATTATTATATCATCAAGAGATAGGTAGGCAAAAAGTTGAAAAAGGTTCTCTGCTGGCTATCATCATCTAATATCATTTACCTAATTATTACTGGGCGAAGATTCCCAAGTTACGATATTTCTTAATAATTTGATTCGTGATTTATGTGCCAGGCCATTTACTGACCATCTCATATCGTTACTCTCTTTCCTCCTCTCATTCTACGGTTAATTTTCGGTACGCTGAGGATATAAATCAATGAATGTCACACACGTCGATGAAAGAAGAGTTAGTTTTTGGTCCATAACTTTTTTTCAACTGACGTATTTTATGTATTAAATTAAGTTTCCGTTTTTTATATGCTGACGATATTCTCAACGGGGCAGGGCGAATTGTGATGAATTATAGATATCGAGAGCATCATAAATTTTAATTCAAATTACATCCAATGACCGTAACATATCATATGCTACATATGTGTTCATGGTGAAACTTTCTTATTCTAAATGAAATTCTAGCAGTTCTCATTTAGGATCCAGAAACGATGGAAATTTAAGATAAATCATTGTTACCTCATTAAATTCGTATCAAACGATAAATTGTTATCAGTTGTATCTTGAAACTTTAGAACTATTTTATGGGGGAATTGTTTTCTCAACACTAATTCTGGATGATTTCTTGTTCCTTTATTGTTTCTATTTTGTTAACAATAAACAGAAATCTATTTTTTCTGAGGATTTAATTTAATTTAAAGAATAGAATGAGATTTATTACAGTTGTTGACAAGAGATTTCTATTTTACTGTCGTGGCTGTTAAGATTGTTGCGTCTGATTAAATTTAGGTAACTAGAGTATTTTTAGAATATTTGAAAAGTAATAAGTATCGACTGATGAAGTTGTCAAGTTTTTCTGTTGTGAAAAATATTATTTGTAAATTATTTGCACATTAACACCTAGCACTCTCATACGCTGCATGTGATAATTGATCATCTAAATATTTAAATGTTTTTTGAAGGTCAACTGTAATTTATCGAGAAAATATTCTTTGACAGAACAAATAAGGCCTTTAAAATCTGAAATTTTAATTTTTTTAAAAAAATTTATGATTCATCATTCAAATTACGCCTCAAACTTGTTTGAAAGCTAGAGTTTTATCTCAAAAAATTAAAATGTTGAAGAAAATAAAGAACAAATAGTTTTGAGTCACTCAATATTTAACCACTTCTTAATTTATTCCTGCACACATTTTGTTCTTGTTCCTCTTTCCAACTTGTTAGTCATGCGCTTGAAATTTCCTTAATATTCTGTATCTAATAATTAATGTTTTTTAATCATTGTCCAGAAAGGCACTCAAAAATTACAAATATTTTGATCATATGGCAATTAGGATCTAAATACTAGATTAATTAACATAAAATCTCCAATAACTTATGGACAGAAAAATTAATTATTTTTTAATAAGCATTTAATAAGATATGCATCTACGCATAAAGCCTTGATAAAAATGAATTTATAATTTTATTCACTTCCAGTTTCAAGAGTCTTAAATAAGCACATTTACCTCAATTAAGTGTCTATTTTTAGACATCACCATCCTTGAATAAATACCTGAAGTAATTTGTCCCCACATGTTCAACTTCGCTAAAATTAAGTACTGGATTTTATGGATGCTTATAAGCGTTAAAAATTTTCGATAATGTCTTATAATAGGCGATTCTTTTTTATGTTATGGTCGATGAACCCCTTTTTATTTTCATATGAGTATAAATTTTTATATTTACTTAATTTAATGTATAGTAAAAAGGAATTCCATTTCATTTCATTTATGTTTCTTGTATTCTTCAAAAAGAATGAAAAAAAAATTAACTGTAATGAATCGTAATCAACAGACAGAAGAACGAAAAGGCTAAAAAAATTAAAGAGAAATTCTTTCTTTTTATCGTGCGTCGTTTAATGCCGATTACATAAGTTTTTGACAGTCAATATATTCAACATTTATCCAATTTTGTAATTTCTCTCTCCATCTCTCTTCTTATTGCTGTTTATTGCTTATATTATATTATTTTTGATTTAACATTGGCCTCATTAGACAACAACGTCGGTGCTGTTTTATTTGCCATTTTCTCTTTTACTCTATCGCGCGCACTCATATGTATGAATAAACATTTATTTTGAAGAAAAATATTTTATAACTTTCCGCATTTCTCAATAAACTTATGTATATAAAAGTCAAGTTCATTGCTCTCATCACCCAAGTTCATATCTGCTCTCACTTTATGCTTTCAATTAAATTATTTCGCGCTCTCTTTCTCTCGCGATTCATTTTTACATTTCATTTTGCCAAAAAAAATATACATAAATAAAAAAAAGCTAGAGTCATTGATCCTCAAGTATGGAGTGGAATAAATTTTGGATTATGAGGATTAAGCTTTAGTGATGGATTTCAGTTGAATTGGAATGCATTCTATAATCAGTGTTGAAATTATTGGCTCATGCTCTGCCTTTTTAAATTTTTTTGAAAATGTCCAATTTTGACTACCGCTTCTAAAATTCTAAAAAATATTAGAATTAATTCCCACAATATTTTTTATTTTCATCATTTTTGTATGATTGAAATTATCATGAAAGTTGTATCAATCTTCTATTTTTTTCTCGACGATAAATTCCACTCAACTATTCAATAGAAAATTCTTCAATCTATCTCAAATGTAGAAGAAGAACTTTCCATTCCCGAGATAGAAATGATGCGATAAGTTGAGAAATGATCATATTATTCTATGAAAATATCGTCATCATAATACAATATAATGAATGGTCTTAGAGATCAAATAAGAACTAACAACTAATCAATAATAAAAATATTTATATATACACAATCATTTATGGTTGAGGATTCATCATCTACATTATATCATTTCTATTCGTCTTTTTGAACTTTTAAATGTGCGATAGTGGACTGAAAAATATTTCTTTTTCTCTGTTTATTTTCATCTCTTTCACGCTGTTGCTTAACAAACAGAACAAGTATGTGAATGAACTCATAATGACTCAATTTTCAATCTTCTTTCAGCTTGATTTGCATTGAATTGCTTGTCTGCTTTTTTTGGCCAATAAAGTCTTTAAAAATGCTATGGAGATGAATATGTAATCATTAAAGCGTGAATCTGCACGAGTTTAACTTTTGCAAATTAAATTTGATCCGTTTCATCTGTGATCTTGAGATTATGGCGAATGAGATTTTTTGGATTATTGATTTTTTATGAATGAAATATGTGTGCATGGTAACAAGTACTGTTAAGTTTCTTTTTTGTAGGTCATAATATGAAATTTCGTTTGAAGCTCATTTGTTCTTACTGAGAATGTGTAGTGTAGTGCAAAAATTTTAAATTATGGGTTTGTAATAAAGCTTACGGTACGGCTTAACACGTCGTTTCCATAAGCCTATACTTTTTTTTGGGGGGAATTCAAGGATTAGTTACTTTGAATGAATTTGATATTTTTTTGTATGTGAGATAAGTGGCTTCTGAAATCGATGATTTATGGACGGAGTTTCTGAATAAAATTTTATGAATATCCCCTCTCCTCCCTTTTCTGAAAATTTCTTCCACCTAAATAAATTTTTATCTCTCAAAACTTTTATTGCAATCCAAAATTTTCGCAATAAAACAAATTAACCTCACTCCAAAAAGTCATCCATTAGACTCTTACTTTCGCCATCTACATAAATCCTTCTAAATAGCCTGTTACTTACACAATTCACTTCAAGATCTCATCGCATATATTCATTCACATTATAAGTTTAATCTTCTATAAAAGATGCCTCAATATTTCATACACGATTATTTTCTTTATGGTCATAATAGCAAATATAAAGATGACGATAACGGCAATCTAATGGGCTATAATACATATTTCATCATACATACTTATAAGAGATTTATGAAAAGGTTTCAATTTTCATCAAAATGGATTGTTTACCTTATTGTAAATTATATTCTTCGTTGTATGTAATCATCAATTTTCATATGATTGAATAGGATATTATTATTGTGATAGAAAAGAATAGAACCACAAATGAGATTTTATGTAGAATGGGATCGAAATAAATTTGTTCACCATGATGATTTGAATTGAAAGCCGAATGAGAATTGATGTTGTCATATTAATAATATTATTATTAGGAAATGATTATAATTATGGGGCTGGTTCTGACTTTTTTGGGATAAAATCTTATAAAGTTTTTAGAAACCTGGATGTAAGTCATAAAAATGTCTCAAAAAATTAATAGACGCAAACCAAAAAATTTTTATTTACACAATAATTTTCACAACATCAAAAAAACAAGCATTGCAGCATCTCTACAAACTACCTCGGCTGCCTTTTCTTGATGTGAAGTTCCATGCTATTAATTTCTATTTTCTCGTCTAAAAATAGCACTAAGCAAAATAGCATTCAACAATGGTAACCTTTAATTCGCTAATAGCTTGAACTATTGAGAAATCTTTGAGCATTGAAATCTAGCGATCGAAGATAATTTTCTTTATTAATTTCTTCAATTTTTACGCACTCCATGTGATGAATCTCTTCCTCTTCTCGCTCACATAACGATACTTACTCCCTATCGATGCGGATTTAATTTCATTGAAATTCGTCTTAAGTAGTTTATCAATGCAAAGAGAATGTATATGGATGTGGGATTAATAAATGATTAAAGGAAGATGATGATGATGATGATGATACATCAAGTAACATTATTTTATTCATAATGGATTATTGAAGCATAAACAAATAATTCTATCTTCCTATTCATAAACACCACACCAATTCATTTATGCCTTTCATCTTTCTTCATTCTCTTCCCTCTCATTCTCACTCACTTTATTAAAAAGCTTGCAATCATAGATCAATAGATTTCAATTTTACCATTGATACATGTGGCGATACTTGTAATAAACAGCAGAGCAAAAGAGAGTTTCAGTTACATTTTCATCTCTGTTTCTCTTATTTCGCATTTATTGCCGATATGCTTCATGATATTTTCAATTCATTTTCGGTGGATTAAGTTTGTTTAACAATTGATTGCTGTTCGGAGCATAAATCTCATCCAATTACATCAGACTTACGGTTCGATTTTCTCACTTGTCTGTATTTACAAATGAAATGTGAACGCATGAATAAACTTTGTATTTTGATGAGTCGATATCGGTACTATCGGCTGTGGATAAAGCAATTTATTTATCTGGTGCATCGTTTTGCATAAAAGATTGGAATGGACTGATTGGTTTGGTCTATAGGCTGTCAAATGATTTTTTTGGTAGGCGAATGAGGAGGAAAGTTTTGTGATGAAAGGGGGATCAGGTCTTAAAACCCAATTTCTTGATAAACTTTATTTGTGAGGGATCCCAAAAAAATACAGCAAAAGAATGCGCCATATTCCATAAATACACTCAATAAGTTCATCAAACTCACTTTATTTTCGCTCGGTAAATTCTTGATAGATTTTATACCGAACAGAAAATTGAAAATCAGCACAAACTGCGAAACAAATTATTCTGATTAGAAAGATTCTCATGGGAAAATGGAATAGAATTCAGAACATGCCAGAAAAGAGAAGTAAACAAACAAAAATATTGGAACAAGACATTATTAACACCGTTATGCTGCTACAAAACCCAAAAGCAGTAACAACAGCAGCAGCCGTTTGCGATTACATTTTTTCACCATCAAAAAGTCATTTTTCAATCGTAATGACTCGAATGCCGAAAAATGAGTCAGAAATGATAAATTTTTCATATTATTGTTCATTATGCATAATTAAGTGTGGCTTTAATTTATGATGCAGTTCAGTAAACATGACTGTGTGTTCACTACAGGACAGCAGCACTGCATTTATTTGCTCTACGCCCTGCTCAAATGCACTGGATATGTCGTGACTATAAAGAAAAATCAATTTTTCATATTTTTTTCATGTTTTGTTGCACTTTTTACTCTTTTTTGTGATTTTGATACAAAACTGCTGGAATTGAAATAAAAATGAACACAGTTTGTGACTATGATGACCTGAACTAGAGTTGAGGAAGTAAAGTAGAAATGACGATGAAATTTGTTACATATTTTTTTAGAAATTGTAAATGGAATGAAAATTGTAGAAAATAATTGAATTTTTTCTGAAATATTAATGACATGATTAATTTTAAATGAAAATTGGTCGAAAAACCACCTCCTTTCCATCGATAATAAATCTGAATAATTTCTTCAAAAAGCAATTATCTCAACTCAAACAGCATCCAGTCGAACATAAAACTACTTTTGATGACACGAATTAGAAAAAATTTAAATTGAAATTTTTTTCCTGAACTAGAAATAAAACTTTTTTCATCATAAATCTCTTCCCACCAGCGATTTAATAATAAACAAAGAAATTGCTCTCATGAACACGAAATTAATCCTTTCCTGGTCTGTTGCTTATTCGCTTAAAGTTTGTTCCATTTCAATTTAATTTCTTTCTTACTTCACATTCATGATGATGATATCAAAAAAATTCATGATGTTTAAAATTCTCATTTCTCTAACTAATGATTCAGTCATTTCTATATTAAAATGTATAAAACATAAAATATTTATTTTTAAAGGTAAGCGGCATTCATTACTGAGAGAGAATTTCTGTTTCTACATAGAATTCGAGATGAATTCGTTTCCGTCTTAACAAGCTGGCGAGGAATAAAAAATGAGTCGAGAAAATGCTCAAGATAATAACAGAAAAAGAAGGTTATTGAGGTGATATGAATAGCATTTATGACTTGAAGGCACTTTGCAATTTCCTTCCTTACGCGCTTTGTATAGCCGTATATTGCTCACTTTATAAGGATTAATTTATTGGAAGTAAAAAAGTAACATAAATTTTATTGGTATCATTAGTAAAATGTCGATTGGGTGGAGTATAGACAGAGTTGGATAATAATACAGTAATCGGATGGAAAACTAGTAGAACTAGATGTCCGTATGCCTAAAGCATTTTTAAGTGTATTGAAAACTCTAGACAGGGATATCCAAAATGTTGAAAGGTATAAGGAGATGACCCTGTATAAGTAGGCTGACCATCTGCTTGGTTTTTCAGAGGACTGTCCTCTATTTTTGACATTTGTCCAATTTGACAATTTGATAGAAAAATTTTCGGTCCTCTATTTTTTCAAAAAAAATCTGGTCACCCTATGTATAAGTCGAGTCTAAATTGTTTCCTTTCATAAATCTACAGAGTCATTCAACTCAAATATCCAACACTGTCTCCACAATAATTGTACTTGTTACAACAGAACTTCTCTATTTTGATTGATGTCAGCTCCGATGCAAATTGACAAGATTAACACTTGCCACAATTTGCAGAATGTACAAGAGATGCAATTTTACAAAAGAATATCCATTACAATCTTGATGAGCTCAATTGCTAAACAGACATTGTAACAAAATATCTTACCCGAGTAATGAACATGATGTAGATTTTTATATGAATTGAGAGGTGCTGAGCTTTTGAAATTTTTGAGTTTTTGGACATACCATATATGAAATACAAGGTGATATGACAAGCTCAATCAACAAATTTGAACAAATTTCACAGTTGTAAGTCGAAGAAGACAGATCACTTAAATGAAATAATTTATCGATTAATTCCTATTTTATTCTCCCACACTTTGGTCATTCATTCACGACTCGGGCTACTTCTTATGCATCTTCCAGTCTCAACTTCAATTTTCCTTTTGATTTACAACCAGCAACGGTTATTTGTGGCATAAGTATGGTCGTAAGAACTGAGAAAGAGAGAGAGAGTGAATAATATTAAAATGTAGGTGAGGTGCACGAGAGGTGTTACACCTTATGGCACCTTTTACATTCGTAAGCAAAACCAAAACCAATTTGGATACAATTCACCATACAATGCAGAATGAGAGATGAAAAAGGAGAGTATTAAGTCAACTTGTGCAACATAAATTTTAATTTTTCAACAAAAAAAAACAAGAACATTTTTGTTGAATATAAAAAAATGAAAAATGAATTTCTCGATAATTTTTTTCCTTCTGTTTTTACCATTTTGAGTATCTCTTTGTTTTTTACGAAATGAATAATAATAAATTTGCTTAATAATAATATATAATCCTTTATTGAAATTAAGTGAAATCAAGGCGGAGCAACATTAAAGTATTATTGATATTAACCTAATCGGTTTTAAATCAAATGTTAGATGACATAATTCTGGTGATTTCATGAAGTTGGTGTGTTGAAAAGAAATGGAATTGTGGTCAAAAAAAGTTTACAAAAACGACCAAAAGATTAACAAATAAGAAAAAATTATAGAATTAAATTAAAAAGAAAGTAACAATACGAAAAACAATAAAAATATATTGACTGTTTTGAAATTATGCGTTCGGTTTCGGCAACTTATGTTTTACTCGAAAGCTCATAGAATTGTAGTCATATTGACCTAGACCTGAGAATAAATCGTTCGTATGGTGTACAACTTTAGAGTAAAAGTTATCCGTTAAGCGTCTAATAAATGAAGAAACTAGAGGCATGTTTGAAAAGGCATGAATTTCATTAGTTGATATAAAATCTGACCAATGCACATCATGAATCAATCTCAAGAGTTTGTTCTGGAAAAGTTGTAACTTTTTCAAGTGACAGGCTGCAGCATTCGCAAAGACCGGACAGCCATAAGTTAAAATTGGTCTGATGTAAGATTTGTATATTCGTAATTTCGAATCGACATGAGCGTGGGAGTTCCTAGCTAGCAAGCAATACAAACTTGAGAAACTGACAGCACTGGCTTTGCTAATGCAATAGTCAATATGATGCTTAAAGCACAATTTCTTGTCAAGAACAATGCCAAGGTACTTAACAGAGTCTTTCCAAGAGAATGAATGATTGTTAAGACTAATTGAATCATTCTTCAGATTCGCAATCATCTTTGTGGACTTAGAAAAAACAATAAATTCAGTTTTGCTCTCATTAAGCTTGATTTTCCAGTCGTGGAAATAATTTTGTAAAGAATTGACTGTCTTAATAAGCTGTGACTTAATTGACCTTAAATTCTTCCAAGATGACTCGACAAAGTAGGCTGTATCATCAGCATAGAGTGCTAGATGTCCTTTGCTAGGAATTGGAATGTCATTCAAAAACAGATTGAAGAGATGAGGAGCAATCAGCGAACCCTGCGGCACGCCTGAGGTTACATTAAAGATGAAGGAAAGTGCTGAATGACACGAAACAAATGCTAAGCGCTCACTAAGATAGGAATGCAATAAATTAACGAGATAAGACGGATAGCCATATTGAATGAGTTTATGAATTAGACCTTCATGCCAGACGCTATCAAAAGCTTTACGCAAATCTAATAAAACCATTCCAGTGCTCTTGTTATTATTGAAACCAAATGAGATAGCTTCAGTTATTCTTAGAATCTGATGGACTGTTGAGTGTTTCGGCCGGAAACCGCATTGTTGTCTAATAAATATGTTGTTATCAAGTTCAAAGTCATTTAGCCTACTAAGAATGATCTTCTCAAAACATTTTCCTAAGCATGAAAGTAGAGATATTGGTCGGAAATCGTCAGGAGATCGACTAAACTTGCCTTTGGAAATTGGAATGATTTTGGCAATCTTCCAATCTTTTGGAAAATAAGACAACAGAATGCATGAATTAAATATCTTTGTACATAGTGAAACAAAAATAGAGGAACTTCCTAAAACTTTGAGTGCAGAATTCGGGATTTTATCATGGCCAGATGCTTTACGAGTATTTAAATATTTTATAACAGACTGAACTTCCACAAAAGAAATTGGGTCAAAGGAGGGCTGAAAAGATTTGTTAAGTGACGCTATAGAACTATTGACTAAACCTTCGAATTTAGATGAAGAATTTTGTACAGAAGAAAAGGAAGTTTGAAACGAACGAGCAAATGTGTCAGCTTTATCTTTGTCTGAGTAATGAGTTCCTAAGCTATCACTAAGTGGAGGAATTGAATGTCCTTTTCGTTTTTGAGATTTAGCAAAACGATAAAGAGAATTGTCACTAAATGAGAGTTTACTAATCTTATCTTCAAATGCTGACTTCTTTTCAAGCATGACATGTTGTCGAATCATTCTGTTAAGAAGATTCATGGAAGACTTAAAAGCTGGATCTAATGTACGTTTATATGAATTACGAAACTGATTTCTGGCTTTGATAAGGACAGATACTGTGTGAGAATAACGATAACGAAGGAAGAATGGCTTCTTCTTAGGCGCTGAGGAATTTAAGGCAGTTGAAATCACAGAGGAGATTGAGCTTACAATTTCATCGATAACATTAACTGAATTAAGCAAACTATTGTTCATAATAAGACATTGAGGTTCAACAAGTCGACGGAATTTCTTCCAATTGACTTTAGATAAATTTAAAGGGATGTCAGGATCTAACAGAGATGAAGAGCCTCTGATGGAAAAGAATAAAGGAAGATGATCTGACGACAAATCATTTAAGACATCAACTTTACTGACATTATTAAATCCTTTTGCAACGACAAAGTCCACTGTTGATGGAACTCCATGATATGGATATAACGTTGGCTCGTCAGGTTTGAAAATTGTGAAATTAAAATGCTCTAGGACATTAAGTAAGTCAGTGCCCTTTCGATCATTTGATACATTATTCCACTCTGAATGCTTACAGTTAAAGTCTCCAGCCACAATGTGAGATCCTGACTGTGACAGAACTTTTTCAAAGAAAACTTTAGACTGACTACGTGATGCTGACGGTGAACAGTAAATGGAAGAGATTTTTAAAGGTATGTTATCAGAATAAATTGAAATTGTGCAGGATTCAGCATAATTAAATTGAGTTTTAGTGAAACCAAAATGAGAAATGGATGATCGAATAAATATGGCAACTCCACCACGAAATCTGTCCGATCGATAAGAAATGAAACCAGGAATATCAAATATTTCATCATTTAACAGCCATGATTCACTAATTAAGACAATATCGATAGAAAGTCTATCGATTAGAATGGATAATTCAGTAAATTTATTCCGCAATGAGTGTGAGTTCCAACTAATGAATTTAAGATTCATTACTTGTATTATTAAATGAAGAACAGTACTTGAGAAGTATGTTAAGATGACCTTGTTGGTCATTACATGCACTAAGCTCATCTACCATACGAACGAAAACATTAATGCTCTCATTAATGTTTGGGATTGAGTTGAGCTTGGCTTGAGCCTGAGTAAGCTTAATGAATGCATTATTACTTTGACTGACAACAGGATCTCTGAGCGTTCGAGCAAAATTCAAATTACCAACCTGACTGTTGATTGTAGGAGCTGCATGACTACCAAGTTGAGGAAACTGAGAATCATAATTCTCGTTAGCTGGACTGCGATGAATTACTGCTGGTGACTGCCTTTTGGATCGGACCTTGATCTTCTCTAAATGTTGCTTATAAGTCGGACATCCTCTATGATTTGATGAATGCGAACCGCCACAGTTACAGCAAGAAGGGTCGCCTTCACGGGAAGTTCTTGGGCATGAACCTTTTTCGTGCGTGCCAGAACATTTAACGCAGCGTTCAGGAAGTCCACAGTTAATTGATGCATGTCCCCATGATTGACATCGATAGCATTGAATGGGCTTTTTGTTGGCTTTCTTCAAGACTTCCCACTTGACAACGATTCCATCCACATACTTATGAGAATGATTAAGTAATTGTACATTCACGGATTTGTCGAAGTGAACAAGAAAAAAGACGTAATTATGATTACGAATAAAGTCTGTGACTTTTACAGCAGGAACAGCTGACGACTGAAGCGCAGTTAGTGCATCATTGCAGGACGCGTCGTAAAAACCCTTCATCAGGAAGTAGTTTGGCTTATCGACAGCATCAGTAAATGTGTGAAAGCCGATATTCTGCGATTGAAGCTTATTGATAAGTTTCTTCTTATCCTCAACGTTGAGACACAAAACCTGCGTAGAATTAGTTCCTCTTACCTTACAGAGAGGCTTAGATGTGAACGGAACTGATTGCAAGACATTCTTGACTACTTGGAAGTTTGATTTGACGAAAACTGGCTTGACAAATTTACCATTAGCTGGATCTTGACTAGTCACATTCAAAGGGACTTGCGATGATGTTGATGCAGAAGACGAGCTCTGTTTCTGAACAGGAGTATGACTCGAATCATTTTTCGGCTTCTTTGAGTTGGAATTTCCAACTTTTGGAGGCGATTTGGATTTCCTTCGTTTATTTCCTCTTACTGTCCCCATCCCTCAATCCAGGACAACAAGCACCAAATAAACGTTATAACTTCACTCGCGGATCACTAATTATATGAGTGCAAGCACTATAATTAATAAAAAAATTATATCCAAAAAATTTTTGATTGTTTATGTTTTTTTTTAAATTTGCTTAAAATGCTCTAACTTACTACATTTTAAATATTGCACATTTTCATATTTCCTAACAAATGACTGAGTTCAATGTAATGCTACTCGTGCAATATGGATTCAAATGATTAGTAATTTTTAAATTGTGTTTAATTGTTCAACATTAATTTTGTCAGTTCTAAGTTGTGAGAAGAATTAATGAGTTGTAATTAAGACTAAAGTTGCGAAAATAATGGTTGGTATTAAGTAATTAATGTAAAAGTTTTGTTTTCAATAAATTGAATTGTTGGGTAATTTAAGTTGAAATCTAGTCACTTAATAATGTTGGGTATTATGAAGGCAAAGTGTTAGAAGAAGAATATTGACGCATGGAAAGCGAATTTTTTGGATTCTTTCAGCCACAGAGTAAGGTTTTTAGACATTTGAATTCAATTTTCAAATTTTATCATTTTTGGGGTTTATGTAGCTAAAAGTAAGGCACACAAGTCTTGTCTTTTTCTATCAAACTAATTAGGACAACATTTTAACTCCCGTTATCATATTAAATAGTTTTTTCTGCAAATTTTTGATTTTTTTAAAATACAACAAATTAATTGACTAATTAATAAACAAATTAGTTTCTATCAGGCATTTTCCATAGCGCATCATCTCTTTCTATGAAATTAAAAATATCATTTTTATACAAAATTATTCAAAATGTTTATCATCATCAGATAACGAGGCAAAAACAACCTTAATAATCCTTCACTTTATGATCGCATTTTTGACACCATCTAAAAACACTCTTACTGGAACAAATTAATATTAAATTTGAATACAAATTGATGTTCAAAAATATATCCAAATATAGAATGGATATGATAAATACTAGTAAAAGAAGAAAAATGGTCTAGAATGTATTAAAGGGCTCGTTTTGTTCATTTTTCATCCATCTCTTCTTCTGCTTCTTAAAGCATAAAGCTAAAGCTTGAAAATAAATAAGAAAGGCAATGATGATGAAGAAATTATGCGGAGATTATCGACAATTTAGTTTAAAATGTGTTTAACACGATTATCGCACCGCTACTTCAAATATGTATGTATGTATGTAAGTTAACATGCCTATAAGGTTTATAGCACCATCAATTATAATCTAGAATAATGAATAAATTTTTTTACTACCTCACATTATAATTCCATAGATATACATATTGAAAATATGTATTCCGCGAGGTTCAACAGCGCTTAAATAAAAATAAAGATTGGAAAAGAATACCAAAGAAGAATTTCATCAAAAAGAAGCTTGATGTGCAAATCGTGTTTGTGCTTCATTGGCTTTTCAAATGAATATATTTAGGAGTAGAAAATCTTATTCATTCCATATTTATTCAGAGAATGTGCACTTTTAAGTAGGGATAGTAAAGAAAAAGTTATTAAATTTCAAATGAAATTGTTTCTGCTCTTGAATATGCATTGCAATAGAAGAAAATATGCAATGACCTATTGCGGCTATGACCTCTAGTTTCCGGCAAAAAAAAATATTTTTGCTCTGAGCAATCGAGATAATGCAATGATGTCAGATTTGAAGTTGGGTAAAATTCCCCTGATTTTCAAAAAAAGAAGAGAAGAAAATCTTCATTCTAAAATTTTTTCTACAATTTAAATTTTCACTGAGAATCGAACTCAAGTCTTCTGAATTTCATTTTTGTTTTGTACTCAGACAATCGACTATTAAACTTCATCTGTTTTATTGACAGAATCACCTATAAATAAACATTTCAAATCCAGCTACGAAATTTAGCTGGAATGCGCTCAAATTTTTTTTACATCCGATAACTATCTCTTCCTCTTCTCTACTAAATGTACTGTACATAAAGTGAATTGAATGGAAAATTGAGTTAGAATTTAAATTTTCACTGAGAATCGAACTCAAGTCTTCTGAATTTCATTTTTGTTTTGTACTCAGACAATCGACTATTAAACTTCATCTGTTTTATTGACAGAATCACCTATAAATAAACATTTCAAATCCAGCTACGAAATTTAGCTGGAATGCGCTCAAATTTTTTTTACATCCGATAACTATCTCTTCCTCTTCTCTACTAAATGTACTGTACATAAAGTGAATTGAATGGAAAATTGAGTTAGAATTTAAATTTTTCTATGCTTCACAGAATGAATGAAATAAAAAAAATGCAAAACTCAGCAGTTTATAGAGTCCATTGAAATTGAATTGAAGAGAAGATGGAAAAATTAGACACAAGAAATGAATGAAGCGCACGAGAGAAGTTTTTGAAATTTTGTTCCTATTTTCAAATTCAAAAATTCGTGATTTATTTGAATTTTTTTCTTTCTATATTTCATTCATTCCGGGATGAAAGCTTCAAAACATTTCCGAATAAGCTAAAATCAATGCATTAGTTTTCTCTCAATGTATAGTTTTTTTTCTCATTCACCATCCAATTGTTTCGCACTTTAATGGTCTATGCAATTGTGTGTAGTTTTTACTATTTGTGGTTTTTTCTGTTTAGAAATAAACACATAGGCAAAAGAGCAAAATGAAAATGTCTCTAGCATTAGAAATTGCAGCTCATCTCAGCTATTGATTTTGAATATGCGGGATAAATGGAAAATTGTTTATTTGTTTTGCTGCCCAGTTGGAAATTTACTTTATGGGATGTGATTTTGAGGTTTTTTGGTTAGAGCTGTTATAGTATTGTTATAATGAGTTAGAAATAGTCGTGATGGAGTGAATATTGTCATGAAATAGAACTGTTCAAATTTTTCACTTTTGTTCCTTTGTGGTTTTTAAGCTTGTGCATTTAAGTATATCCAATTATCCACTTAATATAGCAGAAAATTTTCAAATAATTCTGAGCTTAAGGGTCGTTTGGATATTAGGTAGTGCTTAGGAGACAGATTTTTGCTAAGCCTTACAAAAAATTTATTGTTTATCCTCACATCCACCAGTAAAAAATTGGAAATTTACAGAAAACTCATAGCATCCGATCATTATCTTTTCAAACATTTCATCAACTGGGCACAATGAGAAAACAAAAACAGAAAATAGAAATATTATTATAGGTAAATATGCAGGTACAAGAATTTAGGCCAAATCAATCACAAGCGAAAAATACAAATATAGTTAATAAAGGGAATAAGACATATAGATGAAAGACAAATTACAGAGAAGATCGAAAATTGCACTTTCTCAATGTCATTTTGTGAACCGCTGATTGTCTTCTTTCACTATTTCTCCATCTAAATTCTGTATTCTGTGTGTGATGATTTATGTTAGTTTTGTGGTGTTTATTGATAAATAACTGTGAGATGAAGCATTTCATTGCGATAAATTTCCTCATTTCATCTTTCTTTATTTTTTTTATCTACAAAATGATTTGTGCACAACAATTGTACGTGCATAACAAAAAGCCATTTATTAAGTCTATCGATTGTCAAGTCATACACACCGGTGTGGTGTGTCGGCAGCGATATACAATGCAATTGGAATGAGATTGAGAGCTTTGATAGCTTAGATCTGTATTTATTTATATATTTGCGGTTTTGTCTGTAAGAGAGGTGATGATGAGAATTTGCAATCAATTCGCGGTTCCATAGTGCCGCACGTATTGTAAGATTTGTGTCAACTGTCGAGACGGTGCTGAATGAAATAGAAAACAAAGAAATAAACAATGGTATGAAAAGAAGTAAGTCATTAAATCCACTTAATGCTACTTTTTATATTCGCTAATTCATTTCTTTGATTTTTCTTCTCGATGTTGCTCGAATTATTTTTCAGACCCCAGCGAGATTTTTGTAAAATTAGTAAAAAAAATCCAATTAAGAAGCTCATGTGGCTGAAAATTTATGCAGAGTAACTTTTTTTAAATATTCAGAGCTTTCATTTTTGGAGCTTCAAGTTTTAATTACTTTTTGAGATCTCTTGAACTTTTTTCTCTGAAATATGGAAATGTTCGTAACACAGTTTAGGGGTAGGATAGCCTGAAGTTAAGTTCCTTCAACCTTTAAGGACATTTATACTTTTGCTTATCGTGAAAAAACCTCATCCGAATTTAAAGCTAATAAATAATCTTAAGTAACGGAAATTTTGCGCTGCTTCCAAACAAATTCATTTCATCTGTCGCTTTTGATCTATTTGAACAATCAATTATAGCACTACTGTACTAAATAATGCATGTTATTCGGTTCTTTTGTCTGATTTTCCTCCAAATTGGCCCTAATATACGAGACTATACATATGAACTGCACCACATATATCTCATCATATGATTATTGTCTAGTCTTTTTGCTGAGCAGAGAAATATAAGAGAAAAATTGAGCATGCAATTGCTAAATGATAGAGTACAAACAATATGTAAAATAGAAAATTGGTGAACTATTACAATATGGTACGTTACAGTTCATTTTTAATGATCTGTTTTTCCTCTTTACATATATTTTTGTTGCCGCTGCTGCTGCTGCTTACATAAAAGAAGAAGTCTATTAATGATAAATTGGTTAGTTGCTGACTTTAACTCTCATTTTCTTCTTCTTGTATTATTTTCGGAAATGATTTTTATTTCTTTCTTTCTGAATTTGAATTCATGTCCAATTAATTTTTTTTCTTACATTTCACTGTCTTCATTTATTCTCCTCTTTATGAAGAGAAATTTCTTTTAATTGTACAATTTCTGTAGCAAAAAGAGATTTTTAATTGAGTTGAAATTGAATTAATAAAAACATAAACTCTTCGGCTGCTGCTGCTTTTTTTTTGGCAAGCGTGAAACAGCTCTATTATCTATTTTATTTTGAGATTTTTTGACTTGACTAAGGATGGGAAGTTTTAAAAGAGTTTAAATAGGTAAAATGCAGAATTTTTTGTATACTTGAAAGTTGAAAATTTAGATAAAATTTGAAAAGCAAATGTTCGAATCCTAAGAATTTTTATAAATATTTTAAATCAATTGTATTATCGTCCTATTTTTGATTTTTTTTCCTTTTTTTCAAAAATTTTCTTATATTTTGAATCGTATATTTCGATGCCAAGTATTCATACCCTAAATACTCAATATCTGTTTCTATATCATTTCCATTATTGCTGAAAGAATTACTTTCAATTAACAGCTTAGTATGTGCATGTCTGTCTGACATAATCTAGAAGATTCAAATTAAATAATTTTCTTCTTTTTCCATGGAAATAATTAATTCGTATGCTTGAGTATCATTGTTTATATAAAAAAAAATACAATTTCTGTTCTCTTCAATGTGCTATTTGTGACTGTATATAAAAGATAATTTCATTCAGAATAAGTATGCGATAGGAAATATTAAAGCTGAATGAATGAGAAAAAAGTGTTGGAATTTTTCATAATTTTTTTTGGGCCACAATTGCGTGCTAGTTTTCAATGCTTCACTGTTAGGGCAATGAAAGTGTTCTGAGCCAGAAACTCAAACATTAATGAAGACACATAAATTTCATCAAGATCTAGGATAAACTTCAGGCAGTGACTACAAAAGTGTCGGAATAAATCAATACAATAAGTTAGCCACTGGGCATGAAAAAAGAAGAATGAATGCTGGCTGTTGCAAAATCTACACTTTAATTAAGAACTTTATGATTCAATTTACTCCATTGCTTTACTTGCTCACTGCCGATAACATTCATTTTCATGCTCCAAAATTCTTTTTTACTGTTTATAATTTTTTTTCTCCATTTATTGTTTTACATTTTGTAACTTGTGCCTTCATGCGCTTCAAAAGAGCAGAAAATCCTATAAAATATGGTTCAATTGTTTTCAGGAATTTTTTTTCTTTCTTCATCCAAAAATCTCTTTCATTTTAAATTATTTTACTGTTTTTTGTTATTTTTTCTTCTCGTTCTTTTGTTAAGCATAAAAAGAATTTTTTACGAGTGCGATATGAAATTATTCAGTGGGCATTGAAACAAAAAAAAGAATATTTTTATGTCGTTCATCATTTTATTGCTTGCTCTTTTTTGCTCTCCACATTGAATAAAAAATTATTTTTATGTACAATTTTTTTTAAGGAAATGAGGATTTTGGACTGTAGATGAACTTTGTCTTGAGAGCATTAATAGGGAAATGTTGGGTTTATTATTTGAATGATCAAGTTCTTTTGTTTGTGGGCTCCTGCTCATATTAGACTACTATTTAGGTCGTGAACCTTCCAATTGTCTAATAAAAGTAACAAAAATGCGCCCAAAAACCCCAAATACAATTCTGATTATAATTTCTGAACAAAACTTTATCGACCGAACGCACAAATACACGAAAGAGTCATAAAAAGTGAGAGAAGCCAAAAATTCAGGTTTCCTTACCAAATCTTCTTCTTATCCACACTTCCAATTCATATAGCTGTTTTGTCTGAAAAGTAAAGTGCTTTCATCAGCGAATAAAAAAAATATATTTCTCTTTCCTTTTCCTTCTCTTTTATGCTTTAATTTCATCAATTGTAGTTTTTTGCACTTTGCACAAGTTCCAACAGAAAAAAGAATGAAGTCAGCACGACGTAAAGTAAGTGAGCAGAGCAGATGAAAATGTAACCTTGAATCGTTAAGGTTAATGGAGCATTTTTTCTCTTCTGTTTTTTTCTGTTCAGTCTGCAATTTATTTGATTACTGATTGCTGAATAAACAGTGTGCGAAAATTAGGGAATCTCTTGATATTGCTTAATGCTTAGTGCTACATCTTCATTGCTCAGGTTAAGTCAATAATAAACTTAATAAATGGTTGGAATCGGTTTGCATTTGCATACCCATTTTCAGCCTCCTTTAATTATAAAATCATTACACTTATGAGCTTATAATTCATGCCTATGTGTGTTCTCAATTAAATCGTGTGAGAACCTTTTCATTAAAACACTGTATTCATTTAATTTTTAATGAGATTTTCTTCATCTCTTGCTGATTGTTTGTTGGTTTTAAGACGATGAAGAATTTTTTTCTACATAATTATAGTTCGAGCACTTTTTTTTGAAGAGAAATTTCAAAAGGATGCCTCAAAAGTTAATGCAATCACCGTAAATATTCTTTTCTGGAGTTAATGAATAATGAACTTTTGGCTCTTTTCATTTATGAATGTAGGTCGTTTACTTCTTTTTATCCCGAAAATATTTCACATCAATTTTGGTTGATGGATATTGAAGTAATTTGGAAGTGAATAGCGAAAGATATGAGGTGAGATTTCTCATGTCAGTATGTTGCTGCTTTTGTGTGTTATGGGATAATGTTGATCGAAGATTTTGATGAAGATCTATAAAAAATTCCGAGAAGTGCAAAAATTTTAAAGCGATTAAGCAGCCCAATTGGATACCATTCGGGTCTATAGACGGATTTAGAACACCTTATGGTGTTGAGAATTTTTTTTCGGCATGCAAAAGTTTTTTGGGTATTATTTTTAAGCAATCTGGGAATAGGATAAAGTTTTTAATTTCTTAATTGTAATTTTTGAGGTATGTGGAAGGTCGATGGCTTATTTATACAGAAACTGATCTCATATCTAAATCCATCACTTATTAAGTCATCATAAAAATATTTAAATCCACAAACATATGCAAAATCTTTTAAAATATTCACTTCCAAAATTGAATTCATGATGGAAATTTACATATCACGATACATATTCTTGTAAATGCACTATAGCTTTATTCATTCATTTCTTTTAACTCCATAAAAATTTATTTTAATGAAAATTCTTATGGAGTGATGATGATTGAAGCATAAAATGAACTCATCCTTAGTTAACCTAAATTAAAATCTCTTCGCAAATTTTCTCGACTTTTATTCTCGTTCATTTCCTTTAGCTGACTCGTTTTATGTTTCACACAATCATAATAATACTTAATATCAGCAAAAAGCGAGAATTTTCATATTTATATGTGTGCTTTAATCAGCTATTTTTTCCATCCTCATTCTTGCTTATTGTTCTCATGAAAGAACGTTCAGGAATGATAATGAAGCAAAGATTGAACTGTTGGAACTTTTTATGCCTTCTTCCTCTCAATTCACATTTTTTTCGTAATATCTACAATAGTAATAAATCTATTCGACACTTTTTGTTCCCCACATAAGTTTGACTGTTCGATGGAACTAATATTGATGATGATCATAATAATACCTCAATTTATGACATATCAATTATGGTTTTGCGATAATAACAATAAATTATTATTGTATGATGAGCTAAGACTACACATCTATAGACAGAAGCTGCGGTAACAATCCAAGGACTTTTAAATTTTTATTTTTTATGAACCTTTAATCAAATTCACTATTCAATCAATGAAAATAATAAAGGAACAGATAGCATATTAATTTTTTCACTTACCATGACCACATGAAATGATGATACTTAATGGGTTCTGTGCATAAAATTAGTTGCGATGGAAATGATAATAATAATGAAGAAATATTATTGATTGCCACTTAAAAAAGAATTTTTCAATTTATTAGTTCCATCATCCCGTGCATAGAATTTTCAACAGGCTTGCAAAGAATTTTCTTCTTTTTAGTGGAGACGATGTGATGATTTGATTTAATGATTTGATGAGTTTTTAAATTTAAAATTAAAGAAATAATTTTCTGGTCACTAAAGCATCTATTAGAAGCTTCATTTTCTATTTACTGAGAGTAATACAACCGAAAAACTTCTTTGCCATAAAAAGACATGGAAAAAGTACCAAAACACATTAAATGAGACAAGGAACAGCCGTTTTTTTAATTGGCGTAAAAGTGACTAAGGGGCAGATAATATGTGTTCTGTAATCGGCCATAAATTTATGAGATTTTATGAAGTGATTTTTATGTGCCGTTTTCCTCCTTCGATCAGCAGTTTCAGATAAATCCACGTATACGAAAAGTGTATATGACGACCACAATGATGATGATGATGTTAATTCTGATTCAAATGAAATAAATTTTCCAGTTAAATATATTTAGCAATTAAAAAAGGGGGAGAGTCGAGCTACAAATTTAACAGAAGCCTTTTTAAAGCTGTTCATTTAGCGATGTAATTGATGACGAGAACATCGAAATAAAGTTGCGATAGCATTTTAATTATTATTATTTTTTCACTCGTTCACGATCCAATGCACTATGCTACAAAAAAATCTCATGAGAGACGGAATGTAAAAGATAATAAAAGTTATGATTATGTTATTCTGTACTTTATCTCAACATGGAACTAAATGAATGAATGAAGAAATTCTCTTCCTCTTCAATCAGCACAGAGAATGCAAAATTGAATTTAATTAATAAATTGAAAAGTTTTTCTTTTCCATTATCATTTGCTAGAACGACTTAAACGATTTCAATTATAATCAGCATGCAATAAATTGAAATGAAATATAATATTAAGTTGAATTTCAATTCTCAGTTTCCATCCATTTGCTCAATCTATTAGTGTTTTTCTCATAAAATAGTTTGAAAAATTCATTGAAACAATGAAATCTATGCTTTTATTCATATATGTAGATACTTATATTGATAAATAGATGGATAGAAAGATAGAAGTCATTTTGACAACAGAAGCTTATTAACAGACATTTCAGCTGTTACTTCAATCACCATAAATTGATTTCCATACAATTTTTTACTCGAAAATATATAAAGCAGATTGAGGAGTGGCGATTAGACTGGAAAAAATTTCAAATTTATTAAGAATTTAATTAGATCCCGAATGAATTGAAATCAGAGAATTGAGTAACTCAAAGTTCGATTGTTGGCATAAGTTATTGGCGTCTCGAGTACGAAGTGCTGGTGTCTCGACATAAAAGACTGTTGTCGATTATTGGCATAATTTCTAAGGCACCGAATGAATGAAATCTATGACTAGAATGAGTAAATTTACATGAATATATGAAATCATTTATGATTTTTCCGTTCTAAAATGGTGTTGGACTTAACAGCTGGTCAGTAGAATTATGAGTGCCATAAAGCTGCATTTATTAGAAGGTATAACTGTTGAAATATTGCACCTTGGATTTCGAAATCATTTGTTGATTGATGAATCAATCTTTCCTGGTGATGCCTTTTTTCCTAGTAAAGTCAGCTTCCATCAAATTATCAATTAACCTCCATTAAATTACAAGTTTATTCCCTTTTTATATCTCCTGTCAACTCCCAGTACAGTCAGTTATTAAACTTTTTTATACTCCAACACTTTCCGTCGTAAACATCGTTAAACACCATAAATTGATATCAAAATATGTAAATATTACGAAGAGATATCGTTTAACTTGCAAATAAATGTAAAATTAAATTTTAATTAAATTTGTTTATGGTATGTAAATATGGACATATCAAGAAATTTAATATATTCATTCGGCTACCAATCCTTGATTCTTTATCTTGTGCCGAAATCATTTCAATTTATTTTTTAACATAATTTTGCTGTAGATTTTATTAGCATTAAAGTTGAAATTTAGTTCAACAAGAAAATTGAAACAATTTAATATTTCCAGAAATCTTATTTTAGGTTGACAGCTCATATGAATTGACTTAATTGAATTGCTCGTTTAAGCCTTTTGTCGACGAAAATTTACTGATAAAATGCGACATAGACGAGAGAAACAAATCAATTCTATCCACCACTTACACTCTTTCTGTCATGTCACGAGCCACAAATGGATAAAATTTGTTTCTATTTTCATCATAACAATATAATTGTATGGTTTAAATGATAGCAATTTCATCTATTGAATCAAAATAATGTTAATAGCTGACATACCTTGTCGAGGTCATGTTGATACATGTTATTTCTTACGATTTATTAAATAACAGTTATAAGATCGAGACGAAAGACAGAGAGGGAGAGAGAGAGAGAGGGAAAATTGAAAATGGTCATGTCATTCCGTCCGCAGTATTGTCGTACAATAGTGTGGTCGGGTTAAACATTAAATGATTTGCCATAGATGATGATGCTTATGCTATAATTTAGAGCACAATTTGTTACAGGAATAACTAAAATAACCGTAATATTTTATGGGTTGAAAATTATTCAAATAATTCGAAAATAACAAGATTCATCTTTTTGCTATTTCTCCTTGAGCCGATGGTCTCTCACTGTCGATGTGTCTTATGTCTAGGAAATATAAATAATCATAACAATTTTTTTTCTCATTCATTTCAAATAAAAATACATTTTTATTCTATGTAATTTTTCTCTCTATACATTCTCATTGTAAGGCAATATGGCAATAACAGATGAAAAAAATATTGTTTGCATGTTCTTGTGCTGGAGCATGAAAAGAGGGAAAAAATTATGTTAGAAATTCAATTCTACTTATTCATGGTGAATGCCTCTCTTCTATGTACACTTTTTTGCCGAAAAGCTATGTGTACAAAACGTCTTGCAATAGAACCATTTTTGAACGGGCTTTTTGATGATTAGAGTAATAATGATTGTTGTGTAATGAGTCTGTAATATGACTTGCTGACTGTAAATGAGAATTTTTGATCAATTATCTAGGCCATGGGTAGAATATTGATCACTTAATTCTACATCTAAAAAAATATTTCCATCCACAAGCATAATTTCAACCACATTTCAAAAAGCTTTTATCCGACACCAATAAATGTCAATTTCTATGGATAAAATCTAATAGAAGCATAAAGTTCTCAAGTATGAAGGACAGCAATTAGATGAATATTTCCACAAAGAATATTCCCTCAAGGATATCACTTGGCAACTTTGTTCATATTCTTTTACCTTGTGGTATTATGTATCTGAACTTAAGGTTACAGCATGTATAAAAGAAGATTTTTTAGGTCAGTTCAAGTTCGGACAATTTTCGATAAATATTCAAGGTTTTGCGAATTCTCAATATGAAATTATTGATTTTTGTAATCCCATTGAGATGAAATCTTTTCAAGCGAAGCTGAATGTGAATGAAATAGAAAATCAATGTCTGATATCTGTGTCATTTCTGGACAAATTTTCTTGATTTGCGGATCTTCTGATGCGCTCTATAACTTATGATTAAGCCTTTTTGAACTGGTTTTTGTTGTTGTACATAAAGCTCTAAAAATAAGGGCCAATTCATTCTCCATCCGTGACCATAAACAATTTTCATGAGCAAAAATCTTTTTTGAATGAATGACTGAATGTAAATAGAAAATATTTTTCTCAATGTCTGTAGAAATCTTTTTCCTCTCTCTCTCTTCTTATGCTTCAAAATTGTAGTTAAGCACAGAATTCCGTGAGATAAACATTTTTTACAACATTTTTATCTCATTTTTTATTTCTTTATTAGGAAATATTTTTTTTTGTGTTTCGTGTAGTTATGAAAATTTTATTTCTTTATTTGCTTTCTTTATACTTAACAAATTATTTTGCTGGAAGTCAATGATGCTGTCTGGATAGAATTTTATTTCATTTCCTCATTTTTATTGCATTTAAGTTTGAATTATAGAAAATTAAATGTTTTTGCTATGGAATCATGATTACCCAATTTCCTTATTATCAACCTTTAATATTGAATATTTCATGCAAGTTAGTCCCTATAGTACTTCCTCGAACTATGATTCTCACGTGACAAAATAAAAAGAATCACAATCAGAATTGTGCATGATTGTATCATGAATATATCTAAAATTGAAATTAAATGACCAAACATGAGCAAAATGTTCTTTTTTCCTCAAGAAATAAAAATAATGGCAACAGAGATAGAATGAAAACTTTATGTTCTAATGAATAAACAAAGAATTGAAAAGCACAACTTGCTATCTTGGTTGAAACTTCTTACTTAAAGAGACAGAATGAACAGGAGGTATGATAATCGTGACATTCAACTTTTATTTCCGTAAAATTTTAGAGAAGGAAAGAAAAATTTATTTCTCAATATTTTGCTGCTACTGCCAAGGAGCTGACGTTCATAAATAAAATAGGAGGAAAAAAGTGCATGATGATAATCAGCTTCTATTCCTTGTACTGGTCTGAGTGTAAAAAATGTACTTTTAAGTTTCCAAGATCAGTTTTTCTAGATCTTACCCCCATCCTCAAAAAATTCTGGAACAACTCTTGCTTTAAGCTAAACCTAAAGTAAAAAATTATACTTTGGAAGCTCTTCCATAAAATGAGGAATTAAATTTCTGACAAAATCACCGTAAGGAACACACTTAAAGTCTACAAAAACGAAAACCCATTTCAACTTTCCTTCATTTAAAGATTGCCAATTAAGTGCATTTTTGTGTTTGACAATAAGTACAGAACGGGAAAAAAATCTTCTCTTAATGCCTCAACAGCTCTTTTTGTTCCTTATCAAATCTTCCTCTATATCTCTTCCAATAAATTTTCCTTTCGTACAAATGGAGAAGAAAACAAAAGAGAAAAGAAAAGTTCACGTAAAAAGACATTAAAGGTTTTTTATGACTAAACCATTTAACGGACATCAGCTGGTCTAGCGTCCGCAAAAAACGCAGCAACACAGATTTCAATGATGTTCTTCTTTATGGCATCATTTGGTTTCATATGTGCCGTTTTTAGTGCTAAGTGTGCATTTCTATGTCCTCCTCTATCGCTTCATTCCATAATTTAGGAAGAAGATGAAAAAAAAATTGTGAAACTTTAACAATTCTAAACATGCCGATATAATAAAGCATAAAAACAAGAGAAATACAAATAGAGTTCCGCTTTAACTTAATTTTTGCCAATACATTCCATTCAACATTCCTTCATTCTTCATCAAATGAAATTTTTTCTCTTTGTTTTACCTTTTTAGCGCATTTTTGAAACTTGTTTTAAAAAGGTAGCTTAATAATGCACTTTGTCTGTTCGGTCGTTCGGTCGTTCGGAACACACTAAAAACTTTTGATCTAGACATCGTAGAGAGCTCTAGTTTTTTGCATTAGTTCCGTGCCATCGAGTTATTGGCCCCCCGGACATTTAAAAATCTCAAAACCAACGCTAAATACTATAATTAATGATTTTTTGTTTTCAATACAATAGAGCCAACTTCAAGTGGGATAATTTCAAATATATT
Organism: Chironomus tentans; assembly: GCA_963573255.1. NCBI lineage: Eukaryota > Metazoa > Arthropoda > Insecta > Diptera > Chironomidae > Chironomus > Chironomus tentans. Next base: position 55,514,490 of record OY754302.1, on the reverse strand, counting down.
TTGACCGTTAGAAAATTTGAATTTCAAAAAACCGTTAAATGACAAACCATTTTATTATATGAAAATTCACCGTGCAAATTGTTAATTATACTATAATTAATGATTTCCAAGTGCAATTACGCGGGAAATTTTCAAATATATTTTGACCGTTAGAAAATTTGAATTTCAAAAAACCGTTAAATGACAAACCATTTTATTATATGAAAATTCACCGTGCAAATTGTTAATTATACTATAATTAATGATTTTCAAGTGTATTTACGCGGGAAATTTTCAAATATATTTTGACCGTTAGAAAATTTGAATTTCAAAAAACCGTTAAATGACAAACCATTTTATTATATGAAAATTCACCGTGCAAATTGTTAATTATACTATAATTAATGATTTTCAAGTGCATTTACGCGGGAAATTTTCAAATATATTTTGACCGTTAGAAAATTTGAATGCCAAAAAACCGTTATCGAGCCGTCGAATTTATTTAAGTCACAAAATATTCATGATTGACTTATTTAATACGCAGTACTTTGCTAATCAAATACTGATCGCTAACACAAAAATGCGCTGAAGTCCCTCGATCAATAACACGAGGACTTTCTTTAAATTTTTAATACTACTTATTCAGCATATTTATGCTCTGCAGCTTCTTCATCTACATCATTGTTGATTCTCTCTCACTTACTTACTTATTTGTTGCTTGCTTTACAAATAAAACAGACTCCATCCTCACAAAATACATGAAAAATGCAAGTTTGTTAGTCGTATGAGATATCATCACAAGAATCACTAATAAATCAAATTAAATTTTCGAAGAAAAATATTTCATATACAGCTGAGCGAGAGCAAGAAGAAAATGAAATGCGTAGTTTATGCTGGTGGGGAAAAATACTTTTTCTCTTATTACATTCTTTTTTTTCGGGACAACGTGAGAATGAGAAATTAGTGCATGCCATGAAATATGGATGAAGTGAAATTTATTGGAAAATTGAATTCAGATTTGATTTATGATTGGTATGAGTACACGTTTTGATGTAACAAATTGAGAACGTTGATTGTGTCAAGGTGTAATAAATGGGTAAAGATGGATCGTTAAAAGGAGGAGGGGGTACTTGGGAGAACTTTCAAAGATTTAGGGTCAATTTATGATGAGTTTTTTAAAGTTATACCAAAAGTACCTCTTTACTGAATATTGGGTAACATCATCCTTAATATTTTGAAGATTCTCTCTATGTCTCCAAAACCCCCACCTGGTCATCACATATCATATCATAAACGAAATTTTGTAAAGCGCAACACAAAAATTATAACGAATAAAGTGAAATGAAGAGAAAATTGAGGAACAAAAAGAAACTGCAAGTGAGGCATTTGAGAGTTGTTTATTGCGAACACACATCTTTTGTGTTTGTTCCACAACAAAAAGTCCATTTTAACTCGCACATAATAAACATTTAATTTATTTTTTTTTTCTCCTTTCATTTCGACTATATGTGTGTTTCTTTGAAGAGCGCATCTTCTACGAAAAAAACAGCATAAAGGAAATCGATCCCAGATGACCATAATGTGCTTAAATGCTTTTCGTGGTTTTTATGATTTTGTTTACAAATGAACATAAATTCTTTCGCAACAAAGTCTCTGCTTTTGGTCCTGTGCATTAAGATGGAAAATTTTTGTTGCACACCGTACAGGAACAAAAACCTCACTTTATATTATGCGCAAAATTGTTTAGCTGATTTTTGTGGTTTTTGCACTCTCTCTCTCTCTGATGCTGTGTCGTCGTTCTCGTTGTTTGCTATTACGAAGTTCAATTTTTTATGCAGCGGGAAGAATTTTTGTCGCTTATGGAAACAAAAAAAAAGTAAGCAAAAAAAACATGGAGTGAGACTAACTGTTATCAGTATTGAGGCAGACATTGCATTCGAAATGACTGCAAAATTGCTTTATGGTTCCAATGCTGCTTGTACCAAACGACAAAAAATTCGTATATTCAATTCAAATTCCATTTGCGAAAATCATTTCAGGAATTTTTTGAAAAGCCAATTTTTTGTTGTTATTCATAGCACAAAAAGGATGACGACAACGATGGAGAGCAACAGTGCATATTCATGAAAGTACGATCAAACATAGCTCGCACATCTTACCTCATACACACTTTTTTTGCAAAAAAATTAATTTTTCCTCTTTCTCGTTTCGTGATCCTTACGAGACCCCAAAAACAGCAAATGAACAAGAGTAAAGCCAGCAGGTTATTTCATCTTTAGTAGGGAGATGATTAAAATAAAATATTAAAATAAGAATTTCTAAAGACATGAGAAGGAATTGAAAAATCACGCTATGTGTGTGCTTTAAAGTTGGTAAGAGGAAGAACCTTTTCCTTAAAACAATAGATTTTTGAGTTCTTTTAATTTTTTTTCAATCAGAAATAATTTTTCTTGTGGTTTTTCTTCCAAGGTATGGTCTCTTATTTTAAGACTAGCATCAGGAGAATCTTAGAGATTTCATGTCACGGTCTCAAAGCTAGGTTAAGTTTTCCTTGGAAAAAATCATGCAATGACTTAATATTCAAGAATCTTACAACCCTTGCCTACCTTCTTTATCTTCCATTCCCTGACTTTTTCCACTAATGTGAAAGAGAAGCATTAAACACAGAATGAAAAAAATCAGAGGAGCAAAGAGCAGAAGATATGCCTTTAATAATTAAATGAGACTAATTTGTGAAATGAAAAATATACTGGCGGGGTTAAAGCGTGTAACTACATAATTGATTACCATCATTATGCCACGCGAAGCGCTCTTGTTTCATTTTTTGTACCGAAAAAAGTAGTATAAGAAAAACAAAAAGAAATAACAATATGCAGCCTGTTTAATGTGGCGATATGATGCTTATGATGATGCGGATGGAGAGTAAGTCAGTGTGGTGTGAGAAGATCTATAGCCGCATTATTTTGTAGTACTTATGAGAAAAATTATTAAAAACTTCCTTATGAAGCCTCTTAAAAATGTATTTCTGTGTTTTATGAAAATCTGAGGCTTGCTGTTCCATTATTTTTTAATGGAAGGATGCGGTCAAACAATTCCTTTCTCATCCAACCATCCATTATGAAGTAAATTTTGAAATATTTGTTTTCTTTTTGTATACCGGTACCTTTCTGGAAATACAAATAGCCCATAAATCCTCAGTTCTTTCAGTTGCTTCTTTCTCTCAAACCATATGGACACATACAAAATATGAAATGTCTAAAAAGGCTTTCAAGGAGCACTAAATTTATGTTGTTCAGGCAGATTCACTGTCAAAATGATTTGTGTGTAGGAACAGCTAACATAAAAAGTAACAGAAAAAAAATTAATAACAAATTTTGAAGTGAAAGAGGTTAATGACTTTAAGGACTGGACAGTGCGGTCAATAAACAAACAAAAATCTCACAATGCCCTTTTTCTTTGACTAATTGTTTTTTTCCTCAAACTATTGTTGTTGTTGAATGAGGAACCGAGTAGTAAATGAACGATAATAGGTGTATAATTTGCTATAATTTGAAACGACATTGCTGTGACCGGAATCAATCAATTGTGAATATTTCCCGACCAACATAATGTTTTAATGATTTTTCAATGTATTGGGGGGCATCGTATGATAATCTATCAAAAAAATTTTTGTTTACATCATTGTATAGCCACATCTTGATGCCTCACATCTCACCTTAACACTCGGGTTTTTTGCATTATCGTCATCGACTAATTAAAAAACTTTTTTTACGATGCGAAAAATTGTGCAATTGAAAAACCGCAGACAAGTTCTCAATGCTTATCGTTTTTCAATTAATGTTTGCAATTTTTTAATGCAATTTCAATGTACATTTTTTTGTTATTTATTTTCGTGCATTTTGTGGGAAATTTATTTTTTGCTGCTTCTTCTGCCTTTTGTTTTGTTTGTTGTTTCGGGTCGCAATAGTTATTTTTGGGCTATCAACCTCATACTAAATATCTATTGTTCTTTATGACTTTTAAATATTTCTCGCTCCTCTTTCGATATCGAATAACTCATTCATTCATCTCTTTTGCACCATTTAATGGGATGAGATTAAATTTTATTTTATTATTTTAAATTAAATTATCGCAATTCATTGTAGTTTGTTTATACCTAGATATCAAGTTTCATTCTTTCAATTTAACATACAAAACAGTTTTCATGTCGATAAAAAAAGCCAGCATGAACAAAGGTAAAAGCATACATAGAATGGAGAAGAGACGATGAAACTAAACGATGAGATTTTCTTCCGGTGCTCATTCAAGTGGGCACAAACGAATTGCTTCATTAAATATCAATATCCCAATGGGTAGAAAAAATTTATGAGAGCTTCCAAATGTAATTAATTAAATTATGAGATAAAGTTAACTGTACAAAAAGAAAGACTTACGTTATATAGTCGGATGTGATTGTTGGGATGATTCCAAATGTGAGATTTGTTTTTAAAACTTTTCATAGGAATGAGATTTACTTGGGTTGCTAATTTAGATTTTTTGAATGAAAAATTATAGAGTAAGGATGAATTTTTATGGGATAATTTGGGTCATTAATTAATTTGATTGTGTAATTATTTGGTAAATCTGATAGATACTATGCTTAATGTGGCAAATGGTCATTAAAATTTAAAATTTTGGATGGGGTATATCAGAAATTCCCACTATCATCCCATCGTTTCTCTTTTAAATAAATCTCATAGTCCGTATCTCACAAAAGAACTCCATCCACTCGTGTGCATCCAGCAGACAGAAAAAAAAGTATTTTGCAAATATTCGATTATTGATTGTCGATGAAAATCAAACAAAAAAAAGCAGTAAAATTACAAAGCAGCAACAGAAAGACAAGAAAAAGAATAAAAAAAGGTTTTGTGTGATTGCAAAAAGAAAAAAATTCTCATGCAATTCCCGTCTCGTTCATTATATGCGCCTTCTATCGTCGTTTCAAAATTAATTATCATAATGCAATTTTAATTGGAATGAGTGAATGAAATAAAAAAAGAGAAAATAAATTGAGTTTTGTAGATGGGAATGTAAAATGAGGCAAATAACAATCAACGGCGTTAGAATTGTTGATGTACAAAAAAGAAGAAGCTTTTTTTTTTTTGAAGTTTATTGGTTGTCATTTGATGCAGATGTGATGCAATGTCTCCAAACCATTTTACTATCTATTACAGAAGCTTTATAGCATCATGTTTCAAGCATCGAGAAAAAAATCCCAAGCAAACGGTTGCTTCATGATGATAATGATGACTTTTATCGATCTACATGTTGAAGAGGCACAAAAACAACAGTTTTAAAAAAATTGCAATGGTTTTCTAATGGAACAATAAATTTTCCAACTTTTTTTTGCTGCTGTGCTACTCTCCTGTTGTAATATATTTCTCTGCTGTTGTCTTTTTTTCTATTAATACATTTCAAACAACCCATTCATTAAGCACTTCTAATTATTTAAGAACGATGTTTCGTTCACAAAAAGATACACAATAGTCAGCTATTGATACTGTTGGAACACGTTCTATAAATTTTGTTTAATTGTTTTTTGTATGTACATGATGACCGAGAATTTATGACTTAATATTAATCATTTATTAACAATTATATTCTTGTTTGTAAAATGACTCAATAGAATTTTTCTTCTCAATTCGCATAAATTTGCAAAAATTCCATTTCTTTATGGACAAAAAAAAGATCTGACAAGAAACAATGAAGAATTGTGTGTATTTGTAGGAAGACAGTAAAGCATATAAGATAGATTATAAAATAGCAAAACTCATAATTCCTTTCATGGGATTTGTGTAAGCCGCCTCTCTTGTTCTTGTTAACTAGAAATACATACCTTCTCAGTCTTGTTACTAAATCAATTTATTAAACCGTTAATTGCTTGCGCTTTATATTAATCAATTGACTAGAATTGTTCGATGCTGGATTGAATGAAGCTGTAGGATTTTTTGTTTTTGGGTTAACAATATTGAAGAAAAGAGATAAATTTTGCAGGGAATGGGAACTGGCTTCGACATGAGTTTGAAAATGAGATACGTCCTAAAATGATATAAGATGAGAAAATTTAATGGGCTGAAAATAATTGCTTCTTGATGCCTCAATTGAGACATTTCAATATATTTCTTTCACCTAAATGACAAAACCAAAAAATCAGATCATTCCATCCCCTGAAAAAATATAAACGTTGAAAGAATTCTCAACAAAACATTTGGCTTCACACAAATAATGATTAAACTGTGAAGTAAGAAAAATTTGCGATGAAAAAAAGTTTTTTTTTCGAGTACAATGAAAATAACCAACAAAGTAACTGCTTTTGTAAATCAATCATTTTATTATTTTTTAATTATTTTATAATTTATAGCATTTTTATGTTTTCACTTAATAAATATACTAAGTAGAAAGAGGTTGAAAATCGTTAATAGAAATGAAGCAGAATGAGATATTCTTCTTTTAAGATTTACTTTGGAATTTGTTTTGTTTTGAGGATTGAATGGAATAAACAAATAAACGTGATAAATAAATGTGTAGATAAAAAATGCTACTATGTTTTCTAGCGGAAGAGATTAATTAATTTTAATTTCAATTATTAGCTCTTTTGGCTTCCAAAAATTCAATAATACCTGTAGTATATGCTACAATGTAGATTACGAACATAATTCTTAAAATCAAAAATACGCAGAAATTCATATCCAACCATATAATCCAAAACCGCCTCCCAATCTTGCAAGAATGTTGCACGCTGACATACAGTTAATACTGAAGCCACTCAAAAATATACATCAGAAAGTGATTGAACTTTCAACGCTCAGCAAAAAAATATTTTGCAACAAAATAATAACAAATTCATAGCATCAAACATGTTATGATTATGATCATCATCCCACGAGACTGAATATTTATATTCACATCGTATTACGGCTTATGCCAAAACATCAAAATGAAATACTTTTTTTTTGATGAATTATGATTTCATAAAGTTGAGCAGTCAGTCAGGCACATAAATAAATATAAGTACATACACATTATAAAGTGATCCAACAAACTCTTGATTTTAATGTAATGGGAAATTTATGCAACATGTGTGTAAGAGTAGGCACTCATCATCAGTTCATATATATGAATAAATAAGTATATACATTGCATGTATCCACATATCATTTAAAAATCAATGTTAAAAGAAGTGCAAACGTGTCCACAAAAAAAACGAGAGAGACAGGAATGGAAAGAAGAAGACATTGTTGAAGTTACTTAACATACGTATTATAAAAGAGTGTAGAAAAGAATGAATGAATAACAAAGTGATGATTAGCATATCAATTTACGGCATTACCACATTTTTATTATTTCTCTCCGTTCAGTTCAATGCTCATTGGGTTCTGTTGCCGAAAATAAAAATGAAAAAATAATAATAAAATCATGATGTACATGGAAAAAGAAACAAAGTCGTGACATGAAATGAATTTGAATCTGACATGTGCAATAAAGCTCGTTTAAAATGAAACTGCTCACAATTTATTATGCGTTTTTGATATGTTTATGGCGATCATCGAAACTCAGCATGAAATTAAGCTAATGCTCATTAATTTACATCAATACTAATCATCAATGTCAATTAAATTGCCTTACAAACGGGCTTGGTTGGACGGGGCCAAGTGCAATGCACTCAACAAGAAAACCGCAAAGAGAGTCTTGATTGACGATTTTGAAGAAAATATTATAAAGGTGGGCACGCGATGTTTTTGTGTGTACATATCAAAATATGTGGTATGTACGTACAGTACGAAAAGAAGTAGCTTCGATCACGAACATGCTGTGTATACTGGTGCTGATCATGAATCAATTCATTTTTGCACATGATATGTAAAGTTCATGTACCTCAAGTGGATATTATGCTGCCGTTAATGCTACTTCAATTTGAACTATGTGACTTAACCTACTGCTATGTAGCAACTGAGCGATTACTTCTATTTACATTTAGTATAAGAGAATTCAATTCGAATTTATGCATGAGCGTGTAGAAGCAATTTCGAGCAATATCATCACGTTTCATTTACTTTTCTTCTTCTTCTTCTTCCATTTATCCTCCTCCTCCTCCTCATCAATGCTGTGTTGTTGTTTCTTCCTCTTGGTTTCAAGTCATTGCGGGAGGCTTGAGCAATCATTATTGATATAGAAATAATGTAAGAAAAATAACATATCAATGAATTTATGAATTTTGACATTTTGCTCATTTGGCTTTCACATCAGTCATTCAGTAATAATAATAATATTCATTTTTCATCTCCCCATCCATAAGTCAAACGAAAGAAGGTTTTTCTCCGTATTACGAGATCACTCTATTTCGAGAGCTTTCCGTGCCCATATGAACACATTTTTTGATGCATGCGCCGCTCTGAAGTGTGCTCAAAATGTATGAAGAAATTATTACTTTATTATTTATTGATTCATGATCATTACTACCATTACTATTCAGACCTAGTGACTTGAGTCAAACAAAATCACTTTTGAATCGACGATGATGATTATTATGATTATGATGGGCATTTGAATAAAAAGGAGAATTTTGTAAAGAAAAATTATTTAAATTTTAGAGCGTGCTGCTCTATTTATGCATTTTAGACACTTTTATGATGAATTTATTTTTTATGACTGCACAAGTTACACAATAATTTCATCAAGTCAAGACATAATATTGATGAAAACTTTTCATAATAAATGAGTAATTTTTTCATCAGTGCAAAATTACAAATGCTGAGGGTGCTCTGATGGTCGTTTGAAATTTTAATATGAAATTAAAATGCAATGGGTCGTGTCCGTGTGAAAGCTTGAGTATTTTATTTTTTTGGCAATCAATTGAGAGTTTGACTGCATGAATATAAATTGTGTGAATTAGTTTGTTTAGAATAAATTTCGGTGACTAAGCTAAAACATTTTTAATCAACAAAATAAACCAAACCTCCAAAACATTCTATTAATGAAGACAAATTCATTAATGACTCTTTCCTATAAGCATCTAAAATCTTGAGCAAACGAGCATAAATCCATTGAATTCTAAAACATCAAAATTATTGAAGAGATTGAACAGATTTCACCTAATAAATACAGATTTATCTCCATGGTAAATACGAGAATAATAATGAGCATTAAAGATACAAAGCAGTGACAAACAGAAAAGCTAAATCACTTACGCTTATTTAAGCTCTCTCTCTTATAAGGAATGAAAAGCATCACAAATAAATGTGTGACATAGTGACAGATAAACTGTTTGATCAACGAGATTTGTGAGAAGCAAAAAAATATTCTTTATTTCATTATTATGCAATGTGCGCATCGTCTCAACGAAACAGATTTTTTTCTCACACAAAACGTTCATTTCTTTCCTCAAACCGAATGTTTAGGTCGTCGCCACCAAGTGTTGTTACCGCAGCAGCAGAGAATTTATGAGTGTGCTGAATAAGTAATTTTTTTTTGTGTTTGTATTTATTTTTTGCGCCTAGGCTGGCGAAATTATATTCATTTGCAATAATAAATCATCTCACAAGAGCTCTGTTCTCATTTTTTTATTCAATTATATGTTTTTTTGCTCATTTCAGAGAAACTGTTAACATCTGAAGGACGAGAATTGCGTCGTGCACTGTTTTCATTGAAGCAAATTTTCCAGGAAGATAAGGACCTCGTACATGGCTTTGTCGGCCTCGGGGGTCTCAATTGTCTCGTACAAATTGGCAGTGAAGCAGATCAAAATTACCAAAATTACATTCTTAGAGCTTTAGGACAGGTAACATTTTATATCAATTTATTATATTCACATACATTATGCTCCTGCAATTATTTTGTCGCTGCATGGCATCAAACGACATTGCTGTGTATATTTTTATCACTATTTATGAAGCTTAACAGCCACAACGACTTTTTTAATGTGAGAGAAATAAATAAATTTTCTAACACTTTAATTATTGAATAATAAATTTGAAGTCATTTGTTTTTGGCGCTCAACGAGTAGACGGTGGAGATGCTGAGCGCCATATAAAGCTGTGCTGGAAGAGAAAGAGACTTAACACGTTTGTATTTTGTCGCGATGAATGTATGAAAATATATTAATTTTTTTGTATCCATTCATAAATATTCCGAGCTGGACATGAGTAGGTTGAGGCAGTTTTGTAGTAGTTATGATGGCATGATTAAGATAGTTTAGTTGGCTGGAGTCTTCAATCGAATTTCAAAAATTGTAAAAAATGCACAACTCGGGTTCGACTCATACCTACAACAGAAAATTAATGACAATGTTTGTTATTGTTGTAATTCCCTTTTATACATGAATAAACTACAGAACGAATTTGTGCATTTATAAAAAATGAACACGAGACTTGTCGTTATATTTATAAAGCGCTTGTAATTTGAGATTCCTCATCAATAAAATTTATATTAATGTAAACATATATTGAAGTATTATTTAAATTGGAGTGCTTAACTTGAAAAATGAGCTCATTATGTGGGCGACTGACTATATACGTTGAACCTAAAGTGTCAATAAAAAAATTTAATAATCGTGCTGCAAATTGCTTGTTAAAATTAAACAAATATTTTTATTATGCTAAAATTATTGAAATGTGGTTCAATAAAATAACGACAAATTTTTTCTTGATCTCTTCTTATGCAAGGTTGAGATTTTTTATTGGATATTTTTACGGGGCAATCAAAAATGGTATATTGGATAGGTTAAGATTTTATTAGCTAAAATGAACGTTAGTTCGATGCAATTTTAGATTTTAAGAAGATAATCACAACCTCAAAGTTAACTAGCCAGGAAACAAAAAGTCGTAAAATAAATTTCAACTTATTTACATAAGCTTAAATCCATCATAAATCATCAATTAAATTCTACCACACTTTCCATTATTTCCATTTTAATAGAACCTATTTGTTTGTTGTCTTACTAAATCCTATTAATCTAACTGCAGTTTTGCATTTTAATGAATTATAAAAAGACAATGAATTGCCCCATGAAAATCTAATAAAAATCGATACTTGACATGTAAGACACTGCTTGTTTTCTCAAGAAAAATTATGGCAGGCTACAAAAAAAGACATAAAACTGAATGCAGGTAACTAACTGACAGTTGATTTTATTTCATTTGTTGTCATGCAAATATGAAATCTGACCCTAAGGGGTGATCACAAAATGAATTAGTATTCATCGCTTTATGTGAAGAAATTATTCAATTTACTTTCCAATGTAGTCATATTTCATGATGCAGAGAAGTTTCACCCTAAAGCTCTCATTTATCATGTAAACACTCCAATTTATGACTTAATATTTTCATGTATATATAATTAGGTGGAGAATGGAGCTCATGCGGCGAATAACACAGTTATTAAAAGATTAAATGAGTTGCAAATTCAAATAAATTTTCCTACACCATCTCCATTTCCAGCATCAAATGTCTGTTAGTACCCGCGTGCGCTGCATTTTATTTGCTCTTTTATTTTACAAATCGATTTTTCATTTTTTATTTATTTATAAACTTTTAGCCAGTTTTTTTGCAAAATAAATGAGGTCGAGTAGGTTTGTCTTATGACTGTTCAGTCTTGTTCTTATGTTTGACTGTCAGGACCTGATTAGGACTTTGAAGAGCTTGTCATAATTTGTACTTTTAGCTGGTTTAAATCATTTAATCGATTTCACAAAAAGGCACCTTAATCTATTTAGTTTACGAAGCTTTCTTACCTGTCAAACAATTTCCAACTCTTCATAGCACAAAATACGTCCAACATATTATGGATGTACAAATAAATTTCTGTTCGTACTGTTGTGTCTATTCACAATAAAGTGAATTGTTCTATTGACTTTAAAAAGGAGAGTATAAATAAATAAATATAACATTATTGAGCGATTATTATTTGTATGTGCCTACAATATGCATTATTATTTCTTTATTTTATTATTATTTAGCGTGATGCATATATGTCGCTCTATAATTATGTCTCTAACGATATTCGATATTTATATTGTGCAGAGACACAGAGAGCGAGAGATCGAAGACATCGAGTGAGACACGAGATAGGTTAACTAGCTAGTGTACAATGTGCATTTATTAAATATGTCTAGTGTTTCATACGAAGTAATAAAAGATTAAATTTATGAGCTCTCCCTGTGTTGCTCGGTGCTGCTTATGCACACACAATATATTTATTTATTTATTTATATCGATTTGAGAAAATGAGTTTTTGAAAAATGGATAAATGAAAAAACAATGATACATGAGTGCTTCATAAAAATCTACACGTTTCTCTCTCGCCATTGGGATAGTCGCTTTGAAACAATACAATAGCAACAGCTATAATTCAACGCATAGTGATACTGGATAACTACACATTTATTTATCAAACAGCCACACGGGATGGCTCTAAAAATAACAAACACTACACTGTAGGATAGAGAAATGTACATAGAGAGTGAGATGAGTTAGGGACATGTATTGCAATTGATGTTATAACGGGGAACCTCAATATCGAGCCATGTATTTATGAGAGCATTTTTTGTATTTGCAACAATCTATACAGCAGAAACATAATATACATTGTTTATAATATAACAGCAAAAAGATGTCTCAATTATCGGCATCATGCACACGGGGCAATGTATTTATAAATAAAAATAAAATATAAAACTAAAAGATAGGAGAGTTTATGTTTATGTTTGTTGAGCATGACATGCACCACCGTATCATATTTGGGACAATAAGCTCATTTCTTTCCTACTGAAAATTCACTCTGTGTCATACATAATATGAGAATATAAAGAGTATAGAAATTGTTTAATCATGCCTTGCCTCTTCATGTCAATTGTTGCTCGCTCACCGCCTGTAAGTGACGCGATAAACTCAGCAGCATAGAGAAAAAGAACATATAAAAAGAAAGCAACAAATATTGAGGCGAAAAAAGGCTAAAACTACAGCAAAACTCATGTTTGCATGTTGGCCTCTAATAAATCATTTTCACATGATTCACTACTTTTTTCTGCCGTTCCTCATTCCATCGTTTGATGCCTGTAATTTTTTTTATTCAAGAAATTTTATTTAAAAAAAAAATATTTTACATTCATGGTGGCAGAAAATTTGATAAATTTATTGGATTTCACATGAAATGTCATAATCAGGAAGATGAAAGGCTTTGAATGGGAATCTTTGGGAATTGTCAAAATTTTGGGATTACTTCCAGATCATTTCAAATTTCTCTCTTAACCCGTTCCTTGATAATAAATTTACGACCTAAAATTCACATCAAAACTATCCCTGAAAGATGATCGTCTGCATTAAATTTAATACCTTTTTAAATCGTGAATTTTTGACATTTTTAAAAATCCACAAAATATTTTACATTAAAATTTAATGAACTTTAATGAAAATAAATTAATCAAGCAGACGAATGTCATTTACTTGAATAATTCGAGGAATCCTCAATTTTTTCACAATCATCTGTGTCATCATGCATGGTGATTAAATTTTTCAAGAGAGGTTTAATGGCTTATAGATTAATCAGATATGAAATTAAAAACACTCCTTAAGTTTTTTTTTTAATAATTTAATTTATAAGACAAAATTCTGAACAAATCACAATGAAATAATTCGTGAAATATAATTATCAAGCACAAAAAACAGAAATATTTATTGACTTTAGTTCTAAATATAGCCGCTACACAATTCAAGAAATGACATTAAAATTTTTGTTGGATTAGATCAGCACTTTTTGAACAGTGGGTAATTTAAACCTCTTGATGACCAATTTAATTAGTATTTATTATCAAAATAAATTGAAGTGCAGTAAATGCGAATGATATCATGTCATATATTCTTGATTGCCTATATATAAATTAATCAGTTAATGTGCAGTGTTTCTGCTTCCAGAGGCAGTTTTTAAGAAATTAATATTAAAATACAGAATAAAACTCAAAAATTTCAAACATAATCGGCCGGTTTCACTAAAGTGGATTATCCTCGATTTCGGATTATCCACTTCAGTGTTTTGTAAATATCTTGAATATTTTGGAGGTTGTAATATTTCTGATTTTGGTTTATAATAGTGCAAGATAGGTGTGAAAATTCCATATATTAAGAATATTTCTATCCATATTAGTGAAAGAGTTGTATCAAAAATTAAAGTTAATCCTCTGGATTCACAACCATTTGATGTCCACTTGTACATCTAGTACCAAAAATTTACTTCATTCGCAAACATTCCAAAAATAATTCACCGAAAAATCCCTGCCATATATTTCATTATCATGAAGACGATTATCTACTCATACTTTTCTCTTTATCACTGTGTCATGGTCTTAAGATAATATTCTCGAATTTCTACTGATAAGAGAAAATGAGTCGAAATTAATTTCATTAAACTTGAACCGTGTCGCATTAAACATGTGATTTTCAACAAGACAGGTTGAAGTAGTTGAAGTAATGAGGTTGAGCCTTATATTTGTAATAAAAGTGAGTGGAATTAGCATAAATAAAAAATAATTCAGTGTCTTACCCGCTAAAGCTTAAAACAGATCATTTACAATCAAAAAAGAACGATAAAGAAAACGTAAATTTATTATTTCAACGATCATTTTAGAGGTCAAAAAAGTATACAGAACATTAAATAAAATAATTATTTTGCCATATTTGTCGATTATTTTTTGCGGCGAATACATTCCTCATTCACAAATAAATTCCATTCTTTAAAGCTTGATTACATACCGCACAGTACAAAACATTCAATATTTATACGCGCAAGAATAAATAAGACAGATGGAGGAGAAAATTGCAATCCATTACAAAGTTGTAATGCCAAGGCGTGTTCGTACCTTTTTGCTAGAATGAAATGTACAGCGCGCGAGAAAGACAGTAATGTGCCACATTTCTTCACCTTTTTCTCCTCGTTTTTATTTCTCATTTTTCATGAATCAATTACACAGCATATAACAATGAAATGTGTATACACAACATGTCGTTTTGCTGCTCTGCATTTGCACTTTTCATCATCAAAAGGAGATTTCAATTATTCATCTTATTTCATTCTTATTTTCTTTATTTTTTTCTGCAAAATCGTCGAAAAATAACAAAACAAAAAAAAATCTTGATGGACATGATCAGGTGATGCTATATGTTGACGGTATGAATGGCGTAATGAAGCATGGACCAACTGTACAATGGCTGTATACATTAATTGCATCAAAATATCGTCTCGTGGTTAAGACAGCACTTAAATTGTTGCTCGTATTTGTTGAGTATTGCGAAGGCAATTGCTATCTACTGGTGAATGCAATCAGAACTGTGGATAGTGCCCGAGGATCGTTGCCATGGACGAACATAATGAAGTGAGTAGATTATATCTCTCTGAGATCTTTCTGTTGTTTTTGTGCTACGTCATGCATTTTACGGTACAATATTTGATCAATTTTTATTGACTGATTGACTGGGACTGAGTTTGCTGTTTTAGTTCTTTTTTGTTAACCAGGGGCCTAAAGGTGATGAAAATTATTTTTTTGTAATTTTTGAAAATTTACCTTATTAGATTTTTCTCATAAAAGTTCTCTAGAGACAGAAAATTCTCTACTGACATACAATCCTCTTCCATTGAAATGAGCCTCATCTATAATATAAAAATGTCTACCATATCTACTGACCCCCTCACAGTCAGCATAATTCTTTGTTTTAATGACTTCATATACTTAATAATAATTGCAATGTAGCTATAAGCATAAGACACACAACATGCTAAAGAGGGCATAGAGAATGAAAAATTCTAATGATCGATGATAAATGCCGAATGCTGTTCAATTCATGTTCATCTGTTCATTTCAATTTCTGTCCATGTCTATTTCTCTTATTCGCTCGTACATTTAATTGAAGTTTAATATTATTATTTTGAATTAAGTCTTCATTACATGACTTCATGACTTAACTATTGTGTGCAGAATTAATTTTGCCTTTTCCTTTGTGTTGCCTCTTTGCCTTCTGATTGAAATGTTGATTTTAATTTAATTTTCATTATTTTTATGATCCGGGAAGTTTAAAAGATTTTTTTAGCTTACAAGAAAGTTCTCAGCATATTTGATGCCCTCAAGATTATTATTTGTGAGTCATTGCTATTCTTACTGCACTGCGCTACATTTAAAAGCACAACAAGTCGCCTTTTTTATTCTCATTTTTCCCATTAGCTGTAAATCGTCGAATACTTCGAGTGATATATTTGATTGAGAATTTCATCTCGAAGCAGTTACTTTTTCTTCTTCTTCTTTTTCTCAGTCTTATTCTTTTAATCTGTATCTTGATCTTTTTTTGCATACACGGCTATATGCACAATTGTTATTCTCTCTTTTTCTTGTTAATTAACTGCCAAGTGAACCTCGGTGTTCTAATTTTTTTTTGATCCGTTACTTTACAACCGCTTCATTTCAAACATTGAACTTTAACCAATTCCCTTTTTTGTGCATTGATCAATGCGATTGAATTATGAAATGCTTCACTTATGAGCTGTTCATTATAAAGTTTAAAAGAGAATTTATCTTAGATCTAATATGCGATTTTGTTACCTTTTTGAAATAATCTACCGAATAAGATCTCGTTGAGAATTCTTGAAATGTAGCATAGGGGTTCAAGTGGTCTTTTAAAACACTATCAAACCATGAAGTCTGAGCATGAGAAAGCACAAAATCCCTAATATATAGTTCAATATGCTTGCACCTAAGCATATTGCATGATCTAACTATCAAAAAATTTCTACACTAATGAAATTAAGAAACTAGCACGCGGCAGCTATAACCAACCGAATATCACACTTTACATTATAGTCATTCCATTGTTCTCGCTTCGAAAACCAACAAAAAAAATCTAATATTCTTATGCGAGCAAAACAACAAAGTCGTGAAATACTTTTTTTTCATAAGCTTCAAAATTTTCTTCTTTCTTCATTTCTCTGCGTCTGTAAAGCCCTTACGATTTCGATCAATTCAATTATCTAATGCATTTTAAATGTGCGCCAAAGCGAGGGCATATCGTGTAATATAACAAAGAAAATGATGAAGCGAATGGAAGAAGAAGAAAAATTCATTTTTTATTTTCCTTCGTCTCATAAATTTCACTTTTTATTAAAGAATTCTGACTTTTTATTGTGAAACTAGAGTTCATTGCTCGTTGTGTATGGAAATTGTAAATTTATGATAATTTTTTGAGTCAAATTTAAAATGATTCTTGTGCAGTTTTTATTTTTTGAAGATTTTTTTCAGAGCTTGCAAGAATAGCCTTAGAAATAATCAATAGATTACAGAAGTCGAGATAAAGCTATAGCCATTCAGTCACCAAATCTAAATTATATGACTGTACAAAGCCACAAAGAAATTGAAAGAAAGAAATAAAAGTTATTACGAGATATTGAACAATATTAGCATTGAATGAATGAAAATGAATGAATAAATGGTTTTGTAATCGTGATATATTGGGGAAGGCTCCAATAAGAAAATTATAATCGTGACTTGTTATCAAAATATGTTAAAGAGTTTCTTCTAACTGGGCAAACATAACGTGCATCATTGAGAGTTATGAAAACAATGCCCTTTCCATTGTACTATTTATTTATAAATAATATGGCATTATAAAACAATTAAAAATAGATATATAGGAAGAAGGCATTGTAGGAGTGTTAAGTTTAATTTATTTTTAGACATAATTCTGTGAATCGTTTAACTGAATGGTTTCGCAATAAAAACTGTAAACTTAGTGAAATCACCAAAAACGGATCTATTAGCAGATTTCACAAAAGATATTGCCAAATGACCCAATATTTCCTATTAAATGCCATTTCTATGAAAGCAATTTTCAACAATGTGAGACCTTGGAATCTCTCTACGCTCTTATGATACAATCCATTTCCTATACATTAAAGCCAAACAGTCTAAAGATTTTTCTGTATTTCTCTTTCATCTCTTCTTTCCTCCTTTTTAATAGATTATTGAAAGATTACGATAATGCTGATACCGAACTATTAATTTACGCAACATCATTAATCAATAAAACATTATCGGGCCTAAGTGATCAAGATAGTTTCTATGATGAAAGTGATTTTCTTGAACAACAAGGAATGGAGAGTATAATACAACGCTATATGTCACGAACTGGCACAGACTTAGATTTATTAGATCAATTTCAATTGTATGAGGCAGCGCTACGCTTTGAGGATGGTGAATCGGATGAAATTATTCGTTTACCAGATAATACTGTGAGAAAAACGTTAAGATTACGGTCGAGTGACAGTACTGAGCGTAGAAAATCACGGCGGCATAGTACAGGAACAGCACCACCACCAGCGCCTCCACCAATTCCAACATATAACATTGTACCACCTGTCGTGCCTCCATTACCACTAAACTACATGATACAACAACAGAAGAAAGAGCAAGATGATAATGACGATAGTTCAAGTTCTGGCGGAGGTGGTGACCTCAATGGTTTTGCGGACTGCAAAGCCAGGGAAGGTGTAGCTGGTGTAACGCCAGGATTGCGTAGACGACGCGAACGTGCTGAACGACAAAAATCTTTCCAAAGAGAGCAAGAAGCTGTGGTGAATGGTACAACAAAGAATGGCGGTGTCGAAAGTGATGATTATGGTAAGCATAAATGACAATCTTATAGATATTTTTGTGATTGTTTAAGATTTCATTAAGCATAATCCATCGTTTATCATGTCATGGCTTTTATTGCTAACATGATTTTCCTTTACTTTTTGTGTAACATTGTTTTCTTTGTTTTTTCTTTTGCTTAATGAAGAATTTCTCGATGGATGTGAACTCTTTAGACCAGAGCTAAAGAGTTACCATCCCTCGAGAAATTTCTTTCTATAATATTTTTTTTCTTATTATGCTAACAAACTTTGTGTGTGTTACAGGCAAGCATAAGCATCCATTAGTCTCAAATAATATTAATAGTAATAATAATCATTTTAATGGTATTATAAAAGAGTGTGATAATCATCAAGTAAATGAGCAACAACATCAATACATAATAAACAATAATAATCGAACATCGATGATAAGCAATGGCACAAGTATGAATCACATTTACAATGGAAGCAACGACATGAATAATTCTAATAGCAACAATCATTTAATTTTAAACAATAATAACAATAAGAATGATTATAGTAATAATAATAATTCTATTGTAACTAATAAAAAAATTTATCATCATCTCAATCATCATATTACTAATAATAATAATGTTCTGTGTAATAATAATCAAAATGGAGTCTCAAAATCTGTGATATTAAATTATGATAAAAACACATTGGAATATAAGAACAATAAGAATTTAATACTGAATCGACATCAAAATATTAGTAATAATAAGGTCGATATAAATGGAAATAATACAACAACGACCAATAACTACAACTCACCATCTCATAACGGTTATGCAAATAATCATCATCAAATTTATGAGAAACATTTAAATGGCATCAATCAATTAAAAAATGAATTACAATCGACAAAGCGTTTCATCATAACAACACAGGCACCGACATCAGGCACAACAAATGGCGGTGAAAATTGTGAAAATAATCAGAAGAGTAATAAATTTCACATTAATATTGCAAAAAATCATCGTAATCATCATCAAAATGGAACATCAGTAACACAACAACAACCGTCCATTGATGAGACTGATAATGTGATGCAGCAACATCATCCAATAACTAATGGTATAATGAAGAATAGGCTCATAACATCTGCTGCAATATCTGATAAAGATAATAATGGAAACGACACAACAAATGTACTGGAAAACATCCCAGCAAATGTTAATATTCATAAAGTTAATGGGCATTTGAATGGTCTAAACCTAAATTCGAACGGTCATCATCATCATCATAACAATGGTAATAATAATAGTATTATTAAAAATGGACATTCGGGTACGGTGAAGGTAACTGAAATATCGAATGGTTATCATAATGGGAAGCATGCTGATAGTACAATATCGAATGGACATGCAACAAGAAACGGATATCATCATGAGCAGTCACATAAGACGAATGGATTTGTCAGGAATTGCAGCCACAATACAAATGGCAGCAATAATGGACGGTCGAATGATTTTAGTACAATCAAAATTAATTATGTCTCAAGGCAAATTGTTGGTCGTGGACAGCCAACAACAAATTCTACATCGATGGCGGCATCAGCAACAAGTAATGGAAATACAGTAAGTTCTACTAACGGCCACGCCACAAATGGAAATTCTCACTGTAATAGTATTAATACTAGTAATAATAATCATTTCCATCATGGCACCGTCAGCTTGCATGACAATTCCAAAAATACCACTAGTGCCACTAACATTCCAAATATTCCTAATATTGTGATCAATGGAAATAACGATGGAACCTCAATCAATGGGGATTGTGAGAGAAAAGACGAGGAAATTCTGAAGAAAAAGAACGGTAAGAATATGACTTTTTGTGCCTTTTTTCTCCCTCTATGCTGTCGCTTTCTTTGTTTGTTTGTCAATGTCATTTATTTCATATCACTTTCTAAAACCGAAAATTAATTTAAGAGAAAAAAATGAAAAATTAGATTTATTGGAACTTTTTATGCCTGTGAAAAATGAAAGTCTAATGCACAAAACAAAATTCTTCTTTTCTTTTCTTTAATCGATCAATGAACAGACACTGAAAACGAAGACAAAAAGCTTCTGCAACAACTAAAGCGTGAACAAACTGTCAAAGATTTAACACAAAAATTGAGCAATTTGCCATTGAGCCCGCAAGAGGAGAAACCAAGTCGTGTCGGCGATATGTCCGGGCTGATATCGAAAGCCAAAGAAGAGCTTAACAAAAGTAAAAATAAAGTTGATGTCAAAACAAATGTTGAAAATGATCTCAAAAAGCCTGAACCAAAAAAGTCTGAAATTGAACTACATTGGGAGGAATTAATGAAGAATATGGATCGTGATTTAATTTTATGTGATTTAGATTTTCGAGATTTAAATGAGGAGGATGAGATTAATGTACTAACGCCGCGAGGCATAAATGGATCATCAATTCCACCACCGCCACCTGCAATGATGGGTGGACTTATTAATCCTTTAGGAAATCCCATTCCTCCAACGCCCATGTTACGACCAAATGGATTAGTTAATGGAAATTCGCCCAAAGATAGCAGCAATAATGATTTAAATGGTTTAACATTGAAAAAGACTAAGAAAACTGTAAGTGCTGCTGGGGATTATTATTATCATGGGTTATGGTTATCTGTCATGATTTATGTGTGAATGTACCTGTGGTGTATTTTGTGGATCAGAGTCTTGTGTATCAAAATTCAATAAAAAATCTACAAACAATTAAACCATAGACATATTCATCCACAAATATTGAATTAAATTTATCTCACAAAATTCAATCATACAACTTTTGATTTTCTCAGGTAAAACTATTCTGGAAAGAAGTTCGAGAAGACATGATACCAACAACTATCGAGAGAACAATTTGGGATGAGTTGCCACCATCAAATGTAGATACCTTAAAACTTGAACATTTGTTTGAGTCTCGTGCCAAAGACTTACTAACTAAGGTATGTTTATTTTAATGGTAAAACTTAGGTAGAACATAATTCTTATCTATAGCTCTTTGTTCTTCATTTTCTTCTTCTTGTGGTTCATTTTATTATATTTGTGTGAACGGAAGTGGGATTAAAGGATGGGAAGAGAATGAGGATGGATCTGATTGCCATATTTTTTTCTATAAAGCTCAATTTTTACATTTTGATTTGTGGATCATGACTAGTCAAAGTGTCTCATCCTTCAAAAAAATAATATTGTTCCACTTTCTTACGAGAAACAAATGATTTATGTGCATTAGTTCCATCCTCTTTCCTGTATTATCATCATTTTCTGTATGTTCATGACATGAGTTAAAATTCTTTATGTTTCCTTTTATTTCTCTCGGTTTCACTTTTATTATCAATGAATATTTGCGAAGGTGTTTTTTATAACAAGAACGAGAACAAAAATGTTTTATGAGTAAAATTTTCCGTTTCAATTTCTCATCTTTTGTATGAAAATGAAGAGTATAATTTTCCATGCAGAGGAACAAGAAGAAAGGAAAATTTTGTAGCATACAAAAGTCGGTACTTTTACATTTATAAGAGGATACTTTCTGGTTCATTAACAATCATCGTTACTAAGTAAATTTTTATTTTCCATCAAGCCTTCGATGAACTGAATGGGGTAAAAGGTACTGCTCATTCAAGTGTGTGAGCCTTTAAAACATAATCATACTTAATGAATGGTTATCGAAAAGAGAAATTCTATTCACTCTGCTTTATGCAATTCTGCGAAGGAACGCAAAATTTTTAAGAGCTTTTTTCCTCGTTTGGCAATTCAGGCCGAATTTTTTATTCTTACTTGAAAATTAAAAAGTTCATAAAGAGAGGTTTTTTATGTTTTTGTTCCGTTCTTCATTTCTTTTTGTTTCTTTGCAAAAAATATTTTTCCTCCTTTTGTTTTGAAATAATTTTAGGAAGAAAGAAAAGATTTTATGTTAATGGCATGACGACAAAAGAATTCTCTTTAGGAAGTTTCTTTTATTTCTCATGTTAATCATATTTTAATGTCCTTTTCATAACTTTTCATAAGTACATATAACAATTTTACTCTCTCTTTTCTATGTTTCTTGTGTCTTGTTCTTCTGTATGATTCTCACTTTATGTATTCTAATTGGGTTTTCGGTACATATTTTTCAGGAGGTGAGTTTTATTTGGCAAAAATTTTCTGAATTTTTAGTGCACTTTCCCATAGATGTTTTGTGTGTTTTTCCCCTTTTTGAAGTTTATTAACAAAATTATACAATATAGACACAGACATATTACACAAAATACATACCCTGATTAAATTTAATCCCATTTTGCATGTTGCTCTTTGATGTTTTAATATCATTTTATGATGTGATACCTACTGAATGAACTTTTAAAATTGTAAATATTGTTGTGGATGGAAAGATGTTCTCCAAAAAATCATACAAAATTCCGAAAAGTCCTTAATTAAATGCATCATAAATTCAAAACATTTATGAATGTTGATGATACGACACATCATTAAAAATATTCAAAATAGCCAATATATTTATGAAATAATTTGATTTTCATCCTATTCGAATATATTTTTAAATTGAAATTTTTGCATATTTTCTACCCAAAAATTCAGAAAACAATAAAAAATTTAATGTCATCATCAAAAAGATAATAGAGTCAATTTGGCTACTGGATAATCAAAAAATAATTTTGTGACCATGATAAGAGGATTATTTCAATTTTAAGAGGCATACCTTCAATTTTATTATTTTCGGGTTATTTGATCTATTGTTGATTAATAAGTAACCCAACTCTCAACAGGAATTTCCATCATCTAGATCCGTTTTCTTCAGAAACCTTTTCAATCAATAAGCTACTCAATAAATCAAAAATGCATGAAATTTCTACCAAAATATTTAAGATACAAAATTTTTGACCTAATAAATTCAAGATAAATTCAACATTTATTACCTTCATCTTGACGAAGTACGAAAAATTCGAAAAAAAAGTCTTTAAGAAATTCTTCAGCCTTCATTGTTAAGCACATAAAACACAATTCAATAAAAAATCAACTCAAAACTTTCTTTTAACAATAAAACCGTAGGATTTCTTGAGATTGCAATAATCGTTAGGATTTTTTATGCTTTTCTCTCGTTTCTTATTGCCTTTATTGATAACTGAGCATGTACGTATATTATACAGAAGCCAGTAGTATAAAAGGATCGATATCAAATCGTATTACCTGCTTTAAGTATGTATGCCTCACACCACACGATACAGAATATTTCAATTTAATTTAATCGAGTTGATGAAGTTGGTGATAGAAATGGATTACATATTAATAAAGCATAATCAGCCATTGCTAATAAATTAAATTGCATTTGAAAACGAGAATATATGAGTGGATGAATTGGCATAGATTTCTCTTTTATAGACTGCGACTTGACAAGAGTTTCATTTTAAGATTCTCATTATCATTATCGTCATTACAGCAAATGTAATTTCTATGACTAATCAATTATTGAACTTTACTCAGCAGAAAATCTCTTCTGCATTTTTTATTGAATAGAAAATTGATTTGTAAATATTTTTGCAACTGTACATACTAATATGACTCAAATGCCTTATAATCTGTCGGCAACATCAGAAAATTTATTCACATATGATGATGTTGTAGTTTGATTATTGCTGTTGTAAAATTCCTTTGAATTTATATTTTGATGTTTCTGTGAAGTACATTACCGTGTGCTCCTCTCCTGTCCACAACTTTAATCCAAACAGTATATTTTAATCCAATTTTTAGTTGAATCTAGTTCATGTTGTGTGTGTGTGGTTGTATAGAACAATTTATTTAAACTTCCATCAACTGTGTGTGAAAAATATCCCGCATATAAATAGCAAAGCTACAACATTCAAAACACATTAGACACCTTTTAGTAGATACAAAAAAAACTGTGAAGCTACCAGCACAGAACAATTTATTTTTATTATTATTTCTTTTACACTTTTAATTCGCATTATATACCTAAAGTATTTATATTTTTAAAAAATATTCATAGTATCCTACACGAAATGTTTATAGACGTACTGTAGAGAGAAAATTGAGTTCATTTTGTGTTTAATTTTATGTTTTAAATTAAGAATTAAGAAAAAAAGAAAATTTATTTTATGCTAATTATGCAATTCTCTTGTTCCTTTCTTCAACTTAATTATATATTGTTTCCGACGCTGAATGACGTGAAATTATCAACGCCTAATGCACAAATAATTACGACAATAGAAACAACAAGAACTCAACAAGAGCAAAGAGATAATTGTTTTAGATCACAAACGATCAAATGCAATTAATATTGCAATGACTAAGTTACCACCTCCGAGGGCCATAAAGGCAGCAATTTTGAAAATGGACTCAACTGTGGTCACTCGTGAGGGGATTGAGAAATTACTAAATATGTTGCCAACGGATGAGGAGAGAGGTAAAATTCAGGAGGCTCAAATGGTGAGTCCAGAATTACCACTCGGTAGCGCGGAACAGTTCCTGCTCACACTTTCGTCAATATCTGAACTACCAGCACGACTGAAATTGTGGGCGTTTAAGCTTGATTTTGAAAATCTTGAGAAAGAAATTGCTGAGCCACTGATGGATTTGAAGCAAGGTGTTGAACTACTCAAGACGAATCTTACATTTAAATGCATTCTCTCGACACTCCTATCAATTGGATGTTTCCTTAATGGACAGCCTGTAAAAGGCTTCCAAATTGAATATTTAGCAAAAGTACCTGAAGTCAAGGATACCGTACATAAACATTCATTATTACATCATTTATGTCATATGGTAATGGAATCACAATCGAATACAACAGATCTTTATTCAGAGATTGGTCCAATCACGCGTGCATCAAAAGCTGATTTCATTGAATTGGCACACAGCATAAAATATTTAGAGACTGAATGTAAAGCATCATGGGATCGATTGAAATTGATCAGCAAACATGACACGGCACCACAACTCAAACAAAAATTGATTGATTTTTTGGCTGATTGCGCTGAGCGGATTATTATTCTCGATGTTGTACATCGGCGTGTTATCAATAGGTAAAAAAACTGACTAAATGCATTCATGCATGCAAACATTGCATCAATCATCTTATTTGTCATCACATTTCAATGAAAATATTTATATTTTTTTTAATCCACAGGTATCACAAATTTCTATTATGGCTTGGCATTCCACCTTATCGCATAGCCGAGTCACGACCCAATGAATTTTGTCGTATTTTATCAGAGTTTGCTTTAGAGTATCGAACAACACGTGAGCGTGTACATCAACAAATTGAAAAGAAGGCCAATCACCGTGAGCGTAATAAGACACGCGGAAAATTGATTATTGATGTTCCTAAATTTAAGAATGGAAATGCTGTACCAGTTACAAAAGAAGAAAATTCTAAGGATGAAGAATTAAGGTAATTTTTTTGTCATTTTTTCAAGCTTTTCATTTCCTTTAACAACTTAATCTTATCCGAAAAACAACAGACAACTTCTTGGTACAACAGATGGTTCTGAAACAGCGGAGATAAATGGCACATTTACATTTAGACGTCGTCGTCCTGAAACTCAAAGATCTCCCAGTGTTACAACCCGCGATGAAAGTTTCACAGACGCTGATGACGAAATATTTGAATCGCTTGTTAAGACAGTTACAAAAACGGCAACACCACGACCTGTGCAGCGTGAGAGAAAGAGAACACGAAATGCAGATAGGAAGTCATGTAAGTTTCAAAATTATTTCATATTTTTTCAATTATTGATGCAGCGTTGTTTGAACTTTTTGATGAACAACACTGTATTCTACTCAGTTCTGTCTTAATTTTCATCATGAATCTTCTTTCTATACTCAAAAATCTCTTCATTTATTTATTTATATCTTACTGATGGTGTTGGGTTATTTAGTAGTTAAGAGATCTCGTACTCGTGAGGGTTTTGCTGCTCAAAGATCTCCATCTCCCGTGTAGAAAACACTGAAATGGTTGGTTCTATGGTTGTTTTTATTGTGTTGAATTCCTTTCATGTTTTAACAATTTATTGTTTCTAATATTTTTGTGTCCATGATTTATGACATTCATTAACAAAACTTTGTTCATTTAATTAATTCTGAAAGTTTTTGTTTGCCACACTCATCCCTAACATTCCGAAATATTTTTTTTTCTTGCTGTGTGCTCTCACATGAAAGCTTTTTCTTACGTTTTACGTAGCATCGCCGAAGAAGGCAATAAAAGTGCTGCGTAAAATGTAAGATGAACTTTATTTTCCCCTTAAATGTAGGCATCTCGCATGACTGAGAACATGAAAATTAATTTCGCTTTCTCTTTTTTCTTGCCCATAATTCCTTGATGAATTTCCGCATGATTTTCTCTATTGATGAATTAATTCTCTTTCTCTCCAGCCTGCCTGCCCGAGTAAATCTAAAACTTTTCCCATTTTCATTGAAATTAATTATTTTCTCGTCATTTTAACATTGGAATTCATTTATCTTATTATTACTAATTCATTAACTTTAGATGGAAATTTGATTGTTCATCTCCCATTAAAATAGGTCGATAAAAAGCCTGTCTGCTTTTATGTCTGAATGCTCTCAATTTTATTCTAATCTCCTTCATTTTATTGTTCTTTTTTTCGTTACAGTACGTCGAACATTAAGAAACGGATTGACAGAGGAAGAACAGCACCACATACAGCAATTAATACAAGGATACTAATTTGAGATATTTAATATCAATTCTCTCTGTTTTTTGTTATTTTATATAAATATCCTCTTTTGATAATGATTTTTAATTTATGCCTTTTTCATTTGCCTTTCTCTTTTCATTTTCCATTCGATTTCGTTTAGATTTTTTATTTCTATTTTTGAGAAATCAAAATGAAATGGATGTAAAGCAATTACGAAATGTTGATGAGAAAAGTTTTTTCATTAGTCATGAAGAAAAAGTCAATGTGAAAATAATTTCAAATTTTTGGATTTAGCGATGGAGAAAAATTTTTATTTTGAAAAAATTCCTTTGGTTGGGATTGGAGCCAGTGGGAAGATTTTTGGAAATGGGATAATTTTTCTTGAAGATTTTAGAAAATACAAAATCAAGAAATTCTGAAATTTCTTACACAAAAACTCGTGGGAAAATTAACTTTTTTATTTCTGTCGTAAATCATTTCATCTAATCTCCTCCTAATTAGTCTAATTCCTTTTGATTGACATTTTGATGTTGAGAAAATTGCCTCCATAGCACACATGACAATAAGTTAATTCAATAAGCGACCACATTATGGCAAACATTTTATAAGCTAAACCATAAAACTGTTTTATAGTCATGCATCAACAGGATTCAGTTGTAATTTATGAAACTAGAATCTTCAATACCTTAAAGAAATTCTATTGAAAGCTATTCCACAGAACAAATTTAATGAATCTCAATGAAAAATCAAATAACAAAATCAGCCACTGGGCCAATAAACATCAATTTCTTCGTGCCTTTTGTTTTAAAAAGAATCGTAAATTGATGACTTTTTCTATTCTTTTACATTTCATTAAATTAAATTTTTCGAGCAAACGAAAATTGAAAACTTTTCTCATTCAATTTCGCTGCTTCCTTTACACAATAATCGAATAGATCAAAATAAAAGAAAATTTTCGATTTAATAAATTGAAAAAGGAGGAAAAACTTTAAAAGTAATAATAATATAGATGTGATATTCGAAAAAATTGTTTTTAGTGAGTCGATGTCAAACAGGAAAAAAATTACCGTAAAAATTTTTGAAAAATTTATCTAATAAAAGTTTTGAGAAAAATTTAAAATAAATTGAATTTTATTTTTTTAATTTTCAGAATTTTCACACCCATGTCTTAACGTAAAACTTTATCTTTTAATCTTTACGCTCTATAACTAGAACAGTCAATCTGGAAAAATATATAAAAGTTGTTGTCATACAGCATGGGTAGGGTGACTAGAGATTTATGATCAAATATGGATGATCCATATTCAGTAAGGTCAAATATGGATGATTCATATTCAGGGACTTATTTAATAAAACACGAGTTTGTCCCTTAGAAATACTCGCAAATAGTCACCCTAAGCATGGGTCAACGTAACATCAATATTGACATGTCCACATGTGTTACGATTAACTTTTCATATACCAATGTGTCAATTATTCTGTCTGTTACTAAATTCAGAAAAAATTTCGTGCTCTGATTCTTGTCGACTGCAATATGTGCTCTGTGTTTATTTTCAATGTTAGAATAAATTTGTTGATATAAATTTGATTATTCAGAACATTTACGATTTAATTGGAACTTGTAGATCAGTTTTGATTGAAATGGAATCGGAAATTAACCTCAATTGCTGGAATTTTTATATAAAATCTGTGTAAGTTGACTAGAAAAGATTGATTCTGAAACAGAAATTTGTAACACAAATATTCTTGACCTATTCTCATCATTTGAGTTGAGCCATCTTAATTATTAGACCTTCAGCCATCAAAGCATCTAGTTGTCACTTTTACAGTCACTGAACTTTGCATGACACATATTTGTATCACAAAAAACAAACGTTTAAAACCTTTCGCCTTACAATTGCTATAATTTCGATTATAAAATACTACAATTATCCATCATAGACTCAAGCAGTAATCTCATCATTAAGAAGAAAATTTTTCTCATTCAAAACACCATATCACGATAATTTATCATTCGTTATTGTCAATTTAACATAAGCAACTATTTATAAACACAAAAGAAATTTTTTTTGCTGTGTTACACTTTCATGATCATTTTTCTTGCCGTCTTCCCTCTCAAGCTACGATAGTGGAAAATTAAATTAAATTTTCAATCAGGTTTTCGATGTGACTTTCAATTTTTCATTCATGTTCCTTCCATTTTTCATAAAACTTTTTGTAGCAAAAAATGTCAATTTAATTTTTTATCGCAGTTAAGTTATGTCTACAACTATGTAAAAGCATCATTGCATGTAAATAAAAGTGCACAATCCACTAAAATAGTTGAATGAATTTCTCATATCACAGTAGTATCAGTGGATGAGCACTAATGCGTCAAAAATTCTCACGCAATATTATACCGAAAAAAGTGGATGTAGTGGAAGTAGAAAAAATAGTGGAGGTAAACATTATAAAATCGAGAGTGGAGTATGTCACAAAAATTACTCGGTTTTCATCACTTGAGGTATCAACAAGTGCTGTGCTGAAAAGAAAATATCATAAAAGTGCTCATTTAAAAAAATTCATTAATTTGTGATGAGATAAAAAAATATTTAAAAAAATAAAAATGCTGAAAATAAAATTTTTAATACTTTTAATATGCTATGCACATCAAGTGACATTTATAAATTGTGAAATAGCATCAAGCTATAGACAAAGATATAGAAGATTTGGCAATCCATTTGGGGATCCATATAGTGAAAGCAAACGTGAAAGTCGATGTGAGTTATTATTCAGAACGAGATTATATCATATTTCACGCGATATGACTTCCTATTATTCTCGATCATAAACATAAATGCTTGCACAAACAAATCACAGACATTATCTATTCATATGAATTAGTTTTTTTTAAATTGGCATGAAATGGAAATGAAAGTGATATGAGCAAAATTTTGTGAGATTTATTTTTATGGAAATCTGTCAAATTATTGATATTTATACTGACTAAATGAGCTATTGACATTAAAATTACGGAAATAAATATAAAAATTATTTTCAACTTTCGAACTTCATAGAAAAAATCCTCAAATTAAAAAAATTGCAGCTTCTCACAAAAGATTCACTTATGTGAAAAATCACATTCAGCTAAAATTAATGACGAACTGACAGAAATGAGGGTAAAGAAGAGCTTCTTGTGAAAAAAGCACTGTAAATAATGCGATGCAATTATGTGGATAAGAAAAATTACATTTTATGTGTACATAATTATTCAATCTCATTTATCATAAAAACGTCTCTTCTTGGAAAGAGAATGTAAAAAAATCTGAGGATTAAGTCACTCACAGCTTGTGTTTCATCTTCTTTTCCTTCAACCCTCAATGAAATAAAAGTGCGTATGTGAATGTGATGTGACGATAAAAATAAAGTAATTAAATGAGAGGAGGAAAATATTTGCTAATTAAGAGCATACAACGTTAAAAAAATATCTGCTTGCTGTTTGTCTAATATAATCATGTTTAATTGTGCTCATTAAATTATGTAAAGTTTGCAGTCAACCGGCACTTCCTTACCCATAAAAATTAACTCAAAGGGGTTTTTTAGGTTCTCATAATGAAATATGTTATAGAGTAGACCTTGCCATGCTGTTCGTATGACAACAAATAAGAAGGAAAAAGGTTTAAAATTTTAAATGTGAGAGATTTTATGAAATTCCAAGATTGAGGAAGAAAAATTCTCTTTAAAGTCACAAGAATTTCTCACATATTCATGAAAATTTAAGGAACTAAGAAGAAAAAAGGTAGCAAATTTTTCAGATAATTAAAATGTGAGAAGAATGTTTGAAAAATCTTGGGGTGAAATATGTTATATTCAGACTACCGTCACCTTAAAAAAGTCCGTTAGAAGAAAATTTCAAAAATTTCATTGACCGTTACAAAAATGAATTTTTTTGCGAAAATCATACATTTAGCTTCGTATTTACACAAAACTTAACATTCTTATGCTTGTACAACTTCTAATCAGTTATAAGATGTTGATTTTGTAGATAATTTTAAGTAAAATTAAAATTTCTCGACATAAACAAAAATGTAAACAAAAATTTGGTGAAAATTTTTTTGAAAACATTTTGAATGAAATCTCACTGAATTCTATGTTTTAGAAATCTCTGAGCTTATTAAATCATTTAAACATTATAAATATAAAAGCCTACATTTGTCTTTCTGTCATTCCGCTCTAAGCCACGCCCATTTTTTCCAAAAATTTTTGTTATTGAGAATTTCAAAACAGTTTATGACATAAACTTTATTTTCTTTTTCCTACCTGAGATTTTTTTTTTCTTCATTAACTGAGATTCTTATTTACTGTTTTGAGTTTGACTGTGCTGGATGTTCATATTTCCTATTATTTTCTACTGGATGTTACTGTATTTTAATATTTTGGTATTTTTTAACTTCTCCACTTAATTTTCCCGCCATTTTTGAAAATCTATGAAAAAAATACTTAACATAATTGACAAAAATTAAACGTGAGTGATGCTTACTTAAAGTGATTTTTTGAAGTAACTGTTAAGGTTGAGGAAATAAGTTATATATCAAAAGAAGGGGAATTTTTTTCTGTATAAGAAAAAATAACTTGCATTGCTGTCACTTTTAAGGGTAAAGAGAAAATCAATAAAAACAAAGCGTCACTCACGTATAATTTCTTTGTGACGGGGCCCTGTACTAAACCAATAAATCAATCAGCTTTATGTTGCTATATCAAAATCAAGAAACATTAAACATTAAAATATTCATTGCTCAAGGTGTACATCAAGGAAAGCTTCTTAAAAATGATAAAATTTTCACACAAAATGTTGTTTATAAAAAAAATTTTAATATCTAAACTGCTTAAAGTTTGAAAATAAAATTGAAATTAATCGTTTATGAATATAAATTTTACTGTTTTAAAAGAAGAAAAAAATGCCCGTCATGCTTGACGGGGTACTACACTAGTTATTGATAATTGTAATAGACAATGAAATTTGGTTGTTTAAATAGCTAAAATGATGAAATTTTCAAAATAAAATTTACAAACAAAAAATATTCGAACGAAATGTCAATGTTATATTTTTTATATAAATGAGCTTATTAAATGTAAATACCGAAAGATGTTGGAAAAATTTAATCAGATTTATAAGGAAAGGAATCTGTTAGTTGAATTTGACATTCATATCTGAATTTTCACATTTGAGAAAAATGAAACTATAAAGCAATATAAAAGCCTTCATTTGTCTTTCTGTCATTCCGCTCTAAGCCACGCCCACTTTTTTCAAAAAATTTTGTTATTGAGAATTTTAAAACAGTTTATGACATAAACTTTATGTTCTTTTTCCTACCTGAGATTTTTTTTCTTCATTAACTGAGATTCTTATTTACTGTTTTGAGTTTGACTGTGCTGGATGTTCATATTTCCTACTGGATGTTAATGTATCTTAATATTTTTGTATTTTAACTTCCCGCCATTTTTAAAAATCCATGAAAAAAATACTTAACAAAATTGACACAGGATTTTCTGCAAAATTTTATCACTTTTAGTTCTTTCACTCTTCGTCACTTGACTTGACAAGACGATAGTCCAAGTAAGCAATCTGTCATTCCGCTCTAAGCCACGCCCATTTTTTTCCAAAATTTTTTGTTATTGAAAATTTCAAAACAGTTTATGACATAAACTTTATGTTCTTTTTCCTACCTGAGATTTTTTTTCTTCATTAACTGAGATTCTTATTTACTGTTTTGAGTTTGACTGTGCTGGATGTTCATATTTCCTATTATTTCCTACTGGATGTTACTGTATCTTACTATTTTGGTACTGGATGTTCATATTTCCTACTGGATGTTACTGTATTTTAATATTTTGGTATTTTAACTTCCCACTATATTTTTCCGCCATTTTTGAAAATCCATAAAAAAAATACTTAACTTAATTGACAAAAATTATACGTGAGTGATGCTTACTTAAAGTGATTTTTTGCAGTAACTGTTAAGGTTGAGAAAACAAGTTATATATCAAAAGATGGGGAATTTTTTTCTGTATAAGAAAAAATAACTTGCATTGCTGTCACTTTTAAGGGTAAAGAGAAAATCAAGAAAAACAAAGCATCACTCACGTATAATTTTTTTGTGACGGGGCCCTATACTAAACCAATAAATCAATCAGCTTTATGTTGCTATATCAAAATCAAGAAATCGCAATAACATTAAAATATTCATTGCTCAAGGTGTACATCAAGGAAAGCTTCTTAAAAATGATAAAATTTTCACACAAAATGTTGTTTATAAAAAAAATTTTAATATCTAAACTGCTTAAAGTTTGAAAATAAAATTGAAATTAATCGTTTATGAATATAAATTTTACTGTTTTAAAAGAAGAAAAAAATGCCCGTCATGCTTGACGGGGTACTACACTAGTAAAGCAATAATTTTGAAGTATGATAGAATTAAAATCTAATAGATATCCTTTAAAGACAAGATGTGGAGTATAACTTGTTGAAATAAGATGAAGAAACGTCTGAATTTGTTGTAGTCCAATCTGTTACTCAAGCACAAATATCCCACAAGTTTCTTCTCTAAACAGAGATCTTACAAGTGTGTACTCATTCAAAAAGCATAACCGAAATTGAATTTTCTTCTTAAAGGACACAATAAGCTACTATCATGTACATTTAAATAGCACTTTAAATTTTAATATCTTAGAAACTTCCAGAAAGAAAATCTATTAAGCACTAGCAAAGTAGATATGAGCGGATGTGTAGAAAATACAATAAAAAGGGATTAAAAAATAAATCAAAAGGAAAAAGTCCTTTTATAGTACGGTAGAGATAAGCATATACACAATCCACTTTTATCGCAGTTCAAATTTATTTTCGCAAGCAAACAAAACTTTTTTCCCAAACAAAACTAAAGAAAACACAGAAAAAAGGAAATTTTTTTTGAAAAGAAGTAAGGAAAAACTTAAAACAAACTTGAATAAAAGCTATAAAAACTTCCTCCCTTCTCAAAAAGAAATGAAGATAGCAGAAAAATAAAATAAGAACAGGAAGATCTTCCGTTTTTTTGCCTGCATTGCAAAAAGTTAGTTTAACCATCCGTTCATCAAATATTTACCTAAGTGATGCTTAATTACGAGGTAAAATTGTTAAATTGAATTATTTGTTCTTTGCATTGTTAATATTTGACTTCAATTAAAATGTCTGAAATTTCTACCAGGGACAGTAGCTGTATAATATCATCATTATGAAAGTTTTATTGAAATTCAAATATTTCCATTTGAGTGTGAAAATTAGGTTTGTCACTGTTAAATATTTGTGATGATGATACATGTGTGTGGTTTGTCGTGCCTCAATTTTTAGTGGAAAATATTATAGTCCGACATTTTGAATACATCTTGTTTTAAAATAAAAAAAAATCTAGAAAAAGAAAATTCCTTCCAGCTTCTGATAAAAAGCAAGTTCAAAAGATCTTTGGAATCATTAACAAATTACGTCGATCTTAAAATTAAAAATTTGGAACCCTACTTACCAGAATTTTTTTTATAGATATATAGATCCCCATTAACCCCTAATATGAGACATCAAAATCAAATGACCCCTTTATGGGTTAAAAAGGAATCAAATAAAATTTCCAACTGCTTCCAGGGATAGTTTCGACTACAATACAAGAAAAGTTTTCAGTAACAATTTCAATTCTTCTCGAAACTCATTGAAAAGTATTCAAATAAGCAGAAAACAAACAAATTTTGAACAAAAGAAAGAATTTGTGAACATTTCAGAACTTTTTTTTCTCCTCACAAATTACAATCAAAAAGGATTCTACTTCCAACAAAATTTCATTTAAACCCCAAGCCATTTACAATTCAAATTGATCATATTACGGCATACTCAAAGTGATAGAATATTTTCATTTCACGCGAGTTTTATTTCACAGATACACATTTCTGTGGGGATTAAAACATGGAATCTGATTTTTTTCACTCAAAAATACCGGCAGTTAAAAAAATCCAATTTTCATTCTCCATTAAACATTTTTCAAGTTTCCATTTTTATAGACTTTCAAAGGATTTTGTAACTCTGATATGGATATAACATTTGATGTAGTTTTCCATTTATTTTGATCTGATAAAAGAGCAAACACAGTATAAACATCAAATGAAAGTTTAATTGTTTTATGCCTTCCAGCTTAATTTAATGCCATTGCAGAATAATATCTCGATGCAGAGTGTTTCAATCAATAACATGTAAAAATAATCCATATGCATTGCTCCAAGTGAAATAATTTCCATTTCTAAAAACATGGAATTTCATAATACCAATTTTTCTATTTTACATAATCCGACGATAATAACAATGTTAGCACAAATAATGTCACAAAAAAATTTCACGCAATAGCACATCATTATCTCATTGTGAGTTTCGCTGGCTTCACATAAGCATGAAAATTTAAAAACATCATACTAAATGACTTCATTTCTCTTCTATTCCGAACATTCTATGAATTTTCTTTCTTTCACATATTTTTATTTTATTATTTTAATGACTACATTCCGCTATATGCATCTCTATATGAAAAACATTCTATATCTAGTTCTACCATTAGTAACATTCGTGAAGTGGGATCAGGGGCAGTGCAGTGCACCATCAGGTGAAATTGGTAATTGCATCCCAGCAACAGAGTGTCAGTTGAGAGGTGGAATAGCTGGAGGACAGTGTGCAGGCGGTATGTTGAAGAAAAGACTAACAAAAAATTTAATTATGAAAAAAAGCAGTGCTCATAAAACAGCTCTTTCACATTTCAGGATATGGAATATGTTGTGTGTTTATGGGTAAGCATGAAATGTGTCATAAATTCATTTTTCTTGCTGCTACTGTTTTCTCTTGCAGACGCTTTAAATGGAGTAAGGGATGGAACTCTTAATTTTTGCACACTTTCTTTCGATTTCATTAAACAACGAGCAATTGAAGAGTTCCATCCCCTGTACTCATTCAACTCTAGCCACGTTGAGCTACTCATAGCTTCTGTAACATTGCTTTGGTTTCATGATGAAAATTGCAAAATTATTATGAGACTTTTACTTCATCTTGTGCTTTTTACTAAATGAGTTTTCATTCCTTCCGGTAAATGAGGTTTTATTTATAAAATTTTATACGAAGCACATAAAATGATGATTTTATTTCCCATGACTCTGCTACTAACAGCGTTTCTGTAGACATACTCACTGTGTATAATATGATTCTAGAAGTTATAAGTTATTGCTTTCTGATGCCAGATTTTAGTTTACCGCAATTTATTTATTTTTTCCTTGCAAGAAACTTTTAAAGGAGCAAGTTTACGACAAGCCTTAATTCCAATGTAGACTTAAAGTGGAAACTTTAAAGCACTGTGCTGTATATGAAAATATAAAATATTCAAACAACTATATACGACTAACGACGAAAAGTCATAAACATCAGCATCCTTTATCATCGCACATAAATATCTTTCTAATGACGATGTTCCTAAATATTTGCTGCTTGTTTGAAAGTTCTTTAGGGTGTGTCAATAGAAAAGAATATTAATATTCTACATGAGTTCTAAGTTATAGACTGCTGGCACACCAGAAGAATATTTTTAACATGATTTTATCAATTTATTACGAAATTGAATATGTTTTAGTCAAAATGTTGTTATCATGCTTTTCTGTAGTTTGTGTTATGCAGAGGACCTTGAAACTATAATATCTTAAATATAATAATTTATAAACAATAAATTGCGACAATAACCTTTAAAATTGTTACAGTTTAAAGCCAAAAGGAGTCATAAAGAGAACAGTGTTGCCAAAAATACTCAATTAACCCTTTAAAGAAATTTTACTGATTCCAAATTGAAAATTTTCATTCAAGCAAGTTGTGGTGGGGTTGCTAGGGAAAATGGAACATATTTCGTAAATCCCAATCATCCAGAAACAACAGACGGAACAGGAAGCTGTCAACTAACGATACTCAAACTTCACCCTGAAATCTGTCAAATACGATTGGATTTTGAGCAATTTGCTCTTGCTGGTAAGTTGAATGTGCAAACGATTATTTTTTCCTTTTTTCAATTTTCTCTCTTTTGAATCTGCCGTCGTTCCTTTTTCTCTTGTTGAGTTCATTTACACATAAATTTTTTTCTTCCTTCCCTTTTACTACCTAAAAAAATACTCACTCATCCACAGCATTATGACTCAGGAAATTGAAAATTGCTATTGAGTCGAATGTTCGTACTCATACAATCACAATTTCCTACATTTCCTCTCCATTTCGATTTATTTAATCTATATTTATTATTACACTCAGGTCCGGAGATT
Source organism: Chironomus tentans (assembly GCA_963573255.1). NCBI lineage: Eukaryota > Metazoa > Arthropoda > Insecta > Diptera > Chironomidae > Chironomus > Chironomus tentans. The sequence continues at coordinate 55,476,800 of OY754302.1, read as the reverse complement.
CAAAATCACATTTGTAATTCCGATCAGTTCCTAGTAAGTGGCGGAAGTACGGTGCCTGTGATTTGTGGTATTTCACATGGTGATCATAGTAAGTGGAAATGCTTTGACTTATGAATTTAATGCCACAAATAACTTTTTATATATCCTCACATTCTGCACATTTAGTGTATATTGATGCTGGTTTGGGTCAATCGAATCCAATAATTTTAACAGCCATTACAAGTGGACCAAAATTTCCGAGAAGCTGGCGAATAAGAATCTCACAAATTCATTGCGGATCAATATCTAAAGCAGACCAAGGATGTCTACAATATTACACAGGTGTTAGTGGTCGAATAAAAAGTTTTAATTTCGATCCAAGCTCTGGTCGACAATTGTCAAATCAAGACTATAGCATTTGCGTACGAATGGAGAGAAATTTCTGCAGTATTCAATATACATCATGTGCTGATCCAGCTGGTACAAATCGAACTCGTTCATTTTCATTGTCAGGCAATACAAATGTTCAAGTGTCAGCGATGGTAGGTGGTGGAGTTTCAGGACAACCTAATTCGTGTCCAAATGATTGGCTGATGATTCCATGTGCCAAAGTAGCTGGTAAGATATTGGACATTAATATTATAAACATTTCAATTCAGCCTGACGTAAACGGTACACGTAAATTTCCATAGACAAAAGGGCTTGTTGTACATTAGCAAAGTTTATGGAATTATTCATTGCCTGCTGAAACGTGAGGATGGAAATGTAATTAAACCTATATTTCTCTCTTTTCTTATTCAGATCGTGTTCCACAAATGATGGCCTGTGAAGATAAAATATGTGGTAAAATTCTTCGTACTCTTAATTATTCAACCGTTACCTCAAAAACTTTTCTTTCCTACCCAAAAAAAATATATTCACATAGGTGGAACATTTAATGCTGAAGTTTCGAATGTTGAACGAACAATTTCGAGCAATATCAGACCATTTAGATTGGCATTCCATACAGACTCTGTTGAAGCTCCTAATGATGTCGATAATCGTGGTTTCTGCTTGGATTACATACAACAACCGTGTACAAATGGATAAATGGTGTAAAATTTATTCCTGTATAGATTTAATTATCCTTAATTAATTGAACATTTTTCGTATATTGATTCATTTTCCTCGACTTTTGTATTGAATTGTTAATATTGTACTGAATAAAAGTGTATTAATTAATATAAAAAATTTAATTAATTGAAAAACAACTCACAGAAAAAAAAATGCTGAAATTAAGGAACTCAAAATTAAATAACCTGAGTGTAATTGAATTTTTATTGGAATATAATCCTTCCGCTCAATAAAATGAGGTGACAAAAATTGAAATTTAAAAATGGAAATATTTCACATAATAATATTGACCTTTTTTCTCTGTTGTTTGTTGCTATTATCAGCTTTTATCGTCGCATGCAATGTTAGGTTTTTTTATCTATTGGAAGTTGTGTCTTTGACTTTAGATTTATTTGGGGCATTTTGAATGATCAAACACATTACATTAAATTATTGGAGATTAGACCGTGTTGGTCCAAGTAATGGTATATTGAATGACTTTTTATAATCAATTCGTGTGCTATTACAGAGAATAGATCACATGGTATATTCAAACTAGGAAAAGAATTTAGTTAATTTTGAAAAATATTTTTTATAAAAACTCAAAAGTACGAAGAAATAAAAATTTTCTACAGTTGCTTTTTCGAATTTTGATGACTCGTGATGATTGCTAACGGAGAATTTTGTGGTATATCAGGTTTGAACATCTAATAAACGTAAAAAACTCTCGATTTAAATGTCCTGCTTGTTTATTTAGCACTCTCCAAGAAAAAGAGAAGATGAGAAAGAACAGGAATAAAATAAAATAGCCATTCAAAAATAGATAAAAAAATTCTTGCGAATTTTTTATTCTATATAATCTTTTCTTGAATGATTCAGTTGCGAAGACACTATCAACAGTGTAAGACATCCAAGATTAAGATTTAAAAAAAAAAATTGTGCAAAAAATATGAAATTTGGACTAGTTTTTATAGGTGACTAGTGTTGTCCCACTTCATGCCTACATTAATTTTGAAAATTTTAAATTTTTTTTACAAAATATCTAAATATTTAAGAAGGTTGACGTTTAATATTAAAATTACAGTTTTGTTTTGCATCAACGGAGCTATATCGGATGTAAATAAATTTGGTAAAATAAATGTGAAATTTTTTAGTGGGTATGTATTCTAAATTCCATTCAAAATACTGTCTGAATTTTCATAACTTTTTGTGGCTCTTTAATTTTTTTTTCTTCACGAATACAAAAAGAACAGAACGAGTTCTAAAATATATAGTCAATACCATTTATCGAACATCACTCAGTTGATGACCCATAACAGTTTTGATAATAGTCGCCCAACAACTTTATATATTTTTGGATGGCTCCAAAATACCAAAAGTGATGCTGAAAGTAAACTCATTAATGCTTATGTTAGACGAGGAGGCTATAATTTTGTAGTTCTTGATTGGAGTGATTATAATGTTGGATGGTACTCAGTTGTAAAAGCGAGGGTACCACTAGTTGGTCGAGTTGCAGGGAGAACATTCTTAAAGCTATTTAATAAAGGATTAAATGATCGGACTTTTCACTGTGTTGGGCACAGTTTTGGTATATTGATGTGTTAGTTTTGCTATTAGAAAACAGTTATATGAAGAATAGTATTTTTTCAGGTGCTCATATATGTGGATTTATGGGAAGAGAGATACACGAATCTTCAAGAGGAAGAATTAAAATAGGAAGGTATAAAATGAATGACAGAACCAACATACTATATTTTTAAAAATTAATATTATCCATTAGAATAACAGGTCTGGATCCTGCCAATTGGGAAACTCAACCTATAATTAATGAAAATCCACTAATGCCAAGTGATGCTACTTTTGTTGATACAATTCAAACTGATGGTTTTTTCATTGGAACACGTAAGCCTTTTGGACATGTAACATTTCTGCCTAACAATGCTGATGTTCAGCCAGGATGTCCCCCTTATAGGGATAATAACATTTATAATTATATTAGCTGTGAGTAACGAGATAACTTTTTATCTTTATTCAAAGTACTTTCTCTTAGGAGTGCTTTTGTCAAGTTACATTTTAATTATTTTTTTGATAATGATTCCAGCATACTGCAGTCATATCAATGCTAATCGATATTGGACAGAATCAATAAACCCAAAGAGACCTCAGTTTTTCCCAGCCTATAAGTGTTCAAATTGGAAAGATTATAAGAATGGATATTGCAGCAAAAATCCAATAAACTATATGGGACTGGATGCAAAAGCTGACATACCAGGAATCTTTTATATAGAACTGAAAACAAAAATAATCTTCAATCACGATGAGCAGTTTTTAAATACAATTAGTGCGATTGGCAGATTATTAATTGGAAGACTTTCACAACATCAATGATTTTCAATTAGAACAATTTTAAATGTTATAGATAGCCATCCTGCAAGATTACTAAAACAACATCATTTTCTCATATACATATTTATTTATCATTTAAATATACACGGTTCTGTATGTAGATGTGAATAAACAAAATTAAAATTCATTTTTGTTGTTATCATGCTTCACATTTTATGCATGTTTAAAATAAAACTGGCAATTTATGCCGCTATTTCAATTTTTAAATTTTCATATTTTTCAGTTTTATTTATTGTTATCATTATTTAAAAAAATCATTTTATTTACTCACACAAAAAAAACTTTTTTCACTCATTTTTTTTTGGCTTTTTGGCGCTTCTGTGATTACATTTTTTATTTCATTACTATTTGTGGTTTTTGTGTGCTTTCAATTGGGTTATGGTTACTTTTTAAACATATATATTGTTCATTAACTTCCACGCTATAGCGTGTATTTAAATTATTTATTACAATTAAATTGCTGTTGCTGTAGTGGTTCTGAATGAACTAATTAAGAAAATGTTATTATTAATGCAGATTAAATAGTTCCTTGTTAAACTTTGAGTACATTAGAACTTTGTTTATTATTTTGATACGTTTGAATTTTGAAGTATTTAAATTTTTTATTTTTAAATTTTTTCAGAAATACAAATTTTTGAACACTTGGAATCTGTTTTTATTATTTATCACTTGTGAAGCCGTTAAATCATGCACTAAAAGTATGAAAATCAAAACTAAAAAAGAAAGTAAAATGATTCCGTGGTTGAACAGAAAAATTAAAAGAATCCAAAAGGAAAAAACCAAACTGCGTAAAAAACTTAAAAAGAATCGAAATTGTCAAAAAACAAAAGAAGACCTCAAAAAAATTTCACAAAAATTAAAAGAAACGATTAAGGAGGAAGAAAAGAAATTTAATTTTAAAAATCTAATGGTTAAAGATCCGAAGGTGCTATGGCGAAACCTCAACTCAATACTAGGAAAGCAATCCAACGATGTAATCTCTTCGGTGTGTGACACCAATGGCAAATTAATAATGAACAAGACTGAATTAGCTGAAAGCTTTAATCAATACTTCATTGAGAGTGTTAATGAGACAATATCAAGCATGTCCGAATCAAGAAAATCACTAAAATTTACCTCATTAACAAATTCTATGGGTCTTGAAGAGACAGATAAAGCAGAAGTTATTAATGCCATTAATTGGCTTAAGAAAGCATCACCAGGTATAGACGGAATAAAGCCACAAATCATAAAATTTCTAAAGCATGAACTTGCTCAGCCATTATGCCACCTTATTAACCGAATGTTTTTAACTGGAATTTATCCTGACATTTTCAAGATAGCAATAGTCATTCCAATCAATAAGTCAGGAAAGAAAAATGACATAAAAGACTATCGACCTGTCTCAATACTTACATCATTCAACAAGGTCATTGAAAAAATATTATACCATAGAATAATGAATTTTGTCACGACTAACAAATTAATATACAGTAAGCAATATGGCTTTCGTGAAAAATCTAATACTGAAGTGGCTGCTGTTGAATTGATTAGCGATATTAGACATCAAATTAATAGGAAGAAGAAAGTCTCGTTGGTAATGATGGATGTCAAGAAGGCTTTTGATTCCGTAAATAGTCAACAGTTACTGAAATCTCTTGAAAGGTCTGGCATTAGAGGAATAGTTTTAATGTTAATCAAAGACTATTTAACTAATAGAAAGCAAATAGTAAGGATTGGAGATCACCTCAGCAATGCAAAAACTGTATTAAATGGAGTTGTACAGGGAGGAACACTTGGGAGCTTACTATTTTTAATTTTTATCAATGAAATGTCACAACTTTCCCTAACTGGTACTCTCTATCTCTACGCAGACGATGCCTTAATTCTTAATGCCCACGATAAGAACGACCAAATTGATGAAATTGTTAGCAACGATGTCAGAAAAGTAATTGACTTTCTAAAATTCAAATGAGATTAATATAAATGATCATTTTGTAATGAAAAAAAACAGAACAGCAAAATACCTTGGCTTAATTCTGGATGAGCACCTTAAATTTGACGAACATTGCAAAGTCTTAGAATCTAAGCTTACATCGAGTGCGGGAATACTTTGGAAGATGAGAAACAAACTGCCAATGTTCATCAAAAAGAAAATTTATCACACATTATTTGAGTCTCATCTGCTGTACATGAACATAATTTGAGGTAATTCATGTCAGAACGTAATTAAGCCACTTCAGTCAATTCAAAACAGAGCACTAAGAAGTGTTTTCAACTTGGAGAGAAGATCCAATAGAGTAAAAATGTATGCACATTATGTTGAAAACTGTCTACCTATTAGAGGAATAAACTTCCTGCTGACTTCAACATATATGTATAAAAGCATCCATAGAAATATCCACTCTAATATAAACTTCGCTCAAACTGTCAACAGACGAGGACGATCAAGCCAACAGAAAGAAATCCAGCTCATTCCCTCAAAAACACACTATGGACACAAATCTATCACCTATAAAATGGATGTTGAAACATCCAGCTGCTTTCAAATGGGCACTTCGATGTCACATTCGGAATGAGTCGTTCATGTCAAATTGTTTCTCGAATGACTATTTAAAGCAATACTGCTAATCATTATCAATCAGTCACCTAAAATGAAACTTAAACAAAGAATGGATTAAAGAGATGGAAATATTGAGTGAAAAATACAATTGAAATGGTAACTTAGCTATTTATACTGCGCATTCATCAAATTATGTCGTCTTTTATACCATCGATATCCTCTTTGTTTACTTTTTAATGTTCTCACTTAAACACACATCAAGTTTTTTGAACCTAAATTCGAATTTTGAACTTCCGTTAATTCTACGTTTTTTTTCTTTCCTAAGAGTCTCTTAAAAGGTTTATTTAAACCACTGAGACACTTAATTGCAAATACTTTTAATGTAATTCAGAAAGAGGATAAAATAAAATAATAATAATAATAATAGAAAACAAAATAAAAAAATAATTTTAATTGCAATTCATTAATTGTGTTGATAAAATAGAGTAAGTTAATTAGTTTAGTGATAGTTTAACAGCATCATTTACGTAAAAGGACAATTTTCATTCTTTATCCTTAGAAGCTTTAAGAAAAAAATTTAAGCTTTTCAACGGTTTCCTGACATTCAAAAAAAAAATAAAATAAACAGACCGAAGGGTTAAAACTACGTTTGTTGTTGTTTTGTGGTGAAATAGCCGTTAGAAATTCCCAAAATTTGAAAAATTGAGCAAAATTTGAGCAATTTTGCTTAGTGCTCAGTTCGTACATAGTTGCTATTAACGGACACGGCTTCCACAGTAATCCTGTGGTCAACCTGCTTAGCTGGAATAGTTTCTAATAATGCAAAGATTCTACGGTGTGAATTTCACATTTCCAAGTGTCTCCTATCGGAAAGTAGAGTAACGGAAGTTTGAGATTTGAATTGCTCAGATGTTTAGTTTTGAACTTTCTCCTTACTCAATAGTTTCTTAAAATTGGTAAAAAAATCATTCAATTTTTTTTTTCTTTAAAATAAAAATGTATTTAAATAGAAATTGGCTGCGAAATAGAAAAGGATTAAAAGTTTTACTCAATACGCACTATTCAACAAAACATAATTCATCAGATGTCATACGAAAACAGTTTCTAGACTTTTTCATTAAGGACAATCAGCATGAGTTTGTTAAAAGCTCTTCAGTTATTCCATTTTGCGATAAAACACTGTCATTCACTAATTCTGGAATGAATCAAGTAATCCATCACATGCTCACAGTTTCACTTTATTAAATGTTAATTTAATTGAAATGAGAAATTGAGAGACATTCAGAGGTACATAAGACTCAAAGAGACGGAGATTCAGCTATATAGACATCAGGAATCAGGTGATATCGTTCCTTTTTATTCAATTTAACTTCCGCATTTAATTTTGTTTTTCCATTTTAGTTGTTGATTTAAGCTCTCTTTAATGCCTTTCCAAAGCACTTTTCTGATTTTATCTCTTTTGAGTTGAAGGAAGACACAATTCGAGCTGCATTTCTTCCTTTCGGACCAATTAAATCCATCAACATGTCTTGGGATCCAGTCACGCAAAAGCACAAAGGATTCGCGTTCGTTGAATATGAAATTGTGAGTAATTCATGCTTATTTTAAAGAATTTTTAACGAAAATAAATTTTAATTTATTTGACAAGTAACATGCCGCAAGCTCAACAAGTTATTGACGAGATTCAGGAGGAAGCAAAGAACTACAATTGAATCTATATTACTTCAATTCATCCAGAACTTACAGAAGAGGATATTAAGAGTGTTTTTGAGGCTTTTGGTGCGATTGTTTTCTGTAAGCTTGCGCCAGGCACGTCACCAGGAAGTCACAAAGGCTACGGATTTATTGAATACAGTACTAATCAAGCTGCCATGGAATCTATAGCAAGCATGAATCTTTTTGATCTTGGAGGACAACTTTTGTGGGTTGGGCGAGAAATTACTCCACCAAATGCACTCGTCAGTCCGGCTGTTAATTTATCCATGCCGACGGCAGCAGCTGGTAAGTCCTAATCATGTTTTTAAACAGTTCTTAAAAGTTTGAATTTTTAACGGTTTTCAAAAATTGGAATTTCTAACGGTTTTGTAAAATTTGAATTCTCAACGGTTTTGTAAAATTTAAATTCACAACGGTTTTGTAGAATTTGAATTCTGAACGGTTTTGTAGAATTTGAATTTTTAACGGTTTCTCTTTTAATTCAAATCTTAATGGTTTTTTTTAAATTAATTACATTATAGTGGCACCAGCGGCAGCAACAGCGAAAATTCAAGCTATGGATGCAGTCCAGGCAAATGTATTGAGCGCGACAACTCTAACTCTTGGACTTAAAACTCTCTCGTCTTCATCTCCTTCGGGCACCACACTTCCAATTGCTACAACAGCCACGATTCCTCCACCTACAGTACTTCCAACCGTAATTCAACGAATAATAATAATTATATTTTGTCATGTAACAATCAGAATTTTCATATTTTGCACAAATTTGAAAATTGTTAAATATAATTTTTTTTTCTGTGTCCGTAAAAGTTTGGCATCAAAACTGAAAATGATAATAGCAAAATAAAAGAAAAACACACACATTAATATTGAATATCTATAATTTATTGAACAAAAAAGCAAAAAATTAGAAATTGAGAAATACAGAATTATATGCTTCATAAAAGCTTCAATGTTGGAACGAGCTTGGTGCAGCATCATCTTTTACAAATTGCTGCTCACGAACGTTTGCATCACGAGATGTACTTTCAAGCATTGATAAATCATAAAATGCTGAAACTTGACTTTTCTGGAGGATACTTTGAATTTTTACTAGACTTTGATTACTCAACGATTCACGAGTTTCTTTATTCTGCATTAAAGCTGACAAGAACTGTGTAAGCTCACGAAGTTCATCTAATGAATGGGAACATAATTCAGCACAACGAATCAAAGCTTTATCCGTTATTTCCTGGTTTTCAACAAAAGTTTGTATTTGAACTTTCAGTTGATTCAACTTTTCCTTAGTCTTCGAATTTGCTAAATCAATCAGTTCCAGCATGAGTTCATTGACTTTCTTTTGTGACTTTTTTTTTAAATCCATTGCTTGTTGGTATTTAAGATCATTAAAGCTTTCATAAAGATAATCAAATGAAAATCCTGGTGCTTCCGATAAACTTTTATCTTCTGATGCAATGTCCAATTGCTTCTCACGAACATTTGAGATTGAATAACGAGATGTACTTTCGAGCATAGATAAATCAGGAAGTGCTAAAATGCGTCCATCAATCGAATACCGTGAAGATCTACTTTTATCGAGGATGTTTTGAATTTTTGCTAGACTTTGATTACTCAACGATTCACGAGTTTCTTTATTCTGCATTAAAGCTGACAAGAACTGTGTAAGCTCACGAAGTTCATCTAATGAATGGGAACATAATTCAGCACAACGAATCAAAGCTTTATCCGTTATTTCCTGGTTTTCAACAAAAGTTTGTATTTGAACTTTCAGTTGATTCAACTTTTCCTTAGTCTTCGAATTTGCTAAACCAATCAGTTCCAGCATGAGTTCATTGACTTTCTTTTGTGACTTTTTTTTTAAATCCATTGCTTGTTGGTATTTAAGATCATTAAAGCTTTCATAAAGATAATCAAATGAAAATCCTGGTGCTTCCGATAAACTTTTATCTTCTGATGCAATGTCCAATTGCTTCTCACGAACATTTGAGATTGAATAACGAGATGTACTTTCGAGCATAGATAAATCAGGAAGTGCTAAAATGCGTCCATCAATCGAAGACCGTGCTTCTTCTTCCTCAGCCAATACTGGATTTGTGGCTGCTTGAACACCAAAAATTAATTAAAATTCTGTTATTAAATAATTAAAAAAAGATATTTACATGCTGTTGCTGATAATTCTGGTTCAAATGATGAGAGAAATGATGAGGTCAGATCCTTAAGAAAATGTTCTCTTTTGTGTATCAATGTAAACAGAGAATTCTCATTTTCCCAGCATTCATTCTTTATTCTCTCGATGCCTTCGAGAAGATTGTTCTTAATTTTGTTAAAAACCATAAAAAAACCGCGCTTTTCAGGACTTAAATTTCCAAAATCAACAATCACTTCTGAACAGGTTTTACACTTTATTATCCATGTCATCTCCAACGGTTCGCCTAGATTATGATCAGCTATTGCATAGCTAACTGGCATACTGACATCATGCTCGCAAACTGGATAACATACCATTCTTTTTCTTCCACAGGGTATGTGGGTTTGATCGATGGTGAATAAGAGTTGATTCCCGCTAATTTCTCGTAACTTTCTTCTCAGAATTATGCTGTAAATCTCCAACGTCTCAACTACTGGTATTCTTTTTGGCCCATACTTATTAAAAGTTGCTTGGCCATTCTTGATATATGAGCAAGAATCGATATCCTCTTTCGTAAAAACGACTGTTCTGACTTCATTTGACATATTCTGCAAGAAATGAATTGTGATTAATAAGAATATATATTAATTCCTTGACAAATTTTTTTTTAAGTTTTGCAAAATTTTGGCGGGACATTAAGACAAAAAAATTTAATTTACTCACAATTGATATGGTGACGGTGGAGCACTTTTAAAGTAATTAAAGTAATTGAAGTAATTAAAATTTGAGGATAAATATATAACTTCAACAAAAATTAATATCACGAATAAATTGGAAGTGTATTCACTCTAAAAGGATCAAAATTAAAGTGGGCAGGATCAAACATGTAAAAGTGGCATCCATTCACATAACATGTAAAGCGCATTTTATTTGTTATTTAATTGGTAGGTACCATTGGATATGCAGACATTAAGCAAATTTGCTAAAAGAGCTTCACAAAAAGTTGACAATGCGAACAAAAAATAAAAGCTATTTTACATGTGAAAATTTGTCGGACTGTCCATAAAATAATTAACAAAAAAATAACAGCAATCGTGAATCACGCTCATGAAATTTTGCAAGGAAAAAAGTTAGTTAAGTTAACTAACAAAAAACACAGGAAAAAAATAAAATTAATTAAGGATCGAACTCCCACCTCAAAAAACCCAAATTTAAAAACTTCACCATTCCTGCAGTACTCTAACAACACAGCACTATTATAAAAATAATTTTGGCAAAATCAAATTGACACTTTTTGATTCCAAATATTTTATGGAGCACGTGCATCCGAAAATCAAAAGTTCATACAAAAAAGCAATATTAGCAACATTTGTACGGTTCTAATATAAATTTTCATATATTTTTAATTGGACTGTTTTATGACTCAAAAAAATATAATTATGCATCAATAAATGAAACATCAAAAAGTGTAAAAAAAAAGTTGCTAGGAGTGGGGCTTGAACCCGTGACCGGAAGATTTTAAGAAAAGTCTTCTTTTTAAGTGTTTTACTTAAAAGCGAACCTTTAAGCACATTGTTTCCTATGACAAATGCGCTAAAAAATTTAAAGAAAGTCCTCGTGTTATAGATCGAGTGACTTCAGCGCATTTTTGTGTTAGCGATCAGTATTTGATTAGCAAAGTACTTCGTATCAAATAAGTCAATCATGAATATTTTGTAACTTAAATAAATTCGACGGCTCGATAACGGTTTTTTGACATTCAAATTTTCTAACGATCAAAATATATTTGAAAATTTACCGCTTAAATGCACTTGAAAACCATTAATTATAGTGTAATTAACAATTTTGCGGTGAATTTTCATATATTAATATGGTTTGTTATTTAACGGTTTTTCGAAATTCAAATTTTCTAACGGTCAAAATATATTTGAAAATTTCCCGCGTAAATAAACTTGAAAATCATTAATTATAGTATGATTAGCAATTTTGCGGTGAATTTTCATATAATAAAATGGTTTGTCATTTAACGGTTTTTTGAAATTCAAATTTTCTAACGGTCAAAATATATTTGAAATTATCCCACTTGAAGTTGGCTCTATTGTATTGAAAGCAAAAAATCATTAATTATAGTATTTAGAGATGGTTTTGAGATTTTTAAATAACAATGGCCCACATAATTCGATGGCACGGAGCTAATGCAAAAAATCAGAGCTCTCTACGATGTCTGGTTAAAGAGATCTCAAACAGCCGAACAGCCGAACAGCCAGCCGAACAGCCAGCCGAACAAAGTGCATTATTAAGCTACCTTTTTAAAACAAGTTTCAAAAATGCGCTAAAAATGTTTATATGAAATCTTTAATTTTTCTTGTCTATTTAATCTTCAAGCTATTGTTGCTGTCAAATTATGTCATTAAACAGCAATTAATATATTCTGTATAGTTTAATTAATGAAATTCATTTTTTTACACGTCTCTAAGTTACTGACTTAGTAAGGCTAGTTAAAATTTTAAGAATTTTGATTTTGTAAGAATTGTTTATATTTGCAGCGAAGCACCAGGCATTAAATTAGCTGAAATTGCATACAATAATCGGATTATCTTCATTTGGGGTCGTTCACTTATTAACGTTTGCTTTTTAGAAGAGAGTCTAGGATTTTGTAACAGACTAAAGTAAGAAATAATTTTTTGGTTCAAAATTTGTAACAAGGGAGGAAGGGGTCTAAAAACTCGTTGTTCTGCGTAACGTAATAAGTGATCGACCCCCTAGATTCCTCAAGAATGCTGATTAAATGATCAATGCGTACAACAAGAACTTAGTTTGTAAGTTTAATTAAATTTATTTTTATGCAATTCCTTAACATTAAAAATTTACATACATTTAAGGACGCAAATTAAAGAAGCTAACATGTCCAACCTAGAATAGCACTTAAAAGTCTAGAAATGTGCATGGAACTGTCAGTAGCTGAAAAATCTGATGACTAAATTTTCGATAATTTAATAAAAATTTACACAAAAATGAAAATTTGGACATTTATTAATGCTTATAAAGTATATATAAAAAATACAACTATTGGCGATTAAAAACGATTTAAGTAGAATTAATATAATTAATTTAATGGACGAATATTTTTATGAAGTCTATTATTTTTCTCATCCTTGACATTCAGTCTAAAAGCTTCACTGGAATTTCAATGCGTGCATCACGAATGATAATTTTGAGAAATAACAAAAATTATCAGCAATTAAAGAAAAATTCCTAAAGAATCTTAATTATACTCACGATTATAACACGATTATACCATGACTCTCGAGGATTCAACTTCCCACACGATCTAATTGCTGCAACTAATTTATGATTTGATGGAACCGCTTCGATGTACATAAGATCATTTGTCAAGGATTCGATTTTAATGACCTTCGATGACTTATGATTGTCCACTGACCTGACAACTGTGTAGAATGAATTGGAGAATAAATTGTAATTAAAAGGTACCATGAAGCTATAGATTGTTTGTGGTATGAAGAACTTAATATAATGTGTTGACTAAGGCTCCACAGTGTTATAAAGAAATATTCCAGAAGATATAACGGAAATTTTGAATTTAAACTTGAGAACAATTCAAATGTTTTGAGCTTTAAAGCCTTACAAATGTTTCCAAAATCATATAATGCTCCAAAACCTTACAAATATATTACATTAAAACCGTACAATTGTTTTGAAAAACCTTACAAATGTTTTTATGGCAAAAAGCTTTATATGGTTTTAAGATTCAGCTGTGCCTTAAACTAATTATAAATTCAGAGCTACAAGCGTCAAAAAGTGATTAGGTCACTGAAAATTTCTGCTTATTACCTACTTAATTTTTAAATGCGCACAATTCAGATCAATATTCATTTAATTACAAAAAATATTGCCTTGATGTATATTGCTTGATTACTTGATTAATTACTTAGATCCGTTAGCTGATCTTTCTAGCTTTGTTCTGTACGATAATAATAAATCATAAAAAAATAAGTAACTGCTGTAAGCAGCAACAATATTCAAAAATTATCACAAACAGGAAGTGCTCTAAAAAATACTCACTCAATATTCTCGTCAGCATCGTCATCATGATAAAGAGTATCCATAACATTTGGCATGTTTGTTTGATCGACGAAAGTCTCAAAACTCATGTGTGTATCCTCAGCAAGCGACATTTCGGCCGACAGCATTAGTGTGTCCTCGAGATTCCTATTAATTATAAGTGCAATTTCCTGTGTACGAATTTCTTGCATGATCGACGTCAATTTATCATTAGTTAAGTCTTCTCTGAACTTGTGCAATCGCATGTTAATTTCCGTCTCATTTGGAAGTATTTTTGGGAGATAATTGAGTAATTTAGGCTCAACAAGATGTTGATGTTTGAGGGTTCTTAATCTCGTTGGTTCGTCGCCACTAATGACACAAATCTCACCTATTGTTGTCACATCCTTATTAAAGGAAATTATCTTACGAATCTCGGATTTTGATGCTTTAAATCTAATTCTCACATCTGCCGACTTTCCAGGCTCAATTCTTAACTGTCTAGGTTCCATAGATATTGAGTCAGACAGGACGAAATCACTGAGTTTAGTTTGCTCAAAAGCAAGACTGACGAAGCTTGGAAGTGTTCCTTTATTGACCAATCTGATTCGATTCTCGATCATAGCATGAAGATCCTTAACCGTTCCCATTGTTATGAATGACGGCCCAAATGGACCTTTTTGAACTCCATCAATGCTAATACTTGCATTTCCACCGTAGCCATACAACGGAATTGTTATTGAGCACTGCTTATTCGTGATTAGTTCAAATATCAAACTTCCACATGCCGGACCAATATTGCTGGGTGCAAATTTTACATGAAATGTTCTAGCTTCCTTTGGAACCATTCGGAATTCTTCTTGTGGCGTGACTGAGAATCCAGCACCGATAACTTTGACTCTTAACGGCAACTTCTTATCAGATCCATTTTGAATGGTGATGCTTTTAGTGACATTTTTGTCAATTTTCACAGATGGAAAAGAGATCTTTTTATTTTCAACAATATTTTTAATTTTAATTGGCAGGAAGTTATCATTATATTCACTCTCGTTGCTTAATTTGAGGTTGGTAGTTGAGGTTGGTGATACAGCGACTGATCTTTCAGTACGTTTTAGTCCACAATTAGGCGTAAGTATAATAAGTGGCAATCCTTGTATCCAATTCATAAAGCGTGACGGAGATTTAGGGCAGTTTTTTGAGATTGTCGAGTCACTTGGCAGAGGTCTTTTAATGAGATATTCGTCGTTGACCATTTTTGGCTTAAATTTTGCTGCTGCTGCCTCAAGTTCTCGATGATTCGATGGAGATCTCGATCTAAGGCATTTATCCAGTTCTGATCGTTGAGTTTCATTTGAAAGTGACGAGGATCTTCGCTTCACACCACGATACTGTGGCTGCAATTCATTTCTGCCTCGTTGCAAGTCATCATCTTTAATATTCTCATCTTGAACTGGAATATCATCAAGCATGTCGATTGGTTCCTTCATTCTCATCAAATTTCTCGCTTTTTCAGATAGTTCTATTATTCTGTCGACATTCAATTCCTGCTTTTCTTTCAGTCTTCTTTTCACCATTTGAGGATCAAAAAATATGTTTGATAATTTATTTGGATCACATTTTTCTGTGGACAAAAGATTATTTGTTTATTAAATCAATTTAGTGCTATTTGTTAAATATACAAAATTAACTTACTGATTAAATCTTCGATGTTATTCATGTCATACTTTCCATCCTTTTTCAAACTGTTTGTTATATATCCTGTGTCGTTAAAATCTACTAATGGTATTCTATCTTGTCTTCTCGGTGGACTGGCATTGCTATAAACTTCCCGGATATTGCTCTGCTTTATTTCATCCTGACAATACTGTCCAAAAGACATTTTCGGTTGCCTTGATAAATTATTTTCCCAGTTTAATGTTTCTTCTTGGACTTTATTGACTCGAGGATTTGCAGCAGATTCCATTTCTTTTATTTTCTCGTCTTGTTCTAATTGTAAAGCCATATGCTCAGCCGGAGTGACATCTTCATCATTCAAACCGCTTGTGTCATTTTCAGTTAAACTCCATATTGATGGATTCGTTTCATCCCAAAAGTCTCTTTCTTTGCAAGCTGTGTATGTTGTTCCGACATTATCATTCCTGCTAATTGATGATCTTGAATCTGTTGTATCAGGGAGGTTACTTATATATTTAACAGCCAAAATATCGCGATATTCATTTCTTACAGCTTCCGACGAGCTGGATTTCATTATTTCATCAGAATCCATTTGCTTAAATTTTGGCTTTGACTGGATGTGCGTTGATCTTGCTGATATTTTCTTTGGATCAAATGGTGAGTTTTGTACACTTTTCAGTTGATCAGTTCTGTCTAAATATTGTGTGATATCATTTTTTATGTCACTCAAATTAAAATTCCAGGATGCTTTCTTAGCATTTAAAAATTTCTGTCCTTGATTGCGTTCCTGTTGTAAATTTTTATACAGAATTGTAGATTATTATCTTATCTATCTGATTATTCGTAAATAACTTACCATCACTTTAGATTTCCTTATTAAATAAATGAATAAAAAAAAAATAACTGCAAATCACGTAATAAACAAATAGAACCTTACAAATTACATTTCAGTGCTCAAAAACCATACAACATAATTTTTTAATTTGGGGCATTCTAAAAGCTTTTGAAAGGTTTTGAATTGATTTTGTAACATTTATACGGTTCCAAATGCAAAATTTGTATGGTTTTTGTACATTTTTACTAATTTTCAAAACCTTACAAATTCTTTTGCTTCCATAAAAATTGTACGGTTCTAAAATTTTGCTTCGTGGATTTGTAAGGTATTCAAACATTCAAATTTTAACGGTTTAACGGAAGTAGTGCAGAAAAATCATGATGACATAAACATAAAATCAGTAACATTAAACAGGAAAAAAAACAATTAGTTATTATAAATAAATAAGCTCGTTATAAAGCAATTTAAATTTTTGAGCATTATTTATTGAGCTTATTTTGTAAACAAGAATTTTATTGTCACAATATTTAATTAATTTTTCTGTGAGAATGAAAACAAATTTGAAGAAGTACGATGAGTGTGCGATTTGTCAGCAAAAGATTCCATCAGATAAGTTTGAAGGGCATGTAGATAAATGCTTTGAAAAGGAGGCAAAGAAGTTTCAAAGTTTGCAGAAAAAACGCACTAAAAATCCTGAAATTGAAAGAAAAGAAGCGACTGGAAGGACTCAAATCTCTAGAAAATCACTGGATCAAGCAGATGAGCCATCATGTTCTACAAAGCAATCAGCACCAAAAGGTGAAATTGAAGGAAATCATCTCGAAGCTGAAAAACTTTATCAAATCATCAGTAAAATGCAGGAACTGATTGGTGTAGCGAATTCGAAAACTAAGGAACAGTTTAACCAACTTAAAGATCAAATGGCTAAAATGGGAATTTTTGATGGACTTTCTGCAGCTTCAATGGAAAGCTTAAGTATTGATACTAATTTAGGGCCTCAAAATACTCTGCCAATCGAACAGGATATAAATTCACCGTCAGTCGATTTTATGAACAATCTTCTGTTCGCATCAAATACTGGTAACTAGTTTTTAACGGTTTTGTAAACTTCAAATTTTGTAAAATGGTATTTGAAGTATTCAAATTCCTAACGGTTTTGTAGAATTTAAGTAATCAACGGTTCTTTAGAATTCAAATTTTGAACAGTTTTTTAAAATTCAAATATATAACGGTTTTGTAGAATTTATATATTTAACGGTTTTGTAAACTTCAAATTAGGTAAAAAGATGTTTGAATTCTAATTTTCCGTTATTTAACAATTATAGATCCGTACGATATTCCTGATTTAAGTCGATTACGGCTGGATGATGAATTGAATGAAGATGGAGATATAACTGATGATGATGATATCATGGCCGAACGTGCAGATTCTTTCAGAAAGGCTATTGAAGATTTTTTCAAAAAAGCTAATGAAACTTTTGAAGACGATAATGCAACAATAGATGAACCAAATAGCCAAGAAGAGCCACAAATTGAAGTCGGTCCTATGGCAATGCTTAAAATCCGAAAGAAAGTTCCACACAAAGCAGGGTACAGAGCAAAAAGAAGATATCGAGCACGACCAGTTCGGCAAAAAAAGCTACTACCAATTGAAGACCAAGACTTCTTTGGCGACACAGATGTTTTCATTTCAAACGATTTACCTTTGAAAGAAGCAGAATCCAACTGAAAGCAATGCACCGATTCCCAAAATGAATGTGAGTAGTCTTTTGAATTCGTAACGGTTTTGTAAAAATTCAAATTTTAACGGTTTTTTAAGATTCAAATTTTTAACGGCTAAAATTTATTTTATTTTTGTTCATTTTTTTTCTGATCTTCTTTGTTGCATGATTTACAATATTTCTTTTCATATCAGCACGGTGAATAAGGCACAAAAAGTATTGTACGTAATACTTTTTAAAATTAGCGCTAAAAATCCATTAAAATTTTTGTTTTTTCTCTACCAACTTCATTTTTTTACGTGATTTATTTAACTAATTTATGTGATGATAATAAATATATGCTGCTGATGTCATCTTAATCATGTTTTTTCATTCTTTTATTATGTTTTTAATCAGCGTTGAAATGGGAGAAATTAGGAAGAAGCATTAGGTTGGGAAATGTCCATGGAGAGTAAGTGAGAATAAGAAAATTTTAATCCCAAG
The DNA here is from genome assembly GCA_963573255.1 of Chironomus tentans. NCBI lineage: Eukaryota > Metazoa > Arthropoda > Insecta > Diptera > Chironomidae > Chironomus > Chironomus tentans. The sequence continues at coordinate 55,458,162 of OY754302.1, read as the reverse complement.
GTACTAAGGGGTCGTTCGCAAATTACGTCACGCAAAAAAACGACTTTTTAGATATGACTACATATGACTGATATGACTAATCAATTAACGCGCATTAAAAATTCATGAACTACTTCACTAGACTAGTAAATAAAAAAGCAGTTACAATATTAACATTAACATACGTGCAGAGGCGTATCCAGGAGGGTCTGGACCCCCTCCGAAAAAATTTGAACCGCAACGAGAGCACGGCTCAAAATTTTTTGGAGTGGGTCCAGACCCTCCTGGGTACGCCCATCGGACTTTTCACTGTGTTGGACACAGTTTTGGTATATTGATGAGTTAGTTTTGTTATTAGAAGACAGTTATATGATGAATCGTATTTTTTCAGGTGCTCATATATGTGGATTTATGGGAAGAGAGATACAAGAATCTTCAAGAAGAAGATTCAAAATTGGACGGTATTAAATTGCTAACAGATCTAAGTGACCATAATTTTGAAAAATTAATATTATCCACTAGAATAACAGGTCTGGATCCTGCCAATTGGGAAACTCAACCTACTATTAACGAAAATCCACTAATGCCAAGTGATGCTGTCTTTGTTGATACAATTCAGACTGACGGTTTTTTTATTGGAACACGTAAACCTTTTGAGCATGTAACATTCCTACCTAACAATGCAGATGTCCAGCCAGGATGTCCCTCTTATAGAAATGATAATCTTTACAATTACATTAGCTGTAAATTACAAACTGTTAAAGTTTAATCGAAATAAGATTGATTTTTATGATAATTCCAGCTTCTTGCAGTCATTTCAACGCAAATCGATATTGGACACAATCACTGGACCCAAAGAGAGCTCATTTTTATCCAGCCTATAAGTGTTCAAATTGGAAGGATTATAAGAATGGGTATTGCAGTAAAAATTCAGTAAACTATATGGGACTGGGTGCAAGGGCTGACACTCCCGGAATCTTTTATTTAGAACTGAAAACAAAGGCTATCATTAATCATGATGAGCATTATTCCAATATATTAGGTGCAATTGGCAGGGAATTTATTGTAAGACTTTCACAGTATCGATGAATGCATGTGTTTACAAATAGAACAATTTTAAATGTTATAGATAGCCATCCTGCAATATTACTAAAACAACATCATTTTCTCATATACATATTTATTTATCATTTAAATATACACGGTTCTGTATGTAGATGTGAATAAACAAAATTAAAATTAAAATTTCTTGTTATCATGCTTCACATTTTATGCATGTTTAAAATAAAACTGGCAATTTATGCCACTATTTCAATTTTTAAATTTTCATATTTTTCAGTTTTATTTATTGTTATCATTATTAAAAAAATCATTTTATTTACTCACACAAAAAAAACTTTTTTCACTCATTTTTTTTTGGCTTTTTGGCGCTTCTGTGATTACATTTTTTATTTCATTACTATTTGTGGTTTTTGTGTGCTTTCAATTGGGTTATGGTTAGTTTTTAAACATATATATTGTTCATTTAAATTATTTATTACAATTAAATTGCTGTTGCTGTAGTGGTTCTGAATGAACTAATTAAGAAAATGTTATTATTCATGCAGATTAAATAGTTCCTTGTTAAACTTTGGGTACATTAGAACTTTGTTTATTATTTTGATACGTTTGAATTTTGAATTATTTAAATTTTTTATTTTTAAATTTTTTCAGAAATACAAATTTTTGAACACTTGGAATCTGTTTTTATTAAGAAATTTTGAACTCAAGTTTTGAATTTTCCCTAGACAACTGTGTTTTCACATGCTAATTCATAAAATTGTGGGTGGTTTTAGAAGTGTTTTGAACAAACTATAAAGTTTTAATAAAAATTTACAAAACCACAAGTCATCGGAGAGTCCTAGTTCCTTTAGTCTACATTTAAATCAACCCATTAAATAAGTTATGGGAGTTTTCTCTTGCAGATAAAATTATGTAAACTACATTTCATCAAGAGCAATTGAACATAATGTATACAATGCACAATAGCTCGAGCTACATGTCATAAAGTGTCATATCAAATTTTTTTGCTACATTTCTCACATTGTAGCAGAACAAATGTCACTAAAGTCAAACAATTTTCTATTTGAATGAGTTTATTCGCATCTGTAAAATGTTTTTTAGTGTATCTTATTTAATAAATTAAATTGTGACAGTGCAGTAGCTTTTGTTGTATGAGAAATTTATTTCGGGTAAGAAAATTTAAATAATTTTGATAAAAATTTGTTTCTTAAGAAGATAGAAATCTTACAAACACTTTTCGGTTGATTTAAAGAATTTTCATTCATTTTTGAGTCTACAACTTTTGCTACGCAAACATTTTCTAGTCTCTATTGTATAAAAACTATAAATTTTACATCTTTACTTATTTATATCGTTCATACTTTCATCATGATTTTAAAATTTTGTTAGATAAAATTAGTAAATAACATTTTAAGCTAGCTTTTTTCTTATCTTAAATCACACAATGTGACTGTCTCAACTTTCTAATGAAAAAACTCAAATTGAATTTATTGATAACCAAAAGAAAAAGCTTCCCAACTGGATATGAATGAAAAATAATTTGTTATAATTTATAACGCACATATTCATTGCAATAAAGACTGCTGCTTGCTGCTACTGCTGTAGATTTTTTATTGTTATTTGCTTTATTTCATTCGAGTAAAAAGGGAGAGAAAATTTATGTCTGAGAGACGTGCTAAATTTTTTAAATTTGTCACTGCCACAGCAGCATTTTCAATGCATAATGTATGTTATATAATAAATAATTTTTCATACATTCATGTGTATGCTTAGATTATGTTTTTGTTTGCAACATTAAGTTGGATGAGGAACCAAATTAAATTTATGAAAAAAACAGAACATAAATTCAATTGTTATGGTTTACTGCAGTATTTTTATAACAACTTATTCATGTCCATAAATTTTTCTAATTGAAAATTTCAAGTTGTGAAGACCCTCAATGATAAAAATGAGTAAAAAGTCTTATTTTCGCTTGCTTCTTCAAAGCACATACACTTGTATTGAATTTTTAGATAAGTGTAACATATAATAACATAATATTGTGTAACAATAAATTGAATTTAACATAAAAATGTTAGAGATAATTTTCTTTGGTGTAACGATCTGAAAATTTTTTACTTCTATTATTAAACTTTGCTGCTACATTCGTTGAATGACATTAATCACTTACTCAAATTCAGAGCTCGAAGTCGATGTAGTTTAAATTAGAAAAAATTACTTGACTCGAGTTGACTTACCTAGACTTCGAGCTCTGCTCAAATTCATGAGTCGTTTGAACCAACTGTCAAATTCATTTTCTTATAGATTTTCTATCTATCTAAAAAATTATTCAAAGGCTCCTGTTGTTTTACAAGGCGTGGATACAAAATTTTTCGTTCCTTCAAAACAAAATTTTAAAAATGTTGACTTCTCCAATAAAATTTTTTAACATTTTATATTTTGGGACCATTAACGATTTTAGATAATTTTTTATATATCCACACCTTGTTTGAAAAATTGTCCTATTCTAATAATTTGCTTCCTATCTATCAAATTCTATCTTCAATTTATCATTCGTTGTTTTATTTTCTTCATTTCATTCATCTATGAAAACAAGGCTGCACGACAATATTTCCAACATACGTCACAGTATTTATATATAAATTGATAATCAATAAAAAAATCACTGGTGCCATTAAAATTGGTCGAAAGGTCGATCTATATAATCACTGTTAATATAATATTATCAATGACGCAAGCTCATGAAAAAAATCTTTCTTCTCTATTCCTAGACGGTTTTTTATTATCAATGTTATGTACTACGACTGAGAGAAGAATAAATGAATTGACAAAAAGGAACGAAATTAATGGCATCAGATATTCTCTTAATGATCAATGTTTTGTGAGAATTTCCATTTTCCAGATATCTCAACGACCTCGAAAATGAGAGACATTAGCAAATACAAATCTAAACTATGAGTTATACACAATAAGCACATAAAAATTTTCTTTTGCTTAATTTATTCTAAAAACAACACAAACTTTTTTACGAAATTTTCACCTCGACATCTGGCTGCTTATTAATTGTTGAAATGTTGTCAATCATTTGAACAAATGTCGTTATCATGTCAGTAATAGTGTCGGGCGAAATCGTATTTTATTCCTTTTTCTTCATGAAGAATGTTAGAAAATCAATAGGCAGAGGGAAAATAATCGTTGAATTCTTCTCAGCCGAGATTGTGTTCAGTGTCTGCATTTTTGTGTTTAATTAAAGGAAAGGAAAATGACAAATGAAAGAAACTGCACAGTTGGTGTTGAATGTGAAATGAAATGAAATATACCTGAAGATATCTAAGTTGTAAAGCAGCTGGCGAATCGCCAATAATTTCAGAGGCCTCTCGTAGTGCTCGAGATGCCTTCTGTTCACCCTCTGACGCAATAATTTTAGCTCGTGCTTCTCTCGATGCTTCAGCCTATGTACATCGTACACATATCGGAATAGAAAGAAAAAGTCATTAGGTTTGGAAAATATGTGTATATTCAGCATTAGAGAGAAAATGTGAGATAATCGAGGAACACAAAACCAAACAAATTTTTATAGAAAATCAATAGCAGATGTCCGAGCAGCATATAGTTGCATATTTATAAGTTATGGTTTCTATGTGCTGGTATTGTTTTATTCAGCTTCATTAAAAATTTCAAAAAAGTGCTACAAGTCAGCCAGAGCTGCTCGGGAAAAGGAAACTATGTCTGCAGTTGTAGACCACTCGGGATGAGCACACATACAGTATATTTGAAGAGAAGCTTTAAACATTAAAAAAATTAAACTTACTTCAGCTGCCATGGCTCTCTGCAATTGAACAGGTAGGCGAACATCCTTGCTATAAATTTTTAAAATGGCATCAGCAACGGCATGTTGATTGTAAATATGGAGATAGGATTAGCATAGGAGAGAAAAAATGGAAAGGATAAGAGAAATGGTATTTCATTAGCATAAATTTCAATTCATTTGAAGTTTAGATTTTGAATTGACTCTATCTATCTACTTCCTTTTTGGAAGAAGCGTCAAATGGAATTAAAAGACTGAACAAGAAAATACCAGGATTTATACTTATTCCATGCAATTTCAATTCTTTAATTGTTTTCAATTAATTTTATTTGTTATCTTAATTCAAAAAAGTGGTAGAAAGATTAAATTAAAAGTTTTCTACTTCCATTCGACATGCTCCATTTGATATTGAGAAATGCAATAAAAGTTTTTCATCGAACATTTCGAAAACAATGAAAAAGTGCAATAAATTGAAGAAAAAAATTTCTCGATTGAATTTACTTCGAAAAAATTTCATTAAAAACTTTTATGGTGAAGGAAATATTTTTAGAACTTTTGGAAGTAATGCAACTGGTATTTTTGATGAATAAAGTGTTTTATGTGAAATTAATTTTATTCAGAAAATTCAAAAATTTTAAAAATAAATTTAAAAAAGTTATTAACTCAATTCATAAATTTCTTTTAACTTTAAAGAATAGTTTAATCAAGTTATTCAAATCCTAATGTTCTCTCCTTAAAATTTTAAAAAGCATTTTCATAACCATGAAATGGTTTAATTTCCCAAATAAACATGAAAGAAGTCATCACAGAAGGTAAAGTACACTTTAAAAATTTAAATATATATTTCCATCTCCTTTTCCACTTACATTTCTACACGTTCCACTTTAATTCCCCACGCTTCTGTAGCTTCATCAAGAGAAATCTAAAACGAGCGATAAAAGAGGTTAAATAAAATTTTTCATTGGTGTCTTGTTTGGAACAAAGCTCAGCACTTCCAATTATTAATTTTTCAACTTTTTAAAAAAATCCCTTTTTATCAATTTAAAATTTTCTGAAATTTAAATTTAATTTTACACATTTCAGAGTATCTAAGCCTTGTTAAGGATAAGAAAAAGGATACTGAAAGAAGATTTTTTTTGGTGACTGCGCTACTTAATTTCCATAAAATAAAGGACAAAGGAGAATCACACGAAAAAGATTTAAATAATTTCATGTCGAGCACGAAAAAAAATGTTTTAATCTCGACGGTTGACAAAGGCATGATGGAAACGATTAACATAAAGAATTGTTCATACCTGCATACTTCCAGAGAGCGTCATTCGTTCACTTAAGATTTCATGAAGCTGTCTCGTGCCTTAAGAAGAAGTGAATGAAAAGAATAATAGAAAAATGAAGACTAAAATCCATTCCAATTGATCAATTCCATACCCATGGTGTTACGGAGTGTTGTCTGTGCTAGCAAACGTGTCGAATGATGTGCATTTTCAACATTGGCAATTGACACAGTAGCATTTGAGACTCGATAATACACAACAGCTGTAATTAATATTTAATTAAATTGTATTCTCTGACTGATAATTTTCCTCACTCACCATCAACGCTGACTGTCACGCTGTCCTTCGTCAAGACCTGTAAAATTAAGAATTGATTAAATTATCTATAAAATAACAAAAGTCGTTAATATTTTCTTTCTTTGCTTTTATCTGGTGTAGATTGACTTTTATTATTGGTCCCTTAAAATGAACGACATAACCTATACTATAAAAATTATAAATTCACTGCTGTCGATCACGTTGCAAAAAAAAAAATTGCTCACTGAACTAAAGAGAAAATTTTATGTGTCGTTCTTTATTGAACCATAAAAACAAGCTTGCGTCAAGCGACCGAGCCATGAAAATTATAGAGAGAAGATGAGAGACAAAAAAGGTTCAACAACAAAAATTAATTGAACTTTTAAATGCTAATTAAAGGATATAAAAATATTTTTAGGACAACAATTTTCACATGAAAAAGGTTGACGTTCTCGACTCATGAACACGACCTGCTATAAAAGAATTTGTCAGTTCTTTTAAAATTTAACAGAAAAACTAAAATAAATTGGCATATTGGGATGATACTCAATTCTTGAGGTGGAACATCATATGTACGTGTACGTAAGTCAACACGAGCGTAGGCATCGATGCATGGTAGAATGAAGAAAATACCTAAAAAGAAAGTAAATAAAATTAAAATTTAATATGAAAAGTGAGAATTGACGAATGAAAATTATAAATGAGTTCTGAAACGATACGCACCAGGTCCCTTTGCTCCTCCAGCCACCAATCTCCCTAAACGGAAAATCACAGCACGTTCGTATTCTTGTACAACCTGCAATGATGATAATAAATGAAATGAATGAGATTAAAAGATGAAAATTGAAGATTTTATTGTTCTGCATCATTTGAAGTTTAGGGATGAAAATAAATTCATGGACTGCATTTTTTTTAAAGCCATGACTTGAAAATTTCTTCTAATTGCCGAATTTACAACCACTTAATAACCAATAATATTAATAGAACAATTTTTACACCGTTAAAGATTAAATAGCTATTATCGCGTTATTAGCCTACTTCCTACAACATGTTGTTGTAACAATATAGTCGATGAATGTACATTAACATCCACATTGCTTTGAACAAAAATTTCAATTACTTTGTTCATCCGTCAGAGGGTCAGAGGGTCAGCTGTTCACTATAAATCAAATTTCATTCACCTACGTTGGTCTATTTCTGTTGTTCTTAGATATTCTATTTTTAAGTGTAGTTGTGCATTAGAAAGATAAAGAAAACAAATTTTCTGAAGCTTAACCTCTGATATTTAAGTAATTGTCATATCATATCTATGAAGCAGAAGAAGAAGAAGGAAAAGTTTTACTAAGTCAGCCATTTGGGACTAGAGTAAGCTGTTATCGCTTGTAACTAATCGCTCGTTTTCTTTTCCTTTTCATAGACATTTCATATGTGTTCTAGTGACTTTATGTTTATTTCATGAGAAAGTGTAAACGTGAGCAATTTTCTCCTCTGACCTTCTCCGTTCCACTTTTTCTGTTGATTTAGAGCAAACAAAGTGTGTGTAAGGAAAAGTATTTAACTTGACGGGAAAAAGAAGCTTTTTATGACACATAAGAAAAACTTTATTTTGCTCTTTTCTCTCGAGCTATAGTCACAATTTATTGCGTGTGACTTCTGAATATATGTTGGAAAAATAAGAGAGAAAAGGAGGCAATCATGACGGCGATTATTGTTGTTGTACAGCTTAAGGAATCAACAGAAGTATGAACATAAAGAAAATTTTCTCGGAAATAATATTCATAAATCTTGGAACTTATTTTATATGTCGCAAAATTTTTTCACCCGCTTATTGTTCCTTTTTTTAACATAGGCTAGGATTTATTTGATTGCTGTTCATGATTTCCTTTCATGCAGGATGAAAAGAAATAAACAACAATCATTTTTTGCTCTCTTAACTTTTTCTACGTCATTTTCAATGACTTCAACAAGTCGCAAACGACAATTTTTGGCATCTTTGGTAATGACAGTAAAAAGCTTGGGTAAAAATTGATATCTTGAAGATGATGAGGTATACTTCTTCTTATATATTTAGGGAAATGTCTTAAAATAATTTATTTATATAGAATGAATAGAAAAAAAATTAATTCCGAAAATGCAAAAAAGTAAAAAAAATTATCAAGTATGTGGTTTGCCTTTAGAGACATATTTATTCCTAGATTAACGCATGCTGTAAAAGAATCAATCAATGAGCATCCAATTTTTATACACCTACCTTGAAGCATACCAGTAAACTGAACGGCATCGTGATACAAATAAGAAACCACGAGAGAAAGATGAGAACTTTACCACATATCGACTCATCGTGCTGCTCCGGATCATCCGCTGAAATAAGAGAGAAATTTTTTTCTTCATGATAAAATATTTGTACATTTTTTATTGCGGATTATCTTAATTTTCATTTTTTCATGTGAAAATATAGTTATGATTGCAGATAAGCAGCGATTCTTGATATAAATGAGAAAAGTTTCTAAGATTTTTCTAGTTGAGTGAAGAAGAAATTGCAAGCATGTTGATAATAATTTCTAGACTAACAGCATTAATGATAAAATCTCTTTGAAAGATGAAAGAATCATGCATCTGCAGTTGAATGCAAATTTTATTCAATTCTGTTGATTTTACTATGATGAGGAAAATGTTAATAGGATGCACTGATGAAACAGTAAGGAATGGAAACTTTCGTGGCTACAAAATTATAAAATAAAACTGAAGGAACAGAAATTCATAATTAAACTTCTCCAACCTCAAAGTTTCCATCTCTAGCTACTCTGCAGAATATGAAAAACACAAACTATTACGCGATAATGTTTAAAAATAGCAAAAACTTCCAACTTCAAGGAAAATAAACAAACACAGCATAAGATAGTTGACGTCAAACCTACAATGATGTGACATGATGCATTAAATTAAATTAAGAGATGTGGAAAAGTGCACAACCTCATTCTCTTGTGTGATGTTCTTCCATGAAAAAAAATGTTGTGAATAATAGCATGAGGCATGTAAATAAAGCACTAGTGTGTCACATTTAATTAATTTATTATGTCAGTAAACATAAGCAAGTTAAATTTATAAATAAAATGGTGTTCATGCCCAGTGACTCCATGACTGCTGAGAGATATTGATTTTTGATTTAAAAAAATAGTGAGTTTCTAGGTGCAAAAATTCTACAAATGGTGCTCCATATAGGCAAGTTAGACTCCAATTTTAAAAATTAATCGATAAGATGGTATAAATATTTTAGTAACCAATTAGGTATTTCAAAAACAGAATTTATCTTTGGGAATCCTTAATGATAAAAACTACAATCAGTTCTTTTTTACCCGAGTGCTCATACTTCAATTTATTTCAATGGCTTTAGCATGTAATTTAAAAACAAAGTAAGTCTACTTAAAAATTCAGTATAATGTTGTCAATCCATTTTATTTACGACATAAACATAGGTCGTGTCATGAAAAATCCTTTCCCATTCATTATATTTCTATTCGTAGCTTGTAATTCATCAATTACATACGAACATGAATAATAAATATTTGTTAGAAATATTTTAAAAACATTTTCATTTTCATTCGCTTGTGTATGTGTAAATCAATAACAGAAAATATGAATACATTTCTCTCAAATGGAAATCAGAATGACCTAATGCCATGTTAAATTCACCAGGGCATGCAATAAATTTTTTATATATTTAATGCCTTTTTGAATATTAAAGTGATTTTTTTCTTCAGAAATTTATTATACAAACATCTAAATGAATAGAAATGGAAGCTTTTAATGGAATATTTTAAAAAAAGATTATTATTGATGGAATATTGAAGGATCTTGTAGAAGTGACAGATGTCTTTTGTGATGGACACCAGATTGATTGCATGCAAAAATGTTCTTTGAGTGATTATGAGTAGCAAAAGCAATAATGGGTAGTATTTTATCTTGAACGAGCATCATTGTCACCAGCTCAAGGTTAGTTATGATATACTTGCCGTGATGCTTAAAACTACAAACAGAAATTATATAAGAATTACAGTTTGAAGGTTGACATAATGGATTTTCCATAACTGAGTACTGTTAACGGGATTTTCTCAATAGTATTGTAAATTTGTTCGAACACCTAATGCTACCTGTGTTTCAAGAAATCCTAGTCGATGCTAAATAAAACTAGTTTTAAAATTCTGACTGATGCGAAAAGACAAAACATAAGACACCAAAAACGTCGCATTGCAATGGTAAACTTTAAAAAACCTACATGAAGTACCTTCACCTAAAATATTTGACAGCAGTTTGTGACCTAAACAATCTATAGGTTCCTAAAAATTCCACTCGCTAAATGTTCAAGAACTCAAATTATTTCACACCGATTTCACATGCAAATTCCAAAAAATTACCTGTGTAGTACACAAGATGAAGAGAACTTTTCTTCATTCTTCCTGGATCTGCTGAGGAAAATTTTCTATCTACTGACAACAGTCTATCTGAGAAATGATTTTGTATATTTAATAATACTTTAAATTAGTGTAAGTCAAGGCACTTTGTGAGCGTTATTCAAGAGTCCATAATTCATAAAATTATCCCATTAAATCATTGTTATTTTTTAAGGAGGTATTAAGGTCAACAACATGTTTTATCGCATCTGGCTGAATGACACTTAAGCAGATTATTAGGTTAAGGTTCTTTACAGTAATATGGTAACAGTAGCATCGTCATTATTAGCAGAAAAAATTTTTCCATTGAAGAAGTAAATTTTCTCATTTATGATAATTTTCTTATGAAAACGAGAATAAATTAGCATGATGGCATTTGCTTCTTCTTTACGATTACTCTCGCAACAGCACAACATTAGCTGTTCTCGTTCGTTGTCATATTATATGCTTAATGACTTTTTTTAAGGAATTTCAAAATTTTCACGCTCTACAACACGATTAAATTCCACAGAATAAGCATTCTTTGATAATTTCTTCTTCAACTCCTCCTTCTTCCTTCTCTATAGCACGCTATTATATGTGTATGTATGTGCACAGATTTTCCTTCATGCTTAAAGTGGAATTTTCTTTTCATTTGAATGAAAATGAAAATGAGAAGGAAAGGAAGAAGAAAAAGACATAAATCAACTTTTGCAGCAAAATTTCATCTCTCATGATGCATTAATAATTTAACAGACAACAGACGAAAAGTTTTTTCTACCAATTTTCCTTCTTCTTCGTAATCTGCTTCTTTTTCCATATCCTTGATAATTTTTTTCAATATTTGTCTCTTCCAATTCGATTTTCATTTAAAAATTTTTCAATTTTTCTATCATACGATGAGGATAAAAAAGTTTTCCTTACTTTTTTTTCTTCGTCGTTGACTTTTTTATTCGCTTTTATTCCTCATCATATTTGTCATGTCTAACAATGACGACAACGATGAGGATTTTCCAGATAGAGAGCATTGATATGAAGCAATTTAAGTGCAATATAGTAGGGTTTATTTTTCGGTTAACCGAAAACCGAAAAACCGCGGTTTTTTGTTCAGAACCGGAAAACCGAAACCGCGGTTTTTGGTCCGGTTTTTCAGTTTACGATTTTTTTCATACATTTTTGAAAAAAATTTTAAAGTTGAAATTTTTTAAAATAAAATTTAGTTTTCAAAAATAAAATAAAACTGTCTTTAGTACAAATAGTATGAAAATGGACTTAAATTCACCATGAAAATTCAAAATTTTTGACTTTTAAAAAGTCTACCTTAATTTTCTCCACTATTTTTAGTACTAAAAACCGAAAACCGAAAACCGTAAAACCGAGGTTTTTCAAAAATGAAAACCGAAAACCGCGGTTTTTTAAAAGTACCGGTTTTCACAAACCCTACAATATAGGAAGGAATTTTATGGTAGAGAATTGAAAATTTTGTTAATTTAAGGCATATTAAAAGCGCATTTTTAATTTTTTTGACAGCTATTAAAATCTCTGCTCAAGACTTAAAACATTGAGTGCATTTGACAGAATCATATCTATTATTTTCAACAATGTAGGAATTCATCTAAACTGCTCAATTCCGACACAATCTTAATGGAAAATTTAATAAACATGTCAGACACACATTTTCACATGTGAAAAGCTGCCAGTCAAACATAAAATGATCCATGTCCAATTAACACTGAAAATGTTGCTAAAAATTCAATCAAAGTTTTATGTCCTCTACGTGAAGCTCAACAATCGATTGTATGTCTATGATTAAATTATGTTTCAAGTCAATAACAAGCATGTTCTCGCTCTCTGAAAATTTTTACTATGCAATATTACTATCTATCTATATTTTCATCTATTTCACTCATCATACGTTCATGTGTGTAAGCACCAACAATGAACACTTTATTGTACATCATGTGATGATAAAACGCTTGTCCTCTGAACTAGATAAATGAACTCGATAATAATGAGAAGTAATTTCTCATTTATCGCAAAAACCTTTCATTTATATCATTGATGTGGAATTTGTAGGACTTTTAAACGCCTCAAGTATTTTTTTCAGGTCACCATACTTATATGTGAAATATTTCATTAAGTACAGAAATTTAATATTATAAAGATGGGAATGTTAGCATCTGCAGCACACATATCTATAGTCTAATAATGGAAATTATTGTATTAGAAAAAAAATTATTTAGTACTGTCCACTTATGCTATGAAAGTTTCATAGTATTAATGATGTGAAAGTTTCTGGTTGCGTGTTAAAAATCAATATTTCCCTTTTCTAGTCTTCTACAAGTGTGGATATTCCGAAGGTCAACGCTTGAAAAGGGTTTGTTGCAATAAACAGCTAGAGAACAAATATTTAATCAATTTTTCTACATTGTTTGGACAATTTTATAAACAAAGGAAATGTAATCAGCAACAAATAGGAATTTCCTGTGCTGATGTTGAAGAATTTAATAGAATTTTGGGTGGAGTTGGAAACAACAAATAACACTCATTGATTAACTTGAGAATTTATTTATTCATGTACAATTGTCCATGGATGTGATTTCTATAAAGTAGAAAACCACTTTTCATTATCGACAGTACTATCATCTGGATGTTCTGTGCAAGATAAGGTCAAATAAAGTAACTTAAGGTATCTGACTCAGAGATATTCTAGATTCGACCCAGATAACTACAAGTAGGGTTGGGCAGAATCGTATACGTATATATACGTATATAAATATACGTATATTTTATACGTATATATACGTATATTTATACGTATATTCATTTTTCAAATTTTTTTTCCGTTACATATAAATGACAATAAATTTAAAAAAATTCAGTTTTTTTAGACATAATATGCACTTGTTATTCATTATTATTTAAAGAAATTTTTGTAACGGCCAAAAAAAATTCAAATTCTGCCCATGTATTTGTAAACAAAGAAAAATTAATTTTTGCAAAAATTCACATTTTTAAACTAAATCCTTAGTTAAACACTTCTAAAGTGCTTAATGGAGCCTTAGGTCACTTTATTTAACCAATTGGAGTCCAAATTTCAGCATTTTAACATATTTTTCAACAAATTAATAACGTATTTTTTACGCTTTGAAAAATCCATATACGTATACGTATACGTATATATACGTATATTTTCTTGTTCGATATACGTATATATACGTATATATACGTATATTTGCCCAACCCTAACTACAAGTAGTTTGATAGACCACATCCAAAAAGATTAATATGCAAACACAAAATATAATCCTAAATATACATAAATGTCCAAGACTTCATGAGACATGAAAAATCACCAATAATAGCCAGCAAATCTCAAAAGGGAATAACACTTACTAAGTAAACAAATCTGTCACGATTTACGATCAAACTTTTGATTTACTTTACTAATGGAAATAAAACAAAGGAAATTTTTGGGTTCATAAATGAGATTTTGATTTTCTGAGTCCCAAAAGTTTATTGCTATATTCATTTTTTCATAGAAAATTAATACCAAACAATTTTCTTAATCCGCTATTTCACGCCATGAATTATTATTTCTCATTAACTCATTCTATTCATCTAATCCTTTAACAGATTTTCTACTATGAATTGCTAATTGTTTGTTTTCTTTGTAGATTGATGAAGCTGAACTGATTGTCTATTCTTTATGATAGATTTCTTCTTTTTCTTGGTTTCTTTGAGGATTTTATTTATGGTTTTTTTATTCTTGAAATAGGATTAGCAATAAAGTACAATATTCTTGCTTTTGAAAAATATAATGAAGTTTAGTTAATTTTCCTAAAATTTTAAGGAACGTTTAAGCATTACGCATCAATTTCATTAAAACTACTCTACCAAAACACATTCCATTTATTTTTTTACATAAATGAGTATCACAATGACTCAATCTTTTTCCATAGGGACATCTTAATTTAGTCAGGTGTGTTCGTTTTCCTAGTTTTCGAAAACGTGACTTTTATTTTGTAAATAACAGTAAAAGTGCTACGTGATAATGACACTTGAAAACTGACAAGCCCACCGTTCGAGTGAAAATTAGACAACACAAAAAAAATGGTATTTCTATTTAAATGAATAAATATGTCATGTCTCTGTTGAATGGTTGGAAATTGAATTATCAAATTCATCACACCAATTTTCAATTGTTGCAAACATATAGTTTTTGATCTTATCCACTCACTAGGGTACAGATACATTACCAATCCTTAATTTATATAGACTGTCAATTTTTCCAATATTAAGTACGCCTTCAACATTCTGTTCAATAAATTCTAATATTGAAAATTTCACAAATCAAAGCAAATATTGAGAATAGCACAAACAATATAAACTCAAATACTACATAGATCCGAATTGACCGTAGTTTATTACAAACTATGCTTGAACTAAGTTAAGTTTTAAAACAAACAAAAAAGTCATTTTAATTTTCTCTACAGAAATATTTTAAAATGTTTATCAGGGGTCAGCAATGGTGAACTTTTAGCATTCTCATAATATACCAGAACCGATAAAAAAGCAGCATTTATTTAAGATATTCAAAATTGAAAATGTAAACGAAAACAAAAAAAAATTGTTATGCATAAATATGAAATTCATATTCTAAATAGAAGAGATACAGCATAGAGGCCATAAATAGAAAGATAAAGCAAAGGAGTTATGAACATTATTAAGGATTTAATACAAGAAAAAGTTGGAAATGGAAGGAGAGAGCCAGAACTATAAATATGAAGAAGAAGATGCTGTAGAAGAATTTGATACACAAGGAATCATAGAATATTTAAATATTTAGACATAAAAGGAGACAGAAACATGACTTCGAATAAGTTTGAATAGAAGATAAATACATGAAAATGGTTTCATAATATGAATATTCCTCCCTTATCCATCCTGAGCAAGAGCATGAATATACAATTTTCTGTTTACTTTACACACTACATTCCCATCTATCCATCACACAATAAATAAAAAAATTATATTATCACATACATACATCTTCCCAGCACATATAGAAAGTCAAGATACAATAGTCCAGAACTATATGCCAGAGCATGAATGAATGAATTTTCATGAAAACAAAAATCAATTTGTAGAAATGAATGAAGCTATGCAGCACTATGAATTCATGAATAAGCAGAACTAGGAAGAGAAAAAATTGGATTTTCTTACAAGTTGAAGAATTAAGCTTTCTTCTGTATGTACAGTACAGCATTATGAAATACGTAAAAGCTTAATTTGAGAAATCATGAGAGGAAGGAAGATGGAAAGAATGAAACAACTTTTCGAGTGCTCGGTCATTAATCAAAAAAAGAAGAAAGAAGCTTTGATTTTTTTCCTTAGTCAAGCAGAAATAGAAGATACACGAGAAGTGTAAGGAGACTGACTGTTGGACTCTGTAGAGTGAAATGTAAGTTCAAAGGATGAAGAATCTTGTAAATATTTTTTTGTATGTTGAAATCTGATGAATCATTTAGAAATAATGTTTTGGTTGTAAAGACATTCCAGAATGAAAGAATTGAAGCTTTGTAAAGAATTTCATCTAGAGATAAAGAATTTCTTACTTAGAATCCAACTCGTGCTGTATATTCGTACACTTTAATTTTTAGAAAAATAATTGGACAGTGATGAGAAATTTTAGTGACTTAAATATTTTAGGAGCTAATTGAATGAAATCCCACCAAAATGACCAAAATAAAATGTCATAAAGCTTTTGTTGTACGTCAATACAAACATTTGAAAAAGGTTAATTAAACATTAATAATTTCTATTAATGAAAGATTGACGCACTAACTGTAAACTGGTTGATTTGGTATTTTTCAAAAATTTCTTACTCTATCTCTGAATAATTTAGGGGTTCTGTTATTAATATACCCTCCTTAATAACCACTAAATCATAGTATGAACCTACCAATTATTGTACATTGAACTCAGTTATTATTAATTAGCAATGACTTGTTATTTATGTCAAAACATTTTCATCCAACTCTCACAATAATTTGTTAAAGGTCATTTAACTTTGTCATGAATCCTTTTTATGTCACACTAAGCTTCACTCAATCAATTTATCGAAATGCAAAGATTTTGATGACGAAACACGATATAGTGCTATTGTGTAATCAAGATATATACAGTACGTGCTTTATTTTCATGGGTTTATTAAAGCATGTCAATTTCTGCTTAGGCTAAATTATGGCACAAACTCATGGCTTAGAAAATCAATGCAAATGAATCTATGCTAAAGTTCCTCTCATCGATCATGTCGAGTAGAAATGATGAATGTTAGTCTATGATTACAAAATCAATGCCTACGAAGACTTGATATCAGGAACTCATTAAATTGCTGTACAAAATATGTCATGTACCGATAAAACTCTCAATAGATGTTAATGAATGCTTTGATAGATTTTTAGCTAAATTCGCATGAGATGAGAGTAATTTCAGTTTATAAATTCCCCTGAAACTTCATTTAATATTACCATGGTAATTTGATAAAGTTTCTGTCATGGAATTACAAAAATAATTTTATTGGGAATTCTCATAGCTATCAAGCTTTATTTCTACAGAAAATGTACAAATTAATCAAAAATCATTCAACATGATTAACATTTTCAATCAAAAGTTCTGATAACAACTTGTAACTTTATTTCGAAACATTTAATTGAAAATACATTTCCATACTAAGATTGATTTTGATGAGAAAACTTTTCCATCTACTTGATATCAATTTTCAATTTAAAGTTTGAAAATTTAGTTTGAATATATGAGCATATTACAACATGGAACTAATAAGAATGAAGCTTTAAATCCCTATCAAAACTCATATCACTTCTCCCACCTGAAGCATTACAAACAATTTGCTCAGGTATTAAATTTCAATGATGACGATCGAGTAGAATGATTGTTTAAACTTCTCCAATAACATAATAATATTTGTGACGTACATACTTATTTGTTTAAATTGAAACATGAAACGATATGAAAATTCCATCAAAATGCACATGTATGGCGGCTTTTGTAACATATTAGATTTTGATGTTTATGAGACAAAGTACACTAGGGCTGCTGTTGCTATCTGTATGTTGTGTAAATAAATCTATAAACAGTTTCCCATCATCATGTCATGAATCAAATATTTGATTTTGTTATGGAATATAGAGAATATATAAACAAAACTGAGGTATGGAGACATGATTGAATGATATTGAACGTAAATATTATATTTATGGAGCCGCACTGGGATAAATCAAGTTGTGGGGGAAAATTTTGTAGATATCGGTGAAAATTAGAGGAAGATGACCGAAATTCTAAACTATCCTTCAAAAATTCTGTCAAATCATTCTGATCTCCGAAAACAATGACTAAACCTCCTGCCACAACTTTAGCTTTTTTGGGATCGTTCATAAAATCACGAAAAATTCGCCTTAAATTTTTTTATTCAGTATACATCATTCCAACCTTGAAATCACATTACAATGTAATGTCAATGACAATTCATCGGAAGTGGATGCCGAATGGAATCTTCTTCCTAAATGCACAATATAAATGAATAATACGTGACAGGCTAAGACATACGTAGACATAATAAAATAAGAATTGTGATAAATTGCCATTTCTTAAGGTGATTGACAGTGGAATCGAAATTCGACACGATACAAATGGAAGTAGAAG
Source organism: Chironomus tentans (assembly GCA_963573255.1). Classification (NCBI taxonomy): domain Eukaryota; kingdom Metazoa; phylum Arthropoda; class Insecta; order Diptera; family Chironomidae; genus Chironomus; species Chironomus tentans. Next base: position 55,439,587 of record OY754302.1, on the reverse strand, counting down.
CCATGGAGAAAAAATAAATCGGAAGTAATTGTGTGGCTGTTCTGTTTCAAGTGCTTATCTAAATAACGTTAAATTAATCACTCAATTGAGTATAAATCACATCTCCTTATACCATGACATAAGTAGCACAAATGGTCATTGGTGTGTAAATAAAAGTCATTTATTTTATTCGATTGGCATTAAATTCAAGAACGGTGGGGTTGATCAAATTTATTCAGTCTAGTCATTCTTTTCTAGCAAATAAAATGAATAATGGTTTCCATCTTAAATTGATGCAGATATTTGAAGGTTGTTTAAAGTCCTTCAGCAACTTTTTCATCTGTCATTTGCTATGGCTTTAAAAGCAATCAGATAGAAAATATGAAAGCTTTTTTTTCTACTGGTAAATAAAATGTTTTTTTTAGGAGACAGAAAGTGAAATTTGATAAAAATGTTGTTGATGTTTCCTCTGATCTCATGAATATTTCATAAAAATTCATGGTACAACGATATTGCTTGTCTACAAACAAAATCATGAATCTGTTTGACTTAGACACTTAAAGATAAGATTTTAAATTAAGATTGAATTTAATTTTTTAAAGATCAAAATAAACATTTGCATCTAATATGGTCCAAAATATCTCTACACGCTTTCCCAACTTCCAAAAACTTCCAGCAAAATAATAAGAACCTAAAACACAATGAATTCATTCCAACAACACCAACAAAAGCAAATAACTCGAATGCGGCAAAATATTCTCTCCCTAATAATCACTTATCACTGCAGTAAAAATGATTTCACATGTGATGTTCAGAATAGTCAATTTCCGAACAAAATGTGATTACAACAACAAGCTTGAAATTGTTTTTGGCGAGACATCATGACCAAAATCATCAAATCAACAGACGTCTTCATCATAACATGAGGTCAAAAAGTTGCTGAGTAATATATTTTTTTTACAAAAACAAAAAACTATGTGAGAGCTTTTCATATGTGTGAAATGCTTTTTTTCTTTGGAAATTTTTGTTTAAAGAAGAAATGAAAAATACAATGTGCTACAGTGGAAAGCAACTTTTTAGGTTAAATCTAGATATTTGAGAGTTTATTGCTCGAATTTCCTTTTTGGGAGGCTCAATATTATTGGGAATGTATTCTCTGTTATTTTAAGAACATTTTAAATTGCCTCAGTGAGAACTGCGCAGGTGGTCATCTTAAAATGCACCAAAATCATCATTCTGTGAAGCAAAAACAGTTGTGAGCGTGTATAAAGCAGAAATGCACCAATTGTTAAATTTACTGAGAGTGTTAAAATCATGTTGTATTGACCATTTTGTGCTAATTAATTTGTGTCAAATTTAAAAAAAATTATCCTCCTTGTGACATTTGCAAAAGTGCATTTTGCACACAATTAAACACAAATTATTGACCAAAAAATGCGTGTCGAAGAACCAATAAAACAATTCACTGCACAGCAATTTGTTCACAAAAAAATCACTCACAATTAGTGCCATTATTTGCAAAATGTGGACATAGAAATTCTCATACTTTGTTTTACCTTCTACAATGGCACGACTATCGTCTGGCATTACTTTATTAACGGAATTAATTATGATGATAAAAATTAAATCAAAATCACACAAAAACTAATTTTTATTCCTTATTTTTTTGTTTTAATTTCACTAATTCTTTATGCACAGAATTATTATAGTTCCATTATATCACGGCAATTAGGCACAACAATAAACAAATAATTGTCAAAAAATATTTTTTTATTTAAAAAAATTTATGACTTCCTGCCAGCCTTTCCGCTTTTATTTTCCTTTTTCCGTGTCAAATTAATTCACAATATATCTCGTTAATGAGCCTGTTATACGTTGCGTCTAACTATAGTCCAAACGAATGAATGTGAACTGATTCGATGAAATAAAAAAAGTGTTATGGATATAAAAAAATATTATTTACTTCAGCGTAAGAAGAACGAGCGAGCAAAGCAGCAGAATAGAACATGAAGGGTAAGGCAGAAAGAAAGAATTCATGTTGTTAGTAAAATGCTATTTTTATTGTGAATATATGTATGGTGAAGATAGTCACGATGTATGGAATAGAATATTATGAAAAAAAATGAGAAAGCTCTCACTCGCTCTCACTGATAATATTCTTTTTGAGACTTGAGCTATGTTAAAAATATTTTTGTTGTTTTCTCGTTTCGCTGCAGCAACGCAATTTTCATATGAATACATGAACTTTTCCTGTAGAGAGAACACAAAGTAGGAAGAAGCCCGTTGATTTTTCATGTTTCCAAGAAAATAAAGAGAATGCAGAGCTTTCAAGTTGCTGAAAAAGATGAGCGGATGGAAGAGCATAGGCCTGTGACTCTTGGCCGGCCGATGAAAAAGTTTCGCCTACATAATATTCAACTCATTTTTTATAATACAAAATATTTATGTCGTTCCCATGAAAAAGTCAAATTGTCGATGTTTGAAGCCAAAAGTTCTACTTATAAATCATGAATGAAGCACAACAATTTTTTTTATTCTTGTTAATAAACTTTTTTCATATTTCTTTGTAGAAGTTAATAAAGCTGCTTGATTCATGAATAATTTGCGATGGGATTACAACAAATTTTCTGAAGGTGTTTCAATTGATTTTCCCTCTTTCCTGTGCTTTATTCTAGCCTTTTAATTTATTATTGTGGTTTAAGATTTCATAAGAACTTGTTCCATTAAGAACGTTCTTATAGCTTCATAAATAAGAGATGATGAATGCTTATGGCCTTTCAAACTTTATATGACTGAGTGCCAAAAAGCTTATATTTTAAGTTAAGGAAATGGGAGCGGGTTAAGAACTTTCTGAATGAAAAGTTTTAAACAATTGTATTGTGGAAGTGTGAATTTCCAGACTTGTGAATTCCGCGATACACTGCCAACATACTTGATATGTAAGCAGCATCAAAATGTTATTAAATTTGGGCGACTGTATAATGTGGTCATGAAGAATAAGTTAAGTTAATGAAAAAATGCTACTAAATTTTATCAGTAAAGTTCTTAAATTTTATATCTTCAACCGTAATAAACTTTCGAGTCAACAAGCCATCTCCAAATAATTATTTGTCAAGTCAGAGCAATTAAATATAGCCATAACAATCTCTTATGAGAAGAAGACACCACAAAGGAAAATAAGAAGCAAATAAAAGAATGAAGTGAAAGGATGTTCAGATATAATCATTAGAACTACACACTCGTACAGATTCAATTTATTTATCTTACGTGGTGTGGCTTAAGAAAGGGACATTCCTCTTCTTAGGTTTGTTGTTTTATTTCTTTTTTTTTTGGCACACTTCAAGGTATCTCTTGAATGCGCACATACTTGACATAAATTATTATAAGTATGAGAGTAAAAGGAGGTGAAAGGGGAAAAAATATTCATTACTTCTGTGTTTTTATGACACGTGTAGTTAATTATTTTATGAATCGTTTAAATTAAAAATGAAAAAGACAAGAACATTGAGTCAAAAAGTCCTCAAACTTTCTAAGAAAATGGAACATTTGTGGAGCCCTAAATTCTGGAGTTCACATGATGAAATATGAATTTATGATACAAAATATTAACCGAGGTCATCGATAACCAAGTTCTCAATTCCACTTAATTCTTACTTATTATTTTCCCACGAGTCGAGAAAAATGACTAATTCTCAATAATTTTCCACCTCCGTACCCTCAATAGTGTCTTTTTATTATTTTTGAAAGCATAAATTCTTTTTGAACAAGTTTTCGCTTCTCCACATTGCTGGTTTCGTTACCTGCGTGCCATAAATTGCTCACCGACAAAATCGACGACATACTTACACACACAGAATTGACAACATCAATATATTGTGAACATCAAACATCCATTTCGTATAATTACTGACCATTAAAAGCCACGAAAGAATGGAATCAACTATGGAAGCGAGTTAGTGAATGAAAATAGATGGTGGTTACGTGGTGAAGAAAGACAAGGAAAAAAATTAATCATAAAAATTGAATGAGAGAAGCTAATTTTCTGTGTATATGAAGTTAGTCAATTCTACATATATGTAGGACATACGAGTGTTTGTCTATAATTTGCTGTTATCATATTCCTGCCTTTATTTTCAATATCGATTTGTGAATCAATTTGAATGGGGAAATTTCAAATTAAAAATATACGTGGGTAATTTAAAGTGAAATTTGATATGAAAAATTGATTTAAAAATGCAAGGTTGTTTTTAAACGATGATACTGATTAAACTGCACATTGATATTCAATTTCCGGCCATTGAGTGCCATTAGAAAATTACTTTACACGTACAACATGCATGCACCATAGGAATCACCATAGGAATATTTTAACATTATAAATTCCCTCTTAAAAACTGAACTTCAATAATTTACACGTGATTCAGCAGAATCCATTGGCACACAATGTCAATAACAAATATCCTTCAGCAAAGTACAACAGAAACTACTTTCTATCAACCCTTTTTCACTTCCCTATTATCTTTAAATTATTCAAATTCGAAAATCGATATAATCATCTTGATGCTGGTTTCTATAGATCTTTTAAGGTATGACTGCGGATGTGTAAAACATAAAAGGAGCAAAAATAAACAAAAAGATGTTTAAGAATTGTTTTTACTGGTTGAAGTATATTTTCCTTTGTTGAGATTGTAAACAAGCAAGCAAAGTAGAAAAGCTTGAAAGGCTGTAAAGTTTCTTTGACAGGTTGTGTGGAAATATTAAATTGATTGCTTTGTTTATGTACACGGAAGTGGCGGAGAATATATTTTAATGTAGAATTGACAAATGTGCACTCAAATCTATGTGAAATAAAATTATAATTGATTATTATTACAAAAAAATGATAAAAATATCGAAAAGAGGCCAAATATGTAATTAAATACAAATCATGATAAATGGGAAAAGGAAAGCTATTTTTACAAAAGAAGGCCATATGTTTACACGTGACAGGCCTTTAATTGAATTATTTATGAACTAATTGACTGTTTTTAATGAATACTTATTTTATGTTAAGAAAGATTATGACCAAGTGAAATCTATTTATTTCAGGATCAAAAGCATCAATTTGAATTTCCGGGAATTTCTATGATTTAAATTGATTTATCCATACTTAACTCTACAGTTTCGTAGCTAGAAATTCGATTTATTTATTTAAGGGAGGTGGTGTTGATCAACAACCGTTATGATTCTCCATTACTTCTGGCCTTGCTGTATATTCTATTATTCAGGTAACTTTAATTCAATTTGAACGAATTAATAATTATTTCGTTTTATGCTACATAAACCAATAATTATAATAATTATAGTACATCAATTGAATCCATATATAATCGTCCTCAATCAGTCTTCTTTGTATAAATAAGAACTGGACATGTGTATATTTACATTTGATTAAATTATTAATTCATATGGACGGTACCTAGTATTCATAAAGTATACAAAATACACCGATTTATAAATAGAAAGGATAGCTAGTAAGGATTTAGAATTTTTATAGAATGAGCTTTTTTAAGGATAGGTAGATTTGCAAATCCTTCCCCATAAACCAGAAATTGTATTACTTTCATTAGAAAATGTAATTTTTAAGGTAAAATAGTAAAATTTGCTCTAGACCATTATCTCACATTACATGTCTTTCTACATCTAATTCCATTATCTTTTATGTAAAAATAGAGATGTTCTATTTGTAAGAATGATAACATGATTAGGGTTAATGAAAGGGTATCCGTAATTAAAACATGTGGAAACAAAAGTTCAAAGAACGTAAATTGATATTTGGTCAAGATTCCTAAATGGAATGTTTATGTAACATGTCGAAACGTTTCAATACGAACAAGATATCCTCCGTCGTCTTGTCTAAAAATAGACAACATTAAAAATATCACATTTGTAGGGTGATTCATTTATATTTTTACTGTGATAACAAATTGCAGCTGTGCATTATCGAATGCTATAAACATAAATATTCAATTTGACATATTTACGTTTACTTCCAGCAGCTATTGCATTATGGCAATTTTCCTCCATGCTTGATGCTATAAAAATAGCAGATATCATCGATATAAGTTATGTATTGCAAGATAATATCGCAAAACTGTTAGATATTCCACACAGTAACTCAACCGTTATGATATTGCTCTTGTTGGGGCAGTCAATTGGTAAAGTTTTTCTGTTTCTTTGCAATAACTTTTTATGAGCATATTATGAATACAAAGAGGACAATAGGTCAAGGTGTTATCAGCTAGTGACTTTTAATGATAATGGAATAAGTTTGCTATGAATACAAACTAAACATTTAGAAAAGGTTTATTAAATATTCTTGGTGCAGACTTTTGTTAATTATTCAAAAACTGAAGATTTTTGTGCTTGCACAAATGAGATTTTCTTTTTCAAAAAAGCTTAAAGGCATCAAAAAATTTCTACAGAAATTCTACTCCTTATAAAAGTTTTCAAGGTCACTTAACGTTTAACATAAAGGAGCATTGAAAACCAAGCACTTCTTATTGTCCTAATGCTATAAGTTTCAAAAGTTCATCACTTATTACATAGTTACAACGGACGTACATACTCTAGTTCTATATATAACCTTCTTAATGTAACATTTTGATAGAAGTAATGGCTTCAACGTGATGAAAGTAAAATAATCTAAAAATAATGGAAGTAATCTTCTTATGAAACTCTCACTAATGAGAGAAGAATCTCACATCAGTGAACTCAAAGAGTTTTTGATGGATGTTGAAATATTTTTAAGGTAATACTTGTGATTTTTCATTCATGAAGCAATCTGTGTGCAATTAGAGTGTCCAAATATTGAATGACTTTCGAGTGAATTATTTAAGATTTTTGATTGAATTTAAAGCAAACAGAAGCATTTGAGCTATTGGAAGTGGAAGTTAGGTTTTCAGTTCCATTTAAAAATCTAGTTTGAAATTAAGTTTAAAAAAAACTGTTGCCAACAATATCAGCACCAATTTTTATGTAGATGCCAAAAATATTAAATACTTTATACCTTGCCAGAAACTTTCATTGACAATTACTGTTTTTAAACAAGTTGTTGTTCACGCATACTGTCCAAGGACAATTTTGGATGCTCCTGAATTTCTATACAATCATGATAAGTAGAACATTAGTGTAATGTCACTTACAACCCGTAAGAGGAAGAATAAAAATGATGAACAGGACATCATTATTACATCATTAGTACCAGCCTCATACGTTTATTTTCGACACATGACATGTATAGTGTCTTTGCTCCCAAATATTGCCTTATCATATGACTATATCCATGTAACTTCTCCATCACCATCCAAAATGATGAGTGACACTTAATAAACATGATACCATGTTGTTCTGTAATCTTGTTTCTTAGTTCTTGTAAAAACCTTTACATAAAAGCCACATGTAGGAAAATAATTTGTTAAGATTTAAGCCTAAACTTCTTGTTCCTTGAACTTTGCTTTAATTTTCTTCTAACCAAAGAATTTTCATGTGGAATTTCATTTTTTGAAAGTGAAACGTTAAGACCCTTGTCAAGGCAAAAAGCTCTTTTCATTTGTATCTGTATCTTTCAGCATGCACGACTAACACATACTTTAGCAATATAACATGATAAAAATCCATGATTTATAGTTTCTTTTACAAGTTTTACTAGCTAATGGCTCATGCAATATGGAAAGTATAAAGGAAATTGGAACTAACAGCAAAAGCATTAAGAGCTGATGACAGCAGAAACTGCAAAACAATGAACTGCCAAAAAGTTTTTTAGTGGCGCCAATAGTTGCAAAAGCCACAAAAATGCACATATGATGAACGTTTTGTGTGCATGAATGTGTGTGTGTAAATGCAGAAAATGTTTTGATATGGAGTGTGGACATTCAGGACTCACCATTACTGAAGACAGACATCGCTGATGCTTGTCGGTTGTCACCACGTGCCGATAACAATTTATTTGCATTTGTATTGTTTCCATATCCTGGTGCCATTCTGACTCAAACTAAGGATTTTCTTGTTTCTTTTATTCACTTAAAAAGAGCCTTAAGATTTTCAATGTCAGAAAAGAAATTTTCTCTTTTTATTGCTTTTACTGTGCTTGGTCGGAATTACAAATGTTTATAGTTCATTCTCCAAATGATCAACACTGAATGAATACTGAACAGCAACTGAATTGCAGCTACACTCTATATAAAAAATGTGTAGCTCAACAGCAAATGGGTAACAAACAACATTAACAACAACAAATTGTCACTTTTGTCACATACAATATGAATGAAAAAATTTTCCCTCCTTTAATGACCTTTTTCCTTCTTCTTACTTCTTCTCTTATCTATTTACATTTAAATTGGAATAAAAACATTGTATGTGTCTCACATTCGTGCATACACAACGCACAAAAGAGAATCTCTTCGATTCACGAACTGTATGCGATGTGAAAATGTTTTGATGTCGATTTTTTTTGTGTTTTAATAATTCGATGATCTGTTGTTTGACTTATGACAAGCCCACAAACACACGATTGAATGACACAAAAATGTATTATAATAACAAGTTTACTTTCAACTATATTGTACAGCTACAGTTGAAGCAATGAATGCTTTTTCCGGCAGAATTGCTAGATTTTTCAATGTACTATCACTCTATTTTCATTTTTACCAAGATATAGACGCGCTTGCGGGTTAGTAGAGTAGAAAGGCGATATTCAGCTTGCTACTTTTTTTTTGTTCAAGCCATAGACACCGAATATCGAGTACAAAAATCTTCTCGGGTTTTTTAAAAATTGGTGAACGGTAGAGTACTGGATCCTGCAAGTGAATATTCATTCTTTGATTTATTGGTTATAGCAGTATGCTGAAAAGTTTGTGTGGATTGTGCAATATTTGGCTATAACAATGCACTTTTTGGCTTTTATCTTCATTCGATTTTTTTTTTCTTAATTTCTTTTTCTTTTTTGTGTGTTTTTGCTCACTTGCGGATAATTAATTAAAATATTTTTCTCTTTGTCTATTGGAAATGAGGCAGCATGAGAAAGAAAGAAGAAGAAGACGAAGATGAAAAAAGGCAAAAGGAGAGAAGCTTATGGATAAAATTGCGGAAATATTGTGTGGGTAAAAAAAGCTACTTTGGCTCAACAGCCGAGACTCATAATTTTTATGAGAATGTTCTAACGGATATCCAGTGGGTAAATATGACCATATCAAATTGTCAACTTGTTGATTTGCGAATGAAAAAAAATGTTGATGTCAAATGTTTGTGCTCATTAATGCAAATATTTGACATTAGAATTAGGACAAATTTTTTCCCTACTATATGTGTACATCATCTTGTTTTATGTGCGCTATAATGTAAGTTCAGGGGCATTTTCGATATTTACTTTGATGAAGATCAACAGTTTAGGATGTCAGTTGATTAACACATGTTTTGTCGATGTAATGTGATATGTTGAGGAATTTCTGACATGCTTGGACAAATGACAATAAAGAAGATAAGACAGTAAGAAAAAACTAGTTTTCTGAAGTTATAAAATAACAATAAAAGTTTTAAAATGTTTTGTAAACGTTTATAATTAGCTTTTGTGGATAAAAATATGGGAGGCTTAATAATACCCCTATGAAAAGTTTCAAATTACATTTATATAGGTGTATATCATGTCCTAGCTCTGTTGTTGTTTTAACATGTTGCGTGTGATATAAAAAAAGCCGTATCAATAATAAGAAAAGTTTACGTCAATTGATATTTGACATACATTTAAATATATAAAAATCTACCTCTTTTAAAGATCAGATATATTAGCTATATTTCTAAAAGAAAATCAATCTCAATTTTCATACCAAACTCAAACAACCTACGAGAATTTAATCAAATGCCTCAAATAAAGGATTTCATTGTGAAAAGGAAAATTTCTTTCTCATCTTTCAAATCCCCTCCAGGATGATTATTCTGTACAGTGGAAATTGCAAATATTTAGGCATTCAATTATAACAAAAGGATCTATTGCTAGCCTAAGAGCGAGAGAGCATCTATGAACATGCATATTTTGCTGCAAAACTACTAACACTGCTTTGGTAATGTTAATTGCAAAAAACATTTTATAAAATGTGAATATATTCATTTTTCATGCACTTAATTACAATTGTATACATTGTAGACTCATAGCTCTGAGATTTAGATGTCTATGTACATAGAGAGCAGTTGTATGAAGGAACTATATAACACTGAAAATGGTGAAATTGAAACTTAGTGTAGGTGGAGTGCAATGACGACGACGATGATAATAATGATTATAATGTACTGAATCTGTCCCATGCAGAACAGATCTATGTATATATAGAGTTACACTCAGATAAAGGAATATAAAATGGATTTGACCTTCTTTGAGTGAAATTTATTTTCTTCTAAAAAACTGTCGAGTATAAAATTCCATCCTTTTGTGTGAATGCAATGGATGCTTCCGATAGCTCTGTTCATTGTTTCCTTTCCTTACTATTCATTATATGTTGTCGCAAGATTGAGGCTTCGGAACTCAGGATTTAATTAATAACATTCTCTGTCCAATAACGTTTTCCCTACCATTCTTAAACTTAACACAACTAGCACAGAATCCAAAGAGTCCCAACCACTTTTCAATATAACTTTTTCTGCTCCATTTCAGAAAAGATGAGAAGATACGGAAAATATTGCATTGACTTACCTTGAACAGTTAAAATACGTCGTCTATATTCATCATCTCTTAGCTGCTGTACGCCATTTCCTGGTTGAATTGCAACTACAGAAGATTCAGCTACATTCATATTGCAAATATTCTATCCAACTCTCGATTTCTTTTGTTTGAATTATAATAAAAGGAATTTGTTGCACTACCTAAAAAAGAGAGAAAAGAAAAATATACAAACAGGTAAAAGAAAACTGAATCAAATTCCTTGAATAATTCAATTTCACAGCACATATACAAAATTCTTCCTGTCTCATATTATACATACACTTAAGTATGTGAATGAAAAAGATATTTTAGTCGTAGAGGAAGCCACAATGATTTAATGAACGAGTTGATTAAAATTTTCCATGCATAATCCACTTGAGTTGGAGTTTATGTGCATGAAAATTGCATTCTTTTGTGTGTGGAATATAAATAGAAAAAGTTTTAAAACTGCTTCCTCCGTCCCCAGCGCATATGTATGACTATCTCCTCTTATGAATAAGACTGACTATACTCATAAGTATATTCATGTGTGTGATGGCAAATTTTCAGCCTTTTTATTATTTAACAGAAAATTTCTCTCGTTTGCTTGTTAAGCATTCTTTCCTCATGACACTGATCTTACTGCTCTTGCTCCTTCATACAGTATTATTATTATTTAAAAATAAAGAGATGGAATGTGTAGTGTAGAGACACATTTATAGTTTGAAAAATAGTAGGAAATTTCACATATTTGCCAAGAGCTATTAAAATTGCTTTTTACAGTTTTTGGCAAATTTCCATTGCGATAAATAGTTAAGGAAAGATAGAAATAAAAAAGACACATAGTAAGAGGGACTTGAATGAGTGTTTGTATGAAGTTCTTCGTTAATACAATACTAACTAGACAGAAGCGAATGAATATAGCAGTGATGGCAATTTTGGAAGCTGTTCAGCTATAACAAAAGAGAAATTGAGGAAGTCTACAAAAGAGATATCGAAGTGACCAGCTCTATGTGTTTGCAGCAAAACTTTTTTGATAGTTTTTTAAATTAAAACATCACTTTAGGACTGATGTTCTTCCTATATTACTCAGAAATTGTGCTCAAAACCTGGGTTAAAATAAGTTGATTGGTCCAATACAATGTCTCAATTTGAACTGATTAACTTTACACGAAATTTCGACAATTCACATTATAAATGTTCATTAAAACTTTTTAATGAAAACCTACTGCGATGAAAAATCTTACAATCGAAATAAATTTGAAATAAAATCAAAACAAGAATATTAAGAAGCGAAAACATTCATGAAGATGCATGAAATGCTCCCCACTGATTGTTACAATTTCTAATCCTATTAACATCATTCAAATTAATTGTGTAGAAAGCCCCACGGACACCTCAGATCGAGCAACATAACAAAATTACATTTTCATTCAGAATATTAATAAATAAGCTTTTGTGAAGTTAGCTGCAGTTTTAATGAAGAAAAGCTTATTATATGTCGTATATTGAAAACTTTTTTATGAACGTAGTTTCCTCATGTATGTCATCCTTTATTACACAGTGATTTATAAATATTGTTGATACACAACACGCGTCATTTTACGTACCACACAAAGCTATTTATAATACAGTCCGAAGTATTTTTGTTCACACAGAAAGCAAGCAAATTAAAATGTTATTAATGACCGTTCAGTACTTCCAATACTCCAGCTCCTAAACAACTGTTTTCTTCGACCTCACTTAATAAACTGAAAAAAACTTGTTCGATTTTTACATTGTGGGTTGGATGATTGAAATACGATATGAAATTTTTTCATTTTTAATTTTTTATAATTTTTTTATACATAGCAGTCATTCGCATTATTATTTCCTAAGGCATTCAATCTCATCAATTTTTCATGTTGGGATATCTAATGATCGAATGATGTGTCTTGTATTAAATTAATAAACTTTCTCTTATGAATAAATAAATCCTGACCTTCCTGAAAATTTTCTTTCTTCTTCGTTTTCAGCATAAATTGTTCAGCTTAAATTTTTGATAATCGTGTAGACTTTATCAGCTGTTTTATCTAAAATGAGATTTTCTTATTTTTATATTTTTTGTTATTCTTATTCTTGTCGAATCTTTGGGAGTTCTATCTATTAGGGATTTAGAGTTTGTTGTTTTAGGAAGATTTTTGTAAACGGAAATGAAATGCTACATTCCAAAACTCAACCGGAAATAAAGGATCAAGTGATTATTTTTATGAGAATAAATTTTTAATCTCCATGGAAAGGCTTTATGATAGCATTAATGATTTTTTCAAATTTGGTCTTTAAGATTTCTCTTGCATGTACAAGGTCCCCTACTCCACATGTACACAAGCAAGTATTCTCGTACAATAAACTTTCTTTTGGTGAAGGTTATGTTTTGAGGCAGTAAGCATAATAAAAATATGCGTAGATGAAAATAGAAGACTGACATTCATTGTCAGTGGATGGAGGTTAAATTATACTAAATGCGTAATAATAAATCAAGTATACAGTGAAAGAATCCTTAACAAATAACGAAAACTTCCTCATCTTCCTTCCACCCACAACATTTCTCCCTTCATTGTCTGTATATCTAAAGCGTAATTTATTTATTTCTAACGGGTAGATGACATATACTGAGTAAGGAACATAAAAAAGGAGAGCAGATGAAGAGAAATAATCATTCTCAAAATTGCTGTCGATTGTTAAACTTTCACATACAAAAAACTGATTCCTTTTTCCCATGAAATTTTATTCATGCGATACTTAGTACTGTAAGAAAAAGTTTATGTTTTTGCGACAAAAAAAATCTATTTTCAGAGCACAAGAAGAAAACGGGGGGACAAAAAAATCTTTTAAACAATAGAAAAACCATTTTTTAGTACGAGGTTGGAGGAAAAAGAAGAAAAATTGAATAAACGTTTGTACAAAAAAGCAGCAAGCAGAACATCTTGAAATGATAAAAGTTGTGAGAAAAAATTTAAAGGGGGAGCATCATAACCCTGAAAAATGTTTAGAAGAAGAAAATTTTTCTCAATGTAGTTTTTTGTGCATTTTTTTCGCAGCAAATGGAAGTGAAATCTGAGTGGTTTTCAACTGGCTGTCTCATTTATGGTTGCATTCATAGATTAGTTTATGAACATCCAAGAACCCCTTTTCTTAATCTGGTTAACCAACATCAACTAACACTTTCAGTTATAGAAGCACTCAAGACAATCTCCGCAAGCTTCACTTCATACTACATTCATATATGCACGTTTTAAACGTTCATACATGTGGATGGAAGATTACTTTCTTGAATGGGACACAAAACAAGGGGCTTTAGTGCTCCATTCATTTAATTCATTCAAGTAAAAGATTTTCTTCATATTTTTTTCATGATTTCTGTTTTCTCTTATTACACATGATATCTGCAGGATTCTTCATAGTTTACATACATTCACAGAAATTCAGTCGCATTCTCTCACTTTCTCTCAACCTTTTTCTCTAATTCATTCTATTTTTATGATTATGTTTCCCTTTTCTTTCATTTATTCAGTTTTCCTATTGTCTGATTTGCGCTTCTTAACCACAGTTTACCGCATAGCACATTTATGGAAAAGATGGAAAAATCTACATAATAATGTAAATCGTACAATTCATATAATATGTGCATATGATGTGCGGATATGGTGATAATAAAGCTATGAAAACCAAATGCTAGATTTAGTCACTCTTGCCGATTTATATAAAATATATTTTTTTCATCATAAAAAGGAACAGCAACAAAAAATATTGTCGTCATATAAATCCACCAGGTGCATTAAATTTATATTTATTTGCATGCTGATGCTGACGATTTTGTGCCCTAGTTTTCAATCCATTTCACACACACATTTCACCGATATTTTATCAACAATTTGGAGAAATGCTGAACAGAAAGATAAACTTTAGTTCAATAAAGTATGAAAATTGTTTTGTTGGTAGTTTATGTTCCATTTGGGAAACAGGAAATAAAAATGATGATGATTGAAAATTTATTTTTGAAACGTTTCCTTTAATAATTTAATGGTACAAAGAGTTTCTGAATTTTATATGTACTTGGAAAACTTATTGATGGGGGTGTACAAGGGTTGTTGAGAATGGGCGGCTAATATTATAAATTTTTTAAAGTTTCACCCTTAATGTAGGATCGATAAACAGTTTTGAAATTATTTGATTGCTAGAAATAACAATTTGAGGGTCCACATTTTGATATTTAAATGCTTTATAAATTTTTAATCGACTTGGAATAAAACCAAACTTTACCAGAATATTCTTGCCTTGTTTTGTGTCACATTCACCCTTCTCACTTCCAAAAAGTAAATGATTTATGATTTATAGCTATTTTATATTTATATTTTCATGATTGAGTCCTGATGATAGCAAATTGGAGATGCTCTACGTGCAAATATTTAGGCATGTCATCAAATATTCAATAAATTTTATTTTGTCCATAGGAAAGTGCTGAATATGAATAAAATCTAGAGATACAATATGAAATCAGGAATACAAAGTTTACTTGGGTATATTTTATTTCATAATGGACAAGCTTTTATTTGCACCAATTCTAATTTTCTGTATCTTTTCAGATTAAATCAAAAGTCAAGTAAATAAAATGATGTCCCTCAATATTACGTCACTTTTCGAAACCGTTATTTGTGCTGATTACATCAAGATGTTGTAATGTTTCCTAATTTTACCATTTTAATGACTTTTCCGTCTCAATTTTTATGACATTTTCCTCAATAAAATATTATCTACGATCATAAACATTAAACGAAACCCAGAAAGTTCCTGAAAAGCTCCACATTTACACCCCCTGAAGAAAAAGAAATCTCGTTAAATTCAAATTATAAATTACAGAAAAGGAAACGAAAAAAAAAATTATTCAAAATCAAATCAAACAAAATAAAGAGATCAAGTCATAAAGTCAAATGGAAAATTGAACTGCGCAATCATTATCATCATCATCATCATAAAAATTAAATATAAATCACAGATAACTTTTTACCATCACCAGCAGGAAAAATAGCATAAAAATCTATACGGGATATATTTCTATAGTGTTTACATTTCAATCAGCATGATGCGATGTTTGAAATTGAAGGAAAAGTTAATATACCGTAAATTTCATACGATGAATGTATCTATGTGAGGAATGAAGAAAGTCTGTAAGTAAACGAGATTTTTGCATAAAATGCCACTTACATTTTTCCATCTCGAATAGCGTTTGCATAAATTACAAAAATTTAAAGCGCGAAAATGGAAATGGAAGATGGAAAATCGCAAGAAGATGAACATAATGACGATGATGAAGAGGAAAAATTATATACACATATTATACAGCTTTTTGACTTCCACACAAAGCTAGAAAAGTTTTCTTATTTGCTTGAAGGTTTCTGTGTGTAAATTTTTGAAGAGGGTGTAACTTATGCTGGATTTTTGTGACCTTGAGAAAATTCTGTGTCATGACATCTTGATAGGGTTCGTTCACAAATGACAAAATAGCTTGGAAGTTCAAAGTCCTCTCAATCGAGCATGTAGTCTTTCGTTTAGAAAACATTGACAAATTGAGCGAATGTCATTTTAAATTTTCTCACCATTGAAAATTGTCATTTTTATTATTCCATTAACTGATCATCGTCAGCAGCAGCAATAATAATAATAATATATTGTGTGTCATTTTGTTTTGTTTCCGTTACGTCTGTATCAATATTTATCACGTGCATGTGGAAGAAACAATAAAAACAGCAAAAAAGTCATTGAGACGAGAAGAAGAGCAAAAAGCGTAATAGAAAGAGAGAATGAGGAAGAGAAAAGAGAAGAATTGAGAAGAAAAGGAAATTTGTTGTCGTCAAATAAACATTTGAAAAATCCTGTTGATATAGAGATATACATACGTACATCGGCACGATGGGAAAGAAGAACAAAAAGTTTTTTTTGATAGAAATAACATTCATCAGATTGAAAGGAATAAATAGTGAGTGAGAGGAAGAGAAACGATAACAACACCATTGGCATAATAAATTTGAGGGTAGGGAAAAAGATGAAACATCATCATGCTGCCACTGATGTTGCTGCTTTTGCCTTAAAAGCCTTAAGGCAATTCATTCCGTCGTGTAGATATTTTATATTCTTTTTCCAGTTTTTTTTGGCAACAATGTTCGTTTCCGAAAGAGCACACCGTTTAAAATATAAAAGCACACAAAGTTGAATCACATAACACCACAGAGTGTGTATAGGAATTGAACAGAAAAAAATGAAAAGAAAAAAAGTTTTTTTTCCTTCTTTTCTCTTCATGGAGAGAAAAACGCAAGCGCGGGAGCAAAACATTTTCATTCTCGGCCAAGAGCATATACACAGAAAAAAGCGTAACATTTTTTCCATTGCTCCTTCGTCGACAGCATAATCAAATTGTATAGTAATTTTCATTAGTGCACACTCGCATTTCGATAAAAGAGAATATCGGAGGGCCTTTTTCTTTTAGTGGTTTGCGGAACAAATAAATTTCCAAACTTACATACAAGCTCTTAATATATTATATTATTTTTTTCCCATCCAGTCTCATATATCTCTATATATATTTAACATCTCTCGCTGTGTGTCGTGTGTGCGATATCAAACCATTTCTGTGGCTGTTGTGTGTGGTGTTATATGCGAGAAAAAGCAGTTAAAAGAAATAATAATAGAAAAAAGAGACTCATTTTTATTATTTTTCCTTCATTCATTCCTTTATTTTGGTCTGTGCTTGTTATTATTTTTGCGCGAGCTTTGAATACAAAAAGGATTCTTCAGTGTAACTTTCCATTTCTATTTATCATAGGATATTTCAATCTAGCGAAGAATATAAAAAAATAAATAAATATAAAAAAGTCATAAGGAACATGGAAGTGAATTGTTTAACATAAAGAATACATTAAGTCATAATAATAAGGAAACAAGTGCTGTGCTGTGTGTTATATATGCATGCATATATGAGAAGAATAAAGAACAATTGTCAGTGAAGATTATTGTGGAAAAAGACTTTTGTTACTTGATAACAATAAAAACAAGCAAAAAAATCTCATTGACTTAATTCCTCTTTTATAGTTTACATTCAGTAACTGAAGAATAAATAAAAAAGCAATTCAAACTGAAAAGTCATAAATCCATAGTTTCATAAAAAAAATTCTGTCAGAATATAAAACAAAAAAGGAGAAATTTTGTGTGCATGTGTATTGTATAATGTTTGTCCTATTTTGTTCCAACTACACGCTTTTCAGCAATATCAGCAGCATCCTCAGTTCTTCTTCGAGTACTGCATTTTGAAACGTCATTGCATATACATGTATGTATGCTATGTACATGTGCATATAAAATATAGAAAATAAATAAGAAGAAAAAGAAAACGTGGAGACAAAAGGCACACAGAAAAAAAAACTTTCCTCAGCCCTCCTTCTCGACGACGAGCAGCCTCTTCATCGCTGCTGCATGCTTTGTACAATTATTGTGCAATATAAAAGAAAGAAATAATTTTCTAGAGTGCCGTTCATTGAACTAAAACTGAACATTGAAGATTGTTAAGGGACTAAAGCCAATTTTCAAAAAGGCAAACACGAAGTGAGTGAGAAAGGGAAATCCCCTTAGAGTGTGAGTGTGTGTAAGTGCTGCTGTACATTTTAAAAAGAGAAAAGAAAGAAAATATTGTGAAAGAAAGGAGGAAGAATAAAATTCTGCTGTTTTAAGCATTTCATTATTTTAAAATAAGAAAGAAAGGAATCGTCGAATCCTTCTGTGCACAAGCTAATATCGTTCATACATAAAAGTTTATCATCACAAAAGGAGAGGAAAAACTATCATACATAGGAAGAAGGGGGATATGATGGAAATGACAGCAGGGTATCCGGGCCAATCGGGGCCTCTCCCAATAAAAATGATGGCTATTTCTGATGTCGAAAATGCTCACAGACGAAACTCAAATCGACATCCTCCAGTATCAGCAACATTTTCAGCTGGACAAGCAAGCTTGTATGGGAGCAATGGTAAGTTGAAAATTGACAGTTGCACTTCGTTTCTTGTAGCACATCAAGCCATTTAAATCTGGGATTTTAATTAGATCAGAATCTTAAATTGCAATAAACATAAATTTTAAAATTAAATTCCTCAAAACATCCCCCAATTATCCATTCCTTTCATTAAAACATTACTGCTGCTCCTTCATATCCATAACTTTTCCGTAACATATCTCTCACACTATCCTCCCACATGTCTCTCTACATATATATTGTATATAAAGCCATAATTTCTATTTCTCTTTTATCTTTTATATTTTATATATATTTATAGTGTATATATATACCTAATAGGTGTCTGTATAAGTTTCAGGCGAAAATTGGCACACGGCACTTACGTAAAAAGAGCAAAAAACTAATGTTAAAAATATCTTTCCTTAAACTTATGCAACAACAACCAAAAAAATCTTCTCTTACTGTACAAAAGAAAATATTCGTTAAAATACAAAAAAAGAATCGTGTGTGTTTTTTTCAGGGTTGGAAAATACTACTTATTGAAAATAATTGCTAGTGACTACTGGCGCGTTTTATGTGTACTTAGTTAATATGGAGCAAGTTTGAAGATGGATTATGGCATTCATAGTCTTTTATAAGCTATAAAATGAGTTTAAGAAGTGATCCCCTTCCTATGATATCCTTTATTTTTTGATTGATCAGAATACTACTTAACTTTGCGAATGTTTCTTAGTTTTTAAAGCATATCAAGCTCTAGAGAGATTTTCAACCACTAGCAGATAACTCAACTCTTCAAAGTTCAAAAAGCAACAACCGCTATTGGCCACTGCTAGTAAAAATAACAAACTTTTCGAATAATAGCAATTTTCCAACCCTGATCATCTCCTTTCTTATTTCATTATTGATTTCAAATTTTCGCCTCCCCTTTATTATACATTTATCTTTCTACTCAGCTGATGCAAATTCTTTTTCTTGTTTTTACATTCAATAGTCCTCTACTTCTTCTTTAGTTTTTCCTTCCTTTTTTTTAACATTTCTTTTTTCTTTCTCTCCTTTTTTGTGTATACATATTTTTTATACATTTTAATGCTGTGTGTAGTGAAAGCAGCAGCTATATAATGATGATCATAATAATAATGAAGTTTTCAGCAGTCATAAAAATTTTTTCTCTTCTGTTCGTCGTCAATATTTTATTGATACTTGTGAATGGCGCCAATATACCATGCGATATTTGCCAGTCGAGCTTCTCAATAGGATCAGCAGCAGAAGCTTTTTTTAATTTATATCATGCTGCTTATGCTATATGTATATAAATTACACATATAATAAATATACTTTCATAAAAACTATCAAAGAAATGATAAATATAGATATGAACATATAATCACGCCATTATCAAGCTTCTGCATTAATGTTTCAAAAGTTGTGTTGTATTCTTAGCGATTTTCCTCGTGGGATTTGCCAAGTGTGTTCTTGTTTTGTCTGTCTGCTGTTCAGTCAATATCTGCATGATTTTGTTCTTGAGAATAATGTGAGTGAAAATTATGATGTTAAAAATGAAATACGAGAAACCATTAAAGTGGCAGAAAGGTTTAAGCTCTGTTTGTAGTTCAACAATCTTTTGAGACCTCATGGATAGACCATATTCAAGCATGGGGTCAATGAAAGCATTTCACAGCTGGTCACATTTGTTGACAATCGTTTACTACAACAAACAATAAGCATGCTCACAGCTTGCTTTAGGAACTTTTCTTGATTTCCTATCAATTCGGTAGGATTTTGAATCATGAAGTGAGTTCTATTTAGATCTCAAAATTTAAAGATTTTAGTTTTTATCATTGAGAATTATCGAGTCTCATAGTCTCATTATAAATTATATTAGTTCACAGATAAGCTTAAATTTCAGATTGCCTCAGTTCCACAAAGCATGAGAACTGCAACCACAAGGGATATAATTTATTAGCTCTTAAAAAAATTTTAATCCCTTGACTTTTAAACATTTGGCAATCTACTCCTCGAGGAAAATGCGCTAAAGTTAATCCCGCGTATGTGTGTGCGGAGATTTTCATTTTACAACCATTATTTTATTTATATGTACAATATTTTATCCATTATCAATTCTTATTCGGTTCTTTATCATCATACTTTTGCCGTTATGTTAAATTCGCTTTTTCATTTTTTCCTCCTCTTTTGCCATTTTTATTTTCCCATTTTCAAGCAATGCCAGAGAGCAAGACGAAAAAATCGATAAACATAACATTAAGAGCCGTGACGAAAACTAAACTTAAATAAAAAGAAAAAATAAAAAATATTTATAATGCAAAGTAAAACAGAGATTTGTGTGTACATTCCATATTGCCATATACACAAAAGAGCATTAAAATTATGATTAAGTGAATTGCCAAATGATATATTGCTTGCTACTTTCTCTCGATCTCTCTTTCTTTTTTCCTCGTCTGCGACCTTTCATCAGTAGTTTCCAAAAAAATTGCTTCTCCTCCTTCTTCCGAATCAAAGTAAAGAGCAAAAAACTTTTTTTTTTCATTCCTTCTTCCTTTTGTGATTCCACTTTACTCTCGATGCTATTCATAGCCAAAAAAAAGATTTTTTTGTTCTGTTAAAAATAAAAATATGAAAAATGTTACTGCTGTTGTATTGAATTATATTTATTTCCTCTATGTGTACAATATCAGACATTTACATCTCATACTTTTCATACTTCTCTATGCATTGTAGTTTGTATTGTACCAACAACAATAGCAGCAATGGCGTAGTCATAAGAACTAATTTTAAGCGACATGTTTAGCATTTTCAGCAATACTTTGAATGAATTGTTATGGTTATGTGACTGGGTGATTTACGAACTTAACAGTTAGATTAGGAACTGAATAAATTTCTTTTAGGGGTTGGCAGGGTGCTTTAGTTACTGGGAAATATAATAGGATAACTTAAATTGATTTTATCGTAGCGTTTATACATCCAATAAAATCCAAGTAACTAATTTTTGGGTGCTGAATAAAAAAGACATACTGTGATTTAAAATTCCTTTACCTTTGTTTCCTAAAATTCCTGTATATTTTCAAAAGTTTAGCCCCAAATAAACTTGGTTTTATTCACCTTCCTCTCAAATGACTACTGTAACATTCCCACATTCAAACACACAAAAAAATGAAATATAATGTGGGAAAAGAAAATAGTTCCAGTAAAAGGGCAAAACAATATACTTTTATTCTTATCAGAATTAATATTGTGTGTTTAATTTCAAGCTCCACTTGAGGCAGACTAACAGCAGCAAAAAAATGTGAAAAAGGGGGAAAAAAGAAGTAAGATAGGTGTGAAATAATAATTATTATCTCCAGCATGATTTTATTTTTCCTTTATTCGAAGCGTAATTTCGGTTGATGTGTGTATGTATGTGGGTCGATTTTAATAAGGGTTGAACACTGCAAAAAAAATTGTGAAGAGATACACGTGTGTGAAAGTTTATAAAAGCTTCACACATGAAGTAACTTATTCAATTTCGAACGCTTTTATTTGGAAACAGAAAACATGTTGAAGTGAGTGGGAAGCAAATAAATGTCAGAAAATTTTTATTTTTGGCAGAGCATCTCGTATTGAGAGAAAATTTTCATTTTATTGGGTCAATGACAATAAAGAGTCATAATTGATTTGGTGCAAGAGTTGATGTGGATTTAGAGGATTTATTCAGATTTATAGAGTGATTTTAGCAGTTTATAGTCGGTATTGAAATATTTAATGAATTTTAGTTGCTCACTTAGCCTCGCTGATCATAAAATTTTAAACTTTTCTCTCAATTTTTTCTAAAAGAAAAGTAATCCGGCATGGAACTCATTATCACATCCTAGACCTAAAATATCTCATACCCAAGCATCATTTATTAAGACATTTCAAGCACAATAATGATGAAAATCCAAAACACAGCAAGGTATTAACAAAAATAACATTTTAATCTACAACCCTCAACTCATCTCTTTTTTCTCATTTTTATGTATCCGAATGAATAGTCAAAAATCATCATTAAGTTTTTGGTTCTCAAAAAACCTTTCAATTAATCATTCATGAGACGTGCAAAAAAGTTTTTTTAATACATATTGAAATACTGTAATTGCAATGTCATTTGCTGGCAATTTATGAAAATGATGGAATGAGTTTTTTCAGGGTTGATCGCACCAGAGCGATTAAAAACCAGTCCAACGACATTTAATCACTTCACGTACGCAAAACTCGTGCATTAAAAAATTGAATTCAATGGAAAATTTCCATAAAATGATCTACATGAATTATTAAAGCGCATTTTCATTGATGAATTTTTAATGATCATAAAAAATTATTTTTTTTTCATGTGGAAAATTAATTGAGTTTTAAAATCTAATGAATTTTTGAGCTGCATAATGAGTGCCGTGTTTGACTTCAGCAAACATACATCTGACGTCATATATTTGCTTATTGTCACATTAAGTAAATAATCGAGCGTAATCATTCGTGAATTTTGCATTATACTGCATGCTTCTCCTATTTTATTCATGATAATGTAATGCAGTGCAATGAAATTTTATTGAGACGGTCCTTTTGTTGACTTTCATGCGCGACAAATATTTTTTTTTCATGCAACATGAAAATTTCATTTGTGACATTCAAAAGTACAATTTATAAAAATTTCATTTAAAAATTTATTGCATTTGTAATAACGTTAAAAACATATTTTATTATGCGAGATTCGCAAAGGTTTTAGAGTGGATCAAGGCAGTTCAGTATAATTTCAGATTTCGTTTCACTCTGTTAATTTCATTATGGATTGATAAAATTTTACTATTCTCTGTAGCTAGGTATGTGTGGTGCATGATTGAACAAATGATAAATTATTAAAGGACAGATACGAGATGAACAATTTAAAGTTTGAAATTGAATTAAAAATTAAGGATTCTCTTGTTCGTATTTTTGGATCCATTATAAAATTTATTCATTTTTAAAATTCAAAGGATTTTTCAACATCTGTATCATATACTCTGTAGATATGTTGATTAATTGAAATAGGTTAAAATGGAACACAAGTCAATTAATTTTGATCAATCGATACTGATTCGGTAAATTATTTAAATCTTGCGTGATTTTTCACTACGTCCTTAATTTGCTCTAAAAAGCTGTGTGACCACTATTGCTTAATATAAAATTGATTACTCTCTGCTTCTTCAAATGGGTATGGGATATTTAGTGGTGTTTTGGGCATCAAGTTTTGCATGATTTTTGGCAATGATTGAGTTCTTCAACATACTTTTACTTAGATAATCCCACATTTAATCAAATGACCAGTATTAATGTTTATTACTTCCATTAGCTCGTAAATACCGCTCTTATCAGGCTCTAATAGTGAATGGTAATTGAGTCAATCCATCAAGTTTATTTTGCCAAATCATACCTTCTATTAAGTTCTCCTAGTAACAAATACTAAGCTACAGTGAAATTTTGCATTATTTCAGAATTTCCTTTACATAACCCAATATAACTTTTCGTCACCCCTTCCTACTCTTCATCAAAAGGTTTCTGGTTCTCGTTCAAGATTTTTTACTTTACATAATTCAATAAAGTGCTGATTCATTTTTATGTTGAAAGAAAATTCAATTTAAATTGTCATTTATATCAATCATATCAATTCAATTACTACAAACACAAACATATTTTTTCATGCTTTGAAAAGGAAATTTTTTCCTTGAATGAAAAATTTGACAACGAGTGCTTTTCATTAAAGCAATTACAAAAGCTTTCTGTGTCTATTTTTACCCCCACATTATCGACTCGATTTTTAACAATTTATCATCAAGAAAATGTTATTGAAAGGCATTTTAAATACAGAAAAAAATATAGCAAAAGATAGACTCTTGCTTAAAAAACAACGAAAAAACTTAATTAAATCGATATCGATTGAATACGAATAAATTATAACTTTTATGAGCTACACGTACGCACAACATGACATTAAAAAAGACACATAAAAAATGACACATCAACAAATTTTTTTCCTTGTTTGATGTATTATTGAGTGAAATCTATAGTCACTAAAACAGAGATGGAAGAACGCAAATGATATCTAAGCGTTACAAGGCTATTTTTAGAATCTTATTTTTATAGGATGGCAACAATGAAAGGGCATGAAAATTCAGCCTTGGGGACTATAAAAAGGTGTATTTTTGTGTTTGTTTTCAAAAACATAGTATTAGTGCTGGTTTTATGGTCACTTCTGGTGAATATAAAGTAAGCTCATTGCGGAGGTATTTAAAGTGAGATGGATGATAATAAATATTTTGGTGTGTTTTTTTGCTGATAAATTATGGTGGACTTTAAGATGGTTTATCTGCTTAAAAAATATTTTTTTAAGGTGTTAGGAGGGTTCTTTTTACAAATAATGTTTATCTTTTTGAAAATTATTGAAACTGTGACAAATTTTGGATAAAAAGCAAGAGAATTTACGTAGAATGAAGTTGATTAATTATCAGATGCTATATCCCGGTTTATTGGGACTAACAACACAAATATTACGGTTTATGACATAAAATCGATGAAGGACTAACAGAAATGGAAAAGGGAACCTTTAACTTGTACACAATTAAATGATGTCGAAGTTTTTTAAAACACACAAAATTAAGTGAATCTAAACAAAATTCTACCTTCCACACATGCATTAGTGAATAAGTCATTCTTAAATTACAGACAGTGCTGACGTTTTTCCTTGAATTATTTAGATCTATTTGTTGACCAATAATCATTGTTCTAATAAAGAGTTTAATTTACAAGGAATCAAAATGATTGATGTCATATAGTGATAAGTTCATTGACTTTTTAATGGAATGGCCTGAACTTTTTTAAACGAAATATCAAATTAAGCAAATAATTCTGTCAATATTCACATAGAGGCATTTCATCGTATGATGTCCAACATTTAGGGAGTCTAAAATTCCACTTTTGGTTGGACGTCATTTGTAAATGATCCCTGATATCAAATTTTTATTTTTTGAATTTTCCAGAACAAAATCAAGATAATTTTTCAAGTTCAAATATAGGAACTGCACGCATTTTTCAGTGAGTCAATTTAGCCTCATTTTTTCCATGTAACATAACACGAAACATTGATAATAAACAGGAAGCAACAAAAAGACAATAAAAAGTCGACTGTATACATGTTATAAATTATGCTTCTATCCTCGAGTGTGTACGTTGACGTTATTGCACTCAGAATAACAATTTAATTTAATTATTTTACACCAATTGCATGACTCCGTTCCGGGTGCTATATTTATGGTAGATTTGGAGGTAATCATTTGGTATTTATATCATGCTCATCCGTTATTTTTTACGCTATTTATGTTTTCCTCCTTTTCATTATTAAAAATGAAAATAAAATGTGTTGCGTGAAATTATAACAGCAAGTCTAATAAATTATTCAAATTATATACAACACGCGTATACGTTTGTTTATTTTGTAAGCTGATGATTTTACTCCCGACGTGGTCTTACATAAGCTTTCGTGCCACGCGAATGGCATAAAGTCACCTGTTGAAAATCCCTTTTTACCAATTTTTCTTCTTCCTTATTTCTGTTTTTTTCTTTTTTCGATTTATTTTGTCCTGTAGCTGTTGTGTATGTACACTAAGATATGGAAGAGATGAGAGAGGAATGAAGAATTTCCTCAAGCGGATAACATGAGTCAAGTGACATGGAAAGAACTTCCGACTAAATCAAATTAAAGAGAAACTTTCATGTACATGTATCTGTTCTCATACGCCTCTTCATTGCTTGCATACATACAACTTATATGATTGATTGAACTTCCTTCGAAGCTTCTTTCATTTGTCAAATTTGTTCTCATTTCTCTCTCTTGTCTCCTTCTCACTTGATATACCATTGTTCCAAAGATGTATAACATGTCATTCCGAAAAAAAAGAAAGTTTTCTTTTTAACATCCTTGTATATACTTTAGATTGATAAGATATCGGAAAATGTAATATATTTCCTAAGCACCAAACAATATATGGTGAAAGGATGAGAATAGGGTTAAGAGTAAATTTACGCATGTCTCAAGGGTAGATTCACATCAAAACCCATTTTCATCATAGCTACTTATTTCTATTTCCATCTTCCTTACTCATTCATTCAGTTATTACTACGTCATCCACATAAATAAGTTTATGGAATAGAGAATAAAAAGCAAAAGCTTTGTTCATTGTGTTTGAGTTGATAATGATATTTGGGCGCATTTTCTTCTTATGAATTGCTTGATATTTTCAAATAAACACCCAATCATGTGCTATTAAAGTTAATGAACGACGTGTGTTGAAAAATGATTTTGTTAGAATTTTTGTGATTTGACTAATTGAATGACAAATTGATCTAAAGCTACTGTTAATTGATTTTATTGGAATAGTTGAAGTTAATTCTGGTTTTTTACATGAATTGTTTTGGAATTAGAAATATATGGAAAATCAGAATATTATGATGTCCACTGTTGGTATCATTTTAGCTTTTTTGCAGACTAGGTCATTCTAGAGCTCGAAGTCGACTCGATCTTATTTTCAATAGAATTTGTTTTATTACTATATATATTCCTATATTTCCAAATGACTAATCCAGACGTTTAGTTGTCTAATCAATAAATTTGTCATTTCCTAATAAATTAATCATATTGAGCTTGTACACGCGTGACAAAAAACCATAAAATTAAATGAAATAAATCCATCCTAAAATAAATTAAGTTTATTTTTATATCTAAGGACAAACTGACACAGTCTGAAAGTTAACAATATTTTAAAAGAAAAAAATCTCTAGCAAGAGATGAACAAGGAACAAATAAGCCGTCATAGAATACTCTTTTTTGTAGAGATTTCCTTCGAAAAGGAAACGAGAATTCAAATTGTAATAGGATAAATATTGATATCTATCTTGAGGTGGTATAATAATGTAATAACTCCCCAGTTCTTTTTTTGTAGCATACCTTTTTGTTCCGTAAATATAAAGTATAGATTGAAGGCTCTTGTAAGCTTTTACTTTCTATTCAATTTATCCCAACATTATTTTCTACTCTATTCTATTATTATGTTTCGTTTACAGTGAGCTTACTTATTCCATAATAAAAAGAAAGAAAAAAAAATCTTGTAAAGAACTAAAGCTATGAAAGAGAATAAAGGAGAAGGAAACGAAACGAGGAAATTAGATAATTTTTCTTAAGCTTCAAGTGGAATCGTCGTTCATTAAGAGCATCTTTTGACCATTTATAATGAGATTTAAAAAATAGAAGAGAAAAGATAAAATGATAATTGAGTTGAAAGTTCATAAAACGAACTTTTTCTACGTATTATAAGACAATGCCACAATGGTGATGATTTAAGGACTGAACCACAAAATTAATAACTTCCAACAATTTTGTTCATCATTTTTATTTTTAAAAAATTTTGCGGTGGCTGTAATTAAAATCAATTTATTTTCTTGTTAGGATCTTGCGTCTTTTGAGGCAAGCTTCTTATTAAGTTTTATTAATTGAGGGAAGTTTCTAGCGACAGAGAATATTGGAAGTTCTTGCGACATTTTTTGATATCGATTTAATTTCAAGGTCAAATGAGTGGAAAATGATGTTTCTTAAGGGATTTGGAGATGTCTATTAAGAAGCGATGAGAATTATTTTGTTCTTAAGTTGAATGACATGGATAAATTTATGGCAGCAACATTAACAACTTCCTTTGATATTTTTCCGCATGGATAAATTAGAAAAGAGATTTCTTAAATGTTTATACAATGTCTTAGAAACAATTCTAGGATTTTCTGGCATCACTAAAACTTTTTTCTTAGAAGCACTTAAAGTTAGAAAGAATTCATTCATGCATTTTTATGGGTCCTAGTAGAATAGTTAATTTTGTGAGTCACTTGAGAAGATTAATAAATTCAGAATGTAAGGAAGCTTCAAATTGATAAATTTTATGAACCATTAAGATTTCAAAAATTATTTTATAGCAATCACAATTAGTAGATTTATTTGCTCATTATCACTTATAATTGGAAATAAAACTTTCCTTAGTAAATTAATGAGGGTAATTAAAGACAATAGCTGGAAAGTCAACAATAAATTAAGTATTCTTACTTGGTAATAAGAAGTCAAACTAATTGTTTGTGCTGGTTGATGGAATTAATATTGAATTTGATAGCTTTTTCAATCAAATGTGCCTGAATACTTGCTGAAAATTATTTTTAAGAGCTTTTTTCTTTATTTGAAAATATTTAAAGAATATGACTACTCTGATGCGCATGATATTTAATATTATTAAAGCTCACTTTGGTCAACACAACATTCATATTCTATGATTGTCGGATTTACAGAGAAAATGTGATGGACATCCTGTTTATGTCATATTTCAACACTTTACTCTTTTCATGAAAATATTAAAACTTCTAGAGAGAGAAAAATATAATTCAAATACATGGTGACCTCTTTCCGGAAGTGACCATAAAATTCTGCAAATATAGCCAAAGTTCTTTGAAATTTGTTCCCACTCTTTCCAATTAATATCCAATAAAAATATTTCGACGAAAGGAAAGAAGAAAAAAGTTATCAAATGATTGACAATCTTTATGCTCTCATTCCCCTGAAATATAATCCATTCATTTGAAAAAAAAAATGAGGGAACCCAAAAGTCATATCAAATTCGCAAATAAAAGAAATATTTTCAGCCTGCCTTTAATAAGTGATGATATCACCATTTCAAAGCAATGAAGAAATTGTATATTTTTACAACTAGCTGACTAAGCATGTATCCAGTATTTTCATGTACATTCACTTCCTACTGGGCAGGAAAAAGGTTAAAAAGGGGTAGTAAAAAAAGAAGAGGAAATCTTTTTGATTACTACAGCTCAAATTAATGTCAATCGAAAGAGCGAGAGAGCTTTCACATTATGACGTGAATATAAAATTAGTGATAATTGGCATAGCATACATAATCAGCAGGGAAGTGAGAAAAATCATGTTGAGAAGAGGAGAAAAAAACTTAAAGTGAGAAAATTTAATGGGACAATGCAACGATTTTTATTTCCTCTCAGCTGAGAGAATCTCTCACATCGTGCTGTCCTTGTCTTTCCAATGTGATGATAAAAGTTTTCTGATGCTGCAGAGGAAAATTGAGATTTTCGTGAGAAAAGTTGTTAACAGCTTTGAGAGTTAAAAAGCTCCAGCAACTGACTCTCTTTTTGGATCAGTTGTTGCTGAGAGCTTTCGGAAAACTTTTTACTCTCTGAGAAAATAGCCACACGGAGAGTAAATGCGAGAGAAAGTGTTTTTCTTTGCCCGAAAATTCACTCAATTTTTCACATACTCGACATTACAAAAACTTCGTGTTTTGTTGTCGCTTTGTTTGTACGCTATACAGAGCTTTTTGATGCTACGTACGTAAAACGTTTGTCGTCGTCGTCGTATGTGAGGGGTTGAAAGTAATAAAACGAGGCTGATGCTTTTTCCCAAAATCCGCAGTTATTTTTTTACGTTCACACGGTACAGTTGAGATAAAGTGACGGTCTCGGAGTTTTCTGTTATCAGTGGGACAATATTTAATTTTTCTGATAATCATTATCAAAGGAACTAAGGAGCGAGAAGAAAAAAATATTTTTGTGAATATTAAGTGAATTAATAAGAAACTTTCTTGAAAAAAATAAAAGTTTTAAAAAAAATATATAAAAAAAAATATTGGAATAAGGAGGAAGCAATTTATATCGAGTGCGAGTAAACAAAAGATAGAGAAAAAAATTTACGCATTTGTCGAGGAAAAGTTGAAAGAAAAGTTAACGGGAGAAATTTTTATTTTTCAATTTTAAGTTTTGCAATAAAAAGTTTGATGAAATCATGAATGAACATGAAGGTAACAGGAGTTCGAGATAAGAAAATGTGAACTCAACTTCACCTATTCCTATTCTTTTCTCGTAAAAATATATATCTATTTTTTTCGTTAACACAGCAACAGTAAAATACCTAACAATAAAAATAATAATAGCAACAAAAAATAAGAAAATTTTCTTCCCAGGATTTTTTTTGTCGTATTATCCACAACTTTGTATGTTATCAATTAATTTGAATCCTCCGGAAAAATAAGAAGAAAATTTTCACATCTCATAATGAAACGAAAAATTTCCCATTTCCCAAAACATCCTTTATATCCTTATCTCTTACGTCTTACTGTGTAAACAGCATAAAAAGCAGACGGAAGGAACGAAAATCATTTTTTGTTATGTATTTTTTTTTTAATTTTCTTCTTTTCCTCATCCTTGTTGTGTTTAGGCATAATAAAGTAATTAATCCTCATTTATCTAATCCCTCACTGTCGCTGGTTTTAACAGCCGAAAATTCCGTAGAATAAAAATTTTTTCTCTCAACATCTTGTACCTTTCAAGAAAAAATTTCAATTCATTACATTTACGAAGCTTTTTTTAAAAAAAAATTACCCATAAGCTGAACACAATCTGTCAATCTTTCCATCCTCGTCTCTCACGTCCATTAACAGAGAAGAATTTAATCAACTTGAACTCTTTAAATTTGTATTTAAAAAATATTCCTAGTGAAGTCTACAACCTCATCATGTTCAACACATGCTGTTCGCTCACTAATCTCGTGAGTGTATGTGATGAATTTTCCACTGAATGAGTGCAACGAAAAATTTTTTTTTCCAACTTCAAGTGGCTAGCGAGTCAGTTTGCAGCGAGAAAAGAGGGAAAAATGTCGAGTGGCAAAAGCACTTCATTCATTCATTGACTTTGTGTGTACTACAATTATGTTCTTGTGTTTATATAATATATGTAGATATGGTTAAACTTCAAAGGGAAATGAAATTAAGGAAAATGTGGGGTTCATTATTATTTTGATAAAAAATATCTTGTGAATTTAAATTTATTTTTGAATTGATTGAAAATTGTTGAATGTGAAAAAATTGTTTTGTGTTGAATTCATGTGCTGATAGCACTGAAAATCTGTGTCCTTAATGTTCCTTCCTAGCATGAAATGAACTGGAGATTTTGTGTCATCAACATATTTTTATCCAGGTTGATTAAATTTTGAAGATCAATAAAGATACTGTGCAGTTTCTGTGGAAATTTTAATTCAATCCGTTTAACCATCCTAAACATTAATACAAACAATCTTGACTAGGTCAGTGACTTGTTTTGTGTTCAAAGACCAAATAAACACACTACTCACGTCTCACAATAATCCTATATTACCTTTTACTATCATTTCACTCCCGAATAAGATTTGTAGTAGATCAAAAGGAAATCACGGATGTTGCACTTGTAAAAATCACGAATCCTGCAATTTGAAAATAATTCACATCATTATCTTCACAACTTTGAGAATCATAAACCACAGATGATGACGACAGCAATGTCGACAAACTGACAAGGTTGAAATATGCATAATTATGGCACTACAGTAACCACTTGTATGTGAAGAGCTAGAGATATCTAAAAATATATACTCGTATGAATATTCATACTAAAAATGCCATATGAGTAAGCAAGTTAATGTTGCTATTATGACTAAAAGTATCACTGTCATTGCCTAAGGGGTAGTTTCAGGAGCATAATCAGAATGATAACATCATCTGAAGGGTTACAACTTAACTTTTTTTCATTCTCGCATAAAAAAGCCTTTTTCAAAACAAAAAAATAACTGAATGATTCATTTTGCTGTATGTTATACTATTTCTGATTATTGCCCTTGCGGATAGGCACAGAATAGTCATGGAATGAGGGAGAAAATAATCCCTTTTCATTGCCATTTGGGAAACAGAGAAAAAATTCCTCTTACGATTTATTTATTTACTTTTTTCCAGTTTCCATCTATTTAATATGTTTGATATGCCTTGTGCCTAAAAAGACATCAACAATATTTTATGTGTGTTTATGGTGCACATTTGTCTCTCCATTTTGGCTCCTTCAAAAATGAAATAACACAAATGATGATGATAAAGGTTCATACTTAACACAAACACCATCCTTTTTTCCACTCTATCTTTCTCTCTCCACCATCACATCCTCGATAAGGAAAGTATACATTTTTTTCTTCCTTTTTTAGTAAAGTCAAAGAGATGCTCAGTGGGTGTTCAATGGTGCTAGAGGAAAAAGAAACTTGATAGGATTAATTTTTTTCCTTTCCTTGCTCTTTTACATCTTTAAAGTGTGAATATTTTGTGATGCTGTCAAAAATAAAGGAATGAAAAAGGTTCAAGATGCCTTAAAATCACCATCATCATCGACATCATAAGACAAGAGCTTCTTCCTTACGAAATCATTCTCCATAATTCCTTAAAATATGCTTTACATTTAAAGAATTGAATATGTGTGCAGGTTGTCCATTGGATGGAGTTTTTGACCTTTTATAATAAATATTTATAAAATGGTATCCAGTAGAGTTTTTGACATTTTTCTAGTTGACGAAATAAAATATAAACTTAAATGTTGTTCCTCAATTGAAAAAAGTATGAAGCGGGATATCTCATTGCAAAAAAGAAACTCTCAGAATAAAATTAAATATTCAGAAATATTCTATTTTCCGGTTTGATTCCGGCCGGAAAACAAAACATTTCCTGCAAGTTTAATAATGTCTTGAGAAAACTTTCAGAAATAGCCAACCTGTAGAATTATTTTCGATTGAACTTTTTTGCTATAAAAAAAATCTTGCAACATATTTCCAGGTTAAGTTTAAATAAATTTGTTCCTAAATCTGCGGTTCCCTTGATGAATGTTGAGCAAATGGACACCCCCAAAAACATATGTCCACATTATGTGAAAAAATATGAATAAAAAAGTCACAGTCCCCCTTAAAAATTTATATTTTACTGCATACCGCAATAAAGAAAAAAAATGAGAAAAATAAGAATAAAGCGATATATTCTGAATGATGTACAGAAAAGTGATGATGGTGATGCCATAGACGACAGCATCAAAAATATGAGAGGAAGGGAAGGGAAAAAAATTGTCATGACTTGAGCTTTTTCATTCAGAAATATTCTTGATTGTGATGATTTTTATATTTCTTGCGTGATTCTGTTGCCATCAATTTATATCATCTTTCATTCTATTGTTGTAATATTATGGATTGTATGATCGGTAATATCAGAAGAAAAAAGTTGAAAGGAATAAGGTGGAAATAAAGAGCATCACCGATGAGCAATTATTCCATGATTTCTCAATGGAGAAATTCAATTTTTCCCATCGCTTCCGCAATGCTGAATAACAAATGTGAAAATATGGAAGCCGAAGAAGTAACGAATAGCATCCATGACATGATATGAGTTGAGAGTTAGCTTTTTTTCTTTCCCCATTTGTACTTTAAATGTACGTGAGGATTCACTTGAATGCCCTTTTAAGATGAAATTCTTTTATATACATATTTATTCATACAGCATGAAGAATGTTAAAAAAGGAGAACTAAGGGAATAAAGATGAAAACAGCTTGCAGATTTTACCAACCACTGCTGTTGACTTTTTTCAAAATTGTATTAAATAAAAATGGGAAAAATAAAATTAGAGCATGACGTAGGTTCGACAAATCAGCAAATTCAGAGGCTTAAAAGACTGCGGTTTTCAATAAAAAAATTTACTTCCATTGTCTTTGTGAAGGTTTTCAAGCCAAAATTCATTTTACAAAATTCACTGCGGTCACCAATTCCCAATATATTCAGCAATGATTGAAGGAGAAATGTTCATTTTATGATGAAATGGGAGGCAACGCATGATCGAGAATTTTTCCATCAAATTTTCAATTTCCCTTCAATTCTATCTTGTTTCAACATTCATCGATTACAAGTTGATATGTACTAAAATACACATTTAGCTCCTCCGAAAAAAAGCAGTGTAATTGAACTTTTGTACATTTTCCATTCATTTCTAAAAATGGCAAAAATTTTGTCGAAAATTTCTATATAAAAGCGATACTGTTAAGCAATAACAATCGTACAATTCAATATGTTTCAATAACTTTCTGCTTCTCATTGCCATTGCCATGATGAGCCATTATACTTTCCTTATTGCTTTTTTCCATTCGATGAATCTCATGTTATGTGCATGTATCTTTTGTGAATAAGATTTTTTTTCTCTTTTCATTCATAATGCGTGATATTAGGGATGATGCCCTTCATGAGATGCAAAAATTTTGTATAATAGGATTAATGTAAGATGATAATACTGACTTAAAAGTTACTAGTGACTATCGATAAGAGTGAAAAATATTGAAAATTATATTATCAAATCTCAAAATTTCACATATGAAAGATTGCATAAGAGGAAGTTTTAATATCGTCTTCGATTATCTTACAAACAGCCATCAATTCCATTTGCGACTGAGCCTTTATCTGAGCAATATTTTTGAGTATTGCTACTAAACATGTATCAATGATAATAAATCTCAAAATTATTCAAGAATTGATTTCAATAAGTTTTTATTGGCAATTTTTGTATTCTCAATTTTTTTCATATCTGCAAATACAGATTTCCTTCTTTTTCCATTATCCATTTTCTGCCTTCATTCATGGGAAAAAATGTTGCTTCCGTCCTGTGGCGTCTACAACTATTTGCTATTTCTGTAGGGGAAAAAATCTCTCTTAACAAATTTTTCTCGATAATTCCATAAGCAAAAAGAATTTCCTTTAATCTCCTCCATCTGCTGACTTCTTCCCAAATGTTCAGAATTGTATGTTGTCCTTGAATAGCACTCAACATAAGTTTAATCCGTTAAGCGATTAACAGTTGAAGAAGAAAATGAAACAACAATTGGCGTATTTGTCGCATTTATTCTTATCCTTGGATATATGAACAGTATCAATGCGTGAATTTCTCGAACTATGTATGATTTTTTACATCGCAATTTATGTCAATTGATTAAATTTTTTCGACGGTCTGGCTCCAAAGTTCCAATAAATATTGCTTGTATAATCTGCAAAAAAATTTAATTCTTTCACCACAAACATTGCGTAATTTAAAATTAGCAAGGCAAAATCAATTGCTAATTTGGCTAATTGGCATAATCATTTTGTGCTAAATCATAAAACTGATTCATTGAATTCAAATTTCATCGCTTAAAGCTACGAGAATACTTATTTTCGGTAAATTTAAGATGAATCGAGTTATTGGTGTAGCAGTCAGGCAGGCAACAAAATTTAATGCGGCAATGAAATCTTATAAATGTCAAAAATCAACGAACTTTACAAAATGAGAATTTTTCTTTAAGGGATTTTCTTCACTCACGTGTAAAATTGAGGAAAATTAGGTATGAATGGTTAAAGGTGGAATCGATTGATTTTTTGAATAATTGAGCAATAACTCTTTCGGTACGGGAACCAAAATGTTATTTTTTTACAGTTAAATCCCAGTAATCGATTTAATTCTCAAACCTTTCTAACCCTAAATATGCCTTTCCACATAAAAATATCAGTTGATCACTTCTGCTGACTTCTGTTGACACACAATTAACTAATTAAATCATTTATCTAGCTTTAGCCATCAAAAGTGCTTCAATCTAATTTCTCATGTCTCTATAAGGATTCTCTTTGTAAATAAAATGCCGACTGAAACTTAATTGTGTCCCTGCTGGAAGCTATAAAGCCTTCAATACCATATGACATTGAACATTCAGATAAAAACATCATTCAAAAAAATTTCCAGATGCCGAAGAAGAAAGTCGCCAATAACTTTTTATGATGTTAGAATTGTTGATATAATTTATTCAAAAAAGTTGTGAAAAGCTTCATGCAGCGAACGATTTCAATCCCCTCTAGGTCTCGTTTTGTTTTTTTAATCTCTTTCATCACTGAGATTTAATAATAAGAAGATTAGTTCCGATGATAGAAAAATAAAAGCAAGAAATTTCCATGAAAAGCTTGTGAGTGAAATGTTTGATCAATCTGAATAAGCCACTAATCTTTGATGATTGTGAATTTATGAGGAAATCGTAATTAAATTTTCTTGAAAACTTCCTCTCACATTGAGAGCTTTCTATAGAAAATTATGATGAAATATATTTTATATGGAATGTAAGGCATAACATGACCGAGTAATACATTCCTCGAGCATTTTTACAGAATATTGCAAAACAGCAAAACCCATAATCAATGTCTGAAAAATATTCATGACCTACTCGGCCTCATAATTCCTTCTATTACACATACTATCATAAATTTTGCGTTGCTATCGGAAACAATTTCTGAATAAATGAGGATGATAAATTTCAAGTGGTTCCTATGTCTCTATAATCTTTTTTATTATGCGCATTATTTTTTTATTACTCATTTTTATTATTCATTCTCATGTCACTTGTTTGACAAATTTTGAATATTTACCATCATATGCATAAACAAGATTCGATCAAATTGAATGATATTTCAATAGGTTACACCCAATTGAGGCTCAAATTTGCATATAATAATTTTTTAAAGCTCTCATCAGATGCTGCTCTAAAAAGTTTCTGTTATGAATATTTTTATTTATGGCTGTATTTTGTCTCTGAAGAGAACATTTCACCTCAAATGAGAGACAGCAATAAAACGTAAAGTTTATAGGAAATGACGTATATCAAAATTTTGTAGAAAAACATGACGTAAATACAAGAGGGAAATTTTAAGCATCGCTATAATATCAACAACGTAAATGTTCATTACTTTTTTCGGAATATAAATTTTATTTAAATAAGCAGAGTCTCATGACAGAGGATTGGAACAACGAGGAAATAGGAAACAATTATTAAGAGAAATATGAAATGAGTGAAAATTTGGTTTTGTTGACGACGGCTGTTGTCAATGTTCTCACCACCAACTGGTGATAATTTGTTATTTAAGAACGAAACAAAAAAGAACATATTTTGTGTTAAGGTTTGCTTACTTCTTATTCAGTCAGTAATTGTAGTACATTTGTAGTTTTTTTCTTTTGAATAGAAACTAAAGCCTATAATGGCCGTAGATATAATATCTTTAAAGAAGATCTTTTCAGAAATAAAGCAATTTGAAGATTTTCATCTCATTCAAGTACCTTGATGCCATGGAGACCATAAAAGAGCATCAAAATTGCTATTGAGAACCTTTCGATAGATTTTACTTGGAAATATGAAGCCTTATTGACTTTACTAAGATCTTAAAGCTGCTTAAGGTTGGAAGATGAAATGCACAATTTTGAATTTTTCTTCTGTTTTTCCTAGAAAATATCCTTTAGATTTCAATAGTTTTCAAAACATCGTATAAGCTTACAATAGCTATGTAGGAGCATTTCCAGCACACTCCCTATAGAGTGATAATGATTAGTTTTTATTAGTCTCTAGAGAAAAAGGAAAGTATGGATGAAAATTCCTACACATTATCCAATTCCTTTCATCGATTCACTAATTCAATAAATTTTTGTTTTACTTGTTGAATTGGTTCAGTTTAAAAAGCTGATTTTCGAATTAATAGCACTCTGTAGAGATTGATTTTGCATTAGACACTCCTTAAAAGGATATTTCCTGATCCATCTGAAAAATGGATTTATTTCTTACAGAACTAAAAAACCAAATTTTGCTTTGAAAAAAAGTTCAAAAAGATTCTTATGCACATTGCACATAACAAAGCAAGTGGATGTAAAATGATATAAAAATACTCGAGAATCAATCCATTGTTAAATTAAATTCTATGCAAACCATTTCAATTTTCAATTACACATTAATTGGAATTTCTGCATCAAAATTATGTTTCATTCAAGAATTGTGTGTAATTATTATAAACTATTATATCTAAAATTGATTTTAGCCTTGTGATATCCGATATTGCACCATTTATGTACAATTTAAATGAAAATAATTTGAGATACATGCATTAATTTATATTCTTGTGTAAATTTGCACTGCAAACATTTGAAACATTGATAAATCCTCAAACATATCGATTAACACATGGATTAATTTAATTAATTTGCAAATGCATTTGCTCAAATGGCTGAAGATTTATGATAAAAAATTTCATTTGAGGCAGCTTTAAGAATTATATTATCATTGGCTGAATTTGTGGATATTCGATAATTTTGGTTGATATTTTGCTCATCTGATAATTATAGAAATTTCCATAATTTTAATCTCGATAAGTTTTATCCAGGCTTAGAAACTTAGGCATTCATAAAATTAAAACATTTGATAGCAAATAGCAAAGCATTTAAGCTATCGATTCAGCTGAATTTCGATGCATTTTATATTATTTTTCGCCCAAATACGTCAGCAACAGCTCTATAACAAACTATAACAATGTAAAATTCCACATGAATGGAATTAATAGGAATTAAAAAAAATGATAAAATATTAAATCCCATAAAGTATCGAATTTCGTTACAACACAATGGATTCATTTTAATCAAACGAAAATATGAAAACTCCATATATGTATGAGATAATAAAATATTCTATAGTTTTTTTTGAAACAATAGATTTAACAATCTACTAAATTTTCATAAAAAATTGTAGCTACTACATAATAAAAAGGTCCACTTAATTCACTAAAATTAATTTAAACTTTTAATTTCGCTGACATAGATAATTTCACATATGGAAACTCAACCAGCATAAAAGAAAGCTAATAAATGAAAATTTAATGTTTGTCACACACAAAAAAATAGGAAAGGCGAAAAATAAATTTTTAATTGCCATTAACGATGAACCTTTCTATGGAAAATAGATGTTCCGTATCGAATTCAAAAAGGCATTGGAAACGTTCAGTATTAATGATAAATTAGAGGCACTCGGCATTTTTCAATATAAAATTCATTATAATTGACATGATAGCTTCCTATGCGTGTGTATGGAAATGAAAAACTAATTAGTGTGTGGATGATATATATTCGCATATGGCAGGGTTGCTGGTATCCAATCTTGATGTTGTGGATGACAATAATTTTTTTATATTTTTCAAGAGATAAGTATTTTACTATCAGCTTATACCCTTATCAAAAAATTCCCACCCCTGACTTTCTTCACTGTTTAATACGCATTAAAATTTTACAAAGAGTTTCCGAAAAAAGCGATGGAGCGAGGATAATTCAAATCGATACTTTGAAAGCTTTTACCCTCTCAAATCGCGTGTGGTATTAAAAAAACCTTTTAATACTTAATAAAGACATATGTGTCTTGTATGAATCGCATTCACGTATATTTCAATCCCCGCATTGATTCAATAAATGTTTTTCATAATTTTTTGGGAACCACTACAAATATTTAATATATGGAGCTTATTTGGCTTTCGCAAAAGGAAAACCACCCACCCATCCGACATGTGGTAGTAATAAGCACTCATGACATCAAAATTTCTTCCTTTCCTCGTGTATGTGCTTATGTATGAGTAAGGATGAGAGTTGGAAAATGTAAAATGTGAAAATTAAAATTTTATGATGAAAACTTTCTAAAAAGTTTCGAGGAAAAGAAGCTTTTAAATGAAAATTGCTTACTGGTTTCGTTTTATTTGCTTTCTATGTGCAAACAAAGTTTTTACGGGATGGAAACTCCCGAGGGATGCATAAATGACATAAAAGCACTGGCGTTCAAGAGTAATATTGAATATTTAGTTGCATGAGATCTACTGAAAAGCAAAGGGTAGCAAAATTAGTAGCTCAAACAAAAAATATCTTTTCATGTCCTCCTCGGGCCTTAAAACTTTACATTCTCTGACGTAGAAATAAGAATAACTTAGCTTAAAACACAAACATCATATCTGTAAGTGAAAATTTGTTGAGCGCACTTTAGTGGTTGACTTTGAGGAAACCATATGTGAGGAAATTTTCTTCTTCATTGTAAGATAGCATATGTGTGCTTAAGGAAATTGAGGAGAGAACGGAAACTGCGCCAAAGGTGAAAAAATGAGCATTTGTACGATAAAAGTTTTTGAATTGCTGTTTTTAAAAACTTTTTCCTCACGATTTTGGAACGAGTGGGTTAAGAAAAGTTCAAAATACGGTTTTATTTAAATTTTTAAAAGCTCATTACGTGATTTTACCATTTTATTATCCTCTTAAGTGTTTTTATGTGGTTTTAAGTAATTCTTTCACAACTCAAAAAAAACTTTTCTTTTATTGCCTTAAATTGCGAATGACAATAGTTGCAGTTGTGAGGAAAATTTTCTTAATAATAAATGAAGACATTTTTTCACTAAAGGAGAAAATTTTGCAACAGCTTCAAGTGAATAAAAGTTTTCGTTTATTATCCTTAAGAAACTGCACAGAAAATTTTAAATTAAATTTTGCTTTGGTGCTAAAACGATACAAGAAATTCAATTTAGAAAATGGTCGAATGATGACGCAGGTAACCAGGGAAAAAGCCCTGAAGAATAGAATGGGGTTCATATTTTCGAGATCAGTTTTGTCATTAATTTTGGACTAAGTCTCGCAAAAGTTGTCTGTTACAAAATTGAACAATCAAAATTCAGTAAAAATGCGCTTTAGGCTCAAAACAGTCAAATTTCCTTATTTATTTTCCTCTTCGACAAACTTGAGACTTTTTCGTGTGAAAATTCTTGATCAATTAGTTTGCAGTATGAAATTGGCAGATTAATTAAAAACTTCAAAATTACAGTTGTGTGAAAGAACTAACTAGCTTTTCAAAGACGTTTAG
Organism: Chironomus tentans; assembly: GCA_963573255.1. Taxonomy (NCBI): domain Eukaryota; kingdom Metazoa; phylum Arthropoda; class Insecta; order Diptera; family Chironomidae; genus Chironomus; species Chironomus tentans. The sequence continues at coordinate 55,398,207 of OY754302.1, read as the reverse complement.
TTCCAAGAAGAAAAATGTTTGTAACATTCAGGAATTCCAAAATTCTTCTTCTAAATATTTGAAATTCTTCAGCATTGTAATCAACATTTGTCAATTGAAATCTTAACAGATGTCAATCAAAAGTGAAAAAAGGGATCATTAAAAATGTTAAGGAAAATATCGTTGAATCGGAATGTCGTACACGACAGATTGAAATGTCAAGATTCGTTTTCTATTTTTTATGATCGTCAATGGAAAATCTTGTTATTGCTATAAATACCTGTCTGCAAAATAATTTTTGACATTTTCATGAAGTTAACATAACTGATGAAAAATTATTCATTAATTTTAGTCGAGTGAGTTTATGAACATTGATGTATTCGAACAATGTTTTCTGGTTTACATTGATTATGAATGGAATCAGCATTTCATCGATGAATTCATGGTTTTCAAAATAGCTGAAGCCAGGGGTGTCAAACTTCTCTCGATGGATATTTTTCAAAACTTGCAAGGATTTTTTAAGAAAAATTCTAATTCACTTCCATCAGTTTCTAAATTTTTCCTATCATACAAAAAAATTGAAAACCCTCCCAATAATTTCAAACTAAAGCTGAAATTGATTAGTTCTGATTTGATGTATGTACATTATTTTGACATGTAGTAATATGAATATCGTGTTCAACATAAACTTTCTACTTGATTAACAAGTATTCAGGTGTGAAATAATTTGAGTTATTTACTAATAGATGTGATGGAAAAATGCTTACAGGAAGCATTTATGTTCATTGAAAATTTATTGGAGATTGTAATGCACTAGAAAATAATTTTATGCTATTTTACTACATATTCTGAACTTCTGTTAGATGGAAAATTCTATTGACTTTAGAACTATGCGAGCATGTTTGTTCGTGTTAGAAAACTATCGCAATTAAAGTAAGCAGATTTTTTGCACACTTTTCGTTTTAAACCAGATATGAATTTTTCAAACTTGTTAGCAATATATCATGAGATTTTTACAGAATATCCTCATCATTATGTTATATCCATTTTGGAATAAACAAAATAAATCAAAATACCTCATTAAATGACAAGATACTTTTATCTAACGACAAAGTTATTCAATTTAACTAAGACTGTTCGTGCCTGACTATCACTATATTTTTGGAAGAAAGTAAAACTTTCTGAGGCATGAGAAATTCTTATATAAACTATGAAAACTTATCTACAACAATATGTAACTTTTGACCTTTTCCAAAATAAATATCTCTTCATCAGAAGACTGTGTATCTTGTATTCTTTTGATAGTGAATCTATAAGAGAATTCACATCTAATGACAAATTAAACTCATGAGAATTTTCGCTTCATTTCTCGTCAATATGACGCTCCATTGCCATTCCATAACGAAAGCCATGATTTCCTTCATCAGACAAAAAATGCCATTTTTTCACACATGAGATCCAAATCACATACAAAAAGCAGCATCACAAACAACCGTAAAAATATACAATAGGAAAAGAAAAAAGTAAAAGAAGAATTTTCTCTCATTTTCGCACATAATAAAGGAAAAATTGTTTTGAAACTACTGCCAAATGAATCCCTAGTGTGTATAAACATTCATTCATCCATTCAATGTATGGAGAATATTCCTTTATATCCATCATACATGTGTAAGCGTGTAAGCATATTCACCACAATAAACAAATAAAGGGAAATGAAATATGGGTGCAGTGGGAGGAACTAAAAAATGAAAGCAAACGACATCGCATAAAGCTGAAAAATGCTTACTTACGTAAATAAAATATGTACAGACTGTAAGGCCCAAACAAGTGAATTTGTTTGCATTATCAATGTTTATATGTATGAAAATTTACAATTTTAATCCTCTAAAAACGTGCATTTATATGTAAATAGTGGAGATAAATTTTTCTCGAGGCTTAAGAGCTGCGAATGGCTTTAGCGCAAAATTTATTCTTACTGGGTCATTCATTGACACTAACATAGTAGACTAGGATTAGAGGAAGTCAAATATTTTTGACATGCCTGCAACTAGCTTTTTCATTGATATCCTATGCAAAGAAAATCGACTTTATAACTTCCTTGTTACACAAACACCAAAAATGTAAATATAACTGCTTCCCTTTTCCCGCATGTAAATCATCCCAAAAAGAAGTAAGCCATAAAAGGGGAGGAAATTCTCATGTAAGAAATATATCATTAACTATAGTAAATATTTCATCCAACAACCATCAGAACCAGAAGCATTAGTAATGCCTACAATTATGTTCATTTTAATGCTAAAGATGTGGGGAACCACGGTAGTAAGGAAATAAATTCAAAATTCATGCATGTGAGGAAAACTTTATGAAAACAGCAAAAAGAGAGAGAGTTAAACAAAGTTTATTTAGTACCTGTTGGTTTTTTGTGTAATTTTCGTGGTAAATAGACTGAGAGAGGTAAAAAAGTTTTCCCAGCATGACTTTATTTCATGATAACGAGAAAAAAAGCAGGAAAAATTATCTCATTTAAGCAGAAGAAAAATGAACGCGCGGAGATAATCAAATTAATTAATTATCATACCTATCTGACCTGGTAAATTTTCATGCGTCCTCATTAAAGTCTCTCATTCGTTTTCAACAAGCAAAAAAAAACTTTTTAAATTTGCATCATCATATTCACTCTTTCTCTCTCATGCATATCGCATAGGTTAAAAAGAAAATTTATGACACTAAGCTGCTGAAAGCGCACACAACCATGCAATGTTTGTGCAACTCAATTAAAGTGTATGCAGTCGTACAATACAACATGAGTGGAGGAAGACGAAGAAGGGAAGTGAAGAAATGCAAAAATGTATAGATGATAGGAAATTTTTCTGAATATGCACACATACTCGAGATCTACGTCATGATTTATACTCCTGGTGATGATGATGAAGAAATGAGGGAAAAAGTTGGAATTGAATCGACCTGGATTTGAATGATATAAGCGCATTTACAGAATTTTATATCAAAATTTCTCATAAACTAGCTGGCTTTAGTATGGATAGCAAGATCTTAAGAGCACAAAACATTTCCTATAATTTTAGACAAAATTTAATAGTCAACATTTAATAGTCATTTAAAAAACTTTATCATAGAAAGTTAGACACATAAAATACTTAATTACCTCCACCACACTCGAATTGACAATACAAAATTGCAAGCCACAAAAAACTACTCTCAAAAAGTTGAGGACGAAGCGAGAAGAATGAAAAATTCTCACTGCTGTTTTCCGTCTCATATTGTATTCGAATTCATGATGCACAACTAGAACATATCACAATAAATAATTGAGAAAAGTGTTTCACAAACATGGCACATTAAAAACGTGGATAACATCCAAAAAGCTTTAAAATTGAATTTTTGCATTAAAATTTATATGATGGTATTAAAAAAGTTCTAAAATGAAATTTATATGAAAAATGGATTAAGAACTTTTCTTCTATGAGCCTGTCTCGGTGTGTCGTGGATGTTTGTGATCAAAAAACTTTAATTTTATTTCCTCGTCTCTTTTGTTTTGCTTTTGAACATTTATTGGAACATCATTAAAATTCATAGGAGATGAAAATTTTCTTTTATGAAGACAAATAATGGGGAACAAATTTCATTTGTGAGATGGAAACTTTATGCACTGAATGCCTTAAGCTAAAGAAATAAAATTTTAATTTAAAAACATCAAGTCAAATAGAAATGGCTGTTATAGCTGTTGTGAATACTTTTATTTCGCCATAATACTCAGTCAAATATCGAAAACTTTCGAAATTCCAAAGCAAACAGAAGTGAGTGAAATGAAGCAATTAATTCAAGGGTGTTATGGATATTTAGTATGAAGATTATCTAATTATTTTAATTAAGCTCCTCGAGACTTCTGCTGGAACTTATTAATCTCAATTAATAATGCAAGATTCTGTTAGCACATGATTATTCTTGTTCTTAGCCCATTAATCTCCAAGAGATGGTCAACTTGAGTTTAGTGCTTTACTTACATGTGATCAGTTTATTCTCAGCACAAGGCTGACATTATTTTCAAACTCGTTTATTTTTGATGCACAAATCTACCGAAATAATCGAAAACTCCATTTATATCATGCGGCATTTTCCAAATATATGTGTGCATTTACCATAATTGGCTTTTATTCCGCACCACAACGAAAATACTCCACTATCTATTACGTCAATTGTTTTGATTTGCTTCAATAATTTTTATTTATCCATTACCATAATTGATGGCAACTCTGATTGACATCAAAGAAGTGATATCATAAATAAAAATAGCCACAAGAAAAATTTCCAAAAATAAATTTCGAATTTAATTGAAAGCAAATTACTTCAATCCATTATCCTGACTTCCTTTGTGGATTAATAATGCATACGAATTCAATCCATTACTTAAATCCTTTCACAAAAAACTGCATTGACAAAAGATCATCCCAATAAAAAGGCTGTCCACTTTCAATGACTGTAACCTTTTTCATACGTAATAAAATGAATGGAAATATGTGAATGTTTACGGTATGAAACAGAAAAGTCAGCAGTGCTTGAACTAAAAGCAATTTCTGGAAACCATTTACAAAGGCAATATAAATATAAACTCCATTAACTTTCTGTATATGAATAGCAAAAAATAATGTTCTTTTTCTCTCATTTTTTGGCTCTCTATTGAATGTTTATCCGCATATATGTTTGAATATACACACACCCTACAACAATTTTTGCCTCCGCTACCCTCAAAATGTTGCCACTCGCTTTATCGCAATATGAAAAGCGGCGCTTTCATTTTCTACACAACACATCCATCACTTTTTTTGCTTACTATTTTTACAATGCTCTCTATTCATAGCGATTGTATACATAAAGAATGAAAACGGAAGAATTTGTTCTTGAAATGCGAACAACAAAAATAACGAATGTGTACATTACTTACTCATAAGTATAAATCGGAACAAAGAGAGAGAAAAATCCAAAGCCAAAAATTATCTATCTGTCTACATTAAGACGAATACAGCATATTTAAGTGAATGAGAGGAAGTGATTGTTGGGAAATTTATGGCGCGAATAGTATTTGGCGCATTTTTAAGGAAGTTTATGACTGTTAACTGTATTAACAGACGTGGTTATTGTATGGACTCTGAATTCAAGTTTTTTCTACAGCTTATATGCTCACAAGACTTTTATAATGTCTTGAATCTATTAATTTATTGACTTAAGAACTAATTAGTGAAAGAATTTTATTATTTCCGGAACTCTAGTCAGAATTCTACGAGTCAACCAAAACCAATCAAAAAACATCGCTAAAGATTTAAATAGCATAATCTCGACACATATAAATCACTGGAAGTAATTTGTCTATCTTTCTGAATGAAGAGCAAATAGAACTAAAGAGATTGAGAATGAAAAAGGAGGATGGAAAGTTAATAGAAAACCAAGAAAAATATAAATGTTCAGCTATTATAAACGCATCCAAAAAGCTTAGAGAGAAAAGACAAATTAAAAGAAGTTAATCTTTTTTTTTTTGTCGAAAGAGCTTTGATTTGCATTAAATTCTTCTCGGCGTCGGCGAGGATTTTTGAAGATGAAGACCAAAATAAACTTGAGGATTGAGGTCAGCGTAAATGATTTATTTATGAAAGCTCTTTTTGGCAGCTTTTTATTTTAATTCAATTCCTTTCATTCCTATTATTTATCTACAAATGTTCTGAATATATATTGAATTATTATTCGATCTTTTATGTGAAAAAATTTTTCCCAAACATTTTCTTATCCGAAGCGATTTTCTTCCTTCCGTTAAACCGACATGTTGCTGAATGTTAAAATATATCGATGAACCTTATTAAAAAGGAAACTTAAATCCCAGAATAAAATATATCTTTAGTTGAATGGCCCGAGAGGCATCTTACGATATTGATAGTCGACTGGCTGCTGTTTTGGATCAATTGTCTAGGTTATTAATAATATTACGAAAAATGATTGAATATTATGGTTGTACTGCCTATTGTTATTATCTTCAGTTCCTCCAACATATTATTGTTTGAAGCTTATGAATAATGTTGAACAATATTACGATGAGTATGGTTACATTACGCTACCAGGTTACATTACGTTTTTAATTAACTTATGTGTTGATAATTAACTTATTTTGATATATCTACCTGGAAACTCCTCGCGATAAGCCTCTAACCAAATTTAGACAAACCTTTTAATAATCATACAGAATTTTTTTGAATATCTGAAATTGTTAAACGCTATTTAGTTGAACTTTCATACCTGAATAATCGATTCTACAGAATTTCATTTAATGACTATTTGAACAACGATATCCTTATAAAATGATAAATGATTAATAACCCCAAATAATTGATCATGCCAAAGCAACTTCCTTGCGACAATCACATCACCTAAGATGCTCTACTCGGGCATCTTATACACGAAAAGATGCTTGAAGCAAAAATAAATAAAAAAATAAAAAAAATGAAAGATACAACGGAAAGAAATCAATTGAATGTTTTTCTTTTCTCTTGCGGATTATCAACTTCCCGATCCAAATGCAGGAAAAATGAGTAATAGGAACTATCTTGTATACAAGCAAGGTAAATCGTTCCAATTTTCATTCCTCTTTATTATATATTCTTCTCATTTCTTGTTTTGCTTATGAGTAACTTCCTTCTACTTTTCTCTCTGTCTGTTAAAAAAATATCTACACCTTCCTCTCTTATATTCCTTCCTCCCATTTTGTTTTGTTCTGTTTGAGCTCAGAGAAAATACCCTGAATAGTTTTTTTTGTTTCTCTATTCCCTGGTTTTTTCATCTCTATCTCGGTTATGATAAATATGTATAAATTAAATATTAATTAATACAAAATATGAGCAATACATTATGTCCGTTAAGTATGAAAGAAAAGAGATAAAATTTTCATTAGATGATTACGGACCCTTAAGTTCTTTTCTTTCTTCTCTTCTTTTTCAGTTACGCAAGCGATTAATAATAAATAAAAGAACATAACTGATAATAATTTTTCTCTATCTCTTCTATTAATTACGTTTCTTTGATCTCCCCCTTTATTATGAACGCTACAAAAGCTCTCGTTATCAACTTTTTCTCTTTAATCTTTCTTGTGCCCATGAGTGAGAGCTTTTGTCTGGATTTTATCTTGATGATTTTAAGATCAAATTTTTTTCACTCTTAACACTTGTTTGAGATCTTCGAGATCGTTTTTGACATGATATAAACATTTTTTTGAATTTTGGTCATGCGGGGTTCAACTTTGCTGGTATTTTTTAATGAATTTTGTGATAAGTTTTTTTTTCATAGATCAAGATCAAACTGGTTCCTACATTTAAAAAAACATTCTATATGAACTATTTGAATTTTTTTAAAAATAATTATTTTGACCCAAAATTGGGATTTTGCCATTAATATAAATTTTGTTCATGAACTTTTTCCATAACTTCTGACGCCTATAATTAACCTCCCTACCAGACTAAATTTTTAATGTCTCTAATTTCAAAGAATGTAATAATTATACAGCTAAAACATTCCCTTGAAGCAAGTAACAAGACAAGAATTTTTAATAGGATACATCAATTAATGCTTACAGCTTGGATAGAACCATTATCAAATATCTTCAATTAAATTCCATAGAAACATTTAATCACATTTTCTCCTAAAAATACCAGCAAAATTAAATTTCTCTTGATTATCACAATGGAAACTTTTTTTTGGAAACTCTAGATGTGTAAATATAAAAATTAATCATAATTCTCTCTTTAAGCAAGTTTATAAGTTTGAGTTTGTGTGTATATCACTGTGTATATGTCTGTGTACCATTCCAGAAAAATAATGAAAATAATGATGTAAAATAAATATTGTTGCTGCTTTTAAGTGTTTGTAATTAAACGGAAGCTTCTTATCATTTTTCTCAATTGCATGAAATTTATCATCAGCTTAAGTTTATTCTCTTCACACTTTTTTTTTGACATCATAAATTAATTAAATGTGACACTTTAGTGACTCCGTTAACATGCTTTTAGTTCTCTCGTTTAGTTAGTGCTTGAAAAAATAACATCACACAAAGCTTCTGCATCTTCCGCATCTCCTAATTTATTTTAATTTAATTTAATGCATCATGTCACTTCACTCTGGGTTTGACATATACTATTCTAGTTTTTGTGTGTTTTAGTGTGGCATACTTTTTGTTATTGTAATAAATTTGAAGATTTTTGAGGGAAAATAAATTGAAAAATAAATTTTACTGAAAAATTTCCTAACATGTTTCCCCCCTCAAGCAAAGTCTCAAATTTGTTGCCATTGCATGCTTCTTATTTAAACTGAAAAGAAGAAAAATTGAATCATCAATAATGTTTATCACTGTAAAACTAAAATCATCATCAACATGTTTCATGCTTGCACTTTTTTTCTTCTCTCACGAAACCTTTTTCTTTCTTTCACCCAAAAAAAACTTAAAATAAATTTCCCTTCAGATCTTCTTTTGCTCAAAAATACCAGAAAAAAAGAGAAAAAATTGTTTTCATTTCGTATATTTTTCTTCTCGAGATTTCATCATAAATATTTCATGAGCTTTGATATTCTTTCATCTACTATATAAAACAAATGAAAACAACGTATAAGAATGTTTTTCAAATTATATTCCTAGCAGACGATAAAGAAACGAGCGAAGCCTCAACATGTGGAAAAATCCTTATCTTTTTATCATGGGTTATCGTGTTCCTAACGATGCCATTTAGTTTATTGGTATGCTTCAAGGTAAGTAACATATGAAATAAATATATATTTCTAGTTTGATTGATTTATATCCCTCATGTCTCCGTCAATATGTAAACAAAATATCGCAAAATTGATTCTGAATTTTCTATTTTTTTCGCCAGCCGTGTTAAATATTTATGTGTTTAATGAAAAAATTAGGATATGGAATAACAAGAAATGCCATAAATAAAATATTTCATTCATAATTCATGATAATAAAATATAAGCACTAACCAAATACAGCTGAGGCTGGAGTTTAGGGTATCTAGGTCATATTTTGACGGGATTTGCAGTCATCGATTGAATTTTTTTTCAGATCAACGAAAATGCTTTAGATGGGGTTTTTTTTGTATCGACGGGAAATTTCTGAAGGGGTTTGGATCTTTTCTCAAAAAAACCCTAGAGAATTGAAGAAATTTTTCCAAAAGGGGGTTTTGACCCTCAAAACCCTCCCCTGAATACGCCTCTAATCGATTGTAATTTTTTTCAGATCAAAAAAATTTCCTTACGAAATTCAAAACTTCCTCCAAATTAAATCAATAAATTTGCATTTTACGACAATACCGCACCCCTATTTCCATCCAAATGTTTACAAGTTTTTTCACGAAAATTTATTCGATACATAAAATGTATCGCGAATACATATAAGCATGAACAGATTCTGCAGAAGTAAAAAACACAAATCCATGAGACTAGCATATGAAATATTGTTCTTCACTTGCTGATTGTCATGAATCTCGTATCAAAATCATAAATCTCATCAAAGTCACAAATATTTTTCTTCTTCCAGTTTCATTTTTTTGCTGTCACATCTTTTTTTATCTAGACAGGAAGTAAAAATCAATTTAGAGCAATTTTTTTTATTCAAAAACGTTTGCAAAAGAAGGATGCGGAAAGTGATTTTTCCTTCAGAATGCAATTTCCTATCATTTTCTTTTTTTTGTACGACAGATATTGAAAGGAGCTTTGTGAAAGTTTTTATAAATTTCCATTCATTTTTTCTTCCTTGTTATCAGTCATTTGCAATTCTTCTTCAACTTCATGTCAGTTTTTTTGCATATATTTCATTATTGTTGCTGTCTTTTGCTGCTTTTAAATTAGTTTTGTGATGTGGAGTGAGTTGCAACGACTGAACGGAAACTCTTGTAAGAAAAAGTCAATGGAGGAAGATGAAAATTCATTAAAGTTAAGGAAATTTTAAACAAGGGATGGAACTTATTGTAAATTTAATAAACCTTTACAAATCTTTAAAATTTAGATTAAAAAAATTATTTTAGGTGTCACCAAGTTCTAGACCCCTTCTTCACTCCAATAGTTGGACGTCATCTATGAACGATTCTTTGTAAATAAAAATTGTAAGGTGACTTTATCTGGCAGGAAAAAATCGCATCATCATCAATTTCCTCTTTCATGTTACCACCTTCAATTGTAAGAAAAGAGAAACTCCCATAAAATAGAAGAACTTTATGGAAAAAGCAGCTTTGTTGTCGCTTATTTCTTTTTCTTTAGTAATACAATTAAATTCTTTGTTATTCAACTTGTACTCAAGACGACGATGACGATGATGATGACAATATTAAGGAGAATAACACAAGAAAGACAAAGCAGCAGCGATAAAAGAAATTGAAGTTTTTTTCTTCTTTATGAAAGAAACACAAGGAAAATTTTCAATTGAAGCAAACTCAACTTCAAGCTCATTAAGAAAGAAAATTGAAAATTCTTCAAGAGGAAAAGTTCAATTGACAAAAGAAACTCAGAAACAAAGCGCGATAAATTTTCATAAATAAAAAAGCTTTCCTGTTCATTCAAAAACACTTTTGCAGAACAAGGAAAATTCATTCGAACATGTTCCATGTGTGAAACTTTATTGAACCAAATGTGAATTCAATTTTCTTTCTTAACTGTTTCCAATGGTTTCACTTTGTTGCTGTTGCTTTGTTTGCTAAAAAAGAATTTTAGAATAGTAAAAAAAGCACACAAAAGTCGAACTCTTTTGTGTCATAAATTTCCATTCGAGGAACAACGAAAAAGCATAAATCTGCTGCTGATGACTCTCATGAGTTTCCTTTTTTCTCGCATTTACGATTTTCCCTTTTCTTCTTATCTGCTTTTTTGTTTTGTCTGCACATTGTTCAACTTTTTTTTGATACTGTGCTCCTTTGTGCTTTTATTCCTGCGGATTTCTTTATTGTGAATTCTTTGCGCTTATTTTGAGGTTCTTTGGCCGCAAGCAAAAATTTCCTTATAAAACAAAAAACACGAGAAAATTTTCCAACAAATTTGATACAAAAACATTTTACGCATCTACTTGATACAAAGGCATGAAATTTTTTTCCACAGACATGGAAGAGAAATTTTAATTTTCAAGTCTAGAAATTTTTTGTGAGCTGTTCCGAGCAACAATTGGGCTGTAAGGGATGGAACCAGTGGTATATAATAAAAAATTATTGTTTTAAGTAATTGACAATTTAGGCATGATTTTATGGGTGGATTAACTTTTGAGTTTGTAGCAGGGTTTGTAGAATTTTACGGTAGAAAAATACTAAAAAAAATTGTGTACCTGAGCATAACTTAAATAAAGTTAACGAATCAGTAAGTTGAGTACCGAGATTGAAACCCTGATTTGGACCCATTCTAAGTACGTCACTTCTGAACAACCATTTTCACAAAACAATCAAAAAAATCTTCCAAATTCACCCTAATTCCAACAACGACTACTAGGGCTAACGAGCCTAAAATAACTTTGAATAAACAGCACATTAAGAAGACAAAATAAGACAAGAATGTTTTAAAAATAAAAACTTGCTTCGTCACTTTTCTATTCAAGGAATCTCCTCATAACTTTTTCTTTTGTTGTGCCTTCCTCGCTGTCATTTACGACAGTCGTCATAAATCGTCGTTACGACTTGTTGAGAGAGATAATTGCAGAACTGACGAACAAAGGAATTTTTAAAATGAAATTTCCCCCAAGTAAATCCAGCTGTGCTTACTTTTTTTCCTTTAATCTTCATGATGAGATTGAACCGCCTACGCTTCGGTTGGTATACAAAAGAAAGGAAAAAGAAATAAAAAATGTGAAACATATAAAACGCATTAAGATTTATGAATATTATTACTGTTGTTTATCCCTTTCATTCTCACTTCCATTTTTTTCAAACAAGCGTCATCATCAATAACAATAACAACAGTAAGCTCATTTAACAAATGTAAAGCACTTCCATAAATTACATTTTTAGCACCTCTCGAAATGAAAAGGAAGAATGAAAAATGTAAAAATGGATGGAAAAAGCTCATTAAATTATTTACAAAGGAGCTTCTTTATCTGAGTTTATTTATTTATTTGTTTTTACTTTCTTCGCATTCCATATGTACGAAAATTTCATTATTGGCAAAAGATTTTGATTTAATGGTTCCATTTTTCAAATTACATGTAATTCTACGAGAAATTTCTACGATGTGTCGATTTGACTTAATGAATGAATAACTTACATTCATAATTAATGAATGCACGATTTATTATTACTATCTGTTCTATTTTTAGACAAAAAGTTGTGTTTTCTTACGGATATAACTCCATTCATAATTTTGTGCTCGTATCTAGGGTGTGTTGATTGATGAAATTTATGCTCGTAAAATTTTGAAGATTTTTGAAACAAAAACTAACTAAATTCCTCTAAAACTCAAAAATAAGTCATTAAAAATCACATTGGCACACCCTGAACGAAAACTAACTACTATATGTTATGTCTTACGAAATGGAAACGGAACTTATTAATATTTATTACTCAGAAATGTATTAATAGTAATCGTTACTCGTGATTACAGTATTTTTATCGAAAGTAAAGAATTAAAATTAAATCAATGCTAATGATAAATCGGAATATAATGATATGGTGGATATTATGCATTATTTGATATGAAATTGAACTGGTTTTGTGTATATAGTTTGATATAGACATTTATATTTGAACACAGCTATTAAAGAAATTGGGAAGGCTGACTAATAGACTGTTTACTAAAATATTCATCAAAAAAGATTGACGTTATGCTAATTTTCCCTTTCTGGGGGCGTGATCTCTTCTAATTACAGGAGGGAAACTCTTGCTTTGAAGTTTTTGAAGGATATATCTAGGTTTTGAGGTTGAAGCTTGTGTAATAAAGTTATTGTGGCTTCTAAGTTTAGTTTACAAAACTAATTCTAAAAGATACTTAATGAATCAACAATTGCGTGTATTTTGTTTACAACCTCATTTACTTTCGCATACCCATCGAATTCCATCATCAACATTTGCTTGCTATTCCAAAAATTCCAATTTTTACAGCAAAGAAAAATTGTAAAAAGTAGTGAGAATCACCACACTGCTGATAAAGTCATTTTGATTTCTAACTTTTTCCATTTCTTTTTCTCTTCGCACATTTCAGGTCGTTCAGGAATACGAACGTGCTGTAATTTTCCGGTTGGGAAGATTGATGGCGGGAGGTGCCAAAGGCCCAGGTAAAATTAAAAGTTTTTTAGCTTTCACATTTTTTTGCACCGAAATCACAGAGTGTAAGACAAACTAAGACGGAAGAAATTTCTAAATATTTTAGTGCCATTTAATTTTCTCTGTCAGGCCAACTTTACCTGACATATTGCTGACTTTTTGTATTGCGACAAAAAAAATTTATCATATTTTTTTTACTTCCTTTGATGCGGAAATAAAACAAAAAGGGAACTTTTCAGATATAAAATTTCATGTGATAACACGACAATGTCATTGTCATCGTCAAATGAGTGTAGAAGGAATAAAAAGCAAAGCAGAGGATTTTTCATTATTCCGCTTTCATGAACGACGTGATCTTTCATGCACTTTCATTATTGTAATCATACTCTTCAGTAAGCTGCGGTGGCAAGAAATAAAAAAAGTTTAACATTGTCATAAGCAAAAGAGAACAAAAAAATTATATGTATAAAGCTCATGTCACGAGATAAAGGAAGGAAAGAAGCTGATTCTGCTTGTTACTTTCATACATCATTTCATGAATATTTGATACGTAGAGTAAAAAATGGAATGAACAAAAATAAAGGAGAGAAATGTTTATAATTTTTCTTTCCTTAACAATCTACCTTACTTTCGCGAAACTAACGAAATGAATGGAACGTATGAATGGAAGAATTGTGTTATGAGGAGTGAGAACAAAGAATATAAAGAATTATCAAAGTTTATATCCAAACACATGATGGTTTTATGCGCATTTTGTTTATGAACGAAAAATAGGTCAGGAAATTTTCATTTCCGATCGAGTTAGACTGATGGATCGAAAAATTTATGGTCTAATGAGCTGATGTGCAAACGGACTAATGAGCAATAAGATTTAGCAACAAACGATTCGACAAGTTTATTATTTATTAACTGATAGACTGAAAGATTGATTGATTGGTGAAGCTAACGAGCTAATAAGCCGAGTGATTGACTTCAATGGTTGACTTGAGTTTTTCTATGGATTCATGTGGCAGACCTTAAAATTATATTTGACAATATTTTCAGATATCCAAAGATTTTTTCCTCAAATTCATTAATCAATTTAGAACTTTGCATCTCGACAGTTTGTCATTCTGTCAGTTTATTTAGGTGCACTATTTCCATAAAAGTAAACAGTCAGACATAATTCCCACGAGTCCAACCACTCCTTCTAAAAAAAGTTGCCTTTTAAAAGCTAAAAAAAGAAAGGAAAGTTGTGTTATGAAATATGTATTACACTCCTTGCCTTTCAAGCTTTTTTAATGTGTTACACAGAAAAAAACAGATTTTCTTCCAACCCGAATCAGCTTGTCTCAACAACAAGATAGGAAGGCTCACAGAGCAAAAAAATTATTGTGAAAACTGAGCAAGAGTTGTGCCTTTCGGTACAGATTTTTTTTGCCCTCATCCTCATAAAATTATACTCTGCCAGTCTTTAGTTGAGAAAGACATAAAGCAAGTTCATGAACTGAAAAATGAGGGAAATGAGAATAAAAAGATTTCTCTCGACTGAATTACTTTGAGCAAATTGAAAAATAAGAAAATGAAAATTGTTGGCTTCACAGATCATATACAAGCGCAAAGCAGAAGCAGTATTAGAGAATGAGCAGCGTCACTATCATATCAGCATTTATATCTTGGCACCATGTAAATGGAGACAAAAATGAGACACATGAGACCACTTTAATATGCGTGACGACAATTGCAAATTTAATCAACTTTTTCTGACGATATTATTCATGATAAATTTTTCACATCATCTCATATGCGGCACTGTGACTATGACGCTATTCACTCATACATAAATTTATTCTTATTATCTCGTTTCAGGAATATTTTTCATCTTGCCATGCATTGATGCTTATGCTCGTGTTGATTTACGTACCCGTACATATGATGTGCCACCACAAGAATTAAGTATCAATATGCCAATTGGAACCTTTTTGTCTCTCTTTCTTTCTATCTCTTCTTTTCTTTCTTGTTGTTTTTAATGCTTTTGCCTTACAGTAAATATGACATTAATGTCCCCTACCCCACCACCCTTCTCATCAACCTCCGACAATTTTTTTATTATATAATATCCTCACGGGTTTTTAAAATTCCCAAAATGATTATTTTACCTTGCCATACCTTCATCATCAAATTTCCATGTTAACACCACGTTGTCTCTTTCTCGCTCTGCCTCTTTGCATTTTATTTTTCAGTTACCTTTCCAACATTAATGCGAATTTATAAATGTTTGTGTTGGGATGATTTTTGTTCTGTAGAACTGATAAGTTCCAACGATCTTATAAAAATTAAATTTTATTAGATTTTCTATGTTGATGTTGAGTTCAGTTTTAGTGAAAATTGGTTTATACGTCTATGTGTTTTTCTATCTACTAAAATCTTTCTGTACATGTTGTGGTAGGGCATGCAAAGAACGGTTTAGATCCTCAATTGGAAACTGAAAAAAAATTAAGTTAATCACAATCTAAGGAAAATATTATTGAAAATATGAAAAATATTTCAAAATTTTATTACATTGGCTAAAATATTTTTAAATAAACTAGCATCATTTTAAACCGATATTTTGCTTAAACCGATATTTTGCAACCTCTACAGTCTAAATTTAGATCCCTCTTCAACACAGTTTTCTCTTCCTTTTACCTTTTCTCTATCTTTCTGTATGTCTATGTGTTCCGTTAATTATACCTTAATAGTTCAATTAGGATACTTTTTCTAAATTTATTTTTATTTTTATGACACAATTTTCCACCCCGTAATTTTTATTGTAAAATGTTTATTTTTATTTTGTTCTTGTTACCAGCAAGAAAAATGTTAAAAGTTTTTCTCTGCAATTTTTTCGTTGTACAAAAATTCAATTTTTACTCAAACCCATTTGGTTTAGTTAACAATTGAACAAAAAAAATGTGGGAGATGAGGAAAGAAAATTTTTACTCTCTCGGTGTCTGTGTGCAAAGTAATTTAATATAAAATTTCCGTCCTGCTTAACAGGAAATGTGGAGTGAAAGGTGGAAAATGGAACTACCACTAGAGGGATTGAGTTTTATTTAATGAATTGTGGGGATATTGACGTTTGGAATGAATGGCTGGTAAAATTGGAGATTAAAACATTTTTTTGCATAGCTAAAAACCCTAGAAATACTGAGAATATATAAGCTAAAATAGCAGAGATTCACCAAAATCCCGCGAAAATTATAAAATCCCTGTCGACAAATAAAGCATAAAAGCATACAAAATAAAAGCCAATAAATTCACTTTAAAATTTCCGCTGTATCTTTTATATTAAATTTATATTTAATTAAACAACTCGTAGTAAAAAACTGTTTGTTTATTGGAGAAATTTTATGACCTAATTATAAATGAACATGCAGTAACATCGTTTGCCACCTTCAGGGGAAAATCTTCGCATCCCTGGTTGTGAACATTTCATGCAACAGAATCAAATTTGTACGATACAAAAAAGCTTAATTAATTCTCATAAATTTATCCTTTTGCTTCGAGTTTGTGTTTTTATTTCGAAATTTGTTACAAAAAAAAGTTTCATGGGAAAACAAAGCACATAAAACAGACAAGGGAAATAAAAATAAATTCTCTGAACAACAGCAAAAAATTAAAGAAAAAAATTTGTTAATTAAGCTAGAACGAACATCACAATCTATCAAAAATGAGAAATGTGACAGGAATTTTGAGTGAAAAAAAATATATTTTTCTATAAAATAAATTCATCAATCTTCAGTTCCTTTGCTTTCCTTCGAGACATTCTGAGTGATACGTTTGGATGGCAGGGAGAGCATTGAGGCTCATTTTTTATTAAAAACTGTCAACATGAAAAAGATTGTACACTTTTTATGCCTTTATACCATAGGGCCAATAAAATTATTAATTTATAGAGAATTGTGGCATTTAAGAAATTAGTTTTGGGTATGGATTCAGAATATTTTATAAATTTGCCTTTGAGTCTGTTTTTTGGGTAGGAATTTTAATAAATGATTAATGGTAATTTGAAGAATATCATCAGCATTTTCTCGACAGCTTGATATAAATTTAAAACCCATTCAAAATTTTATGGTGACTTTAAAGAACATAAAATAATAGTGTTATGCTTCATATGAGTCATAACTAAATTGCTGCATATTCAGATTCTCATGTCGTTAGAGATAGAAATGTTGATGCATATTAGGATATTAAGTCTGTAAACACTCGGTTATAATATTCCTGAAGCTATGTAGAATTTCATTCTTTAATAAACTTGAGCTAAGATTTACATTTCATCCAAGCACTTTCAAATCCCCATAAAAATTCAAACTTAAAATTCAAGTACAGCTTCACTAACAACTCATAATTATAACGAGACTGTTATAATTATTTTTGAAGAACGAAAAAAAAAATTTTATAAGACTCTTGAGTGCTGCTCTTAAAAAATTAGTTCATGAGTTAACGAGAACAACTTTATTATCGTAAAACTCAAAATGTTGCAAGAGTTTCTGACATTTTGCTTAAAGTTTTTGAATCTTTTATTTCATCTGGGGGAACTTTTGACTATAATATACAATGAATTATACATACAGTAAGGATATCCTAGAGAATTAATAGAGCAATACAAACTTGTATACAAACAGCTTGAATGAATCAAAGTAAAAGAGAAATTTTGATGAAAGGGAAGAAATCAGAATTGAATGAAAAACTTATCAAAAACAGTGAAATCAAAAGAAAAAGGACTTGATAAAGTTTCAAATTCTATTGCGTCAGAAAAGGACCTTTACATAAAGTTTTAAAATGTCCGAAAATATTGTATAATTTTACCTTTAAATGTGAATAGAGATGTGAACCTTTCTTTTTTGCTCTACTCCATCCTACATGTACATACTTTTTGTATCTCTAACAACTTCGAGCATGTTGAAAAGTTTCTTTATACTCGAAAAAAAAAATATTTTACAGGTTGAATTTGAGAACGATACAGAAAAATTGCAGAGAGAAAGAAAAATTTCCTTTTCAATTTTCATTTTTTGCTGTGTGTGAGAAAAAAAATACAATTTGAGCGCATTTTTGTGAGGTATAGGAGCTTGTGTATTCGCTTTGGATTTGTTGACTGAATTGTCAACAGGATATTGGATTTTTTTCATAATTGATTGGTTGATTTAGTGAATTATTGGCCGTGTTTTGAAGCTCTGATTGATTAGAAGATTGAATGATAAGTTGATGACGATATCAGAATAGTTAACAGGTCAATAAAAAATTTAATAGCAATGCAAAATTTCAGCAACTAGGTAAGGAATTTATAATGAAACTTACCTCTGGTTTCACTCGCAGTGTTATCTCTCAAAAAGTTGACTGACTGACCAAAGGACAATATTTTTTATTAATCATTATTTAGATCGTAGAAATCCAGGTATTTAGTATATCTTTAGTATTTGCTTCTTAGTATTTATAGATTTTTGCCTACTTTTATATCTTCTTTTGTAATTTTTTGATACTTTTGTAGCTTTTCGAACTAAATTTTATTTTTAAAAAATTAAATGTCAAAATATTATAATTAAATATTTTTCCTCAGAGCCTACTTGACAATTCTAAATATTATTTCTTCATAAATTATTGTTTAAAATATTATTTGAATCTTTCTGATCCAAATAATTTACTCTGTAAGCAAAAAAATCAATTAAAACACATCACACAAAGTAAAAACTACAACAAAAATGCGCTTTAAATTATTTAAACTTTATAAAACTCTTTACTCTTACTACTTTTTTCTATTTTTGGAGCACGAATGTTGTAAACTCCTCCTCCTCCGTCATTTAATTTCCACTCCTCAACCTCCCAACATATTTTACCCCAATACGTACCTTATTACCATTGTTAGATGAAAAGAAAAAGAGAATCATGAAAAAAAAAGTTCTGAAAGGAATGTGAATTGAATATTTGTGGGAATTTTAATTGAAAAAAGCATTAGCGAAAAACAACAGAAAAAATTAACAAAAACGAAAGAAAGTTCCACTTTAGGGGAACACTACTCGAAATTTTCAACCAATTTCCTGCCAAAAATGGGATTGCGCTTAAAAAGTCAAAACAGTATTTTTAGGTTTTGAGCCGTGCATTAGAAGCTAAAATATTATTTTAAAACTACAAAACTAATTCAAAAAATTTCCCATCACGGTATGAAATTGGTTTAAAACTGAAAGCAAAATTTCCCATTGAGTAGGTTTCCCCTTGGTTCCACTCTAATTAATTTCAATGGTCTATCTACATATATCCAGGTTCTGACAAAAGACAGCGTCACAGTAAGCGTCGATGCTGTTGTGTATTATCGTGTAAACAATGCTACAATATCCATTGCCAATGTCGAAAATGCCCATCATTCGACACGATTGTTGGCACAGACCACCCTTCGTAACACGATGGGCACACGGCATTTGCACGAGATCTTGAGCGAACGAATGACAATTTCTGGAAGTATGCAGGTGAGTGGACCATTGCAAATTAATCGTGGTGATCCGTCACCATGAAACTTGAGTTTTTGTTTATCCCAAATGGCAAAAAAATAGCCACGAGGTGATTGCATTTGGATTGTCTCCTATATGCTCATGATAGATGGGTTGAGTGTGATACGTAAATTATTTATTCATATGCAATTTTTTTCGAATCTGTGTCACAGTCTCTCACCTCCATGTACATCCAGTAATGTCTATAGGCAATGAGCTGTTACCATTTTCATCAGATGTATAGTTCGTGAAACTGTACTATGGACATTAATTATAGTGAGGCATTCCAATTTGCATCCGCTAGCATGCTTTTTGCTCTTATTCGACTCTCCGCGCTTCTCTGAAATATTTAAATTTTTATTATTTGTACTTTTCAATTCCGTTGGCGATGAATCTGAATGGAATATAATTGGTTGAATAGGCTTGGTAATATCGATTCTCAGGGTTTAACTTCACTGCATTTCCTCTCTTAATCTATCACTTTCTTTATTTCTTCTATTATTCTTTCATACAATTGACTATATTTAATCCTTGCACTATTAAATACTTTTAATTTTTTACAGACTTGTCTCATTGATTTTTATAGCTAGGTACTTCTTTGTGTCTGGATGCTTGAACTTGGAGCAGTTTTGTACTTTATGATGTGCTTCTTCACCAATTTCATAATCAACTTCAGAAAGCAGAACAGGATCAATATTTGAAATTTTTTTGACTAATCTATAAATTATAAAGAATTCCAGAAAGTTATAAAGCTTAAGTTGATTTGAAATTTTGTTTCAGAAGTATGTCAGTATGGCTTTCTAACTTTGCCTCCGACTGTAGTTAGTATCTACATTTTGCTACTGGATGTTGATTAAAATTATTGTTAATTCTTGATTTTCACTAACATTTCATTACAGTCAGAACATACTGAATATAAATATATTAGTAACACAACTCAATAATATCACAAAACTGTGTACCAAAATTATTCTGCTGAAAAATCTAGCAATATTTTTCAACAAATACCCAAAATTTATTTCATGCATTCAGACACTAAAAACTGCTTATAGCTTAAGACCCTTTAAATTCAATCAGTTTAAAAATAAAATCAGCTTCTAAAATTACCCAACAGCTTCCAAGCCTAGAAAATATATCTCTCATCATAATTGAAATGCATGCAATTTTCCAAACCACCAAAAAAATCTCTCATACGAGAATGTATATAAAAAAATTATAATCGCCACGGGAAACTTTTTATTTATGCTTATATTTTTTTATGTAATTTTTAATGAAAATTTATTTATTTCTCTCCATTTTCTCCTTTCTACCTTTTGCCTATCCTCTGCCTGTCTGATGATGAATATATAAAATATAAAAAAAATTCAAACAAAAAAATACACAAAAAACACACATAAAAATTATATTAAAAATGAACAAAAAAAATTAAATACATTTGATTTTTATGTAACTGGAAATGGAATGGATTATCGTCGATGTATGAAAAATGCTATAAAAATGTGTGAATTTAGCTTTCATTGGATGAAGCAACGGATGCATGGGGTATTAAAGGTAATCCTTATATAATTTTTTTGATATACAATAAATTCCTTCTCCATTCCTATAAATATAATATATGAATTGTTATACACTGTTGCTGATTGATTTTCTCTCCTTTTCTATATCCATTTTTATCGTCATCGTAAAAAAATTATTTGATGCTTTTATTCTCAATCTTCTATCCATCCATTAAAGTTGAACGTGTTGAAATGTAAGTATGCCAAAATGTCTACATTGTGACTGTTTTTCTTCTTTTATTATTTTCCTTATTTATATGATTTTCTCTGACATTTGTCTGTTATTATGGCAGTCTGCTCAATATTTACGAATCTTTAAATTTATTTATGGCACAATATTATTGAGGCTGATTTTTATTGCTGAACTCTTGGTGCATTCTTGCAATATTTCTCAATTTCTGACCTAATAACACAGGTTAATAAATTTGAGGAGCTCTTTTTATATATATCGTCGTACAGCCTAGGAGACCTATCTTCCCTATATATTAAGCGTCACTAGCAAATGACCTCGAATCGAGTATCGAGAACTTGTCCAAGAATTTAATTGAAATTTTTTCCTTCTCTTTATTTCATTATTCATAATACCCGATGGACAATGATTCTTTATTTCCCACGACAAAACATCCTTATCATTCTTACCAAAACAGCAACAATGATAGTGACAATAATAAATAGTAATAATGTTCATCTCGTAGTCACACACACAAAAAAATATTATGATGAAATAAATTGTACGATATTATTATTTATGGTAATTTATTAATGTCGTAACTAATTTAGCGAGAAAGAAATGTGTAAGGAAAGAATGAAGCTGAGAATATTTTTTTGTTCAGTTCAGCGATAAAAAAATGTGATGTCATCGTCATCTTACTTACGAAAGGAATTTAAGGAAGTAGAAACATCTTTATGAAGACTTTCCTAATTGAAGGCTGGAAGCTTTAAATAATTTGAATAAAATGTAAGATTTTATTCTGTCAACCTATTTGAATTCGAATTTGTATTCATGAATTCTTCCCTCAATTCACGTTCAATGATCGTTTGACTTTTGAAATTAAAATCGTCTTTAAGAATAGAAATTGAAGCTATTGAGAGAAATCATTAAATATTTGTCTTGAAAATACTCGAATAAAAATTTCTTTCTCATTTTTGAAATTATATTTGAAATAAGAAAAAATTCAAAATGCTTTTATAATGTCTATATAGGAATAAACGGAAAGCCTTTGTGTATTTACTGTCAGATAATAAAAGAAATGAAAATATTTCTCCAAACTCATTTTACTAAGTGGTAACTGCTACATAAAACACGGATATCTTGTAGATAAATTGAATGGGTTGAGCTTTCAATGGGCGTTTTCTGCTCTTGTACAAAGTTTCAGGAGATTTTTATACAAATATTCGGACATCAAAGTAAAGAAACTTCAATTTTCCTAACACAAACTGGTGCTAAACTTTTTAAACCTATTCTAAAATTCTCAATTTCAATATTTTTCTTCTGCTGCTGATGAAGCAGAATCGGACATTTTAGGCAGAAAGATCAATATCATTGCTAGCGGCTAAACAGTCAGCAACTTTTTTTATACTGTATTATCAAACACTGGCAACAGCGTTTTTCAATCCTATAGTTTACTGCTAAATACATAAAAAATTTACTGTGGCATGAAAATCGAGCTATGCTACGTTATTTTTTGTGGACACATTTTGGCATAGATTTGTAGTCCTCGTTTTATTGCGTGGATTATAAGTATGTAGGATAATTTTTATCCTGAGTTCTGCAAGAAACTTCCAAAATCATCACTAGGGTGGAACATGCTTGAATTGTCTCAAAATATTTATTTCCAAAACCTCTCATGCAAATTATTGAAAATCCTCTCATAAGTTTTAAAGCTTTTAACCACTTTTACCCCCATTACTTTTGAAACCACATTATACTCATAACCATTAAGATGAACCTTAGCTTTCAGCCTTTTTTTAGTTACTTTTAAAAATGTCTCTTAATGGTTTCGAGTTATATAAAAAGAAGAGTCTGTTAAAAAAAATTCTCAATGTTGAAAAACAAGAAGAAATTTTTCATTTAAAAAATTGAATAAGGAGCAAAAAAAATTTCACATTCGCTGAAAAAGCAGAAAATTCTTAAGACATGAGAGGAGAAAAGCAATAAAAGTTTTCGTTTAGACGTGAAACAGAATGATAAAAAATGTAATGAGAAATGAAAATGAAGAGAGTTTCCAATTCCACTGGACCTTTGAACTTTTTCATTCTTCCTTAACGTCTACAAAGTAGATATCAGAAAAAGAGCAATTTACGAGAGAAAAGAATCTGGTTGAAGTTCTGTTGAATTTTCTTTTATCAACTAAGTGTCTTTTGGTGGTGGAATGATTGGCTGACAGATAAGATGTCTGTCTGTTTACTCGATTGGCCAGTTGTTTCGCTGATATAGAAAATAACAAGTTTACTAAGTGACATTCTGATGAATATTTGAGGTTGTTTGGCTTGTCGTCTGATGGAAGATGTAATGAAGAAGCCAACAAGATGAGATCTATGATTAAGATGGAATTTAATTTAATTAATTTTTGTACTTCAATATTATTAGTCTCGGAAATCTTACCGCAGCATCAATATCATAAGACCAAAAATGCGCACTAATAAATTCTTCATTTCCTCTTATTTTTCATCACTTCCTACAATGACAAATGTTATTTCTTCGTCTTACTTATTATTTTATTGTTATTGTTTTTTATGAAAGCAAAATTTCATTTTAAAGTTTTGTAATCTTTTGATTGTTCTTCTTCTTTTCTCTTTCTCATGCCTTTATATCAAAAAAAAATTTTATGATGGTAATTTTACATCTTGATGTGCACAAAATACAGTAAGGATGTTCGTTTGCCAGTACAATTGCAAAGAGCTATGGCTGCAGAGGTTTGTACAACATCATCATCATCATCATTTAATGAGATTACATCTGTCTTAAAATCCAAACTTTTTTCTTCTTCCTTTCGTGCTCCTTTCAATTCTTTGTTGTATGATATATTTAGGCCGAAGCATCAAGAGAAGCTCGTGCAAAGGTAATTGCTGCTGAGGGTGAACAAAAAGCTTCACGCGCCCTCCGGGAAGCTTCAGAAATTATTGGCGATTCACCTGCTGCTTTACAACTTAGATATCTTCAGGTATGCTTTTGTTATGGAAGTAACTTGTATTTTCTGATGTGAATTGTGTATTAAATAAAGAAGATTTATCTGTAAGTGAAACGAGATGTTGGATGAGACGTAGCTTTGGGTTTTTATGTGAAAAAATACTGTGGTGTGTGGATTTGTGTAATAATTTAACAGATATTAATTTATTTGAAGTGCGTTTTAGATTTATGGCTCTGATCGAGGGTTATGAATTAAATGTAAAGGTTTAATATTGATATTGATATAAAACAGGAAGTTTAAGACAACTTCCTACATTTAAAGAGTTTAAGTAATAAAAGAAAGGAATTATTCCGGCAAAAAGCTAATTTATAAGCATCAAGATTGCTTCACAAACATACAGAGATTACATCCTTTTACATAAATCTTTGTCACACACACATTTGTTAATAAAAAATCTTAATGCACTTAAGAACTTCAGCTTCTGAACATTAATTTAATGTAATCAGAAGCGTATGACATTCCATGAATAAATGATTCTGATAATAACAAAATGTAACATCGCATCTCACATAAAATAAAGTGGCATGATTAAGTTGAACTTTTGAGTGCATTAAGCATGAAACTTTTCAATTCTCTCAGAGTTTTTTCTTATTTTTATTTCCCATTAGAGCGGCTAGATCCGAACATGTCATAATGATATCAAAAAGTTTCTATTACATTATTGAGTTGTAATGTTTGTTGTGAGAAAATTATTTTTCCAATTGTATTAGCCATAAATCCCTTGGCACATTCCATCCATCTCACATAATGATAGAATTTTTGTACAAATTAAATTCGACAAGCCTCAACATCAATTTATCTAATCCATTTGACCATTTCTCATTTTTTCTTTCTTCCTATTTTCTATCTATAGACATTGAATACAATTTCTTCAGAAAAGAATTCTACGATCGTTTTCCCTCTACCTATTGATTTGCTCACTTTTTTTATGAAAAAAACCGAGGCTACATAAATCAACAGAAAGTAAAAAAGCAACAAGAAAACCAACATCAACAGCAATCACAGCCAACGACTTCAGAACAAAAACCTTTTACGATGTCAACGAGATTTTAAAAATAGAAATTAAATCAAATCAAATATGTTCAGGATAATCGTCACATCACATCAGATGATACACTCACCCGAAAGAAAATTCACACGTAAAATAGAAGTAAAATTTTTTGTTGTTTCTTAAAAATAGAAAAGAGATTTATTAAGCTTATCGGTATATAAAAGAAAAAAATATTAAACGATGAAGATAAGAGGCGAAAAGGACGTTTGAAAAATCTATAAATATATTTAAAAAAATTATGATGACGATAATGTACAATTCACTCCACATTGGAATCTCTAATGATAGTTAAATGAAAAAATTGATACTTGTAAGGTTCAAAAATTAAAAAAAAATTTATTAGTGTATTCACGAATTATAAATATAAAATAATTGAATGAGAAAGTCTTTACACATTACACATAAATACGATAAGAACAAGCGGGGTTGGAAGTTTGAGAACGGGAGAGTTTTAAGGATGTTTTGATACAATATTTTCAGGAACTCTAATTTGTAGTAGATTTTCTAAACAGCTACGAAATAAGCCCTAAAATTGCACTTTGCTAAGACTTGGCGTACAACGGGATAAGCAAATCAATTTGGACAAAGTATTAAGCTTACATCGTTCTAGTACTGTCCAGTGCCATAGATTTCTGGATAGTTCCAAAAAATAATAATTTAGGTTTCAAAGCGCGAACGTCGACCACTACCAACCCATTTCCAACCCCCAAAACACTACGATACTTAAAAAAATTACATGTGATAGATGAACAAGAAAATGTTTTTGTTTTGAGTTGATGAAAATGTTCTAAGCACTTTCTCTCAGTTTGTTATTGCATATTTTATGTGGAGTTGAAATAAAACATCGAGAGATTTTGTGAGTGAAACTTAATATAACTTTGTGTTCTAAGCTCTAATGATAAAGTTTTGTTTTAGAAAAAATAGTTTTGTGTATTTTCGTCGTATATTTTGTACACATGTCTTAAGAGATGTCAGTAAGGAGCTTATTTGTTTGAATAGTTTACTATTTAAGTTTTCCTTATTATGCGTGAAGTTAAATTAATTTTGTTGAATTTTTAGATGATGGATTAAAAGGAAAATTGATGAGTTTTGGACTTTAAATTAGAATGAACGTATTTGATGGCTAAGACAAAAATTATACAAGTTTTATCTTAATTATATCTCAAATTTGTCTTAGGATAGGGGTATTAAAAGTAGGTAATCAAAAAAATTCTACAACCCTTACAAAAACGAAGAAATTTTGTACTCGATTTTATTCACGATAAAAGTAAAATAAACAGAAGAATATAATAAAATCATGAGACTAGCCATGCATAAAATTTTGTCATATATATCCTCAAAGCCCATATTTTCTTAGATCTAAATCTAAAATCTAGATACAAAATCTTCAACAAAAAGAAAGAACCTTTTCAAAGACGAAAGTAAATCTACTCATCAAAATAAATTTCTTTTCTAATTTTCATCTTGATTGCTCAACAACATTAAAATACGAAAGCTTTTATCCGAAAAAAAAACATCTCATCATTACAATAGAAAAGGACAATGTCTTTCATCTCAAGACTAAAATGTATTCTTTTTATCACAAGAGAGAAAAAATGAACACAAAACTCACGTCTATCTTAAGTATGTTTGATGGTAAAATGAAATAAAAAAACCACACATTAAGACATTTCGAATAGAACGTCAGAGTATCTTTTTCTTCGTTTTTACATTTTCCTATGGTTTATGGAGTCCACCTATCTTAGTGTTATCCTGCCACTTGTTCTTTTTAACATGAGAATCGATCAATATAGGATACGTTGCAGTGTTTGTTGAACTTTGTGCTGAGGGACATTCGTGTGTTCTTTTTTAAAATTTCAAGTTTTAAGAGCAAATTATTGAGGTATTTTAAATTTGGAGCTTACAAAAAAATATCAAAAATGTGTGCTAAAAGCTATGTAAGTTCGACAGACACTGAATCATATACTGATGATGAAAATGAAATGAAGGCATTGACATAAAAGTTTCATTCATTCAACAATTTACTATTTTTTATGTTCGTCCATTTGACTATTTTTTATGCTCGTCTTAATTTCTTTTTTTTTCTATTATTTGAGGAGATCATTTAAGATATAATAATGTGAATATATCATGAGATTAATGGATCTGAAAAGGAATTTTTCGGGGACTATTTGTAAATTATAAAAAAGATGACATTTGCCAAAAGGAATTTACACATACACAACTTACGTCTTTAAATAAATGAAAATTTACATATTTTAAATCACAGAATGAATAATGAAATTATACTAAATTTTAAAAAAGAAAATTGCGAAGCAAATCAATAAATTTTCATATTTATTCGTATCGTAATTTGTGAACATTTCCCAGTCCTAAAAATGATGAATATAAAAAAAATAAAAAAAATAAATTTTCCCTCAAATCTCTGTATTGAATGGAATAAATATATCTATACATAAGAGAAAAAAATCTTGATGAATCATAAAATTAATGGATTAAGATTTGAAGGAGAATGGCTGGTTGGATGGATGTATAAAATACATTTGAGATAGAATTCATAATTTTTCGCTGATTCGATCCATCCGCCGATATCTCTTTTTTCACCTTTTCTTTGCTATCTCTATCTCTCTCTCTTTAAATATATTTCTCTTGCTATAACGTTCTTCACAAATTTACACAAAATTATTCTTTATATCGTGTCACAAGGGGGGCGTTTTACTCAATGATGACTGTGATTAAATTTGGGAAATTTTTCAATTTGCTTTGAAAATTTGAGGTACAAATTCTAAGAGAATTAGGTGTCACGTTATACATTAAAAAGTTCAACACAATTGGTTGTATTTATGTGTGTAAATAGTTAATAGATCAGAAATTTTGAAAAATTAAGAATATTTTAGTCATGACATCAAAAAGTCCGGAAAAATCAAGAAACTTTTATAGAAGAACACAACTTTTCAAACTATAATAATTTTTCATCCTCGATTAAGTATCCAGTGTAAGAAAATCAGATTTTATCTTCGAGAAAGTTCCCCTCTTGTGCTGCGCTATATTATCTAAATAAAGTGAATGAATTTTTCCTTTTTTACCATAATAATGCAAACGGATCTCTTGTTCATTGAATAGGGCGATAAGTGAATGTTTAAGAAAATTTTTCTTCTCCTTTTCTTGCCTTCATTTTTATTTGATTGAATGAAAACTTTTAACTTATATTATGAAATTATTATTACTATTATCATTATTGCATGATGATAATAAAAAAAATTGAGAATTAATGATGGAGAAAGAAGTTGTTGTTGAAAATCACACATATACACACACATACACACATACTCACACAAATATACACTATAAAAAATGGATCAATTTATATTGTGTTAAAAAATTATCTAATGAGATGAAAAATTATAAGAAAATGATGATATTAAGATATAATAAGAAAAAAGTTTAAGAAAAGATTTATTGCATTTGTCATGTAAGAAGCTAAGAAGAGATATGAAAGAAATTTTTAAGAAAAAAAATATTATATAAAAAGTTCATTATAATTGTGCAAGAGTTTTTAAATTTTTCAAATTTCTCATAATTGTTTCCTTGTCCCCCTCTTTACTTACATATGTACTTCAATTTATTAAATTAAATTAAATTAAACACAAAACAAATGAAAAATGTGTCATTTTGCCTCTTCTTGCAACACAAAAGTCTAAACAGAATGAGAAATAAAAATAAATTTGTGAAAAATACAAATTTCTCCTTTTTAATCTAATTTGCTTTTATTTACAGCATAAAAATTGTTTTTCGTTACTTAAAGCTACTTTGATGCCTCCATTTCCACGTATTCATAATACACTCCTCGTTTTATTATTGAACTCAACAAAATAAGGATTTCCTCCAGATTTTTCTAATTCAATTTGTTGCAATATTGTTTGTGTAAGCTCTAAAGATTGCTTACAGTATTTTTGGAATGGAGCCCGAGACAGCCATGAGTCTACACATCTACATGATTGGAAAAATTGAAATAGATCTGCAGTCCTAATTTTCGAGTAAAAAACTCTCTGCAACTAGCAACATCCTCACAGGAAATACTCATCAGTTGACTACTCGGGCAAAATACTTTCACAAACATATTTATTCTCCATTGGCTTATTATAAGCGGATATATTTTCTGACCAGATGCGATTTTATACCCATCTATAATAAACTTTTAAATTGTTCAACTTTATTCAGTTATTTTTAATAATATCAGAAATTTAAGACGCTTAAAATACTTCAGAAAGTCGTTCAATTTCAAAGCAGTCATGAATAAATTTCGTTAAAAAATATGTTGAACAAAATTGAAATGTATTCACATTAAGTGTGACGAGAACGTTGTTCGGTCTATTGAAGCAGAATAGACAATTATATCTGGCATTTTAAAAATCAATTTTTAAGGTATTTTACGTGAAATTATTCTCGAAAATGCCGCATATTCATTGTTAATTGATTCATGCGGTCTCTATGAAATGGCATTTTGTGAAGCATTGATGGAAATAGTCGAGTATGGACATGAATATTCAAAAGGCATTGATTTATGTGCTGAGTGGAGAAAATGTGAACTTTCATCATGTTTTGTATGTTTTCGAAATTTTCATGCTGTGTCTTTGCAACTTTTTTTTATTGGAAATGAAATATTTTAGCATCAACATGTGAGTATCAAGGAAATTTGGAAGGTTTTGATAGTGAATAATTTTTAGAGGACAACAATTAAAGCTAGCCAGGGGTTGTCCATATATGACATCCATAAATTTGATCCACTCTCAGCAATTACATCTATTATTAAACAATTCAATCAACTACAAAACTTTGGTTCTCATTTTACATTACAAGCTTGATATTTTTGTAAAATGATATTCTCTATAGATATCAATATAACTTCATTAGAAACTTCAAAAGTCGAGAAAACTTTCTATAAGAAATTCAACCTTAATTTAATTAATATAAATCTCCGTAGAAATAAAATTGACGACATGACAGTTGATTAACCTTATCGAACTTAAAACTTTTCTGATTGAAAAATCAACTCAAAATTATGTCAGTCTTCAAAGTTTTGTGTAGATGGTTGGATATTGGACGGATAACAATTTGTTGAACAACTATAAAATTAAGTGTCTATCTTGCTCGATTAATTAGTCAAGAGTTGTCATCCTTCTCAAAGTTTTAATGTAAAAATCATTCGAACCTTAATGAGTACTTGAGAGAGATTTTTAGAATTGTTCGTTCACTTGACGTAAACTCTTCAATGTCTTCACATTATTTTTAATGACATCAATCTTAATTAAATATAGAAAATTTGCTGTAACAGAGCTTCAACAGTTTCTCATGAAACTTCATTTAATATCAAAAAGTTTATTTCTATTTTGAAGTCTGTTGGTCAAGAAGCCATGTCGATTAGTTCCAAGGAAGTCAATATATTAACCTAACATGCTCTAAGATAACAAAAGTTTACTTGTTTCTGTCAATCAGACAGTTTTGTTCAACATGTTGTGATTTAGGAAAGTTTCTTCCTTCTAATGCTTTCTTCTTTGTGAAAATTGTATATGCGGGACTTACGAGATAAGGACGGACTGGAGATTTGACTGGTGTGAAGTTAGAGAAAAAAAATTAAGAAACCATTTTAAATTCAATAAAAATTTATTTTTAAATTTAAAATATTTTTTTTTGTAATCTAACTTAATAATCCTAAGAACAACGATGTCAAGCAAAAAGCAAACAGGTGAAGGTTCAAAAGATTTCTTCTTCCAATTTAGAAAAAGCGACATTTTCTGTGACAATCCACTCAATTCTATTACAATCATTGTATTCATTCTATTCCGCAATCACAAAGCAATCTTATCGTATTTCCATAAAATCTTCAAATACTTACAACGAATAACAATGTCCTTAATTATAATGTTCCAGTTAAAATTTTATCTACAGTCAATGGAAGAATTTTCAGCGACAGAATTTACGTCACAACAAAAAGAGACTTATTAAGTAGCAATATACGTGACAAAAAGATTGTCTTGAATGAATTATGTTATACTGCTTAATATTTAGCTTCTTGAACTTACTCAGCATGTAGCTTGAAGCTTACATCCATTTATAATCAGACAATAAGGCTTCTGTTTGATTTACATTCAGCTGATATGGGTTGATTATTTTCTTTAAATTTGAATATATAGGCACAATTTATCAATATTCTGCACTGAAGCTAGATTTCCTATTAAAAATTGAAAACAAGACGATGCAGTAGATTTTATCTTATTTATTGCGAAGCATTTCAAGTAGCACAAAACCCCTTAAAATTGCTAGCATCAAGTCAGATAAGAGCTGATTTAGCATTTTTCGCTGATTAATCTTCAACAATGGAAAATCTTTTTCTGTTTCTCGAATCATTTCCATTAATTCAATAGAAAAATTCAAAAAAGCTACTAAAATAACTCCATCTGATTTAGAAATCCCTAAGAAGAATCACAATGAGATTTATGTTAGGCCTTTTGTACCTTTTTCAATACAAAAATGTTATTGTTGGAGCATCTTCATTGTGAAAGGATTTTATTGAATTTTTAAAAATAGAAAGTTTCACACGACTGAAAGGAATCATGAAAAAGTCACCAGCATGTATGAAAAATGCGAGAAAAAAATGATAAAATTCTTTGGTGAAATATTTCATTTTTTAATGTCAATAAAATCCTGATGTATATGAAAAATTAAAGCCTTCCAATAATACTTGCTTACCATCGCTTTATGGAGGACGAAATAAAATTGATGAAATATTTGCACTGCTAACTTTGTCGTAGATGTAAATTAATTTTGAGCAGAAATGTCCGACTGGGAATATTCACTCAATTATGTGGAATGGTGCCTCAAAAATGCGCTCCATCAAAGATACTCATTAAAAATTTCTCCTCTTATACTCATGCATCAACGCCACAAAGCCTATAAAAGAGCATTAAAATTCCGCAATTTCAGCTCATACATATTTTATTGAAAGAATTTTTCTGCAGATTTATATTTTTTAAAAAATTATTACTATTATTATTATTTATTGTTGTTTATTATATAGTTGCATCGTTTATTCATGATTTATGATTAAATCGTTCTATAAAAGACGATTTTTATCTTGCATACATAAATATTTAATTTGACAAATAAAATCAACATTCATCCGGAATTATGTTAGCTAAATTTTATGTTTAATGCTAAGCACAAAAATATTATTTCTTGTAGAAAAAAAAATTTTGCTATGTTTTCATTTCTTTTTGTCTTTAAAATTTTTGGTATCGAATTATTTTTTATATCTTGATGAACTTGACAATATTATTGAAATAACAGTAAATATGCCAAATAATAAAGTTACTAGTACTAGAGTTAAAAAATAATTTAATCACACTGTTTGAGGAATTCCTCAAATATTTCAACCAAATGTTCAATACCATCAAGGTAATTTTTATCGATTGTTGCAGCCTGTCCATCAGATAACTCATTATTATTGAATGTATGAGCAAAATCAATCATTTTTACATGAACCCATTCTTTGTTGCTGTCATAGACTCCTACGAGATTGTCAAGCATCAATGCATAATTGTCCTTTATTTTTTTCATTTCCTAGATTGAAAAATACAGAATAATGGATGCATGAGATATTAATCACAGAACTGAAGGATTCTACTGTTATTAAACTATGAAAATAAATATTTTCAAAACTGTATGAATTCTAAAGATAGTTACAGTCCATAAAATTGTCTACAGGCTAGTAACCATCAACAACCAACCGAAAAATTCTGAATAATCCATAAATGCAACTTACCTGCTCATAATTATTCATGGACGAATGTGATCTCTGAATTTTTCTGTATACTGTCTTTGTTGCTGTTGGACTCCCGGATGCATCTAATGCATTCAGTGATTCGCCAGAACCTCGCAATGAATTTGAACTACCTCGATTTGGTTTTAATTGATTCTGTAAATTGTTTAATGGTGACTCACTCCTACTGACTTCATCTGGCGTCGTTGGTGTTCGTACTTTTGCCTCAAGAATTTGTCGTAATTTTCGAGCATCATAAATAATCAGGATGGAGCTTGAATAGAATGTATAAACTTTCTGCGTACGAATCCATTTCTGTATGGCCCATAAATTCGTGAGAATTTGCATAATCAACTGACGACAGAGACCCGAATCGGCATTAAGAAAGAGTCGTAAGGCTAAACAAATAAATAAAAATAAAATTCCATTATTTTCGTAAAGTCATGAGTGCACATAAAGTCTGTTGGCTGATAATCTTGTAGTGGAAAAAAAATTCGGTGGCTCTTGCGTCGATATTAACTTGAGATTATCTTATCTAGTTCCTTTTTCTTGACGTTTTTCGTCGTGCAAATTGCGTCACATTTTTATTGTTTTATCGACACATTAAAATAATGGAATGTCAAACAATGAGAAGGAGAGACTCGAGTCCACGATAATTGGAACCGTACTTGTAAAAGTGACGCATTTGCTTGTAAATTACCAGTCATCATCATTATCTTTATGGTCAGGGATGCAAATATTGTGCCAGGGATGGAATAACAATATCTATACACCTGAATTCAGAACTTACCTTCTTTAACAGTATTTTGATTAAGTTTCTTGCCATATTCTCTTCCGTATTTCTTGTAAGTTCCGCTTGCTATGTGATGAGTTTGTAGGCCGGGAATACAGAAGCCAACTGTAGTTTTACAATCAACATATTTATTCTCCTCAGCTGCTCGTTTCTGCTCCGTTGCTAACGGATCCCATGTTCTCCTACCCATTTTGATATCGATAATGCACGGCTCTGCTATATCATGCGTCAAATCACGTAATTTAATAAAGTTGACCGTCTTTGAACCGAGAGCTAACGTTTGTGTACCACGATATTCAGCGATGAAATCACGTAATGGAAGTATATCTTTATCAGTTGTCGTCAGCAATTGTTCATAAAACTTAATTTCACGTGCAGCACACATTGGAGATCCAGCAGGTTTCAGAACGCTGCCATCATCGACACATTTTAACATTCCAATTTCTTCGGTTCCAACATGGAATGTATGACCAGCTACTACATCATCCATTGTCACAAATCCATCGGGAATCTTCTGATCAATCGACATTTTCTTGTTTGTATTCGTTAACGATGAAGTTGGTGCTGTAACAATTAATTGAAATGAAGTCGCAAAACTTGAGGTGGGTGAAGGAGTTGATTGAACTGAAGTTGAACGGCCAAAACTAGCATAACTTTTACGCTGTTGCTTTTGATAAGGCGGTAATGGTGGAAGCTTCAAGTGGCTCATCTGGAATTATTTAATTTAATTAAATTTACTGCACGGAATTCTTAATCGAATGAAGTGATTTATAGAACTAAATAGAAAATTTTAAACTTTTTTATTATTGGAAGTAAAAAGAAGTTCTTATCGAAATTATTTTATGAGGATTTCTGATATAAAAAAAGAGATAAGATATATCATTGTTTTATGATGGTACTTTTTATTTCATTATCAGTCTGGTAATGTTTCAAGTTAAAAAATGCAAATTGACAAATAGAAAAGAATTGCACATGACTTTATTTCTTATACGAATAGAATCCTTCGCCGGACTTCATTCCGAATTTTCCTTCCTCAACCAACTTGTTAAGCATTGGAATTGGCTCAAAAAGTGGATTATCTGGATAGATTTTATGCCAAATGCCCATAATTTTTTGTGTTGTGTCGATTCCAACATAATCACTTAATTCAAATGGTCCCATTGGATATCCAGCACCAAGTTTCATTGCAATGTCAATATCTCTTGCTGATGCATCTCCACGCTCCAACATACGAACAGCTTCAGCCATATAAGGTACAAGTAGTCTATTAACAACAAATCCAGGATTATCCTTGCATGTGATGCAAGTCTTGCCAAGTTTCTTTCCGAAATCCATAGCAGCTGTGTATGTAGCGTCACTAGTTTCTGGAGTTCTTACAACTTCTAGGAGCTTCATAACTGGAACTGGATTGAAGAAGTGAAGACCACAGAAACGATCCAAACGTTGTGTACTTTTAGCAATTTCCTTGATTGGAATTGAAGAGGTGTTACTGGCAAAGATTGTCGATGGTTTTGCGACCTAAAAATATTTTTAATAAATTTTTCTGGAATATCCTTAAACTAATGTATGTAATCCTTACACCATCAATAGATGAGAATAATTTCTGCTTCACTTCCAAATTCTCAACAATAGCCTCAATAACAATATCGGTATCTTTAACGACCGAAGGTAAATCTGTTGATCCATTAATCCTATCCATTGATTCCTTTACAAATCCGCTAATTTTTGATTCTTCATCTTTGAACTGTTTCTTACCAACACGTTCCAAACTCTTTTCAATTCCCTTTCTAGCCTTATCAAGCAGTTTCTCATCCAATTCTACCATTGTAACCCTGTGACCTGACGTAGCAGCAACCTGGATCATAACAAATAGTTTTGTTATTAAAAAATTGGACTTTGGACCATGCAAAATATTTTGAAAAATACCTGAGCAATTCCAGATCCCATCAAGCCGGCACCAATTATGGTGACATGGTTGATGACTGAACCTGATGACATTGTTCTTTTAATCACGTGATTAATCAAATTCGACATAATGAAACAATAAATTTAATTAAGAAATAAACTTTAGTCAAGCCGAGCAAGGTTTGATGATAAAAATGTTTAAAATGAAATAAGGAAAATTATAGTTGTATTGGTGTGTGGTGAGAAGTTTCTCATGTATGGAATTTCATATTCAAACATATTTTGACAGTTAGAAAAATTTATTCCAATTTATATACAAAAAATTTGTCACCAAGTAAGTTTTTAAGAATTTTACTATCAGTTCACACCTTTCTTATTTATAAACCAATTAACACCTCATAATATCACCGAATTCTAATCTTATCTCAAAAGTTTATTTATAATTGTAAAATCCTTCACCGCTCTTGACGCCCAATTTTCCCTCTTTAACCATGTTATCAACTAAAGTACTTGGTGCAAAAAATGGAATATCTGGGAATTGTTCATGATAAAATTTACGAGCATTGTGTATGACGTCAAGACCGACTAGGTCACATAGTTCAAATGGTCCCATTGGGTGACCAGCACCAAGTTTCATTGCTGAATCAATGTCTTCTTTAGTAGCGACATCCTCTTCGAGCATCTTTATAGCCTCATTAAGATATGGAGAAAGAAGTCGATTCACGATAAATCCAGGTGTGTCTTTACAAGTGACGCAAGTCTTGTCAATTTTTCGTCCAAATGCCATGACTGATTGATAAGTTGCCTCACTTGTTTCTGGTATTCTAATAACTTCAAGTAGATCCATCATTGCAACTGGATTGAAGAAGTGAAGACCACAGAATCTGTCTAATCTTTTGGAATTTTTAGCTATTAAACTTATTGGAATTGATGATGTGTTACTAGCAAATATCGCAGTTGTCTTTGCCACCGAGTCAATTGACTCAAACATTTTCTGTTTAGTTAATAAATTTTCAACAATTGCTTCAATAACAAGGTCAGCATCTTTAACAGCTTCCAGTAAATTTGTCGTCACCGAAACACGAGTCATCGACATTTTTACAAATTCCTCAATTTTCTGTTGATCATCATTAAATTTTCGTTTGCCTACACGATTTAGAATTTTTTCAATGAAATTTTTAGCTTTTTGGATGAGCTGCTCATTAATGTCAACGACTGTGACGTTAAATCCCTTTATCGCTACGGCCTGAAAAAATTTTCGGCGATTATTTACTTTTCTAATTGGAAAATATTTTAAGAGTAAACCTGAGCAATTCCAGAGCCCATAACACCAGAACCAACAATGACAACATTTCTTATCTCTGACGACATGTTTGTATTTAAATTTTAAACAAATTTAAATTAGAAATAGTGTAAATTTTAGAAGATTTTTTAGAAAACTTTATAAAAACAATCTTTAGACCCGAATTCAAAGATATTTGTTGATGATAATGTTTATACTGCTTGATGGTGAAAATATTCATAAATTTGAAATCCGTTAATAATTTTTATCAAGCTCTGCAGTAGCACATGAGTCTTGTATTTATGCTGGCCAGAATTTTTCATAAACAATAACAGAAAATTAAAATTTCGCCGACTAAACAAAAATTTGTTTGTAATAATATCTTTATAAATGTACAGGACATGAATATAATATGGAAACTATTGAGTGATTTAATGACATCGTGATCAATAAAAGTCACTTACAGTCAATAATAGTAAAAAGTTTAAATGACTACTTTTCCAAGAAAATGTGGTGATTGTCATTAGTACTTACACATCGTTGCTCATTGTTATTTTAAATTAATTAACTCCACTTTTGATTGATAAATCTTGAATAAGCTTCTTTGTTACTAAATCAATACAATTTCAATGACTAGATTTATCTTATAAATTTAATGTGTTAAAAATTGTAAAATATTTATTGCACGACACAAAATTGAGATCAAAAGCTTCACAATGCACTAACTTCTCATAAAATTACAACACACACGTTAAATGAATTTATTAAACTTTTCAACTAGTAAAAAACAAAATAAATGTGTAGAGTGAAAAAGGCATTGAACAACTTCACCAACTGTGTTCAGAAATCACACTAAATGGAAACAATTCAGACTTTTTGATGTATGTGTCTGAGCTTTTGCTGAAAAGAACAAAAAGCTTCCTGAAAATCTCAAAGCTTTGCTGAAAAAATATTTAAAAATAAAAAAATCGTTCAACTTTTTTTTCAACCAATATTTTTCTCAATTTTTTTTTATTTCTTTTTTCAAAACTTTTTCTTTAACAAAAATTTTTAACTCAAAAATACTTTTTTGTCCATTTCTTCCCCGGAAAAATTTGTTCACTTAATAATTAGAAAAATATATGAATAATTATTATTGTAAAATATTTTCATTACTTTTTTTCCTTTTTTGTTAAATTTTCTTTACCAAAAAGATTGTTTTTTTTCTATAATAATTTTCTCTTCTCATTCTTCATTTGGTAAAATTTTATGTTATCACAAATTAATGAATCACTTAATGATGATTTCCAAATGAGAAAATTAAAATGCAATAATTTTTCGACAAAAAGCTAAACAGGCAATGTGGTCGATTCACTGAAAATTTAATTATTTTTACTTCAGTTTTGACAACCTAGAATTCTAGCATGACTCTAGATGCTATCAAATATTTGAAGAATTTCAACTATTGTAGAATTTTTTGGTAATCTTCATTTTAAAATTTCTAAAACTTCCAAAAAATGGGTATTCAGGATGCAAAGCACCCCATAAAGTAACCAGAAAATCTCCCTTTTAAAATCTGAATCAGTGAAACAACCCCATTAAATTTTTTAAAATTTGTTTTCAATGCTAATTCAATAAAGCTTCCATTTTCGCTTACATTTCAATCGAATTAAAATTAATGCACATTTTTTAAAAAATATTTTTCATATTTTCCGTCTATAACTCCGCTATATTGAATATACATTTCAGTTATATAATTTTTCATATCTCTTCCTAGAATTTTTTTAATATCAATTTATTTCATTCACATTCATTGAATGTCATCGAACAATGACTATAGAAGTATAGTTTATATTCAATAATTATCAATGTATTAATTTTTCTTCACATAACGTCTTTCAGCCGTATAATTTAATTTATTTAAGTCTACAAAGAAAATAATGTTAATTGGCACATGCTTGAAGGTAAATTTTCAATGATTTTTTGACTCGATTTATTTTATCTTAATTCCAATTAGCGTCACTCTTAGTTTTTATCTTCAATTTATTTAAGTAATTAATGAGATATTTTAATAGCATTTTAATTCATCATAAGGATTGCTGTATCTGCCTCTAGAAGTTGTTATGATAGGAATTTAAATCAGAGTTACAGCTGTTAATCTTTTGAGATTTATTTCAAATTTAATTATTTTCAAAACATTTTCTAAATTTTCATGACTAGATTTCATATTATTACTGCTAGATAAAAATTGACGAAAATGTTGAAGGAAAATTCTAAAAATATAAGAAAATTTTTCTAAAGCTTTTCAGAAACTGCTTTACAAAATTTGAAAATCTCTGCAAATCCTTTCTTAAACAGCCAGCAAATTAGCAATTCAAATTTGCAATCCTTAAAAAGATTTAAAATCCTATTAATTTTCCTCGCCATTACTTGAATTAATTATTTTCTAAAATTACACAGCAACAATAAATTGAATAGCCTTAATCATTCTCTTATAACTTAATTAATTTTGATTATCCTACTTGAAACATAATAAAAACGAGATACATACTTTGTAGTATCAAAAAGATAGCGAAAAAAATTGATTGAGGAATACTGATGCTCAGCATTAATAATGAAAAAGAAGCAAATGAAAATGAAGAAGAAAAAATTTTCTTTGTAAAGATTAATGACCGAAAGAGAGATAAAGAGGAGAAAATTTCAAATTCGGAAAGCGTCTGAAGCATCATCTTCCATTTTAAACCAATTCTTTTCCATATACTTATTATTTGTGGTCTCACAAGTCGGATATGAACGCTTACATTCATTTATTGTTCAGTGAAAAACATAAATTTCCGTCCTTGTTCCCCCCTAAAAGCTTACATCATTTATGAAAGAATTTTTCAATGCCTTTTTCAGGAGATGGACACTTTTCCGTGCCAAATCTGAGAATCATTTTTTTATTAACCAATATTTGGAATTAAAAAATTTTAAAATAATATTTTTTTAGAAATTATAACAACCTGTGTCTCGTAAAATTGAGCAACAACTTTTCCACAAAAAAAGTTCCCATCCCAAGATCCATTTTCCTTTCTATTCTTTTGTTCCCAAGTTATTCACAAGAAAAATGAGGATTTCTCTTCAAATACAGCAAGTAAAAGAATAAGTAAAACTAAATAGCAACATATTTTTCATATGCTGCACAAAGTCTTGTCATGCGATAAGTTCCTATCCACATAACTTGAATATTTACTTAAAGCGGAAAAAAATTTCCTTTTCCTCTCACAAAATTGTCTTGTGTTGTTCACAAAATTATTATCTCTAGTTCTTTACATCGAAACACATCGAGTTATGAATTTTCATGATGAATGTATAAGTTATATGAGTCTGGTGATAGTAGGAGAAAGAAATTCATGAGAGCACCTTATGTGGAATTTTCACTTTATATGCAGATGTATTTTTCCTTTTTTTTGTGTGTGTATGTCATGATTAAGGAATGTCTGCAATTTTATTTTTCTTTCTCAATCGCTTTTTTATTCTCAGAATATGCACTTTGATCCTCCTCATAGATAGATTGTTTACATTTGAGTCTGTTTAGCATTATTTTCACATGAATGGCACAAAAAGATCTATAATATTATTCACATGAACTTCGTCATGGATATTAAATTCTGTTGTCATCTGCATATGAGAATTCATCATATCATGTATTCATATTTTTACAATAGTCCTTAAACCCATCTCAACATTTGGCAGAAACATACTATTTTTTTGTTGAATTAAAAATTCTCGTACAATGGGAAATTTAGAATTAATTAAATACATTTTAATGAAGCAATTACTCAAATTGTTCAGCATGTTTCACTCCTCGATCCATCCGGATGATATAATATAACAGAAACATGTGTAAGACAATAGAATATGCTCGAGTGAGAAAAAATTGTCATCAACATAATTTATATTAAATGAAAAATCTTTTTCGACAATAAAGATGTGCGTAGATGTCAAGTGGTTTTATGCTGAATCTTCTTATGCCTTCTTATGATAAATATTTTCATCACTTCAACATAAATCATCATTTCAAAGGAGTTCAAAAACTGTTGATTTTCAACAAAAAATTTGAAACATTTTATCTATGATCTTTCCTTTTGTGCGATAATTCTTCTCTTTTTCTACGCTCAAAAGGCATTTATGGAGATTGCTGTGAAGTTGCGCTGAATTTTGTGACTCTCAAATAAAAATGTTCAACGACGTGAACTAAAAAACTCCATTTAATCCTACGGAACTTTCAGAATTAATGAAAATCCTACAAAGTAGTGAACACTTGCATACAGCTGTATACATACAAGCCTTAGTCTAATATAAACAGAGGATGTGGGTTCAATAGACTCAAAACAAATAAAATAATGCTCAACTCTTTGAAAAATTCAAAGCAACTTCACAGCAATCTTCCTTTCACCAAAAAACAAAACAAACGGCATTCAAGGAATGTTTCGCTAGACGTCTTTTTTGCCTCCTAGCTATTTTTATCAACTTTTTCTCGCTTTCGTCTGCATCTCAAAAGTTTTATAAAATTTTCATCAAAAGGTCAAAAAAAGTTGTTTGTCAAGCAATTTCTTCTGTAAAACTTAGTAGAATGTTTATGGCTGGCACAGATAAATTAATAGTTAAGAAAAAAAAATTGATTAATTTCTTAGGGTTATCAAAATATTGTTTTGAATGCGGGATGAAAGTTTTGATTGGTTTTGTAGTATTGCGGAGAAAAGATAAGGCTGACTCGAAAAAGGAAAAATTAATTAAAATATCTTGTCGCATGAATGTTCACAAATTACTTTTTTATGCTTCTTCATTTGTAATTCTTGTCTCATATGTAATTAAATTCGAAGAACCAATCATGGAAGAAAATGACAGAAATATTATAATACATTTATTCTTCGAAAATATGTCTGAGACATTCCATAAATAAAACATCTCCTACATAGATCTTACTTACATTCATCCATTCTAACTCACATTCCGAGTCTTCTGAATTCAAATCTAAATTTACTCTGAATCATTATGTTCTAATTTTACAAAGATTTGCAACTTTATATTTGAACATTTGTATGTAATTTGACTCAGCACAGCTCATTTTTAATGACTGTGTATGTTGAGTAAATTGCCTATAGGCAATTATGAAATTCTCATTATTTTAAAAATTAAAGTCATCTAAATTTCATTTTTAATGATTAAAATCAATAAAATAACCTGAACTTGATATAAACTCGTCTATAAATTGCGAAAAATTCTATCTAGAAAATTCACTAACGGAAAAAAATTCAATTTCTCATAAATAAAAACTCAAAATACACAACTTATTTTTTCCAAATGATAATATTTGCGCTCATATAAACAAAATGCTTCTCAATCAATGTTTTGTTTAGATTTGATTTGTTTGAATTCTTTCAAGCAAGAGCTCTGCGATTTCTGATTATTATTTTCCTCTAGAGGATTCGCTGTGTATACTACAGTATTAAAATATTTAAGACTTTAATTTCTATTATAAATTATTGAAAAGTTTGATCAAGTTTTTTAAAAATTCATTTAAAGGCTTTGTTAACTGTGCTGAAGAAGACATTTAAGCTGTCTGAAGGACAAAATTTGTAATTAGTCATTTAAGAAGAAAGTTTTATGGAAAAGTTTGAGACACCTTGTAGACGATTTGGAATAAATTGTCATTAAAATTTTATTAAGAAACAAAGTTTAAGTAAAAGTAGATGTAGGTGCTGTATTTATCACTTATTTTTCAATTGACAGAAATTTTTAAAAACTAAAGCCTAAAAAATATTCTAAAAATTTCAAACTAAGGAACCTAGAAGGTAACCGATCAATTTCGTGACAGAGACTTAAATGAAGATTAAATAAAGACTTACAATGATTTACGTACTAAAAACAATCAAAAACAAATAACAGTCTCGCAAAGACTTGATATCAAATTACTTATTTTTAATTTCTAAATACTTTGTTTATTTAAATTGACGTAAGTGGCACTGAAATATCTCCTTCCTCCCGCCTTTCATCTTCATTTAATTTATTTCATAAAACAAATTTTTCACTTCTAATTCACGTGAAAAATTTTCATTCACGAACAAAAAAGAAGAAAATTTTCGTGTTATTAAAAATTTAACACCAGATTTTTTCAGTAATTTATAAAAATAGAGCGTACGTGGTTCATTACATAGCATTTATGTTGTGATGAGGGAGAAAATATATAGAAATGAAAAAGTCAAAGCAGGGAAAAAGCATTCTCGTGAAGCTTTTCCGCTTCTTAATAATCCTTCATGAGAAAAATTTTCATCGCTTTAACTGTTCTGTATGTATGTGTCGATTAAAGCTGACTAAAATGATACAAAATTTCGACATAATTAAATTTACCTCTTTTGAGAAAGCAAAGCATCAGGGAAAAAGGTACAATAGATTCTTATCGGGGACAACTTTTTTCATTTGCCTTAGTGTCGCGTACAATTAGATTAATCAAGAAACGGCTTG
Source organism: Chironomus tentans (assembly GCA_963573255.1). NCBI lineage: Eukaryota > Metazoa > Arthropoda > Insecta > Diptera > Chironomidae > Chironomus > Chironomus tentans. The sequence goes on along the minus strand of OY754302.1, from coordinate 55,354,365 downwards.
GAAGTGCGAAGAAGGAAGAAAATTTCCGAGAGCCCTTTCGCTAGATGAGATCTGGATTGTAATCTCAATTTTTCCGAGGAAATTGAAAAGAAGCAAAAAACATTTTATTTAGCATTTCTTGCTTGTCTGAATTATATGATAATATTGTATAAGTTTTATGAATGGAAACAAGGAATTACGAGCTAGAAGTTTTTCCAGTTTGTTTTTCATCAATTAACATAAAATATATTATCGGGGAATGGAAAATTCTTATGTAAATTTATGCTTGAAAAATTCTTTTCAGACATGATGGAAGTTGAGAATTGTTTGTCGTCCTCAATGTCTTTTGTATCTGTCAATGCGAGGTTATCGTATTTCATCTTCTTCACAAGTTGTTCAAATATTGCCATGGTTTTAAATATGAAGTAATAATGAAACCTAGAATATCCATCAATATTGAGTGTTTCATAAATATACAACTTCATTTTTACCCACATGTCACTAACCCGTACCTAGAATTCTCAGAAAACCCCCTCACAGTCGCATTTAACAACTTCTCATCCATTCACAAATCAATTTTCACAACCTTGGTGTAGATTATGGATAAAATGAATGAGAATAGTTGACACCGTACTTTAATTCATTTAAAATTAATGCTGAAGTAAAAAGTATGAGAATGAACATATGGGAAAATAATTTTTGTTAATTGATTCATGAGATATATCCTTATGACTGATGATGAATTAATGATACCAAAAACACATTTTCTTGTTGGAAAGCAGGTTGAATTTGTGGTAGGGAGGAAGCGATATAATTAAGTTTTTTTTTGTTGCATTCATAAAGGTTTTTAATTACGTTTTTAAGGATGGTATGCTCGAGAGAACCTATTTTAAGGCCCAGCACTTGCATAATTTTCTATAAACTCCATTTAACTTTCATAGCCTACATCAAACTTTACATAAATACATGACAGAACATGACTGGACTATTTATCATTTTTTAAATATCTGAATGATGAATTTAGATCAGATGAAAATTGAAAAAGTTGAAAACAATTATGGTAATGAGGATGACGAGAAAAATTCATTTTTATGGATAAATTTTCACAACTTAAAGGAGTATAAGAGAGTTTGGAGGGTTAAATAGAGAAAAGAAGCTCATCTTTTATGTCTGTTACATTTTGCTCCTTGAATTTTAATCATATAATATCAGCATATTCGTAAAACATTCTAGTAATTGATCAATAGATAAATACTTTATTATTTTATGTAGATAGATAGATTTTCTATTATAACAAAGATTTTCATTTCCTAAAGATTTATTTTTTTTTTCATCTATTACGTGGACCATGATTTTCATTCCCTTGTCGAGATAAAGAAATTTGATTAATATTTACATATCTAAAGATGAGTTGATAGGACAATGGTATTACTTTAACGTCGCCTTGGGTATTTTCAAAGTTTATAAATACAAATATGTGTCGTGTTTAGCCAAAATGAAGGAAATGAAATAAACCCGGGTAATAGATGTAGAAGCTGCGTTTTGTACGTTCAATATAAGAGGGAGTAAAGTTGTAAGTACCAAAAATATCCAAAAACAGAATATTATCTATCAGTTTGTTACCAAAAATAAATAAATTTGAGTGCGCAAAAATTATATGCAGCTCGGGTGAAAACGAATCGAAAAAAGATGAAGATGAGAGTGAAAAAGGCACAAATTTTTGTCTTTCCTTCATCATCTCATTTCATCTCGTCTTATATTACCATCATCTGAACACGAGAGTGGATGGAAAAATATGAAATAATCCCCAAAAGAAATATGACATTCTTCCTTAAACAGAAATTCATTCAGTCTCCTACTGTTGCCAAAAAAAAGTGAGCAGCAAAATAAAAGAAAAGTTTTTTTTCTTTTTCCGCGTGAAATGAATAAACGTATCATGTTTCAAATGAATGCGTTTCGGTATTCATAAAGCAGACGAGAGAAAAGATACCGACTAAGTGTATACAAATATCTCTATGTAATGTTTATATGAATGAAGATGAGTAGCACAAAAGTATCTGACATTCTATGTGTCAATAAATCATCAACAAACTAAGATGATAAATTGATGAGACTGAACGCAAACAGATAAATGGATAGATATGGAGAGACGCGGAAAGTGCTTGGGACTTTAATTTACTTCTACAAATCATTTCTCATTCTCTGCACATATACACAATTTTTGTGTCGTCTATCTTTATGTTATTGAAATAAGAAATAGATAAAAAAAATTCTTTCGATTTGATACATGTTTGCACGCACATTGAATTGTAGCTATCTAGAGTTGAGTGGATGGAGAGAGAGAGAAAAGAAAAAAAGCTTTTGAGCAATGACAAATTGAAGATTGATCATTTTTTATATACAATACTTCCTTGAGGGGTCTCTTCTGCTTTGAAGAAGCATCATTTAATTGAGAATTGTTAGCACACGACGACTTCAAAGATTTTTACGAATCTAGGATTGAATTTAATAAAAAAAAATAAATATGAAATACTTGAGGGGCTAAAGTTCTATAAATATGAAATTTTGTTGTGTCAAAGCTTACTAAGAAAATTTAAAATCCAGAAAAATTTCTTGATATCTTTAACATTTGTTGTATATTCCCCCATGTATCTAAAACTGGCACTTTTTCAATTCAACAAAAACTTAATTCAAGAGCTACAAAATGGGATTTCCTTTGTACACAAGACACCCAAATATTGAACAATAGCTCAATGCCTCTATACAATCTCTTTGTTTATTTTTAAAAAAATTCTCTCTCAAAATTCTCTTTTTATTTGCTTTTATTTAGTAAACACTTGCTTCTTCCCTTTGCTTGCTATCAAATAATTCCTATTTATCAGTTTTTTAACTGTTTACAAGATCATAAAATATTTTTTGATAAATATTTGTCACCATCAAAAAAAAAACAGATGATGTTAGATGCACAATGGAACAATGCCTTAACAGATCATAGTCAGTAAATATTTAATAAGTCAATAAGTGTGCTTGTTGTTTGTTTTCGAAACATTTATGTCATTCTTGTTGGTCACATTTGAGTTGAAATTGAAAAAAGGTGTAGAAATTTTATTTTCTGAAAAATTTCTCGTACTTAATGTACGGAAAGTGATTTTTCATGTTTTATTAATTTGCTGATAAGCTTTATCAGAATTGAGTAAATTATTATTTTTTTTGTGGAAAAATTTATAGAATTTGATCATTGAATTTTCTTAAACCCCAAGAAAATTTACAACGTAATACTTCTCTGAATTTTCGTGAAAAATAAATAACTAGTCTTCTTCCTAGAAAATCAGATTTATATTTCCAACAAACATAAATCTTTCAGATCAAATAAACTTGATTACAAATTCATCTTTTATCTCACGGAATGATTTCATATTTAATAAATTTTCACGTAACATTGCACAATCATCCAAAATTTATCGATTGCAAAACAGCAGACGAGATAAAAAGTCAGATAAAAAGTAATTGAATCATTGTGATTCACCATTTGTGTAATATTCATCTAGTCATTACACCGTCTATTTATTCAGTATTAAAGTGCCGAACATTCATGAGCTTATAAATTTCAAAGTTTCTCTTTTTAGCTTCACTCAAACGTAAATAAAGTGATCATTCTGCTGGACAAATTAGGCAAAGAAATTTTCGCACAGTGATTTTTCCTTTCATTTCTTTTCAAAATTGTACAAAGAAGCGGCTGGCAATGATTTCTTACAATATGAATTTATTACATTTTATGAATGTTCTTCTTCTTTCTGGCAATCGTCTACTTTGAGCTTCTATCATTATTTTTGTTTTCGTATATTTTTTTGTGTGGAAGATGAAAGGAAATAAAGTTAGAAGAAGAAGAATTCATTCACAAATGACGTCAAAATTCAGGAAGATAGGGTGTCGGAAGTTGTATGACTTTCCATGCAAAAAAATTTATTTTGTAGACATCATTTGTAAACAATTCATTTGGGGAAAATTACGTAGAAGAAAAATTTTATTTGAGCTAAGAATTTTTTTATTGAATTGGCAAATGCCACAAATGGATTTTTTAGTCAAAATATTATGTCTTGTCTTTAAAGTTTTTCTCATGAGAAACAATTTAATTATGTCCGTCCTCTAAATCGATTATGGGTTTTTAGAGCACTATGAGTCAGATAGAATTAGAATTCATAGCTATGCTATCTATAAGAAAAATGTGTAATAAAATTGTCCGAGTGACAAATCTAATCGCTATCATCAGAATTTAAGGAAAATTTAAAATTTTTGCCTATTGTAGATTCAAACTTCCGTTCAGAAAATTTCCCCCTAGTCTAGAAAAAAATTCTTTATTCACTGATCGCTGAAACGTGATAAATACGAGAGCGCCAGTGATTTTAAATAGCCTTCGTATGCCAGCGTGCATACTGTGAAGAGCATTAAGTGAGCGAAAGAGGGGAAATGTGTCTGCAAAATAATTTATGGGTGCAAAAGCCAAGTAGTAAAGCAATAACGGAAGTGTTATGGCTACATCAAGTTGCAAAAAATGCATTACATTTCATAACACATAAACTCTCACTCTTTCTATCTTTTGCTATTATCAGTATGGAATTCTATGTTGTTGTAACTTTTAAATTACAATTTACTCCCTCAGCCACGTAAACAATGTTTATCAAGTCGAGTAAAGAATGAGAAATTATAGAACTGTAGTTAATTATTATTTTCATAACTATTCGCATTTATGCTTCGGTTGTTTCAACCGTTACTAATTTAAAAAAAACACTTGAAAAAAATGATGATTTTGTTATTTTTTTAAAACGATAGTGTCATGTGAACTATGATTAGTATGTTCAGAGATTTGTTAGCTTAAATTTTTTTTTCGAAATCTGAAACTCTGTGGTTTTTGTGGTTTTAGTGATGACATGTTTGAAATTAATGCAATATTGTCGTAAAAATTATTTATATTTTAAGGTTAAAAGTTTTGGCTAATAGAGTTTGTGACTGACTTTTATTCATTCACAAAATTCATGAAACACTGAACATGAACATTTCATCACTTTTGGTTATTAAAAAAATGCAAAATTCATTCTCGGAAAATTCTCTCTGGCAAATTCTAAAGATTTTATCGATGTCATAAATTAATTTTCAGATATGCGCATAGAAATTGTTCAATTCAAATGCAAATCTCCATAAAATCGTGGAATTGCGTGCGAGGAAAATGACATTTTTTATGCTAATTTCGCTTTTTAAGTAATTTAATCATTGATTTTTTTTACAAATTTTTGATGAGTTCTGCATTTATAGAAATTTTTTAAAATCAGAAAATTACAACCAACATTGTCTGACAGTAATGGCGGAGCTAGAATTTTCGATTCAGGGGTTGGCAGAAAATGAAACTAGGGTTTAAACTTTAGCGATTTTGAACAACTTTTTCTGTCTTAAAGTAGATTTTGACTCATGAGGACGGTAGTTTACCACGCAGACTACGAGTCTGCCTCACAGAGTTTCTATTTGTTGAAAAATCAGAATGATATGTCTTGGGAAACTTAAGAGCATTTAAAAATCAAATCTGTCGCAAAAATGAAAAATAAAAATTGTAAATCTATTTCTTTCGTGCTGCTAAGCTCAGATAAACATTTCAATAGAATACTGCTCATAGCAAATAGGGAGTTATTAGATAATTAATTGCATTTAATGATGATCATGAAGTCATGAATTAGATCTTTTGAACTAACTAAGTAATCATTTCATTATTAAATATATGATTTCTTGCATTATTGAACTTTTGGTCAAGTTTTTGATTCATTAAATAATTTTTTTAATTTTTTTTTCTAAAGTTTTCATAAATTCATTTTTTACATAAATAATTTTTTTTTCATTAATATATAATCAGAACTCGATTTTTTGATATTCACGTTCACACATTTTCTAATAAATTGTTTAAGTTCCTATTTGTAGCATTATCGCTACTACATTTAATTAATTCAATTTATTTGATTATATTTGTTTTATTTTTTTTTGTCCTAATACCAACACTAATTTCATTTTGGAACGGTTTTATTACTTTCTTCACTATTATAATCTACTAACTTTTTACCATTTGATGTGATGAGCTTCCACGTGTGTCTAATTTCATTCTCAGTTAAGTCAGGTCCGGAGAAAAGAAATTTTGGATTATTCTCCAATTTTTTCAAGTCCATAAGGAATGCATTTCCAGGCCACTCAATTGAAATATTTGATTTTGTTGCTGTCGTTCCAGTGATATGAACATCATCAATCCAAAAATATGGTAAATTTTGTGCCAGATGATATAATTGAGGAACAACATCAGCTGTGTAGAGAATTATGTAGCCAGGACAAAATGTCGGATAATATTTATCAGGATATTCTTTAAATGACACCCGCCATTTCGACCTAAATGTTCTTTTCACTCGAACTTCTTCAGCTTTCGTACAAAAAATGGTTCTACTACGATATAATTGATTAAATGATGGTGTTGGTGTATGAAGGACATCATACAGTAGTGGTGTATTGATAAGTACATCATCATCTGTTTTCAGAAGATATTTTGCGTCAGGACAAAAGTACACAAACCATTTAAGTACCATAACATGCTTATACGTTAGATTTCGATAGGCATCATCAAAATTTCCTTGCACAATATCACCATAAACTTCATTCTCTAAACTTACTTTCTCTTCTAACGACGTCTTATTAACATTACCAACAAAGAATCTCAGTAATGAGCGTGAATCTTTTGATCCCCAGGTTTCTCTTATCGTTTTTCTCTTATTATAATTATGAGGTGCCGAATGTATTAAAATAACTACTAATGGCTGCTTATTGAGATCTTTACATGTTTTCGTATTCATGAGAAATTTAAAATCATTTAAGTCTATAAGTTGACTAAAGTCATTCTTTGGTAAATTATCCAGATCGATTGTATCTGGGGATTCGTAAAAGAAATTCGAGAAGGCAGCTGACTCGTTTGTCAGAGATGACAATGATGGAGTTATGAAGTTATTCGTTGGTAATGTGACATCATAATACTGCTCTTGCTGCTGCAACATTATATGCCATGTCGATAGAAATAATGTGATGCCAATCAATAAGCTCATTATTGAACGTCGATCCATTGTATTAATATTGTATAATTTCATAGCTGGCACTTGAGATAGGTAGAATTATTCTTGTCTATATGAGAAGATGATGATTGTGAATTAATGAATTCCTTTTCTATTTTTGGTACACTTTTTTTATGTGAATGTGTGTTAATGGACTCAGGTGGTTTCATTTACTCGTCAGTTTTATAATTCTTCAAAGGAAGCCATTAAGTTTAGTTCTCAAATTATTTCATTGCTCTTATCTGATGAAGCCATTATGTTGATTACTTAGGATCTGTAATTAAGAAGAAAAGAAAATTGAGAGTTTTAATTATTTTCGTTCATACGAGACCATATTGATTATAATAAAATCGAGTAACTGAATATAGTAGTCGATGGGAAATTAAATAAGCAAGTTTGTTGATGACTGGATGAGAATTTTATGTTCACTTGTGTATACACTCTCATTTGATGAACAACAATCAATCGATTTTTCCTTTCATCAACACAATTTTTAGCTTTCCCATGTTGTTGTGCCCCATATCTTAGATAGCCTCCAACTTTATCATTCATTTATTATTGTGAAGGAAAAATTAATTTTGAGACTCATTTTATCTGATTTGATTTTGTTTTGTGATTCATGCAGCTTTATTCAGTGTAATTATAAAACAATTAGGAAATTTCTAGATCAACGTGTAGCTAGAAATGAAAGATTATTTGTTATCAAAAATCCAATTTGATTCTTTCATTGAATCACTGATAGTATCAGCCTGATACCCTTTTGCATTATTATTTACTATCAAAAAATACTAATAATTTTTGCATCTACTCCCATCCTTTTAAATATGCCCCTCTAAATCTTGTCCTTAATTCTTTTACAATCAATTCTTTAGTAATCAACTACAAACCATTTCTATTGCCCAATTATTTATTAATTCATCTTGGTTTATGAAACTTTAGTATATTACTGACTACATAATAAAGCAAACAAACTCTTACATACGTTACGAAGAGCATTACAACTTTGTTTATTAATTCTCGATGCGCCTGTTCAATTTGGACATTGTAATAAAGGACATAATAAATTTTATAGGCAAAAGGCAAGACAAACTCATAAGCATAGTTTGACATCTAATTAATTAGTGAAAAAGTTCATTTTCATTACAGTAAGGCTGAATAAGAGATGAATATAGAAAAGCATATGAGGAGAGAAAAATCACATTCAGAAGTAACACGAAGGGATTACTGGGAATGACCAAGTAATATAGAGTGAATTATTTAAATAATGAGCCTATGAATAGACCAACAAAAGTTGTGTTGATGAAAGTTTTGTTGCTGAGGAGTAAGTCAAAGGAAAATCTTTAAATACTTTTATTCGATAATCTAATATCTTATAAATTAATTAATCTAATAAATTAATTAATTTTAGTAGGACGATAAATATTTTTTAACTAAACAAAATGTTTGTTTGTTTAGGTGAAAAAACAGAAAAAAAATATTGTGATTTACTTTTCATTTACACACCGAATAGTTGCTTTATTTATTGAATCGCTTAGTGACATGGGAATTACGTTCAATAATTTCAATTTGTCGATATTACCCGATGACGTAAACCTTGATTGTTTTGAAATTATTTCAAATTAATGTACTGCTACACAAACATCATTCATCAAAATTTTAATGAAATGTGTGCATGTGCTTGTTTAGTCCTAAGCAAATAAATACCGGTGGTAGCTTTTGACATTTCAACCTTAGTTAAATCAATTTACGGATATAACAATGATGTTTGCAGATAAGGATGTGATGCCAAAAATATAAAATTCAATGAATAATAAATTAATTTTAAATTTTTCAGTTGATGATTCATTCAGAAATAACGTAAATGGACGTTATTTCCGAATGAATCATCGAACTTATTTTTAACTCCAACATAAATTTTTATCAAAAAAAACTATGCAATGCCCGCTTTAAATGGAGGAACTCAGCTATGAATCAGTCCATAAAAATCCCAAATAATGCTTTAGATTATTTTTATATACAATTTGAGTAATGTAATCAAAATAATATAATAATAGAGCCACAAGCTGCTGTCAATTGAAGATTACTGAGATTGTAATATAATAAATTAAATAAACTTTTGCCATGTTAATACTGTTTGAATAATTTAATTCCGCAAAGTTCTCGTAATTCTAATAAATTTTTTTTGACAAGCTAATCTTCTAGTTTTGACTCATTAGTCTTGAGAAACTAATGACTTTATGCTTAATCTGCAAATTCAATCAGATTTTCATTAAAAATCTCTCATTATAAGAAATCTAGCTACAAATAAAAAATAAAAATTGGATTCCCACGTCATAATTTTTCCATCACGTTTATTTCATAAATATTTTGCTTGCGAAAACTTAAAAGACTAATTTTCAAGGAGAAGAAGTCATACCTTAATTAAAAATTCAATTTTTTTATATTTTCTTTCTATTTTCATATTCAATGCAAAATATTTAAATAGGTTAACTTAAAGTAATTTTCATTTTCACCAGCTCTCTAGCAAATTTTCCTCTCGTACTATAAAATTCCACTTAAAAATTTATTTTTGCAAATATAAAGAGAGGATCTTGATTCAACAGCTGTTTGCGTGTTGCTGGATTATAAAACGCGATTTTAATATTTCCATAATTTTTTTCTTTTATTTTCTAAAGTCATAAAGTGAAACACGATTCTTTAAAAACTGCTTCTCTTTTGCTTGTTTAGTCATAGTTTCGAATTTTCGTTTACAACTTTTCCTCTTCACTCACATCGTAATTGAGCTGTATGTTTACATTTTTTACTTCTTTTTCCATCTTAAAGAAAAGAATTTGAAAACTAATTTAATCGCGAAAAAATAGCCTCAGCATGTAAAGAGAAGTGAGCATGCACGCTTCACTTACACAGTTTACTGATTCATTAAGTCGTGACTGAGTATGCAGCAAGAAAAGCAGAACTAAGTTTTTTCTATACCTCTTTCAAAATGTATTTAAAGAAAGTACGAAACAATTTTCCATTACTTCTACCCTAGACATATTGTGCTTCCGCTTATGAAATGTTTATGGTTATGTCGGTTAAATTTTTTTTGCTCCCTTTACTTCTTCCTTTCTACCATTTCCTTGTCGATGAGCAAATTACGGTTAATGATGTACCTTCGAAAATGATGTCTTATTATGAGCAATAAAAAAAAATTTTATGGACAATCGATTTATGCATGTTTCGTAATGCATTTTACATTTTTTATATTTTATTTATCGATCGGCAGTATGCATGATGAGGATGATGAAAGAAAGTATGTAAGGAGAAATTGATTGATTGAATGATAGAAGAAGTAAGTATTATGGTATACGCCTTTTTTGTGATATTTCATCATCACTCAAGTGTCAATATGATTTTCTTCTTTTGAGTTAAAGGTTCAATTACGTGTTGTTGTCTATACATGGAATCATTTTTGTATGCAAATTACTGTTTGATGGATGAACAGAGCGCTTTTTTGGATATCCTATTTTTTTCATGTTCTGCCTTAAAATATTATGAGTTACAATATAAATTTCAAGGAATTAAGCTTTTAAGTGTGAACAGCTCATAAACATTTATCCAGCCATCCAATCTGCACGAATACATCTCGAGCATACAAAGTCCTCTCATAAAAAGGTCAATACATTAAACTTTACTTTGCCCTTTGTCACGCAGCCGACTAATCTATCGAAGAATAATGCTTTACGGATAAAAAAAAGTCTCACAACAACAGGCTTATCATCATCAAGTCTATAAATATATACAAGAGACAATCGTTCATCAATGCAGAAGCAAGTCATGGGATATAATACCAGATGCTAATTAACTGCATGTGGATCACGATAAAATCAGAGATTAAATGACATAGAAGTAAAGACGTAGACTTTAGATATGGGGAAACAGAAGTGACAGAAAGGTTAGCAAACTGTTGTTGTTTCAATTTTCTGCTCATGTTGATGCTATGTTAAATAATGTTTTAATCAAAAAACTTATGAATTCATCAGGAAAGAAAATTTACATTAAAATTAATTCCTATGTAAAGATGCTTGGGAGGTTGTTGCTGCTAATTACCCAGAAAAAATCTTCATATTACTCGGTTATAAAGAAAGATTAATACTGAGCCTTAAGATTTCATTCAATTACTGTAATTTTGTCTTTAATCTAATGAAACACGAAAGAGAATTCCGCCTACATTGAAGCATGATTTTTGCCAATCCTTCATTATCCACGTTACATTAGCACATTTTTTTACAACTTCTTTCTCTTATTTGCGAGTAAGACTTTGAAATTTGTCGTAAAAAGTCATTGAACTGTGGGATGATTGAAGCTCAGAGTTGGCAAGGAGATACTGTGTAATGACTCCATTTCATTCAGAAATAGAACAGAATCTTTTATGACTCAAGCAATGAATAAACTCCGGATATAAAAAATTGTAGGATATTTAAATAAAGATTGTAGCATTAACAAGAATAATAAGAAGAGATGCACATTCCATTCTTACACGAAGTGAGGGTTTTTTATTATTTTGATGATGCGGGAGAAATTCTTTTTCAATCTTATAATGTGTTCATCGAATGAAGCGCAATAATTTTTAATCATGTATGCATGGTGTTCGACTTAATAAAAATCATCTGATTCATTCGTTTATTTATTTTATCCGGTAATATGTGCATAAATTTCTAAAATTCCAGAAAGTTTGTTGGCATTGGAGCAACAAATGAAGAAAATTTTGAAATTTGAGAATGTTTTGATGTCCTCACTTTTCTCAGTATCTGAGAATATTTTAGTATGTTCTGTTATGGACGCATGTGTAGACAAATTCCCTTCCAATTGTTCATTTCTTTGATCATTGCGATATAAGTCATTACAGACAAAAGTTATTGTCATAAACAGCAAATCCTGACTAACATTTAAGTCACATCGTCCGATTCTACTCACTAAATCAATATGTTTTGCTCACAATGGAATTTTTTACTTTTTTCTTTTCATTCATTTAATTTGTAATCAAAACAAAAAATCGCGAAAATGTTGTTATTTTTAGATATTTTGTATTAAAACATGAAGTACAATTTGCCTTGTCTATTACACATTTCCTTTCTGTATGTATTACTTTCGTTTGAGATCTACTTTTATTTAAAGTGAAGATGTGAAGAAGAAAAGTTGTTTAAGTAGTGAGTGAAGCATTTCGATATTCAAATAAAATCTTAGCACATGCGATGTATTGTTTTCTATAGACTGAAGTAGCGTGATTGAACGTAGTTAAGGTAAAGCCCAATAGATATTATATTTTTTTTTGTTTTGTATGATAATTGTAGGAGTGTTAGCTTTAAGTGCTACAAATTTAGGATGACAATGACAAAATGTCATGAAATTCCCTTAATCCAACTATGTATCTCAACTGTCTCATTTGCGAAACATATGATGGCAATTAGTATGATAAAATACATTTCCATAAAATTCTTTGAAGCAGAAATAAAACATGAAGGAGTCTCAAAAATACTGATTTATTTTTCGTGAGGAAATTTAACATATGGAAGAAATCGAGATCTTTGTGAAGCAGTCCGTTCATACATGAAAATAATGAGAAATAAATTTTTAGCAGATTTCGTCTTAGAAATTGACATAGGACATTGTTTTGTCATATAAGGCAAATTCAAAATGCTTTCTAATCCCTTACAACATTTTAACTTTTATTTTTTATATAATACAACGTAAACGACAAAATATTGGAGGAATGCTAGGTCAAATTGTGTCTTCGTAATTATTCACGAAGAACGAAAAAAATGTGCTGGCAATGCTGACTTTAATCTACGAATATAATATAATCCATTTTTATGTGTCTTTAACAGAGATTATATCGAAATATATTCTCAGTAGAACCTTAATTATGATGAAAGTTGTAGATTAGACAATACGATTTTATTTATGAGCTATTAAATCTACGCCCAGAAATAATTAGACATTGGTATAGATCAAGATAAAATTTTTTCGTTATGACCCGAGACTTCATAAATATTATTGATATATTCATTTAGCAAATATTTAAAGCCTTTGCTGAAGAACAAGTAATCCTTTTCATGTCATACAAGCCGAATTGTATACAAGTGCAATATACGACAATGTAATATTTTATATATATATATCAACAAGTGTTCCTACATTCTCACACCTCTCAACCATTTTTCTCTTTTTCTATCTCTCATTATTTATTTTTTCTCTTCATAGTTCATGTTTTTATTTATCGTCTGGTTTATAATTTTTTTCTTCTATGTTTGATTATATTCATTAATTTCTCTGCATTCTCTTTCATTAGACTTTCTGTATGTTAGACGATAGACGAGCGTAAATAAAATTTTAAAGAGAATTTTTTAAAGCAGTGTGGCTAATCATAACGATAAAAAAAGTCGGCATGAGGAGAATAACAAAAAGGTTAAATTTAAGCATGATAAAAAGTTAGTTTTTCTGCGAAAAACTTGCTATAAAGAGTTTGAAGTATTTTTAGATATTTTAATATTTTGTTAACCGTGCATAGAAATTGATTGGTTATTCAAGACAAACTGAATTTTCTGGTCAATAAATGCAAATGAGTTAAATATGCAAAAAAAATATTATGATTCTTTGAAAATTGGAAGAGTAGATTAGACTGTCAGTCTTGAATTAAATTTATATAAACTAACAATCACTTTCATACGTTTATTAAAGCTATGATAATTAAAATAATAAATGAAGTTAAATTTTAATCTAAAATTATGTAATAAATAAATTTCAATAAAAATTAATTATTAATTAGTTTTCAAATCATTCATGTAATAAGAAATAATAATGATTTGATGATAATTTTTCCTTATCAGGTGCTGATACTTTCTTTCTCGACCTATTAATCTGTAATTTAGCTTCATATTAAGTTAATCAAATAAATGTTGTGACTGAAGTATTTTTGATTTATATTATAATGTGTCTAATCAGTAAGACGATTGTTTGTGAAAACAAAATCATTCAAATTGTCACAATTAGCACTTTAAAAATATCAAAATAAAATATTTTGACTCGATTTACAATAAGTTTTAAAATTATTAGGTACTAAAAAATTTGTCGTCTATGAAATTTATTTTAAAACAATTGATTTTAATTACGTCAAAAAACTTGAAAAATATTTTACTTATTGCTTAAAACTAATATCGAAACACGAGTGTTTGGCACCTAAGTTTTATATGCACGACGTCCGGTGACGCCTTTGAGGTTTCTAATATTCATGAAAAAATTCCAATATTAATAAAGTCTAATTTCCCCTGAACAAATAAAAAGAAATCAGAATTCAAATAGCCTAATTACTGACTTCTCCCCTTTTAACTGATATGCTGCGAACTCTACAAACATTATGATAATGTTTGTCTAATAAAACTCATACGAATTTATTCATCATGCAATGCAATTAAACATTAAGAACTGTATCGCGATAACCTGCTCAGTGAATATAATTTTTATTTTGCTATGCTTGAACACGCTTAATTCTTTTTATCGCATAAATAATAATTTTTTAACCTTATTCCATTAGCCACAATTTGCATTGAATAAATTTTTGATGTTGTCATCGATACAACAGACACCAGCGAATAGCAACAATTGACAAAAAAGCTGTCCACTTTATGATTTTTTTTCTTTCCATTTTTCACTTTGCATTCTTCAAACTTGTTTGTTTCCGCAATGAAATCTCAGTTATTCACTCAATAAAGTTCCTCGCTCTTTTCGAAAATAATTCAATAGTCTTATATAAAAAAATGGAAATATTTATGCAAATGAATTTTTGAGTCTCATCAATAAAATATTAATGAAGTGCATATGTGAATACGTAGACAGATTGAAAATACTTTTATTGGAATTATCAGCAGAAATTCGATATGTTTGCATACTTCTTTACATTAATCGAAACATGATGTTGTTTGAGTTTGCAATAACAATGAGCATAAACAAACTCACATATATTTATGATGCTATCAAATTATGTCTATTTTACCATCACCACACTCATTGAGTTTTACTGACTTTGTATCTATGAACATAAATATATGAAATATTCACACACACACATGACTATAAAAATTATTATGCACATTGCAGAAAATTAATTGCGTACAACGTTCATTGCGTTTAAGGTTTTTCTCGCACATCGAATTCGGCCAGTGTCTGAATTTTTAATTTAATTGCTGAGTGAAACTGCATTCAAACATTGAGCTGAATTAAATTTTGCAATGGCTTGGTAAGCCATAAACAGTAAATAAAAGTACATAAAAAACAGCATTTCATCAATATTTGAATCATGTGGCGGTCAATAAAAATTCATAACGTGCCTTTTTTCTCAGTGTTGTTATCTGGATGGCTGATCATGTGATATGTTAACAATTTTGTGGAGAATGCTTAAACTGAAACTATTTAAAATTCATTTGGACTAAGCAGGTTTTGGATGGTCCGATGAATTGATAATTATGTAGTCGACTGCATTTGCTTAAATCAACTTATTTTTTATATGTTTACTAAAATACTTCGTTAAATAAAATATTCAAGTATAATGACAAAAAAAAATCAAATTAAAAATCTTGAAATTTTTTTAAACCACATTAAATAAATATTCATCCTTGAACAGCAACTTTTCATTAAACTTGACTTTATTAAAAACACAGATAAAGTTCTGAAGTAAAAAAAGTGCACAAGCAAGATAAAATTGATTAAAATTGTTATTTATCAACCAGATATACATCTATCAACCCCTCTGCATTTTCATTAAATCCATAATGAAAATTTTTTCCATTAAAATGGATTTTTTTGCTCTCGTCATATTTTGCAGAAAATTCATAAAAACAGGACATTTGATGATGTTTCATCAAAATATATTTTCCATGGTGAATTCCATCGACTCGACTGTTTGTCGATTTATGTGCCATTTTCATCACCCATTCTTTCCCCCCTTAACATGTCCCCTTAATTGAATTCACGTATACCTAGCAACTAACAGAGTTATTGATGGTAATATATGTTGCCGGTGTGATTGTTGGAAAGCGTTGCTAAGTTTGAACATAATGCGTATTTACCATACTAGATTTTATAATGTAATTTGAGCGTAAATGGATTATTGAATAAATTTTCTTCTGCGTATTTTCCATTTCATCATCATGATACTGCAGACAAAATGTCTAGGATACAAGTAAAAAAGAGATAAGGATGAAAACATTGTTGGATAATTTTTTTTTTTTTTTTTTCTCATTTAAAAGCCTGAAAGCTTTTATTGATAGTAAATAATTCATAATTGGTTACAAATTGATTTTACAATAATTCAGAAAGTGAAACATAATAAATTACATATAGATTCCATAATTAATTCGTTTGTGTGCGAGTTTAAGGAAGGAATTTAACTGCTTGAATAAGTTTGCAAAGTAACGACATTATAATATTTGAAAATTAACGTATTTTGACAATTTAAAAAATCTCATTATTGACCGTTATTGTTAAGATTTGAATTTTAAAGTTTGTTTACGTGAAAAATGAATAGAAAAACGAGGAATAAAGATATTAAATTATCTTGTTTCTAGTGCTCATCTGTAATGGAGATACGAGTGAGGCAACTTTAGATAATAAGAAATTCTTCAGCCTTGATTTGAATAGTCTGAGATGATTCAATTCGCGAATTTCCACAGGTAAGGAATTATATATTGAGGCTCCTATGATTTCAAGATCATTGGATCTAATAGATGTCTTACTATGGTTTATTTTCAGCAGTCGTGTACGAACGGATCTCATCATTTGGAAACTTATCAGTGCGTCATCATTTTCCAGTATAGATTTTTTCACTTGTGTGCAGATTGACATTAATATCAATCCCATTACTGGAAGTACATTCGGAGCATATTTAGAGTACAATAAGTATGTTGATGTTGTCTGAGGTAATTTGTGAATCATCTTTATAATTCTGTTTTGTAGAACTTGAAGATTTTGGATGTCCTTGCTGCTTGTCCTTATTAAGATGAACGTTCCATACAACAGATGAGAATTGAAGTGAGCGAAATAAAAATTCATCAATGGCTTGATGGTGAGTTTATGCCTTAATACTGATGTTACACCTATTGCCTGGTTTAATTTGCTTTTAATTGAGGAGAGCAATCCTTCAAATTTCAATTCCCGATCCAATTCAATCCCTAAGTATTTCATTGACTCCTGGACAGTTATTCCACGATTGCTAAGGACTTCCATGACCGAATTATCCAAGCTGTTCCCGACTATAATTGCATAACTTTTGTTTAAGTTCAGTTTGAGTAGATTTTCCTGGTAATAATTGGATATTCTATTTAGATCCGTTTCTATTTCATTCGGACTGTTGAGATTAATTTCAAAAAGCAGAATTACATCATCAGCAAACTTGTAAACCTTGGCATGTGTTGCTAATCTTCTCATATCGTTTATATATATTGTAAAAAGTGGTGGACCTTCCTGTGTTCCTTGCGGAACTCCTTCTTTAATTAAACCAGACCTGCTTATCGAGTCTCCAACTTTAACGTATTGCGTTCTACCAGTCAAAAAACTTTCCATCAATTTATTAGCTTGTCCTCTGATGCCATAGTGATCCAATTTAGCTAACAAAATTTTATGATTTATAGAATCGAAAGCTTTCGAAAGATCCAGTGAAATTAAAAGAACTGTTTGCTTTATGTCCACTACTTTTGATAATTCTGATAAGACTTTTGCAATCACATCCTCACATGAACGTCCTTTTCTAAAACCATACTGATAAATGTCTAAAATTCTTTCATTGTCTAGAAATTCCTGAATTTGCTGTTGGATAACTTTTTCCACTATCTTATCAAGAGATGATGTAATTGATATCGGCCTGTAATTAGTTTTGCACAGCTTTGAGCCTTTTTTATGAATTGGAATTACTAGCGTCTCTTTTAGTTTGTCCGGATAAATAGATGTTGAAAACATTTGATTAATCAAAACTGATACATGTGAGCAGCATTCATCGCTTATTTGTGTCCATAGAAATGGTGATATATTATCAATTCCCGAGGCTTTACCAATATCTAGTGAATTTATGATATTCCCGACTTCATTAGGAGTGACTTCTTGAAATTTAAATTCATTCTCATTTCTCTCGTCTAAAAATTTGTAACTACAATAATCAGTTGATACTCCAACAATTGATAAGAAGTGTTCTTGAAAAATATTTGCAATTTCTTTACTGTCACTAAGTCTTACTCCATTTTCTTCTAAGGTAATTTCATTCCTGACTTCATTCTTCCCACTTAGCTGATTTAATACTTTCCAAGCTTCCTTGCTGTTCAAGATGACTTTATCACAATAGTAGGCTCTTGCTCTCTTAGCTGCGTACTCATCTTTTGCCTCAGAAATCAATTTAAGTTTTGATTTGAGATGTGAAACAGGTTTATAACATAATTTTCTTTTATGGATCAATTCAGTCATGTTGTGAAGTCTATTACACATATTTATATAGTTCATATCAATCCAGGGTGGAACAGTCTCATTTTTTCTTATAAATTTTAGTGTTATTTTTGATGTGTTCCTTTTTGTCGTATTTTCTATCAGTTCTAATATACTGTCACACATTTTATTGGGATGTATATTTATAGGTAATGCACTAAATTTTTTCTTAAGCTCAGATATTACACCCTTTTTGTTGACTTTTTCAAAGAAACTTGGAGTTGGTGGCTTATTTTCCTCTCGACATTTTCCATATTCTTTAACAAGAATTAATTGGTGATCGGAGAAATTTTCGGTGATTACTTTATTCGATGTTAAGGCTAGGATATCTTTTCGATTTTTCTGAGATATGACATGATCTATAATTGGATGTAAAGCATATAAACAACTACTCTACACGAATAAAAAAATGAAATTGTTCTCGGAATATTTAGTCATTGAAATAAACAATCGCCACAAAAGACTCGCTGAAAATGACGAAGCAATGAATAAATAGAAAGGAAAAACAGTAGCAAAAATGAAATAAAAAGAACTGCAATTTAAATTGTAAATCAGCCACCCCCCAGTTCCTTTCATTTCATTTGTGCTCCTCTGTTAGACAAACAACTTGGGGTTGCACGCAGACGCTCGACAAAAATTTGTGGAGAAATAAAAGAAGATAAAAAAGACAGTTGTAGATGAAGTGTTACTGAGTATATTGCGAGGCAATGATCCGTTGAAATGCATATAAATCAGATTGTTCAATGATTCAATTTATATTCCGTCGTTCCAACTTAATTCTTTTCCTATTCCCGCTTGTTCTCTCAATTTCTTCTTTTCTTGTGTATGTTTGCATCTCTATTAACATCTTATGATGATTTTTCACACCATGTAATATATGCTAATTGATTTTGATGAACTGATTGCTCTTTTTTCATACATCGATTAAATGTCAATGATCATGGACTCAGTGATGAAAATAATTACAGTTGATTATTTGTTATACCAATTACAGAAATATACCACGAAAAAATAGACATATAAAGTACAAGAAGAAGGAAGAAATGATTGTAGGAGAGGTTAGTAATAGCGAAACTCCGTTAGGTGATGTAATTTACATTGTGTTAATCAATCAAACACGCATCATATGATAGTACTTTGGCACGCAATATTTATTTTTTTGTAGACACTTCGACATGATAATCATCTTTTTTAAAGGTAATAATACCACGCATAGATATATAGTTAATAGGGAGAAAATTGGTGAAGTTACTGTACATCCCGTTAGGTCTGAACGCATTTTTGTAAGGGAAATGTTCAAAAATTTTGTTTAAAAATAATCGAAATTTTTTATCAGCCTTGTAATAATCAAACAATCACGACGTCATTATTTTTGCTTGGAAAAAATACTCTTCATGATCATGTGACTGTCACGAACTTTTGCAATATTAGCAATAATTCAGGACGGTGTGATATAATGAAAAATTAAATAAAAATTATAAAGCTTTAAATAACTCAGCACGATTGCTATTATTAGCTCATAGCATTTTAATCTACTCACATGATTAGCAAATAAAACAGGAATTTCTCTTCGTCTAAACCTGTTTTTAACGTTGAGCAGTCTTCCTCACAATCAAATATTTATACTGAAATCCCGAAAAATAACAGTTTCAAGAATATATCATTGATTCGATAAAATCGAGAAAGCTTAACAATGGATGGCTTTCAAAATTTTCAATAGAACTATTGAAGTTTCTAACATGAGAATCTAGAAAAATCACTCAACAATTTCAAGGATTAAAATGCAACATCCCATTACTTCCAGCATTGAAAATAGTTTTCGTACGTTGTTTCTGACATTCGCAATTAAATTTCAAGGCTGATGAGAAACTAAGTTCCTAGTGCTGTTGAACTGATAACAAGTATAATTCAGCTCAGATCTAGGCTAATTTTACTGATAATGTAAGCAATTGTAAGATTCATAATATACTAGTCTATGAACCAAGTGGACAAATTTTAGACAGTTATGACTTCCTTCGAAAGTTGTAGTCATGAGAAAGGTATTTATAGTAAAGATAAAAATTTCAGTATTTACCTTGTCTCCAACTACGTCCTCCCCTTTCTTTAACTTCCTCCTTTTGGGGCGTTCAAACTGTTATTGATTTCGTATCTCTTCTATTAAACTGTATGTTATTTTATTTTGTTTTCCTTTTTTAGTTATATATCATTACAATCTTCATGTAAATATATATATTTTTTGTGTATAGTCCACCGCGTGATATTATCGTCGCTTTACTTTTATTACTACTATTATTTCTGTGTATGACGAAACTTTTGTTTTTATGTTTTTATACGCTAAATCAACTAGCCAACAATCAAGTGCAAGGTAATGTCGCTTGTTATTAATGTCGATGATTGAAACTTTTACTCAATCACATGACCGAATTTTTTTACACGACAAGCGCCGATTTTTATTATTACAAACACTTTTCACTTCTTTACTGAACTGTTTCTTCTTGCATATCTTCTTCAGAATTATTTTTATTTCTTTCAATTTCACTTGATGTTGTCGCTGCGTTACTTTTTACTATTATGCTTATTATTATTTTTCATTTGAGGTTTTGACACTCCTTGTATTATCCGAAAAGGCAATAAAAATAAGTAAAGTAAAATTGTACTAGGAGATATAGAAGAATAAATGTTAACACCAAATAACTTTTTATGATATTTAAGGAGGGAAAAATAATATTTTTTGAGGTCAAATAACACTATTTCTTTTATGTCTACACAAATTTCTTTTCTTGCCTCCCTTCTTTTTTTTGCTGATGACACTCACGGTAAATTGAATATTCTAGAGAATTTATAATCACATAATCACTAATGTACACTAATTCTAATTCATTTACAATTAAATCCTTCATTTATGCTCCCTAATATTTTCCAATAGATTAATATTTTCTCCACATTAAGGGGTTTTGTTGTACAGCGTTGACTATGTGTGTGCATGTATTGTGAAAAATTTGTGGCAGACATTCACATTTGGTATTATCACGGCACGAATCTGTAGAAATAGAAAGATAAATGGAATCTGATTAAATATTTGAAAATAAATTTTCAAAGTGCGTGGATTTTGAGAGAAAAAGTTGACAGCCTTTAAATAAAATCAGCAATAAAAACTGCAAAGATTTATCATCCTTATTAAGCAAGTGCAAGATATTTTTATGGTGTAATCGAGTAAAAGTGAAACAACTATTACGCCATTTATGCTAGTTTGCAACTAAATTAAAAAATATTTCAAGTTTTACGCAGTGTTGCCGTACACAACTTTATGTCAGCTAAAGATATTATCACTCATTTCTGATGCAGTTTTCTATATTTTATATGAGTTCATCAGTCCATTGCTTGCCTTATCGCTCTATGCTTTATTCTGTCTACTGTCTAAATAAAGCGATTTAAATTTTATGTCATCACGATTTAAGCTATCGTAAGTAATCTTCTAGTCGTTGTTTAAACAGCAAAATTTTGCAATGGAATCTCAGCTTTTACCTTTCAAATCTCTGTCAACATTTTTTTTTTCTCTTCAAAAGTTGGCGCACCTTGCGAATACCCAACAATTAAATAATGGAATTAATTTCACTTTCTCTACATTTACTGCCCGAAAATTTCTTTCAATGTACACAGGTAGTGAGAGAGGCTCATAATTGCTTATAATAATAATAACAGCATAAAAAGCAGTATATGTATGGATGAAATGAAAACGAAATGAAATTGTAAGTAAACGAATCACAGATTTATCATTATTTGCCGTTTATTGTTGTTGTTGTACTTCCTGCTCATTGCTTTTCAATGTTCTTGTGATGAAATCAGTAATGAGACTTTCCAAGAGAATTTTGTTGAATAATTAATGAGTCATTATAGAATCGAGAACACAACGATAATGATATAATGATTTTGATACTTTTTTTACCACAACAATAATAGCTTGTGAAAAGATATTTTTGGGAAAATACACGTGTGTGATGGGCTAATAGAACAGGTGGTAGTGATTAAAATTTCATTATCAAAAAAAGTCTACTCAGACAATATTTTTCGGGTAGACACACAAAATTGAAGTCAAATAGTAAATTTCTTCTTTTCTTCTCTTTTGAACCCTTTTTTCACACAGTAACAACAACGAATGATGCTTTTTTATGACGTATTCACATTTAACCGTGCAGCACTTTTTTGCAGTGAAATGTTCAATATGAAAATATAAAGGTATGTGTGTGAAAGAGAAGAAAAATCGGATGCTGTTTTTTATCGATTTTTTTGCAAGTGTTATCACATACATCTCTTGGAAAGGAAAGCACTGAAACATTTTTTCTATTTCTCGTTCGCAAATGAATTATTTGTCAACTGAATATTAAATAGTTTATTGACTATTAAAAATTAATACTTTTATTAACACAATTTAAGTATTTTATTCTCATTCAAGGCAAAAACATTGAAAAATCTCCACAGAATCTACACCAACAAAAAAAGTCCTGTTTTTTTCATTTAAGGTAATCTTCTCGAAAATCGGGCGTGATTTTTATTTTATTCACAAAGAACAGTAAATTTATTAATTAAACTATCATACATTTAACTTAACGATGAGACTATTGTGATGTATAGCACATTTGTTTCACTATTTTAAGTGTTTAACTGATGAATAACAAGATTTAACAAAAAAATGCCGCTCTCACATCTTTTCTGTTTCGCACAAATTTTTCAAATGAATGTGAACGAGAGTACGTCGAGGGGTTGGCTTGTGTATAAAAAAGATTTTTAAAATTGTTGAAAATGATCGTTATTTTTAACGTAAATATCTGTACATGCAACAAGTTACAATACAAATATACATGTTTCTTTTGATTCTCTGACTATATTATAATTGATTCTATTGGATTAATCTTAAAATAGTCATATTCTATCAAATAATTAAATTTCATAATTAAAATTTAAGGAACTATCCAGAAAATTTGTAATTTTATTTTCATGATTCATAAAAATGCTGAAATCTTTGGCTTGTTGTTGAAATTAACAGCTGAAGAATACCAACACACCTGAATGATTGCACAATACAAGCATAGATTGACGAGTAGCTAGATCGATTACTATCCAAGAGATGTCGCTGTTCGTTAATAAAAAACATTTTGTTGTGAAATATTTCCTAACGGTTTGACTAAGATAGAGAAATTGTTAAATAAAAAAATTAAATATATATTTTTTGGTTTAGGACTGGAAGGCGATACATGAGCTTAATTATTTATAGAAATAAAGAATTTTAAAATATAAAAAGAAACAATTAAAGACGAAAAAAAATTAAAAGCATAGATAATTAAAGACCTGACTAGAAAACCAAACTATTGATGACATAAAAATTCGTAATCGACAGAAATTCAACACTCACCTTGAGACTTTTAAAAGTTAACTTATTATAGACACCTTTATGTCTACGAAAACTTGTTTTAGATTAAAACTTGACTAGCTAGAGTAAAAAAAAAATGTTAATTTTGGTCAATGTATTTTTTGGTCATTTTCTAAAATGGATACTAATCATTTTAGGTACCACATTTGTTTACAAGATTTGAAGGGAAGCAAAAAATAAGGATATGTTTTTGAGTTTTTGAATTTTAAGCCATCCTGTGACTTGAAATCTTTAAAACAAAAAAAAAATGTGAGAAAATCCAAAATTTGGTACTTTTTTGGTTTTGTCATTTGCGCTAAAGCAGATAATTTTTATAATATAATGAGTATATAGGAAGAAAGCTCTTGATGTCTTCTATCGATGCTCATAGTAAATTTCTTAAATAAATGAAGCATTGTTTCAGAAACTTTTAAACAAAATGACCTATTTTCAAATGTATTTTTTGGTCAACAAAAATGTATTTTTTGGTCATTTTGTAATGATCAAAAGTATTAAAAAATTTAAAAAATTTTAATGAGGATTTGAAGATTTTAGCTCAAATATCACGTGATATAAAGGATATGGACGTAGCTGCAAGTAAAAGGCATGAAATCATCCATAAAACTTTTTAAAAATTGTTTGTGCACGAGACCAAAAAATACATTTTTCTTTTAATTGGATATATCTTGGATACGACAAGTTTGTGAATTCTGATTTTTTCTGGAGTGAAAGTATCCACAAATTGTGACATTTTGATACAAGCAAGCTCAAATGAAGCAGTGAAGAATACAAAGCCTTCAAGTGTAAAAATTACCAAAATTAACATTTTTTACCCTTATTAAATTATATTTTACCTTCTTATTACGTCATTCACATGTAATGTGATCAGTTATTATTACTTCTGTGCTAACTTTAAAATAAGAATTATGATCTCATCTTACTTTACAATTAAAGAATGACAACAATTCGTTAGAAAAATGAAATAAATAACTAAGGTTCGTTATTCATGACGCAAGAATCAGCTGATTTTTTTAAGCTTAGCTGAGCTCATTTATTCTCCATCCAAAATATGGATTCACATTCTCTTGACATTCAAAAGTTCAACGTTATTCAAATATTCTGATAGTTCCTATTTCTTAAATTCAAAGAATTATTTATTTCAATAATAAAACGATCGATTTTATTTAACTATGTATAGGGTGACCAGACTTCTTCGAGGATATGTAGAGATCAAACAATTTTTGCATCTAAATGTTCATTTTTTGAATCAAATTTTTGGTGGACCTAAGTCCATCCGATCTAGCGTTAAGCTACAAAATTCTAGAAATAAAGAATAGCCCTACAAAAAACAAGTCAGCCTAACTTTGTACTGATTTTTTTACTAATAAAAACAACTTCACGAAAAACAGCGATTGAATAATGCGATTCCGATAAGAAATAAAAAAAAACAACGAAACACTAAGGGATGTAGAAATATTAAAAAATTTAAATTAATTCATCGATTTAATTCTGTTTTCTTCTCTTTACTTCATCACATCTTCTTACTTTTGATTTCAGGGATTACAAATGATTGAATCTACGTTTGTGGAATGAATACGTGATTAATTTTTTATAGTCGATCCAATTGTCACTAAAGTAGAGCGAACTACGAACTTTTTACTAAACTTTATCTATAAAAAAAATTAGTTTTTAAATTTACGATTGCATAAAAAAATAAATGCCAACTCAATGTCATTACTGCCTATAAAATAAATGTATTATGTCGTGCCTTTTATAAACGACATTTCAACTTATTGATAGTGTTCTTAATTTTCGAACACTGTCTTAAAGAATAAATTTAAATAAAAAATCTTTTTGATATTTACTATAGTTCTAAGTACTACCTCAGTTGATATTTGATCTTCAGTGTGTCCAGTTTAAAAAATATTTACAGTCTGCAAAATTCATTGAGGAAATTTTTTTTTTTTGATAATAAAAATTGCAATGTGTGCTGAAATTTGGCATAATTTATACACGATTATTTCTGTCGTACTCTTGGGACTATTATATTACATTTTATTCATTCCTGTTAGCTGGAAAGATGTAAATAATAAAAATTTCATCACTGTTCAATTTCCTGTTTAAATCTTCTTCCTTTCTGACCTTTCAAGAATGACGCAAGTGATAAAAAATCGGCTGTAAATCGTGCACGAAGACTGCGTAAAATCGGAACAAAATTATTACCGCCTTTTCCAAATGGCTGGTATAAATTGGCTACCTCAAAAGAAATTAAACCTGGAACTGCCAAGCACATCGATTGTATTGGTGAAAATTTTGTTGTTTTTCGATCAACAGATTCGAATAAAACTTTCGTGTTAGATGCTTACTGTCCGCACATGGGCGCAAATTTAGGTGAAAATATATAAAAAATTATAAATTTTTTAAGTTTTAATGTTGAGATAAATATTCAGGAGTTGGTGGGATAGTTAAGGGAGACTGCATTGAATGTCCCTTCCATCAATGGAAATTTAATGGAGAAAGTGGAGCATTAGTGAATATTCCATACAGTGATAGTTTATCAGATGGTAAAATTATTTAATTAAATTACCATAAAAAAGAAAATTTTATAATTTTATGACCCTGACAGTTGAAAAGTTTGCAAAAATTCGGAAATGGACGTCAAAGGAAGTAAATGGACTTATATTCGTATGGTATCACATGGAAAATGAGGAACCATGGGATATTCCCGTTATTGATGAAGTTGATAATGGTAAATATGTGCTACATGGCTGGAATGAATTTCGAGTGCATTCACACATCCAAGATATTCCTGAAAATGGTAAATTTTAGCTCATTTACATTAGTTGACAAATTAATTTGAAATTAATCACAATCATCGTATATAACAAAATCTTAACGATTTCATGTGATCTTACTCCACACATCAAAAACAAAACAAAAATCAATTAGGTGCTGATGTAGGTAATGTAAATCAATAAACGGGGTTTTATTGAGTGTTAATAATGAAATAATTCAATAAATTTGCATTTTAAAAACAGCTCATCTTGCAACAGTTCACGGCTCCAATATATTGGGAGGAGCAGATATTAACAATATGAGAAACAGCTGGTTCTCATTTGGATCTCACATTTGGAATGCAAAGTAAGTGATCTAAATAATTAATGATAAATTGATCCTCACTGATTTATTTAAAATACATGAACACAGATGGAGTTCAAATACTTACTATAAGCATATGGCAACTGTAAAGCTAACGCACATTTTCAAAGTCTTGTCATTCAAATTGATTGAAATTGATGCTGATATTGATCAAATCGGTCCTGGATATGTCACATTAGTACTCAACTTAATATTTGGAAAAATTATCATTCTACAGACTTTAACACCATTAGAGCCTTTAGTTCAGAATTTATCTCATTATTTCTTTGCTCCATGGTATCTTGGATGGTTAGCAAAATTCATCATGTACGGAGAAACGATTAATGTAGCACGAGATGTCATGATATGGAATTCAAAAGAATTTGTGAGGAATCCTTTACTTCCGAAAGAAGAGAAGCCATTGAAGATGTTTAGAAGCTGGTACGCACAATTTTATTCTGAGAACAGTAAAAGTTTTGCTCACGCTCATGAGACTTTAGAATGGTAGATGATTTATTAAAATATAACTTACATAAGATATTTTTTAGCAATAATGACAAAATAGGTGTAGACACTTCAAGATTTGTTTATAAATTTTGATAATTATTAAAGCGCAATAATTTATTTTAGTAAAGTGTGAGTTACTTCATGATATTTAAAAAAAATAGTTTGACTTACTGTGTCAGACAAGGTGAGTCTTAATATAAAACATGTTCTAAACAACTGTTTTACAAAACATAGTATGCAAAGCCAAATTTTTATTAATTCATTTATTATTTTAATTGATTGAAGTTGGCACTGACATTAGTTTAACATATTATTTGCGACACAATCTAATTATTACTCTATAAAGTTTAATAGGAATTGATATTAAGTAATTAAATTCTCCTTTTTTTGAACTTTTGTCTCTGGATTTAAAATTTAACAAAATTCAAAACCTGTTTGAAAGCAACATTTGACAATGAAGAATGTATGAACCAAGACACTTGTTCAATTTCCTAATAATTGAATGACTAAGTTTTAACATCAGTATCAGTT
This sequence comes from Chironomus tentans, assembly GCA_963573255.1. NCBI lineage: Eukaryota > Metazoa > Arthropoda > Insecta > Diptera > Chironomidae > Chironomus > Chironomus tentans. Next base: position 55,326,168 of record OY754302.1, on the reverse strand, counting down.
TCACAAAAGACAATTTTCCAGAGAATCCCCAATGTCACCTTTAAAATTAATTAATCCCATGTGTCTACGCCTCTAAACATGCGTGAAATTTAAGCAAGTACTTAATAATTTAGTAATAATAATTTTCTCATAATTAATGTAGTAAATTTTTTATACATTTGATATATGTTCCTGTCATGAAGTTTTAATAATAAAGAAAGCGACAAGAGTTCGCGATAGCAAGCGAAAAATAGAAGAAGGAAAGAAATTCTTTGAATTCTCAATCGTTAGAAAAACATTCCTTTGCTCATGTGTTGTAATTTAGTTCTTTTTCCTCGTCTTAAGTCCCCCCATAAAATTCATTGAGAAAAAGAAATATGATGTTGAGAAGAGGGAAAACAAGAATAATAAGAAGAAAAACTATCTCATTCACTTCCTCACATAATTCCTCTCTCTCTATCTCTCTTTCTCAGCATACTGTGTAAAATCACTCGACCCATAAAAAGCATATCAGAATCAGCAGCATCATCATCTGATTCAAAAGGAGGAGATGAGAAACAGAAAAATTTTTGTGAGAATGAAGAGAATGGACGAAATGTGAAAGAATCGTGTAGGTGTAGTTTTTTTTCTTGCTCTTCTTCGGAATTATCAAAAAGGAAAAAAAGGCACAGAAATTTTTTTTATCATCATATGTTCCAATGTAGGCCCTTTCCAATGGAAATGTGAACTTAAACGACCACACTCAACATTTTCATTCATTCAAGATTTCCTCAATGCTATTGTGTGATAATGTGTATAGATACATTGTTGTACATACATAAATCCATATACTATGATGGTGGTTGAGAGAATTACTTGTATATATGTATATATAATATATATATGCTCCCGACTGAATGTGAAGGAAAAACTTGAAAAAGTCTCATTGGAAAATTTCAATGATGGTGGTAGCGATAGGAGAAATTGGAAAGGTTTTTCTAAAGAACACGTACAGTACGTGTCGCCATGTTGAAAATTACGCTGATATTTTTGTAACTTGGAAGCAGGCGAAAAAAATTTCTCGCTAGTGGTTGAAGGAAAAAATTTTAATTTAGACACAAAAATAGTGGACAAAGAAAGAATTAAATTTAAGAAAATAAATAAAAGTAATTTTAAGTTATGTGTTTAGTTCGCCAAGTTACTAAAAACCTTTAAGAGATTAAATTTAGTGCAATATTAACTCAAAAAAGTTGTGATTGCGAGAAATTTTTTATGTGTTAAAATATAATTGAAGATGTGAAAAAAATATAGAAAAAAATTTTTTCTTTCTTTCTTGAATATTGAAACGAGTGTAAAGAGAAGAAAATAATGAAAAGAAAAAGACAAGAAAGAAAAAACAAATGTACAGGAAATTGATGAGATTCATACAAAAATTTTATATTGAACCTGGTGATGAAAATTATATTCAATTGTGTTGATGGAAAATTATTAAGCCCTGTTGGTGGCACGAACGAGAAGAAAGGAAGGAAAAAAATTTTCTTTGGATTAAAAGGCAAAAGCATCCGTGTGAAGAAGGGCCAAATCTTTCAATAATTTATAACTTCTATTGCTCATTACTACATTATTATATTTTGAGAAAGGAACGAAAAAACTGTCATTTTTGGAAAGTGAAAATTTGCACATAAATGTTTGATTATGAGAACTTTCATTCGATGGAAATCGTTTGTGAAAGAAAAATATTAGCATAAATTTTATATACAAAAAAAATATTTTTTTCACTTTGCCTTTTTCTGCTTCGCAACTTATCGCTACTAGTCTCCAAAAATTTCCCTCCTTCAATAGTTGAAACATTAGCTTCATTCTATTCCGTTTATTCAACTTAATTATTCCCTAATGCTGACCTGTTCCACCTCCAAAAAAATTATGCAAATTTATCAGAAAATAATAAAGCTAAGTGAATTACCAACAGTGAATGTGAAATAAGCAAGAACTTAACAAGAATTAAAAGGAAGACGAAGAAAACATGAAAAATTTTCAAGGAGGGCGAATTAATTTTGTAAATTTATACATACGGTGAATACAGCTTAACGCTTATGTTATTCATACATGCACACATATATGTGAATTAAGGAGGTCTCATAACGACAAAAAAAAGTCAACAACAACAAGAAAATAATAAATATAGTAAATCAAGTTGAAACAAGTTGAAATATAATGTGTTCAGAATTCTAGGAAACATACATAAAAAATAGATTAGAAAAAATATAATATACATAAAAAGTCACTTCTATCCCATACGACTGCTACAACAAGAGGAAAATTTTTAGAAAAGCAAATAAAAAATAGTAAAAATTTTAAACATAAAGTTGCTGTTGTATAGGATATAAGAAATCAAGCACAAGGATCCTCCACATCAGGATATATCAAGAAAGAAAAAAAATGTAAGGAAAATTGAACTAGCTAAAGCTTAATAGAGAGAGAGCTAGTAAGGTGTGTTCCAGCTGTATGTGAAAATGAAAATTGATGAAACATCAAATGAAAAAAAAATAAAATATATGTGAATGAGAAGGGCTGTTGAGTGTGTGAAAAATAAGTATCTATGAAAATGTACACAAATATAATGAACAATTGGCTGCCTATTGACTGTAAATGGGAAAATTTTCCATTTTTTCTTCCTCTCTCACTCGCTCTCTCCAAAAAAAATTTTTTTTTGCTGATTCTTTTTAGTGCGTGGTGAATGATTGAAATGAATGATAATAAATTTATGCACAAGGGCAGCATATTTGATGAGATTAATGTTCAATTCAGTATAGCTAAATTTTTTATTGATGATTTTCCAATAAATTTTCAGAAAGAAAAGGGAAAATGAGAAGAAAAATTTTTTTTGTTTGAGAGAAAAAGAATTGGGAGGAAGAAGAAAATATTTTTAATGTGTGAACGGTTGGTTCTTCTGTTTTGTGTCATAACAAGATGAAAAATTCCCTCAGGAAGTATTCTCTTCTTTTCATTTTCATCTTCTTTTCATCTTTTTCTTTTCATATTCATTCTACATTTTTTTTGTTAAAGAAATAGAAGCCGTGAAGGCATACACATATTAGAAGATATTCCACATTGTGTGTCTTTCCTTAGTCTCTCGCTCATCTAAAACCTCTTAATGTACAATGCTTTTCAATAAATTCCTTTCATTTCATACTGAAGTGGAAGAATCTTCGATGAATCGTTTCACTTACTCAACGGATGTATGTGTAAATTGTGTGTGAAAATCTGGTCATTGGAAATCTATACAATTCAGATCGTTTATGTTTTATGAATTAAAAACTTTATTGATCTCATTTTGTAACATTCGCATGGCACCAACTATAATATTTTCATGCTATCGTGACATATCTCATTTGTTTTATTTTTGTTAGAAGTACGAAAACTTTTTTTTTTGCGTTCTTATTTCCATGCATATAGTTTTTGAATGTTACAAAACAATGATGATCATTTATCATCGATAATATACATTCATTTTGACGTCAACACGTCTTGGAACCATCCAAACGATTGCCTTCTCAAAATGTTCACCATCATCATCCTCTTACTCTTGTCTTTTAGCTTTCTTTCTTATATGCATGTTTGTTGACATGCATTTTGTCCGTTCTTGCTGAAAAATTATTCCATTCTATTGTGTCGAATGGACTCCAGTTCTTCTTGTATCAGTGTTGTAGCTAGAATTATCGAAGGGGCCTTAAAATTTTGGCCTTAACCCCTAGCCATTTTGAACACCTTGCTACAAGTTCGTCTTTTATCATGTTTTAATATTAGTTGCTAAAAAAATGGTAAATTTAGTTGAAGTTTCCCAAGATACTAAAATTCCTCTCAAAACATCTATCGAATAATTCCTACAATTAATTGAAAATGCGTTTATTTCCTCTCATCTGCAGTCAATTTTTATTGCAAAATTTCCTTCATTCATTCAGTTTTCTTTCTAGTCCTCACTCACTCTCTTGCTCTCCTTTTGTGCTCCTTCCATATCATTTACTTCAATCAGAAAATTTTTGCCTTCCGTGGGAAAGTTTTTTTTTCTCTACTTCTTCCCAAATACACAGTTTTTTTTTCGAAAAAAAATTAGAAAGAAAAAAATTTCCCACTCAAATGTAGAAGAAATTACTTCCAGTCATGATGATATGTGTGAGGGGAGCACAAATGAGGCCCAATAATGAAAATGTTGGAAATGTCATGCACACTTATGAAAATTTATTTTTTTCTTCTCTCTGTGAGACTGGAAGTTTTTCTTTTCGGTTCTCCTCTCAACTATATGAATGTGCGCGAGTGGAAATATCATCACATTTTCAAGCATGCCTGTATTTGTATCATAAAAAATATATTCGTGTATGGGTATGTTATAGTACATTAAAATCATGTGTTTCAAACTTGGAAAAATATTTTCGTGTGACTTTTTAATTTTTCTTTCCTTTCTTTTGTTTTCATTGTTTCTTTCTGCTGTTGACTCTCGTTCAACTCAATCCTATTACTAAATAGCGTTTATTTTTCGTGTGTTTGTTCGGTGACAAAAAAAATTTCATGTAAAAACTAAATTTACCAACTTGTTAAGGCTTTTATAGTTTCTACCATGAAATTCTTTAATAAATATCATTGAATAGTAAATTATACAGCAGAATTGTTATTGAACGACAACGAAATGCTCGGAAAATATTTGAGGGAGAATGACTGTAGTTTTTTGACTTCTTGTTATTCTTTTTTTTCTCCATTCACATATATTCAATATAAATTATCCTTTTTGCTGCTCTTTTTTGGATATTTATGACTAACTATATCTGTCAATGACGAGTGGAACGAACAAATAAATTCGGTTACTTTTCGAATTTAAATAAATAATCGTAGACAAATGTCAAATGTATAAATTTTTCAGTAACATCCTACACCCCAATTCTCAGATTTCACCTTTAAAATTCTAAATGCTATACTTAATCTCCACTAAGTCATATGAAATTATTGAATCTCAACACGTTCTATGTGATGACAGAATTTTTGAGTGGAGAGGCTTCCATTAGGAAATTAACAATTGACATTTAAAAAACATGGAAATTGTTCAATCAAGTCATCGATTACCATTTGATAAGTTTTGTGGGATGAACATTATGACATGAGATGAATATTTAAGAGAAAATTATAGGCTGAATAATTTTAGCATTTTCGTTTCAATAATGTTTGATGAAATCGTAGAATTAGGCAGTATTCCAGTCATCAGTTTCACAATTTATGAACATTTATGTATTTTACTAATCACATCGACAATATTTCCAAAATTATGAATTATCCATCAGAGCGCCGTGAACATGAGCTCCAAATATTTGCATACCTAGTTCCAAAGTCTCTATTTTCATGAAATCTATTCATTAGCCAAACATAAACTTTGTGAAAATTTAAATTATTTTCATAGATAATTTATTAATGCCACCCGTTAATGAATGAATCTCATGAATGAACGGAGAAAATTGTATGAATGAATACTGACGCAGAAGATATTTGCATCTAAAAGAATGATAGTATTATTTAAACATCCAAAATATTCTACATACCTCATTGTAGGTGTGAAGACATATTTATGACTTTATCTTTCTTTCTCTCCATATTTAATTCTAATTTTCTTTTCGGCACAACAAAAAAGCTTTACTCTTGGTTATTTACATATTATCTCATACCTACAGTGATCTCATTGTATATTATTCTTATCATCTATTTATATTACAATAAGTTAATTATTATACTATAAATTTCTATAAATAATAATTTTTTTCATGAGTCTTGTTCAGCTACAATTTTGATTCATGTAATAACTTTTTTATCATAATTAGAGCGTCATTCATGACGACATTCCTTGTGAGAAACAGTATGAGATTTCATTCATGATGACGAAGACTCTATAAATTATTCTCATGCAAGCATTCTCAAATTTACATTTTCATATTTAGTCTTCATTTATGTTGTTTCTTCAAACAATTTACATATCTACTGTGCTACATTTTATTATTATAAATTAAATATATATTTTTAAAAAAAAAATTGTGCACCTTTGGGAGTTGTATGTATGTGATGTGATCCAATTTGTGGTTTAAAAGTAATTAATTGACGAAACAAAAATACAATTCTGTAAAGCTTTATTATTTTAATGGATTGAGTTAGGAATATACAACTATTGCCCACTGTATTGTTGTATTATAATTTATGGTCGAGAAATTTACAAATTATCGTCATAAATACGAGGAATAATTTAGTGGAACAAAATTGCATGAAAAATGTGGAACAAGTGGAGAATGTCAATGGCAAAGAGTAAAATTAATTAAATATAGTTTTTGTGACTGTGTATTTTTTCAATAGAAAATCAAAAAAATAAGAATTTTGATAAAATTAGACTAAAAAACTAAAAAAAAACTAGAAAAAATGATTAAAAAATTTAAAGTTAAAACTAAAGTTTTTTAAGTCATCCAATGAGAATCATGACGAATGTTTTTGATTCATCAGCTCGCACTCGGAGATATAAAACTTCACAGCTTAAAATGTAATAAATTCAAATATTTAATCAGACATACTCGTGATTCAACGCATTCTCAAACTTCCAAAATACGAACTTGATCTTCATAGTATAAAAGCTAGTGAAGAACACATCTCCTCCTTCTCTACTGTGATATTATTTTATCCTATTTTTCAATAAGAAATATAGCACTTCTTATGACGTCTTTTATTTTAAATAGACCAATCAAAATTTAGTGTAAATAAATTCCTTCAGCAACTCTAATTGGAGCAAGTGAATGAAAAATAGCAGAATTCATTTCGTGCATATTATGTACTTTAGGTCATTAACTTATCAGTGCTAGATATCTAGATCAACGTAAAACAGATTTGAGAGAGGTATTGTTCAAGAAGGGTTTCTTTGGGTACATTCTGAGTCTTGTCCCTTGAGATTTTTCTCTTTTTAGTCCTAGGAAATTCTCAAATTGGGTGGGGGGTCTAAAATGTGTGACAAACCATAAAAAATTTTCGTACGAAAATTTTGTGACACGGGGAAGAAAAGGTGATTGATCCCCTACCTAAATATCACAATATCATAAATTGTAGTACATCCATCAAATAAACACGTGATACTCGTTTAGCAACTGCAAACTGGACAAACAAATTTACGAATAAAATATAATGTGTTTGGAAATTTTTATGAATTTATCATGTGTTTTTTATCTGTGTACATGAAAATGAATTTGCGATATAATTAATTTATGAATTTGAACTCATCATCAATTTGAATGTGGCATGCAATTTTTTGTAAAAATTACGTGATAATCATTTCGACTGAGTTTGATGGCATTTTTGAAAATATTGTGTGAATGGTTTTGATAACATTTCAATTTATCCAAGAAAATATCCAGCATCAATATAAAATTGTGAATGATATGAAATTAGTGAATGAATGAATTGAACATGCTCTGCTAAAATTAAAAAGCTCTCTCTAGGCTCAATTATTATAACATCATTTACATCTTCTGTACAAATTTCTGTAACACAACTGAGAAAAAAATCTAAAACAAAAACATCAGTTACAATAGTTTTGCCTCTCCTTCTCGTTTTAGAACATAGAACATCAGCATAAATCGATGATTATGATATTGTGATGAAAATATTCATCAAATATGGGATGATGAACTTCCCTGAGGATTATGCAAAATACTCTACATCACTTCAACACTGAAAAACATGATTGCAATAATTTTATAGTTGCAATCATATGAGGAATCAAAGTAAATGTAAAACAAGACATAATAATCTACAAAAAAGGATTCGGATATAAAAAAGGAGGAAACAAAGGAGAAGGGAAATTCTCCACATAATCACACATTAACAAAAAAAGACAAGAGAAAAATTGTATTTACAGAAGAAGAGGACAAAATTACTTCTTTTAAAGTTCAGTACAAGAAGGGAGAAGGATTGTAGGCAGGATCATTTAAGGTCGAAGGAGGAACAATAACACAAAATATTTCTTCTAGTGTGGGTAAGTAAGTAATTGATTTTTGATTCTGTCATTATTTTTGTTGTGTCAGGCATAGACTCTATCAATAATAACGAACCTTGTGTTTGATTCTGACGACTAATGATATTCTGAATTGGGTGTCTAACTGAGCAGTTTTCATTGGATCAATTTCAATTGTTTGAGAAAAATGTATCGACTACCAAGTAACATAGACAATGAACCGCTTTTCAATGATTTTAATGATACAAGTTTAGTTAGCTTTAATAATAAAACTGGAAAGATAATGTAAGTAAATTTCAATCAAAATTATTCACCTACTGCACCCAAAGTAAAGCTTATCATTGCAATTATCCTGATATAGCCTTAAAGGTCACAATTATTTTCGAAAATAACACAACTAAATTATTGCAAAAATTCCGAAATAAATGCTTCGTAAAACTGGCATCCACAATGAATAAAATAACAAAAAACACATTTTGCAGAAACATGCAATCGCTTATGCATTACCGTCTATGCCTAAAAAGTACAAAAGAAAAACTTTTCTCTGCATCGTATGAGTAAAACTTTTCATTTTATTTAATTTTAGAATGTCCTGTAGTGTATCAGAACTACCCCCGGGGTGTAGACTCCGCGGAATGGGCTCCGCAGTACAAAGTGGTTCACTTAATAAATCATTAACTGGTGGACAAGACTCTCCAAATGCTGCACTACAGAGATCACAAAGACCCTGTTATTTTTGTTGGTGTTGTTGCTGTAATTGTTCATGGTAAGTTGATATAAAATGTCATAAAAATTTATTATTTATCATATTTATTGTCCACTTGTTAATAGAATAGTGTATGAATATTGTCTATAGCATAGTTTTTGTCTTTATGCTTATTTACTTTTCTTTCCATATAGGGCGAAGTGGTAAGGCTTTTATCATAAATTTTCCCACAATCCATCCAATTTGATAGAAAACAGTGTAGAAAATTGTAGATAAAATTAGATAAAAATGTAGTCACAGGTAATTTTTCACGTGTATTGACAAAAAAATCTTTTGTTTGTATTTTAATTACAGTTTGGCAATAAAAAATAATGATGATAATGGACCAACGAAAAAGGATCCGGCTAATTCCGAATTATTATTAGATGGTGAACAGTAAGTCATGCAATATTGATATCTAACAATCATGTGACTGTCATGTGACTAGCTATGAATTTTATTTGACTCGACTCACATGTTTAATGAACGTCATTAATAGAGAAATGAATATGAAATGTAGTGCATGTCATAAGAAGGATTGTTTAGAAATGACGATTAACTTTTAAGGGTTGATGTCTTGGTCTGTGTGAATTTCTATATAGATAGAGTGGGGAGGGTCAAAAATTCTAATATTTTTGATGGACGTCAGCTTTGTGATAGAACCCTTAGTGAAATTTTAATGAACCAAAAATAAATATTATAGCTAGTCTACAGGACATGACAATTTTCAAATTTAATTTTCTAAAAATCAATCACTTGTGATTTCAGACCAACATTAGAAGAAATAAGAAGTTGGGCTAAAAGTTTCGATAAACTAATGAGAAGTCCAGGTAAGATCCTAGGTAATAAAATGACTTAATATATAGTTAACGACCAAAATCATCTCATTTGCAGGCGGACGGAAAATATTTCGCGAGTTTTTACGTTGTGAATATAGCGAAGAAAATATTCTATTTTGGCTAGCTTGTGAGGAGCTGAAACAGGAAACGAATCCTGAGGCCATAGAGGAAAAGGCTAGATATATTTATGAAGATTATATCTCAATATTATCACCAAAAGAGGTAGGAAAAGTCTCTTTATAATAGCAAAATAAATTAAATTCATTTCCATTTTTGATTAAACATTGCAGGTATCATTAGATTCTCGAGTTAGGGAAATAGTTAATAGAAATATGGTAGAACCAACACCGCACACATTTGATGAGGCTCAACTACAAATTTATACATTAATGCATAGAGATTCGTATCCAAGGTAAATCCTTTTTAGACATGCAAATATTCAAATTTCAACGACAAATTACCGTGAACAAAATATTCTTTCGTAGATTCATCAACTCACCATTATTTAAAAAACTGGCGCAAATATCAGAAGAATCAACGGCATCAAATGCTGAAAGTCCCGCATGAGCAAGGCATACACCTCCATAGGTAATTAACTAATTAATACTAAAATTATTTAAATAACAAAACAAAAAATGAGCGCATAAAAGAAGAAGAAGAAGAAAATTAAGGAACAAAGAAGAAAAGGAAAAATTATGTAATAGTTAAAGTAATAATACAAATGGATATAACATTATTATGATGATCATGACTAATGTTCAAAATAAAACAAAACAAAACAAAAAAATGATTACACGATGAATATAAAGTTAAGAGTTGAGTTGATGATAAGAAATTAAATCATAGACCATAAAAATTAATAATGAACCACAAACAAATAATAAATCCACACATAGACACATACAAAAAATAATAATAATAATAATTGAAATTATGCAAACAAGTATAAATCAACAATATAGAAGCACAAAAAAGAACATTTAAGGAAATAATAAGTTTTTAGTAAAATATAATAAACAAAAATATGGTGAAGAAATGATGATGATCATGATGATAACAATTCAGGCCTATGAATATAAAAACAGCACACTGATGAAATGTAAAGCATCAAGAAAGTCACGCGAGAGAGCTTTTGACCGGAATATATTCTATGACTAATTTATACTTTTTTATTTTTATATGTCCTTTTCTTGTTTGTTGTCAGTTCATCAATCATTATTGTTAATTATGATATAATAGAGAAATGGCTTTATTTCTCAACAGCAATCAAACAATTTTGGAACTAGCTTTAATTAAGCTTAAAATGGATTAAAATTTTTATGGATAGAATAGCATTTTATCATAATTATTTTATAATAAAATTCTTTGATTACTGTGATTTCAGTTATAATTTTTAACGACTGATTCCTACCACTTACCTGACATTTATCTCAAATTAAAATTATCGTGATTTATTCTTAAAAATAAAGCTTTCATTCCACTCAAAAGCTTCTCTCAGTGTCTTTCTCGTTGTTGTGCACGTTCATTAAGTGTGCTATCTCTATATTTTTAAAACAAAAAATTATTAAAAAATACTAAAAAGGCAATACATTCGTGCGTGTTGTTTCTCATATTTAAAAATTAAAAAAATATTAAAACTAAATTTTTTCTCTGCTTTTACTTCTAAATATTTTTTTCATTCTTTACGATATAGAAATAAACGGTTCTACTAATCATTAGTTACTTAATTACTTATATGATGATGATGAAAAGATAAAATGAACATATGGCTTTAATTTCATGATAGCGCTGCATTTACTTACCATATTTAATTGACATGATTCCTAGAAAAATCATAAACTTCCAAACATTTCATTTTGTTTTATGAGGAGATATGATAGAAATTTTCATACTTTTTTATTTTGTTAGTTATGTTTATCAATTGTTTGAGGTTTGATCATTATTATTTTCAATAGTTAGTTAGTTCCTTAATTTGTTATGTGTTTATTACTTTCGGAAATAAAGATAAGTTGAGTGACAGAATTTTTATCGCAGGTTTTTGTTTCCATGAATCAGCAAAAATTATTTATTAAATGCATTTTTATGAAAATATTGTGAGGAACGTCAAAATTAAGTTTAATTTAATGTACTTTAATTTAATTCTCGTTCATATCCCCAACGTCATTCTTGTAATAGACTTTAACCCTCCCCATAAAATAATACATCTTAAATTTCCATCCACTTACTGTTGAAAAAAAGAAATCTTTTCATAGTGGAAAAAGTAGGTCAAAAGCTTGAATTTATTTCTCATAGAACAATGACTTCAAATTGCCGTTTACATCATAATAAAAAAATATCAGAATTTACAAACTAGTTTCTTTAAGCTCCTTTTCCAATGAAGATGTAGATTTTTAATAATAAATAATTTTAATAGACAATCTGTTATTTTTTTTGAAATACCTACCTAATAGCCAAAATCTCTCTATATTTTTAAACAATACACACATTAAGTTTGCTAGACTAATACCACAAATAAGATAAGATAGACCAATTTCAACATATTTACTATAATGTAAATATGATTTATGTTGATAACCCCTAACAGACAATATCATGCTCAAAATAGAATCGTATGAATGCTCACGAGCACTTTCTGAAAACCAATGAGCATGCAAATTGTCTGTTAATTAATTCTATATTTTAAAATGATGTCCATTATTTTATGTGTCCACTAATTGTTTAACATCCAAATTATCTTGTTTAATTCCGATTTATTTCAAGTCAGTTCAGACTATTTTGGTCAAAATCAATCTAAATTGTAAAATCTCATGCTCGCTGTATCAACAGAAGAAAAGTTCAATAAAAAGACTAATCGAACACAAAGAGCAAGGACACATGAATTTACATTATCAGTCATAATAAGCTTCATGCCAAATTATCAATCAGAATAGATTTTGAGACAGATTAGATAAGTTTTTTACATTTTCATTACACATTTCTTGTTCTTGTATGAATTTCGTGATAATTTTGATCTTAAAGATTTTATAAAAAGAACTAACAATAATCAATAGAAAATGAAAAAGATTACCCTTCAAACAAAAACAATTTCAATTTCTAAAGGAAATCTTTGTCTACAACAAAATATTCTAAATAATTTGACTCTCTCTACTTAATTATTTTCTTAATAAAAATAATTTTATTTGAAAATTTCATAGCATAAATCTACATAGCATACATAAAAAAATCAAGAACTTTGTATAAGTAAGGAAAAGAAAGTAAAAACTCCATTTGAATGGTTAAGAATAAAAAATAATTAAAATAAATTTAAAAAATAAATTCTTCAAAAAAAAATAAAAATAATATTAAGGCCTAACTTAGGAACTAATAAGGAATCCATTTATTGAGACACACCTGCATGAACTAAAACTCCTTTAAAATAAATTTTAAAAATTATTTCTTTACATTTCGATTTCAAAATTTTTTGGGGCTGAAGTTGATTGATTTTGTGTCCTTGATTGAGCAAAATTGAATGACTTTTGGACACAACCTGCATTTACTTTGGTCACAATTGTTCAAATCTAATCACTTTTGCCCACTTGTGATTAGACTCGAGCGATTTTTGAATATCCAGATCATTTTCTAATAACCAATAAAAATAGAGGAAGCATTTTTCACCAATTTAGGACCAAAAAGCAATTAACTTACAAGACCCTCACTAGGACATCCCTTTTAGAGAATTCACAATAAAACTTATTTGATGAAAGCAAATTTAATGAAACATAATGCACAATTTAATGTTAGGAGATCAGTTGAAAGATAAAAAAAGTTGCACTACACTGCTCTCTCAACACATGAAAATTAAAATCAAACGAGATGCTCAAAAGATTAAGAAAAAAATGTGTATAAGCATCTTAAAAAATACATACATAAAATATTGCTAGAAGTATATAAAAAAGTCGTACTTAAAATAAGTAAGAAAATAAATAAAATTCCCCCAAACGTAAAGATACAAACAAGATGAAAAAAACATAAGAGATAGCAGATGAAATGAATCTATATGAATGAATAAAAAAAATTAAAAAATTTATGATAAGAAGTTATGTGATGTTGATGGTAAGATTTTGTTTAATTTTTGAGTTTTGTTTATCTTTCCTTAAGATTTTAATGAGATCAAAAGATGATTATGAAATCGATGGTAATTCCTTGTTGCGAAAGAACAGCGACTTAAAACTGTTTATGTAACTTTCGGATGTTTTTAATGAGAGAAAGGTCGAAGAACCCTATACTAAAAGGTTGCATTTAACATATTCAGTTATTGGATCCTATTTGAGTGACATCATGTGGAACATTTAATTTTATTCAATTACTCTTACAGATAATTAGAAAAGGAGATAGCAAATTTCCTACTAACTTCCTGTAAGATTCATTCAAAATTGCTCCATAACCTCAAAATTATAATTTTTCAACAAAAAAATCTTAAAATCCAACCAACAGAAAATCATATTTTCTAGCTTCAATTCGACCATAAAAATGTCACTCTGACAGTCCACACACACGTCCACAAATGTATGAAAGCGCTTTATGTCTACATTTTGCCCACACGTAAAGCGCTTGAATTAAATCCTTGACAAACATCCACTCTTGTTTCCTTTTTACTCTCAACCTTTCAATCAATTAAAAACCATTGCAAATTATTGCTATCGGAATTTCATAATCAGATATTTTCCTTTTGTTCCTTTTCATTAAAACAATTATAAATTAATTTTTGAAACAATAAAAATTGTAATGAATAAAAAAAAATCCATGAAAAAGGTTTTTGACATGAAAAAGTTAAACTAGTATAAACGTGGTCACATGACCGGTAAAGGTGCATTATCCTATGATTAAAAATTGAAGATCTTTCAGACAACTGATAAGCATTTAAGAAATTCAAAAAGCTCAAGATGCAAGAAATATAGAAGGTCTGAAGCTCAAACAAGAGCTTTCATTTCAATCTGGGAAAATGCACTCAAAAGTTGTTAATTCTTATATTTGTTGTGTAAGTTAATGATGAAATATAATTCACAAAAAAAGCAGCTTCAAAATTTTTTTAAAATGAAATGAAACTTTTTCATTGATTGAGAATTTTCAGCTCAATTTTGGATGTGTAGAATTGATATAAAATTAAAATGTGTAGTTGAAAGTAAAAGAAATGTTAAATCTTTGCAGCTAATGTTTAATCTCTATTAAGTAGTTTTGAGGCATCTAAAATCAGTTGAAAATTTAGGAAATTTTTGAAATTTCTCTCCTCAATATTTGACCCCTCATTAAGAACATCCATGAAAAATTTAAAGAGGAGGAAAATTTCCCAATGCAGTCAATGAAAAGCTTCATTTCAAAGGTTAACTTATTATGAAAATTATTTAAAATATTTATAAAATGGCTTAAAAACCCTCGAGATGTCAAGTCTCTGCTGATTTAATACCTTCCAACTCTGCAAAAAAAGATTGATTCCTGTTTTATGCTTAAGATTTTTTTAAGGTGCCATATTAGAATTAAAAGTAATCGATAATATGAAGTAAGTAGCTTAAACTTACTACCATAAGAATTTCTCAAGTATCAAAAAGGAATTGAACTTTCATTCAGTAGCTAGATTCTATTTTAGATGAATTTCATACTTAATCTGTGAGCAGAAATCTAACTAAAATATTTTCCTAGCTGCTGGCTTTATCTAGTGAGATGAGCTAGTAAATTATTGAATTTTTGACTAAACAGTCAAAAAAGTTGCTGGCAAATCCAACTAGATGTCTGTTAGAACCAAATAATTTTTGTTATCGCATAGAATAATTTTATTTCTGTTTTCACAAATCTAAGAGATAAATAAATTCTATTTATTAAAATTGTTGAGTTAAATGTGCAAAGAATCTATTCAATTCATTTTCTAGTCACGAAGAATTTTATGTTGAATATTATAAAGATACAATTTTTTAAATTAATTAAGCATACAGGTCAAAAAAAACAAGTTTTTTAAAAGTGAATCATGAATTTAAACTTTAATGAAATAAAAAAATCAATGAAAAAAAGTTAAAAAAAATATTAAAAATTAGGTTAATTAAATTTAAATGTGACATTTAGGAATTTTTCAACAATTTTTCTCTCCACGCGAATCGCTAATGGATATCACGAAACAATTTTTCTCCTCCACGGCTGATTAAAATTTTTTATAAGAAATTAAATACAAAAAAATTCGCAATTTATCACAAAAGTAAGGCAAACAAAAGTAAATTGAGGGAAAAAATTCTTCCTGAAAATATTTTTGTTCCTCTTTTGACCCATCTCTCATGATTGATGGATTTGGAATCACAGATGATGCATATTAAATATAATTGTCGTACGTTTAAGGAAATATAGTCAAACATTGAGAAATTGAGATAAAATTATTATAGTTCTATATTATGCTGGAAGTTACAATCATGTCAAATTTTTTCACAGCTTCTTTAGGAGCGCTAGACAGGCGCGTAGCCAGGGGGACAAACACTCTTGCCAAAAAACTCTTCAATTTGCTAGAGTTTTTGAGGAAAAAATTGAAATTGAAATTGAGGTCTACATTTTTTCATATAAAAAATTTGAAAATCCCCCCTTCGAAAAATTACTGTCTACCTGGCTGTAGAAAATATGAAACGTTTTATTTTTTAATTTCTTCAAATTCTAAAGTTAATTTCTCCCAAAAATTAAATTTAACTTTAATAAATAATCCAAAATCATCATACTAATATGAGCTATAGTTTTAAGCAGCAACCAATCTTGACTCAGTCTTCACGTATGCTATGTTTAAAATTTTTGAAAAATTTCTATTGAATCTGTTTCAGTTTCCTCCAAAAAACTTAATTTCAAAACTTCAAAAAAAATTAAAAATAATTTCTAATATTTGGTAAGTTTGACATGATTGTCAATTCCAACATAATACAACAACATAAAATTCCCCCTTAAAAAATTTAAAGGATCAAAATTGTAATGAAGAAAATATTTTTTTGAAGCCCGAAACTATATTTTGATGAAAAAAAAAATAAAATTAACTTTAACTGAAAAACATGAGAAACTGCAATAAAAAGAAGAAAAAAAAATTAAGAATGTAGGAAGAAGATGAAGAAATTTTAAATAAAAATTATTTAAGGAAAATTAAATGGTTATGAATAAATAAATAATAATAGTAATATGAAAAAGCATCACCCATTGAATAATAAGGATAATGAAAATTAACAAAAAGATGAAAATTCCTTTGATGAGAAATAATAAGAATAATAATAATGATAATATAAATTCAATGTTCTTTAATGATAGAATGAAATCACTCACACATTATTGCTATTCTCTCCACAACTTCCTACCCCCCAAAAAAAAGTCATCCCACATTACTCCTTCCCATTTCAATCAATGATGATGATAATAAAAAGAGTAAATAAATGATTATTTAAAACATTGCATAGGATATAAACAAACAACAAAAAACACATTGTAAAAAACCAAAAAAAAAAATGAGGAAAATATTTAAGTTAAGTAAAAAGTAAACCTAAATGAAAAGTACATGAATAAATTATTACACAGCGAATAAAAATTGAAGAAAAAAAATTAGCGAAGTAAAAATTAATTTTCAAATTTAAAAAAATGAAAAAAAAAACTTTAATTTTAAGTTTAAAAAATGGAGAAAAATAAACACGAAATTGCATATTTTTATTTTTTAAAATATGTGAGGTTGAATGGCAAAAAATGAAAAATCAATAAAAAATGATGAAAAACACAAAAAAATTGTTTGTTTTATTTTTGATGTCTAAATATTTTGCTTACAGGAGATAGTTGCTATCGATTTTGTTTGCTCTAAATGCTTGAAAAGTTCATTAACATTGCCAAGGTTATGAGCGTGAATCTCAAGTTCATAGTTCATAAAATGACAGAAATGTCCTTGCTGCTCGGATAGAATTAGACTTTTATTAGACTTTTCAGCGAATTGAGTTCAAAAAATAGGACATTTAAATATTTTTCAGAAAAAATCACAGTAAACTTTGCAAATATTTTCTTTAATTCATTTTTGTAAATTTCGTCTTCGAGAAAACATTTTTGAGCATTTTTGTAATAAAGAAAAAGGATAAGCTTGACAGTAAGTTACATGATTAATGTGTCAATTCAAAATGAGAAATTCTAATTTTATTGATTTTTTCATTTTCAGTAAAATTTAAAGTTTTGAGCCATCGACATGAGTGATCAATCATCATACATTTACCACATCGAATTTTCGATTGAAAATGTTAAGCTTTTCCCTTTTCCACCGGAACTTGAAGATCTAGACGAACTCGATTACCTTATTAAATTTCAAATGAACCCTGCTATTTCCATGGAAATATCTGAGAGTGAGTACATCGACTGTGTGAACTGTAATGACCTGCCCAAAAAAACTGTCGTTTTTACCATGAATGAGCAGCAGTTGAATTGTGACCCGAAAGCCTGCATCACTGCATACAAAATAAAATGTCCTAAAGACATTATATCTGTTGGGTGTTATGACTTTCCGAATTTCCAATGCACATTGAAGGAAGTCAAGAAGAAGTTCGATTGTCACAGTAAAGGAAACACAAGCATCATTATCCCAGAATTAGTAAAAGAACTTTCACTTATTCGAGATTGTGATGGAAAATCAGTTGGTTCAATTCTTTACATCTTGCGCATCAATTGCTATGGATCAGCCGTCAACTTGGGCTTTAGTGAGGAGCAGTTTAGTGATCTTTGTGATAAATACAAAACCAATGATGATGGATTTGGTAGAATCAAAGGATGTACATTCAAAACTGAAAAGGCTGAAAACGAATGTATCGCGACATGTCCAAATGATGAATCTCAATATGATGAATATATGGCACAAGTTAATGGAAATCAATTGATTGTTCGAGTTGCTAAAGGTTATTTTGTAAAAGTTCTTGATGGTTCGTGCGACAGTAATAAGGACAAGCTTACAATTCGTGGATGTGATCAACAAATTGACTTTAATTTTCCCAAAAATTTCACATGCTGTAATTGTAAGAAAAAGTATGGAAACTGTAATTGTAAAGGAGATTCAGACTTGACAGATTATCAACGCAAGACATCCTGTTCCGGAAGTAGTTATAAGAATTCTCGTGCTTTGCCAGTTATTCGTGGAAATTTGAAATATCCTGGACGATTTGAGAATCAAAAGGTAAATTTTGACGTTCAGGGTTATTGTGAACCTGTCGATGCCACTGAGAAATACAAAATGAAACCACAAACCTCAAGAGCTGTCTGTCTACAAGCCGATCAAGATAATTTCACATGCGAATTGAACGGAATGTCAAAAAAATCACAAGGCATTCAATTATGTCGAGCTGGCTGTGAAGACGATGTTGACGTTTTTGTATGGAAAATTTCCGAGAAACGAACAGATCGTAATGGAAAGAAGAATATAATCGAGCTCGAATTGAGAACGCCACGGGGACCAAAGATAGAAATTCCGAAAAAGGAAACACGTGAAGTGCAAGTTCTTGAGGATGAATTCGAAGAAATGAAGAAACTGGTCAAGAAAGAGGCTGTTGGGCAGAAGAATGGGGTGAATAGCAAGTTGAATGGAAAGGCAGTTCCTAATATTCAAGTGAAAAATGGAAAAGCTCCGTTGGTGCCATCAAAATCAGCCAAAGCTCCAGTTAATCCAGGAACATCCAAGAAGCAGCCATCTGTTAAAAATGATCCATGTAGAAACAGGAAACCAACTTGTAAATAA
Source organism: Chironomus tentans (assembly GCA_963573255.1). NCBI lineage: Eukaryota > Metazoa > Arthropoda > Insecta > Diptera > Chironomidae > Chironomus > Chironomus tentans. The sequence goes on along the minus strand of OY754302.1, from coordinate 55,306,858 downwards.
GACAGAACATTGACTCCAAATAAAAGAAAACTTTTGAGTTATTTCAAAAAAATCTAAAACTTTTTGTCGTTTTTATTTCCTCGTCAATCTTCTTTGTCGTCAATTATATTTTTGTTAAATCTTTTTCATTTCATGAAATTGGCATAAATTTTAAAATTAATTTGCATTAAGAAAAGATAGATTTTCATGCTTTAGCTGAAGCTTTTTTTTTTGTAACAAATTTTATGCTAAGTTAATATTTATGTTAATCATGTCTAAGGTTTTTAATGTTTACATTTTTCCTCTCTTTTTTCTGTTAAAAATTTCATTTCAGTGGATTTTGCATTTGATTGATTTTCTCCTTCCTGCTTACAAAGCTGCTTCATCTTTTCACTTTTCTTACTACAAAAATTGTCACTCTTTCCACACAGGGGTCATTCACTTATGACGTCCATGATTTAGGGGAGGGGGGGGGGGGGTTCTGAGATTTTGTGACACTTTGAATTAAAGACATTTTTTTGAATTAAAATTTTGTGACAAGGGGGGGGGGGGGGAGGGGATGTCTAAAAATCCCATTTTTTGATGGACGTCATAAGTGAATGACCCCACACACAAAATTTGGCTTAAATTACATTCGAAAAAAGCTTGTATGAACTGAAGGATTATTAATGCTATCGCTAATAAGTTTAAGGTTGATGGTTGGTCCGTAATCCCCCTTGATATCAAGCTTTAAGTGGATCGTTCACAAATTACGTCACGCTTTGGGGGGTTGAAGAATTTAAGACAAGGAGGAAGGGAGGGGGGGGGGTTGTAAAAAAAATCGTTCTTTTGGGTGACGTAATTTACGAACGACCCCTTAATACCAAACATTAATTGATTTCACTCAAACTCTTTAAATTAATCACTTTAGTCACAAATTATTAAGTGGCTCAATTATCTCTTCAGTTCATACAAAAAAATTTTCATTATCAAAACACTTATATCCCATTCTTGTTATCCCATCAAGAAAATAAAAGTACAAAAATATACAATTTTTGCTAATTGAACAGTTTCCATCATTTTTTGCTTTAAACATTTACAGGTTTCACGTTGCATTAAATTATATAAGCTAAATGAGCATTGTGGCACTCGCAGTAAAAGTGCTGATAGGTCCAAAATTATAGAAACATTTGCATAGAAATGCCACAAAGCTAATTTTTCTCTTTTATTTCATTTATATATTTGTTTATGGAAGTGCAGCAGCTAACTGTCGTTGCCATCAAATTATGTCAAACAAAGAATTATCAGAGATAAAATAATGATTAAGTACAACTTTTTGTTTGGGCTTTTCTGACTGTGTGATGGTAGTGGAGATAGCTGTGATGTTTGTTATTATAACTTGCTCAAAATTAAGTAATGTGCTGTATGGCTCGAAACCAAGATGGCATTTGACTTTTGTTCATCACCAAACAAATCAAGAAAGCTCCGAAGCAAAACCAGGGCTTGGTTTCTAGGGTATACCCGAGGAACCAGGCCCAGCACTTAATCATTTAATACCTTTATATATCAAACAACATAAAAAAAATACATTTGTACAAATAATTGATCTTAATCTCAATCTCAATCACTAAATTTTACAAGGAATGAATTACAATTTTTATTATTTTGACTTTCACATGACTTTTTTTTATACCTCTAAAGACACTCTCTATTATCTATCATACAAAAAGAACCAGTGTCACTAATTAATAATATAAAATTAATTTGGATGATTCAAATTTCATTCTAATCATGTAATATTTTGCACATCATCTTAATCTTCATCTATTATTATGAATATAATCAACTTAAATTCGTTTAATAACACAATCAATGTTTCATAAATGGAAGCAATTGTTTGCTTGTAAACAAAATCATAAATTATGAATTTACTGTTATTTTTTTTTGTTTTTGATGAATTGTTTCTTATCAAGCATAGACGATTGAGTGCGAAATTCTAATCGTATCGTAAATCCGCATGATAATCGTTATCACTACGATATAATTTTTTTATTTTTGTTTTTAATTCACGTAAAAATCTTTTTACTATCGTTTCGGTCTGTTAAATCACCATTTTCAATTAATAATAGTGTATCGCTCACATTATGAGAATTATTTGTTAACAAATCGTTAGTTGATACAAGCGTTTCCATGTCCTCGCTGTTTTCATCTACGATAATAATAAAAAAAAATACAGAAGTAATGATTGTCAAACACGTGTAATTAAATAAGTGCTAATATCTTTTCATATTTAATTTAGCTCATCATTGACGGAAGTTTCAGGCAATTTAGAGTCAATCAGATATGAATACAATCAGATAATGAACTCACTTGGAATTTCGTCTCGATAAATTTCGCGATTATTGTGTGGAGCCTCATTAAATTCATCCAGTTCGTCGATGCGTAGAGTATTGGGTCCAGCAAGTAGGAGATATTGACCACTACGATTTGGCCAAAGCAGACCCATCATTACACAATATGCAAGACAATCAACGGAATTGATGACGGCCAGGAGGAGCTTATATCGCCAAAATACTGACACTGACATTGATATTACAGCTATGATTGGAAGATAAATGAACCATACGAGGGATGAAGCTCCGAAATGAAGAAGGAAGTCGAGTTTTTTCGTCGAATGTTCATATTTCATGGTTGTTCTTAATTCATATAAAAACCACAACATAATACAGGAACGACTAATGAGGACGAGAAATCCTGGCCATGTTTGGAACTCGTCAATATCCGATATAACATCAATTTCAGTCATATTCCATACATATAATATGAAATTTAATATAAGATACGAGACCCAGATGAATATCAGTGCAATCCAGCTGGCTGCTGATATCTCTAATCTCGTCACTGCCCATCCTTTAGCTAAAAGTAATAAAATTAACATGAACGACGTTCGACTTAGAATATCAAAAATATCTCCAGCCATTTTTAATCCTTCATCTCCTCGTCCATCCGATGCAAACGAGATGAGATGTATAAGTATAAAGCATATACTAATAAACTCCATTACAAGACTCGTTGTAAATAATTTGGTAACAGGATGATTTTGTTTTCGACTTCCGATAATTTGTATGGGCACTAAGACGATATAGATTGTGAAGAATATGAGACATTGCTCAAGAATATTCTGCTTGTCATATGAGAAATGATAAATGAATGGACTGTAGTAATTCTGCTCTTTTATCGGATGTCCATTCACCAAGTCCAAATGATAATCAATTTTATGCGGAAGTCCATTATAATGTTCCCATTCACATGTCGTTTCATTACGATAACATGCTACAAACGATATATACCAAAATCTCGGCTGATTCTGATTGCTGATAACAAAAGTAAATTGACTGTCTTTAATCACATTTGACGGTGAATCTTCATCACTACATAGACCACTTTGATTACATGGCACGCGTCTTAAATAATCACCTCTGGCCTCACGATTACATTGACGATCATATGATGTGGCATTAAGCCTAGCAAACATTTTCCTACATGCTAAGTTCCGATTTGTAACAGTTCTGAAAAATAATTGTAATTATTAATAATAAATTGATTGTGGTCGTAAAATTATTGACTCACTCGATTTATTTTTTAAATTTAATTAAATTATTGAACACAAAAAAATCAGTCAACGGTCATGAAAATTTTGAATTATTTTTTGCCGTTAATTTTTTATGTAAACAATTAGAAAAAGCTGTTAAAATACACAGAAATACTAATTAGAATGCTAGGAGCGTTTGACATTTTTCACATTCTTTGCATAGTAAGTCATTACAGTCAGTGTTTTCTGCCTATTTAAGGTATTTTTTATTGTTTCAATAATTTTCAATTTGAACATTTTTGACTAATTCACCAAACTCTCACATGCTTAAAATCATTTTCGGATGTTGATAGACATGACTTGCTGGATTTCCGACCATTATCAAGTCGCAATTCAAATTGTACACAATTTGTTTTAAAAAAAACTAATAACAAGCGAGAGTGTACAACATTGAAGTACAGAAGGAAAAAACAGATATAATAAAGCGAACATGATTTGAGTGTGAAAGTTTTTTGATAGACAGAAATTACAACAACATCATATCGAATGATCCAGTTTTGTTCCAGCGTGGATATAATGTCTATAAAACTTACCTATTTCCATAAAACTCTAAGAAATGATGACGATCTAAGACTGCTAAAGTTACTGACACTCCTTTTGGAAATGACTGCTCGGATGTTACGTTCCCATAAATAAATCCATACTCATTGCTGGATTTACTCTGATGTTTTTCAAATTTAATAAATCCAAATTTGCTTACAAATTCAAAAAAATTATTTGTTTGAAATGATCCGTCAATTCGTAATCCTACTGTCGTCGTTACGTTATAAAATAGAACTATTAAAACTAGTATTAAGCTACGCAATTTCATTTTTTTCCTTAATTATATTCACATCTTATTATGAAATTTTCAATTTTTTCATTTTTTTCCTTTCTTCCACTCTAAATTTGTTTTCTCTTCTGTACAAAAAATCTTTTTTCACTGAATGGAAGTGCAGTAAGGAAGTCACTGCTTATTTGTGTCTACAGCGCGGCAGAAACTTGCTGTGATTTTTGGAAACTTTTGTGGCTAAATTATGTATTTTTTGTGAATGTAAACAAGATATATTGGTGCTAAGACTTTTATTATTTTCATGTCATAGCCAACTATGTGGACAAAGTTAGCTTCCAATTTCAAATAAAGGCTAAAATGGATGTCAAATTATTGATGGATAAAATTATATCGGCATGAATTCCACCACAAATAATTCACCAAAACACGCTTTTCGGTGAATTTGCAATTCCACCTCAACTCGTATTGTTTTGTATTAAAATTCAGTCCGCGTCAAAAATCCACAAAAACATTTATTTAAAGTAGATTTAAGTTCAGAAAGTGATTAGAAGCTAACGCACAATAAAGACAAAAGTGTTCTCAGGATTAAATCAGTGAATTAAAGTAGAATTTTGTAGGAAAACAAAGAAAAGAAGAAGACAAAGTTCTTTTTGGAAGTAATAATAATTTAATAATGGGTTGTTTTGAAAGCAAAACGACTAGGACAGACCCGACAGCAGTGAGAGGATGTACAGATGTCTGTTGGCTAATTATTTTCATTCTCTTTTGGGTTGTATTGGTAAGTTAATTGCTGAATCATAAATTTATAACTAAAAAGATTGAGGAAAATTGAGCAATTTGAAATTCCTTTGGATACGCCTAGAATATCAATTTTCATGCTTCATAGACATTCCATTGTGTTGTGCTGAAGAATTTTCTTGTCACTTATGGAATCTATTTCCGTTTCTAATGCTCAAAACTGGTATTTTTAATATATGCTTAATTAATTGATTAAATTTATTTCCATACTGGTTGATTGCTGAAACATTCCGTCCCAAATTCTATACTGCTGCACACAGAAATAAAGTCAGAAGAAAATTTACATAATATATATTACTCACACGCTAATTCCATCAAATTAATGCTTCTTCTTAGCCATCCATTCACATGTAATAGAGTTCTTATTGTCTGTGCATGTGACAAGGCCACTGGATTTATTTTTAGCGGCAAATTAAATCCGCGATAAAAATTGAATATCTGGATTTAATAAAATAATTCATCAAATTTAATATCAAATGAATAAATTTCCCTAATTCTGTCATTTCTGACGTGCTAATATCCTAGTCACTATAAATAAATGCATGAATAGCCACTGACATGATGTCATTTTTAGTGCTAATTATTATATTCACGCAATCTATTGTCTCATTCTCAGATCTTCATAGCGGCTTTTGCCTTCATTTATGGAAACCCTGAACGCGTAATTAATGGATATGATTCCTTTGGAAACACGTGTGGCGTCAAAAGCAACGAAAAGTTTGCCGATCTCAATTATCCAAATGCGTCTGGAATTAGCACAATCGACAAGCCTTACGTCTTCTTCTTTAATTTGGGCAAGGACATAAAAAAGTCACTAAAAATCTGTGTCAAGGAATGTCCGACACAGCAGATAAACACATCAAGTGAACTTCTTGCTTATTATAACAAAAACCAAACTAAATATTGCCGATATGACTATGACATGGCAAAATTGGCTTCAGTTTCGAACTCGAAGGATGAAAAAGTTTTCCATGTAAATGGACCGTGCCCACAACTTCCGATCTATCAATCAGAACCACTTTTTCATCGTTGTATTCCAACTGGAGATAATGGACCATTGAAGGAAGCTCAACAACTTTATAATTTAGTCAGTTCCTGGGACTTTGTAGAACAAACTGCTCGCGATTTATACAAATCATGGCATATTATTGCTCTCATTTGTGGACTTGCCTTGATATTTTCAATCATTTTGATTGGATTACTTCATTATCTGACTCAAATCATTTCATGGCTGATTTGCATCTTCGTTGGATTAGCAAGTATTGGACTTACTGTACTTTTGTGGTGGACATACTATGATATTAAGAAGAATAAGGAAAATGCTGAAATTGCCAAACTGTCACAATATTTACAAAATGAAACTGCTGTCTATATATTTGCCATTGTAGCCACAATCTGCATGATCATCTTGCTTGTTATCATTTACTACATGTCATCTAAATTCTCTGGATTAGCTGCATTATTTGAGGAAGCTGGAAAATGCATGTATTCGATTCCTCAAATTTTTGGACCTCCATTGCTCGCATTTATTGCTCTTGTAATATTCTTTGCATTTTGGGTATCAGTTGTCGTTTGTTTAGCAACAGCCACTATCCCTGGAATTAAGCCATTCCTGGATGTTACCAATCCACAAGAGAATATCCCAACAAATATTGAGAATCCCAAAAATGGAGCCGAACTGCAAAAAACTTTCAAACTTGTTGAATATCATGAAACTGATTGGACTAAGTATGGACTCTACATTTACCTCATTGCATTAATTTGGGTGTCAGAGTTTATTTTTGCGGCATCGCAGTTATGTCTAGCTGGTGCTGTTGCATTATGGTACTTCAAAAAGCCAACAGATTCTCCAGTCTGTGACTCAATGGGCAAACTCGTCAAATATCATTTAGGAAGTGTCGTTAAAGGAAGCTTCTTGATCACAATTTTCAAAATCCCAAGATTAATTCTAACATACTTGTATGCCAAATTTAAGACAGCTGCTGGAAATGGAAACGGATTAGCTGACTGCATGCTCAAGTGCTGTATTTGCTGTTTCTGGTGCTTGGAAAAATTCATTCGCTATTTGAATCATAATGCATATACTGTAAGGAACTTAATAGGTTTATAAACTAAGCAGACATTTTAAAAAATATTTTTATCTTCCAGGTTATTGCCATAGAAAGCATCAACTTCTGTCCAGCTGCAGGTGTGGCATGGAAAGCTATTTGGACACATGTTGTTAGTGTAGCGACTATAAATGGAATTGGTGATTTCGTACTCTTCCTTGGAAAATTAGCTGTTGCTGGAATTTGTGGATTTATTGCTTTATTAATGCTGAAGAGGGATGAGGAAATTCAGTTCTACATGATTCCTGTCTTAGTTATTGCAGTGTTTGCCTTCTTCGTGGCTCATGTCATATTGTCCCTTTATGAAATTGTCGTTGACACATTGTTCCTCTGTGTCTACGAGGATCGTCATGTAAGTTGATAAATTTTCAGAGTTAATCCGAATATTTTATCAAACTTCCGTTCGTTACAGATTAATGGACCAAATGGACGTTGGAAGGACTCAAACTTGGCAAATCTCTTAGGCGAAGAAAAGGCTGTTGCAGTTGAAGGTAAAAGTAGTTTAATTCCTTATTTTGAAATGATCATTAAGTGCAAATTTTATTATTTTAAGGTCAAATGCAAGAAGTAGAATTACAGCCCATCACCAAACAACCTTTCGGAGGCTACCGCAACGATCAACCTACAATCGAACCAGCATAAATGTTTTGATAAATTTAATTTTTTGAAATTTTACATCACTCAGCTACCAAAACAATCATTCATTGTTTCTAATTAATTAACTTATTTTTGTCAGCAATTTAAACAAAATTTTGAACTTGCGGGTTATTGCTGATTATTCATTTAGTTTTAAGTCTTTGCTTCAATTTTTTTTAATCTCGTCTTCTCATTTTATGAATTCATAAGACTAACATTAAATGTGTCTAGATGTCTGTTCTATTGCTTTTAATACTCGAGCATTTAGTACTTTTTTCCATGACTAAACCATCCATTAAGCTCAAATCTTATTGTCATCGTCCCAATTAAATCAAAAATAGACACATTAGTCATAAAATGATGTTTGCGCTCTTACTTAATATAAAATTCTCGAAGAAACAAAAAGTATAACATGATAATCGTTGCTTTACAATTAATACAAAAACTTGTTCAATGGCCTTAATGATTAAAATTGATGTAAAAGTTTATGAAATATTTTTAATCCCCCATCTTTACCAGAATTTACAAAAATGGTTGAAAAACATTGATGTTATACTCGCTAATGTAATATTTTATGATAAATGTATTAATAAAAGCTTAATCCTTCGAACAAACATTTGAATTTCTGTTGTATGGTTTTCAGAGGAATTGAATGGTTCTGAATTTCAAAATTTTAAAATACGTTAAAATCTCAATATTTGTTAATAAAATTCATTTCATCTTTATTTCCTTAATTCTTTGCACAGTCACAATTGATGTTTATTCAGCTGGAACTTTCGACTTGTTCTTGTTCTTAGACTTGAATTTTGTGCTAAGTTTCTTTGTCTTTGCGATATTCTGGATCATTTTGGAACGCTTAGTTATTCCTCTCTGTTGAACTTTGCCAGAAATTGGATTGACAACTTGCTTTTTAGGTTTAACTAACTTCTTGCCATCTCCGCCAGGTTTCAACTTTTCAATTAATTTCTTAACTCTTGCAATATCAGATTTCTCGCGTTTTTCTTGCAGTTTTTCCTCATCCATACTCTCATCTTCCTCCATATTCTCCTCTCTTTCAATTATCTTACTTGCCATTTCCTCTTCATTTTCATTTGCAAAAACGTCACGTCCAATTTTATCGATATTAAATGCTTCTTTTGGCATTGTTGCATCATAACGTGATTTTGATTCTGTTCTATTGATATATTTGTCTTTAGCTGAAAATCTTAACATCTTGCGATGTTTAGCTGGAGAAACATAATCTGGATTCTCCCATAAAGGCTCACCAGTGAAAGATTCAGCAAAGATTTTAACTGGATTCATTACAAATCTTGGTCCAATTTCTGATAATGCACCGTCTTCAGCTAAAATTTGATAATTTCGGAACCAAATTCGATTGTCCAAGAATGTGAATGTATAAACACGATCAACGAATGGCTGTGATTTTGGATGATGATTTGGAACGCCGAAAATCTGTGTTAACAGTTCACGAAGAAGCATAAGATGAGGAATCTTTGAGAAATTTTCATCAAATGACAGCAATGGACGTGCTCCTTTCAAGCAATTTCCAGTCAACTTTAATTCTCCCATTGTACTGATATTTTCAATTAAAAATTTTGCTGATGGACCATCATTTATGTTTGATAGCCACATATAAAGATCCTGTTTGTGACGTCCTTCAAAATACATTGCCTTATTGCAATGTTTCATCTCACCAAGTTCATTAATTATAGACAATGTCTTCCATCGCTCTAATTTTGGCTCATCTCTATGATGTGGCATAATAGACTTTAAATCCTTCATCAAATGACGATCACGATGATTGATTCCTCGTCCACAAAGGACCAATACTCGCTGTCTGTTAATCCATTTATCCTGCAAGTAAAATTTTCATTAGAATTTCATGCGGTTTTGTTTATTTTTCAATTTTTACCTTTTTTGGAATTACAGCATCTGATTTTCTTGATTCTGGCAACTGGACTTCCTCTTCCTTATCTTTAGGCACAATTTCAAGCTGCAGTGGCTTGTTCTTTTTGTTTAATTTCTTATTAAACTTTCCCATGCTTCTTAATCACAATGTTTTTCAATTCTTACGTACGTAATATGTCCAAAAATACGTACGTAAAATCTGGTCCAAGTAAAAATTCAAAAACTGGAAAACCGTTAAAATTAAAAGATTTTTTTTTTGTTAATTTAATTTAATTTAAATAGATACAATATATATTTTATTAATAAAGAAGAATTCTAGATGGACATTATTTACTTAGTTAAAATTTTAATCCATCATAAATGATCACATTTCTGATTAAAAATATCATGCTCTTTTAAAAATACCATTGCACCACCTCGATTATGTAGTTTTAGGCTTATTCTCGATATCATTGAGTTTCTGCGTCAATTCGTCTATTTGTTTCTTATACATTTGGGAAATTGATTTTAGATCAACTAAATCCAACTTCAATTCCTCGTACTCTTCGACCTGTCAAAAAATTATTAGGTATTTAGTCTGATTGACGTCAAATAATTTAATTAATCTATTACCTTTTGCCCATACATTTCCAGCATAGCATTATACTGCACTTTAACTTCTTCTTGCTTCACATGCTTCTCTGAAAGTTCCTTTATTTGCTCAGATGCCTATGTATAGTGAATTTGGTTTATAACATCTTAGATTTGTGTCAATACAATTAACCTTTACCTTCTCAAACTCCGAAGTTAAATTAGAAATTTCATTTGATAGGAAATTCCTCTCTGTTTGAAGCCTGTGTATTTCCCATTGTAATTGCTGCACTTCTCCGTCTCTCTGAAAAATGTTAATAAGATTTTAACGTATATTTCAAATTCAAATGCTTCGAAACCATACAAAAGTTTATACAATTGTGCTCTAAAACCATACAAATGTTTGAAAACCATACAAATTCAATTTTACCACTAAAAATTACCTGTTTTAAAATTGATTGAAGACCTTCCATAAGAGATGCTGAAGAATTAACAACTCCACCATACTGACTGCTATAATTTGAATTGGCACCGATATCATGATCATCCTATACATTCAAAAAAAAATAAATAATTCAATAAAACTGATAAAATCATCTTAATATGTAATACTTACAATATTCCAAGGATGTGAATGCAAAGATTCAGCACTTCCTAAACTTAAAACTGGCGAATCGTTTCCTAGATCATTCGAATCTTGTCGTTCAGCATGTGGATGGTGATGCTGATTTTGTTGCTGAATAAACAAAAGCTTTCTCTTTTCATCCTCAAACTCACTTCTTTCAAGTCTTAATTTTTCTTCAAGCTGTGACACAAGATTTTTAAACTTTTCAGTATCAGCCGATTTGGACGAGGCTTCTGCCAATAGCTGTTCAATTTTTAATTTATAGTCATTTTCATGTAGATTAAATTCAATTTCTTTCTGTTGCGACTGGCTTAAAGTTTGCTCCAATTTTAAGCTAGTTGACGATAATTTCTCTTCCAAATTGGATATTTTAATGTTTAAATGCATGACTTGATCTCTAGCTTGCTTTTCAACATCCGATTGTGACGATAATTTATTTTGTGCTGCTTCTAGCTTTTCCAGAAGATTTCTTTCATGATTTTCCCATATTTTCGTACGTGAATTTAAAGTACTTTGAAGTCCTTCGAGCTGTCTTATGAGCGGTATAGTCGCTAAAGAGGCTTCTTGCTTCTGATCTTCAATTCTGAACTCAGTTTCTTCTAATTTTCTTTTTAATTCCAAATTTTCTTGTCTCAACTTTTGTTCACGACTTGTTGACGAGCTTTCATTGATTCTATTCATTTCTCTTAATTCCGTTAGTTCCTTTTTCAATAATTTACTTTCATTCAATGCCTTTTCCTTCTCATCTTCTAAATTTCTGCCCATTTCAACACTCTTTTCACTTAATTCCTTCTTTAGTGCATCATGAGATGTCTGTAGTGCCAATAATTTTTGCAGTAAATCCTCATTTTGACTTTTAAGCTGTTGATTTTCTTTCTCAAATTTTCTCTTATCATTTGTCAACTTATTAATGCCCTCACTTTGTGATTTTTCTATTTCATCTTTTGTCGTCAAATTTTTCTTTAATTTTTGGTTTTCATCTGTCAGTTCCGTAATTTGACTGTCTTGTCTCTTAATTAATTCATCATTTTCCTTCAACTTGGCTTTTAGCTTCTTAATTGCATTGGAATGCTGTAAAATTTGTTTTGACAATTTTTCACCTTCATTCTTTAATGTCTCAATAATCGAGTCCTTTTCTGTTGCCATTTTATCATATTCATGCACGCTGACTTTACTTTCCATTTCAGCTTTCATTGTTTCAAGCTGCTTTTTGAGCATTGAATTATCTCGAATTGATTGCTGAAATTTCTTCTCTAAAGCTGATAATCTCTGCGTATATTCTTCCTGCAAATTTGTCATATCCAAACTATTACGTCCTCTTTTAATTGCATCTAGTTCTTGACTCAATTTCATATTTACGTCTGTTAACTCAGCATTGCTACGTCCCATTTGGACTAATTGAACTTCACGCTGCTCAAGATTCTCATTTAATTCACTAATACGCTTTAGAAGCTTTTCTATGTCTGATGGACTTCCACATTCATCACTGGCAAGACTTAATACTGACACTTCTGACAATTCTCGACTATGTCCTTTATGATCTAGCTTTAAATTTGCTAAATAAGACTCCGAATTTTGATAAGGAAATGAACTGTCTTTTTTACTTGGGCTTAATGCTTTAGTACAGCTTGCTGTGCTGCTTGAATCACCATTTGGTGAACTAATAATTTCTATATCTGAAGATGTTGCTGTTTCAAGCTCATCGCCTGATGAAGTATGTCCAGATCCAGTTTTACTTTCTACAGATGACTTGCCAGCTGTATTTGATGGAATATTTTTGACTTTACTTGGATTAATTTCCTCAAAACTGTGCGTTGAATCAGACACTTGTGTCTGAATTTCAAAACTTTCCATAGATTTATCCATCATATTATTTATTGCTTTTAATGTCTGGTCTAATTCATCATTACTTGGATCACAAAAGCTGCTTCCACATTCAGAATTAGTTAAAGTTGAAGTAGAAATTATAGTAGTTGAAGTTTCAATTTCCAATGAATTATTAGATCGAGTTGGTGGCAATGTTATAGGAATATCATCATCTTGGGGAGTCATTAATGCACTGTTACTGCTGTCTGTATCTAAATTAACTGGTGATAATGAATCAGTTTGCATTGGAGACGAGATATCCAAAATACTAGACGTTTTATTAATTACTTCTACAGATTCATCGACAGAACCTTGTAATGTCGATTGAGACGAGCTTATATCTTGCAATGAAGCTGAAGATGACGGCGACTTGCTAATTATTTCCAAGGATTCTAAAAAAATAAAATGAATTAGCTTAATTAGAATTGAATAAAAACTTAAATTAAATTTACCAGAACTTGTTTCGCTTTTTCTAGGCGGCGGATTTGTAATTATCGCTGGTTGTGACTGCTTATTTTCGAAGAAACTTCCATTAAAACTTCCCCAGACAGAATTAGATTCTTCTTTTTTGGCTTCTTGCTGGATTGACGGCAATGTTTTGCTTTTCGTAAGTCTTGATTCCTCATTATTAGTCTCTGGCATGTCCTCATCTTTTATGTCTAGAACATTGTCTATATGCTTTTGTGCTATCAATGAAAATTAACAACATTGATTAATTCCATTTTTTCGCCACGCAATAAGAAAATATCATATATCTCATCAATCTACCTTCCTTTAAAGCACTCTTAGCTAAATTTGCAATAGAGCTGCTATCAAACCACATTATTTCTATTTACATTACTTTAAAATGACAGGAAATAGGACAAACACTTAGTTACAGTACAATTTTTGCGAAATCTATTTTTTTCGACAAAGATTTCATAAATATTGGAACCAATTTTTTAAAAAGTCAGTGATGCTCCGTATATAATTTTGTTTAAGCAATAAAAACTCAGTTTGTATTGAGATATTGTGACAATTCCTTATAAGTTTCTATTAATATCAATTTAATATAAGTAATTAAGCACTCATTATCATTAATCATCGTAGAAATCTAGTAAAAATGTCAAAATAATTAAATTGAACGAAATTTTCCATGGGAAAACGATTGTTTACAAAAATAAAAAATTACTGTGAAATTAAAAATTCCTTAATTCGATTAATTCTCGTGTAAAAATGCTTAAACCAAAGGTTTTGACAAATGTTCTTAGCCAAGCAAACACTGGAGGTGTCGAAAATACATTGTAAGTAACATAAATCAAGACAAAGCTTATTATTTGCTTAAAAATATTATTTATCTTTACAGATTATTAAACAATGACGGTGCCTTACTTGCTTTCAGTGGATTTCATAATAAGGATGCACGAATAACGTCTGCGATTGCCAGTAATGTCTGGTCAGCATATGAAAAACACGGCCATAACTCATTCAGAGAAGATCCTTTGCAATTTCTAATCATTAATTGTGAAGGAGGAAATGTAATCGTGTGTCAAGTAATTAAACTATATTATTATTGCTGCATATTCCTATTTAATCATTAATTGATCTAAATTAGCCATTAAGATGTTTGAAATCCATACAATTCCTTGATTTTAGCTGTAGAAAACTTGAAAGAAATTGTATGGTTTTGAAACACAAGATCCAGCTATCAATGATAAAAAAGATCCAGTAAACTAATTCCAATCACTTTCGTATTTTTTCAGGTAGCAAATCTTTTATTGTGTCTGTACGCCAATACTGATAATTTAGGAATTTTAAAGACAAAGATAGCAAAATTAAAAGAGAAGCTCGAGATTCCATTACAATCTATTCAGACATGAGAAATATATTGATCAAAATTGCTGTGTATTTTTAATCTCCATTAACCGCTTTCATAATAAATTTATTCAATTTTCTTATATTTAATCACGGAATTGACGATATTCAATGAAAAGTTTGTTACAGGCTTTAAATTCAATTTTTTGGCATAGCTCTTAACTTCCTCGATATTTTTGGATATCTCATCGCTCTTCATGATGCTAAACTTTTTTGTCTCGAACATAACAAATGATGGTGTTTTGAGAATTTCTACAAAATCATCTTTAAGGAACGAAAAATAGTTGTGTGCTACAAAAACGACATCAAATTTATACTGTTTCTTGGTAATATTAAGAATGTCATCCACTGATAAAAAGTGAACTTTTACATTATCAAGTGACATTAACGGCTTGTCATATTTCATGAGATTCATATCTGTATCTTCGAATGAACGAGCAGCACATGGGTTATCACCGATTTTTAATGTGACAGCACCTAATTTACGGAAACTCTTGTTATCAGTTTTTGGATCATATTTCGTCTGATGCTTCATTTCCCACATTATCTCATAAAGATTTCTTTCAGTTATATCAGTCGAACGACATTCATTGGTACCGAAATTAGATTTGAGCATTTTTTCCTCAGCACAATCAATTCCGAAAGTGATAAAAGGTCCAGTACTCATATCTCCAACATATCCTCGATGAAACCAATTATTTCCATTCCGACGAATTTCCATTGCAAATGTCTTATTTGGAAAGGCATATTCGAAGTCAGGGAATATAAACGCAACGCCACATTCACGCCAATGCTTGTATTCTTGAGTGCAGATTTGCTTAGCTCCATTGCTTTTTAGTCTCATCTGTAAGTCCCAATCAAATGCTCCATTTCTATGATCGTATCGTTCCTTCAATTGAACTCTATTCTGATCATCCCAATACTTTTTAATATCATAAATGTGTTCCTTCTTATTCTTCCAAAATGTAAAAGCCATCTGAAATGTCCAAATATTAATTTAAATCCAAATATCAAAGAAAATTAAATACTTACTTCCATCTGATCACGTTCCTTGTACTTTAGATTATCAAGATTAAACATTGGGAAATGCTGTTTGGCGTAGCTCTTGTCAGTTATCATTTTGATGAAGATTTCACTTTTTGAATTAAGATACATGCTGGATGTCGAATGAAGCAAGCTATTGCCAAATATGTCCATATATAATTGAGTTTTTCCATTTACAGATAAATTTTCGTCACTTTCGAAAGCAACTGTTAAAAGTGCCAGATCTCTAGCGAGTAGTTCAGGACATCCTTCAAGGATATAAAAATTAAATTCAATGTCACGAGCATTATGGAAATGAAATTTTGAAATTGTTTTGAGAATATTTCCGGTATCTCCAAGTCCATAAAATAAAATGTCGAGCTTTGTTGGTCGCTGCTTAATTGCACTGATATATTCATCGAAAATATCTCTAGCTTCACTTATACCCCAAAACATCCTCGATTAATTAAGTTTTGTCAAAATTACTGAAAGTGTTATAAACAAATTTCTATGGTAACCATGATGATTTATTTTTTTTTGTCTAATTTAGAACTCTTTATTATTTTTTTTATTGAGATTTGTAAAGTTGATTTACATAATTCCATTATGACTATGCTAAAATTTTGACATAAAATTTCCAATAGATATGTCGGTGAATTAAAACGTTTCATTTCATTATCATTTGAGTATAATAAATGTGATTATTTTTCCATGCATAGATATATTAGAATCAGAGTATTTAGCTTTGTGATGTGAGTGACCATGCAATATTAAGCATTTAATTGACATTAAACGGAAAGCAAATTTTAACGGACTTTTCAAATTTAAATGACAAATGAAAGTTGGGATTCAAAAAATGGCGGTTAGAAGTTCAAAACTGAGATTCAAAAAATGACGGTTAAAAGTTCAAAATTTAGATTCAAAAAATGACGGTTAAAAGTTCAAAACTGAGATTCAAAAAATGACGGTTAAAAAGTTCAAAACTGAGATTCAAAAAATGACGGTTATAAAATCATAATTTATGAAAAACTGGAGCATAAAAATAAAAATTCATGTTAATGAAAGTGCACTTAATAGGATGTTATTGAGATCTAAGCGGAAAACGAAAATGAATGGCTATTTCCTAACATGAAAATAGATTTTTAGAACATTCAATTTCTCGTCTATATTTATAAACTTAAGGTCTATGCTTTGAGCTAATTTTACTCTCATTATCAAATTGTTTTCTTCTTCTTCTACAAGTTATTGTATTTTGGGATTTCATAAACAGGTACGATCAACAAATCTACACACTACACATAAATTTATTTTTTATATTTCCATTTTGAAAAAAATATGCAATTTGCTACTTCTTCTTCAGCCTTTTCATCAGTCATTTTTTTAGGGTTGCAAATTGCATCAATTCAAATCGATCAATTCACACATAAATTATCTAATAAACTACAAACATACAATAAAATAGATTTTACACGATTTATTTGTTTTAAATTACCGAAATATAGGTAAGTTAAAGGGTCCAATGTTCAATTTCCATCTTGGCTATCAATGTCCTGTGAGTTTGTGTGTTATTTATCAACTTTAGAAACAGAATTCATTTTAACGTTAATTATTTGTTCATTTTTTTAAACAAACATCCACTTGCCTCTCTACAAACTAGTAATGGTATCAATTTTAAAATGTTGTCAAGGCTTTCCTGATATAGCCAATTGTTACTCGAATTATGTAGATTTAGATTGAGTTCTTAATGACGCAAGCAATAACCTTACTATCATACTAGTTATTATTTTTTCTTGCATTTAAAATCTTTTTTTTTTGTAAATGTTAATTTAATGTATATTCAAAAAAATGTGCTTTTTACATAGCTTCAGACATGTAGTTTCATTTTCGATTCAAGAAAGTATATTTTTGTGCACATGCTTTTTCTAACTTAACTTTTGACTTTCCGTTAGAAAATCACGTGCACAACTACTAGAACAAAGCATGGAAATAATTATTTGTGCCAAAAAATAATAAAATTTTTAATCAAAAGCTATAAATCATGTATCAAAAACTAGAAAAGTTATCATTATCAAAAATATTAGAGATTTAAAAAAAGAGTTAATAATACAATTTTCTACATCAATGAGATGACTTGAATATCTCGTTAGAATATAGTTAACACATATATTGTTGTTCAAGTTATTATATTTTGATTTTTCTTACTACGATTATCTATATATTGAAAATTGTTTGATTGCTTCTAATGAAAAGAATGAAAGGACGTGCAACATTGAATTATTGCAAGTCAATGGATAGAGTTAGAGATAGGATAGACAGAAAGAGAGTATGTAGTTTAAAAATACTTGCTATACAATTATTTAGAGTGACTATGATAAAGCGTCGTGGTGCTAGTTGGTAATGATAATTGGGATCTTTGTCGTTGTAAAAGCTTTTGATTTTGGGCAAACTCGGCTTGAATGTGAGGTTGAAGATTTTTTGCTTCTATGCGCTGTTTTAAAAGATTGAATGTTTGATTCATAATGCGTACTTGATACCTTAAATTTGATGTCATTTCTTGCTGTAATTGATGCATTTCACTTAAATCTCGTCTCAAAGTTTCATACTCGCTAGTCACATCCGACACAGATTCGAGTAATTCTAGCACTGGAATATTTACAGGCTCATCAGTAGGCTCATTTTGTATAGGATCAGGTAGCAAATTTTTCTCGACATTTCCTAATTTTGATACCATTGTGTTCAATTGATTTCCAGCATTATTTACCTAGAAAGCAGCAGTTAAGCAGACGAAAAATAGTAAATGATTAATGAGTGTGTGTTTGGTCAGCTCTCTTGTTCGTGCTTAGTTTCACTGGGGATTCTTAGTTATGCGCTCGCTCATTTATTTTGTTAAAATTTAATGCCACAGTATATAATTTTATGAAGCACATTAGTGGCGTACGACAAGCACAATACGCAACTTTGTAGCAAATTTGCATGAAAATATCGATTAATTACCCAGGAAAATTAGCATTTAAACATGCAACATATATTATGTTCACACAATTTTCTTGATGGAAAAACAGACGAAAAACATGGATATTGGGTGTGACAATTTAAATGAACAAAAATTATGAATTTCTGTAATAAAAGGACATTTGTAAATTAATGTGACACTCGAAAACATGTACTTGATTTATTCGTGCTGTTTGCTCCTTTATTCAAATTAGACAATGTTTTAATGAAATTCATAAAATTTGTGTTGTGCAAGGAAGAAAAGTCGTTAAAATATGGAAAATTGCCATTTTCACTAAAACTTACCGATTGCTCTAGAGAATAAAGCGTCTCCG
Organism: Chironomus tentans; assembly: GCA_963573255.1. NCBI lineage: Eukaryota > Metazoa > Arthropoda > Insecta > Diptera > Chironomidae > Chironomus > Chironomus tentans. The sequence continues at coordinate 55,287,762 of OY754302.1, read as the reverse complement.
ACATCATTTTTAATGGATCTTATGTGCTTAACAGATAATATCAATAAATTAACTCACTTTTATTCACTTAAATTAGAATTAATGCAAAAAGTTTTGTTTTTTAAACGAAAAAAATATATGCTGGGCACGGACAAATTTTTCATGTTTGTCTTATTTACGCGATAAAAAATAGGTCTTAGACATAGCACAGTACTGGAATCTTAAAAAACTTACTAGGTTAATGAAGTATTTTAGTTTCAACTTTCTCTTAATTGACTAAATTGATGAAAAAATAACAAAAACATAAAAAAAAGTTCCCAATTTTTTTGTCGTTCCAATTTTGAATTTTTGAAAACCGTTGTGTTTGAGTAATTTTACCCTCACTATATTGTTAATCCAATATAAAGGTGTTCAAAAACCCTTTAATAATAGGAATATGCAGTCGAATTTCAATTTAACGCAGCGTATTATTATAAAAATGATAATTAAATAGTGAATTCATCAACGGTTTTCCAAAAATTTGAAGAGATTTTGAGAGGAAAAATTCAAATATTATTAGCGCGAATGACCGTTATGAAAATAGAATGTTCACAGAAATCCACGTGGTTGACAAACAAAAAAAAAGATTTCTATAAAAATAAGAAGAAATCAAGAATTTGTAAGGCGACAAATTTTCTTCACTAATTTCTCTCACTGAAATCATAAATCTTTGGGAACGAGCGATAAGGCATTAAAAATAATCTTACTAAGCAACAAAATGTTTAATTTCTGATAATATTATCTCTCATGTTTCATTCTATTAACATTATCTCACAATATGACCCTTTCAAATGACCCTCTCATCGCATTTCAGACATTATAAATTGTATTTTATGTTTTTTCCCATCTTGAAAAAAAAAATCCTTATCGACAGGCATGTTAAACGAAAGAAGAATGAAAAAAAGTATTTTTTCACACAAAAACCACGTTGTCAACTTATACCATACTGATAATGAATATTCATTCTATTTCATTTGCTCAGCAAACGAGAATATGGGAAGTGTGAGAATTGAAAAAAGTCCCAGTGAGTATCGTGAAAGAAGTTGTTTAAAAATATGTTAAATACATAAAAAAGAATCTTTATGCTTCACTTAGTGCATTTATTTTTTTTTTTTGAAGAGTTTGTTTATGACATTCACACAAAAATAGACCTTTTGCATTATTATGTTACCAAAGAAACATTATACGGAAAATGAGCGAGAGAGATAACATTCATAGACTTAGTTTCCTACACTATACCATACCGCCTGGGAGCAGTGTTAAACACTCTCACAAAATAAAATAAAAAAAACATACAACAAGCAAAAAAGCTGAAAACGAAAAAAATTCATTCATTTCACTCAGTTGATCGTCGCAAGTCAGTTGAATTAGTCGTATCGGGAATGTCATATCGTTAAGAAGGAATAATTTTTTTTCCATTCCTTTCTAAAATTCTAAAAGTGTGATGTGTTGTTGTCAAAAAAATATTAAAAGTTCTTAATCAAGCAAATTGTTTTTTGTGACTTTAGTTTTTCATTAAATTGGAATCAAATACGCATTCATACACAGCAAAAGATTTATTAAATTATTGGTACTCAATTTCTTCATATCATCGATATATGAAGATGATCAATTCAGGGTAGATACATTTATTTAGTAACGTGAAAATTGAGTTCTTTAAATTGGTTTTCTATTCTTGAATATAAAATAAAAAAATAAAAATTCAAATTTTTCTGCAATCACCCAAAAATAATCGAAAGAAGTATGAAATGTACAGAATATTTTTTATTTTACTACTCTGCTGCCGCGAGGCCTTTCGTGATAAAGGAAATTGTTATAGCCAAATGCAGACACATGTAAACTAATATTAATATTTTATTTAAATAACTCGGGTCTCTCTTTACATATCAGTTTACTGGCGTTTTATTTCATGCATGTTACGAACAGATTTTCAAGTCGCTAATATTCGTCTCATTTCATTCATACTATATATGTTCTCTTCTTTCGCTCTTGTACAATTCATGTTTAAGACACTTCTTATATTATATTTTTTATTTTCTTTATCACGTTACATAAATTTCATGTTCTTACCAAAAAATAAAATATGAAAATATTGCTTTGGGAAGTCAAAGAAACTCAAAACTTATTTTCAATGCCGAACAAGTATTAAACCGGCAAGAAATGCTACTGGATGATATTTTTTTAATCCATAACTGTCCAATATGATTCACGGAGGGTCATAAAAAAATAATATGGAGAAAAATTATTGCGAGCACATGGGAAGTCTACGAGCTTTAAATATATTTTTGATAAACTGTATTATAATCTAATACGTTCCGTACATTCCGTTATATTTGTACATAAAGTATATTGATAAAAAGTACATATGCTGAGAAGAAAGATTTCTCGTTAAATGGGGTGATGATCATCATGTGCATAATAAGTTGACATAATTGAGTTAAATAGGCTGTCTGAGTACTTTTTCAAATCATAATTGAATAGATTTTTTTCTTCCCAGACTAATAATGCCGATACTAATTCAATAATAATCCTTTCCATTCTTTCGGCTCCCTAATTGTCATTCTATGACATCGAAATTTGAATATATGAAGTTGCAGAGGACAACTATAAAGAAGCGAGAAAGGAAAGGAAAGGAAAGGAAAAAAATTTAATAAACTGGTTAAATGGGTGTGATTATTAACTAAATAATTAAGTTAATTAAGCGTATAACAAATGTATACTTTTTTGCTGTGTGTGTTTGTGTGCTCTCAGTGAATTTGAGCGAAAAAGAAGTATGCGGAGTTATGATATGGATACATTTCAACATTTAGAAATGGTAAGAGTGCGGGAGAGAGAAGGAGAGAGGGAGAGAGCGACAATGGACAAAGAATGAGGGTGGAAATAGTTTATTGTTATTGATGACAACAGCACCGCACAATAATTTCTGTTCCTTTTATGAACATTATATAATGAAATAATAGAATAATGTGGTAATAAGGAGAAGGAGGAAACAACTGGAAACAACATACCATCATGTGTCAACATGCTAACGTGTTACATATTTAATTGATTGTTTAATGTGTTTGTTTTAAAGGAGCCATGCTACATCTTACTTGTAACAGCATTAGATGGATTTATTCCACATTATGAAACTTCTAATACTGTCAGGTAAAGATGTCGTTCGCTTCCTTGTAAATTCATCGAAACACAATCGATTCGCTCCACATCTTTATTCGCTCTATCTACACACTTTAATGCCAACGCATCGTTTTTCTGAATATAAAAACGGGAATACGCGCAGCCTCTTTTTACAAAAATGGATATTAGATCTATCATGTGGCTTTGAATTTGAGGAGAGTTTCTAGATATAGAAGAAATAATTTAATTTATTATTTGAAATAGAAACAAACTCTCGCTTATAAATAAACATCACACGGAAACAAACTGGAATGGAAATGAATGAAACTGGACAAACCACCACCACTATCATACACCAAAAAAAAATTGGACTGGACCTGATCATCAGAAGAGGAGAGAATCAGAAGAAGACAAAATGAGTTTTTATAAATGATTTCGTATGTTAAAATTTTTAAAATGAGTTCGATAAACCTCGAACCAGATATTTTATTTGACTTACATAAATTTTTTTCATTTTTTTTTGTTTTAAAAGTCATCGGCAAAAAATAATAATTTTCATAAACAGCCTTCTCCATATATATATTTGAAACACATGTATTTGGTGCTTCTATACAAATTGTCTTATATTTAATCAATATCAATTGCTGCTTATAATCATACACATATCGACTCAGTTTACAATCACTTCATTTCCTTTATTTCCATGTAACACGTTTTCTTCATTTTTTAAAAAATTATATGGTGTACGAAAAACGCTCCTTTTCTTAGCGCAACTTTACACGTGTTTATCAATGATGAACAAAACTTATTTTTACTCTGAATCTTATTATATCGTTATCAAGGCTTAGACTTTTTGTTATAATCTACAATTTTCTTTGATTTGTGACTGAATATTTGAATAAATTTAATTTCAAATTCCAATATTGTACTTTAAGGATATTCAAATTTATTCATTGAAAATTGTGATTTATTCTTCCTGTGTTTGAGTTAGGAATCACAAATCGATAGGCTTTTTAGGCGTCGTTCACAAATGCCGCAATACAAGGCTCTATATTTACCCCACACCCCTAAAAGTTGGTCGTCATTAGTGAACGACCCCTTAAATACTTTAACGGAAGATTTTCACGGAAAGCATCCAAGCCTTAAAGCGCACGTTAATTGTTACGTTTTTACTCTTTCAATTAACAATATGAAAAGTTTTTCATTACACAACTAATAGCAGTAACATCATAACGCAGTAACAGAAGCATCAGCATGCATGCTAATAACGGCATTAACAGAATAAATCGAGCATGTGGTTTCTCATTTAAACAAGCCAATTTTAAATAATATATATCATTAATTACTTTTATGAAAATGTTAAAAAAGGGAAGAAGTAGAGCTTTGAGCTAAAGATCTTTTTGGAAGTGAAACCTGTGAGCAAATATCGATAACATTAATGATTTTTGCGTGCATTTTTGCTCTGTTGATTTTTAAAAATTTGCGAATGTAAGCAAAAAAAATTAAAAAGCAATTTTTAGGCAGCAAGAAGAAAAAACGGGAAGGACAGGTTCTTTCTCTTATTTTCAGTCAATTTAGTTCTTTTCTGACCAATTCTTAGTTTAGAGTAGCAAAAAAAACAAATTTGACTTTTCTTCATCGTTGCCTCAATCTCGCAATATTGCGTGGGCTTCATAATCGTCTTTCCCTGGGTTTAGTTTTTGTCTGAATGCGAAAGATTTTCGTCTATCTTTATCTAATAGCCGTTCCGACTGGGCATGTTTGAAAATAATGAAACAATGACCTTAAATTCTTTTTTTTATGTTTCTTCAATTAAAAATTAAGAAAATAAAACAAAATGAGATTCCGAATATTTTCTTTATGGATCTGAAAGTAATTCACTATAAATTTTATTCAACAAAGAAGAAAGAAAGGGAACAAAAATGTTTCATTAATTAATTTATTAGTGTTTGCTTTTATTAGCTACCAAAAAGTTAAACATGTTCATTAAGTTCAGCTTTACAGAGTGCGAGAGATTGATGGAATTTCCTCCTCTGTGGATCTTTTCTTCACGAAAAATTACTTTTCTTTTATTTTTTTTACCCGATGGGTTGAGAAATAATTAATTTTTATAGCAACTCATTTAACAACGCTATTTGTGTGTGTGTATGTGTAGAGGAATATGAAGAAAATGAGAAAAAAAAATGTCTCAAGCCTTCTGAAATTGTCATTTTTGTCGTATTTCAATGTGCTGATGACACGGCGGTAAAACAGAAAAATTCCTGAACCTTTGCCACAAAATTTTTTTCGCTCCTACATTTCTATTTTTCTTCTCTTCATTTCCTTGTGATGTGCAGACCTCATAATGTTGTGTATGTGTGTATGAGTCTTTGCGTGATCGTTAACATTAATCTGGATGTAACAATAGAAAACAGAGTAATTAATCGAGATTTAAGAGGGATTTAATGAATTTTAAGTTTAATGCTTTTGCTCCGATAACTGCTTATGCTTATGATCATGATTAACACAGTAAATGCTGTTGAAGATCATGTTGAAAAGGAAAAATTCCAATTAAAAAATTTTAAGAGAAATTAATTGACATCTTCTTCTCGTGTTATTTCAAAGTCAGTTGGTGTGTGATTTATATGAGGCTGATTGTATGTGCGCGGGTTCTCTTGGATGATGATGAGATTTTTTTTTTCTTTCTTTATTTTAGTTTTTATAAGCAAAATGTCAGGAAGAAGAAAAAAAGTGTGAAAGAAGTAAAAACAAAAAAAAATAATCATCGTTGAACCATTCAGAAAAAAAAGCAAATTAATGGAATCTCATAAATTAGTGAGAATCTTTTCCCCTTTATGAATGAGGAAAATTCTTTCTTTTATAACGAAGGACATTTCGCTTGACGATGGAATTTTGACTGCTTGTCTGATCACGGAAGTATTTTTTTTTTGAAAAAAATTTATTTAAAAACATTCGAACAACGTAGTTTATGCGATAACGAAAAATTAATTCACACATATACATATGATCTAGTCAAGCAATCTTATTTACATTAACGATCTATCTGACTGTATGAATAAAATATGAAATGCGTTTTGTTCATTCACCCCATAAAATGCTTCCTCAAACTTATCTCACTCCCCCAGACTCGCTCATCAGTAAGATTAAAGAAATAATCGTGGAAAGGTTTAAGATATGCCATCATCATGTACGATCATCATCAAACAGAGAAAAGAAAATGTCGTTTGTCGTGACTTATTCTTTGGCCATGTCTCACACTTCATGGCTATCGCCACTCTTACTTCACTCTTTCCGCCTGCCACATTTCTCTAAAAATAATTCTTAAAATTGCTTGCCTCTAATGTCAGCCACAGATATTCTATGTGAGTGTCTATAAGGTGTGTAAATGTATGAGCAACGTATAGAAATGAAAATTATATCATTTTTTTCTTCTTTTCATCATGATGATGATCATCCACTGTATATATGTCTCTCGAAAGGAATGTTTTTCCTACATACTGCTGTTGCTACTGTTTGATATCTTTTTGGTGTGTAGAAATGTACAGACATATTGTTCATCTACATATATTTATTTCACATCATCTCATCTCATTTTTTTCTTCATTTTCATTTCATTTTTTTGCTGCTGCTTCTACTGCTGCTCCAACGGTATAAAATATAAAATATTTATACACATATACATGGCATTTTATACTAGACTAGACCAGACGCACCAGAAGAGAAAAGCGACTCACAAAAGCGTGTGTTTTAATTAGATGCGAAAAACATCTTTGTTCAGTGAGTTATGAAACGAAACAGTTCATCCATTTAATGCACATAAATGTGAGCCTTTTGCACATCAATCGTTCTTTCTCTCCTTCCTCTTTACCACTTTAATATATATTAAAACTATAACATCTAGTGCCGCTTGTATAATATATAATCTATGAGGAAAGAACAGCAATAGAGGCATAAGTAGTGTGTAAATGAAAGAACAAGTACTGACTGACTGACTGAGCTTCAGTCGGCAATTATTGTTGTTTTTTATTCATTTAATGTATTTCGAGTATTTTCAACGTTTCTCTTTTTTTTGTAGCAGCAAATAAACACGCATTATTTAATTAGCTAATTAATTCTTCAAATGCCTTTCGAATAGCATAATATACTACTTACTTAATATTATTTTATTATGAAATGTTAAAAAAAGAGGAGAGTTGGATTTTTAATTAAATTTATTTTTCATTATTATAACCTTTCGTCAGCTTATAAATAAAGGGTATAGGAAGAAGACCAACTATATTTCATTCACGGTATGAATTTGAAGCAACAATGTAATAATATTGGATACATTATCCACTTCTAATGTTTCTCTTGTGAGTTGCTTGATTTAAGAATAAAAAACTAGGTTGTCAAACTTTACATATTCATTTCTTGTGTGCAAATTATTTATCAAACCAATTTTTTTGTATAATCGATTTAACTAAACATAAAAAATTCAATTGAAACGAAACAATACATGTGCCCATGTGGCAAAAATGTGAATATTTCTGTGTATATAAAACAAAATAGAGTAAGTAAGAAGAAACAATTTTTTATATATAAAATTTTTAACATCGTAAGAATATTTTTTATAAATTGATTTTTTGTGGGTGCAGTAGTAATTGAGCATTTTCATTTATTTTCATGAGTCTTGGCCTCAAAAAAAAAGAATATATTTTATATATTTATATATGAATATGATGTGAATGAGGAGGGCAGGGCCGTCTTCATTCCTATGAAATTGATTTTTCACATGCGATATATATTTACAAACAAATGTGCCATTGCGCTTCTTCAAGCACCATCACCGATGAAATTGCCTAACTTTACCTTCGCTCTTCATATCATGTTGTTTATTAAGCGCATAAAAATGAATTTTTTTCGTTCCTTTTTCGAAAAAGTTTTTCAATAATGAAACACAGAAAAGTAAGAAGAAGAATAAATTCACAAAAAAATAAAAACTGAAATAAATGTGAGTAATCAGGGCGTATAGAGAGAATTGTTTAAATTTTTCATTATTAACATTTTATTATGATTATTTTTTTTGGAACTTTACTTAGTCCGACAATAAGTAGCTGTGATATAAGATGTAATACGATCGAGTAAAGTTCACTCAGACATTCTTTTACGACTTCTGAATTGAAAGAAAAATATTTTTATTACACATTACGGATCTCCCATTCTCAATTTTTTTCAACCTCTTCTGATTAATTGTCCGTAATTAAATTGTATTAAATTCTCATATGTACTACTCGAAAATTAAGTATGCTTTTTTAATTACTGCTAAGAGAATAAAAAAAATTAAAATTTAATTAATTGAGAGACCGACTACACAAAAATACTAAGAAGAAGATATTCTGAAATTTTTTCATAAATTACCCACCTTTGAAAAGTTATTTTGCACTTGTCATTTCAATACAGTTTTTTGAATAATTGATACCTACCGTGACTTTGTGTGGGCTTTCTGTTTTACGACATAAATTTGCATCTTTACAGTGTTATTAAATAAAATATGTGTTTTCGGTATTTTTATTGAAAAATGACGTCTAATTAAATGATCAGTTTGTCTGCCATAAACAAAACAAATTAATTTTCGAGAAATGAATCATGAACTTGCAATTTTTATGTCCTCATTATCTTCAGCTTATTCTTTCAGTTTTTTTTATTTTCCATGAGTCGAATGATCATGCAATATTTCATTTCTGACATGATTGAAATCTTGATTCCATCAATTAATGCTAACTGTTGCTTTGCATTCGTTCAGGAAGACAGATCGATATTGAGGGTTTCATATTAATTGCGCACTGTATCAGATTTCATAAATCAACGACATTCATGCTAGTTTTATGTTTGCAGTTTTCAAGAAAAATAGTGTAACCATTGTTTTACAATTCCCTGTAACTTCACCTCATTGTCACCCCGTATGCATTACATGTTACATTATCGACCTGTTCTATAAAGTACTTTCATGTGAAAATAAATTAAATTTCAGCCTTTTTTACATATTACAAACATGTCACATACTAAACTTTTTTTTCATGCAGAGAGTGGAAAAACTTATTTTTTTCGTTGCTACATGGCGCCGCTATTGAAAATTATGTGTGACAACTCATATAATTGTACAATATTCACATATAAAATTTGTATAAATTACGTATGAGGGTTTTCCATTTCACCCAAAATGACTGTATGCTTACCCACCCAAAAATAAATAAATGAAAACTTTTCTTGTATGTTTAAATGTTGAACATCAACGATGACAGACAGTAGAAATTAAATTTTTTCACTTTTCAATTATGACCAGGTGTTGTAAGTGAGCATGCTTGCAATTGCACTTTTTGGACTACTCATTTTTCGAATAAATTCACTGTCGATTTTATTTTAAGCAAAGAAATAATTTGAAAGCTGCAAAAACTGTAAGTTGTATGACATGATATTTAGAGCTGTAAAAAAATACCAAAAATAAAGTCGTTTTCGCGTCTCATACCTTCTCACTTTTCTGCTGATGTCAACGATACACGACGAGGAGAAGTCAAAAACAAAGTAAAAAGGAATGTGCAACCATTCTAACGTCATTATAAATTCTGTCAAAGTCAGCAGTGGTGTGAGGTGAGCGGAAAGGCTCAGTTAATTAGTGTAAGATATGCAACTACTACCACATTGTGTGGATATGGCTATGATCATATCAAATTTAATTACTAACTCATTTTTTTTTCTAGTTGTAATGTGAGAGGAATTGCATGAAAATTGAAGCAGAAAAAATGTTGTATCGGAAGAAGGCTGAATGGAATTAATATCATAAAGTCATTGAAGTTTATTCCACAAGAATTAAACCCAATTTTACAAGTTTTTCCTTTTCATGCAACACGCCAAAAAACGGCTACATACACATCACTTATATTTAAGTATGTTTATCAAGCAAGCCTGTGCTTACTTACTTGCCTGCTTGCTTATTACTTGCCTGTATATGATGAGGTGGATGAATGAAATTTACAATACATGTGAGCTCATGTGAGATGTGGAAATAAAATAAAATAACCATAACCACAATGTTTCAAAATTCGCATACACACACACACACGATATAATTTATGAATTAAAGCGAATAATAATATGCAAATGTAAAAGAGGAGCAGCAGCATTTTGGCCGATAAGGTCTATTATGGGATTTGGGGATTTCACTTTTTATAATCTCATGGGACATATGAGACAATGTTTTCATCACGCATTTCAATTACATCAACGAAATTAAAAAAATCTACATAAAGCGATATAATTTTTTTACATGAAGACTAAATATCAGCACCCACGAATAATTCACTATGTAAAGCAATGAATAAAAAATTTTAATGGCGTATTGTCGTCATTAATGCATCATCGCTAAATATTTGTTTCAATTTTCAGTTTTTTTTGACGAATTATTGATCTCTAATACAGACAAATGAAAACAATGGGAAGCTCATATTAATCCAAAATTGGCATTGTTCAATATCGTTTTGAAATTTTCATTCATTCTGTTTTCCTCCTTATTCTAGCCATAATGCAATGTTTATGTTAAAATAGTTGATTGGTGTCCACATACATGTTTGCAGCTAGGTGAATATGTCATAAAATTTATAGATTATGTTTTATATACGTAGGTCACAAGCATATACATGCATACGCTCAGGAAATTCTTTTACGATTCAAGGAACCGGAAATTATGCTTTCCTTGAAATAGCAAATTATTTTTGATGTGTTCTTCTCTTTCTCCTCATGTCTACAAACTATTGGATAGTGAATTAATTTTCGAAAGCCTTAACCTTTTCGGAGTAGAATATTAGCTTCCTTTTTTGCTTCTGTTATCCGCACATCTCAAGCTAAATGAAAATACAGCAATAGTGGAAATGAGTGAATACACCCGGAAATTTTTATACATAAATTTCGCACATGCCGAACACGCCTCAATAATTAATTAAGAATTCTTTCTATTTATTTACTCACAAACACAATCGAGAGTATAAGTCTATATACAGTAAGTGGTAGGTAGTCTAGCTATATATATTTACGCAGCTGTTAGCGCAATGTAATCATGAAAGTTAAGAAAGAATTTCATTATAGCACCAACAAAATGAAAAGATATAACAATTCCGGTAGCACCAAAGCTCAATTCATGTTGGGGTGCTTGGAACATGACAGGAAGAAATTACAACTAATTTTCAATATCAACAGTATATAATTTACAAATTAGGAGTTTCGAAATGCACGAAAACATTTCTCTTGATGGTAAAGTCGATGATGAAAAACTTAATTATGTAATCAAAATTATTCTATTGCCTTTGCATGCAGCTATTCAAACAGATGTGTTACCTAAAACTCGATCTACATATGCATGTTAGTCGATTGCGTGCAATATAGATATTTCTAAAGAACAGAAACTAATATTTGCATCATGTGTAATACACATAGAGAATTTCTTTATTGACTATATATCGATTAACACATCACAGTCACATTGGATGTTTACAATTTATTTTTCTCTCCCTCAAAAACACGCGTTAAAGAGTTGCTTCATTCCTCGTATTGTTTTAAGTAGTTGTCAGAGTTGTCGTGATGGATTGACTATTCTTGTGTCATAAAAATTCAGTTTTTCTATCGAATTCACATTTTTTGGAAATCAAAAGACTTTAAAAAACCAAGACATGTCATGTGCTGAGATCAACCCTGTAGTTTATTTTCATTTTCAATAAGAAAGAAGATGAATGTGAAGACAAACACGAGTGTCATTCTAAAAATTTTTAACTGATCACCGCACGACTGGATAAGAAATGAGTAAGTCATAATATTACATACTCCCAACAGCTTACTGAGGTTGAGCATGAGTGAAAATTGAAATATTATTATTATTTCTTTTTGGAATGGTAATTGAGTATGTTAATTGATGGACACGAGAAACATGAATGTGAAGTGGAGAGGAAAAAAAAGTTTTAGCAGCTCATTAAGGAAAATTTTTAATGATGCGCAACGTTGTGATGTGATTAATTAGCACAGTGATGATTAGTTATAACTAATGACTTTTGATAACCTCACTTTCATGTTTATGTGGTTTATTAAGTCTTTTAATTCAACATTTTTCTTACATATATGTGGTTTTCATGTTGCCAATAAAATTCCGCTGATAAAAGTGATAAAAAATTACAATTTAAATTAATCTTGACAGTTCCAATTAACAGACGTGATTCTTTAAAGAATTGTGCTTGTCAAAAGTCACCAAAACGTGACAAGTTTTGTATCGTGATAAATATTTCTGTAGAAATATTGAAGACTTTCTCAAATCAAAAATAAATCAACAGTTTTAATATTTGTGTGCTAGAAATGAAAATCTTATGGTAAAGTATGACTTGGCACCACAATATCTCTAAACTTGACTTTTCTTTAATAAATTGAATAGCAATCATCAGGAATTTGTATGACACAAACCTTCACAAAAATAAATCAGAATTTTTTTTCGGGGGACATAAATGTGAATATAAATCTACAAAGTTGAACTTTTTCGCCTTTGCATTTCGCCTGGAGACCTTATTTTGTCATCACGTTAGATACGGCTTTCATCTGGTTCTTATTTTTTTGAAAGAACAACATTTGTTGCTGTAAATAAAATCGTAATTGTCAAAAATTAATTTATTTAAATTATTATCAAAGTCGGGAGCTTATGAAAGAAGCAAATCACCTAGTAATAGCAAATATTTTCATATTTATTACCCCCATTCTAAAATAAGAGTCAGAAAAAAATTTCTTTTTCAATTTTCATCGACCATTAATCAAATTTTTTTACAGAAGAAAAGAGCAAAGAATTTTAATTCCAACCAACGTGATCTTTTTGGCGCTCTAACATGATTTCTTTCTTCTTATCATTTAATGCTTTCTTATTTTTCTTCATTTTAGAATGTCGCGTTTCGTCACAAACACAAATTCCTTTTGATTTTCCATCTCTCTCTCTCTTTCTCCGATGGATCTTCTTTTGCATACATAAAATTTTGAAATTGTTTCTTTCTCTTCTTCACTTTTTTTTTTGTATTTCAAAAAAAAACTTTATTTCGCGTGAAGAAAAGATACACACATCACTTAAAATAACAAAATAGCATTGTGTGTCGCATTGTCGTTATATTGAGATAAAATTCTTTTATGTTAATCTCTGCATTAATTTTTGCATACATTATCCTGTATTTTAATATCTTCAACTTTATAGCGATGAGAATTTTAAAATTAGAAAATGTCCAGAAATATCCAGAAAGTACCGTTTTTTTTCTTTAAACTATGACAGAGTGACTAATTTTGCGCGGGTTCTTCACCAAATCGTTCATTTCTTCTTCATACTCAATGGGCCAGAACAAAAAATGGCAAGCCAAGAAGAAATTTTCATTTTTTGCGTCCTCGTGCAATACAGTCTTGCATACTTTCATTCTTTTATTTTCATTTCTTTCTTATTTTCATTTATACATTACACTATATGTTGTTGCAGTTGTTTTTTGCTTTATTTGACTCAGGACTATTTCAGTTTTTTTTTCTTTCGTTTGTTTAGGAAATTCAAGAGACTTTCAATTTTCTCTTTTTTTCGTGTATTTTGAATTCTTTCTTACTTTTTATATTTATTTTGAATGCAAACACATGCAAAAGTGACTGAGTATAGAATGAAAATATTTTTTGTGCTGTCGAAGGAGTTCAATGTCCTAAGTAAATGACGAAAACTTTACAAAAACAGAAAGAAATGGCGAAATGGAAAGAAAATTTTTTTTAAACTAGATTTGCAACAGACATCACGAAATATCATCCATGTCATATTGTACATACAAACAGTAATAATTGTAGAAATACAGGAAAAAAATATATAAAAAGTATGTAGGAAAACATACTGTAATGCAATTCATACGTATAGACGAGATATTGAGTGTGCAAAAAGAAACGAGGACACTGCCTGCTTACTCATAGTAACTGTGAGTCAATCAAATGCATGTCATGAAATTCAATCTCATGTTGAGCGAGAAAAGAGAAACAAGAAAGAATGGAAAAGAAAACGAGCGAGAATGAAAAGGAAAAGCAACAGTTTGAATGGAAATAAGTATGTAAGTAAGTAAGCAAGCAAGGATCTTTGACTCTCGACATGATGTATGGTGTGTGTACACATGTTGATGAAAAAACGGGGGTGCTTATGGTTTTAACATGCAGAAATATACATTTAATCGTCTCATTCATTAAACTTTCTTACTGAATTATATCCTTAAGCCAACACTTTATGTCGTATATAAATACATAAAATGAGTTCTAATAAATAGCTTGGATTTTAATCTATATATTTTTTCCTTTTATTACGTTTATAGGAATCACGCAAGGCATAGGGTAAATGCTTTCACAATGAAACATTCTTTAGATTAAAGCTCAACTCAAAATCATGCACAGCAAACATAAATTATGAAATATCGAAGGAACATTCCATAACTGACACTTTTTCAAGCTCTTGCTTTTTTACAACTTGTGCAACGGGCGGAGAATTTTTTTAATGCACATTTTTCTTCTTCTTTGCTTTCCTTACTTTACTTGCTATGCAATTTGATTCCACTTCTACCTTCCTTTGCTTTCATTATCGATTTTCTTTTACCCATAAATTTTTTCCTTCATTTCCATTCTCATACTATAAAAAAAACTAAAGCAAATGCAAAAAGAACTGGATTATTTTCCGTCAATTTTTACGTTTACGTTGTTGTCGATGAAGTTTTTCACCTTTCCCCCCTCTTCCCTACACTTATCGCTATTGCAAAGCATAGGTTTTCACAAAAAAAAATTATATAATAATTTTTTTCTTGTTGATTTTGCATAAATTTTCATATTTTAATAAACATCGCTTATTGTTTATTGCTCGCTAAAAAATAAATAGCTCAATTTACATGAAATTTCCGCACGATCAGGAGTAATAAAAGGTTTTTCATTTCTATTTTCTGCTCCATATTTCATTGATATTAGAAATATTTAACATTATGAAAATTCAGCGAAAATTAATATCACAATAGTTATGCTGCATTTAAATGTGTTTAATTTAATGGACTATTCATCAGCAGGAGAATGAAAATTGTTACTGTCATGAAAATTTATTGTTATAGAGTTGGAAAACTTGACTACCCAAGCATTTGAATTTTCAATTTCTGAACGAGATAAAAAGTCGTAAAACATCCAAATCAGATACCCTTAAAAAATATGGAACGTAAAAGAAATTTACATTTTCAACCTAATCGAAGATTCCAATTTATTTTAGGAGTGGTAATTCTCACAGTGAATAGTCAAATAAAATTTCTGAGAAGTCAAAGAACAACGATAAGATCTGAGAAATTCTATACGAAAGATAGAAAATGTTTGGAATCATATTTCAATCCTTATCGATAGTGTTTGGGGTCGTTCAATCGTTACGTTTATCAAAAAATGAATTTTTTTCCTCCTGTCACAAAGTTTTCATTTCTTTGAAGTTTCATACAGCTCCTTCCTCTCTGATATTAGACGTCATAAGTGAAAGATCCCCTTGAAATTCACAAGTGAGTGAGAAAGAAGACACCAACTCTGCATGACATAAGTATAAGGGTGCTTGTGCTTAAATTTCCTCTCTCTCCAATTATGTCATTATTAATAATTTTGCACTTCCACTGTTTTCATTGTTTATTCATTATGTTCGTTTATTCCAACTCCTCTTCTTCTTTTATATACAATTAAGTGTTTGATTGTGTGGTGCTTAAGATTGCATCTACTATAAATGAATTTTGGAACATGAAAAATTGAAATGTGGCGCTAATGATTTATCCTTATTATGAATATAATGTGTGAAAGCTAGAAAGCAACAATGACCGAGTTTAGTGAATAGACAAGCGGTTGTAACTATCGTGTGCGTAGTGTGACGACTTTACAAATGAGAATATATTAACATGTACCTGATAAAAATAAATATCGACAAAATCAAGAGCAGCTGTTTGCCAATATTTCAGTTCATTGATCGAAGTTCATTAGCATAAATCTTGAAACCTCATCAATGTATCTCGCCACCTATCGCTGCTGTCGCTCTTTCTCTAAGTCACATTTTTTTCTGATGTCACCGCATATTTTAATGCTTAGCTCGTATAGCTACATAAATTTATACATTTTGACTTCCTTTTAATATGTATTTTTATACGAAAATGAATGAGAATATTTTATAGCTCGTTTTTGAGTCGAAAAGACGTTTAAAAAATTGCATTAATTTTCAAAGAAGCAATAACATAGAGAAATTGATGAGCTACCCACAAACCTTAAGAACAGATGGAAAATTTTAAAAATTGTTTTGTTGCTATCTGTCAATTTATTTCAGAGTGATTTATAAAAAAAAGAAATATTTTAAATATTTTGATATCACGCTGTGCCAACATTCCAACTGAGTTTCAAGATTCTTTTGAAGCTAAATTACCAATCAAGTAAAATGCGTTAAAACAACCTACCCCACCGATGCAAAAAACTTTATGCTAGTTTTATTCAATAAATAGACAAATAACTGACATAATGGTGGTGTTGAAACCTGAATTTCTCTTCTTGTTCTCTTATTATTCATATTTTAATTCCTAAATCTTATAAGGAACAAGTTTCAGCATTAAGAATTTGCAAGAAATATTAATTTGGAAGTTTTTTTCAATTTTAATTATGCAAGATGGAAAAAAAATTTGATGTGTTAAATAAATGTGATAGGAAATTCAACAAAAAAAAATACTTTCTGAACTCAAAAGTCAAATGTTAAAAAGGTTTCAATTTCCTGTACATTTCGATTTATTTTCATTTTATATTATTTTCTTTTTGAAATTAAAGCAACATTCATTAATATATTTTTTTTTGGTTGTTGTTGCTATTCTGTTGTGTTTAAATCGTGGCTCACATTATAGATTGCTGATGACTTTTTATTTTTAAAAACAAGCTCATTCGAATTTTAAATTGTTTGAAAAGAAGGAAAAAAATAAATATAAATTTATTGCGCGCTCTATTTCCTCTAAACCTTTTTGAACTTTATAAGCGCCTTGAAAAATAAATATTTTGATAAGTGCTGATTTTCATTCAAATTACTCTTATCATTATTTCTAAAAATTCTTCCTTTCCTCGAATGCTCAATATTGTATTGAAAACCTCGTGTTTAATCGAAATATTTCAAAAGTGGAACAACTTTTTTCCTAAAGATAATTTCCGTTTCAAATCCTAAAAAATATGCAAGTCAAAAGTACTGATTTCTATCTACATATTAAGATTTAAATTAAGCTGTCATATTCAAAATCAATTGCTCAATACTAAATTGATAATTAATATTATCAACAACAAAACATCTTTTTTATTTGTCGGATTTATTAATTTCTAACAATTGCTACGGGTGCTATACGCTGCATAGATTTATAAAATGAATTTCTATTGAAAAAAATAATTATATTAAATTTCTAATTTCCTATTACTCTAGCAGCAATCGAGGAACAAATTTCTTGTGAACTTTTACTCTTTAGGGTCTCTTTAATCTTTACTTTTTAGGGTTCTATTCTAGGAGAAGAGAAAAGGGATCTAAAAAATCCCATTTTACAAAGGACGGAATTTGCGAACAACACCTAAAAGTATTTAGCAGTCTTTAATTTACAGTTAACTTACTAGATATTGACTCTCAAAGAATAACTGTAAAATTTCTTAAATTCATTCCTATTTTGAACGAAAAAACGAGAACACGAGGAAATCCCAAGCCAAAGCAAAAATTGTCATTAGTTGGTCAAGCAACCCACTTCCAAACTTCATGCTCAAATCGAGATTTGTCCTAAAAAGAAAACTTTAAAAAAACAAACATTAACTAGGATATATTTAAAAATAAACAAATCTTCACTCCGCCTTCATTCTTAAATAGAAAAAAGTATCAACACTCGGATTAAGTGATCTTGCTATTTAATGAAACTCTTTTTATACATTAAGAAAAAATGAGGAGATTGAAGAACGCTTATCATCATTTTGTGAAGTGACTATGTTCGAATAAAAATAAATTATTGAAAAATAATTCATTGGAATATTTTGTCATATTTACAAAAGAAAGAATATGAAACATTTTTTTTTTCATCTCATGCATGTCTACAATAACATTGATAATGATCATTAAGTGAGGTTCAAATGAGGGTATCTCGTGCCATTGTATATAAAATATCATTTTTATTATTGACTGCCCTTGAGTGATATTTTGACAATTCATCAAACTTAATTGTGATGAAAATCTCTTCTTTGCTCTAATTTGATATGAAAATGTGTTGAAATTTATTGCCACGTCTCATGAATATTCTTATTTTTTTGACCTTTCCCATTTACATAGCTAGATTTTAAGAATGAAAAATATCCCTATAAATGCGGAATGGCCATTAAGAAAATATTGGCGACACTAAATTTTCCCATTCCTAAAATGAAAACCTCATAATGAAATAAAATAAAGAATTTTATTTTTGTTTATTTTTGTGTCTTGTTCAAAATCACAATTTCGCAGTTTTACTGTTGTTTATAATGATGCCGGTTTCACACGAATATCTTTATCCTGACAACAGATGCAATAAATTGATATTTTAATTATTTTTTTCATCCATATAGATCACAGTTAGGTTTGATTGAGTGAGAATTTAAGGGATGAAGGATTTAATGAGAAAAAAATTAAAAACATAAATAACTTACTAATTTTAAGGCATTCAGCGCAATCAAATTTTCTTTACTAGTTTAATATCGGAAGGATGGATTAATTTTAGTTATAACATAAATATCTAATACTTCACAGAGGCACTATCATCAAATGACTTTGGACAAAGTGCCTGCTCATGCTGATGGTAGCATCCACAATCTTCTGTAAATGCGATGGAAAGTAATTTTTCTACTTCAGCTATTTTTAAATTTGTCACTTTTTCTATTTGAGATTATACATGTCTATACGTATAGAGCAAGAAACAACAGATATTTTAAAAAAGAAAATAGAAATAGTCAAGAGTAAGCGAGTGAGAATATTCAGCATCATAGCGACAGTTAAAGAAAAAGAATGTCAATTTTTTGTCTAGGCATTAAATGAATGTAAAAAGTCATTCAACGTCGTTGATGATGAAAAAGTAAAAAAAGAATTTTCTTTTTGGGTTTGTTTTAAAGCAGAAATTTCTTCAACCTGAAAGGGAAAATTGAAGAAGATGAAAAAGCGACAGAAGATGTCGAAGACGAAGCAATTGAGAATGATTAACATAGAATGAAAGTAAGTAAAAAGAGATAAAAACAAAAACACACAACATATTAACGTATGTACGGTAAGAAGTAAGAGAAATGAAAATTTTGTGTAATTTCACTCGAGTCAGGCCGCCAAGTCAGTCAACGGAGTTGGTGAGATTTGTGTAGTGGATGTATCTATTTTTAATATGGAAGAAAAACTTTTTTTTTATTTTAATTTTAAAGCGAGAAGATTTTTTTAAGTATTTTTGGTTTGAAATTTACGATGACATTTTCGAAATAAAAAAACGACAATTATTCATGACGTGGATATATTTTTAGGTTTGCGCATCTCGCTATCTTGAAAATACTTGAGGAACGCGCTTCATAAAATCTGCCGCTAAATGCCATCACTCGCTTCGATTCTATTGTGTCTTCATGGTGCTTTGTGAAGACGATGATGAAAAGCGAGGAATAGAACAAAAGTTATGTCTACAAATAAATTCATGAACTCATTAAAATGATGTTTATTAAAAATAGTTTTCTGAATTATTACAAGACATTTCCACGCCATGAAGGTTTATACAGCAATCATATGAATTGAGAGAAGATTAAGACCTGAAAGCTTAATTGATATTTACAATCACAGACTTAAATCCACCTCCTTCTTCTTTCAAACTTAATGATGAAAAATTTTTCAAATTGTGATACATATCTTATGCCTGCACTGTAAACAACATTAAACGAGAGAGAATGTAATTAAGACGTGTAGAAATGAATGTAAGACGAGAAAGAAAATAAAAGCAACGAAAAAAAATATGAGAAATTGCTTTTGTCTAAAAGCATGAAAAAGAAAATTTTTTGTCTCCTTAGAAATAAAAATAACAAATAAAAAAAGAGAGAAAGAAAAACAAATTAATTGAAAAAAGCGTCTTTCAATGCCCTTTTGAAGCATTCTTTCATCTAATCGAGCAGTTAATGTTTGAGTGAGTGAGTGGGATGATAAAAGAAACGAAAAACTATTTTCATCTCGAGATAAAGTCACCAAAAACATCAAAGGAACTCTAAATTGGTCATGATCAACTTGCGAAGATTTACTTCAATTGCACAACGTCTGAGAATTTTTAAAAGCGATCATCAGCATAAAAATGCATTAAATCATTTTTGTTACAAATTCAATCTTTGGCATTGTTTTTCTATAGCAATTAACTAACAGCAAGAAATATCTTATTTAAATATTGGATATATCTTTCATCTTGAAGATTAAAAATATAATTGATGGATGAAATTTTAACACTGCACAAAATTAAGAAATTTTCCATTTTCCAGTGTATTTTTAGGGAGGGAAGTTTTTCCATCATACTGATGTCTCGCTTAATTAGTCAGTTGACATATTCCGTAGCACACATTTCTCTCTTTTTTAAACATTAATTTTTTATTCATTTATTCAATTTTCTTCTTGTCATTTTTAAAGAGGAATTAAATTTCATCAATCAAGACTTACGAGTTCGTATGTAATTCCTCTAATGACACTTCCGGAGTACTTTTTATTTATAAGTAAATAATACTGACTTCTTAAAATTTTCCTACGCCATGATTTTATAAACGTGAGCAGTTTTATTGAATTTTAATTGCATTTTTAAAGCTAAAAGAAGCTAGTTTTCTGAATATGTCTGGCAATTCCTGATGAGAATCTGAATCATCCAAATTGCAATCCTGTCTACCAATCGTTCCACTCCGAATCTAAAAATCCCATTTTTGATATGCATCATTAAAGTTAACCCAAAATTGTCGTTTAATTCACAAAAAATATGCGCTATAGCTACAAAATCGCCAAGAGAATCTATGACTCGTATCTCCTTTGATTTTATTTTCACGTCACAAAATAAATCATTCATAACAACATCATTGCACATCTAGCAATCATAAAAATATGAAAATATCAACAAGGAAGGAGAGAAATAATTTTTTAATTGCTCGTAAAAAAATTTTTAGTAGCTTTTCGCATCTCAAATACACATGTTTATAATTAGAGGTTATCACTGGGATGACACAGTCTCTTGGCACAATTTGGGACTTTTATTACACTTTTCTTTTCATATTTTTCATCTATAAAATATTTATGATGGAAAATATGCAGAAAATAAACTATAAATTCAATTAACTAAACTGAATATAATATATCGAGTAGCAAAGTGAGTTACTGAGTTGGTATGTAAGCCAGTAAAATTCATTAGTTACACCCTGTTGCATAAATAATTCTTTTCATACTTTGAATTTCAAATTTTTCTCCTCTTCTTTTCCCGTCTGTCCAACCATTCATCCGCATATATCCATTTTTATATATTGTACATGTACATGTAAAATCCCCCAATAAGCATTTTTTAATATTAATGAAAAAGAAAACGCTTTAAAATGAAAAATATGCGTACTATCAACAAGGAAATCAAATCAATTTAATGTCGCTAAACTTAAATGCTCCAATTATTCAATAAATCAGTTTATCACCCAAAAAGTCAGAATAAAATAAGCTACTGTAAAAAATACTTTAAATTTAAAATTTTAATGCTTTTTTCCTGCTACCTGGAACATTTGTTTTCTACTTACGTATGTGCATAACTTTGGTCCGCTTCTTATTCTCGCTGCACATTTGAACGAGTTTATTTTTGACTTTTCAGAAGTAAAACAAAATTGAGGTATTAAAAAGCAAACTGCGATGAGAAATGTACTTGAATTATTTTGTTAAAGATTTTGACAACATCACCGCATGTTTACTAAATTAGAACATGTCAAGGATCTTATCAAAAATCGGATCTATTTTCAAGCATTCATGAATTTCTGAATGTTTTAAAAAAATAAGTCATTTCGTCTAGGTTTTACTACAGTGTCATAAAAATATTCATAAATTTATTCGTAAAGTGTAAGCTAACATAACTTTTACGTTCATTAACATAAAAACAAATGGAATATACGTTTATATACTCCATTTAGTAGGTTACAAATATTTATTTATTTCTCATAATATCTAGGTAATTACAATCATGCACGCATCAACATTTACATACTGCAAAAATTAATTATACAATATTTGAAAAATAATATATGCTGCATTTTGATCATTACATCATGAAATCAATAAGTCCTTAGTAGAAGGCAATTTAAAACATCTCTGAACATTTTCAATTCCATAAATTGATAATAAAAATTGCATGGGATCATTCGAAAATTACGTCTCGCTACTTTTTCGATCCCCTCCCTCATTGTCACAAATTTTGTTTATTTTTTACAAAATCTTCGACCCCATTCCCCTAGAACGTGACGTAATATGCGAATGACCCCCAAATGAGTGATGCATTTTATTTTATTCACGCTTAAATGTGATGTTAAAATCTCGTTTTTGCCTTTCATGGACATCTGACTTAATGTGTTATGATCAAAGACTCTTGCAACAGTGTTGCACTGCAATCAAAAAATTCAAACGATGCGAAAATTGAAGAACTAACATGTGGCAAGTATGCTTGTGAGAATTTTTAATACATCATGAATTTTTTTTTGTTGAGTCACTCGGTGACGTTAAAAGTTGGGGAAAACAATCACAGTAATACTACTTGACAAAAGAGATAAAAAATTTGATAAGGCACAGTGTCCGATGTGATAAGATACTCATTTGTTCCTTTTGTTTTCGATACAAGCTTAAAAACAATCAGTTCTGTCTTGATAGCACTTGAAAATTCGTGAAAGTAAGTGAAAATTATTTATGGAGTTCAAAAAAGCTATAATAATTTTTCTAGCTTTCTTATCGGACGCAGTACTATCAAATAGTGTTGGAATTAGTCAATCATATGTAGAAAGAAGCAGAAAAATTGCCGGTAATATAAAAATTTCTGTAGATAAAAAAGGTTTACTAAAGTCATGAAATTGTAATAGGCGGAACACAGCCAGGAAGGAATGAATTCCTTTATAAAACTGCAATCTATCTCTATAAAACAACGACTGGAGTTAATTTCTGTTCTGGATCTATTATCACTGAAAACTTTGTTCTAACTGCCGCTCACTGCTTTCCTAATGTACATTCAGGAACAATCATTGCTGGTGTTCACGATTTACAAAATGAAGATCCAGCTTATGAATGGGATTTTGAGACAAGTCACATTATAATTCATGAAAATTTCATTGAACAGGATTTCCTGAACGATATTGCATTAATTGATGTTTCTTCCAATCCATTTGTGTTGTCGACTAGAATCCAAAAAATTAAACTCGCATCGGCAATGTTAAATTTGTCAGAATTTATTGGAACAAATGTAAGTGTTGCTGGATGGTAAGTTCCTTAAAAATTAACATTTAAGGAAACATTCATAATCTTTCCAATTGAATTTAGGGGTTTAACAAGTGATAACAATCAGGAAATGTCAGATACACTCATGTTCTTCAATCCATTGGTGCTCAAAACAGGTAGAAAAAAAATTTAATTTCCTTTATTTGAAATTTTTTGGACATATATTTTTAAATTTCAGAGGTATGCCGTCAGGTATTTGGATATATTAAAGTTACATCAAACAGTATTTGTTTAGATGGCAGTGATGGTCGTTCGACATGCAGAGGTAACATTCCATAAATATTAATTCTCATTTTTTTGTCCCATGATACGCATCATGAATTAGAATTAATCCTTTTTGCAAATAATTCATTAATATTCAAATTTAATTCACACAGGCGACAGTGGTGGTGGTCTGGAAGTCATGTATGGAAAAGAAAGGATTTTAATTGGAGTTGTAAGTTTTGGCTTGGAAGCTGGCTGTGAACGAAACTCACCAACTGTTTCAACTTTCATTTCTCCATTTTACAATTGGATTAACTCGAAAGTAGGAATGATATTGTAAAAGAATGATTCCAGAAATTCCTTTAGACGATTAGCTTAAGCCCCACATAAAAACAGCATTTTTGTGACAGACTAAAATGTTTTTTGAAGCGATATCTTCGCTTTTATTTCTTCATTTGTTGCAGCTGTTTTAATACATACAGCATCAATTTTACATACCGCGCATGTATTTCATTTTATCTTGTTGATTTTACTCACTTATTCATGCATGTATTAAATTACGTACTTAAGAAATTTGTAAAGATCTTCTAATACAATTTGGCGAGAAATATAATTCGATAATCTTTTTTTGTTTTGTTTCTTTTCTCAAATATTTTTAAATGTTATACAAAGTAAGATGAATAAAGATTGTGTCACAAAAAACAGTAAAAAATAGATGAGCATGCATGAAAATATATTTTTCTTATAAAATAAAACAATAGCAGAATTTCTCTTTCTTCATGCAACTAAATTTAGACGTTTCTTGCCTCATAAATTGTTGATTTACTTTATGACTTTTTCATGTCTCTTAAGCTGTAAATTCATTTTTTTTTTTGCTTAACTTTAATTCGTGTGATGGGCGTGATTAATAATATTAGAACAGAATTTTATTCTCTACTATAAAATGACTAAAATAATCCTACGATGCTATGATTTTATATTCCAAGATAGACTAAATGGGATTATATTTTACAAATCATTAAATTCAGATCATGAGTTATTATAATGATCGATCGCCATGATTTACTGCTTCGATTTTTATTCCTTACTCGAAAAATAAAAGAAATTTTGAGAATCTGGATTATAAATGATTTGATGACTTTATTTGGCAAGAATATGTAAATATACAAAATTAACTTATAACTATGCCAGTGACCAATGTAATCCAATCATAATATGCGGTGATTCGTCTAGAGAAAAAAGTATGTTAAATTTTTGAAATATTTTCACTAACTTGACTTTTATGGATCATAGCAACTTACGATTTTACTGTAGGGTAACCTAATGTACAACCATATTCACTTCCAAAACTAACGATTCCGATCAAGTTTCGAGTGCTTCCGTTAACAATTGTTGCCCCACCGCCAGAATCACCTGAGCAGGTTGATCGTCCACCTACTCCACTTAAACAGAAATTGCTGCTCAAAATCAATGTTCCGAATGTTCTTGCACAGTCCACTGTGAAGGTATGCCAATTAAATTTTGAATAATTTTAATGTTTCAGTCATTTACCATTTGTAATTATTGGTGCATCAATAAACCTCGGAACTGGTGACATGTCTCCACCATCTCTGGTTAGTCCCCTAAAAATTCATATTTAACAAACGATCATATTACAGAATTATGTGAATCTCATACCATCCAGCAACTCTAGCAGTAGTTCCAGTTAGATTAGCATTAATGAAAGATCTTGGAGCCATAACGATTGCTTGTATCGACGAATTAAACTTAAAAGGTGATCTTCTTGTTGATACAATTGCAATGTCATTTGAATGAAGAACTGCATTAAAACTAGGATGCCTAGTTATGTCTGTTGGTAAAATTGAGAATTCATATTGTGGATATTCCAAAGTTATATCATGAACACCGGCAAGAAGATCGGATGATTTAATTGACGTAAAACAATGAGCTGCAGATAACACAAAAGTTGTCGATATAATTGATCCTGAACACGCGGACTCACTACCATCTGCATGATAATTAAAGAAAAGAGCTGCGAACGGGAACTGATCTCGTGTGGCTTCTGTTCCACCTGCAAAATATTTATTCCTTGGTCCTTTATGCGCAATATATACAATAAAAACATATTTCTAAATTCCATTCATTACCAGCAATTCTACCACCATTACGAGTAGATAAAATTTTTTGCTTTGATAAATATTCCTTCCATCTACTTATTTCACCATGAGATAAATCGAATAGCAAGGTAATGCCTATAATTACAAATATACTTAATAATTTCGCCATAGTAGCTCTTGATGAATGAAATTCTCTGAATGAACTGACGACTCTCTACACTCGTAATATTGTTTATATTCTTAACAGTGGACTTTTCCAAGATTGCCTCTATCAAATGACGTCTTAAGATAAGATAAAGAAATTTTTAAATGAATGCGCGTGGAAGTCAACAGACTGTTTATAGTCTTTCTCTTAAATGACACTTTATATGATATTTAAACAATCATGACGACGAAGCTGACTGAATTAATCAGAAATTTCTCATGCGGATTTTGTTGATCGACTCAAATGTTTGTGCAAATTTGCATTCTGAGCTTTTGCTGGAAATTTGCATAAACTGATTATATTTTACACGATGAAGTTATAATTTTGCTGGAATTTTATCTGAAATTGAAAGCAGTGCAGTAAAAGTACCGCATTATCTATCTAAGCCTTGTTTAAGTAAAGGAAAGTATATTTTTACAATTATGAACAAATATCTAAGCTTGATTTAGTAAATCAATTATAGAACCAAAGTCAGCAGAAATAATGACAAATTTTGATAAAAATTTTGTGGAACAAATGATTTTAAATTGGTCCGTAACCGTCTGTTTAATTGGGTACAAAATTATGGACTAATTCTAGATTTGGACAACTAATGATCATCTTATAAGATAAATTTAATTTTTATAATTAGGTCAAAGATATAAAATTTATTGTACCTTTTCCTTCATAAAAACTTCAATAACATGCAAAAATATCAGATGATCCAACTTTATCGCTGCTAAATACATTAAAATGATATTGAAGCCTTCAAAAATACGCTCGAAAGTGTTTTCTTCATTTTTAACATCTAAGCACATATTAATTATTAAGGCTTAATCTTTATTTTTTGTATTTTAAGTCAATTGAAATAATTTCTATAAAAATGTATAATACTATTGTCATGGAATCTAATCACTTCCGAACTATTTTCAAAATTTTCACATTGACAAATTTTTCATGTAAGATCAACTTTTATAAATTGCTTCAAAATTTGTACACAACTCATTCTTGGTTAGGATATTAAAAGTCAAATATCACTTTTTGTACTTTGAAAACATGGCATTTTCAATCAATTCACCAAGACATTTAAAGTTCATTACAGCTTAAAGTCTTAAGACGGAATTGTTAGAGATCCAGTCAAGATAAGCAGAGACTCTAGTCATTACTACTGGCATCCCTCCTTCGCAAGTCGCACTTCCGTAACTTACAATCCCAATCAATGTATTTCTTCCACTATTGATTATTGACATTGAGCCACCTGAATCACCTGAATAATACAAAAAAGGATAGAATGTCAAAAATATGGAACTTAAAAATATAATTTTGAAAAATTACCATTACAAGTTGATCTTCCATTGCTGCCTGAAGCACAAATATTTGTACCACTGTTGAAGAATGGAAAGAGTTGGTTGTAAACGGATGTACAACTTTGATCATTCACAATGGGTAATCTAACAAATTGTAAGTCGTCTGATAACACATGTCTTTCTACAGAAAATAATGAAAGAAGAGTAAAGAAAAATGTCATTTGTTATCAAAAAATTTCAAAGGAATGGCGATTTAATTGATTTGTAGAAGCAATGAAACATACCATCCGAATATCGGCCCCAACCTAGTATGAAGTTCAAAAATAAGGCTGAATTAGTTTATATCTTTTATTTAAAGAAATTTTTTTCTATTGTGTACCTATCACAAATGGGATTTGTCCAATGAACGTACTGGAAGCTAAATGTCTTGCTGGAAGTGCAATTGGTGTAAGTCCAGCTGAAAATCTTATTGGTTGCATAACATAAATTAAGCCGATGTCATTTCTGAGAGTATCTTTATCATATTGTGGATGCTGTCTAACATCTCTTTGCATTACTGTTGTACGATATTGTGGTGTTCCTTGGAAAATTTTTAATGATCCTGCTTGTACATCTATTCTTATCAGATCATCTAAGCAATGTGCAGCTGTTATAATATAATTTGCATGAATGATAGATCCACCACAAAAACTCTCTCCTGTTGTGAGAAACAAGAAGAGAGCTGCTGCATGAGGAAACTGAGTTGCGTTTGCTGAACTTCCTCCAACAATTCTAATATCCCGTGATATATTTCCCTGAACATTATCCAATACGCTACTGATATTAATTACTCCGCATATTGCAGAACTTGAAAACAATGACAATATCAAGAAAATCAGTGTGACGTTTCGTGTATTTTCCATCCTTTGAATTGAGCCGAAAAAAAAAATTTTAATTAACTTTTTATTTTGAACAAAGCAACTTTAACGACCGAAAACATCAACTGCGGCTGCAAATGAAAACTGAACCTCTTTATATACTCTTGATATCATATCAATAAATATCATAGTGTATCTTTTCACGTTTTTGGAATGTTAACATGGCATGGACGAGGTTCCATGAAAATAAATCAAAAGAAGTCTACTACCATTCATAGTTTTTGCTGTGGTTGGATGTAAACAAAGTCTAAGCATTTTTGGCTTTAATCGATCAATTAATAAAATTTTATCCTACCTAAGATAAGGCAGGTGATAATCTTACCGGTGAATATTAATTTACCCTATATATCGACATGAAACTAGAAATCATAAGTATGACGAATTACCGAAAATCTACTTCCGCTTCCTCGCGTGAAGAGATAAGAACATTTAATTGACTTCAAACATGATTGAGTGCAATAAAGTGTCAATTAGACAATGTTTACATTCATTATCAATTAAACGTACGCAGAGGAAGTATAGCTATTTGATAGTACAAACAATTTGAGGTGTGTTTGTTTATGTTGTGGGTTATACCAAATAACTATTTCTTGGAATTGATATTTTTGTATAGAGGAAAATTAGTTTCTTGAAGGAACCGAAGCAGTGATTTAACTTCTCTTATTTTAAAGATTTATGACAAGATATGACAAGGGTCACAAAATGCTCATGGAATTACAAGCAAGTGTGTCTCAAGCTGTGTTCCGTGAAATCTTTTAAAAGATGACTTAGATTTTTCCAAAAAAGAACCTAAAATTCTATAAAATTTAAATCATAAGACTCATTAATTAAAATCAAGTCATCTACTATCCAAATATCATTGTGCAGTTCCAAGCCCCTTAACAACGCAGTCAAAAATAAAACACATAAATTTAAATTTTTATTATTTTTTGCAGACTTTATTTTGAAGTTGCTTTTTTCTCATATTATCATAGAGTCTTTTACAATTAAATTGAATTTTTTTTCTTTCTACTTCCTCTCATTTTTGTGGTTTCACAAATTTTTTTGCATTTTCATCATTCTTATCTTCAAATTTTACATCTAATTCGAAAAAACTTTACTCTTAATAATCTTCAGCATTAAAATTCAATTCGTTGCTGAATGTTTCAAAAAGAAATTATATTTACTATTTTATACACATTTGTTATGCTTTTTTTGGTTATTTTTAAGGTTGCATGTCATCCTTAGAATCAATCTACATGTTATAAGAAATTGAGACAAAATAGATTATATCATTACACATGTATAATAATAAAAGATGATTCTAAGAAATACGTGATGTATAAATAATATACTTGCAATTTCTATAATCTTTCATCATAAATTGAATTCGTAAAAATTTTCTCATAATAATGTATAATTATCATCATTATTATTATTTATTAAATGGAAAATATTGTATAGTAAATTTTTTACCACCATTAAATTGAAGATTCTTTAATTAATTGAGCCATTCTGTTCACATTTGAAGTATTGCATATATGTATGGTGTATATAATGTATGTCATGAATCTTTTTTTTTTGTTTGTTTGATGATAGAAATGGCCACAATTGAGAAGGAAAAAACTAGAAATTGAACTTATAACTTACATTAGCGGCGAAAGAAAAAAATTTTAAGCGATACTTTTACATTAAATCCTTATTACTTAAAAATGTTTTTCGTTCCTTTATATCATCTTATTGGATATCATTTGATATTCTAAATTTTCATACATTTCTTAAATTTTAAATTAAAAATCACATGAAATTAAAGATTTTTTTTTTCTTCTTCTTATACGCTTTGAAGTACTCCTCAGACACTGAATCTTCACTACTAAGTTTTTTTGATATGAATTGTCAAATAATCGTAATAATTTTAATACTTTTTAGATCTTAATATAATCCAGCACATGAGAAGAGTTATATATATGTGTGTGGGACAAATCACTTGAATGTTTAACGTGAAGATACATTATGATTTCTGGATCCTTCAACTTTAATGAAACTAAATTCAAATAAATGTAGTGAATTTGAAAATAAAATTCTAACTAACTACGAAATTTAAACTAGAAGAGCGGTGAAATTGTATCAATAAAAAAGATCTTTCATATTAAAATTTTATTTAAAAATATCAATTGGGGCAGTATTGTGTTTTCAGAAAATACAGTTTTAACAAAAAATGGAATGAAATTCATCCCTGGATAATTTCGATTAATTTAATCTTAAAGATTAAACTAAATCCATAGATTGATTATTTATCCAAGGATTAAAATTCAGTTGAGATTTAAAATTGGGACACGGAGAAGTAAAAAATATTGAAATTGATTGATTGACTAGTGAAAAATAACTAAAAACACCTGAACATCATAAAAATGGAAATGGCAAAAAATTATTCAATTTTCCTTTATTTGTTTTCGATTGGAAATAATTAAAAAATATTTTTTTCTTTTGAATCAGCCTTGTACTTCTAATTGATGTAATTGAACTTAAATCTAGTAATTTAAAAACTTTATATTCTCATATCTTGATTTCTTGTATATTTTTCTTAATTTTTTTTCGATTAAAAAAATGAACTTATAAAAAAACCATTGGCATTATTTGGGATAAAGTGGTTGTAATTAATGTATAAAAAAATGGAAAAGTAGGTAAATTGGAATATTGATCGCATGTGTTTATATGTTTTTAATAAAATTTCCCTTGCATAAAAGTTTTACTCAGTATCATTAATATTATACATTAAATTGTATTTGTAGCACTGAAATTTATGCTATTCTTCCTTAATGAACACCAAAGAAGGAAAAAAATAATTAATTATTGAGAAAAAATGTAAATTTCCTAGCACATTTAATTATTTTTCAGCATCCTTATAAAAATAGGTATTTTTTCCGTTCATCTCAATGTCATTTATATAAAATACATTTTTTTATCATCATCATCTTCATAGTAGTTTTTTATCTCATCGAAATATATCCATTTTTTGCTCCTGTCTAAAAGTTTTCTTTTTCTTTAACTCTAACTGCACATAATGCTCATTTTTTTCATCCTACTTCATTCAAAACTTTTACTTATATAGGAAGATTATACATTAAGAGAGAAATTGTTAAAAAAATTACTTTTCTTTTGAGTATTTATTCATTTTCACTTGGTGCTGAACTTGGACCAAAACCACTAAAATTACAACAGGGAAAATTTTAGTCAGTATTGGCAGTGTGTGTCATCAGAGATGGATTTACCTATAATAGTATGGAGGTGGACGTTCGTATTCGGAAGATGGTGGTGCTACTGGATTTTGGTAACGCGGTGGAGCATTATCCCAGTTTTTTGGTGCCATATCATTATATCTAGCATCACGAGGATTACTTGAGGATGGTGCAGGACTTGCTTCCTCATAATAATCGCCACGTCTATCTCTGCCTTGACGTCTGTCATTCTTACGGCGACGTTTATTCTTTGGAACACTGAAAGTATCGATAATGTTAATAATTCATTCAGAAAGCTTGAATAACATTCATCCCAAAACCATAAAAGATTTACAAACTATAATTATAATTAACATGTTCAATATAATAAGCTTAATGCACAAAAATAAAAGATTTATCATCTAATTGACACTTACTTTGCCAATGGTATGTTATCTCGCTCACTGTATGCATCATACAAATACTCTCTGAATAATATATGTGCAATATTTTCAAGAGAATAGAAAAATGAACAATTTCAATCACAAGATGCCACACGTAAAACGGTTTGTATTTTTTTATGGTCGTTTCATTCCAATAAATCAAATCAATCAGGCATTCACAGAAAAATAAAAAAAAGAAAATAAAGAAATGAAAAGATACGTTTTTTTGGCAACAATAAGCATAATTGATAATAATTGAGATTACACGGATCATTGGATATTCGGCACAGAAATAAGGAGTTGTTAAATAATAGAATTAAATTAATAACATATGACTTACGCTTCGACTAAGGGTCCTGGATAAGGATCTATTTTTTGATAAAGTGTCGATAATTTTGCACTAAGTACAATGGTTGGGAAGAACAAAAGGACACAAAAGATGACACCTGCCCAGAAGCCATTCTAGAATGAAAATAATTTTAGTAAATTTTTATTAGAATCCAGTAAGGATGTTACTTACAAATGGATCAACGACACGATTGCAGACTGTAACGATCGTCGAATTATAAACATTACTAATTGGTTCGCATCGTCCAACATCATTGGTTGTTGTGTTAATGACGAGATTTAAATATGCCTTAACGTTACGACTAAAATTGTCGAGCAATTCATGAGAAATTTGCTGAACATACGATGTTCCTTGTTCATTAAGGAAACGTTCTGCTTCATCGATTTCTTGGATTAATTTGACGATGGCTTTTTCGAAAGTCGTCTGCTTGAAATGAAGCTTCTCATCTAATGACTTTGCAAGAGAAAGCAATCGATTCGTTCCGTTAAGCAATGGATCTACTAAATTCTTTTGGTATGTACGCAAGTGTAACTCTTGAACTTCAATTTTCGTTCTAATTTCACTGCTGGTTGACAAACGTGTTGATGCAACTTTCAAACGATCAGCGAGACTGATGAGATCAAAGTGTGTTATGTTCTGCGTAAGATTATCAACATATTTATATGCTTGGAAGTTGTTTAGTTCTGATCTTGCCAAATGTCGAATTTCACGTCTCGCATCGTCAGACAATATTTTCACTTGAGAACTAATTCCAACATTATCGGCCAACTCATTCAATTTTGCATCGATTCCATACTTCTTTGGAAACTCTTCAATTTGACTTATGTTGATATGATTCTCAACTCCAAAGACTTTGAAAATTGAATTATTTCGATGACATTCACCAATAATGTGAGATATTCTCAACGGCTCTAAATCAACATCTGTTCCCTCATTCGTTTGTAATGGAACCTTACGACCTTTCGGAAAGACAAATTTATTAACATCAATAAATTTATCAAGGTATGATGTAACTATTTGATCATGTTCTGGATCACTTAGTGGATCACAAAGACCACGACGCATCACAAGTCCAGCGAGGAATAATGTCAGACAAATTACGAGCAATGCAGATATTGTTAAGAAGATTAAAGCGACAGAGCTAAAAGCAGATAATAAAAAATTATTAATTACAAGTATGAGTCAGTTATTAAAGTTTGAAAACATACCACATTAAAAATCTGGATCCAGCACCCTTTGTACAGCAATCATCTCCATAGCCGTCGGGACGTTTTCCGCAAATTCCACACAATAATCCAAATGTTGCAAATACGAGAATAATGAGCAAAACGGAACTGACAATAAGTCCTCCGTAATAACGATAAATGCTATATTGAGCAATATAGTCATCGGCAGTTATGAAATATTTGTACGTGTTATTTCCAACCAAATCCGAAACTCCATCAATTTCACGTGTTACTCGATTAGAGATCTCTTGCATTGCCTGACCAACTTTATTGATCGACATTTTTACTTCTGGCACATTAGATTTTATGATATTTTCGATTTCATTCCTGATATCCTTGACCTTCTTCTCACTAGAATCAACAGTTTGTTGAAGACTTCCATCCAATAGTGACTGCACATTGGTAATTATTTCTGTTTGATCGGGAAGCTAGATGGAGTGTACATAAAAAAGTTTTATTATTATGACTTACATACTTTCAGAGAAAAAAATGAGCGAACATAAAGCATGAGATTAAAAGTATATGTATATATATTTAAGCATTTGCTAGCGATGAAGTGACATGAAAATGTTTAAGTTGATGGATTATCTTAAGTTTACTACTTTCACATTAATGTTAGTCAATATGTACACGTATTCACATTGTTTCATTATATCATCAATCAATTCTTTTTTTTGAAGATGTAAGGGCACAATGAAACTTATATTATGGATTGTTTTTAATCAAACAGCATGTCCATGCACAAGCATATTTTAACGTTGATATTTTTAAATTAAAAAAAACTGAAGATTCTTCTTGCTGACTAATCTTTCCATATAAAATATGAAAAGGCTTCCAGTGGTTTAAGGCACCATAAATTATCGACTTGGACTAAATATTCCTGACGATTTCTAAGAAAAATCTTCAACAATGAAAAGTCAAAAGTTTCACAAGCAAATCATAAAATGCTAAACTTAATACGGCAGGCAATATACCAAAAAAAAATATTTATTTGCATAGAAAGCAACATTCATACAAAGGTTATAATTAAGAAAATTCATAGATGCCAAAAATGAGATAAATATAGTAAAATAAAAAGGTTTTTCTAAAAAAAAAGTATCATACACATAGTGTGGGTATTGAGTTTCTAGATTGCAAGACATATATATCATACATTAAAAAGTTTAGGAATTGCATAACAATAGAGGAGTAAGTAAAGTTAGAAGATAAGGATAAGTTTTGAGAAATGTATTCAACATACCCTTGGATAATATCGATCTAATTCCTATTTGAGTTAAAGTTTGTTTTTTTGGTTATTTTTGCATGATATATGTTTGAAATGATATTTATACAACAATTAGCGTGTAATGAGAAAGGAAAAGAATAAAAGTTTCTTTATTGTATTATGTCTTAAAACATAAAAATCATGAAAAAAAATAATTGTACATTGACAGTATAAACCAAGACCATTAATGATAATAAAAAAATAATGAAAATATTGTTTCTGACTGAGAGGCTTGAAGCAATTAAAACAAATAAAAAACATATTGTTTCATCTGTTATTGTTTTATAGACTACTAAATTAAACAAGAATTGGATTGTGTGTTAGGAGGACCTCATGAGAATTAAGTTTTGCGTAAACAGCACATAAATATAAAACATGACATGAAAATGTCGTCAAAATTGTTTTAAAGGATGGAATGAAATAAATGTGTAAAAAATCAACCCATGTTGGCTGATGGCATGTAACTTATCGAAAGATGATATTCTATGGAAAATAAAAATTTTTTTTTAAAAAAAATTGAAAGCCATTTCCCATCAGACTATAAGAAATTAACCACCAATAGCAAGGGAAAAAGTAAACTTTTGTAAATAATGAAAAGAAATGCAGCCATAAAAATGTAAAGTAAAATTTGAAATTTTCTTACACTAAATGAGAGGAAAATGAAATGAAGAATAATGATGTTAAGTGATATGTTTTAAAGACAGCTGCTGTCCATCAGTATTTAAACATATATGCTTACCTTATCGTAATGAATATTATTCTCATCCAAACGTCCAATTTCGTAGTCCTGTTGTACTTGCTTGCACTCATTCGTACGACACTGTTGCAATGCATTCAACAACTCACGTTTAACCCCACGAAGTCCTTTATAAGCATGAAAAAAAATATGAAACGTGTGTGAGCATTGTTGCATAAAATAAATCTCTATACTGTATAATTTTACCGTCATTTAATTGCGATGCTTTCTGTTGCATATCCTTCGATATTCTACCCATTTCTAGCAAGTCACTTTGTATTTGTGGTAATGACTCGACAATGTCATGTAGTGTATCAAGTGAAACAGCATTTGATGCCTTATCTAATTTTGCAACAACTGTCTCTGATGTCTTATCAAGTGTATGAAACAGGTGCTCCTTTAATTCACCATAATTTGTCACAAGAAGATGATTGACTTGATATGATGTCGACTTGAGATACGTTCGTGTATCATCAACAGCATAACGCGCTGATATTGTCGCATTCTCGACACCATGCTGGAGTGTTATGTTAGTAACAAATGCCACAATGACACCGAAGCTACAAAAATTTAAGCACAGATGAAAAAAATTACACTCACATATTTGTAGGCACTAAATATTAATTAGTAAAATTGTTAATTAGAAAATTTATTGCTTACATCATGGATGAGACGATACAAAGGAGAATGAAGCCGAGGAAAAATCTTCTACACGTGTCGTGTTTCTTATCAAACGGTTGAGATCTTCCGCCGCATGCTCCAGCACATCGACAGCAACAGAAGCATAGACCAATTAATGGCATCAAAAGAGCAGTTATTATTGTCACAATAGCAATAATAATAATGAGCCAATATTTCTTAAGTATTTCATAGTATTGATGCCGTTGAACATTCGGTCCTAAGCTCACTTTCATTTCATCAACATCGATAAAGCCTAGAGGCAAATAAAATAGCGAAAAATTTTAATTATTTTTCAGTTGATTTAACCATAAAAAATGCAAATCGGAATTTAATTATGTTCATGGTAGAAATAAACAATATATTAATGGTAATTCAATTTGAAAATTAATTTCATGTCAAATTGTTTTACAAGAGTGCTAATAAAACATGTTGTTATTCTGTGTTTCAATGAGCACCAAAATCTGTCAGATCGTGTATACACATATATAACCTATGATACTCAACCTTGCACATTATTGATTTTCTATTGCATAGAGAATAGAGTACATAAGTACACATAGATTGAGGCAATCAGTAGCAGTAGCACAAAAAATTAATTATTTTCCATTGCTCAGATTGTTTCAGTACAATGAGTTCTATCATGATCTAGATAGATAGAGGAAAATAATTTATTGAGCTTTCAAAAATTTCTTCGAAATTCATTATTTTCAATATTGTGAAAAATGAGAAAAATTTTTAATTTGGATTCTTAAAGCGCATTTGATTTTGAACAAATAATGAACCGAGATTTTAAAAATTAAATA
The DNA here is from genome assembly GCA_963573255.1 of Chironomus tentans. Taxonomy (NCBI): domain Eukaryota; kingdom Metazoa; phylum Arthropoda; class Insecta; order Diptera; family Chironomidae; genus Chironomus; species Chironomus tentans. The sequence continues at coordinate 55,250,615 of OY754302.1, read as the reverse complement.
ACATCATTATAGACATTGGCCACATGCAGCTTGAATTCCAGATAAATATAAAATACATTTTTATAAGTTTGCAATAAATGGCTGTGAGATTAAATGAGTAAATTCAAAAGATTAGCTAATTGGATTAAAAAATTATTCATGCCATAGAAGAATGACAAAATTATGGCGCAATTTCAAGTTTTTAAATGTTTAAATGAGTTATTTGGGTTATCAGCATTCAAATCTCTCTTAATGTAGACATTATGCAGAAAAATAATGATTTCTTCATGAAAATTGTGCGAAAAAATATTTTTCATTTTAACTGAGCTATGAAGCATAGCAAAATAATAAGGATATATCCGTTAAATTCCAAATGCTAATGAAATGCTTGAACATCAAAAAAATATATCTGCTTAATAGAATTCGCAGTTCTACTTATTTTCATGAAACTAATAGAAAAGTTGTCGAATAGTGAAAAATATCAGAAGGTTTTAAATTGTGAATATCAAATCCAGACACAATTGTGTCAATATTTAAAAAATATACTTCAAATTTTTATGATGATTCAAATATTAATTAAACAAACAAAATGCGTCATATAGTGATAATATTTTCATTTAACAGGGTATTTCCATAACTGTTTATAGCATAAAAACATGAAAACTGAATTAAAGCAATGAGACTAGTTCGCATTAAAAGTGGGGAAATTGAATAATTTGAGTCATTTTCCTGAAACGCAATTTGCATCAAATTCATAAATAAAACGAAAAAAAGTGGATCTTAATGGATATTATTATGGTTCATTCTACTTCAAGTGGGCTAGTCATAATCAAGAGTATTCAAATGATTCTCATTTCACCGTGTTCTTTATATAGCAAATTTTGTTTTTACGGCTAACTAGAAGCTAAATGTTAACTTTTTGTCATTCTCAAAATGACTAGGAAATTTTTTTATGGGTGTTTGTTAAAAGGACTTGTGAAAAAGCCTCCGACGGTGAAGTACAATAAACTTTTGTGTCAGAAATAACACGTTTCATGACTGATAATGAAATAGTCACAGTCAAAATAGAATCATTTACAATGAGCCGAAAATGATTCACGTTTTGCATGCTCATCATAATAAATCCTTACTTTTCGTTTACACGATAAACTGAAATAAAAAATTGACATTCGTGAAAAATATAAAATATTTTATTTTTCTGAATTCGTAAAATATGCGATTCGGCAGTTTTTGTTTTATAGCATTTGTCTCGTAATCTGATAAGTTTTTTTTCACTAGATGGAGGTAGATATCGAAAATCATGCCACATAAAAATCTCATCTCTTATTTCCAAAAAGTTCAGTGGCTTTTCGGTACCAATCTCCTTCATTGAACAATGGCAAATGTATTAAGATGAAACGAATTCGTTCCATTAAGACACGTACAGAAAATAATTCTTATTCGCTGTCTGACTTCTTTCTTCTTATTCTCCTTTTATATTCATTTCCATTTTTAAATTCCCTCAATACAATGCATGATTAACATCAAGCGTATGAACATCATGATAATTTCTTTTCTTTCTTATCCCTTTGAGCGTGTTTATTAACGGTGATGTTTCTTTGAATTCTCATTTTTATTATTTTACAATCATAAAAATGCCCAAACATTGATTCAGCCTTTCTTTCTGTTTCATTTTGATCTTCCCATTCGCTTTGTTTTCCTAACTTTTCATGATCATTTAAAATTAAAATCAAATCAATCATGAAAGTTTCGAAGGTTTTTTTTCTTTATTCATTCGCTCTGAAATTTTTCTCATAAACTTCCCGTCCATTGACCCTATCAATGATATATGTTTGAGTACATTTTATGAGCATGTTAAATAGCTCTTATCTTGTCTCAGTCTTTCGACTCAACTTAATTTCACTTAAAGACCTTTTCTTAATGGCTTATTTAAAATTTAATAAGTTATTCTATTAGTGTGTAAATCTATTGAAAACGTTTACAAAGAGTTTAAACTTGGTTTGAGTTATGAAAAGGATATCGGATTATCTACAACTATCTTCTGAACTATGAACAATGAAGAAAAGTTGATTTTTTTCAACCAGACACATTATTGTTGAGCTCATAAACGACTTCAGGAGGGTCAAACAATAACTCAAATTTTTAAAGCAGGTATGTAACCTATTCATAAAGCTATTAGTAACGTACGGTAAAGTTATTATCATATTCACACCAATTTTAATTGTGTGTGAATATATTGTTTTTGGTATTTCAGTGAAACTACTTTTTTGGACTTGCTGCTTCAGGCTTGCGGAATCGACCCATAGTGTTCAGTATGGAAAGTCTGTGCCTAAAATTACCAATTTAATAGTGAAAACCGCATCTCGATTGGTGCTTCCAGTGCCGAGAAATCGCAAAAAAACGCTTTCTGTCATTTAGCAAGTTAGTTAGCAAGTTAATTTCCGCGATAACTCGATTCAAACTCAATATTAAGACTTCCGGTTTTTTGCATCTGATAGATATTGTGTATGGCAAGAGCTGTATAGTTTTTGGAGTCATGACATGCAGCCAGTAAGGCACACGGAACGAAAAGGTGCGATTTTTGGTCAAATTATAGCCGATTATTGCAAAACACATTTTAATTTTTTCATAGAAAAGGAATGTTTTGACCAAATGAGCTGAAATTTGGTATGTTGGTTCCTTAGCTGTGCCTGAATATGGAACCAACGCTATTTTGGATTTCGAGGGGCCAGAAGCTACGCCAAATTGATTTTTGCTTTAACTTTTACCAAATGAGCTGAAATTTGGTATGTAGGTTCCTTTGTTGTGTCTGAATACGGAACCAACGCCATTTTGAATTTCGAGGGGCTAGAAGCTACGCAAAATTGATTTTTGCTTTAACTTTGACCAAATGAGCTGAAATTTGGTATGTAGGTTCCTTAGCTGTGCCTGAATATGGAACCGACGCCATTTTGGAGTTCGAGGGGATAGAAGCTACGCCAAATTGATTTTTGCTTTAACTTTGACCAAATGAGCTGAAATTTGGTATGTAGGTTCCTTAGCTATGCCTGAATATGGAACCGACTCCATTTTGGATTTCGAGGGGCTAGAAGCTACGCAAAATTGATTTTTGCTTTAACTTTGACCAAATGAGCTGAAATTTGGTATGTAGGTTCCTTTGCTGTGTCTGAATATGGAACCGACGCCATTTTAGATTTCGAGGGGCCAGAAGCTACGCCAAATTCATTTTTGCTTTAACTTTGACCAAATGAGCTGAAATTTGGTATGTAGGTTCCTTTGTTGTGTCTGAATATGGAACCAACGCCATTTTGAATTTCGAGGGGCTAGAAGCTACGCAAAATTGATTTTTGCTTTAACTTTGACCAAATGAGCTGAAATTTGGTAGGTAGGTTCCTTTGCTGTGCCTGAATATGGAACTGACGCCTTTTAGATTTCAAAAGGCAAGAAGCTACGCCAAACTAATTTTAATTCAAACTTTGATATTTTTGACTAAATAAGCTAAAACTTTACGATTTTTCGTAAGTCTTGTTAGTAACATAATACTAAGCTATGAATGAAAAAATTTGAAACGGTGTGAATATGCCCATGAAGCGTGATCGCTTCATTACTAGTTTAACAAATTTCAACAGACATGTGAACGTTCAAGTCACAAGTAATATGAAACTCTTGCATAAATGTCAAGATTGCATCTTATGAGCTAAAAAATTGAAATGAAATGAGTGAGAAGCATGATGATGGAAAATAATTAAGGTAGTAAATAAATTTCATCCACCCCCATACAATTCATTCTAATAAATTTATGAATTTATAGAGAACGTAAAATTAAATTTTTACAGTAGAAACATTTTCAAGATGGGAGTAAATGGATTCCTTTTAAATTACTAAATAACTCCTCGACAAAGTTCTTTTGTTCATAGAAGAAAAAAATTATTTTTCAAATCAGAATCTTTTTGTACCTTTTTAAAAAGAGTTTTTAATGCTCATTTTAAAAGAAATTTTTTATTAATTGAAAGAACAATAGAAAGATAGAGAATAAGGCATTAAAAACAAGAGAAGCAATCACACTACGAGTAATGTAGTAGAACCGAGAATAATTGAATATGATGATGGCATGTGTGTAAAGCTTCTTTGTCTCGACCATCATATGTGGTTTTTTATTTCTCTGTGTGCTGCTCATCACAAACTTTACAGTTATTGCAGTAAAAAAGAGCGAGAGGTTTTCAGTACATTATGATGTGAATTGAATATTCATGTTTGTGTAAATGTAAATTTTTTATTTCTCATAGCCCCCTTTTTAAGCACTTAGTTGTGGCTAATTCCTATTTAAAGCGCTGAATCATTGTATTTTAAAGTCATACCTTAATGCAATAATTACTGAAAATATTTATTAATTTTCAATGTAACAAAAATCACTTGAAAGCCCAATTAATCAGCATCAATTAATTAAAATCAATTCAGATAAATTCAATAGAAAATAGCTGTTATGATTAATAGAATTTATTACAGTGGGAACGAATGTATGTGTGCCAGCTATTAACTGTATATACATTGACACGACAAGATGATAATAATTTTTTTAATGATGGCATGTCGCTCTTTGATGTGGGCATATTAATTAACATTTCTTCTTCCCTTTTCTTTTTTTGGCTTTGTCATCATCATTCGTAACCATTCACGTTTCATGACATTATATGTGTATACACATGCTGCGTGAAATCATCAGAGTTCATATTATTTATCAAGTATCAATTTATTTTTACTTTCATATTCATTATTTCACCATGAAGTCCATGAGTGAATGTGGGTGGAATGAAAAATTGAAAAAAATATAAAAAAAAGAAAAATTTCTCACCTGCTGGAATCGGCTCATCTTTGTCGATAAATAAATCAATAATTGTATTTGTGAGATTATACAGTTGCAGCATGCCTAATGCATTATAACCCGTTGAGCTCAAATATGTCATATTATGTGGCCATATTGAATATTTTGTATTTTCAATCTCCAAAATTCTCTGCTGTTGTTGGTGTTGTTCTTGACGTTGTTCCTGTTGCTGTACGCCAAAATGATGATCTCGATTTGGTATGTTAGCAACATTAAACTGAGGCTTCTGGTAGACGGGTGTGCGTCGATTATACTGTTGATTGCTAGCTATCTGATCTTGCAAGGAATATGTCTGTGGTTTGACTTGCTTATGAAGTCTCTCAAACTCCTTGTGAAACTCATATTGATCATTTGCTAAGCTATCAAATGCATTCACATCACCTACATTTATTATCACGATAATTGCCAAAATGGCTATTAAACCTAATTTTTTGCATTCATATCGATTGGTCGTGTGCTTATATTCTCTTTGTTGTTGTTGTTGTTGATGATGATGAGGGGGGTATTTATGGTGTCTCTGTTGCTGTTGTTGGATAGATGGCACACCCATTGTATTTTCAGAATCAAATTAATGGGATTGTGTGCTCGATAGAGCACAATGAGCAATTTTAAAAATGAAAGTATTTAAAGCCCACTGCTGCTGTTGTTGCTGATACTTCTGTTGCTATCAACTTTCAGTTATCTGTAAACAAGAGAATAAAACAAGAAGTAAGTAAATATCAAAATCATTCCTCTCCAATGCTATTTAATACGGCATTCTACACTGTAAGAAAATTTACTGCTCAGTTTTATGAACTTAGATGATACGAGAAATATGATTCATCGCCCACTCAAAATATGATAACGAGACTTGATTTACTAAGAATATGAGAGCATATTATTATGAATCATAAATGAATACACAAGAAGATGAAGATTATTCGAGCGTAAATTATAGAATATGATTTTTATATTTTGATAAGTGGAAATAATCGAAGCCACTTAAAGCAATTATTCTTTCCAATTTCGAGATTTAATTTGAGAGCTGTTGAATTGTAGTCGCACATAATAAGAATATGCAATTAAGGAATTAAATGAATTTGCAAAGTGCAATTAAAACAATAAAGTTACTTCAAGCGAGATAATGCTTAAATTAAGTCCGTCAAATTCAGCCAATTAAGTAACCGTTAAATTAGGTATTTAATAAAACTAGAATTAACTTTTAGTCACGAATTGTTTGGAAAATTAGAAATAGGCGAAGAATGTGACACGAAGATTATAACTTTTTGGAATTGAAATGTACGAAAACAATGAATGAATGGCATTTTAAGTGTTTCTAATGAGATGAATGAGAATATTATTATTAACAGTTCTCCATTGAGCTCAGTGAATTTTTACAAAAGTTGTAAACATAATCACCATATGAATGATTTTGCACATACAAGAAGAAATATGAAAATTTTAAATGAATGAAAAGTAAACAATCATCAAAGTATAGCAAATTAATTTTCATTGTCAACGCTTGCTTTCAGCGAGAGGCGGAAAAAAATAATAAATAAATATATTTTGAGACATTCGTCGTGTATATAAAGATATAATTGAGTGAAATTTAAGTTTTTGTTTCATTTTCTGAATACTTCCAGGAATTAGCAACTTTTATTTTTATTATTTTTTGTATATAAATGAGGTTGCGATTTTCGGCATCACAACTTTTCATTTTATGACTCACGAAAAACTGTATTTCGTTTACACATTTATAAAATATCGACATTAAAAGTAACAGCTGCCAGCTACTTTAATAGCCAAACAATCTCAAGTGGTCATTCAACTACTTAAGGCTATGATATTTCAGTTAAAAAATTCGCCAGATTTAAAGTATGTATCATTTCGCTAGAATCACTTCACTTCTAATAAAAATTCATAAACTAACGTTCACAACAGTCATCATATAAAATGTTTTCTATATGTAAGAACATACTGTAAACAGCGTAGATCTGCAAAATGATAAGGTCTTTGAATAATAAAATGAGTTGCTCTTACGACTATTTGCTGACTTAAGAAGAATACATAAAAAGTAGAGTTATAACATTACATTTCACCTTCATAACGAGAAGTTAAATATAGCTCTCTATTTATTATGTACATTAATTCTGTGTCGGTCGAACGGTGAACATAAGTAAGTAAAGCGGTAAAACGCAACATTTAAAATTTAGATTTTCCCTTAATACAACATCCTGATACATTTTCAAGCATCAATGTTATGATTAAAGTATTTTCTTCCCAAACATCAATGAAAAAAGAATCCATATAGCAATTAATGCTCACTTACGAAATCTTTGTGATTTTGAATCAGAAATTGTAAAAACAGATGTTTTCACAAATCATATTAATTAAGGCACAATATACGAATCTTACGTAATAATCTTACAGAACTGAACTAAATAAATATGTATAAATAAATGAATATAAATATGAGAAAAGAACGAGCAAATGGGCCATTAAAAACACATAAAGATTATTTCACTCGTTTTTTCGTTAAAACTCTCCTTTCATTGAGTTCTTGAGACTTGAAGAAAAATAAACAGAAATTTTTACACATTTCTACGACGTGAGATAAACTTTAGCTGGCTGCACACAACTCATGTTCCAAAAATTGCGCTGTCGAAACACTATGAATGAGTCTTCTGAAGATTTCACAACGATATCGTCTCTTAATTTTTATTATTATTGAATGATACACATTAAAAATCAAATTACTCATTAATTAAGCATTTTAAGTCAGGTATTATTTATAGATTTTCATGGTCATCATAAAATAATAATAATGGTCATAAGCCACATTAGTTGTTGATTGACTCAGCCAATTGTATTGTAAAGTTTGGTAATGAAAAAAATTCCATTCATACAGAAAAATTTGCTAGAAAAATCAAATTCAAGTAATTATGAAGTGTTGAAATCTAGTTTCGAACAAAAGTTCCAGGCAGTTTATTTTGATTCCAACGGATGTCATTATGTTTTCACCCGGCATGCATATCAATAAATAAAGAGAGGTAGTGCGAATGATAAAAACATCACGTTAATATTGCCGTCTATGTTCATTATTCATCATTATGAAGTTTTTGCTATTTAGAACTCCGCCATTTATCTCAAAGACATTCATGCATGAAGATCATAAAATGTTCTTTTACATGATTGTATACATCGACTTTAATTGCTCAGCACTACACAATTCAAGAATAAATGAAGAAACAGATTGTGCAGACTATAAAGGAAATTCTCAATGTTTGCAGTTTTAAAGTTCAATGATTTTACCCTTCAATTTTTTATAATATTATTCATATTATTATTATTATTAGCATTCTGCTTTGCACATTCATTCATACACTGACTTTTTTAGATCTGAAATTAATATTTTTTTCTCTATAGTAGACATTTCACTTCCTGCATCATTACAGTACAAATTTGATATTGAATAAATTTTATTTCACAAAATTTGTTTCTTTCTTACATGTCAGAACGGTAGGGAATCGTCTGTGTTTAAGCATAACATAAAAATGTCTTTCAACACTTTCACAAATACGAACCTAATTTTCATTTTTATTTAGTTAGTATTCCAGCCAAGAATGAATGAATGAATTATAATTATGTCTAAAATATTTTTTCGTTTGTATGGAAAGAGAAAAAGGTGTAGAAAATTAATGCTACCTGTCAATGTCTGTTGTAAATCACGTAAAAGTTCAATGGAAACTAATTATTTGAGTTTTGTAAATTAGCAATTGCAAACAGCTAGTTCGATATGCAGGAATAAACACTGAATAAGAGCGCGTGCAATTGTCTGGGCGCCCACGTATCACGAAAAATACAACATCAACCTGAATTTTTAATAAAATCGACTTAAACTTGACTCAAAATAGACTTCTCTTTTCGCTTTGGCAAGCGCAAATAAATAAACTGCTGTGAAGAATGGGTGAGAAAATTTAGGTCATGTACATACATGCTAATTTTTCTCCTTCTTACTGCATGCCTAGCAAGTTCAATCTAATTTTAGAATTTTACGAAAATTATGATCTTTTTCCCTTTGCCAAAGTCTTTGTTTCCGTTTCTTGTACTGTTCTAATTTATGCAATGCGCAAATCTCAAAAAGTATTTCTTCTATTTATTATGCCTTTGTTCCCACACTCGTATATAGGATTTAAAGTACTTTTTTAAAATTGAAATTCTATAATTTTGTCTGCATTGAAATTCAAATAGTTCCACTATAATTACCTACTACAAAAGTTTCTGGTTAATTAAAAGAAAATTAAAATTGCTCGATTTAATTGTTATTGAATTTTTCATGCCTTGAATTCCATAAGCATATTAAATTAAACAAAGGAACTATTGAAAATTTAATGACAAATCCATGTGTGCTCTAAACATTTATGTTGAAATTATTAAGAAAACTTAGTAGTTACGAAAATACTGATGTATGTATATATACTATATGTACACATTTCAATTAAAATCCACTAAGCATGATGTAACAAAATTCAATTGATTTTCATGCCTTTTTGTCAAACGAGCAGCATACAATGTGAAACATATTAAAATTATTTTCATGGTAGAAAAGGTATAAGCAACAGACAATACATCAGACATACATAGACTTAATGTACATTTTATAGATAAAGAGTAACAAGACATAATAAATGTTAACAGCTAATAATAATAATAATAGCAAAATGTCTTTAATGTGAATCTATAGCTCAAAATATTTTTTATTGTTATTGACGATGGAAAAATGAAGCAAGAAGAATTACCGAAAAAAATCACTGAATCGCATCAAACAAGTGAAGTGATATATATTTTCGCATATATTCGAGATAAAACAATGAGAAAAAAATTAATTGAATGGTGTGCGTTGTGTATGTGAGCGTCATTGTATTTTTTATTGTGACAGCATATTTGAAAAAGGGAATTCATTCTCAACATATAAATAAAGAATAAAGTAGTCTACATTCGCTCGAATCTGTTCAACCTGTTCCGGATAAGTTCACCTGTTTCTCTTTTGTTGTTATTGTTTTTATTGCTTTTGTAGTAGACAATATTTTTGACATAATAAATTTATCGCATTTCCATGGTTCTCAATAACAGAACCCATAGCTATTCGGATGCAACCAGAAAAAAAATTTTAATTAAATTTTATACGTAAAATTGTGAGAAGAGGGAAAAAAATAAAGTCAAATAAAACATGACCTATGTCTGCAAAAAATAAAATCATTCAATTTCATCTCTAAAGGGTGCTCTTCATGTTCTTCACTTGTATTTATCTTTCCTTCCATTACTGAATGAATGGATTTAGTCGGATTTTCTCAAACTCAATGCATGCAGCATTGCATTCACTTCAGAAAATTTAAATCAACAGAATGAAAGAGAAGTGAGAGAGATCTTTACACAATTTTCAAGCAATTCATTATTCAAAGTTAAAAATTGCAATTGTGTACTGTTGCGAAAGAATAAACTTTAGATGAAGGTTTTGAACTACATTCTACCTACATAAATATTTTCATGCTCCTCTATCATATATACATATTATGTTACTATAACTTCAATCACAACAGTCACATTCGAGTAAAGAATAGAAGACTGAACTTTTCTAGCATAAGAAAATGAAATTGCGCAACGTTGCCAGTTTTCTGTTCATTCACTCCAATTCGATTACATTTTTCTCTCTCTGCTGTTCTACAAAATGCTTATGCTTATCTTAAATGCTCTTAATAAAAGAATTTTCTTTTTCCCGTATTATATAAAATTGATACAAAAGTTTATTGTCTGTCGCACACATGTTTTGTCATAGCCACTTCCAACAACTAGCTAGTTAACATGATTGCAATTTGTGTAGATTTTTTTTATATTATTTTTTGTGAAGGGAAGAAATGCTTACTGACGGAATCAACTAATTAAGAGAGAACTCGAACGCAACTTTTAAGCTTTTCATTTCATTTTCTTTAATTTTGTGTGTCATGAGAAATTTATGTTTGTTTGCAAAAAAAATGTAGTGAATTAAGACAAAACTCCTCTGTTGTTATTATGCTCAATGTTTAAATGTTGTACTTTTTTTACCACGTTTTTCTTAACTTGCTTTCTTGTCTTTCTGTCTTTCTGTCTGTCTTGGTCAAATCTTGCGATCGATTTTTCGACCACTTCCAATGCTCCAATTAAGCTGAAATTTTTTGTACGCTTTTATTCTCGATGACAATACAATCTTTTAATATTTTGGAGTCATAAAAATGCTTAAATATAGTACAATAAGTTATATAAATTTTCAAGTGAGAAAAAAAATCCAATATCAGTGATGTCATTTTCTCATGGACATTCTTGAAGAAAATTTTAATTTTAAAATAACCGTTCAGTTAGTAAAGAACACAGGGGTCCTCGATTTGCATAATTGTTTTAAAATTGAAAAATCGTATGCAATTCAAAATTATGCAAATTCAAAGCACACTAATGAAATTGTATACTATTTACACACGAAATGTCAGATAAAAATAAAAATTTGTAATGAAAAAAATTTATTTTGAAAATAAAATTTCATCCAAAATGAAGTTATGTGAATAGTAGACCCCTTTATTGTAAACAAACATCGCGATATTTATAAAATCAAACTAAATTTAATCAAAAGGAAGCTTAAGTAAGTGATATTGACATTTTTGTGAATTTAAAGTTGTGTGAAAACGAAGAAAAGGTTAAAGAATACAAAAAAAATCGTTAATGAGTGATAAAAGTGGAAATTTGTGATCTAAGAAAATTGATGTGAGGAAATTGAATATTAAATTAATAATATTACATAAAGAAATAAAGTAAGTGAAAATAGTATTGTGTTGTGTAGGAAGTGACAAATTAAGTGGAAGCAGTTTAAAGTTTGAAGGTAACGAGCGGTATTAAGGTAAGTTTATATTTTATTTACACAATATGCCGGAAACAGCCACGCAAAAGAAGCGACGATTGGAGAAAGCTAAGGCTAATTACAAGCTGAAACGCTCATTGGAAGATCAATCAAGTAAGCAGTTAAGATTAGCTAAACGCAATAAACTCACAAATAATGAAAGTGAGATCCAACGAGCTTCTCGACTTAGTCGAGATAAAGAAAGGCATACTCAAGCAAGACTGATCGAATCTTACGATCATCGTGAGGCTCGTCTTGAACTTGATAAAGAACGTCATGCTCAATCAAGACTGATTGAATCTTGCGATCATCGCGAGGCTCGTCTTGAAGCTGACAATGAAAGGCATACTCAAGCAAGGCTGATTGAATCTTACGATCATCGTGAGGCTCGCCTTGAACTTGATAAAGAACGTCATGCTCAATCAAGACTGATTGAATCTTGCGATCATCGCGAGGCTCGTCTTGAAGCTGACAATGAAAGGCATACTCAAGCAAGGCTGATTGAATCTTACGATCATCGTGAGGCTCGCCTTGAACTTGATAAAGAACGTCATGCTCAATCAAGAGCTAATGAAACAGAGCAAGAGTATAATGAAAGATTATGTCGAGCTCGTGAAGCTTATGCTCAACGTTCAGGTGATGAGCAAGAGTTCTATCGTGTTTCTAATACATTCTGCGATAGAATTTGCGACATCTGCTTGAAACGATGTTATCCAAATCAGGTAGTTAACTACCGTTTGGATACTGATAAGCCATATTTACCTCAGGAACTTTTAGATAAAGGTATCCTTGAGGTTTGTCATAGATGCAATACGCATCTTAAAAATGGTCGTAAGACTAATGCTCCTCCAAAAGCTTACTGGAATAACTTATATCCAGGAGATATTCCAGACGAAATTAAAGCTTTGACAGAGGTTGAAAGAAGACTTTTGTTAAGAGTCGTGCCATTCGTCAAAGTTATAAAACTTGATGGACGTTTTGGTCAGTGGTCATTCAAAGGCCAAGCTACATTGTTTGCTCTTGACATTTTCCAGGTTAGTGAAAAGCTACCTGATATGCTACCAAGAGCTAGCGATGATTTAAGTGTAGTTGTAGTAACTGAGACTCTCGAGAACTTAAATGTCACGAGAGACTACACAATTAATCGTGAGCGTGTTTTCACAGCTTTACGGTGGCTGATCGCAAATAATCCTTTGTACAAAGACGTAACGATCAATGATTCCGTTAGACTTGATCAAAACGACATTGTACGAGTTGTTTCTGCAGCACAACCACAAGAACAGAACAATGAACAGGGAAGAAATTTGCAAAGTAGCTACAAGCCACTTAACAAATCCCGAAAATCTGGAATTGTGCGTGCTTCATGGAATCAGGGTAACACTACAGTGTTTCCTGAATACGCAGGCATTCAATGCTTTGCAATGGCTCTAGCAAACATTGTTAGAGCTGCAATCCTTCATCCAAGTCAATGGAATAAAGACATTTTGGATGAAAATATGATTGCAGGAGATGGAATTTATGCCGAAATCCGCATTAAAACTAATCTCGGTTTGGCGGGAGCTTTTCCAATACCTCCAAATGGATATCTAGCATTAAGAAATCTAGATGTCATTAAAAATGACTTCCTCATGTTTGATGAAGCATTTTCCCTTGACTATGATGATGACTGGCTCTGTCAAGGAAATTTAAATGATAAAATGAATGACGGTGATGTTGCAAAGACATTGCTTAATGCTTTCAGAGAACTTTTCTCCAATCATAAAGCGGGAGTTCTAATTGCACTGTCAAAGTCGTTTGGTCTAATGAGGTATGATGAGAAATATTACTTCACTGATTCTCATTCATGCGGACCAGCAGGCAAAGCACTTCAAAATAATACCGGTGCTGCATGCGTAATTGAGTGTGACACGATTGAAGAACTACATCGTGTTGTTAGACGCACTCTTAAGTCTCAAAATGAGTTATTTTGTATTCATTATATTGATGTGAATGTAAGAGGCAATATAATGAATATGGAAGACTATTTGCGACAATATGCACCTGAACAACAAGCTTCTATAACTTTTGAGCCTGAGCCAAATCATGAAGTGTTGTCTCAGCATATGCATATTCAGACATCTCTCATGGGTCCAATTGACGCAGTTCAGCCTGATGTTGAAGATGAACTGATTGAGAGTGAAAATGTTAATGAAATTGTGCGTAAAACAAAAGACAACATTGTCAATGTTAACCACGAGAAGAAAGCTGAGGAATTCGCTTGGTATCATCTATTTCCCTATGGTAAGAATGGATTGAATGAGAACCGTCCAGTTCGTATCACTCCATTAGATTACTATCAATCTAGAATTGAGGGATTAGATACACGATATCAATCAAAAGAATATCTGTTTTATGCTCTCTCTATGTTTGAATACAGTAGAATCCAGTCTACTATTGCAGCTTGCTGCAAAAAAGTTCAAGGACGTGAAGGAGTTGTCGAAGACATTCATCTCTACTTGAAAAACTTGAGAGGTTCTGCAGCATATTGGAAAACAGCCAATAACGAATTAGTTGCTCAAATTCGTTGCCTTGGTCCACCAACATGGTTCATTACATTAAGTTGTAATGATTTGAACTGGCTTGATATGCGTAAAGCTTTACTTATTGCTGATAATCGACCAGATGTTGATCCAAGTAGCATAAGTTTGGATGAAGCTCAACGATTAATTGAACTTTACCCAGTAGTTGTTAGTCGACACTTTATGAGAAGAGTAAATGCTTTCATAAAGTTTATCAAGAACAACAACGACGCACTTGGCGGAAAAGTAAAAGATTACTGGTGGCGAATCGAATTTCAGAATCGAGGCAGTCCTCATGTTCATATGGTAGTATGGATTGAGAATGCACCCTCATTTGAAACTGATGCAGGAATTAAATTGATTGATGATGTAATATCATGTCATCTACCTTCTGAAGATGAAAATCCAGACCTTCATCATTTGGTGAAAAAGAACCAAATGCATCGTCATACCCATACTTGCCGTAAGAATAATTCGGTAAATTGTAGATTTGGCTTTCCTCGTCAGGTATCTACACAAACCAGAATGGTTCCTCAAACTTCTGACGAATTTATTCGAAATGGTGGACGAATCTGTACTCTTAAAAGAGGAATTCAAGACAGATACGTGAATAATTATTCACCTTCGATCCTCAAGTTATGGAATGGCAACATGGATATTCAACCTTGTGGATCTAATGAAGCTATTGCACATTACATAGCAAAATATATCTCTAAATCTGAGCCAACAAATGTGAATCCAAGCATTGCACTGGCTATTAGAGAAATTCGAAGAGAAGAAACAAATGTCTCTCGAAAATTATTTAGAGTATGCATGCGAATATTAAAAGAAAGACACATTTCTGCATGCGAATGTGCTTTTAGACTATGTCATCTGCCACTACGAGGAAGTACTCGAAATTGTGTTTTCCTCAATGCTCGAAAACCTGAGCAACGATATCATGTTCTCAGATTCGAGGATAACAGAGCGACAGGAGTATGTTCAAGCATATTTGATCGATATGTAAAGCGTCCAAGAAATCACCCTGATTTCAATTTCGAGGAAATGTGCTTACTTGAATTTGCAATGCTTTTTGAGCCTCATTATGGCAAACGAAATGACATTACTGAGGAGAGTGTTGATGCAGAGGTTGAAGATGATCTCGAATCTGAGCAACCAAGGCAAAGAAGAAAGTATATCACTCTTACAGATGGATCAAGAATGGTTATAAGAAAAGTCCCAGCAGTTGTACGGGTACCATTCTTTATGATGCACAATGATCCAGATAACTACTTCTACAGCCTGCTTCTCCAATATGTGCCTTTCTTCAATGAAAATGAGCTGATCGATGAATACAACAGTCCTCGAGAAGCATTTCTAGCTCGAGAAGCTCAATTAAAGGAAACAAGTCGATACATGGAAACCTTCCGTGAACGTGATCGACAGTTGGAGAATGCGTTTAATCAGGCTCGAGCATTTGATATTCTCGAACAACCTGAAGAGTTTCTCGAAGCGGAACTTCAGGAAGAAATTCCGGATCATGGCATGACCGATGAACAGTTCTCAGCTGTATGTGCAGCAATGAATTTAAAGCAGAGAGAACTCTTTACTTTGGTCACACGTAGCATTCAGGAACAACTGAATGATAGTACTCGCCGTTTACGATTGTTTGTCACCGGTGGTGCTGGTGTTGGTAAGACTTATACATTTAACACTTTGACCAATCAAGTCAATAGATGTTTTGGTCGAAAAGCTGTTAAAGTGGCAGCTTTAACTGGAATAGCTGCAAAATTAGTGAATGGCACAACGCTTCATAGCTTACTCAAGTTACCTGTTCAAAGAGATGGCTATGTTTCAGCAGACATAGCACCTTTATCAGGAAATTTCTTGAGAATTATGCGTCAACAATGGAGAGAAATTGAATTCATCTTTATTGATGAAATCAGTATGGTTCCATATGAAATGTTGTGCAATATCGATTCACGATTAAGACAAATCAAGAGTCAGGAGGATAAACCTTTTGGTGGTCTTAATATAATCCTCTTTGGAGACTTGATGCAATTGCCGCCATGTAAAGGTGCTCAAGTCTTTCAACAACCTGAACGGTTATATCCAGCACCACATTTATGGAGACTCTTTTCTCTTGTTGAATTAACAGAGAATATGCGTCAGCAAGGAGATACAAGATTTGCTGATCTCCTCAACGCATTAAGAGTTGGAAAACTCAATGCTCAACATCTCGATCTACTAAAGACGAGAATATTAAAAGAAGCTACCGGTGAATTTGCTTTAAATAAAGCAATTCGCATTTTCCCATTGAGAGAGCAGGTAGAATCTTATAATCGTTCTGTTCTTGACTTTCATCGAGCTCAAGGCGAGAAAATTTATAAAATTAGTGCTCAAGATCAAATTGTTGATGCAAGAAATGCTGAACGTGTCAACATGGAAACAGCAGTATCCAGTGATATTAATAAGACTGGAGGCTTGCCAAAAGAGTTGGAATTATTCGTAGGAGCAAGAGTTATGCTACGATCCAACATTGACCTGGCAAAGGGTCTTGTAAATGGCGTTATGGGTAACATAACGGAAATAATTTGGCCTCATTTCCGAAGAGACCAAATGTATGAAACTGATGTTCCTTCAGTTCGTATTGACTTTGGACGCGATGGAATTCATTTAATTGAGCCTCGCTCTATTCAATTCCCTGCCAATTACAACCAAGGAACAGTTGAGCGGCGAATGTTACCACTAATCCTTTGTTGGGCATGCACTGTCCACAAAATGCAAGGCTGTACATGTGACTATGCAGTAGTTTACCTTGGATGTAAACTTTTCGCACGAGGTCAGGCATATGTTGCATTGAGTAGAGTGCGATCATTGGATGGACTACGCATCATGGAACTGGATTGCGCCAAACTCACTAATGCAAAATGTACGTGCAACGAATCTGCAATCCTAGAAATGGAAAGAATGCGCCATTATCAGCCTCCAGATGATGGTGATTAATTTGTTTCTTTCTTTTCTTTTCAGCATTTTATGTTTTTTGTCTTTGTTGGTGTTTGTTTATATGTATTTGTGTGTGTTTGTGTTGGGTCTAGAGTATGATGCGTCATATATGTAACTTTGTATTACACTTAGCCTCTCATACTCATCAATGCCCCACCTTCACGCGGTTAGACCTGTTACTCCAAATGTCTTTGGAAACCAAGTGGGCATTAAAATTAATTTATCAATTCTAGCAATAAAGAAGTGAAGTGGAGTCCAACACTACTGTGATCTATAACAGTTGGACGAACGAAGCGGAGCGAAGTGGAGTCCAACACTACTGTGATCTATAACAGTTGGACGAACGAAGCGGAGCGAAGTGGAGTCCAACACTACTGTGATCTATAACAGTTGGACGAACGAAGCGGAGCGAAGTGGAGTCCAACACTACTGTGATCTATAACAGTTGGACGAACGAAGCGGAGCGAAGTGGAGTCCAACACTACTGTGATCTATAACAGTTGGACGAACGAAGTGGAGTCCAACAATACTGTGATCAATAAACTGTCAACTTATTATCAATCATATGAACAAATTAGTAAAATATTTGATTTTAGTCTAAAAGTTATATTTATGGTATCTGAAAAATGTAGCAATAACAATAACTTTAATAGTGAGCTGTATTTCAAATGACGATTTCTTTAGAGAATAATCTCTCAATGATTACTTTGATCATAAATAAATCTTAAGAAATGTTGTGATTTGATTCAACAGTATCATCGAAAGACTAAAAAGTAGAAAATAATTTACTATATAAAAAATATTTTTTTAAAAAAAACCACGTTTTTCCCGTGGACTAAAAAGTAGAAAATAACTTTTATTTTATATTTGTCAGAAATTAATTTTAAATTTTCAGATTTTATTATTTTAAAAATTTTATCCTCTTCCATGAATTCATGATCGTCTATGAATTTCGAATAAGTACACTTCAAAATTATCGTATAGTTCGACTACTAAAAACGTGGGCGCATTTTATAAGAAGTAACTTAAGAAATTTCTATACTATACAGTAATGCTGAATTTCTCAATTGAAATTTAGTAAATTTGAAACCTGATTAAATTTATAACTTCTTATAAAATGCGCCCACGTTTTTAGTAGTCGAACTATACGATAATTTTGAAGTGTACTTATTCGAAATTCATAGACGATCATGAATTCATGGAAGAGGATAAAATTTTTAAAATAATAAAATCTGAAAATTTAAAATTAATTTCTGACAAATATAAAATAAAAGTTATTTTCTACTTTTTAGTCCACGGGAAAAACGTGGTTTTTTTTAAAAAAATATTTTTTATATAGTAAATTTTTCGTGCTGTTGTCGTTGAGTACACATTATGCAATGCATTAAAAGACATTTTGACGGAATAAATGACTTTTTCCCTTCTTTTATCTAATCGTCGAGAAATGCTTAAATGCTGCTTTATGTAAGTTCTTCATGCTATCTGCGACTCATTCGACAAAACAGAAGTACATTTATATCCATGGAACTTCAATATCTACAAAAAGAAACACAATAGAAGGACGGACGGCATTAATGATAAGAATCAAAAAATGGGCTTTTACTTTACTCGTTACAATTATTGTTATGCATTCATGCACGTTGCCCTCACAGAGTACAAAATAAACCACGACTACTTATCGTGCTTTTTAAAAATTAATGCCTTTTCTATTCGTTGCGATGTTTGCTTAAATCTCATTTTTGAATCCACTCAAATGATTAAATTTCTATCGTATTAAAAAAAAATTTTAATTTTCACTTTCTTATAATATCATATTGCTTTAAAAAATGTACAGGCACAGTTTGGAGCGATATCGTGTTTATGTAGCCAATGTTTATGTTTATGTTTTCAACTTCTGACAAATATTTTAATATTTAGAGAAAAATATTGTCAAAATGACGAGTATGGAATTTCTTTTTCGTTAAATAAACACTCTGTTTTAATGGAGGGATTTATCATATTTCACGACAAATTGTAATTTTGTGTCAGAAGAACTCTAAAATGTTTATAAACATAAAAAGGCAAGAAAAATTATCCATGACATCCATAAGGACTAATGCTTCGAATGTGAGAATAAGCGTTAAGAGAAGCGAAGAAAAAATAAATGCATGAGCTAATTAGATCATTGAATGATAAAAGATAGTCATTGTTTATGACTATTGTACATAAATTATCAAGGCAAGTGAATCTCTTAAGTGATGAATTGCAAAGTTTAATGACATCATTTACACTGTTTTGTACTCTTTTGATATTTCTCAGCATAAACAGACAATAAACTACAGTTAAAGCGTAATTAATTGACGAGAACAACAGACACTACTGCTGCAATACGCATATTTGTATGAATATGCAAACATGGCATATTTTATGAATATATGACATTAATAAAATTTGTTATTATTAAAATTTATAGCTTCATCTTAATTCTCTCAATTCTTCTTCAATTTAGAACGAAATTCATAACTGAAAGGGAACATGATAATAAAACATGACGAGAACTTCTATTCATAAAAAGTTTCATCATTTCCAAAGGCGCATATTTGAATTAGAATTTTTAAATTTACATAAGAAAGGGCTCAACATCATCATTGTCGTCATCAGCATCATGTGTTTATATATGCAATCCGAGTCGCATTTCTAAAGCTTCTGAAGCAATTTAATAATCATTCAATGAGCTGTGATGGAAGTTTCGTTTCATATTTTTTCTCTGGTTGCATTATCGTTAAATGGAATATTGTTTATGTTTAGTCTATTTTACTGTAAAATGATGCCTTCTTCATTCTGTAAACGGCAGTAAAAACTTCTATCAACACTTTTTTTGTGATAATAAAAAGTTGATAACGATTTCTTCTATTTAATTTTAGATTAATGATGTAGATAGAGGAAAATGCGTTTAAACCGCAGTAAAGGAATAAATTACAGTACATACATATCTCCCCTCATAGTTTTCCATAGATTATTTTTTAAAATGCATAAATACATCACACAACATAAACATAACACACGATATTTCTCACTCCAGCTTAAAAGAAGCAACACGAAATTGAAGAAGAGCATTTAATTTAATATTTATGAGTTTCATTCTGAATTTTCTCTTTCATCACACGCAAAGAAGAATTTTCTCTTACTACTCGAGTTATTACGTTTCTTCATGTGCACGATGTGCATTTGAAAAGGGAAAAAGAAAAATTGACTTTCGGTGTCAAATGAAAATACTTTTGGTTGTTACGAATTTTAACGAACTCACTTGATTCTTCACTACTTGACGTGAATAAAATTATGTCTATAATGATAACTAAATTGAAGGACGGAAGCAACGAAATTATTCAATTTCCATAAAGAATAAGAATCTCATCTAATGTATGAGCTCATCAGGCAAATTATCATGAGATAAATGATAAAATGGACAAGTAAATGGAATAGAAAAGGCCGAAAAATATTTCGCGTTAAAAAATTTAATAAAAAATTAATCATTCGCGCTTTACTCGCAAATTTGAGAGAATGAAAAATGGCGTGCCTTTTGGATATTTATAAGGAATCTCGTCCATGGAAAATTTGAAATATTAAGCATGCCCCAAAATATTTTGAACTTGGTATCATCATAAATCATATAATTAAAAAATATTTTGTCCTGAAATTATAGCTTCTCTCTGGGCACATTAATGGTTATCGCGATAAAGAACAACAAAGAAGAATTAGAATAAAAGAAGTTCATTCATCAAAAAAGTTTAGGCATGAAAAAATTTATTTATAGTTTGAGTTCTATAAAAAAGCGATAAAAAAAATCCAATAATTTTTTTTGAAGCTTTAGTTAGTGAAATTTTAATATAATATTACATTTGTATGGGAAATGAATACCAAAAATAACAATATGAAATTGACAGTAGAATAATACATTTGAATATGAATTCATCCATGATTGGACAAATTTCTATCTCCATAGCACATTTGCTTTCACGGTTTACAGCGATGACCCAAATAAGTTCTTTCTATTCATACATACTTTCAGCACAACCGAATGTACGACCTAATCTCAGTGTAAGTATACAGTTCGTGAGAGGAAAGAAGAGATAAATATTTTATTATGTCGTTGGCTGCAGTAAATTTCATTTAAAGTGAATCATCAAGCTTTCACCTGTTTCATACTTCCTCCATCTGCTGCATAAGTGCCTAGATAAGTCATCACAATACTACTTGCTTAATGAAACAAGATTAAGCACACATGAATGTGTAGGAATATGTAAATAAGCCTTGGAAATCATTAATTACAGCAGCTTATTTGGCGGTTAAATTTTTTTTATGGAATCGGAAGTCAAATTATTGTGAATCATTATTATTGTACTTGAAAAAATTTTCTTATCGTTTTTATTTACGAGCAACCGTTGAGCACGAAAAAGCGCATGACAAAACAATTAAAAAGTAAGTAATTTTTATTTGCTTAAATAAAAGCCACAATTCATTGCCGTGACTTGAAGAAATTGCACAAAATAAGAGTTTCCATAAATGGATGATGTAGCGTATTTTCACTCTTATTGATTAATAAGTAGTTTGAATTTTTGATGGATATAATTTTTATAATGAAGCAAATTGCATGCTTAGCACATATTTAAAGCACTGAAGTGAATTTCCGATTAGAAAACTCAGCCTTTTTAGCATTTCTTGAACGTTTCAGATCAAATCTGACATATTTGGAACAGTAAAAAAATTTCGGTATGCTTCACATACAGAAATAATTGAACAGTCAGGAAATTCATTTTCGGTGCACAAACGAAAAAAATCAATTATCACTTTAACGATAAAATGGAATGTTTATAAGTTAAGTCTAGGAAACAGCTGGACAAAACCCACTTCCCTAAAGAGAAAATGAACTAAATTTACTTTTGTGTAAGCGCTCTATATTGATCGACTCATGTAGTCTGATTTAATCACACTTCCGAAACTCTATAAAGTTGAAGTTATATTTATTCATAATGTCAAAGACATGAAGGTTGGTAGGTAGGTTTATTGAAAAGGAAACTTGATTTACAACTTCTTTCCCTTTCATGTTCAATTTTATTTCTTCGTTCTTCTTTTCCACTCATGATATAATCATATGACATCAATCACTTCAATATACTTGTCGTATGCATGTGAATCCATATCTATGCTACATATTGAGACACTTGAATGCATCCGATTATTATTGGTTTTAAGCATGTGTAATTTAATTAATATGCGTTTTATCAGCAAAATGTAAGCCTTATAACATTTTAATATTTTATTGAGCAATAAATGGAATAATTTGATGAAAATTGATGTATCCTGACAGACTGCTATCAAAGTATATCCATCGAAACTTAACAATAAAGGTAAGTAGACATATAAGATCTAAAATCGATTAAATTTTATTTGCATGTAACAAGCGAAAAATGTGACAAGCAAGGGGAGAAGCACGTCGAGGAAGAAGGGAAATCATGGAAGAAAAACTGTGAATATATTTCCATTATTTTCGCTCAAATCGTTGTTGATGTAGAAAACATCGTTGCTTTATCATATTTTGCATGCATGTTGAGATTCTCTCTGAAAGGCCTCTAGGGGGTTTTCACTTTATTTTAACCTCACAATACTTCAGGAAAGAAATGAATGTGAGAGAATATAATGTACAGAGGGAATTTTATAACGAACTTGATCACTCAGTATAATTTTCGTTCATCGATTGTTATTTTATTGCTGGCGTTTTAAATGAACGTATAGAATTTTAACAATAGCTGAATGAATGTATATTGCAGACTACCCTTAAATCATTAATGGATGGGCCTCAAAACTCATTTATTTCCACAAGAGAATGGCAATTTAGGGGTTGCACTGGTGCATTCAAAATTTTATTACCGTCGTTGTAATAATTGAAAAATGTTCAAAAGCAATCAAAATATTTATCAAGTATATCACATAGTCTAATGTTTATATTCCTCTCAGTTTTTTTTTTCAAAATTATTTTCGTGTTTTTTGTTTTATAAAAAAAACACAACTTTTTTATGTATTTCCTGTCATTCTTTTTCTCTCTCATTCATTTTCAAATTATTTCCATAGCACTAGAAATGTCCCGTATATTTTATGACAAAACTCGTCTATTCTATGTACAAATACAATTTTCGCTCTCAATATGTATATATTGCAACAGCTACTAGTGTCATTATTTATTATTCTCGTTGTCTCATGTTATTGCGTACTTGCTTTGCCTCATAAAAATGGAAATACTCAGAAAGTAAACGAATAGATTTTTCCGGAATTTTTTATGTTCCATTTCTATGCATGCATAAATGCATTAGAAATGTTCCATGTACATGAATAAAGCACAGCTGATAATGCAAATAAAAAACACATTCAAAAACTAGCTAAAGCTAAATAAATTTGCTTTATATCCTTATTTTTCATGGACTATCCATTTGCTTGATAAATAAAGTTTATAAAGAATCGAGAAAAATGGAATGAATAACTAAAAAACTTCTCGCAATGGCAATAACCCTAACTCTGACTATGTATATCTTTGGTTCATAAAAATGTTATTTAATTTTATGTGATTTATGGTAACAGAAACAAACAGCAGCAGCAGCAGCAACACAAAAGCCTTTACCCTCGATTCTTGCTCGCCAGAGTGCCAACAAAATTATCAATAATATAGTTATGGAGCATGAAAAAGAAAGTCATGAGAAGGAGAGTGAAATATTTGGGACAGAAGAAAATGTGTATATAGTCAGATTAGGAACTGCTTAATACTACAGAAAGAAAGGAAAGAATAATATTGGTATGGGAAATAAGCTCTTGGTATGTATATTTATTTAATATCATATTTGCTTATATTTATGCCTTATTCTCATGAAAAAATTTCTATTAGGATTAAAGAGTTGGATTTCCTCTTTACATTTATATATCCAACAAGCATGAAAATCCGTTTCTGTTCGGTGATTAAAGAGCATTTTTGATGTAATCCTGATGTGAAAGTTTTTAAAATAAAATATCAATTAGTGATTTTTCGAAATTTCTGACTCAATTCTCATATTTTGAGCGTAATCTGAGTTTTTATGAACAATAAATTCGAGAAGCGAAAAGCGACAAAATTGCTTCATAAGAAACTTGAGTTCTTGAATACGTGTCATTTTCCAACTTAATAATGTCCCAGTTATTCAGTCATAGCAATCACTTAGATGTATAATTTACATTTTTGTAAAAGATGAAGAAAAAATTACTAAAAATAAAGTTGTAGAAAATATTTTCTTCTTGCATCATTTAAAATCAAAATATTTCTTAACGCTGCAATGAACATCATCATCCATGCTAGAGTTAATAGTGAGAAAATAAATAAACAATAGATGAGAATATAAAATGAATGAAAATTTGTCCAATTGACTTCACTTAAAGTTGATTTATTTTTCCTACAATTGCTGTACTTAATTGTCGAGTTTGTAATGTTTATAAATAATCTATGAGCATGACATCGATGATCATGAAACATTACGACAAAAGTACCATCGAAAATGCATTAATCATGATGAATTCGGATTATAACTCAGCGATGAATAAATCCATACTTTCAAAATGTTAGGTGATTCATGGGAAATTTTACAAGCATCCTCACAGCTTTATCGTTACGCATTAGCAAATAACTCATGTTATGTTTGTTTGAGATATGCCAGAATGTGTCTTTTTTATGAACTTGAAACAAAGAAATTTTTATGAAAAGAACATGAAAAGTAAAGAACAAGAAGACATTTGAGATAATTCTTTGAAAATGCAAGTTAATGACTGTGCACACATGTTTCGTGTTTTAAAAACTTGTCGCAACAAGACTTTTTTTTATCATATTCAAGATTATGAGAAATGAGATTAAAGACATTTTGTGAAAATGTGAATGAAATGGTTAAATTGTATTGTCAACAAACATCTTTAAAGCATAGACTGCACATGTGCAATGATAACTTTAATTCCATGATATTAAAGCATAAAAGAATATTTAGAAAGGAAATGCTTTTGTATGAGAATTAAGTGTAATAAAATGAGAATCTCTCAAAAGTCTCATTATGCTTCATTAAGTAATGTGTTTCATCTGCTGCTGTTCACATATTTCTTTAACATGAAGAAATCTCAGTGGGAGTCAACGAAAAAACAAAATGTTGGAATTTCTTAAAAAGTCTCACATCCTGCGGCAAGCAGTGTGAAGGAATAGTCAGACATAAAAGATAAAAAAAAAGGTTCATGAGATATGTAAAATTATCTCATCATGTAAGGCTTCATTAAATACATGTCGAGGAATTTCCTGGCAAAAATAAAAATCGCTATTGGGCGTGAAACGACTCGTCTATTGTGGATATTACAATAGAGAATTCTTATCTTGATTGAATTTCAATTTTATTATAATATTTTTTTAAGTTATTTAGCATCTAATAAGCTATGTTTTCCTGCATTCTTATTCTTTACATCAGCATGAAGAGAAAACTACTTCGAAAAATCACAAATCATTCTGACTTGGCATGTGTTATTTCCTTTTATTCGTAAATTACAGAGATTTAACAATGTTGATCTATTTAATATTGAAAAATAGTAGTAAGTCCATGTACATACAAACACACCAGCATATTTAGTCATGTTTAGAGGTAACATGAAAGAGAAGAAAAAGAAGAAGTAATTTCAAGTTTTGATTTCATTCCCTTTTGCTTGTAAATCAAAAAATTTAAATTACTAAACAAGTTATTGGATAAAAGATTAAATAATCGAAATAATTTCCATTTCGTGCTGCCGACTAGATGCCCTGTCTCTAAGTCATCATGATTTGTAACGGACTTTTCATTATTCTTTCTTCCACTTTTTCTTCTTTATTCACTGCTATAGCTGTTGCTACACCTTTTATTTATTATTATTATTCGAGACTTGTAAATTGTTGGTTTTTTCACTTCCACATCATATATGTGTGTACGGGTCTTTGATTCTTCTCTTAAACCGTCGTTCGAGAAGAAAAAGAGTCGTAGCCTAAACAAACCGACATGTCAGAAAACCAATCCTTAATGTGTACTCATTTCTCAAACGATCATTAAAAAAATAAAAATAAAATGTTGAAAAGCAAATGGAGAAAAGAAGAGTTGAATGTTATGCTGATATTTGGAGGCTCATTTAAGCTTATTATGAGTGGCCATTCAACAGACGATAAAAATGAGATATTAAGGTATGCGAAAAAAAAGATTATCAAATTCTATGGAAAATGATTATTCATGAAACTGCAACAAATAATTTTATAAGAGAGACCCAAGAAAAAAAATGAGTAAGTAACGAAAAAAAAACTTGTTTTCTGTGTCTTTTCATTTCTTTTGTAAATCGTGCCAACTGCAGAAATATGTGATTCATCAACTAGAATCGATGTGAAGTTACAAAATAGACGGGGAGCGAAAAAAATATAAAAGAAGTGAGAAGAAAACAAGTTAAAGGCCATATTTTGTGTGTGTATGCACTTTCATGCTATGTTGCGAGATTTTTATTTATAATTTTTCTGACATGCACTCTGCCAAGAAGAAGAATGAACATGATGAGTTAAAAAAAGGAAGGGATTCATCTCTATCTCGTTCCATAATCAATTTAATTTGATGTCATTAAATGAGGGAAGAAATAAAAGGTGAGAAAGAGAATAATAAAGCTTAACCGGTGCGATATCTTAACAATGGAGCTACACAGAAAATCCTGACCTGAGCTCAAGAAATTATCTATTGAATCTCATGCTCACAAATCACTATAAAATATAAAAAAAATACACATTCATAAAGAACTCTTTGAATTTAATGTACAATAGAAGACCAAAATTAAGAAAGATATAAAAACTACGGTAGAGGAATATACAGAAGGATGTTTATACTGAAAAGAAGCAAGAAACGATACAAGGAAGAGATACGACGAAATAAGATAAATCTGGCAACATTGCATCCTGCATGTATCCTTTTTCATCTGATTCTTTCTTTCTTTGTTATATTGTGGGTGGGAGAGAGCGAGAGAGAGATGAAATGAGAGGAAAAAATATATTCGCCATTCTGCAGCATCAATAAAAAATATTTTGTTCTCCTTTTGGATATAAGTTCTTTTAAAATGTATAATGAAATTATATATATTAAGCCCTCGATTGTTGATATTTGCTTTTGTTCTAAATATTCTTTTATATATCCCTATTCCAGTCCATTTTGAAAATAATCAAACTCGAAAGGAGAAAAGGATATTGCATAAATATTTTTTGCAAAACACCCTTATGATTTGAGCAGTTGTTCTTGTCAAAATATTAACAAAAGACTCACCTACACTCTAGAATTCCCTTCAGGATTTAATTATTCCAGCATATTTGAATAAATTTTTGCATTAGATATCCATTTGGTGATTGAAAAAATAATAATAATTTTTTTGTTTCTTTTTTACATCAAACTTAGATTAATAAACTTCACAAATACTGAGATTTTATTAATGCCTTTCAATATTTTTGTTGAAACTTTTTCCACTCTTTATTTTTTAAAATTTTCTTCTTATTCCAATTTTTTCAAATAATCAATTTAAACAAGACAAAATTTTTATTTATGAAAATGATATCTTAGATCTAAAAAATATCTTTTTCGATGAAAAATACTTTATTCTATATTTTTTCTACTTCCACAACATTAATTTATTCTTTTTCTTGTTATTTGATTTAACTTTTTTTTTTTCTTTTAAAAATCCAACAGCAGAGAATTATGAAATGTTTATCGATTGACGGTTGAAAAACAACTAACAGACCTTTAACTAATCTTAACGATACATGAATTTTATCGGATGACTGTTTCATCGAAATCACAGAGAAAACATAAGGAACAGAAGTTTCGTTAAATTTTCAACAACAAGATATCTGTATATTAGTCGAGTCATATTGTTTGTTTCATGCTAGTCTGTCTGACAATTGAGTGCTATTGTTTTTCAATGGAACTTTGATCATTTCTAGAACTAAACTATTGAAATTTTTTTGTGCATTAAAAATTTTTAAATCTCAGAATCAGAATTCCTGATTAAATTATTTAAAATATCTTTTTCAAGTTTATTATCCAAGTGTTTTGCAAACAAACTAAGCAGCGCTTTTGAAATCCACAGACACATTCTTTTTCGACTTATTCCTGAAGAGCAGTGAAAATTTTACAAAGAAGTTTTATTGTTGCATTCTCGCTGCAATAGACATTATTTTAAAATGATTTAATTATAATCAGATCGTTTAGTCTATTGATTAGCGAAAGAAATAACAAAACTTGATTCCGTTTTTCAAAAATCGACAAAAATTTGAAGCCTAATTTAGAGTACAAAAGTCTCTTTCAAAATGTCGCGAATGAGTCATTCTACCTCGTTAAAGAGCCATAAGTTCTTTTTATCAAGTGAGAAATCGAGTACATCGACCATAGTATCTACAACAGGTAGTGAATTTAACTTTGGTGCCAATATTAATCAATGGAAAAAATATCCCGAAGTTGATGAATTTGTAAGTTTGTTTGACCTTGAATCGAACCAAAACAAAAATATGTAAATCTAATCTCAAAAATCTTTTTCAGGTGGGTGCAAGACGTAGCAAGCATACTTGTGTATCTTTCAAAGATGCAATCGTAAGTAACTTTTCATTTTAATCCGGACTATAAAATTAATAATTTATTACTCTTCCTTAGTACATATTCGGAGGTGACAATGGCAAGCAAATGTTAAATGACCTCATTCGATTTGACGTCAAGGACAAGTCGTGGGGTAGAGCATTTTCAACTGGATCACCGCCAGCTCCTCGTTATCATCATTCAGCATGTGTTTATGAAAAATCAATGTTTATTTTTGGTGGCTATACTGGAGATATCTTTTCCAATTCAAATCTAACAAACAAGAATGACTTATTTGAGTATAAATTCCAAAATGGTCAATGGGTTGAACGAAAGTATTT
Organism: Chironomus tentans; assembly: GCA_963573255.1. NCBI lineage: Eukaryota > Metazoa > Arthropoda > Insecta > Diptera > Chironomidae > Chironomus > Chironomus tentans. The sequence goes on along the minus strand of OY754302.1, from coordinate 55,221,321 downwards.
AGGAACAAAGTTTCCAGCAGCTAGAAGTGCTCACGGCAGTGCGGTTTATAATGGCTGTTTATGGATTTATGCTGGTTACGATGGCAATGTAAGTAATATATTTTGCAAGCAATATTTTGTTGAACTTAAAGTTCTTTTTTATTCATTAGGTAAGACTGAATGACATGTGGAGAATTCCTTTGAATGGAAATGCTATGGAATGGGAGGAAATTAAACAATCTGGGGATGTTCCACCAACATGCTGTAATTTTCCAGTTGCCGTTGCCAGAGGATGTATGTATGTCTTTTCCGGGCAATCTGGTCTCCAAATCACAAATACTCTTTTTGAGTTCAATTTCGAAGAAAGAACTTGGAGAAAAATATCTTCTCATGACTTAATGAGAGGAAGCATTCCTACACGCCGTTATGGACACACTATGGTTCATCATGACCGTTTCCTCTATGTTTTTGGAGGAGCTGCTGATACAGCATTGCCAAATGATCTCTATTCTTTTGATTTAGACTCACAAGTCTGGAATCTTGTGATTCCTGCTCCTGATTCACAATGTCCATCTGGACGTCTTTTTCATGCAGCAGCTGTTATTAACGACTTTATGTGGATTTTTGGAGGAACTATTGAAAGTGGAGGAATGAATATTCGCAGTGGTGACATTTATAGCTTCCAGTTTTCTTCTTATCCAAAATGCACTTTATCTGGTAAGTCATAAATTAAGCATGCATGCTTGTATATTTTTAAATTAAATGCTGTATGTTTTTTTAACAGATGACTTCGGAAAATTCCTTCTAAACAAACAATTTTGTGATATTGTCTTTATTGTTGGACCGGATGAGGTGAAAATTCCAGCACATATTTCTATGGTTGCAGCAAGATCTCAGTACTTGAAAGGCAAAATTCAATCAGCAAAGGAATCTAGAAATGTGCACTTTGAAAAATTATTTGGGACAACAGACGTACAATTTTCAGCAGAACTTCCACAGTTAGAGGTCAAACTCCCAGCTGTTCAACCAGATGCTTTCGAAATGGTCCTTTCGTATATCTACACAGATATTATTGACTTTAAGGATCCTTTTAACAAGAAAATAATTCTTCTTATGATGCAAGTCTATTTACTGTCTCAACAATTTGATATTCCACGCTTAGAACAGCTCTGTGTCCAATACCTCGAATTTAAGATTGCCAAAACTAATGTATTAGAAGCTTTACATCATTCCGATAAGATGAATCTTCAATTAATCAAAGACTATTGCTTAAGTTTTATTATTAAGGATGATCACTACTTTGATGTAGTAATGAGCAACGAATTTTCCTTGCTTGAGAAAAGCTTGATTGTAGAGACAGTAAGACGAAAATTGATTCCAAATAAATTGGCATCTGATATGAAATACGATAAATCTATCGGAACTACGTTAGAAAATGACATGGCTGTATTTCTAAAATCGACAGGCAAAGAATTTTGTGACATTACACTCGTACTTGATACTCATCAGATTCCTGCTCATAAATCCATTCTAGCTGCTCGATGTGCTTACTTTCAAGCAATGTTTCGATCCTTTAATCCGGCTGATAACATCGTTAATATACAAATAGGAGAAGTAAAACCCAGTTTGGAAGCTTTTAATTCTCTACTGAGATATATTTATTATGGAGAAACGAAAATGCCAACAGAAGACAGCTTGTATTTATTTCAGGCACCATGCTTTTATGGATTCACCAACAATCGACTCCAAGCCTTTTGCAAGCATAATCTCGAGAACAACATCAATTATGAGAATGTTTTGCAAATCTTGGAAGCCTCAGACAAAATGAACGTACCAGACATAAAAAACTATGCATTACGAATGGTTGTACATGATTTTGCATTAGTTGCACGCTTGCCAAAAATGAGGCAGCTATCTCGGGAGCTTTTACTCGATATCATAAATTCAATGGCAGATGTATTGGGTGAAGTTAAATTAAATCAAGATTTATTGTCATCGATAAGTATACATAGTGATATTTGAAGACTCGCTTTTCTTCAACCAATATTAAGCATTTTATTTGCGTATGTGGACAGCGACCACATTGAAAATTAAGCAAAAAATATTTTATTGACTGTCATCAAATGATAAAATTCTATCTTTTCATGAAATTAATCTTTTTTATTAAAACTTTGTGATGAATAGAACATTTTATCTTACAATTAAAAATTGGAGATTTTACGTGACACAAAATTATTATGCACCATACGAAAACAAAATTTACATGCACAAGATGATGTTTTAGAGAAAAATATGAACGAATACAAAAGGCTATAATAAGGTTGAAGAATAAATGTAATTTATGTTATAAATGTGCATAAATAAACTATTTATTTACAATTAAATTACTGTCTTATTCTGTATCCACGTTAGGTATGAACTAACCTTTGTATAAACTTCTGGATTTCCCAACTCACAACCCTTATCGCTTCCATAACTTACAATTCCAGCTAAAGTGAGTTCGCTATTTTCAAAAATTCCTAGCGAACCACCAGAATCTCCTGAACAGGACGAGTGACCTCCCTTTGTATCAATGCATAGTTGCCGGTCAGCACTAAAGAAGGTTGATCCATATGCAATTTGGCACATTGTTCCATTCATTGCAGTTACAAATGTATATCTAAGTACATTCGACGAAATGGGATTAATATCAGAATATGTGCCAAAACCAGACACAACACCAGTTTTATTTTGAAAATTAGACACTGCTGATGGAAGCTTGATTTTTTGAAGCATTAATCCATATGTGATACTTTTTGACAGCTGAATCAGTGCAATATCATTTGCTATTGTTGTTGAATTGTATGCCGGATGCATAATGACACTGCTTGATGATACTTGATCAAAAAATGTGAACGAATCAATCTGACTGCTATTAAAACCCGCCAAAATGAACACTTCCATACAGTTTTCAAAGCAATGACCTATTTGAAATAAAATCGATTGAAATATTTCAGGAAATACGTAAAAAATTTATAGGACTTTCACCTGCACTTAAAATGAACTTTTCACTGATAATCGATCCTATAGTATTTTTAAATTAAATAATTTTCATTGAAAGCAATTTTTGATAGATTTTATGTTCAAAACTTACCAGCACACATGCTATATGTTGCTTCATTCCTCCGTACATACAATAATGCATAGAATGGAAGAAATCTAGATCCTGTTTCCGCAACATATCCGTTCGTAATTCGACCCTTTCTGTTCTTAGTATAACCATTTTCGGTTTGTAAAGGAACTATAGGCTTTTTGGCATTAATTTCTCGATTATTGAAAATAATAATGGAAAAACCGATTTTAAAAATTATTAAAATAATTAATAACTGCAAATATTTCATGACTTTCAAGATTCACTTGTTATGACTAACTCCTTCTAATGAGATAAATTTATAAACAGCAATGCAAGTTGTTCATTGATTTTTATATAAAATTCTTTTATCTATCATATTGTTTATAGGAAACGGAACAAAATAGGGCAATGTCAAAATGCATCTCTTATCTCATGTGTCAACGTAAATTACACAAACGGTGACAGATTTTAAATTTTTTTGAATCTCATAGAGAATAATATGTGATTCACGTGAAAAGCTTTTCAGTCAGAGATTCTAAAACATTTGAAATTTTAAGTTTCTCAAACTTTTTTAACATTATTTTAAAATCGATGGGGATGCTACCATAAATACTTTAGATTTTCGAAGTTCAATTTTAGGAACATTGTTGGAAAATTAAACATAAATCTCATATTTACAAGTAGCTTAAATTTTTAAACAGTAAATTCATGATAAAGATTGTAAATATTTATCTGCTTATCTCTAAATGTCGGAAATGATATGAAAATGATAAATCTATTACTTGATAAGGTTGGAAAAAGGTGTATCAATTTGTGGTAGAATAATGTCCATATGAAAGGTATTTTATGACCCAACTAATCCAAGAAAAAATTTCTTGAGAATTGTTCCAATAATTTCCCATAATAACTAATCCAGATCAATAAACAGTAATTAGCATGACTGGTGGGGTGGCAAAAAAAGCTTTAAATTTTTAAAAATAAAAGCTCATATTTTCCTTATTGTGAATATTAAAAGCTCGTTGATTTTGACTCGGTATTGAGTATACAGCTATAATATAGTTTTTTCAGTCTACTCACAACAACAACAACAAAAATAAAATCTTAGACATTGATAGTAAAATACAGAGAAATATATTATGAAGCTTTTCTCGTTTTTTTGCTGTTTATTTCATGCTTCAGCCTGTTGAAATCAGTGTCTCAAGAAACAACACTTCAGTCTCTATTTTACCAACGACGAGACCAGTCAAGAAAATAAAAGCGTCTCTCTCTAAAAACACGGTGTGTGTTTTTTGAATTTGAATTTTTAGTGTTGCGCAAATCTCACTCATAAGTTTTTTTTAGTAAAAGAAATATTGTTGGGAAATTTTTTTCATAAAAAATATCATAGTGGATTTAGATGTGAAGCAGAAAGCAACTCAAGAAGAAAAAAAAGTTTGAGAAAAAAAATATTTTTTTGTTGATAATTTTCAACGAGAATAAAATTGAGTTCAAGGAAATAAAAGGAAAGGAATTGAAATATAAAAAAATTAACTTTGATAAAAATATAAATAAATAAAAAAACAAAAGAGTAGCAGTAACAAATCAATTTCTGACTACTTTCCCATTGGGTGAAATTTTTTTTTTGTTTGTTGATTTAACATTTCAAAAAGAAAGTTGAAGTGCAGTTGCAAATATCAAATAAAAAAATAAATCACCAATTTGAGAGGATTAAAATTAAGAAGTAAAAATGGTGAGTGTCCATAAAAGGATTGGATTAATAATAGCTTAGATAATGCAACTCGATAATTTTTATTCATGCTCAAAACTAATATTTTGTCTATGGTAGACTGGCCATGTAGATTAATCCGTATAATCAATATTATTTCAATGAAAGAAAGTTGCAGTAGCATTATTTTTTGAAATCGGAAAAATTGACTGTGCCATTCTAATAATCACAGGAAAATTTTAAAAAGCCACTGCAGATGCAAAGTGAAACTTCATAAAAAGAAATATCAAGCGCAGCAAGTACAATAAATTAGAGAGTCGTGTCATTAAAACTTAATTACTCCTCTGTTATTTGAATTTTGCCTCTACTACTTGTTAGATGGTTACCAAAGGCACTTCGGCGACTTGCTGGAATTTCAATGAGTAAAAAATGGCAGGATAGCCTTCAGATTTTTTGTTTCGTTGAAGTTATGCAAGAATTTAAATCAAACAATGTGATTGTGAATATAATTTTCTATTATTCTCATATTTCTGAATGAAGGTATTAAGTTGCTATGATTATAGTTCTTATTCTACATGATGAAGGGAAATTTGCATAAGAGACTGTACCTCATTGATAATTCGACGTGTGTCTGCGTAAAAGAATCTTAATTTTATTCAACATAATGTCCATCACACTTATGGTTTTTTAAAAATGTTTGATTTTCAATATAGTTTGTGATGGACACAGAATGAATAAAATATATAAAAAAAATCAAGTTTTGGTGACATTTTAATCATTCATAATTCATCCAATCATCAGCCATAAATACATGAAATATTATTGAAGAAGAAAAGAAAATCAAAATTTAAACTTTTGTTTTCTCGAAAAAAAAAATAAGCATAAAAAACGACCTCTTCGGTGTATATTATTAAATAATATCTACATATCATGTCACAATGATCATAAGAAAACGTGTGCTGTTGAAGTGAAATTACTTAAACAAATCTCATACTACGGTATTCACCGAAGCAAGAGAAGAAGTGGATGAAAGGAGTAAAGAGATTAAGAATATAATTTATTTGCTTAAAGAAGGTAATGCTTCTCGCAATCGAAAGCAAAATTTGTAGGGCAGAATCAATTGTTTGTGGAATTGCTGAAAATTGCTTTAATGTTTAAGAAAAAATTGAAGCACTTATCCTCGAACAATTTTTTTATCTTTTCTTCTCTTCTTTCTCTCCATCTTCTTATTTCAGTGCTTTTTTGGGTCAAAAAATTAAATGAATTTCTTGTGAACGATCTTATCGACGAGCGAGGAAAGAAACAATACCGTCAAGAGCGGGTTGTTTTGCACGTTTTGAATGGATGTAGAACATTCTGGTTAAATAACTTTTAATTTCATTTCATAATAAAAATAAAATCAGCGAATGAAACTTGCAAAATAAAGGCACACGATGGAGTAGTTAAAGGCAAATTCTGGTCGACCTTCACTGTGAGACTATAAATACTTATATCCGATCAATTTAAAAATGTGTACATATAATAAATTATTTTAACACAAAAGCGACCACATTTTTGTTTGATATTTCATGAACCAGATATTCGAATAGTCCGGCAATACCGTGAACAATTTGCACATACATTAGGTATGAAAATTAAGTTTGGAATTCTGGGCACGTAATGGATTTAGTTCGTCAGTTTATAGCTGAAAAGCAATCGATCACGATCAAGAGAAAGTCAAAAAAAAATTGTTTTAAGAATAACACTCGTTAGAAATTTTACTTCCTATTGTTCGCTCATTTGCGTAGTCACGTCAGGTTCTATCATGTTGAGCATTTAAATCTTTTTACTTTTTCGAGCGAAATTTTCGTTTTCTACGTTTTAAGCTTACGAGCATTGGTTTTGAAATATAATTTTTTTTCCAATAATTTCTTGTTAAAAAGTTTTCTGCCAACTAGTGCAAGCAATGGCTTTTTGTTTCACATGAATAAGAGGTTTAAACTTTATCAATGTGTGCGGCTAATTGTAACTTTCTCATGTTGAAACTAAAAACTTGTTAGCAGTCAATATGCAATAGACATTTTTTCTCTTTTCAAAACTTAAGTTATTTAATTTTTTTTTGAACAAAGTTGCTCTCACATTTGAAAATGAGATGTTAAGCAGACGTTCGTGAAGAAAAATTTATGAAATTTCACTTTTAAGGTAGTGAAAAAGAAATGAAGAGGAGAAACAAAATCAGAATACAATGGGGGAAAAGCATAGCATATTCTCACAAAAATTCCTCAAAAAAATAACAAACAATCCTCTTCCATGTATACATTCATAGATTGAGTGCATTAATGACTAGCTAACAAAGTTACTAAGCAGACATAGTTAATTGTTAGACATGCTAGCAGGTTGTGAATATTAAATTTATGTTATGCGTAATTTATTGCCATTTCACATGATGAATAATGCATAAAGCGAGCATTTTTTTCTATGCTAAGACTAAACTGTCTGACAATTACATTTTATGTATATGCACTCATAAATTCTACATCAATCCTCGCCTATTCGATATTCACAATTATGACTATGCCGTAAAATTTCATATGTATTTATGATTGTCGTACTGTTGAGTTTCACTTTCATTTAATTATTATTTTGTGGCTCATATCGAGAAATTTTTTTTTAATTTGCAATAAAAAAAATTACAGGAACTAAAATCGGCAGCGAAAATAAATATTTTCTAAGACGCTTAAAATTTTTTAAGAGCTTTCCTTGAAACCGAAATTCATCGATGGTTGGAATGAAATAATTGCACACGCAACTCATTAATGAGTTCGGAATTTTAAATTAAAATCAATTTCAACTTCACCCAACTACCGTTTTTGCTTTCTGCATTAAAATGTCAATCAAATATCTTAAATGTTTTTTTTTCGTAATGTGTAAACGTTAGTTCAATGACTTCCAACATTCTCTTATGGTGACACACTATGATTTTTTTTAGATAGTCAACTTAATGTTCAAAGAGTGCACAAAATTTCATCATAAGATTATTTTAATGTGTTCGCATGAAAATGGCAAAATTAGCATAGTTAATATTGCGTGGCAGGCAATCATCATCATTTGATTCTTATCACTATAAAACATGCCATTTAAAGGTGTACATTATGGAAAGAATTACCTGTAACTACTTCTTATCTCCCTCAAGATTATTACATTTCACTTAATTTTCTGAGAAAATCTCTTCTTACACATTATTTAATTTAAAGCATCAATAAATCAAGTTGTTCGCACGTTTTTATTGAAGAAAAACTTTATTTATGCATGTGTCGAGTCTTTCTTTTAAGTTACCTCTTTTTTCGGTCTCGCAATTACTTATTGCTCTTTCCATCATATATGTGATCTACATTTTACTTTTTTTTATTATGCAATTTGTGATTCGTGAAAATAAACAGTTAAATGCTTTTATTTCATTCATGATTTTAGTCGATATATTTTTTTTGGTACATATAAGTTATTGATGCAGATTGTGACTTTTTGCGGTCAATTTTAAAGTCATGAGATATAAATAAATAAAAAGGTAGCCTACATATAGCCTGTATCATTAATTTTCACATACGAAATATTAAAAGATTTCAAAATCAATACAACACTAAAACGTTGTGTTACTTGTGGACTAAAAAATAAGCTGTCGATGATTAACAACTCGAAATGTCAAAGATAAATGTCTTGATAGTCAAATTTTAGTTAGTCATCGATACTTAAGGCTGTAAAAATGATAATAATTTAGTTTGAAACTACGCTTAATTCAATCAATAGAATGATATATGAGGAAGTTCCGTTGAAAATATATCCACCTGCGACTATCGTAAAAGCAAACTAGTCTACTTAATTTCAATACCAATATGCAATACATATGTAATCTTTCTATGTGATCAGAAACGAGCGGCTGAGAGACAAACAAGAATTTTCAAGGATTTCTTCCAACAGCCATCCGTTGTTGTCGTCCATTCATTTCTTATTTGTGTTGTGCTTTTTTTTTGTGTTCGAATGGAGAGATAAAAAGATTCGATTGTTTCAGCTCATTTGCATGCTCTCAAAAACGGACAAACTATTGATTGCTAAACCTTGATTTCAATCTGTATTTTTTGTGGCTATTACTATTTGGTTGGTGTGTTGGTGTTAGATTTCTGAAAATATATGACACTGAACGATGTATTGTAGAATACCAACTAGAGTTTTAGTTGTTTTCCCATAAACAGCTGAGAATCTTAGAATGTCAGTTATTGGCAATAAAAAGTATATCGCTCAGTTTGACTAACAGTACATTGAGTGATTAAAATCTATTAAGAGTTTTTTGAACTCACGTAAAATTGCATTAATTGTGGCTTGAAACTGGTATCATAACTAAATAAAATTTTTTCATTATGGAACTTATTTTTTTGAGCACTTTTTATGGCAGCAACTGACATTATGCAACAACAAGTTTACTTTAGCAAATAAACTAGCGAGTGCCACCAAAGTCTCGAGTATTTCTCCTCATGCATGGCTTTAATATGCTAAAAACTTACAATTGTGTATACATCGACCACTAAATGATCTCAGAGCTATGACTTTAATGCACTTACGTGTGTATTTTTATAGGTTCATTGTAAATATTTAGTCAGTTAAAGAAGAAAAAATTATGCAACTCCAAACGCAGTTAAGAAAAAAATGAAAGATTATAGCACACTTCTCATCTAAATGTGGCTATTGAGCTCTCAAGCTTATGTAGAGCTTGTTATTTTCAGACAGCAAAGAAATGTCAAGTAAATAAAAAATTAAAGCTCATTTGTCACAACGTACAATTTTGCGTAAAATAATTTTCTGTGCCATAGAAATTAGTGTTCATGCAATAGCAAGCTGTACTCGATCCAAATGCTTAACAACTACTACATAATGAAAACAATTGACCATATTTATCTGAGAATTTTAAAACACAACTTGAAACAGATTTTTCTATCTTAAAAGAAGTAATTTGTGTGTCCTTGTGTATATATCCATCAACATCACGCTCAACCATTAAAACCATTGGGTCTATTGTGAAAAAATAAATGTCTTCAAACTACGTGCTATATACTGTTTTGATGCGTGAGTCATCTGAGTATCTTAATTATTGATCATTCACATTCCCTTGTTGTTATGATGCTTTAACATTTTATTAGCTAGGATCGTAATATAATAACAGGTTCTTACACATTTTTTGCTAAGAAATATCCAGAAGAATTAACTTTTTCATCAAGCCTTTAGAGATGTCAAATATTTGGGTTTTTACTATTTGTACAAATACCAAATACCCCAAATACTAAAACCCAAATATTTGTACAAATACCAAATAGTTTTTTGTATGGAAAAAACCAAAAAAAAATATATTATATATATCAATAATGGGGTCTAAATTTTGTCTAAAACCCCTATTTCACGAATAAAGTGCGTCAGAATTTAAATTAATGATTCAGAAATTTAATTACTTAACAATTTATAGATAAATTTTTAGGCACTGCATGAAAAAAAAATTTTCCACAAGAATCATACAAAAGTTAGTATAAATACTAATAAAATTGCAGGCTATAAATATTTTGATAACTAAATCAAATTTAGAAAACAGAATTCTCAAAAAATAATAATTTATCTTCTTAAACAATTCTATTAATTAATTTAGCTAAACAGAATCTGAAGCTGAATACTTCAAAATGTGTTCAAAACTTTATTAATGAGCTTTTTTTCCTTTAAATTTATTGAAAATTAAGTCAAAATTATTAAAAATTTGATATCAAAGTGTACCAAATTCAACAAAATATAGTTTTTGAATCTCATTTTAAAAATAATTTTTTGTACCCAAATTATTTGGGTGTAAACCCAAATATTTGTATGACCCCAAATAGTGCTAAAAACCCAAATACCCAAATATTTGTTATTTGTATCTGACATCTCTACAAGCCTTTGAAATATTTTAAAATACTCAGCATATATGTATGCTGTATAAGTTTAATTATTTAGTATCCCTTTTATTCAATTCAAGTGATAATTGCTTTTCGATAAAAATAATTGTAAACTCTTATTTTCATTTTAATTACAATGTGGTCAACGTTAACCTTACTCACGAGTTTATTCGATTGCCAATTTAAATTAAACCATGAGTAAAAGTGAAACCTTTTAAGCATTTTTGTTTCCAATTAAATTGAAATGTTATTATCACTTTTCTTTTTGTTTTGAGACACAACGGGAGACGGTCGTTGGATGACGATGAAATTTCTCACGAAATAAAAATAAGAAAGAGAATGACAAAAAAATTTTAAAAGTGCTATGATAACAAATAATGCAAACACTCAAATCAATACTGGATTTGAAAAAAACAAGTATGTAAAAAGTTTGACATTTGAAAAATGATATTTGTGGCTTCAAAGTATGAATTTCTCATGTGTAAAAATATTCACTTAGTATTTGCTAATGAAGTCCATTGCTGATGACGTTTATCAGCCAATAAAATCTCGTTAAGTAAAGTTTATAGTTCAAGAGAGTCAATGTTTCATGCATGATATTTAGTTAGACATTTCATGTAAAATGTTTGTGTATGCAAATTACCTCGGTAATTTCATTTAAAATTTATTTCTTGTTGCTCCGTTTAAGTCAAAGCAAACATCTCATTAACACATTTTTAATGGTTTCTGTTGCCGCATCTCTCTCGTTAACACCTTTCCCAATTTCATTTTCATTTTTTGATAGCCTTAAGTACTCGAATCATGAATTCATGATTAGTATATCCAATATTTAGATTTCTTTAGAATTTTCAAGCTTCCTCGTATATCAAGCTATAAAAAGTATGAGGTATCATTGTTTATGACTATAATATTATATAATTTAAATGCACAACTTCTTCTTCTTCTTCTCATATTTGCTACTCAGACCGTATACTATGCTACAGTATAATAAGCATTGAGGAAATCCATAATAAACCGTTGGTTGCGAATATGTAATTGATGCATTGTTTAAATTTTCTTTATTCTCTAGACAATAACACAGAAATATTTTTTATTGCCTTTATATTGAGGTTAGAACTGCAATTAGGTTAACTTTTGACTATTCGTATACTCAAATTACATCTCTCGTTTGCATTTTATTTCAAAACTCGCCCGTAGTGATTTTACAATCCATTGATACTAAATTTTCCTGTCTGTAAAAGTTTTTTAACACCATAATTAATGTCGTGTTAACGAGGCCTCATCACACCTTCATTGACATATGCCTCAGAAAAACATAAACAAATTGATGGCTTGTTGAAAATGCTAATCCACTTACGTCAACGATTTTTCTTCTCTCCAGATAATGATTTGTCGGGAGATGAGCATAAAAGATGAAATCACTAAACCGCTTGTAATATAAATTTTACATAAGTCCACGCGACTGTCATTTATCCTAATGTTTTGCATATAACACTTAATTGCTGACAATTTTTGCGTGTTAAATTTACGTTTTGATGAGCTTAATCTCGTGTCCTTTCACTAACTGCAATGGTATTGTGAGCAAATTGTTCTATTTCGCACAGTCGATATGCATGTAATTAAAAAAAGAAATCTGAACTTTTTGTCACACCAAGAGCTTGTAATTCAGATAGAAACGTGGTAATTCAATATATTTATAGCCACATGGAGTTCATGCTTGGCAAGGTTAGTGAACATTAGCACTAACAATTGTCTTGCGAAAAATGAACACAATTTGAATGAATAAAATGAGACTCAAACTGAGAAAAAGATAAATTGTGTTGAGGTGAGAAACTTAAACTGAACTAGTTTGAGGAGAGTCAAAAGTTTCTGTGTGAAATAAACTGTTTTCGAGTTGGAATAGATTAACAATTAATCCCGCATAAGGTTGCATTGTGTCTTAATTATTATGAAGATGATGCATTATTATGAGAAATAATTAAAATTAAATCATTTAACATCAACGAGCTTTATTATGAATATTTTCCACGGTCCGCGTTAATGAATGAGTATTATACTTAATATGAGAGAATATCTTTATTGTCATGTTAATCTTTTTATAACGCTCAAGTTCTTTAACCCATTCAATGCAAGTTGAGACATTTCGAAGAAAGAAATTGAACACTTTTAGATTACTAATGAGTGTAGCTTACAATCCATAGCTAATAATATTGTCATTTTATGATCGAGACAATAATGATGGAAAATTAACAACCTTATGTATTGACTTCTTAATAATAGCGGATTGTTTTGAAATCATCGAGAGCACTGCCTTCTTCTATTAACAGTTCGAGAAGGCTGTAAACACATCACACAATTTACATAATTTATTCGACATAACATTAATTAGATAGGTTTATAGACATTTCTCAATGTAGTGCCTGTACATATTGCTTCCTTTGTTTTCTTTTTGTTTTTGCATGTTACACTCCTTACGGAATTACTTTTGGCTCGCGTGTGACGCGTGTTAATTCATTGGGGAACAAACAAAGTGTAAGATTAATATGCGGACATGCTACAAGGCGGTATTTTGAGATAATTTTTAAATCCTATCCTATTTGTTACTCCTTTCATTTCATAACAATTAAAGACCAATGATCATTTATAAATTGGCAAGAGACGGAGATGATTTAAAACCTATCATTATTAAATTAATCATTAACGGCCTAATATGGAAATACACTATTGTCTGCTATGATAATGTCATTAACTTTTAACAAATTTATTGATGTGAAATTTAAGTTTTCGCATATTTTATTAAAGCATCGTTAAATTTAATGACATGCAGTTCCGATGAAGAAAAGTTTCAGCAAAAGCTCTCTTTCCAATTTGCAAAGAAATGCACGATTTACGATAAGTTCAAGTTCAATATGCTAATAAATTTTTCGCTAAATGACTTTTGCTTAATGAAATTAAAGAAGAAGCGAGAAAGAAAGAAAGATTTCACTTCTGCTTTTTAATGTTGCACTTTAAATTGAAACAAAAATAAAAGATACATTTGAGATTGATGAAAACTTCTTTGGTACGGAAAAGTATTGAAATTTCTACTTTTTTCATCTCACTTGATATCATGAAAGTTTTTCGTCTTCTTCTTCATTTCTTTTCTCATATTATTGCGGTTTAAAACAAAGATAGTTAATCAAGAGATAAATATACGAGAAGCTGCACATTTCGTCTGTATTTTATGTGAATTATAATAATATTATTGCCAACGAGTTGTTAATCATTGTTGTGTCTCTTAAAGGAAGCAGCAAAAGTCAGCTGGTCTATGGCAAAAAAAAACTTAATCGCGGAATCTCTTTTTTGAAATTTAAATTTTTTTATGTCATAAAAACTCTTTTTTGTCTTCCTTTGTATATGAAATATAATCATCATTTGGTGCTGCGCTTTCATTAGATGATACTGTCTGTGAGAGTGAAAGTGCCATTGATGCTTTTGTCACATGAGAAAAGAAAAATATACAAAATTCACTCAGTCAATTTTTCATCTATCTTTCGACTTTATCAACTTGGTTGGTGCCATATAAAACATTTAAAAATTTATCAAACATTTCAACGAAACAAATTTGTTTGGAATATAAATTATAATTGAATAATATGAAATGGGAAGTGATAGAAATGTGAGTGATTTAACGAGCGTTTACAAATTTGTTAATGACAGTTTCATTTTACCTCACATCATGATTATTTTATTACTTCTTCTTATCCCGCCGTTCACTTCTGAAATCGAGGTAATTTAAAATAGATCAACATCAACAAGGACATTAAAAACTGTTCAATTTTTAAGCTTTTAAGGTTTTATTTTATTAATTTTCAACTATGGCGTCCAAATATTGTAAAAAAAGATTTTTCATTAATTTAATATTTAATTGTCTAAAGTTGACAGATGTCATAAAAATATTTTTAGCTATATTTCGTCTAAATATCATTTCATTAGCCTTTAGTCATGTGAAAGGTTCATCCGCATTTTTGGCAATAGTGTTAAGATTATTGTCAACTCTTTTACGAGATCCGACTATGAAATTATCTACATAATCCTCATCTGTCATGTATGCCAATTTTTTGATGGCGGTGCGTGCTCTATCAGACACAAACTTATCCACATGAGCCCATACTGCGACGAATTTCATCAAATTATTCAAGTCTTTGTTAACTCTTTCGGATTTCTCTAAACTTGATTCGTTTTCTAGCCTTTGAAGAAAATTTAGCTGTCTGTTCATAACTGGCACATTTGGCATCCTAAAATTATTATTCATTCCACTAAATCGAGGGGCTGGTGTCAAGGAAAACCCATTGAATGTATTGAATGGATTGAGAAATCCATCGTCCGCAGCACGACGTGATTTAAGTTGATTTGGCTTCTCATTGTACATTTCTAGTTCATTTTTAAAAAATATATCTTCATCAGAGTCATCTTTGTAGTATTCTTGGTCAATGTCAATATGTTTTTTTGAGAAGTTCACTTGACTGCATGACTGCTTGTTTTTACAGCTCGTCTTTTGATCTTCATTGTTAACAACTACCTTCACATTAAAGGGAAACTTGTGCTGAAGTTTCTTATGTGTATCTGCGTAAATTGGCTGCTCGGTATGTGCTTCCTGAATTTCAAATGTTAATTTGTCAATCAAACTCTCATCAACATTTTCTACGCTGCTGTGACTTGAATGATATTGATCCATTAACTTGCTTTCTATTGCATGCATATCTTCAATGTTGTCAGTGATGGCTAATGTACTGTAAGACGATACATCATTGATTGTGCTGTAAGGCGGTGATGTAGTTTGGTGATAGCTCTTAGTACCTGCTTCACTGTTTCTGAAGGTTTGAAAGTCAGGAATGAAAGTTGATTGCTCGGTAGTGTCAGGAACCGTTGTGGAAGTTGTTGGTATTATATTTATTTCTACATAATTATTAGAATCTTCTATTACATTATTCGTACTTTCATCTTCAACATCAACGTCAGGCTTTTCTCTCATCCTTCTCGTATATTCTTTTCCTATCATCGGCACCTCAATTTCAATCATTTCAGCTTTTTGCACGTCCACTGAATTATCGTCAGAATTATCTTGCTGCATAAATATGAAATTGTTGATGGGTGGAAGTGTTGGTAATGTAACTCGTTTAAATCCAAATGAAAGTTCATCTTTTTTCAGAGATTCGTGAGGCAATAGCTTGTTGAGAATTGAGGAAGTGGTCTTGGATGTCGTTGGTAAGAGATTAAATTTAATCTCTGGCACGTCGATCGCCTTTTGCAGTAAATCGGATTTTTGTTGTTGCTCCATTACTTTACTACTTTCATTGTAATTGTTACGATTATTGACATCGACAGATAATGACTTTGCAGTATAAACCTAAAATCATACGAGAAGTTACATGTAAAATTTTCATTATACAGCTTTATCTTTGTAATTAAATCTTTAAAAATAATAATTAATGTAGGAAAAATGATTTTGAAAAAAAATGTTAAATGAAAAAGTACACTGAACCATTGTAAAAAATGTGATTAAAATGATCAAAATCATTAATGTGTAGTACAAAATGTGGCACACAATTATTCGCTTCTTTACGTATCTCATAGATCTGATTGAATAAATCACTTTCATTTTCTTTAAACTTTTTTTTAAATTTATTTTCAATAGACTTTGAAATTAAAATTGAATTTTATTCATTAGATATACAGCAACACTAACCGTCAAGTATAAAACTAAAATGCCAAGCCCAAACTTCATTCTTCTTGCGCTTTACTGAGTTTGTGAATATAAACTGACAACGAAAATACGAAACTGAAGCATAAGTATTTAGAATGGATTGTAGAAAACTTGCTGATTAGAGCATTTCTTGACTTGAAACGTTCTCTGCTTGCATATTCCGGTATAATGTTTTTGCCACTTTTTACTGTTTACCTTGTTATTTAAATTTACTTAATAATAAGGAAGAGAATTCTTGCTCTACACACATGATGATCGTGCATAAAATTAATGACGTAAGCGAGAATGTAAATTTTCATTTTTATACCTTTTGTCTTATAAAATGCACGAAAAAAAATTATTGATCGACGCCGTTCATTTATTTTTAAATGTCTTAATTCGTTTTATACAATTTTTCACTCATTCATAATTGTTTTATATAACAAACTTGAATTTTACTTTCAAAATGTATTATTTCAATTAATGGCGATCATGAATTGCTAAACTTCTGAAGCTTGTTCAATCTTGTTTAACTACTATTTACAATTTTATAAAAACTTTTCTGCTGTTTATACATAATCATTTAAATTAACATCTTCTCACTTGTACGCTGTCAATGCTAATTAAAATAACAAAAATCCATAATTCTTTCCAGGCCAAGCTCTGAAATTTTCATAAATAGTCAGTGGAATGAAAAATTGCAAAATAATAATAATGAGCATGGCCAACCATTCATCCACAAATTAATGGCTTTTGACAAATATTTCTCATGAGTCCATATTTCCGTATTTGCTTTATATGGCATTCAATTGCGCTGCTGCTGCTTTTGCTCAATATTTCTATAATAAAAGACACAGAAATATTCTTAAGATAATTGCAGTAATTCAATTTTATTTCAGCAACAGCGTGACCTACTCTAATTGGAGTTCTTTTGAATAAATTAAAACTCATGACTTGATAGAATTACCTAATAATGATCACTTATTTGCATATAGCCAGTTGATTGCGAGTATTTTGTCACAGGCCTATCTAATCAAAATGTATAATATGAAAAGATTTTACGCAATTATTTTTTGTGTAACATATGAGTTCCAATAAATCATTTAGCTACTTATGTGGCTCATCGATTAAATAAGCTAATGCTGCGTGTCGACGTGATTCATTGCTGAAGGTAATTCGTTTTATTGGCATAATACGAGATTGCTAATTTAAATAAGATCTTGTGTTGCTTTATTTTTATAATTTTATAAATCACTTGACTCGAGTGCCGCTTTGAGTAGCACAAGAGTGAACAAAAGAAACATTACAGCAAATTAAAATAATAAAGAAGGGAAGTCGATTAAAATAATCAAAAGATTATCTAATGTGCCACAAGAATTGAATAGGTTTATGGTGTCTTTGGGGCATTACGCAATCTGAATGCAACTCCCAACTTATTATTTCATTCTTGTCAAGAGATTTGTACACGCGACAAAATGCAGTCAAGCATCATCTGAGCACGTTTATATAAATTGAGAATATAATTTGAAAGCTGTTATGCTACTTACGGAAGTTACATGTGAAAAAGAAGAAAGAATTTTTTATTTATTTGCAAGTGCAGCAACTACTTTTTGCATTCATGAAGTAAGCATTACGAAATTCAATTGCAGATGGAAGAAGAAAACCTTTTTATATAAAAAATGTCAAAAGTGCATGAACAAAAAGACCGCAACAGCATGATTCATTCCCACATAATTCACTTTCAGCTTTTTTGCTCCTTCCTTCTTTAATTTTCGTACCTTAACTAATGTAGTGCGTAAACTTTTCTTTCTGATGAATTAATGACAATAATTTTATTAAAATAACCTTCTAGACAGACAATTATCTTACGCGACTTTCACATAAATCGCTTTCGTCGCGTAATTTTGTTTTTTTGGCTTTTGGTCATCTCACATGTCAGTTGAGTCATAATGACTTAATATTTGCACAATGTTGTTCATATTTACCTTTTCATTTGGAAGAAAATTTCTTACTTTCGTTGTCGCAAATTATCCATGTAATGGCAAGCACAGATTTATTTAAACTGGTGTGTCTCATTACGAGATTTACGCAAGGATTTCGTTATGCTTCTATAAATGGTTATTTTTTCTTTCTTTGGAATTTTAACAGCACTAAAGGAGAGTATTTTAGTTTCATGTTTTAAAGTGTTGGATATTTTAAACAGCACTGCTGTGAAGGATAATAATTTAACTGAAAGTCGTACATAAAAAAATGAGTCATATGCGGAAAAAATCTGTTGCTTGACAACGCATTGTTACAGGAGACAAGCCAAATATATGTTGGCATTTTAGACTACTGGCTTTTAATTCATTCATACTAGTAATTAATTCATTCCCGTTAAGCCGAAGAAAAACCGATCAAGTCATTTGTTGATCCGATGGCAATTCGATATTCTCGAACCTTCCACATTAGCAAAAAAATAAAACTAGAATTCGAAATGGTAGTCAGACTTGTGGACTTGACGAATGTCCGTGAACTAAAACTCTTTCCGTTTTGCTGTAGTAAAAACAAGAAATCTATATTTTAATAATTGAAGTAAAAAAATGATTTGAACATGAATCAATGTTTTTCAAGTTCAACTTCATTATCATGTAAGTAGCTAGTAGCTATCAATAAATAACATAGAAAAGGTTTTAAATTTATGGCATGTTAGTGATATTTTCACGGTCAAGTCTCGTCTTCAATTCTTTACGAGACACAGACGAAGAAGAGTATTTTTCCATTCTTTGAATGAATAAGTTATGAAGGCTCGTGGAATGTAAAGTAATTTACATTAATTACGATCATTGCAAAATCTCTCTTTTAATATTATTATGGAACACAATAGCTTTGCCAATCACTTACACTTTCGTTATCATCTTATGGGTCATTAAACTTTTCACAAATTACTTTGCCTGCCTTTGTAGTGGCGGCAAAAAATATCAAAAGTAAAATAAAGGTTGAATAACAGAAACATGCAACATAATGATTTTGTTGCTTCTTCATCTAGAAAGCAATTAAATAAATGCCCTTTCAATTTACGCACTTAATCATTTGGTTCATAAATAAGTGAAACCACATCGATTCATAGCTGGTCATTAATTGATTTTATTTGTACTTCGTGAGCTTTCCACAAGGGATATTAGAGAATGGATGAGAAATTAATACACAACCATGTCTTTTCCTTTTTTGTTTGATTTTATTATGGACATACATTAACTCTAATTTCCTCATACAGAGATGACTTCCACCTCACGATACTAATCTCTCTTATGATACAAGTCACTAAGTGTGTGACAAAATGTTGTGGCTTTAAAATGACCTTTCACGATACCGACAATACTCTCATCTTTCATCGAAAGTCAGTACTTTATCCATTAATAGCAACTGATGTATAATAATTTTAATTTTATTTTCAATAATGTCCAAGAAAATGTCTCAAGCTTTTCTGTGACAAAAGCAAGATCCATAAATTAAATTAATTGACTATTAAATTCGATGTAAATTGTCGAATGATTTTTGAATACTTATGAAGTCGATGTGAACTTGATGAATGCATGCATGTGGCACACATTTTTGTGGAATTTCAATCGAAAACAAATAATGCTGCCAAGAATAACAAGTTTAAGCTTTGTTTTCGTATCCTGGTAATTCATTGATCTAATTTCCGTTAATTATAGCATGTAATGCTCTGACTTTCTTTATTTTTTTAATGCTCTATAAAGCTTTTTGATTAATTCTGCGTGTTCTTCTTACTATCGTAAGATTGAAAGTTATTTTCATAATTCCATGCAAGCTTGATTTGGAAGAAGCTTAAAATGATCTCGATTTTCCTCACTTTCCGTAATGAAGGTAATTGGCTTGCAAGAAGTAATCATTTCCTCATGATTTCATAACTGTATTCAACAAACTGTTCATCTCCTTCCTTTAAGCTTAATGTTTACAATAAAAAATGACAATAATCATGTAGCAGAGCCAGCAAGCAAATTATAGAGAAGAGTATGGCGAATATGGAATTATAGTCAGTTCCGAAGGTTACATTGGATAGATGTTTCACATCTATCGAGTACAATGTCAATAATAAAGCATATTATGCTATGTATAATCAATAATTGTTGATAATTCAACTGCATTTACAGAAAGTATGGATTAATTGCAACCGTGGCATTGATTAAATCCATGCTTTGTTTTGAATCCAATTTCTCGACTCAGATTTCTATAATAATTGGAAATGATATTCATTATTAATTTGCTGCAATAAACGATGATAATTATAGTTCAGTGGAATGCATACATAACAGTTAAATTTCTTAGTAATTCTGACTAAATGCTTGTCAAGTTGCATAATCAGCAATTAACTTAATATTTTCGTCTTTTAATTTCTGTGTCCGTTTAAATTTTCAATGTCGCCATGTCATTTTTTGCATATTCATAGCCTGATAAAAATTTAATTTTAGACATGCTTGTCATCTTGCCTTGTATAAACAATTTCCTTCTTCTTCTTGCATTTAAAATTAATTTTTTTATGCGGTAATGCAAAAAGAAGAAATGAAGAAAACAAAGAAATTAATAAAATTTGTTCGTTGCTTTATGTAATGACATTATGGCTGTATTCAATTGATTGTTGCCGCAATTCTATTTTTTCAATTTTATGAATTATCCAAAAAAAAATTCATTGATCAGCAACAAATAAAGTTTATTGACCATTGAAGAATTCAAAACAATTTACACTTTGTGGCGCATCGACGGCGTCTGCCCGTCTGGATGGTTATTAATTCATTAATAAAATGAACAAACAATTAAAATACAATGGAAATTTATTATTGAATCTTTTTTCATGACTCATCAGCATCAAAGTTGTACATAGATGTTTTCATTTAGCTGAAGTAATCGAAGTATTTATCCACTTAAATTGCATGACATAAATGTAGGTTAAATTAAAAACGACAGTAAAAACACGTTTTCCATCATCAACATTACCTAAAATGAGATGCATTCACGTGAATTGAGGTTTTGTAAATGCATTAAATGTTATCATCAATTGAGACATGATAGAATGGAAAGAGAAAAAATCATTATTTTAATTCACGTTTCTCCGCTGATTTTTCGTGATCATGCCTTGCTTGCAACACACAAGCATAAATCTTGTGAGATTGTCGTTCCATAAAAATAAGATGAAATAATTACTGCTTGAGAATCATTATTTTCTGATGAGAAGGATGAAGCAACAGCTTTGACATAAATATTAATGAACATTAAACATCCTTTCTATCGCATTGAAAACTTTATCACCTTTTATTGTCGACGATTATTCTTGAGTTGTATAAAAAATTAAAAATTCAATCAGTTACTTATCACATCTCTTTTTTGTTGTTTATTTTCAGCTACCACGACTGATTCGATTAGCGTTTCTAGCCTGTATACTATTGCTCATATTCTCACATTTAACAGACAGTGCCCAAGGTAAGCAAGCAGTCACTTTAAGTAACTGCTCCGTAAACAAGACACTGAGAAAAACAAAACAAAAAAGTTTTGCATGAAGTCAGTCAGCATCCATAATAATATGTGTTTGTGGTTCATTGAATGCTATTAATTATAATGTAATGCTTCTATTGTACATAATGAGATTACTTTTATATCATACATTATTTCATAAAACTTGAGAAATTCCCTTTTTCTCTTCACACAAAAATTGCATTACAATTTCAATTGAGACTGTTTTTGCTTCTCTTGAGACTTAAAAGCCAATTAACTTTTTTATGAGAGCGCGAAAACGGTCTTAAAATAAAATATTGTAATGAAATTAATTTTTCAATATGCTGCTATAAACAATTCACATGCATTCGAATGGCATTGAGTAACAATCAAGACTTTTATGACTCATTGTTATACTTCTGTTCTCTACATAATATTTTTTGATCCATTTTCTACAAGTACACACAGACACAGAGCTAATTTGCATTATTCTTTTCCATCTGTATTTCTAATACAAATTTAGAAAAGAGAAGAATACGAAGGCCGACTACCTTAGCAAATAAAAATACAGAAAAATCTTCATCATTTAAAAATGTCACCAGATCGACAAGTACGGCAGTCAAAAAAGAAGCTCAAGATAGAAGTGATTTGTCACCCGCACCATCAACAAACAGATTTAAAGTAAGAGCAAGAAAGCCATCAACTGCTCTTGCTGTCTCAGCTTCCTCCGATAATTCAGTATCAACATCAAATGAAGTGGCTAAAGATAAAGATGGATATAAAGTCGTCTGTTATTACACAAATTGGTCACAATATCGTCTCAAAGTTGGTAAATTTTTACCAGAAGACATTCCAGCTGATCTTTGTACCCACATCATCTTCGCTTTTGGTTGGTTGAAGAAGGGTAAATTGAGCTCATTTGAGAGTAATGACGAAACGAAGGATGGAAAAGTTGGATTGTATGCAAGAATTGTTGGACTAAAGAAGACTAATCCAAGTCTCAAGGTAAATTTCCAACATAATTAAGTCTTATAGATTTAAACATAAATTAATCTCAATTTTGGAAATTAGATTCTTTTGGCTATTGGAGGGTGGTCATTCGGTACACAAAAGTTCAAGGAAATGTCAAAATCTAGATTTGCTCGTCAAACATTCATATACTCAGCCATTCCATATTTGCGTCAACGAGGATTTGGTAAAATTTATAGCT
This sequence comes from Chironomus tentans, assembly GCA_963573255.1. Taxonomy (NCBI): domain Eukaryota; kingdom Metazoa; phylum Arthropoda; class Insecta; order Diptera; family Chironomidae; genus Chironomus; species Chironomus tentans. Next base: position 55,198,152 of record OY754302.1, on the reverse strand, counting down.
TTTAGTATGTCCATCACATGAATAATAAAAATGCTTATTTAATCCCTATAGATGGTCTTGATTTGGATTGGGAATATCCAGCTGTAAGTTAATTGTGCCTATAAAAATATTTTTACTGTAAATTAATATCCTCATAAAAATTCCATTCAGGGTTCGGATGACAAGAAGAATTTTGTTCTCTTATTGAAAGAATTGAGAGAAGCTTTCGAAGCAGAATCACAAGAAGTTCGTCAACCTCGTCTCTTATTGACAGCAGCTGTACCAGTTGGACCAGACAATATTCGCGGTGGATATGACGTACCAGCTGTTGCCAGTTATCTTGATTTCATCAATGTTATGGCTTATGATTTTCACGGTAAATGGGAAAAGGAAACTGGACATAATGCACCACTTTATGCACCATCAACAGACTCAGCATGGCGTAAACAACTTTCAGTTGATCATGCTGCAGGCTTATGGGTTAAAATGGGTGCACCGAAAGAGAAATTAATCATTGGTATGCCAACATATGGTCGATCATTCACACTCGCAAATACTGATAGACATGGGCCAAATTCACCTGCCACCAGTGGAGGACGTGAAGGAGTTTACACAAAAGAAAGTGGTTTTCTTGCGTATTACGAAATCTGTGAGATGCTGAATAATGGCGCTGTTTATGTTTGGGATGAAGAAATGAAAGTTCCTTACATGGTTGATGGAGATCAATGGGTCGGATTTGATGATGAAAGAGCAATAAGAAATAAAATGAGATGGATTAAATCCAGCGGTTATGGTGGCGCTATGGTGTAAGTGAAACTGAACTAATTTTCTACAGACTCGAGTTAATGATTAATTTCTATAATAGATGGACCGTTGACATGGATGATTTTTCTGGAACTGTTTGTGGTAATAATGTAAAGTATCCATTGATTGGAGCCATGCGTGAAGAACTTAGAGGAGTATCACGTGGAAAGGATGCTAAGGATGTTGATTGGGAGAAGGTTGCCGCTTCATTCGATGATATACCAGTAAGAAATTTGAATTTTATTTAATCAAGGCTTACTTTATATCTTTATTTAAATTGTCATAAAGGAAAAACCAGAGCCAATCAAGATTGACGTTGCTGAATTACTTGCTAAAGTACAGAAACCAGAAAAGAAGACCAAGAAGGTTAAGCCAGGATCAGCTACAGTAGACACAAAGAGTGAGATGATAAATTAATATTCATTTTAAGCACGTCTTAATAAATGTTATTTAAAAATTAGAACGTCCAGCACAGATCTTCTGTTATTACACAAGCTGGTCTATGAAGCGACCAGGAGCTGGCAAATTTGAGCCTAAAGATGTCGATCCAAGCTTGTGTACACATTTAGTTTACGCATTTGCAACATTGAAAGACCACAAATTGAGTGAAGCAAACGACAATGACCCTGACATGTATGATCAAGTTTTAGCGCTACGTGAAAAGAATCCTGACATGCAAGTTTTATTAGGTTTGTTAATTGATAGTTTATTTGCAATATAATATCTAATGGAATAATAAATTACAGCTATCGGAGGTTGGGCATTCGGATCCACTCCTTTCAAAGAATTAACATCAAATGTTTATCGTATGAACCAATTCGTCTATGAAGCTATCGAGTTCTTAAGAGAATATACATTTAGTAAGTGAAAATGAAAGTTTTCATGTACAAATATTAAACTGTAAATTTTCTCATAGATGGATTAGACATCAACTGGGAATATCCGAGAGGAGTTGAAGACCGAAGAGCATACTTAAATCTCGTCCGTGAGTTACGAGTTGCCTTTGAAGGAGAAGCTAAATCATCAGGTCAACCAAGACTTTTACTCACAGCTGCCGTACCCGCATCATTTGAAGCCATTGCAGCTGGTTATGATGTACCAGAAATTTCAAAATATCTTGATTTCATCAACGTCATGACTTATGATTTCCATGGACAATGGGAGAGACAAGTTGGTCACAATTCACCACTTTTCCCACTCGAATCAGCATCAGGACATCAGAAGAAATTAACTGTTGATTATAGTGCACGTGAATGGATCAAACAAGGAGCACCAAAGGAGAAATTAATTATTGGAATGCCAACTTATGGACGATCATTCACATTGATTAATGACACACAATTTGATATTGGAGCACCAGCCAGTGGAGGCGGTGCTGCTGGAAAATTCACAAATGAAGCTGGTTTCCTCGCTTACTATGAAGTTTGCTCATTCCTTGCACAAACAAACACAACATTAGTTTGGGACTCAGAACAGCAAGTACCATTTGCATATCGTGATGATCAATGGGTTGGATTTGATGATGAACGATCATTGAAGACAAAGGTAAGCATTTGAATGATATTTATTAAAAATTAAATGGAAATTAAAGATGAAAATTTTAGATGGATTGGCTTAAGGAAAATGGATATGGTGGTGTTATGGTTTATGCCATCGATATGGATGATTTCGGCGGTAGATGTGGAGCTGGAAAATATCCATTGTTGAATACACTTAAGACAGAGTTAGAAAGTTACAAAGTTGTTCTAGAATACGATGGACCTTATGAGTCATACAATCCAAACGGAAAATACACAACCAAAGATCGTAAGTCACAGTCAGTTCCAAATTTTCAACTAAAATCTAACAAAAAATTTTTTTTTGTCATCAGCAAATGAAGTCACTTGTGGAGAACAAGACGGTCACATAAGTTATCATCCAGATAAACTTGACTGCACACATTATTACATGTGTGAAGGTGAACGCAAGCACCACATGCCGTGCCCCGTAAATTTAGTCTTCAATCCAAATGAAAATGTATGTGATTGGCCTGAAAATGTCGAAAGTTGCTCGCAACACACAAAGGCTCCTCCAACTAATTAAGTTAAAAGAAAGATGAAATTTTATTTCTGCACATGAATGCAGGAATAAGTTGATCTTATTTTTATTTTTTTGAAAAAGTGATTACTTCATTCTAATGTCCTAATTACATTAATATTAATGATAATATTTCTTTGTAAATATTCAAAATTCTTCAGAAAAGAACAAAACTTTCGTCGTCTGTCTCAGCTTTCTTCCTTCCATTAAAATACGTAAAAAAAATCTAAATTATAATTTATATTCCCTTCCTGTTTCATCCATTTGGTCGGATGAAGTTTTTTTCTCGAAATTGCTTAGAAGCTTAAAATTTAGAGTTTAGAGATGTCTAAAAAGTGAGGCGATTTCTAAAAGAATTTCATCCTAATTTGATTTACTGCCATCTTATGTAAAAAACGAGTGAAAACTCAAAAACTGCCCTTAAGACAATACTCACAAGACAATTGAATGCTTAACGTCTGTGGTTTAAGAGAGAAAAGCAAAACAAATTTAAAATCTACATATTGTAATTTTAATAATTTATAAGAGAACAAAAACCTTTTTTTATTTTCAAAAATTCAACAAATGAAACTTTATGAACTGTTAAGATTTCATGAACATTGTAACTGTTAAGAAAATTTATTAAAGGAAATGAGAATAAATAAAGAGAAATTCCATTTAAAAAATTCTTTAAATATTTTCATGTGATTCATTTGAAAAAAAAAAAAAGTTTTCAATGTCACGTGTAAGCTGAATTTTGAATACAACGTCCATAAAGTAAACATAAAGAAGGAAAACATGCTGACCATTGCTAAAAATGTGCAAGAAATATAAGACGTATTGCGGAAGATAATCATCAGTAAGCAGCTAGTAGTGCAACCAGTCAGTATGTCTGTCAAATTATTTTTTGTATTATTAGTCGTAGTTCTTGAATTCAGCAATGTCCTCTCAGGACCAGCTGTAAAAAGTAATTACATAGAACAAGAAAATTCTTGCAGAGAAGTCTGTGGACTTTGTGACTGTGATGGATTCTATTGTGAAGATGAGTGCATTTGTGAATGTAGCATTAAGGACGAAGATAGTAAGTTTAACAAAAATTGACGACGGAAGTGTCAATGAATAGTAAAAAAATATTCTTTAATTAGATTTACAATGTATTGCTGATATGAAGACCGAATGTGATAAGAACGGTTTGGAATATGAATTATTGATGCAAGAAGCAACAAAGGAGAGATTTTTGAGACAAATCAGACCAAACATGATGCCATTCGAGAAGCTTAGTAAGAATTTAGTCATCATTAAAAAGAAGCGAGAAGATTCAACTGTGAAAGCTGTTGCTCCAAACGAAGAACCTATTCCAATAGAAGAGCCACATTTAGCTGCACCAAATATACCAGCAATAAACACTCCAGTTTTACCAGGCCTTGCAAATATAGACTGGTCAAACATAAACTTTGACAATTTTAATTTAGGAAACCCTATTGACTTTGGAAACCTAGATAATCTTAATTTAGGAAATCCTATTGACTTTGGCAACATAGATTTTGGTAATTTTCCACCAGCACCAATCCAGTTTCCAAACATGGAGAATTTTGAGCCAAGAAGATTAATGATGGATCTTCGAGAAAGAATGACAACAACTACCCCATTACCCATTCCAACAGCTCGCACACTTCCAACATTGCCTACATTTGCACCGATTTCATTCCCTACAATCACATTGCCAAGAAACATGCAAGATTTAATTGCGCAGCCTTTACACACATTATAATTATCATGATTGTATGAATTTAGAAGAATTTAGAACGAAAATATAAGTTTTATAAACATTAAGTTATGTTAATATTATTTTTAAAAATTTCAGCTGACCTCAACGAAAGTAAATTTCCTTGAGCATTATTATTTGAAGAGAAATGTGACTGTTTTAAAAACATTTTACATAAAAATTTGAGTATAAAATGAGCAGCACAAGTTTAAAATTTAATCAGTTCAGTTCTAGAAATTCTAACGACAGTAAAAAATGTTCAAAAATATTTTAGTATTCGCAACATTCTGTCTTTATATCCAGCTATCATTAGCTGCTCTCTCAGAAGATGACATCAAAGTGGATATTCCAAATATTGTATCGCAATCAATGCACGCAGAAAACACTTCACCATTAACAATTTTAGAACAAATGTATCGACAAGCTATGACTGCAGCCTTTCAACATAAATCTGCTGATATGCTCGAGAAGCTGTCTAAAGGAGAAAATACTTTGCCAGCAGCTATGGAAATAGTCAAGATTGCTATGCTCTCACAACCATCACCAAATGCATTGAAGAAAACAGCAAGTCAAGTGCTTTCAATGATGCCTGCTGATTATCAACAAGCTGCAATCTCTGCTGGATTGAACTACAATATCCTCTCAACTGAAAGTCCAAAAGCAAGTGAATAGAGTAGCCCAAAGAATATAAATTCAATAAAAGATCTCTTGCAAAAAAAATTACAAATTTTTGTTCTTCTACACTTTTTATCTTCCCTTTTTGCCTTTACCCTTTTTGTTGCCTCCTTGATGTTGTGGCTGCGTACTTGATGATGCTTGTGGCTGCTCACCTTTTGGATTGGCTATACGTGTTTTTAATTGCGGAATGGTTGTTGCTACATATTTTAAAATTTGAATTCTCGTCGCAAAATCAGGATTAATTGGAGTTCCGTCATCATGCTTAATTTGAAGACGAATTCGCCCACGATGAAGAAGTTCCTTGCTACGTTCTCTTGGATATATTTTGTTCTCAATCACACAATTCAAGTTAGTTACACCCAACACATCTTTAATTTCCTGGTAAGATGGATTTTCAATGCATAATGATTTAGGGATCTTTCGTCCTTCCTTCACCGTCTTCTTGGCATCAATGTAAGCTGGATAAATGCAAATGAATCTACAACAATTTCAATTAAATTAATTTAACTTTTTTTTTTATCATCCAAGTGACTTTTTTTACCTCTCTCTATCGCTATGCTTCATAGTCGGAGCAAATGGAACTGGTTGATAAGCAGCTTGAGCCATTTTATAAATGGAAATCACTTTTTAAAGCGGGGAAAATTAAATTATTAATATTGTAAAATCGAATTCCACGTTATAAACAATTCGTAGCTTAAATATCCTCAAAGCTTTGTCGTAGAAAATATTAAAGAGCCCTGCAAAAAGTCTACGTCTTTTCAAAAAAGTTGTGACGGTTGGAATACGTTAAAAGAGGTTAATTAAAGCTAGATGTAGGACATTCCCAATTATAAGAATAAGTTATTGCATCTGTCAAACGTGAAACTAAAATCAACTATTAAAATAAAATACATAGCAAAATGTACAGGAAAAAAGAAAAATGCCAAAAACCTCTCATTACTTATGCTTACAATACAAACGGTCATCTAGCCGTCTATAAAGCATCAATACTTTTTACTCTCGATCGATTTTCTCAAACTTCTTTGCTTTACAGAAATAAGTAGGAGCTTTAATAAAATAGTCATATAAAGTTAACCGTTACTGACAAAAGTTATTAGTCATTGAGGAACTAAAGAATTTTAAAATATATGCGCAAAAATTAATTATTTATTTAATTAAGTTAGAGAATAAGCGTTTATAAATTAATCATCAAATGTAATTCGGCTTTTATTGTTCTTCATGTATCGCCGGTAAGACTTGTATCGATTGCTTTCTGCCATTTTAGCCTTCATTTCTTCCTCTTGTTCCTTTTTCCACACTTTAAATTTATCTTTTTTCCACAATTCTTTTCTAAGATAATCGTTGATTGTTTCCTCTTCTATTGCATTAAATTGATGCTTTCCCATACCTAAATATCTTCTAATCAAATGAAGCTTCTCCTCCTCACCATAAGGTTTTCGCATGATTGTAAAATTATAGATCCATAGGACATTCCATGAAATATATTTAGCTATTGTGTAGGGTAGAATTATTATCTGGATCCACAGAATGTCAAAAATATTTGGCTTCTCATAAGCTCCTTTAATGTCCATGTTCTCTTCTATAACTTGTCTAATTTGTTTCTCTTGTAGTTCCTTTATTTCAGTCTTGGACATTTTACTCCTCTTTCCTTCTTTTAGGACATCTTGTAAGGACTTGTCGGTGGCAATAATCTCTAATGCCTTATTTCGGTACTTTTGGACAGACACAAAATAATCCACAGCTTCCTTATATCTTGATCTCTTTACAAAATACTGAACAAATGAAATGACTGAAATTGTCGAAAAAATGACAAGACGAATATCAACTTTCGGTCCTTTCCTCCTGTAATATCTATAATAATTCTGATAATATGCCTCAGGATGATCTAAAAAGTATAAATAACTTAATTATTTCATGTTCTACTTTTAACATTACTGAATCTTTTACCGAGCATATAATCATAATCTTTCCTAGCTTCATCGTCCTTCAGGATTTCATAAGCATTAGCTATTATCTTGAACATCTCTTCATCGCCTGTTTCTCGTATGTCTGGATGGTATATCCTTGCAAAATGTCGATAGTTTTTGGATATTTCATTTTTGGTTGAATCTCTTGTAACATTAAGGATGTCATAGCAGTTCTCTTCACCACAATAAATTCCTGGCAGTAAATGTGCCGATGTAAATTTAATAAATATAGTAAAACTTATTACAAACACTTTGTGCCACATATTTCACATTTAATTTTCACATTTATTTTATTCCACGACTAATAAAAATTTCTTATGGCTTACGTAAAAACGTACGTAAAAAGGGGTAGTAGGCTGCGCTTATTTTTTACATAATAAAAACATCAGAAAAAATTAATTTTTGTAAGTTATTTCTTAAATTATCTTTATTTCTACAAATATTAGCTGATTGACATAATTTTTATCATGTAGAGTACAAGAAGATCAATAGAATAAATTGACTGTAACATTAATTAGTGTCTCTGTTTTTGTATAATTTTAGGAGCCACTCAAAATGGAATTCTTCACGAAGGCTCAATATTATAATAAGCCAGAAGGAGATGATTTCGTCGGTAAGATGGTAGCAACAAACAAATACATGCTCGCCGGTGCAATTCCAGCAGCCACAATGGACGTTCTGATGTATTCACATCCAAAAGGCGCTTTAGCAACAATGGCTCGTTATGCTCGATGGATTGGACCTGCTATGGGAATGGCTTCAATGTTTACAGCAGGCGCATATCTAGCTTATCATATTAGAGGAAAGGATGATAAGTAAGAAAGACTTTTTCATAGATCCAGTGAATATTAAAATAGTTTTAAACTTTTAGGATAAATTACATTATTGGATCTTGCGGTGCGGCTGGAGTTTTTGGAAAGGCTGTTCGAAATCCACAGCTTGGCTTCCAAATGTGTGTTTTCTTATGTAAGTCATTTAATTCTCTCACAAATTACATGATAATAAAAAAAATTTACTTTTATTTCAGCCATTGCTGCTTGCTTCAAGAAAATTTCAGTTGAAGAAGGATGGACATGGTTCCCATCGACTGAGGAAGTTGAACGAAAACATGTTTATGGAACATTAAAAACAGCAAAGTATGACTGGACTCTAATAAAAGATACACCCGAAAAGGGCTGGACTACTCAGCGTTCCTCATAAATTGTAATATGGAAAGATATAATAAAATATTAGCACTTTTGTCGTTAAAAAAGAAGGAATAAAATCTTCAAAAACTAAATTTTAAATTATAAAGGCAACGCGTATGCTCAGAATTATTTTACAGCTGACCACCAACGACTATTTTGAGAAGCAAATAAAATCCAGAGACAATTGAAATAGTAACGAAGTACACAATAGAGAATCGTGACGTGATAAAAGCATTTTACTGCTTCCGAAAGTATTTATTTGTTCGGTAATTCGCCTTTAACATGTAAATAAGTTTCCTAATTGAATATCTTATGAATTTACATAAAAAATAATTTAATAACACTTTTGACAGTAAAAAAATCATCATTTCAATAGCTTCTCAAAAATGCCAGGTAGAAAATATTAAATTTGTGTCCGTGATAGCACAAATGGTAAGAATGTGTGTGGAATATAATGACTAAATATGATGATAAACTCGCAACCTATTATGAAGAGCTTCGGTTCAATTCTTGATTACTTCAGTAAGCGTTTCGGTTCATTCTGACATTACATATTATGTTCTTCATACACATTTTCTTCGATTATTTTTTACATAACTTGTAGATGGCAAGCATGGCATGCAGAAATTATCTTTAAAATACACATATCTTATATTTATCTAGAATTGAAATTGTGATTGGAACCGACCTGGCCGTGATTATTCTTGTGGAGCAATTAACTACGCTTACTCGAAGTATATCCAAAATTTTATCCTAGGGTTTATTTTGAATGTTAGTTCCGAAGCTGATCACAAATTCCCATATTTATAAAGAATACGGAAATGTACATCAAATATAAGAAGAATGATGAGTTTATTGTCGATCGTGAGAGCCGATTAAAGCTGTATTACTACTCTGAAATTTGCAAATCATATCCAACATTAAGAGCAGGCGTTAATCTTGATCATGTGGAGATTAGTGTTTTTTTGAAGGATTTAGAAAATCGTCAGTTATCAATTGATTTGCTTAAGAAGCTATCTACGGATTTTGGATGGAAATATCAAAAAGCTCTAATGAAGCAAGTCAGGATTGTTTTAAAGCAACAAACTTTGGAGTTTGAAATCAAAAAGGATGAAGTTGTTATTAAAACAAGTATCGAGTCAATTAAGAAGCAATGCATCCCGTACGTTCGAGAAATAACTGAATTGAGTACATTTGGGACAGAACTTGAGCAATGCTTTAACGAAGTTAATGTCTATTTTGGCAGCAATTTCGTCCTGGCTAGTTAAGATGTTAAGGAATTTCTGAAAATATAGTGAATTATTAAAAGGTCAAACATCTAACAATTTGCGCAAACTGCATTTGCGAGTCACTGATTAATCCTGAAACTGCCATTCATAAGAAAATTGCAAGAAAATACTATACTTCGTTAAAATTGACAAGAATTTATTTAGGAATTTATTAATTATGAAATGGGATTAAACCCTTTATATTTAGAATGAAGAGAAACTTAGACGACATGGTCTTCACGAGAGCTACAAACTGTTAAAAAGCCGATGATTTCTAAAATTAAAAATTCGAATGTTTTGTATTTAGTCGATCATTGTACCAATAAATATAAGACTTACATTTTGTAAAAGCTTCAAACTCTGCCCAAGCGTTCTTTATAATGTTAAGCCGTCTTACTTCCTCTGCTCGTTCTTCTCGCAGTTGAGCTACATCCGCACCTTCTTCTGCGAGCTCTGCATCAATACGTCCAATATCTAAATAAATTTTTTTTAAATAAATAAATAAATCGAATTAAATAAACTTACTTCGAACAATTTCCATTTCCTCATCAAATGCTTGGTTAACAATCATGCGTCCTAAAAATATTTTTTTTTTATTTTAGATAATAAAGATATTAATTAAACATAATAATACTTACGACGTTCAAGTTCTGGAGTTAGGCTTTCGATCACAGCAGGAGGATTTTGTTCACGGTTTGCCATCTCTGTTTTAAATAGGAAATTAATTTAAAAAGTTTAAAAATTAGAAATTAAACTGAGAATAATTCTTATATTATTGATTGAGGGACTTAAGCGCATTTTTGTGTTAGCGATAACTTTTGGGTAATTCCATGAGTGAAAAAATCACGAAAATTTCTTTTGTGCTAAAAAACTTATAAATGCATCTTCTTTTCGACTCTTTTAAAAACGTAAACTATGGAACAACTTAAGATCTTCACTTGGGAATATATAATTATATGATTTAGAGCCTAATAAATGAAATATTTGATTTTTAAAATGTTAACCGGTTAAATTTACGAAAACACAAAATCTTTGTTTCATTAATATTTCATTAAATGGCCATTCATATTCATATTCATATTTTAATTACGCTCATAACTTATACATTATCAAAAATACTAACCATTCAAATACTTTTTTAACTTTAAAATGCCTTATTTAAGAAGAAAATTATCAAAACATTTGTTAATCGGTTAAAATTCAGCTTTTTTTTTGCAAATCTTGCCAACGACAGAAAATTTGAATTCGAAAAATACGTTAAATCTTAAAACATTGATTCGACTTATTAAGGCTTAAAAATAAACTGAGTTATATCAATTTTCAAGCCAATTTCCTAAAAATTATTTGTAAATGACGGGACCCAGTTGATTTTATATACTCAATTAGTTACTAGTGAACGTTTAACGACATCAGTTCAATAGAAAGGAAATTGCACAATGTTTCAGTTCTTATCATTTTTGAAATGGGAAAATATTTGCTCATAAACATATTGCAAATATTTGCACTATATTTTATCATCGAGACGTGTATACACACAATTCCTAGTCTTTTTTCTACAAATACAATCCACAATTCACACATGTATCAATAATCCCTCAAGAATGATGCATAAAACTTCTTTATCAAAAAACCAACATTTGTTATGCATCACTTAAATATTGAAATAAATCTTGCTATGAAAATAAATAGACTTATGGGCAACTACTTATGCTTACTAACTTTAATTTTTCCTTCCACACAACAACAACACAACATATGGTTGTTGCTTATTCAACCTAATTTTCATTTCTTTCTTCTCCTTACTCGCTCTTTTCATCATCATCATCAACAATGCGATCTTATGCCTATACTTATGCTCTTTAAAAGAACATTTTCCCCATTTAATTAAGTGCGCGCATCAAAATCAAATTTTTTATGTATGTAGCTAGCAGCAGACGTAGTTAGAATAAAAAGTGAAATTTATGATCACTTCCAGACACTCTCGAAAGCATGGCATTGAATACATGTTAATTAAGATGTACCGTAAAAGTCGTGAGTATGTTGTACAGAAATAGAACTGCAATTTTCCACTTTATAAAATAATTAACAAGAAATTTTCATGTTTTTGAAAATGTCAAAAAAGAGAGAAATTTCTTAAATGGAAATTGAAAAATTGCTTCACGTTCATGCACAAAAATAAATAAACAATTTCATTCTACCCGAAAAAATATATCTCATTCTGAATTATTTGTTTGTACATGTCATCCATCCAGCTCTTTCCTCCTTTCTATCTCGATGCTTTTTAACAATATAATGCAAATGCTAATAAAAAATGCATAAAGTATAAAAATAATAATTTATGATAGAATGGGACAGAAATGAAATATTTGTGTATTGTATATATTTGTGGATTCATAACATGAGTAATCCTCATGAATGTGCCACGCATTAGCATATTTCGAACCGCTGCATTTTATGGCAAAAAATATTATAATAATTCTGCCTTATGGACGATCACCCTCGAATTATGAGCATTAATATTTATTAAGTATAGCATGCTTATAGGATACAGGCTTTAATGGACGCATTCTGAGTCATGAATTATTATAACCCAGTCAAAACTATTTTATATCTTGACGTATAACGTTAAAATTTTTAGAGTTCTAGGGCCGTGTGACACGACTAGGTCTTAAAATCAGAGAAGCCTTAGTACTCTGCCACGACTATCAGTCATACAATCAGATATGAGCAACAGATCCCCTTCTAAAAATACTGTAACATAGTCTGCATTCAGACAATCTGACCAAATCTCCCGTTCCTTTTTCCAAAAATAAAGATTATCGTGCTAAAACTCCAGAGTGATTGAAATGTGAAAAGGAAATGAGAGGAATGGAATATGAAACAGAAATAATAGAATAAACAAAAAATAAAGCAGAACGTTAAATAAATATTGAGTTTAGACACATATTATTGATATCATGTTAAGGTTGTGCATAAGAGAGGGCTGAAATGAAATGAAAACAACAACAAAAATTTAATCGTGAGGCAAGAATTTCCGGTTTACTTCTGCATATTACCATTTATCCACTTATTATCTTTTGAAATATATAAGCAAGCACACGACCATAATATATCTATGCTAAAGTACTATTGCCCTCAACTATAATCCCTACATTAATATAATTTATGAACTCGAGTAAGTGGCTTCCATTATTAGAGCAACGAAATAGAAAAGTGTCATAAAAAATCTCTTAAGTAGGTCGTCGAAATTCTAGGAATGTATACAAAATAATATCATATAATTTTTTTTAATTAACCTAATGCAAAAAGACATATGTCACTATCAGCCACGCGTATCCATTACATGCTCACCTCACCTGTTGAATGTTTCTGTTATGCTTTCATTTCATGTACGTCTATCATTTGCACAGAGCTATCATCATAAATGACAGAAGAATGTAATTAATTAACATTCCTGACTGATTCCTGCCATATAAATTATGTGTCGAGGTCTTCGTGATCATCATCATTTTTCAACCCTCAATTTAGAAAAGGTCAAGTAATCTTGTGGGAGTTGAATCGATTTTTTTTTACGAAATCATTGGAAGCAGAAATAAATGTTGACCGTTTAATTTATGTACGCAATTTCTAAATCTAGATAGCATGGACTAATTTTGCATAACAAGAACTATCTGATTATCATAATAATATATCACATTTCAGCTAGTTGTAAACGTTAATCTCCAGTAAATGCTCGCGTGCTAGATAATGCTTAAGTTTATGCTTTTTTATTGCAAAAAATTATGAAAACGTAAATAAAAGTCACACCTTATAATTCACAATTTCAAAAAAAGACGAGTGACAAAAGAAAAATGCTTGAAAGAAGCAAGTTTTCCAACAAATCCGTTATTCACAAAAAGAGCCAGCAGAGAAAGCAACTTTTTCATATGTCGCGGTTCTTTCTTCCTAAAAGTGAGATTAATGTTCCCTACTCGATTCACGGCTAATTGTTAATGCAAACTTTACTGTTTCAAAAAAGGTTAATGTTTCTGCATGAGTAATGTACATGTTGTTGCCTTCCACCACCTTTTACAATATCTATGGATCGTTGAGCTTTTGAGTTTATCCGTTAGCTTAATTTGGGAGTTAATCATAATTTTTTTTTCTTTTTATTTTTTTGCAAGAGACGACTGAATATGGAGAATAAAGTTTTATTAAATTTACTTTTTCTCTCACCGACTTTTGTGCTGCTGTTCAATGAAATAAGTTTTGCTTCAAATCCCCACATTAATTTATTTTCATAATACACGCTCAAATGTATTCAAGATATTTCCAGCATTATTCACAATGCAAATGTATTTGCTATTTACTCGTTCCTTACTGTTTAACTATGTAAATTGTTCCCATTTCAACTATTGCAAAAAACAACTACTAGACAGCATTCATACCTAAGCGCCTGCTAGTTGCAGAAAGTAAGAATGAGAGAGAATATATATATATTTTAAGGCGTAGGCGAGCAATATGGTAGAAATGATAGGAAAAAGGGAAATAATATCAAATGTAATTAAGATTAATAGCGGAAGTTGCAATAGAAATGGGCGCATATAAAGTCATTGTGTTTAGATTGTTTCATTTAACATTAAAGTTAAGTTCTTATAGTTCAACTGCTGTGCTGTGTTTGTCTGACTCAAACACTGTGCAGTAAGTAATGATTTATGTTCGCACAGTAAGTCGAGTCTTATAATTGTTGCAAATTTATATACACTGAGTGTTCTTTATTTTACATTTTTTGTCGCGACTTGATACTTTTTTATATTTTCTCGGTTCTTGGATATTTTTTGTTGCTATAATATGTACATAAAAGGAAGAGAAACGGGAGAAATACATGAAAGCATGAGAAATGGCCAACATTAAACTGCGTAAAGATTTTTTTGTCACAATTTTTTATATTCTCACACAATTTAATTATTATGGAATTGTGACTTTTCATCATCCATCGTCTTTATTATTATTATTATTAGTTATTTCCAGCTTGTATCTTGGTTTAACGACATACATAAATCATTATTTAACAATTGTAGGAATAAAAAGTTTCAATGTAATGAATACCTTAAAGAAACTTTTTGAATTTGTAACTTTTTAAATTTAACCGTCATTTTTGATTTGAAATTTATGAAATTTTTCTGTGCAAGATTTTGTCATCTCGGAAAAAAATGTAAACAAGTGCTTGTGAGTGAAAAATTAATTAAATACAGCAAAATTGACGCAGATCAGAAGGATTTCATTGGACTAGTAGCAAAAGATAAGTATAAAACATAAAATCGTCCTAATTTATGATTCGGTTTTGTTGAGTGAGCAAATTTCTTATTTCTTTCTAGATAATTTAGGCGTATTTCGACAAAAAATCACCACAAAAGCAGCTCTCGATGAACTCTGGACTACTAAGATGTCTTTAGCTGTAATAGTGTGGACAAACATGAGCATATAGATCCACAAGATCAGAAATGTCTGTTAACCACCCTTTTTGTACGAAAGATAGGCAAGTAGGTAATTTAAGGTTATTTAAATTGCATGATTGTTACTTCAACAACAGCAAGCACACAATAAGATGAGAGTAAAGTATTATTAAGCGAAAAAAAGAGAATAATATAAGAAGAGAAAATTGAATTGGAATAAATGCCTTGACGTGACATTAAATTTAGCACTTCATTATTTCTAAGACGATCTGTCTTCAGTTTTTTTCACTTTTCGTCATCCTCATTCGTCTGTCTTTGTTCCACAATAGACGTTTTCTTTTCATCTTAATTCATTCCAATTATTATAATTCAAAAGACGACTTATTTATGTGTAAATGGGAAACTCCAAGAGTAAATTAAACTGAGAAATCTTTAAAACATCAACTATTCAAGCTAAATGATATGAATCCAAAAAATCTTTAGTTAAATTGGTTAAATTTGTTTACAAATGAAGCTGTATTATGCAATAATCGGTTTAAAAAATTTACTTTTTGACAGTTTTTCAGTTTTTTTTGATAAATACAGTATAAAATCACGCAAAAGTTACTTTTCTTTAAAGATAACTCAATTTAATACAACTTTTGATGGCTTTGCATATACAAAATTATGTATTTCGTGTGAATTTTGATAAAACATTTTTTACAATTTTTGAGGTTTATTGCTTGATAAAAAAAATATTGAAATATCTCTTTGCAGATATTGTTAATTAAGAAAGTTTATGTCACAAAATAAACCTAACAAGTTATAGTTTATGATGAACCTTTGAAATTAAGTGATCATTCACTAATTAATGCTAAAAAAGTAAAACGAAAATTTTCGTCGATTTTTTCACGCATGGAATTACCCAAATATCCCATTTTATATTTTTAATTTAAAATTACAAGGTTTTTACTCACCAAATTCAGTTCTTCTATAGCTTGCTTCTTTTGGAATGAACTCTTTTCACTTTTGAATTTTTATTTAATTAATTCACACAGAAAAACACGAAATTAATCTGCCAGAGAAAAAAAACTTCTGATAAAAAAAAGCACAAACTTGTGGAAAAAGTTTTTTGTCTGAAAATTGACTGTCTGTCACAGCAAAATTTTAAAATTCAAAAACCCGTTACAAATCTTAAAATGAAATTTTATTAATTTAACTATAAATAGACCCATGTATGAAGCCGTATTATTGTGAGTGCGTACACCTTGATACGAAGCAAGGAAAATTAGATAGTTTGATGATCAGAGCAGTAAAACATGATGATATGCCTAGACACCTTATGTTAAATACATTTCATAACATTAATAATGCAATTATTTATTATTATCTCAATCAGTTATGCTGAATATTACTACTTTGAGTTTTACATTGTAAGATATATCTGGATTGTGACAAGAATAACCGGTATTGAATAAATTGTGTGTGCAATAATTGAAGTCGAAGAAATAAATAAGAAACGCAAATATGGGCGATTCCACAGATGGATGGAGTTCCGAAAAATTCAGTTGTAATTCTTCTTCAACTTGTCAAAGTTTTTTCTCTTATTTTATCGTTTTAACTAATCAAATAATATAAGAAACATTGTAATTATGTTTCTTTAGCTGTTTATCTGCTTAATCAATTTTAATTTTGATTAACTCTAAAGTAATTACACAAAAAACATGACTGATATTCTGTATGTTATTGCGGATTAGGAATAAAAAAGCTTTTGCGTTGCTCTATTTCATTAATTGGTTTCAAAGTATTCATTTTTCTGCTTAATTAAAGGTTCATGAGAGGATTTAAGTATGCAGAATGATAAAACAACATAGAATGTACAGTAAGTGAACGATAAACAGTTATCTAGATGTCTAAAAAGTGGAAAATTTTGGTGTGAAAATTCAGAATTCCACTTTTTGAAATAGTGCAACGCTTACAAAAAATCAAATATTTCTTTAATTAAAGCATTTAGAAGGATGAAATAAGTTTAGAAAGGTAGATTTTAGCGTTTTACATAAGTATATGTAGTCATTGGAACGTCTAGATAGCTGAATTAAGAGAAAAATTGATTTAAAGACGAAATTTTTGAAAAATCACATCCGTGGAATCGCCCATATGCATGCATCGCTGTTCTTGATATAATTACATAATGAAGTTTAAGACATTCTCAAAAGTGAAGCGTCCTAAAAAAATATCCAAATCGGATATACATTTCAATGCTGATGACAAAGGCGGATGGTAATTTTGCCTCATGAACAAAACAATTTGACTCAATTGAAATCTTTTTTGCTTTTATGCTTTTCCTTCTCACATATTTAGACAGATTTATATTCATGTAAAACAGACATACAAAAATGTACTATATCTGGCAAGATATAAGGAGAGGAATAATCTCGAAAATTTAAAAGAATCATCAACGATGCTGAATCACGAAAATCACATCATGTGATGTCAGAGGAAAGGGTTTCCTCGCTCAAGGCACATACATATGATGAATAAAGTAATTAATTGAAGCTTCTTTTTAACAAATATTCAATCAATCTAAATTAAAATTAGTTTTTTTTGAAGAAAATCAGGGTCAAACATTATCATTATCATGATGGCATGAGGATGATAATTGATCATGCTGAGCAAAATTTGAGATGAACATGATTATGGCCCTTGCATTAAACAAACAGACAGTGGAAGAGTGAAATGGGAGAAATGAAAAGAAAAAGTGATTTGTGATTTATAAATTAAAATGAAAATGGAACAAATTTGTTCAACGAGTTGCTGGTAGTAAACAAAAAAACAAAAGATCATTATTTATGGGAGGAAGATCTCAGATTTCCTGAACATGATTTTGAAATCTACAATAGAGAGCCGAAGTCACGGTAATTTTATAATTAAACATTTAATATATTAATGTACTGATCGCTTTATTGTGAATAAATTAATCTTGTCTATGCTTTAATTTACTTCATCGTGGTTGCTTTAAAATACCAAATCTGGGCTCATAATCTTAATTAAGGTTTTGAAAATTTAAATCTTTCACAAAGGGGTCGTTCAGATATTACGTGATGCTAATGCCCACTTAGCGTCAAACGACTACATAAAGCAATAATAACTTCACTTTTTCCAGACCATTTATTCAACAAATAGCTGAGCTAACTGCATAATTTTGTAGAGTGTGCATAATTAACACGTTTGATGCTATTTGTCGATAACAAGCCTATTACCCCAACTTTAATCCTCTCCTTTTACATTAATTAATACATCTATCACGATCAATTTAATAATTAAAAAATAAACAGCATATGACTGATTAGCAAAGTCATGTCAGAAAGAATACATGAGTTGCCTGCCTAACAAATCTATCAATCTAAACATAATAATAGAAAAAAGAAGAATAAGAAGGAAAAAAATTATAGCTTCGTGCTTTACTGCTATATTGTCAGTTGATATGAATGCAGGTATCTATTAGATATTAAAGTTTCCATATTGTACATGAACATTGTAGAGAATAAGACACACCTTTTCAAAATAAATTTCCGAAATTAATCTTTTTAGACATCGAAAATTGAAAGGGATTCCCTTATTTCTAATTTAAACAGGTACAATTTTTCATTACTTATTTTATTACTTCGGTTCCCCTCAAGACATTTCGGAATTTCTTATTTGACATTTCATGCAAGCAGGAAAAGAACATTCAATTTTGTTTAAAAAGTTTCATCAATAAAAAAACTCATAATTGCATAAATTTGAAGCACTTTTCTTCGAGAGTTGAATAATGCAGTCCCCATAATGTACATATGCTTAAAACTATTTAAAATGAATTGCTGTTGAATGAAATATGATGTGGAAAATCCCATTTGGCATTTTCCATGTATATGCTACTGCACTGGTGGTAATCATTCACACAGAGATAAATCTTCCTTTCGTGGTAAAAATGGAAACATAAAAACATCAAAAATGTCAACCACAAAAGAATGCATTCTTGAATCAACATAAATCAATTTGAGCTCTATGAGAAGCACATAAATGTTGTGAGTGTAATGAATTAGTGGGATCAATGTGGATTTATTTAATGTTTTATTAAGACTTTGCTGCAATAAAATTTGTAAATGTGAAGTTTTCATTAATTGATTTGGAAGTTACTGACTACTGCCAGTCTTCTGTTGTCAATATGCTCTTGGGAATCTTAACTAAAAATTCGATTTTAAAAATAATCTCTGTCTCCCTCCCCAAGACATTGGACATCTGTAATCTGTAATCAATTTTAAATTAATATGATTTTAAAAATTTAGTTCACACGTTTGTTTGTCCAAAAGATTAATTTCAAACCATAGCATAAGAATAAAGTCATTTAAAAAACATTTGTGTCATGATTTCACAGTCAAAGGATTAATTTATTTGCTATAAATATGAACAATATTAAATATCTTCATGTTTATGGTGCACACATGTTGTTGGAAACTCTACGGTCATAATTCTTAATTCAACTATAAAAATCTCTTTTGCGTAAAATTGAAATATTGCGTTAATAATAGTCTAAACGACGAGAACATATATAATTACTAGGAATTTGATACCCACCCTCTTGAAAACTGTAAAAATGAGGGCCCTAGTTAATGAACATAAATAAAATGAGATGGTTTGATGCGACATCAACAATGGCAAGGAATTAAAGAATTGTTAAATTAAACAAGTTTTCATTCGAATTCATAATTAAGACATCATGCGGAACAAGCATAGCGGAATGAAAACTTTTCTTCTCAAAATGAATGTGATTGATGTTGATTCTATTTCCCGGAAAATAATGTATGTACAAAAAGGTCACACTCTCAAAATACTGACTCTACGTGTCCGTAAATCAACAAGCTTGTTTAAAATGTAACTGCAATAGGACGTGTTTTAAATTCTGTTCTTCTTTTCACTTCTCAGTTTTCTCTCTTTTCTTTGACTTTGCGACATTTCTTAACGTCCGTCAAAAAAATTGATGGAAATATGAAAAGGTCACGTACGACACATTAGGAACATATATGTTTGGATTTTTTTGTGGTGTGTAAAACCTGTAAAAATTTCTTTGTACATGATTTATATTTTTAGGGTGAATGGAATGAATGAAATGCACACAGAATCGATTGATTTGTTGTATTTTAGGCCGTCGTTTTACGTGCTATACGATATTTTGTAACGTATACGTTTGTATTGATTTACAACATTGTTTGCATGCCAATAAAATGTTGTTTTCATTCTTATTGTTCTTATTGCCATATCATGCTAATGTCAGGGAGTTGAAAACGTTTATTTTCTAAATTGTCTATGAAAAAATGCGGTGATGTTGTGTCAAAATTTATACATTTCAAAAAAATAAAAATTAATTTTAATGAAAAACAAAGAAAATTTATTTTCCTTTCCCATTCTTGCGGCTGACTGTGGCTGTGAGGAGAGAAAATATTTGTTCAAGTCTGAGGTTTAAATGAGCGAAATTGAGTCCACATCATGCATACAAAGAACCTCCGTTCATGATTATTCATCGACAAAAAACGCAAATAAATTATAAGCTTATAACATCGGTTGAGGAAAGAAGAAAACTGGATGAATGTAAAAGGTAAAGTATAAAAATGGAATGTGCAATTCTTAAATCATGAAAGAATGTCAAAAGAAATAAAATTTAAAGCTGTATGTTAAGACCCACAAGATGACAATGATAATGTTCGCGATTAACATTTTCTGTAAAAGTGAGAAGAATATCAGGCAATAATGGTTATTTATTGAGTGTCTAGAGCGCTGATTTTTATGGATTTACATTGATTTATGAACATCTTCATCCTTTGTCAATCAAACAATTTTAATGATAGATTTTGGTGCCATTCAAGGCTAGACAGACAATCAATTCCAATAAAAAGAAGGAACTCATTTCGCGCACAAACGGAAACGACCAGATTTAATGCCTTTCAATTAATTCAACTAAAATTTTTAATTTCCGTTACCCAAAATTCCTTCATTGAAACTATAATGCACTTAGGCAATATAAATAGCCTTTTAAAATTTCTCAATGTCCAACGAGACTTTTTCTTTAATTCCAAGCTTTTTAGACGCTCTCCAATTCTTCTTTGACATGCCATCACAAACCGGAAACGAACGTAAATTTTTTCACCGAAAATAAAATGTAATTCAATTGTCTTTTATGTTATTTTGACTAAAACATTGTTTTCACACAACTACATGTACTTTCGTACATTTGGTCATTCACTGTGGAAATGCTGTTGATGATGATATGAGTTAAATGGCTGGAATAGAATTTAAAAGGCAGAAAAAGCGCATAAACACAAGAATGTAAAGCAATAACAAGAGTTTTAAAGCAAGCAACATTGTTAGGTCTACATAGTTTTACAAAATGAATTTTTTGTTTAAATGACCGTAAAAAAGTCAATTGCTGATTATCACGGAACATAAGACAGAACTTATGCTCGTCAATCGAAATGTCATGCGAAAATTTGACCTCATTTTTCTACATTACTTTTATTATGTGGCGTTTTTGCAGCGATTGTGTCGTAAAAGTGACACATCATCATTGAAATCAGGCAAGTTGAATAAATTAGATCAACCCACGTATGGCATGCTACCGTATTTTAATCTTTTATGCATAAAACTTAATCTTCTATTTCCTGATTGTCACTCTGTTCACTTCTTACCTTTTTCGTGGACAAAAGTTTTTTTTTTCATCTCATCATCATTTTTTAATGCTTTTCTAATGTTTCCATGACACTGGAGAGTCCATTAAAAGCTAATTAATGTAACAAAGAAAAATATAGACATCTTAAGTATATAAAATTTGATATTTATTATTTAAGTAAGAAATTCCATTTTTCTCAACATAATTTTTCTTCTAGACTATTACCGTATATTGCAAGCGATCGCATGAATAGCCAACCACACAATGAGGATGATCAACACATGAAAATTTACACAGAAGATATAAAAATCAATAAAAAAATATCATACATTCTGCGGTTTTTCTCTTTCTCGTCTGTCTATTCTATTGAAATTCTTATTGTCTTTTTATACTGTTGTGAAATTTCTGTAATGAAGAAGCATTATCGTGATATGGCAGCAAAAGAGAGATGAAATGTTAGTTTTACTTAATTTTATATCTTCATTTATATCATATTGTTTTCTATACTTACTGCCAGTGTTGTTTTTTGACTGATTTTTGTGATATTGCAGATCGAGAGAACTCTGTACGACTAGATTGCAAATATTCAAGAAAAGTCACCACATCCACGACATATCCATGAATTGTATTGATCGAGTCTAAAGGTAAAAATATTGTCTATTAAAACTTTCCCATAAAACAAATAGAACCTTATATTTTTGAATATCTCACAACTCTGCTTGCTTCATACGATGAAATAAAGGAGAGCCAGAAAGACAATACACACCAACTGTTTAGTAATAAACTCTTAATGTTGAATTGTAAGGTACAAGAGCTCAAAGTTTATAGGGGTCTTCTTACAGAGATTTTCTTCTTCTTCTTCTTTAAAATCACAAAAGGCCTCACATTGACTCAAAAAGATGTAAGAAGAAAATTGAAAAAAAGAGTTTGAAATAATTTTTTTGTGTACTTTAAAAAAAGTCGCCAAGTAGGGAGTTAATAAATTCTATGCTATATATTTTGTAACAATGAAATTCATTTTATGCTTTCAACGTTCTTTTCGTGCTTCTGCTTTTCTGTATGATTCGTAAACATTCAGACACGTAATGATATAGATATATGTGTATGAACGTTTGTCTATAGACATTGAAATTAAGTGAGATAGTAAGTGAGTGAGCTACACACCCGTTTATTTCGTGATTATATTTCTTCATATCTTTGATATTTCCATGACATTTTTCTTTCTTTTCTTACACACTCACTTACTTACTTCAGTTCTAGACTTTAAGAATTTGAATTGAGATAACAAAAGAGATCAAACAATTGAAAATTGAAAGAATAGGCAATGAATTGAAATAATAATAATATAGATATTATTCAGCCTTTTTAAATTCAATTTATGAAAAAAAAAAAAAGTCAGTGAAGTTTGAAGCAATTCATTCAATTTATATCCCATTTTTCTGAATCTGCTTAATATCAACTAGTTTCTATTTTCTAGCTGAATTTTTCGAACTAAATTTTTGACAATTTTCTTAAATGCAAGACGTAAAGGTTCAAAAACCTCTACTAACGAATTCAATGTGTAAAAAGATTCCCAAAATCGATAAAATAAGATTCCAAAAATATATATTCAATAAACATTAAGAACCTAATAAATATTCATGACATCATAAATCAATCCCTGAGTATGCCTCTCTTCAATTTGGCAACTGATAATTTCTTTTGACTCTAATTTCTATAGTAAACCTAAAACATTTTATTTCCCATTTTTATGATCATCATTTCCAACAGTTTTCGTTTTTAAAGAAGGCCATAAATTCTTAGAAGCCCTTGTGGTCATTATATAGTGGTTCTTTTGCTTACATTCTCTTACTCGTCTTCTTATTATACATTTCGGAAATACCAGCAATCGTTTTATTGCCCACACTCATTCACCTTACAGGTTTTTATCTGAAAACCATTTGTTGTGCCTCATTGCAATTTTATAATAATTATTCGCTTGACTTTTGAGACAGAATGCAATAAAACTTGAACTACGAATTTACATACACTTCCGGTTAGTCTATTTCAGAAATGCATATATAGACACAAACAAGGAACGTAAATAAAAATAAAATGTGTTTGTTCTCATTGCTCTTTTTTTTCACTGTGTAAACATTCGTTCACATGAGTTGCTACCTAGCTAGAGTTGCAGTTGCAAACCTGAGGAGAGAAATTTACTGATGCAGAAAAAAAAGTTCTCTATCCATTCGAGAATAAATACATTGGAACTGTAAATTGTTATAAAAATTGACAGGGTCATATACAGAAAGAAATATTGAGGAAATGAAGAAGAAGAGGACGCAAAAAATGCTAAAAATAATATTAAGGGTTGCATTGTCATCGATCTGTAACACTCGTACATTTATGAGGAAATGGAAAAAGGAGCATGTTTAGATAGAGAATCATCGAATCGCATATTTCACTCCCAAAATGTTTTTATTTCATTCCTAACAATTCTCCACGATTGTCAATCAATAAATTTTAATTTAATTTATGGGAACAAGCGACCGAAAAAAAGCAATGTTGAGCAATGATAGTTATTTTTTTTATCGTGAAGGGAAAGAAATTTATTTCTCTGGATATACTTCATCGATAAAACCTTTCAAGTGATTAAGTTGCAAGACATAACGAAATAAAAAAGTGATTCATCGACTTGTAGAAACTTAAATAAATTTCCACGAATAACTTCAAAATGAGTTGCTGATTCATCAACAATTTTTCCATCACTACTTACTTTTTATAGTCATTGTAAGTTTAAGCTGAATTAGCACAATTAGTGGCAAGTTTTTACATTAGTAATAGAAAGAAAAATGAGCAGACATGGTTATAAGTCGCAACACACTACGATGTTTAGCTACGTGTGATGATGGCGGTCATAAAAATTAAGAATTTACTGCTAAATTGTGCCAAGTCTCTGCTGAAAGTAAATAGGAACGAATGAATTGTATTGTGCAACTAAGTTTGTTAATTCTTTTAATTTTTTTTTGTTTATTTTCTTCTTTTTCTTTCTGGCATTTTTTCTGAATTTACAATTTTTTTTTGTTTCTTTCAACTTAAAAATATTTTTTCATCATTAAAAATTTCTTTAATTAATTACTTACAATAAAAATAACAGTTATACAATTGAAAAATGTAATTGAATTCAATCAAGAAATGATTTGATTTGATTGAAATTCTCGACTCATGATGATTGAGGGACTATGAAAGATTGACGAAATCAAGTTTGGAAGATTTTCAATGAACGCGCTCTTTAATGATTGAATGGATCTTAATTGCAATATGTTTCTACTTCAGTCTTGTAGTTCTTATATTAATGGAAACACAGACAGAGAGTGAAATTTTATGGATGATAAAAATAGAAGAGAAATTGAGTATTTGCAATAATAAATGCCTAATCTGGATAGCTCATTGTTTGCTGATCAAAAGACAGCCAAATTACTCTGCAAAAACTGAGTCTGAAAGTATCTTTCGCCGCCGAGAGCGAGAGGAAAAAAGAAATTATTTTGGAGGCGATGCATAAATAATCTGACCGACGTTCCTCCTTTGCATATTCAATGAACTCTTTAAAAAGATATTAAATGAGAGGAAATTGAGGCACAAAAGTTGCAAATGTGCATCAGTTTACCGAGAGTAACGAATTCAATTTACGATGGCTTATGATCATAAGCATGCATATATGAATTCAATCGATTGAGTGAGTGAGCGAGCGAGCGATCAAGAGAGCGAAGAGTATCAAGAAAAGGTCAATTTGGTTGTAATTGTAAGAAGAAGAAAAAAAAGGTTTTTTAATTCAATTTCCATCTCTTCACACACAAAACTTTATTGCCTTGAGCAATTGATGCTTGAATGCTGCTTGGAAAAATTATCGCTTTTGACTTTATCGGAATGACGTGAATTGCTTTTGTGACTTTTTTTAACTTCTCTCTCTCACACTTCATACATGTTTAGCATGTAAAGGCGTTGGCAATAAGTTTATTTATTTTATTTATTATTCCTCTCTCTAATAACGGCAACAAAATTCTGTTAAAAAATTTTGTTCGGTATTTTTCAGGCATAGAAATCATAAGAAATAACTTTTTTTTGGCTCACAATCCAAGGAGTGGTAAAATGTTTACTCAATTATTATTTTTTTGTTGATATTTGATTCAGCTCATCACATTGTTATACATAAAGGGATGTGGAGTCATGTTATGCTAATTTCAAGCAGCTCAATTATGCAAAAACGTGAGAAGTATAAAAAGTTAAGTTCTTTGTTCATTACGAGAGCTGATTAGAGTATTTTTAGTTCTTCTTATTACGAAAAGATTAGGAACATAAATTAGCAAAAAAGCATTTAAAATTCAAAAGAATGTTCGTGAATCTTCTTCTCATCATCATGATCATTATGGGGCCTATAAAAGTTGCACATTAATAGAGCTTAATGATTTCAAAATCGAAAGATTCATTAAACTCTTCCTATGCTCCGCATACATAAAATTTCAATAAATTAAACCATTTCTCAATGTTTTATACAAAATGGAAATAAATTTTAAATAAGAATGTGATAATTTTTTAAAAATTATTTAAATGGAATGGTTGTTGCTTGTTTCGCTTCCTTTTATGAAAATTTTTCTTTTTTACTTTTCGTTACACTTTTTAAGTCTTTTGAAAAAACAAAAAATCTAAAAAAATCATTTTCTTTCTTTCCTAAATTAGTGGCAATGCATTGAATAAATTTGAAGTGGAAGAACTAATTTGGAAAAATGATGAAAAATATTTTCTATTTTTTGCCACACAATTCCTTCATTTTCATAATTTTTTAAATGATGAAATCATAAGCAAACGAATCTGGCGTTCTATTTATCTGTCTATTATAAACAGAAATGATTTTTGCTTACACAAGAATAAAGAGAAACTTAAAAGATTGCCTGGAAGTAGGCAACGTCTATTTGAATTTAATAACTGATATGATTGTTGTTTCTTGTTTGTTTCTTCTTAAATAAAAGAAGAGAACTACTAAAAATTAAAATTATTTGTTAATTAATTTACGACGCGACATCTGAAGGAACTTTCCTTTCCGATTTCATTTTATACAAAAAAAACTTATAAAAAAATTATTTAAAAAATTATTCTAGTTTTTGCAAATTTCTTACAAAACTAAAAAATTTTGGAGGCACTTGTTTTAACTTAAAATTATTAAATTTTGGATTCATTTCAATACATTTTCTAATTTACCATTTTTTTAAAGTCTTTATAGTTTGATTAATTTGATTACAAAAATGAATGATTAAGGTCCCCTATCATACAATGAGCGTGCTCAAAAAAGTGAGAATATTAGTGAGCATACTCAAATAATGTACTCATGCGGACTCACTCAACCGAGCATACTTATGAGTACATTATGCATGTGCTCACTAATATTTTTGACATAAATTTTTATGAACTCACGTGAGTTCATTCAATGAGCATACTCATTAGAACACTTAAAGCATACTCATGTGTATGCACTCATATGAGCATACTTATTGAGCATGCTCATGATCCTATTTTGAGCATACTCGGTTCTACGTGACACAAATATTTTACATGCTCGTATGAGCGTACTTATTGAGCATGCTCATGAGAACACTAAAAGCATACTCATGTGCATGCACTCATATGAGCATACTCATTTAACATATTCATGAGCATATTTTGAGCATACTCAGTTTTACGTGACACAAATTTTTTTACATGCTCACGTGAGTGCATTCAATGAGCATACTCATGAGCACATTTAAAGCACATTCATATGCATGTACTCATGAGAGCATACTTATTAAGCACACTGATGAGCACACCACGAGCATTCTCAGTTGTCCGAGATTATACTTCATTACGAAGGTCACGGGTTCGAATCCCATTGCAAGCATTCTTTTTTGTTGTTCTTTTTTTCTATATTTAATTTACTTAAAAAATATTTTAACTAAAAATTAAGGATAGAACGCGGCTTAATAAAATGTCAGCTAACTCAAAATTGTACGTAGAACTCGATTTTATTCAAGCAGACATTTTTCAAAAATGTCAGCTAACTTAAAATCGTACGTAGAACTCGATTTTATTCAAGCAGACATTTTTCAAAAATGTCAGCTAACTTAAAATCATACGTAGAACTCGATTTTATTCAAGCAGACATTTTTCAAAAATGTCAGCTAACTTAAAATCGTACGTAGAACTCGATTTTATACAAGCAGACATTTT
The DNA here is from genome assembly GCA_963573255.1 of Chironomus tentans. Classification (NCBI taxonomy): domain Eukaryota; kingdom Metazoa; phylum Arthropoda; class Insecta; order Diptera; family Chironomidae; genus Chironomus; species Chironomus tentans. The sequence goes on along the minus strand of OY754302.1, from coordinate 55,170,092 downwards.
TCAAAAATGTCAGCTAACTTAAAATCGTACGTAGAACTCGATTTTATACAAGCAGACATTTTTCAAAAATGTCAGCTAACTCAAAATTGTACGTAGAACTCGATTTTATACAAGCAGACATTTTTCAAAAATGTCAGCTAACTCAAAATTGTACGTAGAACTCGATTTTATTCAAGCAGACATTTTTCAAAAAAAGGCAGCTAACAAGAAATTTGACATTTTTCCTAAAATTTATTTTTATGCACAAAATTTTAGCCAAATCATAAGAATAATTTTCCATCAGAAAACTTCTTCAATTTTATTTCTTAAATTCGTTTTCAGAAATTTACATTCGATTTTGAGTCAGCTGACATTTTTGAAAAATGTCTGCTTTCATAAAATCGTGTTCTACGTACGATTTTAAGTTAGCTGACATTTTTGAAAAATGTCTGCTTGAATAAAATCGTGTTTTACGTACGATTTTAAGTTAGCTGACATTTTTGAAAAATGTCTGCTTTCATAAAATCGTGTTCTACGTACGATTTTAAGTTAGCTGACATTTTTGAAAAATGTCTGCTTTCATAAAATCGTGTTTTACGTACGATTTTAAGTTAGCTGACATTTTTGAAAAATGTCTGCTTGAATAAAATCGTGTTCTACGTACAATTTTGAGTTAGCTGACATTTTTGAAAAATGTCTGCTTTCATAAAATCGAGTTCTACGTACAATTTTGAGTAAGCTGACATTTTTGAAAAATGTCTGCTTTCATAAAATCGTGTTTTACGTACGATTTTAAGTAAGCTGACTGAGATGTTCTCACGAGTGTACTCTGAGTATACTCATATATAATAGAGAATTATAGTTTAATTAAGTTTCTGTTCACACTTGGATAATGACTAAAAAGTCAAACTTCCTTGAATTTCGTACATTGCAAAAATATAATAATTTAAATATGTGTTTTAGCCACATAAAAATTATTATATATTTACAGACGATAGCTCCAAGGAAAAGTGTGAGGTGACAGAAGTTAAGCAACGCAAGAAGTTCTTCAACAAAGATGGGTGACCGGAATTATGAGTATCCTTAAGTATCCAATAAATTTCAGTAATAATTTTCAATTCTTCTTAATATATAATATTCACAGAATAAAAAAAAACACTCATATAAAAAAACGCGTTTACATTCATACAATGAAAGTCACTTAACTTAATTAATTTTTTTGAATTTTGTTTATTCATTTGAACATACTCAATGAGCATGCTCACTGAGTGTACTCTCTGAATATGCTTACGAGTTCACTAATTGAGTGTGCTTTTTTATTGTGCTCATAAGTGTACTCAGTAAATATGCTCAATGAGTGTACTTATGAGTGTACTTTTGAGTATACTTATGAGCATGCTCAGTGAGCTCAATTTATGTTGTAATATGTCATATGCTCACTGAGCATGCTCAAAAATGTTCCGTAAGAGCATCACAGGAAATATATGAAATTGAGCATATGCTCACAAGAGCCTAGCAAGCTCACAAATATTGAGCTCTGAGTATGCTCATTGTATGTTCGGGGTCAAAAGTATTGGTTTAGCTAATGGATTAAGTGCATGGAGAAATTCGAGATTTTTTTACACCAAAAAATAAATAAACCAACAGTCAACATTGAAATTACCAACTGTGAAGTTACATGGTAAGTTTTTTTTGGTAGAGGTTTACAAGCTGTCTAAAATGGAAATTTCTAAAACTCATGTTTTCTTCTCACTAATTAAATTTGACTTGGTCATTTCGTATGATGGATTATTTCTTCTTACACTCGTTTGTCTAAAGCACTTTGTTTCTCTGTCGACTACACCATTTGAATTGCAAATTTTTGATATTTTACTGCTTCGAAAATAGCAAATTTGCTTGTGTGGTCAATTTTTATTAAATTTAGTGATTTCATATTTTTTTTCTCTCTCTGCACATATTTCTTCACACGAGAATCATGGCTGTTGAATTTTTTCATTGTAGCAAATACAAAAAAATATGCAGCTCATTATTGCTTGCATGTTTTTGAAAGCTATTTTTCTGGTTTTATTCGTACGTAAATTGTGAATCACACCCAGGTACACAAGGCTATACTTTGACGTTGAAATGGTTAGCTAAGCTTCTAGCCACTAAAAAACTACTGACTAGATATTCTCTAACGACTTAACGCTGTCTTCTGGAGTAATGAGACATATCGAACACATTGAGGTGATATTACAAAGATCAATGTCTTGAATATGAAGCACAAATGGCAACGTACTCAGAACATACAGTAATGTATTTTTGTACGTAATAATAAAGGTATATTCGCAAACTAGTATGAGTTCTCATGAGAGGAAATATTTGCATTTTGATCACATTTCTTTATGAAATTTCTCTATGAATTCTAATATAAAAGTTGTTTAATAAAAAATATTGTACATATATCGATGTAAATATATGATTTTTTTCTGTTTAATAAAATCTAAAATCTTGTTTGCTATTAAAAGTTTTTTTTGTAGAATTCTTTGAAGGCAGTTTCTAAGACATTTTCCACGTTTCTTTAGCTATTAAATGCACTTTCTAATGTTTTTGTAATTCTTTCCTAATAGATACACAGTTTGTTGGCTTAATTAATATTAATTGGCCGGAATTTTGTCATAATTTTTTTTTCTTCAAAATTTAATGGATAATTTTTTGCTTACTGCCTGGATTTTCTAAATATTATCAGTACATTTCTTTAATACATTTAAAAATTTCTCGTATTTTTATACCATATGAATATTTATATTTATAATTTTTAATCTTATCATAAGCTAAACATAAAATCACAAATATTTTTCCATGAAATTAACTTTTTAGATATTTCTATATCGTCTAAGAGATGTCAGAGAATGAACTCGTTTAGAAAATATTTTATGGACTCTTTTAAAATTCCATTTGATTATCAAATGAATTTTTTTAAAATATACTAGCTATAAATTCCAGTAGAAAATAGATGATTGAAATATCTTACATATCTAGTGACGTCATCAATGACTGCATGTCCCAACATCCACACTTTTGTAATATTCATTTAACTTTCACGATGATTATTGGAATTATTTAACATTAATGTTCAATCTCACACTTTAATGCATCATTCTTGATGATCAACGACTTAAGGCGCACAGAAGATGAGGTTCAATGCTTCAATTAAATGCGTAGATGATGAATATTATTACCAAAAATAATAATATATATTGGATGTGAGGATCGACGATCTTCAATTTTATTGACTCGTTATTATAGTAGAAAATAGTCGTGAAACATTAAACCTCTATACAACACTCCATCCAGACATGTCTTATAACAAAAAAATTAAATTCACTGTAAGGAGAGAAAGAAAAAAGAAGAATTATGAGAAAAAAGAATCAAGAAAAAAAAAGTTATTACTAACGACTTCAAACGGTCATTCACACAGACACAATGAAAGGTAAGCAGAAATTGAATAAACACAAGGAAAAAAGCCACAATCTTTGACTGTATTGTGATGCTCAACAGAATCTTATTTCTCTTCTTGTTCCAAAAAAATCACATCGAATTAAATATTTAATATACCAAGAGACGAGAATGATAACAAAAGAAATGGAAAGAAAATAAATTTAAATGACCCCGAAAATTTCTCTACACTTTCGTGCTCACTGCTGCTGCTTGTTGCTGCCGGAAAAACGATCATCATAATTTTATGTGTAGATTCCCAAATACACATTACATCAACGGCCAAAGTAAAAAAATGGCCGAGTTTTAATTTCTTACCTTCCACAATCTTTCTCTTCTGATTCCTTCTTCTACCTTCGCTTTTTTACTTCTTCTCGTATTTCTTTTTTTTAAATTTTACGAGAAGAGAATTGAATAAAAGTAGAGTATCAAGAAGGAATAAAATGTTAAGGGATAGTAACTTTATGTTAATGTTTTATCGATAAATCAAATTGAAAGTTTAATATTTTTATCTGATACAAATTCATTCTGTGCCTTATAAATAAAGTATAACAAAATAATTTATGATAACGCCTGCCTTGTTAACGAATTAAAATATGCCTGAGAAAATTTAGGTTTTATCGCTATAAATGTTGTAAATATGCATGCTTATAAACAACTTTCAGTAAGATGCTATTTAAATTCAGCACTCTAGTGGAAATTTCAGGGAATGTCTATTCTTTTATAATACGAGGAATTAACATACAAATACGCTTCGTTTGAAAAAAAGATGCAAGATAAAAGAATTTAAAAAATTTGAAATTTATATCGTAAGGTGAAAAGTTTTAGACCCCCATTACTCAACATCAAGCACATTTTGAGGAACATAAATTCTTCCATTTCATAGATCCAATTCAAAATCGAGTGAAAGAAACTAACTAATACAACCTGAGCAGGTAAGAGACAGAGAGAATCAACATCAACATAAAAACGTGGTTACGAGTAGTTTTACACAAGCTGTTTGTTATTTTTCTTTTTGTGTCCTCTTTGGACGTTCTTTCAATTTTTATTTCACTCTCTTTTGAAATATGAAGCACTACATTCTACCACGACGACTGAGAATTTTATGATATATATATATAGAGAAATCATATACACATAAAATAAAATGTGCTGTTGATAAGAAAATAAAGTTGAATCGCGCGGTTATTTATTCCGTGGAAAGCTTCAAGCTTCATTCAACGGTTTTTTCTTCTTCTTCACTGATAAGGTTTCGGGTTTTGTTGTGTCGTTTTTCACTTTAATCATCAGAAAACCATCTATTTCATGACTTTTTAACCAGCACAATAAAACGGTATATTTTTTTTATGGAAAATGCTTTTGGATAAATGCATTTATCGCAATCGAATGCACAATTATCATTTCTATTCCGTGGATTTTTCTTAATCTTCTAAATTGGATCATTAAGATGATGCTTTTTCCACCACACAAACATATAATTTAACGAACAAAGCATTAATTCCCATTCTCATTGTTGTTATGTTCCGATGAAATGTGGCAACAATGCTTCTACCTTATTTTTCTCACTTCTTTTTATTCCTTTTGTGATAATCTTCTACTTCTTTTAACAATTTTATTTCAGTTTTTTTTGTGAATAAATGTTTCAATGATTCGATCACGATTTCTAATTCTTTCTTGCTTACTCTCCTCTCAATACTTATATTTTTTAATATACGTCGATGTATGACTCACAAGCAAGCAAACGATCATCAAATGGTTTTTGAATTATGGGTATTTTTTAATGTAGCAAAAAATATATATAAAATATGAAGTAGCTTAAAAAATGTGAGGAATAAGAAAAGGAAGGAGAGAGAAAAAATATTATTAACTATTATTATGCATGTGGCATATTGAACAATGAGAAGAAAGAGTATCATTTATTATGAACGCCAAAAAACTTGTACCATTGCTGACTGGCTGGTTTTTATCCTTTGTTACTCGCTGATCAACGCTCAACATTCGATCTACATACATAGTTATTATTGTGACCATTACAGCAACAAATCAAGCGTTTCTATTATTTCATTTTCGCAACAATTGATTTTTTTCTCTCATTTCTACACAAAATGGCAACATTTGAGCTGCTGTTGCTTGTTGCTGTTACTAATGCTGCTTGTGAACAAAAGCAAATTTTAAATTGAATTTTAGATATTTTTTATACCTTTCAAGTTTGTATGTAGAGCGCATTAAGTGAAATCAATGTCAAATTTTGAGAGTCATTAGTCAAAACATTTTGCTTTAATGACTTAAAGCTTGAATGCAAATTTAACAAATTCTCTGTGCAGTAATTAAATCCCCATAACATTTGTTAATTCTCATAATGATCATCAGTTTCCAATTTATGTGCATAAATTGTATTAGCTTTAGGCAATCAACATTATCACAACCTATAAACAACAACCGCACCTTCTTTGCTCTCAATTGGATTTCATTTATTTTAACTGGAGAAATTTTGTTTCATTTTATGAAATTTGAGAAAATGTAAATATTGATTAATTTAAGTCCGGTTGTTCTCAGTCCCTGTAATGCAAAACTTTGATTTTATTTTCAAAATTATGTTTCGAAATTTGAGGATATTCCCATACTCAGAAGGTAGTTCATTTAACTTTGAAGAGGGCACCGGAAAGTGACCGTATCAATTACAAAATTTCTTCTACAAATCAAAGCCTCTGCATCATGAAATACGGTGTGATGAAAAATACCTGCTGACTAGTATTTAGCAAACAATTGCATAATTAAAATTCTTTAAGATGAAGAAAAAAAGTGAATTGTAAGAAGTCAAGTCACTGCGTGGGAATTTTAAATGCTTTCAATGAAATTATGAAGCAGAAAAAAATTAATTCTCTCCCTCCTTCCAATTTAATGTTCTTCATTCTTTTTCTTTACACTATCCATCCATCATCTGCTGTCAACTTTTGCTATCTGTTCTATGTTTGTTTCCGCAAATACATAAAGAAAAGGAAATTCAATCAATCTCTATTTCTAATACACAAATACTTAAAGAGCTTCTTGAATTTATTGTTGTTTCATCATTTCTATGAACATGCACATGCATTTGACGTCACCGTCATGCACATGACGCTCTAAAAACACAGAAACAGAAGAACAAAACAAAATAAAGTGAATACAGGTTCTTCACAAATTCAACGGCAGAAGCATCAAAAGTAGAGAGAATAGTTAATAAAAAAATGTAGTTCCAATGTTCCACAAAAATAAAACTAGTCTATTACTGTAATTTTTTAATCATTCATTTTGTCAGTCAGCGGCTTGTAGTAATAATTCTCTATGAGTAAAAACATCTATTTTTTATTGAATGGTTTTAGAAATGAATTTTATGGGCCAGCGATAGTTGATATTCTAATTTTCATATTTTTTTTTATTTATTTAGACAGAATGAAGGGGTTTTTGGTAATAAAATGCTCTATTGGGAAACTTCAAGATGATTAATAGACGGCAATTTTTCAATTGTCTAATTTCTGTGATAAGCAATAATGTTATTATACATTTATTTATATTTTATGGATGTTGTTATAGTTGTATATTAAAAATATATGATGATAAGCTTCTCATGATCGCTTCATAAGGAATCATCAAGAGTCGTTAAATTAGATTTTATAGCTGCACTGTCATGAATTAGAAGCCACAAAAAATGAGGTTGTAGAAAACTTCTAATATGTCGAAGAAATGACGAATGTCAAGTCATAAGCAATAATTGTATCATTTTTCATGAACTTCATCACGCTTCAATGCATCTGATGTATGATGTGCATTTTTCTAAGTTAAGCATTCTGAATAAATAAATTTTTATTCTTCTCTCTGTGTCTTTTGAAGAGCATCGCATCATCAATTTTCTCATTCATTCCTCAAAATTAAACGACGAAAGGGAGATTTCTCATTTATTTCGATTGCATACTTAAAGTCTGAGAAGTGAAATACTTTTTATGGCATACTATAAATTCATTAATTTCACTTCCCTTCAGATGCTGCCTTTTTCATGAAAATTAAAAAATATGCTTGCTTATATTTATGTGCTTAAACAAGCAGCAACAAGCAGTAGCATCAGTATTCATAATAATAATATAAATTTGAAACAGATTTTTATCTCGCGTGCACATTCCCTAATGAAAACAGAAGAAAATAAGCAACAGCACCAAATTTTATATGATCCATTAAGGAATTTTCATCTTGCTCTCTTCTCAAAAAAATATTAACAAGCATAAAACATTTATCTCTTAATTCTGTACTGCACCGAATAAAAAAATATACAGTTTTTCATCTAATAAAAGAACTTTTCGTTTAATTAAGAATGCCTACAATTCTTCCACATACACATTTGTTCATAATCGAGCAGTCGGTTTTGTCTACCAGGCTAAATAAAATATTTCGGCACAGTCAATCAATTAGAATGACAAGTGTGTGGCATCATGTCAAAGAGAAAGTGTTTACAAAACACCAAGAATTTATGAGTTAAATGCATGCTCAAAGAACATGGAATGCGTTATCAAGCGACTAAAGCAAAATCCCATCGTACTTAATATCCGATGCTGTAGATTTTCTATCCAAAACGCGCGCGTTCAATGTCTGAGTGTCACCATGACCCATCAACATGATAAATTATTCGTGCGAGAATGAATACAGCATATTTAATAGCACGATAATTGCAAAATCTTACTACAACTAATAAAGTAACATCATCTGACGGATAGAGTGAGCCGTATTGTCAGTAACAAGAATGCATTTTAGTGAACATGAAAAAAATACTTTGCAATTGATGTAAAAGAGTTGTGTTAAAAAAATTGCAATACATAAAAAACAAAACAATAGCATGGCATTCAGCCTTTAACATAAATAAGTTTTAATGGCGTCACACAGACATAAATTATCATCAATTTGTACACTCGAAAGATTGAGTATATGAGTAAATGGTGAAGCGTAAAAAAATTATAAAAATTTATGAATTGTGCGAAAAGAATATTCAATTTAAACTAATGTGTAATCATAGTTAATAATGTGTAGAGCACGCACACTGGTCTAAAATCGAAAAAAAAGTGCAATTGAACTTTTCAGGAAAAGTTTCACCAAAACTCTTCGGAGATGTCTCATTTTAAAGCTGTTATAAGTAGAAACAAATTCCCAAAGTTTCAGACTTTTTGGTACATCTGGTAACATATGGCAGTTCCTTAAAGTTGATAGGGGGTAAATATTAGTAAATTTTTTAAACTCACTTAACCAATATTTTCTCAAAAACTACTAAATCAATTGAAAAAAGGTTTTCGGTTCCTAAAAGGACATATAAATACCTTTAATTTAATGTATTGACATCTAAAAAATTTTGTGTCTATGTAAAGTTTTGCTAGAATGTATATGAAAATTAGGCGAAAAACCGCTCTTAAAATCATTGCATTCACCAAAGGTCAACTAAATAAAGTCTGTTGGGCACTCTGTTAACACTTTCTAGTAGCAGAAGTTTCTAGTTTTCCAAAATGGGTTCAACCTTGACAATCGGACTGCGCATTTGGAAGTTATTGTCAGTCAAAGTTTGGTAAAAATCCGAAATCCTCAAATATTAATTTCTAAAATTTTACCCAAATTTCTCACTATTTTCGTAAAACATGTCCAAATTAATTATTTTGAGCTATTTTGGCAATTAGAAATCCATTTCTTTTTGATTTTTGAAGATTTTTTAAAAATTGATTGATTTTTGACACCCTTATGCTGGTTATTGAGCAGCATCGTTTTCGACTTACTTAAATCACTATAACTTTTTTTGTGATTAATATTTTTCAATTCTGTTTTTTTTATTTGATAGCTTAATGTAACACCTTTAAAATAATATATAACACTTGATGGTTGAGTTCGATCTTGGTCCTGTAATTGGCCTTGGTTTGTGGCCGACCCATTTCTGAAAATTTCTTAAAAAGGCTATTTTCAAATATCGCATTTAACAACCAAATTATTCATTGTTTCTGTGTTTAATATGCTTAATTATGATAGTTGTTAGTGTTAAAACTTAGATTTTGTGCTTTGGAATTTTTCTAATGCTCGCAGATAGCTACTAAGTATTGACTAAAGCTACTTCTTAAAAATGCTATCTGCGAGCATTAGAAAAATTCCAAAGCACAAAATCTAAGTTTTAACACTAACAACTATCATAATTAAGCATATTAAACACAGAAACAATGAATAATTTGGTTGTTAAATGCGATATTTGAAAATAGCCTTTTTAAGAAATTTTCAGAAATGGGTCGGCCACAAACCAAGGCCAATTACAGGACCAAGATCGAACTCAACCATCAAGTGTTATATATTATTTTAAAGGTGTTACATTAAGCTATCAAATAAAAAAAACAGAATTGAAAAATATTAATCACAAAAAAAGTTATAGTGATTTAAGTAAGTCGAAAACGATGCTGCTCAATAACCAGCATAAGGGTGTCAAAAATCAATCAATTTTTAAAAAATCTTCAAAAATCAAAAAGAAATGGATTTCTAATTGCCAAAATAGCTCAAAATAATTAATTTGGACATGTTTTACGAAAATAGTGAGAAATTTGGGTAAAATTTTAGAAATTAATATTTGAGGATTTCGGATTTTTACCAAACTTTGACTGACAATAACTTCCAAATGCGCAGTCCGATTGTCAAGGTTGAACCCATTTTGGAAAACTAGAAACTTCTGCTACTAGAAAGTGTTAACAGAGTGCCCAACAGACTTTATTTAGTTGACCTTTGGTGAATGCAATGATTTTAAGAGCGGTTTTTCGCCAAATTTTCATATACATTCTAGCAAAACTTTACATAGACACAAAATTTTTTAGATGTCAATACATTAAATTAAAGGTATTTATATGTCCTTTTAGGAACCGAAAACCTTTTTTCAATTGATTTAGTAGTTTTTGAGAAAATATTGGTTAAGTGAGTTTAAAAAATTTACTAATATTTACCCCCTATCAACTTTAAGGAACTGCCATATGTTACCAGATGTACCAAAAAGTCTGAAACTTTGGGAATTTGTTCCTACTTATAACAGCTTTAAAATGAGACATCTCCGAAGAGTTTTGGTGAAACTTTTCCTGAAAAGTTCAATTGCACTTTTTTTTCGATTTTAGACCAGTGTGGCACGGTCGAATATATCACACAGAAAGCGTTTAATAGACCAGTAACTGCAAATTAAAATCATCATAATTCTCTCTCTTTTTAAATAGTAATTTAATTATAAATATTTCAGCACGTGCGATTTTTTCTCTTAATTACACATCCATCGCAGCAGCGGCACTATGAATGTTTTTCTATTGTGGGAAAAAGAACAGACGCAGCCCAACAGTCGTAATTGTAGAATGGGAAATCATTACTTGTTTGTTTACACTCATCAAATCTCTATAATAATTCCCAAATCTATTTAATGAACTAGGAATGAGTAGGTTAGTGTTAGAAAAGAGCGAGAAGAAATAAATAAAAAAAATTGTTGTGTCAGACCGAAAACTTTTTTTTAATGTTTAAATGATTTACAGATGCAAACGGCAAGCAATACAATCATCATTTATGGGCTTTCACAGTATGTATGCTGGTAAATATTAAAAAAATGCGATATAATCCCTTTTGTACCCTTCAATGATTGCTCTTACCCATTAATATACATTGTTGTACTAGCATGAGACTTGAATTACTTCATGAAACCGAAAACCGTCCAATCAGTTTCAGATTTCATAAAAAATGAATTTTTGTGTATTTGCTTGTCTTGGAACCCTCTTAACGATAGCTCTTTCGAGTATCATGAAATTTTCATGTGACACTAAGGGTTTCGAAAATAAATTTATGGATTCGTCATGGTTGGAATTTTTCATTACGATCAAAAAACTTTCTCAAATCCGTTCTTACAATTTAATGTAGTCTGCTGGCAATCAAAATCAGCATTATTACTAACAATTTTCTTATTATGAATTTTGAATAGATACACTTTGTTGAAATGTCACCGACAAAGTCTAAACATTTCAAAGAAAAGTGAAGTGAGTCACCGAAATAATACTTGAGGCTTGAAAATTGAGATACAAGAAAATGAGTGACACATTTATGAGATGTCTTTTTTAGTATCTTTCTTTTCATCATCTTGAAAACATTGTTTTAATTATTCGTTCCATTTAGTTTATGTAACTAGCATCAGGCAAAGCATAAAAAGACCCGAAATTTTTCATCATCTTCTTCACTCTCTTTTGTTTTATGATGTCAGAAAAAAAAGAAACGATCAAGAAGAGTAATGACGAGAAGAGCAACAAATGCATTGACGAGTATTTTCTCATGCAACATGTGAATATTGAAAGGATAAATAAGATAAACAACAAGAAGAAGAAAATGAGTAATTGAAGTGAGAAATGAGATGGAACACTTGTTGATATGCATTTTTATGTTCGATTGATTAATCGCTTGACTGAAAAATTTAACATATACGCACACATTGGTTAATGTTTGGATGGATTCTAGTTTGAAATTTAGACACCCATTGATTAGGGAAGAAGATATCTAATTTCAGAAGCTTAGAGAAACATCAACAAGAGGATGAGATTTGGAAAGAGAAAACAGAAACATCACTTCACATATTGAATACATCAAACTATCAATCATTAATCATTCATTCCACATTTATATATATATCATTCATTGATGATAAATTAATCGAAGTTTTCAACTCACCAGCTTCAGTTAAAGAAATTTTCTCCTACATTCTTCACTCATTAAAAAATTCGATCTTCAAATTCTCCATCCTTCGTCAGCGTCAACATTTGAATCTGTATCGGATGGCTCCTCACCATACATATCGGCTAATTTACCTACACATTTTTTAAAATAAATAAAGTATGAAAATTAATTCCAATTCAATGAATCATTTTACAAGAGAAATTGAGACTTACGGAATCTTGGTCCGAAATTTGATAAGTAATTAAATTTGAGATCTCCATCGTCGGTACATGAAGCTAAACTTGAAAGTGATCCGGAGCTATTTCCGTCACCTTCATAAGCGTAATGTCTTACATCATCGACTGGATATGCATCATTGTCTTTGTCACATGCATCCTTCTTATCTGTTAAAAATGCCCCAATGTCTGGAACTTCGTGCGCTTCTTTCTGCCTTAAGTCTTTGTACAATTTATCTTCATAAATTGGTGGTCCACGTAAAACATTTAAGTCATAATCTATTTATAGAAATGGAAAATCACACACACGTTAGTTAAATTAATTAAGTGAAAATGAATTTCAACAATTACCTGTATCTCTTTCCCCGCCGCCTTCGTCTTCATAATTAATAATTGTTTCTCGAATATCATCCATATCTTTCTCATGCCACTATTTTTAAATAAATGAAAGAGAAATCATTAGGAAATGAGTATGCAAATTAAATAATGCATTTTATGTGACTAAGGCTTGAAAATATAAATTTCATTGTTCATATTAAATGAATTACTATAAAATGACATGAAAAAAAAACACTAAAATGCATTAGACAGGAAATTTTCTCATTATTCAATTAATCTTGTAGATACTTACGCCATCATAAGACTTTTTATGCACTACAACAGCAAGAATTAAAATGATGAGAAGTAGGATACATCCGATGAGTGCATAGATAAAGTTACTAGCTACACCAAATGTTACAGCTGCTGCAAGGGATCTTTCACATCCCGGATCTACATTTTGTGCTAGACTCGGCTGCCCAAGGTTATATGTGAAATCATTAATTGTAAGATTTTTAATACATCCAATATAGCCTCGCATTGTTGGTGCATATGTCCAATTATAAGCTGATCGTAATACATCAAGATTTACACTCGATCCTCCAAGATGGATTGGAGCGTTTACGTTGAGGAATTCATTTTTGCCTTGTGGGGCACGCAAACTCATACAGTCACTAAGTTTACAATTATCTACCGTCATTTCGGCACTTGTTTTAGTCAAAAGAATGTCGACAACGTGGAAACGTCCGGTTTCTAATTTGGTATAATTATGATGAATTCTAACTGCACCAGTACCGTAATCGACAATAAGTACAGGGTATCCATCAACCAATTCTAATGCTAAAAAGTCTGAAATTGGTAGTCGATCCATATAGCTCATTGGACCGACATACATGACTAATCCATTTTCGTTTTCAGGTTTTAATTCGAGTGATATTTTTGTCGAGTCGCATGGGTCGATCGGTGGATACAGAGCCCAACTATTTCCAGAAAATCCAACAGTAATTTGCTGACAGTTTGGTCCCTCGTAGCCTTTAAAAAAGTAATAAAAATGAATTTAAAGTAAATATTAAAATCAGATGCTTGTAAAACAGATGATTCATGGTCGACTGCTTTAAATTGTTTTAAATGTATGGAATATAAAAATAATAATAAGAAGAAATTAAAACGTACCTTTCGGACATTCACATGTATTTGCAAATGCAGTTCCTCCATTATAGCAGACCGGTTCTCCGTGCTTCGGCTCAAAACATTTACATTCTGTTCTTACAAATGCATTAACTCCAACAAATGAGGTACGATTTGTGTACACAGACAATGGAATGTTTGACTTTTCCAATACATTCATGCACGATGATTCACATTTTGCTTTCTCAATGAGACATTCATCAATGTTTATCATCATGACTTTAGATCCCAACGTCTCTTCCAATTTATTTTTGTGTTGTAAAAGTTTTCCATTCAGCTTTTCCGGTTCATAATATGGACTGCCATGAGCTGAGAATCGTACATCCAATATTGCTGAATCACGATCGTTTTTCAGAACTGTAAATATATCTACATTTTCTCTACTAGCATTAAATAGTTCCGTAATAAAGTCATGCAATTTTTCTTTCGGACTAATTGAGTTTCCATCATCGACAAACTTTTCTGCTGAAATGTCAACAAGTCGAATGGATCCGCTCTTGTCAACGGCCTCTTCTGGAATTTCTTTTACTGTTACTTGTACGTATGCAGTTACATCATGACGAGTACCGTAGGGCATTGTTTCTACAACCCTAAATTCCAAAGTATAAATGCCTTCTGTTGTACCTTGTATCATTGTTATCATTCCAGTATTTTCGTCTAGTGAAAAGTGTTCATTAACTTTACCGTCTTGCCAAAAGAAATTTTTATCTGGTAAATCCCAGTCATCTGGATCGTCAACATATACACGACCAATTTCAGTGTCTGGTGCTTCTCCTTTGTAGTTGTATACGAAAATTGAGCTTGAACCTTCCTTCATCTCATTATCATTCACATCACCAATAATTAAGTGCAAGTAGCTGACATTAGACATTTTCGGTTCACCTCCATCACTAATCATAATTGGAATGAAATATTCTTTTTGTGCTTCACGATCAAATGATGTAAGAGCTACAAGCTGATCACTATTTTCTATGCTAAATTTATTCTTGATATCATTACTAGCATGTTCCCATAATTCAAATTCATAACGATATCCATTTGTTTCTTTTTCGTCATAGTCATCAGCCAATAGGGAAGTAATTATTCCTGGTTCATGATTTTCAGGCCACACAATTGGCATGTTCATACTTAAAAATGGCGCATTGTCATTAATGTCGTTAAGAATAATTGTAACTGTTTGTGTTTGAGACAATCCTTGACCATCCTCGTCAGTAGCTGTTACCAAGATTTGCCATTCTTTGTGTCCATTTGGCTTGTCACGATCAAGAGGCTTAATGTTTCTCAAGCAGCCATATGCATCGATCGTAAGGAGGTCACGTTGCTCTTTCTTGGAAATTTCGTATCTTATGTGCTGATCTAAATTACGATCTTTAATATCCGGATCGTATGCATTCATAATGAAAATACAGTCTGGATGAATTTTTTCTTCATCAATTTTCGATCGATATTCTTCTTCAACAAAGACTGGCGGGCAATCATTAACATTTGCCACAGTAATTTTTACTATTGCAAAATCACTATAAATTCCGTCAAAAGCTTTGATCTTTAATGAGTATTCTGTAATTTTTTCATAATCAAGACTATGCTTAATTGTTATTCGTCCTGTTTTATCAATCTCAAATGAGTCATCAATATTTCCACTTTCTATCGAGTACTCAATATTTGCGGCTGTATCTGGATCAATGGCAGTGACTTCAATTACTAATGCATTTTTATTCGAATCTTCAGGTATACGGTCCGCGAGATATTCATCTTGTTTAAATTGAGGTGGGTGATCATTTTTATCGGCAACCTCAATTCGAAAAACTTGAGCGGCTGAGTTTGGCTTGCCTGTTGTGAAAAGAGCAGAAGGTGCACCATCAGTAGCAACAATTTTCACATTATAGAACTCTTGACTTTCACGATCGAGACTTTGTTTGGCTGTAACAACACCCGTGATTGGATCAATTGAAAATATATCATTATTATCGGCAAGTTCAAAAGTCACAGCATTAAAAGGCGATGTTGCATCATTATCAATTGCACGAACGATCATGACCTGTGAGTCGGGTGGTTCATTTTCAAGAATAGTTCCAGTATCAACTTCCACAAACGATGGAATATTATCATTTACATCCTCGACCTTTATTTTGATATTGTGCTCACTCATAATATTATGAGAGTTTTTGACAATGACTGTTAATGAATAATCAGTCGTCACTTCATAGTCCAAAGATTTTCCGAGTAAAATTGAGGCATCGTTACCGTTTTGATACAAAACGAATGTTTTCTTTGAGTTTGTTTGTTCCGTTCGACCAGTAAGCAGCTCAAAAATTAAATCAGGTTTTTCGGGAACATTTGATTTTGCTGATAAGGTCACCAACTTCTTTTCAAACTGATTAAAATTTTCTTTTAAAATTATTGGATCATTTGGTGGATCGACAAATGTTGGCGCCTTTTTACTTGATTCTATGACCTCAATTTTAACTTCTGTGTCAGCCTGTTGACTCTCGTCTGGTTTAGTATTGTAAGCTTGTACATTTATTGTATACCACTGACCGGGTTTCTTATCAATTGGCCTTGCCAATGTCAGCACACCAGTAATATTATCTAAATGGAAATACTTTGCATGTGGCTTATTATCCAGTAATCTATATCTCACAACTGAAAATTCACCATCGTCAAGATCAGTAGCTGAAATTCTCATTACTTGATCTTTCACTTGCCTATCTTCAGGCAGGGGTTCACTATATTTGCTTTTATCAAACACTGGTGGATTGTCATTAATATCCTCGATTGTAACTTTAAATGTGCAAATATCTTCGAGTGGTGGTCTTCCATTGTCTGTGACGCGAACGGTCAAATAAATTTCTTTTTCACGAGCCGGCTCGTCGCGATCGAAAATGTGATTTGTCGTAATAATTCCACTAGTTGGATCGATTTTAAATTTTGGACGTTCACTTGTGGGCATAATAAATCCAAAATCAATTCGATCCTGTTTATCAGGATCATATGCGTCGATTCTCGTTACATATGTGCCATGTGATTGTTCCTCTTTAATAACCGGTGCGTATGATTTACAATCTCTTATGATTGGCTTTCGATTGTCAACACTACTAATTATTTCAGCTATTGCTGCACTTAAAAGGCACATAAATAGAATAATTGATATGAACTTTTCCATATTTCTTGATGTTCCCATTTTTGGCTCTCAATTATTGTTTATTTATTTATATTTATTACTCATACATTCACTTATTTTTTTTTGTTTGATTGACTTACACATAAACTTTATTCATCACTTTATTAAATATTTCTTCAATTAATCATCTCATCTTTTCTTCTATGTGGTTTTATATTCATTGATGATGCAAAAGGCACACAATTTGAGAGACACAAATTCACAAGAAGCTCTTTGTTAATTTAATTAAATTTCATTTCATAGACTTTTTATTCCACTTATTATATATATATTTTTTTTTGTAGGTACTTGTTATGAATCATACACAAAATTCTGGTTTTAACAATTTTTACTTCTTCTTATTTCTTCTCTTTCACTTTAACTTTTTTCCACTTCTTGCTTCTTCTTATTCTCTTCTTTTTCAAGATTTTACGATCATCATCTTCTTTTTTTCTTACACATTTATTTTTCCTTATTCTATTGCTTGTGTTGTGCCATGTTATTTTATGTTACCTGTATTTGGTATGTATATATAAAAACTGAATACATGTGAGACAGGTAAAAAAGAAGAAAGACACTTAAAGTAGTGGTTGTAATTTGGGTGTAATTCGATTTTATGCGTTATTTCTTTACACGATTTCTTATCTAAATTCACCGATTTCGATTGAATGCACTTTAGAAAATTTAGCTATAAATTACGTTTATCAATAATTGCGCGAAATGCCAGTAATCGCGATTTTTAAAGAAAATTTTACAGCAACGATGTTATTTGGTAAAAGACTCGTCACTCACTGATTCACAAAAGTGTTTTATGCTCAAAAAGCCGCTCTGAGTATCAGCACGAGATGGCGCAAAACACAGTTAGTCACTGACTTTAGAGACCTCTACAGGCCCATCTAATAATTAACTATTTAAAATATTGTAAAAACTTCTTATTCCTAACGGCTTGTGCTGAATTGTATTATATTTCCCTTATTTACTTGTTGCTAGCATGAATAACTATAAAATTGTAATTTAAAATAATGATAAATGCCAGGAAATACCCCAACTTTTATCTATATTTTCAATGCCTCCTTTAAATATAATCTTGTAAAAAGCACCACAAGTATTCGAGAAATTAAAATTTGAATGAAATTCAAAGCTGTTTGGAGTGACATGTGACAAAAAAAAATTAAAATGTTTTAATGTCACGTTGAGTGTTGTCAATCGTAATTTAAAAACAAAATATCAGTCAAGTTTCTTTAATGTTAAGCAACAGATCTTCTCTATTTTGATCATGTTGAAAATTAGAACTTAAACTCGTAATTAAATCGTGTAAAATAATGTCTAAAACCGCAGCAAAAAGTGCCCTTAAAAGTGAACAAAATAACGGTCATCTGAAATTTGAAAACGAGCAGTCACATCTTGCAAACATTTGTTAATAAAAAATTTCATATTAAAATTAAAGATATTTTAAGAATATGGAAGATTCTGAGATTTCTGACAATGAAAAGATTCGTATAGTTAGTGATTTTATCCTTCATGCTCCACCAGGTATGTTAAAAAGTCGATTTTGTGTACGAAAAGTGGATTAAAATTGGAAAATTTTCATTTCAGGAGAATTTAATGAAGTTTTTAATGATGTCCGGGTTTTACTTAAAAATGATAATTTATTAAAGGAGAAAGCAGGATCAGCATTTGCACAATATAACAAGGATCAATTAACACCAGTTCGTTTAGAAAGCACCGAATCCTATGCTTTAATTACAGAGTTTAATGATTTGGGTAAGTAAAATAATGTGTCATCATCAAAAAAAAATTTGTTGTTGTGGATGGATCTTCTTTATGGGAAAAAATATGTCTTAAATTACTCTCATTTCCCACGCTTAAAAATTAATTCGAATGAGTGAAAATTTAGAAAAATGTTAATAGAATTAATTACAGTTAAATATTTCGTGAGTTTTAGTGTACTTTCATTGGGGCGTTGACAATGCGATATATGATACACTCAAAATTTATGTATGACTCATAAGTAGTTAGTTGATAAACAAGAGAAAAAAAAATTTTCTTCGTCTGATATGCTGCTTTGTTGTGTGAAAATCAATTTTATATACATACTTTATATCATTTATTTGCGACGATTGATAACACTAAGCTCATTTATCTGTACATTTTTTCATAGGCGGTGGACGTTTCTTCGATCCGCGCACAAAGCAATCATTCAAGTATGATCATTTAAGGAAGGAGGCATCAGATTTTCAGAATTATGAGCCAGATCCAGTTGCAGAGCATTGGCGTTCAGCGCTTGACGTAGAAGCAATTCAGTATACTGGAAATCATTATCGTCATGGTGTGTGTTCAGTTTTTGGCCGGAATGATCCATCGACAAATCAAATTACTTTATCATTGTGCATTGAAGATCACCAGTTTCAACCTCAGAATTACTGGAACGGAAAATGGCGTTCACAATGGAACTTTACATTTTCCAGCTCTGGATCTGGTGCTGCCGAAATCAAGGGTGTACTGAAAGTTCAGGTAGGCTCGAAATTATTTACACATTCTTCTAGTTTAAATTTTAAACTGTATTTCAGGTACATTATTATGAGGATGGGAATGTTCAATTAGTTTCATCGAAAGAGTGCCGTGAGTCCGTCATAATAACGAATGAGATCCAGACAGCGAAGGAAATAATTAAAATAGTTGAAGATAGCGAGCAAGACTATCAAATGGCAATATCAGAGAATTATCAAACGATGTCTGATACAACATTTAAAGCACTTCGTCGTCAATTGCCAGTGACTCGTACGAAAATCGATTGGGCCAAAATTGTATCGTATTCGATTGGTAAGGAACTGAAAACGCAATAATAATGAATGAATTCCATTGTGCTCATCGTCATATATATATGTTTAATTATTTTCTTTCAACTTTTTTATTTTACTACAATAATTTGTATTCTATTCGGTTCATCTTTTGTTTTAAGAAAGTTTTATCGAAATTTTATATTAATAATATATTTTATACCTAATTATCATTGTGTAATCTTAATCACATCATAAATAATCACAATTTACAAAGAAACAATGCCTTTTATACATTAATTGTATTTTTATAAATTGTGTAATTGAAATTTTTCGGTCAATTTTTGTCTCTAGATCAAAACTATAATTAGCATTCATTCAAAACTTTTCCAAAATATTCTCTTTTTATATTTTTAATTTAAAAAAAATCGACATGAGCCTTCTAAATTCTTAATCAAATCTTTGACTAAATTAATTAAAAAATCTACATCAACTTATGATACTTGAAATGAAACGAATACCGCGTTAAAAAGTATTTCCAAGCATTTCTGCATTTTTATTAATGATGAATAAAACGGTTCATATTAGATAAAGTAACTCATGAGCATCAATATAATGATGAATATTAAGAAGCTCCCCCTCTCCTAAAAATGCATCAAATCAAACGGTGAATAAAGTAAATGAATAATAATAACGATAATTTAAAATCTTGCATTATGAAATGATAAAACTGCAAAGACATTAATCACAAAATAAAATGAAATTGTTAGATAACAAATCTTTTGCCTTTATTTTTGCTTCCTTCATTTCAGATATCCATGTCTCGCGCCATTTAGTGTTTGAGAACCTCACAAATTCTTTTTCAGCATTTGTATGGTTTTATACGTTTTCAGCATTTGTACAGTTTTATACGGTTTTGAGTTTGAAATCTAAAAAGTCGTTAAAATTTAAATTTCTAAAAGCCGTTGAAATCAGAGCGATATGAATATGAGGAATGTGAAAAGAAATCAACATTAAGTATGCCTCGAAGCTGTAAGAACATCTCAAAAATGAAATTCTTCATGAAAGAATCACGCTACTTAATATTTATTTTATATATCCATCTAAGGTGAATGCGAGAATTTTATGGCTTTCTGATGTTTTAATTAATTTCTAGCGAGGAATGCTTATTGAGCATGAAACGAATTCAAGATTATGAGTGAAGACGGTAACATATTTTAATTTTTTTAAAAACATTTAAAGTGAGCTGAGTGAGTGTCTGTTGTAATAGCAATATTGCGTGACTCAAATATTTTGAAAAAAGGAGATAAAAAGAGGGAAATTTTGAAGCGTGCAAAAAGTTGTTAATGCTCATGTTCATATCAATAATGGACTATCTTAAAATGCAATCTTCGACAAAAAAAAAATAAAGGCTTTTACATGAATTATCACTCCATTGTTGTACATACTCATATAGATGAATAAATATTCAGTCGCTTATTTATATTCAAAATAAATCATTCAGCTTGTATAAATAAAGACATCACAATGCTTGAATTAACTTTTCACATGTACCAGTCACAAAAATCGCAACTGTTTTTGCTTCTCCTATAAACTTTTTTTTTATTTTTTTATTTTATTTTATTTCAAGTTCATTCAGTTGTTTCACATGTCATCATAAAGAGAGAAAGCGGCTTATTGTTCAAAAAAAAAATACCTTTTGATCTTTGTCAGGTGAAATAAATCGTTTTATATATGGCATAAAATGATCAATTCAATCATCATAGTGACTACATAAAAGAGAGTTAAATGACAAAGATTTTTCAATTTGATATGAACTTTAGTGAAATGAGTTATAGGCATTCTTTATGCTGCTTCTTTGTGGTGCATTTTACTGAGAATGTTGGGAATGCTGTATGATGCACTATGTCCAATGAGACACATGAGTTAGAATATTAACTGCAAAATGTCATAGAGACGGTTGACTGACGCAGTGTGCCACTCAGGTTGCTCTTTTAACTTGCTTGATTGACCATATCAGAACCTCAAGACTTAGACACATTCTTTCGAAAAATGCGCTCTTATCCATCAACTCATCTTCCTTCAAATTCCATCAACTTTGTCGTCAATGATTCTGTAAGTTACGAGACATAAAGAATTCAATAATGCCATTCAGATATTTAAGATTTGTGCGTACGTATGTATGTCGAATGGGAGATGGTAAGGCAAGAAGGAATAAAACAAATGATTGGAAAATTGTTTCTATATTTGGATATTTGTGAATGCTCTCTCAATATGTAAACTAAAGATGAAAATGATGAGACTAATTTAGTGTTATCATTAACGTATTTATTTAATATTAAAGAGCTTTCAGAATATGGACAAAACGTGTTTTATAAAAAGCCACTTCAGAAGTGTTAAAATCAAACTTAAAACCGAATTTATTTATTTTACGTTTTTTTTCACTTCTTTCTTTCTTTCATCTTTTGTGTCTCTTATAACACTCTCGATCCGAAAATGAAGATATCATCATTAAACTCTAATATTGACTTCAATTTATGCGGCAAATATTCTTTCATGAATTTCGATATGAATTTTTGAACCTGAAACATCATCAAATCGTCCCTCATTTAAATTCCTGCTCAAGAGTCGATAATCACATTTGAATAATTTTATTTATTTTTGAATCTTTTTGTCTTACATTCTTTTTTTTGGGGAAAGATTTGGATGCGCAAAGGTTTACTTTATCTTTCTTATGACCACAAAATATCATTAATGCCATAATAAAGCAACTTTTTTCTGTAAATTTACTTATACTGCATATGTTATCTGTCTTATCATTCATTATTATTATTCTTGTTTTTACTTTGTATCTTAATCCCAACAGTCTTTGGTTCCTCTTTTGGAAAAGAAATTTAATTTTCGCCACATGCTTCCATTAAA
Organism: Chironomus tentans; assembly: GCA_963573255.1. Taxonomy (NCBI): domain Eukaryota; kingdom Metazoa; phylum Arthropoda; class Insecta; order Diptera; family Chironomidae; genus Chironomus; species Chironomus tentans. The sequence goes on along the minus strand of OY754302.1, from coordinate 55,147,320 downwards.
ATAATCATCGTAGTTAGCATCGCAGCAATACATTTTTTGGAAGTTAAAAGTTGTCATCAGGAGGAAGAAGGGGGTCAGTGGCGTAGCAAGGATTTTTGTTGCCTGTGGAAAAATTGAAAATGGGGGTCCAAACCATTTGCTGCTCCCCTGACTCAGTAGATTTATTAATCTTTCAATGAAATAAATTTTTGGTTTGAAAATTTTGTGACAGAAAATTGAAAATCCAGTTTTTTAATAGATATCATTAGGAGTCATTCGCAAATTACGTCACGTAAAAAATGACTTTTTCGAACCTCCTCCCCACAAATTTTCAAAGGAAGGAGAATTTTAGGTTTGGAATGTCACAAATTCTACAACCCCCCTCCCCCAGGGTGTGACGTAATTTGTGAATGACCACTAAGTGAACGATCCCTAAAACATTTCAAATCCAAATTCTAAATTCTTAAAGACAAGCTGATCCATACTTTGTAAAATATGATAAGCCTCAAAATATTTGCACATCGTAAAATTTTATATATTAATAATTATAAAACACCTGTCCTGCTCATCAAAGCCGACAAAAACAAATTAAGAAAGTTGTAAAAACTAAATTTAAAACTCTTCTGACGTGGATGACAGCATGACTTCTTCAATATATTTTAGATGACCACAAATTTTTTATTTTTAAAAGTTCAACGATAATTCCAATGAATGTGGACTATAAAAATTTATATCCAATGGCAGGGGGAAGACTACTTGGTGGAAAAAATCATTTTCCGCCAAAAAAAATTTTTCCGCCACGCACTTTTTGAGCTATAAATCCAAATTTGTACATATTTTCTGGCGGAAAAAGGGTCAATAGTTCTTGTATTAAGGTTTTATACATGTTAGCACCAAAAATTTAATTCTTAGTGCTTTCTGAAAATTTTCCGCCAGACGTGGCGGAAAAATTTTCCACCAAGTAGTCTTCCCCCTGTCCAATGGTTTTGTTGAGAATAATCAGTGGATTTTAATAATATTTTTAAAGATTAAGGAATGCTAGACAGTTTGGATATTTAACCGATGATTCCAAAAAGAGCAAATTTTGTGGCTGCTTTGATATCTTTTAGAGCCATTAGTCAAACGTTTTGGGATACATCGATCTACCTTGAGACCATGCCCCATTTATTGCAAGCCCAAATGCTCAAAAACTCAAGCTAGACAGAATGGAAGCAGCTGAAATAGTAATTAGCATAAAATTGACATACAAACAGGTACAATAAACAGACAGAAAATAATTAAAAATTATGTAATTCATGTTAATGCATGCACTTCATGAAACGCCCAGAGCCAATTTTAAATAATTAAATTTTTCGGCAATGAAACCATTAAATTGTCAATTAGTCATACGAGATAAGCTTATAATAAAGATTATATTTACATACAGTTGATTAAATCGTGTAAATATTTCCAACTTTAATGCATTAATATTGCAAAGTGCTTCATAAAAATTATCATTTTAATTAAAAATCCAAGAAACATTTTAATATTCTTCTGGGTTTATTGCAAATGATGTGGTGCTGCAAATGTACTTTGCCGTATACAATGTTGTATTTATTTGAAGGTTCATAACTATAGCGATCATGAGTTTTAAGAGCCAGCTATAAATTTATATAATACGAGAGAAGAAATTTCTCTTCTTAAAGGGAAAACAAATAAAAATCACGAGTTTTATTGGATCTCCGACAATTTATGGACAAATGCTTTTTATGGGTCTGTTTTTGAAGCAAATTTACATTTAAATCGCTTCAGAAAATCGCTTGTTCCTTTGTCAGCGTCAACGCGAACGAAGGAAGAAACTAATTGAAAAGATTAATTTATCGCATCATAAATGTTCACATAGCTAATGAAAGAATTCTTCCTACTAAAATTTTTGGATGCATGTAAAGTCTGATGAGATTTTTGATGGAATTCTTGTTCCTACATTTTTGACTTAGTCTGAAACAATTGCATGGAAAAATTATCTTTTATTACTTAGCCAAAGTGCTGTTTCTGAAGTTATTCAAAGTTACATTGAACCTGAAAAATTCCATCATCCAACATCCCTTCTGTAACATTCTGTCTAAATAAAATTCCTAAACATTTTCATCTACTTCTAAAACACCTGAATACATTTTTGATCACTTTAAATATTTTTTAGAATTAGAAAATTAAAATATTTGTCACGAAAAGTATGGTGCTGTGGTTGTGGGAAAGTTGTCTAAACTTATTTATTTTCACATGGAAGTAACTTTAAAATTGTAACTAATTAAACAATTTACACTCAAAAGAGCCATAATTACAATACAAAGAAACCAAAACTAACAAACAAATACTAAGTTGGTAGTCATTTACATAAGATGACTATGGTTTTATGGTGTATATGTTTGCTAGAAAGAGACGACTGCTGAGTCAATAGTTTGTTCAACATGGTATGCGTTTACTTTTTTTGCTAGAAGTTCATTCATTTTTTATTTGATTTATGAGCTTAGTTGACAAATTTTAAATTGCTTCCCATTTGTATCAACTGAATTTTAAATGAGTTATTAAGTTGCTTCTTAAAAGATTTTTTTTCGTCTATCTTATCTATTCTAAATTTAGAGTGTCGTCAATCTTTTCATGACATACCTGAGATGACGATAAAAAATAGTTTGAGAAACAGTGACGTATGGCGTCCAAAGATAAGGATCTTTTTAAATGAACCTCCATCCAGGATGTCATAACCGAACGAACCCCTTTCCAAATCACTTATTTCTTTCTCACCTTTCTAGCATGAAGACATGAGGTTGCAGAATCAAAGTGAAAGAAGATGATCAGATCTTTATGATCCATAACACGTTATTTTCAGCAGCAGCAAAAAATCCCCTTTGATTGATCAAACAGCCGAACAACAGTTAGTAATTTCCAAACAATGGATCGAACAATTGAATAATCTTAGAACTGACGAACAATATTGTTGAGTGAAGAAGTTTGTTGAAGTAAATTTTTAAAATATTTTCTCACCTGAAATTTCTTGAGGCACAGCGTGTGTAAAGGAAATGACTAGACTAATGTGATCTAAATTTAATACTTGGATACATGCTACTGCTGAAAGTCAGCGCACAGATCGATTTCTTTCACATTGATGATTGTAAGAGATAATTCAAGTGTAAATTTATTTTTTAATTAAAAAAGAGTATTTTTTGGACATCATAGGGAGGCGTAATGGAACTTTTCTCTCAACAAAGCGTGAATAGAAATTTTTTTTTCTTCTTTGAAATAATGGAACAAAAAAAACTACATGAGATGTAGAAATAGCGAAAGAAAAATGCTGCCGTAACTACTGTTAGGCAGTCACGAACTACGATTGAAAAATGGATGATGATGATATTGAATGGAACTTTAAAGACTTGTAATTGACGTTATAATATTTTAATTCGATTAGTCAATGTTTGTACGGATGCTGTGAGATAAGTTTTTAGTCTAGTGTGTGTCTTTAATCAACTAACGCCGCCCGTTGTGAATTAAATTAGGTTTTGATTTAATAAAGTGGATGAATGACGAGGTGAAAAATTTTAATCCTTTTCATTTTGCTGTGCTTTGCTCACAACTTGCTTCCTAATAATGTCAAATCATTAATTTAAAAAAATGTATAAGTTCCACTGTCAGACGACTAAAGCAATTAAGAAATTAAAATGTTCTTTATCCAAAACAAAGAAGGCAAGAAAATCGAGACACTACTAAAAACACCTTCGTCGTTATCTTTCAATTTTTGGTCCCTCTGTTGAAAACCGAATATAAAGGTTTTCATCCAAGCCAAGGACGCAGTAATTATGTTGTTATTCTCAATCTTAAAGACTAAAGAGTCAAAGAGACAAGTAAGCAACCCAAAATAAAGTAGATTGGACATGGTACTGATCATTGACGAAGGCGCAATTTTTGGTGATTCTAAGGAAGAATGGAACTTTTTAAAAGTCTCTTAAAGTACTTAGAAAGCATGCGTATTAAATTTTGGGCAAAAAAATTTGATTGAAAATTTGAATTTTCATACAAACAAAAATGTCAAAAACAATCTAATTATAAATGCAAAAAAAGCTATCAAACGACTCACTAAGAGTAAAAGCTCGAATGCTAAATTAAAGAACTAGCATCAACATTTATGATTCTCTAAATTTTCTGAGGTCTACGGAGGTGCAATTCTATAGTTGTCATTGTTGATGTTTTGAAAATTTCCATTTAGAAAAATGATTTTTCTAGCTGAATATCTTTATGTCTACGATGTAAGTGCATTTAAACTGATCAGTCAAAATATGAACAAACTGACCACTTTTCGAAATTGGATGCACCTAAAAGAATCGTGTGGCAATAAATTAAACATTTTCAATTTTTTTTTCTCCTTCTATTTATCTCCTGTTATAAGCCTGCTTTGAAATGTATCAAAAAATTAATACAACACTGTACATGAAATAAAGGAAACGATCAGCCGAAAGTGAGAGAAACTTAATGAAGTGATAAAGAGAATAAATTCACTTTGTCACTGTCTTTATAACTGTCGTCGATGGATGTACAAAAGAAAGAATGAAAAAACAGGAGAATCAGTAAAGAAGAAGAAGAATGAGGAGAAGATGTGAGATATTTATTATTTTGGGATCCGAAAATAAGAGGAAGAAGATAAATTGAAAGATCACATTCCTTTAGATTATGTCATCGTCCATGGTTGTTTGATGCGCTTTTATGGTACATTTTATAGTTTTTTTTTCAGGTCTTTTCATCCAAAACACAAATCGTGATTTATTTCAGAATATTTATCATGAAAACATAAACCGATTGATTTTGATCTCCTTTCATAGTAATTTTGTGTAAATGAACAGAAATGGTTAGTCACTGATTTTTATATGCCCGAGACAAGTGTAAATAAATTTTGTATAATTTTAATTGAATATTTATGACGTTTTGCTAATCGTTAATTATATGCCTCATAATATCATTCGCAAATGTGTTAACAATTAATGGGTGGTCATTGACTAATAAATTTCGAAATCGAGCAAAAAAAATAAATTCTGAATTGAAATGAAGGAGTGAACTGTTAAGAAATTTTATTCAATTTGAGGCGCGCACAATTTTACGTTCGACAATTTAAAGCAAAAAATATACGAGTGGAATAATGAAATGGCAACTGAAAGCGCCAGCGGACATAAAACGATTAACAAATGCAAGAAATTTTTCATTATTGAATTTTCAATGAACATTTCCTCCGACTGCCTGCTTACTTATCAACTGAATAAAATCACAGTGTTGAAATTCATAATTGTGAGGTTGCACATGATTTACTGTATTTCTTGATAGAAGACTCGGACTGTTGGAATTCATCTGAAGTGAAGAATTAAAAATTAAAAGAGCGAGAAATCGAAGTTACACATTATGTGTGTGTCTGGCGCTTCTGCAATGCACTGCCAATACACTTTTGCGTTGTTTTTCTCTTCTCAACGTGCGGTTCCATTTAAAGAGTTGTATCTTTCTTCTGGCTCCATAATAGCAATAGCAAACGCAGGTTTTATTGCCAATGAAATAAATCTCATTTTAATTTTCTCATTTCGAATCGAGATTTTCACAAAAAGCATGGAAAAAAGAGAGATTCCTTTCATCACATCGCCAAAATCCATTAAAATCAATTTAAAAAATAAAACTTTTACGGCCATTGGAACATTGATAAGCTCTTATAGCTCACTCAATGCTAACAAATTCTGAATAAACAAATTAATGTCTTAATTTCTGATGATCCATTAATCAATTTGAATTGAATCTTTCTTGTGCTTGTGCTTGTGTCTCGAAGCACATCTTCAACTCTTTATTAGCTTTATAGAGAGACATAGCGTTCGACACCTTGACTATAAACCAATTTTATGTCGCGCATATTTCTCAACACAACACAAAACACAACAAAAAGGAATGAAATGGAATGGAAAGAAGAAGATATTAAAAAAGATACAGAAAATATATCAAAGAGTCACAAAATAAACCTGATTTTTGAATAAACAAGCAATTTACGGTCACTCTTTTGTCGCGGGAAGCTTAAGGAGGTAACAATTTTATTTAGTTTTTGGGAATAAATTTCAGTTCAGTTAATTATATTCACATAAGAACTTTTAACTTTTTTTAGTGTCTCTCTCAATCTCTTTTCTTTTGACAATTTCTTTCTTGTGATGATTTTCAAATGGAATGAATGGCTAAATAACCATTAATCTACCATATAAATCGTGTCGACTATCTACAAGCTCTTATCTGTATTCTAATTTTGATTTAACAGTAAATTGCTTTTCTGTAATAAAATAAAACACTAAATCCGATACACGAAGCATTTATTTGAATAAATTGAAACCCATAATTGACTCTTGATGTCAAATTTGATTGCAAATTAAAGTGTCCATCAAAAAATCTTTTTTTCTTCACTTCGTTGTAAAGCAAGAGTTTGTTTTGAGGCGATTTTGAAAATTGATTTAATTAGGCTACCTTACAATCCACGCCATCAATTTCAAGTGAACATAAATCAATCACGAAATACATGCGATAATGTTTGATCGTTCGGAGAATTTCATTAAATCACTTGAAATCATTTCAATTGTTTTGCATGAAACAAAAAAAAATATTGCAATGAAATTCGAGAAAATATTTGATTGGCATTAATTCATTCCACTTACAGCTTCTCATTAAACATTGTTAGTAAAGATGTATGAAGAAGTTTGAACAATTGGTATTGAGATAAAAATCGAGCATTTAATGATTGAAAAGCGATGAATTAGCAAAATTCATCAACTTTTAATCATCGAGTCTTAAAGTACTAAATACGAGTAATATAAAGGAGGCAACACGAATGATTAATAATTATAATGAAAGATTTTGTTGATGCCTCATTGTTGTGTTGATAAAATATGTTTGGTATTGGGAACTAACGAACTTCACACGTCAGTTCTTAAACTTTTGATAGCTACACATTTTGATCCTCATAATTTTCATTTCACATTTCTTCTTTCCATGACTCTATCTTATTAAGTGTTAAGGCATGAGATTGCAGAATTAAAGCTTCATGATCCATAACTCATTATTTTCAGCCAAAATCGATCTCTCTGTGATCGATTGAATAGCCGCATAACAGTTAGTAATTTACAAACAATAGATTGAATCTTAAAACGTTTTGTAGCAATTGACGCTGTGGATAATCGATCTCATGAATAAGAAGTGCACTGATTTTTACAAAAGTCAATGAAACACATCAGTTCACAATTCTTAAAAGTATTCATAATGAAGCTTAATATTTTTTTTTACAGAAGTATCATTTGAAAGGTTTCAATTGCGTAAACAGTAGCCACAGTAGCAGCAAAAAAGAATGAAAAATTATCTTTGTTGGCTTAACCATTAAGTAGAAACTGAATGAAATTCAATGCTTGAAATCCCCAAAGGTGATAATTGATTTCATCTCATTTCAGTCATTATTTTATCTCACACATTCGTAATTATGATTGATTATCAATGTAATTTGGAGCAACAGCATCCAGACACTCAATTGATTTCCTCTCATTTTTCAATGAGCCTAAAAGTGTTTCCGAAGCATGAATGAAATTTCTATTGATCTTTAGGAACACTTCTGTTGAACATAATCAAAGAAGAACGCAATTTTCACTGCTGGAGGTTTCTCTAATAAAATATTAAATTACGTTAAACTTTTAGTTGAACTAATCGACATTTATTCTTGTGATTCAGATGTAGCGTAAATGTCAATTAGAACTTTATTTGTAACGCTGTGAAAATCAGCAAACTTAAGAATTTCCTTTATTGATAATGAATTTGCACCTCACCAAGTAATTAATCGTGATTTTGATGGTTTTTCCTGATACAGCAATCAAGTATTTGAGAAAGTAAGTCTTCATAAAATTTCCATTTTTGTTTCTTCATGTCGAATAATTTTCTTTAATAAATCTTTTGATTCCAATACGCAAGTTCACCGACAATTTGTTGGAATACAACAATAACTTATTTCGGATATTTGAATTATATTGTATTAAGTAGTTTTCTCACGGACTTTCCTCACTTGCGTGAATCATTCAAAATTAACAAGAGCACATTTTTGTATAAATAAATTAATAAACTAAATTAAATTTAAAACCTCGTAAGAGTGAATTCAATTAACAAAACTACAACACAATTAACTCCGTTCTTTGATCCTGCATTTGCTTCCTTAACAAATCAATTGGATATCCTGCAGTCGTCACAGAAATCTGTAAGAAAGAAGAAAAATAATGAAAATTAGAAAATAAAATTTTTGATCAAAGCAAACCATGAAAAAGTGATTTCTGATGATTTTCCAAAATTTTCTTCAATATAAATCGAAAAGTTGTTGAGTCAACACATATAAGTGAAAATAAAAGTTGATTAAATAACAATGGCAATTAGTGAGAAAAAGAAGAAATTGTTAGGCAAGAAAGCCAGATCGATTGAGAATAGTAAGAAGTCCGTGGCTGCAACTGAATATTGCAAGCAGATTAATACCATGAAGCAAGCTTTGGAAGAGAAAAGTGAAGCAATTCAGCAAATGAATGATGAATTACTGCATAAAAATTTGATCATCGAGCAGAAGGATGAAATTATTGCGCATTATGATGAGAAATTGAGACACAAGGATTTAGTTATTTCTGAAAAGGAAATCATCATAAGTCAGCAACTAGAGCACATAGAGGAACTTAATGAAATCATTGATATGAAGGAATTTGTCATAATTAAAAAGGAAGACTTCATTGAGGAGCAAATCCAGCTCACTAAAGCTCAAGACAGAAAGATCAATGAATTGAAAAGCGTCACGTGTGCATTAGAAGAACGCATTGTCCAACTCGAAGAAGCTAACAAGCACAATAAATCTAAAACCAATGCAAACCATCGAAAGCCTGGAGATTACAAAGCAATGCATGATCGTCTAAAGATTTGTTATAATAGTTCCATGATGCGATGTCAAGTTCTAGAGCGCAATATTTTGGAACTGGAGCAATATATTGAATGCCTTCATGCTACTCTAGAGCGAAATGGGATTTTTGAGGACATATTCTGGGTGAGTTTGATAACATTCTATTTAAAACCATCAATATTTACAGCAATTTTCATTTTGTTTAGGTTGATGATTTTACCGATAAATGTACAGCTGATGGGAAAGAGAACTTGTCGACTGAGATTAACGCAAATTCAAGCCATCATTCTGATTCCCAAGATGATTTCACGGATACTTCCATAAAGAGAATCACGAATGAATTGATCCTGATGATTGATAATGATGATCCTATTTACCAGTTCAGCGACATATTTGAGCACAAGCCGAGCCGAAATATTAGTGATATGAAACCAAAGGGAATACTTTCCAAAAAGGCAACCATTAAGAAGCCTTCTAATCCTATGAAAAAAGTAAAATTTGCAAACCTGGTAACGGTAGCCTACTTCTAGAATCTAGCAGCTATACAGTCGTTTTGAAGAAATTTATTTTAAATGTTTCGCGACAATAGGAATTCTGAACTCGCTGGACATCTAACGACATCTTGTAGTTGGGGCTTTGGGAAAATAGCCTGGAGAAAACGTGAAATCCCAGAATCCCTTCCATATTGAATATTGCTTTGTTGCCATGTCTTGAGAAAATAGGTACAAACTGAAATCTGAGGACATTTACCGAAATTTATTGAAAACAATCATCATATTACATAAAGTTTTAGAAGGATGGAACGACTGCAAATTAGTTTGAATGAAATGCGAGATAGTTCCTGCCCTTATAATTTAATCGATTAAATATTTACATTATTATTATTATATGAATTTATTACTTTTAGAATTAAGATACAATTATTACTATTAAATTATTTGTATAAAAATCCCAAAAACTGATCTGCTTTTCTTAAATTGTGAATTTTAAATTTCAGCTCAATGATAAAAATGAATAAGAAGTCGATCAGTTGTGATGTCCAATATGGACTGATTTGAATATTAAATATTAAATCGAGTTAAACTTTAACTTGAACTACTCGAGGATATTTTATTAACAAAGACGTGCCTGAGAACTTTTTGGTCTTTCGCCTACACTTCGAAAAAGTTCAAAACATTTGTTTTTTTTGTGAAGAATTATATCACAATGCATAATTGATGGCTTTTGTGGGAAATAAAATAAAGGTTAACGCACAATTTGAATTGATTTCGTCATTCTTTTTTTTATTGTGGACATAATTCAATTTCAGTGTCCGAAAATTTTGGATATGGGTCGATAAAAAATGACGTCTACCAAAAATCAGACCCCTTATCACAAAAAATAATTATGGTGTGTCAAATTGCTCCGAACTATCCTCTCATTACTCATAAATGTTGGACATCATAAGCAAATGTCCCCAGAATATTCTAATTTGCATAAAAACCACATTAGACTTGTTAGTTCAATCAATTCACTTAGGTTTCGATAACATTCTAAGCTCATATAAGTAAAATTCATATTGATTAACATAAAATTTTATGTCATAACACATGTACAATTATCGAAAGAAAAAGACGAAAAAGAAAGGTTAAAAAATATTTCCAATGATACAAACTGACATTTTGCGATATAGAATTTCATAATACCTATGTGAAACATCATGTCAAATTGCGACTCAAGAAACATGATATTTTTTTACAAAATTCACAAGTCGAAGGCAATTATTGAGAGTAATTTTATAGCTTGTGTAATATATAACACTTCCAATCATCTCACTTAACTTGTGAAAATTCCGCAAAAAGCCTTGAGTCGATGAATATGCAATGAAAGTTTTTAACACCTTTTCAGTGATTTTATTGATTTGCTGTTCTGAGAAGTAAAGGTACTTTTGCAATTTGTGGTTTGAATGGGTAATTGGTTTCCGCATGACTGAGCATTCAGGATCAGGTTGCATTTTTTTGTGCTCATTGTCTTCAATTGGATTTTCGCTTGCTTATTTTAGTAAATCCTTCTACGAAGAATTGTGGATAATGTAAATAGTATTAAATGCATGAAAATTCGCTGGAAATTCAATGAACGTTTAATTTTAAACCAATTAAAATTTCAAAGAAAAAAAGGCTAAAGCTGTTTAGTGGACAGCTGCAGTCTCAAGGTATGACTAGAATTTGCATAAAATTTCCATATTCATCATTATCTTTGCATGCTTCTCTACAATCGTTTGCCCATATAATTGCTGCACGAGCCTAGAAATTCTCATCGAAATCGATAGAACAAACATGATATGAAAACAAAGGAGAAGATTATAAGCATATAGAAGGGGATTACAAAAAAGAATTTAAAAATTCAACAAGATTAAAGAAGTTGAATTTGATGAACAGGTGACGTCGCCTTCTTGATGCGTTTCTCGAATTTAATTTAATCCTTGTTACTTTATAATATGTATGTCTAATAGTTTTGATGTCGGTCAATTTGTAGGAACAAAAATGTTTCCTTGTATAACCTGACATGAAGAAACAAACACGTCTACTATAGTGGCTTAATTCCTTCAAGCATTTTACATTTTGTATTAAAATCTTAACTGAAGTGTGTTGATTGGAATGTAAGTGATCCTATAAAGTTTAATAAGACTCCAATAATCTCTTGACTTTTAATTTTCAAAGGAATTTCACAAAAAGCAATAATTCTGCGTATTTCCAGTAGTTTGATTATCAGCCATTAAGTCATTTCAAATGCTCTTATTCTTTAAATATCATAAATGATCAAACATTTAGTGAGAAAAAATTTCAAAAAACAAATCTTCATAAATTAAATTTTCTCTCAATTTTTTCATTAAATTATTATCAAGAAGCATGCATGCTACAGTGAGATGACTTCACAGAAATGATTGTGAATAACATGTTAAAGGAGAAGCAGACCAGTAGTAAGCAACAACATGAAAATATATCTTTCGTGACTTTTTTGATGGTTCGCTGAACTTATTTATGATTAGTTTTATGATTTGTTTTCATTTCTCATGATTAGTTGAAAATTAAATGAAATTATAATCTCTTGAAAATATTTATTTTTGTCTTCTGAATCCAGAAATGAAACCATACATGTCGGTCGGTAAATAAAGCAGCAACAAACCATGATTAGAAACTGAAACTCAATCTAGCGAGATCGAAAACGTATAAATTAGAAGAAGTAGAGAAAGATGAAACGCCAAATTATCATGAATTATCATCATTTTTGAGCATCTAATTTGTGTATTTCATTAACCGTAAAAATTACGTATAAAGAGAGCTAATGCTGCTAGATGAAATCATATTTAATGTCAAATTGTGGTTGAAATTATTGAGTTTCTAACTTCTTCCATTTTATTTTATGTCATGCCATGATTCATGTACAATTTCAGAAATTATAAATCACATTACACAGAAAGACATCATCATGTGACTCTATGATTGTTATGCAAGATGAACGGATCGTGTATGTGTGTCTGTTTAACTGTTTCAGTTCCAATTTTCACTTTAATGACATTTAATTTTTTGTTCAATGCACGCATTAAATAATTGAGCAGCAAGCAAAAACACCAACCGATGAAATTAGAAGGAAGCGAAATGAGAGCAGCTGATGAAAATGTTTCTATCTATGGAACTGAATCTGAACTGTTAAAAGTTTCGAAGCTAGCGGGAAAATTTATTTAATTGTCCTCGAACTTGTTGCTGCTTTACGAATTTCTCTCAGCATTCTGAGGAACATGAACGTACAGCACAAATTCACTGAATAATTATCATTGCGTGCCTATAATCACCGTACATTTTAAACAAAAAAAATTCATTTCGTTGTTGGTACTTCAAACTTTCCAGGAGTATCTTCCACTTCTTATTTGCAAGCACAAAACTCATCATGTTCAACAAACTTTTAAAGTAATTTTGCATTTAAGATTCTTTATAAGAAGCAATTCTAATTCCCTCAAATTACATGTTTTTTGTGTATCCGTGAGAAAATCAGAAGTGAAAATTAGAATATTTCAGATTTTGCTTTTTTCATTCGATTTTTGTAAACACATGAGACTAAATAATTTTGCCTTGATATACAAGTTACAATATGCCAATATAATGGGATTATGCTGCAAAAATATTTCTAATGAGATTCATATCGCACATGTCATAAATCAAACATCAATCTAATGTTGCACAATTTATTTAATGCCAACCATCAATATATTGACTTTTTATTTTAAAATGCTGCGAAGATGAGCGATGATAAGAGAACAACGGAATAAAGGAACGGAAGAAAGGGAAAAATGTTTTTTTGGTGAGGGTTAATAAGAAGAAATTTCTCTCATCTACGTGTAGTGCTCTATATAATGATAATCTTATGTGAATGATGTCTTATCATGTCGCGCTTCATCAATTTGTTTCCCCTTTCTTGCTAGTCGAGTATTAAGTTAAACATCTTTAAGGAAATGATTCAATAGAAAATGATTAATCGAATAAAAATGAAACAATTTGCTTCCAATTAAAAACACATTTTCATTTCAATGTTGCACCTGAAAGTCAGTTCAGGAACAACCCTTCCTTGTTAAAGTCATCCTCGATCAAGGATTTGAGTATCACATTTTCAATTAATTTAAATTCCTTTTCGAAAGGAATTTTCATTGTCTTAACTAATCTCCAAAAAAAACTGAAGCAGACACACGAACGGATAGCAACATTGTCGAGCACCTGGAGTAAATAATTCTGTTAAATAAGCATAAACATGATGGAATCATAATTGGAATTAATTCATTTTGCTTGTCACGCTAATTATGTGTTAATTTGTTTGTGGCTAAAAATTAACATTAATTTACTTAAATTTCTTCATTATCATTTAAATTTTTCAAGTGCTAATGGCTTCAAGTCCATTTTCATATATTTATTTTTATTCAATTGATTGTTAGTGTTGAGCCATAAAGATGAACAATAAAGATATTTCATGTCTTTTGAAGTGCTCTCCACTGTCCTTTTTCTTCTTTATTCTTTTTTGAGTTTCAGTTTCGTCACCTTACATCTGATTGTCATGTACTACATACAGACAAGAGATCTTCCAAATATTCTCAAACTTTTTTTCACATCACATTTATCTTTCCACTTTTTGTATGTCTCAAATAATAAAAGTGACATTAATAAAATTATATCCATCAAATTTCACATTTTTCAGTGTCATCATCACATCAAAGTGCTCATAAAAGCAGCTTAAGAATAGACGTGAAATGATATTATTAAAAGAATCACATTAATAGTTACAAAGTTAATAAATTTAATCAGAGAGAAATGGAGAAAAAACTCTAAAATGTCAATTTGATATTGGACATTAACATATCGTCGAAAAAGTAATTTTAAATAATTTTCATTTCGAATCCATTTGCAGAGCACATTAAGGTGAGCGATTAAAAGTAATGGTAAGTGTTTCATTCTCGTTAAGGAGGCGTGAACTTAATTAAGATCTTTATTGCAATTATTACTGCGTTTTTCTTATTTTAATGACATCAACAACACGTTCATATTAATTAGCTTGCAGATCTTGTACTGAACAATATTCTTAAGGAATTCATGGTGATGAAGACATTAATTTTATTTGCAACTTTTATGAAGATGTTTTTAAATATTTTTAGATGTTAAGAGCTTAATGCAATCACGGTTGATAGCAATTTATTCACCATAGTTCTTTTGATTTTTAAATAATCCTCTTATCAAGTTTTAATGACCATAATTATTTCTTTAGAAGCAAATGCTTATTCTTGTGCGTGAGGGTTTTGTTTTAAAATATTTGAAGTCTTTGGTAATTATAGATTTTTGTTTTAAAATAACTCACCTGTCATATTCGATAAGCATCTGGGAAAGTGCTGTAGATTCACTTATTTATTCGCTAGAAATTATCCAGAAGAGTCCTGCGAAACGTCTATGATCTCGTCTTTGATCCTGCATTCGCTTCTTTACCAAATCGATCGGATGTACTGCAATCATCAAAGAGCTGTAAGCTGTAAAAAAGGAACGAAAATAATGGTAATTAGAAAATGAAATTTTTGATTAAAGTAAACCATGAAAAAATGATTTCTGATGATGATGCAAATGAGTGATGAATTTATGCAAAAAGACAAGATTTTAAATTTCAGCTCAATGATAGAAATGAATAAGAAGACGTTCACTTGTGTAGAAATTTGAGGATGAGGAACTCAGACAAATTAACAAACAAGCAGCGTAAAAATTCAAGACAAAATAAAATGAGTCAATCCTTATAGCAAACATCTCATGATATGTGATAAAACACAGGATTTTCAAAAATGGCTTAACGTAAGGCAATTAAATAATTCTCGTAGGTAGTTTATTTCCATTGCTTAGCACATTTTTCAGTCGGTGATTTGAAATAATACCGATGTCAAGTAATACCGATTTAACGATATGAGGAAAATAATTTATTGATTGTGGATATAGCACACTAAACGTGAAAATAATTAAACTTAATTAGCTACATTTCATTGCACGTTTTACAGTTTATTGATTGCAAAAACTTCACGACTTTTGTTCAGTAAATAAATTAATAGACAGCGACATTTCAATTATTTTTAGAGTCCGATTAAATCGTGATCATTTTTATGGTAATTTAATGAAACCGTTTGGTAAAAAGTTGTGAAATTAAGTGTGCCGTCGGTATGTTATTTGTAATGATAATTATTGATTAAAATGAGTGGTTGATAGTCAATATACAAACATGGAATTATGAAATTCAAACCTACCATTTATCGATAGAATTTAAGAAATCAAACAGGTGATGCTTGAAAATCTGATAAGATATGTACTTTAATAATACATATCTCTTAAACTAAACTTAAAAGAAATTTGTAAAAATTCACAGCTATCAATTTTCGGCTATACGATCATTATAACCATTTCATAAAAAATGCTAATAGTAGTGCTTGAAAAATCGTGCGGTGAAGGTAAAAGAGATATGTATTATTTATGTGAGTAAAGTTATATTTATATTTATTATCGAATATAGGGCTATGAATAGTAAGCAAGCAGTGGCATGTGAACGGAACAAACAAATGAATAAAAACATAACAAAAAAGCCTCTCCCGATTATTAAATAATTTTTCTATCCTTATGAATTGCTCAACTTATGAATGTTGCTTCCTTTTGAATTTTTTATTTCGTTTCTTTTATTTATCTAACGCCTTTTATCTTCCTTCGCTTGGTTTCGTTCACATTATACTTTTTTCCAACAATTCATTTTCTTTGAGCCAAGTTTTTCATTTCACATAACATGTTTCTTTATTTTTATTACACTTTTCCAAAGTAAAAAGATGTTACTGTTCTAATTTTGCCTGCTTTTCTGCCTTTTAGGTGGTCGAATTGTGAAAATCCAAGATAAAATAGAATTTATCCACAGGCTGAAGTCAAAATAACGATAAAATAGAATTATACTTACCTTGCTGTTATTAGTCAAGTCTTTAATCATCTTCCATTCAGTTTTCATCCATTTAGAGCTAGGAATTACACTTAAATTAACAAAAATCACTTTTTCACATAAATAAATTTTTCACACTAAATAAATGGTAAGAAACTGCGTTGTTTACTGTAAACTGAAGCGTATTCAAAAAAGTAACGCTCAGCCGCACGTTGAAAATATTCTATTGGTAGAAATAATTTTTAATTAACATAATAATGCATGATTAGGTGGAAAAATGTGGATATAACATAACAAAGAATAATGAAAGTTTATTTTGTATTTTGGGAGTGTTAAGATTGTATCAAATTCTTGACGATACTTTAACGAATTTTTAAAATTCACAACATGATTTTATTTTTTAATCCATATTCAGTAAGTTCAAATATGGATGATCCATATTCACTAAGGTCAACTATGGATAATCTTTATTTGGGGATTTGGAAAAATGCGCTTTAGTCAGTATCGAGTCTCCACGTCTATACCTGTTTGTTCTCTTTTCATATTTATGCATATATTAAGATACCTATAGATTTTTGTATATTCACTTACTTACTTGCCTACTTGCTCACTAACAAACTTAAAGTTAAAGGGAAGAAGAAAATATTTTAAAGGTAACAGTAGTAAGTATACAGTATGTATGTACATATAATAACAAGCAACCTCAAAAAGAGAGTGTTTATGAAGAAAAGAATGTATTGTTATACATCCACTTAATTTTCTATTCAGCAAAGCACTGCATGTTTAATACTTATTTATTTGGTGTGTCTTAAACGGAAAACAAATAACAATCTTGATGGTGTTTGCGTGTTAATTAGATGGTATATTATGGAGAAAAGTGAATGAAAAGAAGACAAATTTCATTTAATAATTCATTCGAGTATATGAATAGAGTATGATGATGACAATTATTGCCACCCAAATCGAGTAAGAGATGGATTCGTTTATTTTTTATGACATGCATCACAAATCATAGAGAATAAACATTTTTCTCTGTCAAACTAATAAAATATTTCTGACGAATGTCTATAAACCTCATCTATTGATAATATACGCCATCGTGTTTATTTTTTCGTTGTTCTTTAGATGCAGGAAAAAAACTGTTACAATAATTTTAAAAATTGAAAATACCGCAAAGTCTTTTTCCTTCTTTAGAGCACGCAAAACCGCAAAACATGAATCAATTTAAAACAGTTTAGAGGCTTTTAGGTTCTTTTTTTTTGAGTTTTCGTGCAAAATTTTCTTTCTCGAAGGTAATTTTTTGTTTAAAAGGATTTCATGGAATCAAAAAATCATAAACCTTAAAAAGTATTGACCGTGAGAAATTTCAAAAAAGAAATTGAAGTTTACAAAGAATCGAATTTTTTCAAGTTTAAAACCGATTATTTGAAAGTCCACTTAGACATATCCAATTACGAGCAATTTCAATGGCTACGAACATTCATTTTCCAGGGAATTGTAATTACGATAGCAAATGGTGGATGGAAAATTCAAACTATAATTCTCCCCTTTTCGAATCCCCCTTTTTGTGTAGCATGTATGTGGTGCTTTAACCCTTTCAATTTTAATATTCAAATACATGCATAAATAACAAAAGAGTTTACATTTGACTGAAGGCGATCTAATTATAGTATGAAAGCAAACTTTTGTCTAATATCAAACGAAATAATTCAGACAATAATCATTTTTTCCTTACAAGCCTAACTATATCTACCGAAAAGCAGGTTTTATAAATGCATAAATTATTAGACATAGACACGCTACACAGACCCTCGATGTACTTAACAATTTCAATTTCGTATGCATATATTCACATATCAGCTTGCTTACTTAGTTACTTATAGAAATGTTTGTTGATGTGTCATGTATACAACTATGTAGCTTTCATATTTTATCGATAAAGCCAGGTTCATATTTTTTTGTGGTTCAATATATCCATTTATTCTACTTAAAATGCGATTCTCGCTGCTCACTGTTAACTGTGACAAAAAAATAATTGCTTGCAGCAGGTTCATATATGAATAAATAAATGCAGACATTTTTGCCTTTGAGAAATATATTCGTACTTAATATGATGACAATAAAGACATCAACCGAAATGATAAATAAATGTTTAACAACTGCCGTTTAACGATTCAATTCGCTTTATGGATGTTCTTATTCCCTGACAACATAGTTTTGAATTGTAAAAGTGACAGCAAAAAGTTCTCAGTATATTAAAGTTTAAAAAATTCTATAGCTATTGACGGTTCAATTTAATTGAACAACTGTTTTCACTGAGTCTGATTAGCTGGAAAATTGGATCAAAATTTTCATCCCGTTACCGCGAAAAATAAAAAGAGTGGAATCTAGAATCTTCAGAAGTAATTTCTTCAGTCTAAATAATGTAACCAGTAATTGCATTAAAGCAACAGTGGAAGGAATGCGCAGCATTTATGCACCCATCAATACATTGCGTGCCGTCCAAGTTGAAGCATTTAAACATTTAAAACTTACATTCAGAATAATTCTCTTGTATTTCCATTTATTTTTCAATTCCTTCAACGCGTCCAATATGCATAGAAGAGGAATTCATATATGCACATCATCATACATGTATGAACACTGACTGCGGCACAGTCAGTAAGAGAGAAAGAGAATAATTTTCAAATACGCCATTTACCATATGCACGATAATGACTGTAATGTAATTGCCATAGTCTTTTAAAATGCCATAAAAGAGAGATTATTCTGAGAAAACTTACAGTTGTGCACTTCGAACGAATAATTCTTTTTTCCACAATTTTTTTTATGCTTATGAGAAGGCTTAAAGGAGTTAGCAATAATGGTAATAATATTATTACAATTGAACATAATTTTCTTTCACTCTCCAAGCAAATATTGTGTTGCGTGATATTGTGAATTAAGATTCCCAAACAACCGATAATTGCAATTGTTTAATTTGAATCCATTTGAATAAATCCTGTTTGAGCTTTTTTTCCATTCTTTCTCTCTACCTTCCTCACATACCATCTACTGAGCAAGTTCAAATTGCAGCAAAGTATAATCCATTGCTTAAAATAAAGTATACTGCAGGCAAAAAATATGCATGCACAAAAGTGGTGGTTGATAAATGAATGCATACATGAAAAAGGCCTTCTTTTCTTGGATTAATGCTATAACAACAAACGGATGTAATAAATAGTGAGGGTTAGTTTCAGTTCGCCCTTCTTTCTTTTCCCTTTATGTATATTATTTTGGCTAAGTTTGTCCGTCTAAAAATGAAAAGAGGGAGGTTGAAATGCTTTTTCACAAGTCAAGTAGAATTTAGACAAATGGCTACCGTTCATAGGAGAAAAATGAATGAATTAATATATTCAGTAGAAAGGGGGACATATGAAAACAAGTAACATGTACAATACAATATATTACATGTATATTCCACACATGAAACCTAATTGAATGTAATTTCGTGCAGGTAGGTTATAGGCGTATTCACAATGAAGTAGTGAAGCATGAATTATGCATATTGTAATAATGGCTAAAAGTTTTTTTTTCGAGCACAATCAAGCACCACAAAAAGTAACGAAAAGGTAGGCAAGTGTAATTTATGATATTAGAGTCGGTAATTTGAATTTAATTTTCGGCATAGCAGCTAGCAGCAATTGGTCTAGATGAATGAAATTCAATATATGGGAACGAAATTCAATTTTGTAATTGTTACAGAAAGACCTTTAATTATGTAACATGTTAATGTAATTATCCTCAATACAGAGCAGAGCATCTGTCCTTTAGTAAAATATCCACTTATTTAGTGTCTTGTTCAACAGACAATTGATGAGACTTTTATTGAGGTACACTTCCTGACAAAATACTCGAAAAAAAATATGAAGCATATAAATGCAATTCAAAAGAATAAATCTGATCACGCAATCATCAATCGTCATCTGTGGCAGCACCTGCAAGTTACCTTAAACATATAGATAACAATGAAAGAACTTTTCCTTTTATTATGATTTTTTTTTTCAAATTTCTTCGAAACAACATGTATTATTTAAGTCAATGAGTAAAGATGATGCTGCATGCCATATCTGGACGATAATAATGTTTAAAGTCATAACTCTTTTAGTTTCTTGTTATGGACAAATAATTGTCGCTATGATATAAAATAATATAAACTATAAAATACTTATATCCATAAATACTGATGACGTGAAGAACTGACAAGACTGAAGGCATTCTGTTGACATCCAAATATGTACTAATTTGATTATTGTCTCTTGATTTTTTCAGCCTCTTTGTCATTATCATCATATTTGTTTAAAAGAGCGCAAGCAAAAATGATCATGTTGACTCGTGACAATATTTTTTTCATATCGTTCTGCATTTCCAATTTTTTTCTCACAAATGACGTCCAATTTTTATTTTTTAGAGAGGGTCTTGAGCTGTGTTACACATAACTTACCAAAAATTCATGTCACTGTGAGGTCCAAAAATAGCATTTTAAATAGACGTCATTTACGGACGTCCCCTGACTATAAATAGATGAAATAAGTTTTTATCTCTTAGCGATAAATTGAATAAGAACTGTGGACTACTATCTTAATATAGATTCTCTTAATTGAGACAATATAAACAATCGAAGTAATTTTTTTCCATTGTATACAAGTGTACTCAATTAAAATTTTGTTGGTAGTCACTCATGAGTTACGCAAAGCTTTATCAATTGCCTCATTCAATCAATAAAACATTAGAAATGATAAGATAACATACATACAGCAAATTTATTTTAGATAGACTTTTTTCATTCATTTATTCGGATTGCTTTACGAAAGTTATTAATATCTCAAGTAGTCACAAAGTGTTCGTGCATCGAGAAAGATTTCTGTCGTGTGCAGTGATGAGGAAATTAGAACGAAATTAAAAAATTATGATGCACACATAAGTTTAGTATTTTAGAAAAGATTAAAGAAATTAGGTGGTCAAATTAGTGTAAATTAAAATTAAGTGAAAATGGCAAAGAGCAAATGGGTCATTTTACTTCTAACGGAACTATTT
The DNA here is from genome assembly GCA_963573255.1 of Chironomus tentans. Lineage (NCBI taxonomy): Eukaryota > Metazoa > Arthropoda > Insecta > Diptera > Chironomidae > Chironomus > Chironomus tentans. The sequence continues at coordinate 55,125,845 of OY754302.1, read as the reverse complement.
TCAGCCTTATCACTAGTTGCTATAATTGTGTCATTTTCTACAGACCATTGGGTACCAATACATTGAAGGAAAGGTGTAGACATAATAAAAATAATAATATTGTGAATTTTTACTTGAAGGTCGTCTCGGAAATGAAATATGAATCAAGTAATGATATTGCAAATGCTCACATGCATTATGGATTATTTGATGGAAAATTGACTCAAAGTATTTTTCAATCCTCAAAACTGATCGATCTTAACAGTAATTCAGCATAATAATTTATTATGTACATAAATTGTTTCACTAATTGTCTTAATTAATTGCAGTAATATGCAGATATGACATAAACAAGTGCTTTTATAGTTGTCAACAAACATCAGATAGGAGATGGAATGAGTTTGATCAATTGTTAAAGGGTGAAAATTCGACTATATGCCCTGCATCGAGAACGAAACAAACGACAAGAAATTTTAATGAACAGGTGAATATGACGGCGATGACGATGAAAATAAACTATGACGAAATGAGTGAAGCGGCAACATTTGAAGATGAATTTTTAAGCGCTGGCCTGTGGCTAACGACAGTCATATTTTTGGCTTTAAGCAGCCTATTTACATTGATATCAGCATTCTTCTCGATGATCAATATTATTTGTAATCCAATCTACTATCTGTCTAGCACACATGGACTTTATGTGTGGAATGGAATCGCAGCTTTTATGTGCTCAATCACAATGATCATTTGGTCATCGCTCTTTGCGATTTTTATTAGCAAGAATATTGCCATTACTGAAACACTTCGCACATCATCTCGTTTTACATCCGATGGACTTGCACAATTCGGCTTCTCATTTTGGATTCTTATTCTGTCAATATTTTGCCATCTCATAAATATTGGATTGGTTTATTATCGCAATTATTTGCTTCAACATCAACCGAAACCACCTGTCATTACAGTCCATAAGAATGATTCAACAATTCTAGTTTACTAATGATGACCATTGATATGTTATGATGTGATTATTGTTATTCCTCCTTTTACGTTTGTGTTTCTATTGTTATTATTTCTTATGATATCTGATATGCATTTAAGGTAATTTTAATAAAAAAAGAAGTTCGATTGACTTACTGCTTCTGTCATTTCTGTCCTACTATTTGATATTCGATATTTTTTTTCAAATCATAGATCGGAGTGGAAGAGAAGAAGCTCTGACTAATAATTTTAGTTCATAAATGAATAAACGTGTTTTAAAAAGCCACTTCAGAAGTGTAAAAATCGAACTAAAAATGAATTTATTTCTGCTGTTTCCAAATATTTTTTTTTCATCTCAGCATCTTTTAATGCTCAACAGCGAAAAACAATAAAAATAAGAAGAAGAAAAGTCCAAATCGAATAATGAAGACATCAACAAACAAAAAATTTTCTAATATTGACTCCAAATTTATGCGGCAAAATGTTCTTTCAGCTTCTCATTTAAATTCCTCTGCCTGCTCAAGACTTGATAATCACATTTGAATAATTTTATTTATTTTTGAATAAATTTCTTCATCTTTTCAGTCTTTATTTTCTCGTAAGCTGTTGTTGAAAGAACTTTCCAAATTTATGGAATTGAATAAAAACTAATTTGTACTGATGAATATGAGGATAGTTTTCATAATTTATTGATTTGAGATCAGTAAATAATGATGACTGGAATCTTTGATCAATTGCCGGTCATCATTTTCGAGTTTATGATTTCTTAATTATTATTTTATTAGTAAATACAACAGATTTTATCAATTTTTATGATTATCAATTTATCAACGATAACAATCTCATTATTAAATACCATAAAATGATAATTCTCAAATTAGCAACCGGGAACCATCATTTTGATGCTGATTATGTGAGTTTTTAAGAGATTTTTGACACAATATTTATTGATGTCTTAATTTGAGCAAGGATATATCAATATACTTGAGACTAAAATTAGAAACAGTAAGTAACACGAATGCCTTAATGAAAAAGGTAAGAAGCAAGGCAATAAGAGATGTGGCAAAGATCAAAATGAACGAAAAAAAAACAATTTTGAAAGTAATTGAAACGGAAAATGTAATTAAAGCGAAAGAAAAGTTACGATGGGATTGGTTTGCATGAGAATTAGCTATTTAGCTCTCTATTGCCATAGTATGATGGCAGCAAAAGAAGAAATTCCCTCAACTTTTTTTAGGCATTGTTTTTATGCTAATGCGTTAACAATTCGTTGCCGTTATTATTATTATGTTCACTATGTTACGCTTATTCACAGAGCTTTGTAAATTTATTCGCCATTGTTACCTCAATTTTCAATTCATTTAATTTGCCTTCTTTTTTCTGCTGAGCTTAGCGCTGAATTCATAGTAGCATTGAATAATTTTATGCTGTATTATAGTCGAGAAATGGAAACGAAAATCTTTTTTTTTTGTACATTGGAGGTGAAAGCATTTACCCACCATTTGATGGTTAATTGTAATTTCGTGAATATTTCTTCATTTCCTCGCCCATCAATTTCTGCCTTTCCTTCTTTAACTTCAACGTGGCCTCAAATTCGGAAAATTAGATTATCTAGCACTGAGACATAAAAGCGGACAAAATTTGCATATAAATTGTTAATGAACGGCAGTTTCATAATTACTCGAGAGTATGAAAATTATATTCCTTATATTATGTTAATGTTGATGGCTGAGGCTCTAACATAATAAAGTCGGTGAGATTGTTTTTTTTTCTACGTCCACTGACTGAAAAGAAAATAATCCATCATTTCATGTTACAACTCACCATGAACTGCTATCACTCGTGTTTCAATCAAATTATGCTGTAAAACAATGGAGGAATATCTTTCATGTCTTCGATATGTTTATATTATATCCTCTTCTTTCATGCTGATTTACATACATTTATTCATTGGACGAGAATAATTAAATGCATTCTTTTCCAACAGTTTTTCATGGACTTTTAGTTCTCTTTGTTGTTAAAAGCTTTTGAATTAATTCTAAAAATGCTGATAAGCACTTTATCTATAATATACAATTCCTCCTAACATGTAATGGTAATTCATTTTACTCCAATTATGCCATGTAGTTTAATTATTCATTCTTCTTATAAGATCTTGATTGTCCTGAATTTCACTACATCATTTCTTTTTCATATTTGAATAATTACAATGTAAATTAACAGTTTATAGAAATAAAGGTGAAATTTTCATAAAAATCGAGTACATTGAAGAAAATTTATGCAATCAGCCTTTCACATCTATGCAGATTTATTAATTCATTTATTTAAGGCAATTTTCGGATAGGAAGGAAAGAAATTTTTCTAACCACTCCTACAGCCACGAAAGAAACTTTTTTTCTGCTTCCATGTTTAATGAAATTAACTTTTGTGTATTTATGGAAGCATTTTTATATTTCAACAATATGTATATTTATACAGAAAGTAGCAGTCATTAACGATTCATTTGCATGCGTCTTGCCTGAAGCCAGTGATTGTATTAGGTAAATAAAATTAACTCCGCCTGCTAATTTCCATACATTCACTTGTTTCTGATTTTTTATTCTTCTTTCATTTCGACAAATATTCTTATCACAACTAAAAAAGTTAATTAATGATGGACGTTTTTGCTTCTATTTAGTAATAGTTTATTGATGTTCTACATGAAATATGAAACAGGATTTTCTAGTAAGAAGAGAAGAATTTTAATGGAATGCTTACATTACATCACTAGTCAGTGGGTGCGACTATTTATCTGTCATAAAACACAAGTTAATAATCAAGCAAAGAAGTTCATAGCTCATTAAAAGTCTTCTTATTCTTCATTTTCACTTACTTTCTTGTTTGTGTGTAATTGCTGTTGTATTGTGAGGCATCAATACTCACTCATATTTTAGTAATAACAAACAACAACCACTGAGCATATTCAGCATTCACATTAAATTGTAAAGTGAAGAAGAAAATGTGAAGGAAGGAATGAGATGCATGATCTGAAACTGTGTGAATGTTAATAGGAAATATACAGCAGTCAGAGTGAGATGAAGATATTCCGCATGCTCAACATTTTCCATTCCCTCTGTTTATTGTTCGTTTACCTTTCAATGTATTCACCTGTAAATCGGTTAACTTCTCACATTATATACATCCACTGCTATCGTTTCGTTTCTTCCTCTTCTTATTGCTGTTGTTGCTTTTATTATTATTGCTTTCATACACAGAGGGAAGCTCACGGGTGCTTGATTTTGCTCAATCTTCGAGCTTCTTGTTTCCTTTTCTTTTCAGTCGTTAGCAGCTACTATAAGCGCATACATCGGAGTTTTTTTATTTCTTCTCTCGCTACTAAAAAATATTTTTTTCTCCTCTTCTACCCTATGCGTTATATTATACGTGTGAATATTATTGTTGATCAATTATATTATATATACATATATTTTATTATTATTGAATAAATGATTTGAGTAGCTGTGTATCAGAAGTGCTTTTGAAGAGAATACGATTATATTTCAATTGCTTAATAGTTCGGTTTTATGATTCATCGGATGAAGATGAATTTTCTCGTCATCGCAGTAATCAAAGCCGCGTTAAATATTTTTAGTGTGATTTATTGAGAAATTAAGTGAAAAAAATAACTAAAAAGAATTTCAAAAAAATAATAATATCATGGAAAAATTATGAAAATGTGCGAGACAAAATAGAAAAATAAATAAAAGAAAAGTTTTAAGGAACGGAAGAATTAAAAGTGAATGAAAAATTTACAAAAGATAAACCATAAAAAATTGATGTCAACGTAGAATCATATTATGTTAATCGGATCTGCTATAGGAAGTGAGTTACTATCTTTACCATCATCAACTACTCCTTGGACGATGGATGCACCACCTCGTTCGAATCCAACCGGCGGAATAGCTCCAAATCCATTACCATTATCACCAACCGGTTAGTTCAGTTCTTCCTACCATTCGTTTCTTCCATACACACTATTTCACGTCTCTAACCGAATTTCATTAATTGCCGACGGTGTGACATTTTTCGCATAGATTATTTTATGTAATATTAATGACTTTTCGCGACCTTCCATTTAAGGAATTCATCAAGAAATTTCTACTTGAATGAGTAGCATCCTTCCAGATCTGTTTCCCCATTTTTAATGACAATTACAATTAACTTGGTATGTGAAGAACTTTTAATGACAGTTGAGCGATGTTTGCACATTTCACTTGAAATTGATTTTCATTTTTTTCCACTCTTTTTTTTCTTTCATTTTCATGTGAAAAAGAATTAAAAATTAAAATAAGTAATGAAGAAAAAAAAATTCTTTCACTTCTTCTCTGTGCTCGTTTTGTAAGATCGATGCTGCTTGCCTACTCTACCCTACTCCATAAGACTTGCTGACAACGTGTGACATTAAGTTGAACATTGATTGAAAGTGTCCAAATAAATTATTTATGATGTGTTGCCTTGCCAATCTTGACTAACCATACATAAATATTTTAACATAACATCATTCGCGAGAAATTTACTTCTCCCTGCCTGCCTGCATGCATGAAGAATGCCTGAATGTTGTGTTCTGTTTTGAAAGATGTGTGTAACTTACCTCTCTGTGGCTCTTTCTCATTTCATTTTGCTTCAACTTTCTGAATTATAAGGCACATATAAATGAAGAACTTGTAAAAAGAACTATTTTTTGTGAAATCATTAAATATTTATTAGTTCAATGAAAGGAAATTTGCAGTCACCGTCTCTCCGAATTTTTGCATACTTTAACGTAAACTGAACGAGAAAGACAGACGAAAAGGAGAGAAACAAAATTCCTACAGTGATTTACAATTTACACAATTTAAGTAATTTGTAACTAAATAGTTACTTTTGGTTGCTGGTGGTGCTTTCTTCAAACCCGTTAAATGATACACAATATTTGTGACGTGCAAAAATCCTTCATTCGATTAATTTTTTTCCCCTTTATTGGAGATCGACACACATAAGAAAATATAAAAAGAAACAGCACAAAAAAAACAAGGAGTCTTGGCTCGCCGATTCAAATATTGTCACGAACACTCAAATGATTTTTTAAGTTTATTGTTGGTTGATTTTGGCATTCAATTTTGTGTAATTTTCGTGCCTTCTACATCTGTTTTGTTGATACATACATTTATTAATTGATTCGATACTTTTATGGAATGTTTTGAGTGTAATTTTCGAATTTTACCTTTTTTAATTTGAAATGAAATTAAAGGTTTTTTTTGTGTGTGCCTTAATACTCAATGGCATTTTGCACGAAATGCCTCTAAACCCAATGAACTTAAAAAATGTTTTAAAAATTAGTTTAATAACTGATGAACATTGACAGATAGTTATTATTTTCAATCAAATTATTTCTTGATATGCATTGCTAAATTTTTCAATAATTGAGGTTAGGCTTACCTTTTAATGAACGTCCTTCTTGTCATGAAAGTCCAAAATATACTTTCTTTAAAAATTACTATAATTTAAAATTAAATCATTTTTTAAAACCAAATTATTAATTAACTATTAAATCAATTTGCAAATTCTATCTGATTAAAGCAGTGGTTCTCAAACTGTGTGCCGTAGAACATGCTCAGGAGAGCCACGAACGTATTTTAAAAATTCTAAAGATATGTGTTTTTTCAGAAAGTTATAGATTTTTACTGAAAAACCTCAACTAAAGCATCCGAAACTCAAAAACTAGAGCTATATTTTTAATATTTTGGACTAGTGCTAGGATTTTATTTTAATTCAAAATAACTAAAATTAAAATTCTACGAGAAATGTCTGTGTTTTGATTGAAAATTTATAAAATGCTTGAAATAGTTGGAAATAAATTTTTCTATGAATTAGTCACTGACTAGAGTTAAAAATTAGACTATCAATTACTTTACACATTTAAAAAATTCCACGAAGTACAAAATAATTCTAATTGCAAAGTTAGTGAAATGAAAAAATCCACGAAAACAATTTAATTTGATTTCTTTCGATGAGCACTAACAAGTACGGTTTAAAAATTAGGATAAGCATTACACATGAGTAAATTGTAATTGAAAGGAATGAGTGAGTTGAACGAAACAACATTTACATGAATAAGAAATGTTTTTCAATTTAAATTAAATAAAACAAAAAAAATATCTATGCTGTAAATTGATATAGTCGAGTGTGAAAACATATATGATATGTGTATACCATATGAACAATACATATTTTATGTCTTTGGTTTTCCAGAAACAAATTGCTAAATTTCCAAGAAAAATTCCTGCACACCTCTTAACTTGTAATCCGATTTAATGACTCATGTGCACAACAACATTATGTGTGTGTATTTGTGCATTTCCCATTCACATTTGTGCGAGCAAAAAAAACGACATAATTTAATTTGTGCATTCAATTGTGCAAGTTCTTTCTGTTTCTGCTTTTATTTTCGAAATTAGCATTTTTTTGTCTTTAAGTAAATTCATTTGAAATGAAATGTGAAAGCTTATAACTTTAGTGTTGATTCTCATTTCGAGGTGTTCATTTAAATAAATAAATAAAAACATAGAGGGAAAGAAGGAGAAATAATTTTTTAATTCTGTCATTACTTTCATGATCATGCCAGGGACTTTTTAGTGTTTAAATAATAAAATTAAAAATTGTCGTGCCGCCAATCTTTGGCTGTGATTTCTCTGCCCTTTAAAATATTTTATTTTTTTGCATATGAATTAATTTTAAATTTAAATTGTGTAAATTGTAAAGTGTAATTGTTAACAAGTTTTCTTTTTCCGCTCTATCCATTCACACCATGCTCGATAGTTCCTCTCTTTGTCTTTTACTCTCTCACTCGTTTTTATGGTTTCAATGAGGTGATTTAAATTCGCTGCGATAAATTGGATAATCGATATCGATTTGCGACTCTGAAGTGGTTCATAAAAAACACATTTTCACACCTGGAATGTATTCATTTAAATGAGATTTTATAATATGAATATCGGCAACCTATATTCACAGCTTTATGTAGTCGTATATGTTTATCGAAAAAAAGTGTCTGTCGCGATTTCTTTATAAAACCACGGAATTCCACATTTTATTTCTTCTGTTGTTGGAAATACTTGCCTTTTTATTTCGCCTAAAAGTGGATTTTTAAGACTAATTAAGAAATTTTAAATCCTTCTCTGTCTCTCGCTTATTTCTGATGTCTCTCAATTTTCAATATTCGCTGAGTTTTTTGCTTCACCGTCTTTTATTATTAAACATTTTTTTTCGCTTTGTTGAACGGTTTGCATCCTTCTTCATCTTCGTCTTATTCACTCCATATATATATGTATAAAAAATGCATCGTCGCATTTACATTGCATGAGAAATATTTCAATGATGCTATACATAAATACTTACAATACAATTATGCACTTGCCTTCCAACAGTGGGAATGACACCAAATTTAAATGTTAATGTACCTGGTTCATCGCCAACGACGCCCGCTGCTGCAACATTATTTTCAGGTGCACCGAATGCAAATACACTTGGTGCTCTTGTGTCACAACACAGATTACTCGAATTATCGAGATTTGGATTAAGAGGCTATGATTTGGCTCAACACATGCTGACACAGCAAGGAGCTGTTTCAAAACTGTTAGGTGAGTTCATTTTTTATAATTTTTTGGCAATTTCTTTTTGCGCTTATGATGATTACCTTGGTTGCGTGTTTAGAAAATTTTTTTCCATGGGAATATTTTTGTGGTCTAATTAACCGACACAAATTGATAGTTGTCGATCGGTACGTCTTCAAAGAATAATATTAAAACTGTTTATAGTTTTCAAAAAATATATAAAAGTTTAAATTAAATTTCATGTTTATGCCTTTTATTTCATTATCTCTTCATTTAAAATTTTAATTTTATACACAGAAATGAGAGTTGAATATGCTGTAAAATTTGTTATAAGTGAGCATGAAAAATTAGTGAACATGACCGTAAAGAAAAAGGCATTGCTACTTCACTACGTCTGCATATTATTGATTTCGCTCTGTCAATTCCTAATTGTTAACAAAAGAGCAAACAAACAGAGGAGAACAACTAAATGATGGTTAAGCGCATACCTGTTGACTCTTTTTTAGTTTTTTTTTATATTTTCGTATGCATTTTGCTTTGTTGTGTATTTTTTTACAAATTCTCTTTTGTATCACATTTTCGTACTCGGCTATTTACAGTATGCAATAAACTGCAATGAAATGCGCAAGAGCGTAGATTCAAACATCATGATATGGTAGTTTGATGAATATTTTCCGGTTTTGTGTTTCCATATTCATTCAATATTTGAGTTTCACATGTGTAATATATCAAGACAGTAATTACAATGCAAAATCTTGATAAAAAGGGCACACAAAAAAATACAAAGAGAATTTTATATTGTTAAATGTACATATTATTAAGAGCTGCTAATTAAATCATCGCATTTTGCTCACTTTTACATTGTTATTATATTATTTTACCATTAAATTGTTATTTGTAGTAATTTGGGGAAGTGAGGTGAAAAAAAAAGTTATTAAATGGAAATTTTGTCTTGATTGCTTGCAGGAACACTTCGACCACCTGGTTTGATTGGTGGATCGAAACCAAAAGTTGCAACGCCGGCTGTTGTATCAAAAATTGAGCAGTACAAACGAGAGAATCCAACAATATTTGCTTGGGAAATTCGTGAAAGATTAATATCTGAAGGTAAATGTCACATTAGAATATAAAGAGCTACTCTGTCTCCGAACGACTGTATAACTTAAATGGAAACATTTATTTATTTACTTACTTATTTATTTGCTCAATGAATTTTTATTTTTATTCGAAAAATACGATACTTATCTCCATTTCCACAATTCACTTAATGTCAAATGAAAATTATCAAAAATCTATCTTGGCTGTAGGTAATTGAAACTGATTGAAAGTCGATTGACGGATGGATGAGCGAACTCATGATGAATTTTAATTTTTTATGCGAATTTTCTCAACAAAATTTCAAGTTAATTTGCATGCATCCAGAAGAAGTAATTGATTAGCTTATCGCATGATGAAAGCTTTTTTTCATTCGCATCAAGGATACTTATTATAAAAAAATTATTTTGTTGATGATGTAAAATTTCATTGACCTTGAATGAGTGCACAAAGCAGAGAAAATAAATTAAATTTGAATGATGTTAATCTAAATGAATGCGGCGCTAAAACCTCTTCTCTAGATTACAGTAAAGCTGATCGCATGAATTCTTAAAAAAAAGGAATATATAAAAATTAAATAGAGAAATGGTGATGATGATGATGATATTGAGCCATGCCGATGATTTGCATAATCTTTTAACTCGTTCTTCTTTTGTGTATTCTCTTATAGATTCACATAAGTATCATCACTTTTGTATAGCTTAATATATCTTTCATTATAAGAATAAATAATATAATAGAAAATTTGAATTCTTATAATAATAAGAAGAAATGAAACTTCTGTATAGTTTTGTCGATGCTTCTTTTTTCCATACCATATAATCAATTTAATTTATTGGAAATTGTTGAATATCTTGAATCCTCCAATAATCATCAATTATCTCCTATTCAGCGCTATTATTTGATGGGAAATTTTCCTCTTTTGTAAAATCAATCACTAAACAATTTTTTTTGGAAGCTTTAAAAGATGGAATCGATTTCAATTAAATTTTCAAATATTACATTTCAAATAATGTCTATCAATTATGTATTGAATGCCATCACGGCATTCACCAAACTTCTCAACAGTCAGTTTGTGTGGGCAGTATTTGTAGAAATATTGAATAGTTTATTACAACTTTTATTATGTTTAATACTTGCTGCCTTTTACAGTTTATATTTTTTTCTTTTATTCCTCTTTTCATTTAAGTTAAATTAAAATATTCACTTTTATTTATTATTTTCATTAGTTTTTGCTCCCGCCAACAATGTTTCATAATATGAACATTTTTTTCCATTATAAATTAAATATTTAATTAGATGACATTAGGACTTTAAAAACTTAACTTCACACACTCATTCCATAATGTCCAATAAAGTAAACTCTAATATTTCCATTAGAAAAAATTGTAAAAATATCAAAATTACTAATTTTATTTTTCTTGTAATAGGTGTTTGCACAAATGCAACGGCACCGTCAGTTTCTTCCATTAACCGAATATTAAGAAATAGAGCAGCTGAGCGGGCGGCAGCAGAGTTTGCAAGAGCCGCCGGTTATGGACTTTATCCTCCACATCCATATTCAGGGTTTCCATGGCCATCGCCAGCACATATGTGGCCAGCACCAGGAATGCAAAATATGACATCACCTGGATCAGCTTCCACACCAAGAACATTAGGATCACCAAATTCTGGCTCTCATGATACACTAGGGTCACCGGATGGCAATAGATTAATTGGTAATACTGAAAATTAAACTTAAAAGTGTCTAGTGATAAATAAGCATACATATATAATATAGATATTGAGGGAGAGGATTCATCAAGTTTAGATGGTGATCAACCAAAATTTAGAAGAAATCGTACAACATTTAGTCCCGAGCAACTCGAGGAATTAGAGAAAGAATTTGACAAATCACACTATCCATGTGTCAGTACACGAGAGAGGCTTGCAGCACGAACTACCCTTAGCGAGGCGAGAGTTCAGGTAATGAAATTGACGCTTCTTAAATTCCTTATGAACTTACATACGTGGATTTTTGTATAGAGAGAAATAAATCGGTATTTATTGGGTGTATTGACATGGTTTTATTTTTAATCTTATCTCATTTATTTACGCTGGTCGTTTGGTTGGTGATGAAAAATCTAAAAAAAAATCGTATAAAATCAATTAATTTAACCCAAAAAAAAGTAAAGTAAATCATTAACTCAGTAAATCCATACAGAGGAAACTTAAAAAACATTCATAATCATTTAAATCCATACATAAAAAAGCAAACAGTAATAAGAAGATAAGGAATTTTTGATTCCCTTTAAAAAAGTCAATCTACTATTATGTCTTTTCTTCTATTTCCCTCCTCTTCCTCCCGTTAGTATGTAAGCTTTTTTATCACTAACAAAAAATTCTTATAAATTGATATTCAGGTTTGGTTTTCGAACAGGCGTGCGAAATGGCGTCGTCACCAGCGAATGAACTTGCTGAAAAGAAATTCATCGCCAACTCAGCGTCACACAAACACGAGCTCAGCTTCAAATCAAATCGGTTTCACCCCTGGCTCGCCGCAAAATGTTCCACAAGCAGCACAAGCTGCAACAACGCAAAGCCAAATATCACCACAACAACCACATCATTCAACAGGAACCACTCAAAATCACCAGAGCAGTGCGACAACACAACAGGCGATCGTGTCATCAGCCACAGCATCAATTCCATTATTAATGGGCGGTGAGCATTCAGCATTTCGAGCACTTAATCCTCTCAATCCATCAACGGCTGCACTTTTGGCAGCATCTGCACAGTTAGGATTAGCACGATCGTATCTTGCTGCATCTGAGCATCATCATCATCTCAATAACAACAATAATAATAGCAGTAACAATAATAATATTGCATCTTCAACCTCAACCAATCAATCACCTCCAATAAGTCCACATCCAAGTGAGTCTGATGAAGAAATTAATGTGCATGACGACGAATCGGACACAGAACTAACTAATAATTCATCAAAAAATAATTCTCATATAGGATATAGCAATAGCAAGACACCTCTCGAATTGACAAAGCATGATCGTAATTGAAGCCTAATGGTTGCACATAAAACGAGTTTTTAATGAACTTACATGTATTTATTATAATTGCCGTGCAGTTCAGACTTTGCAAGTTTTCTTTTCTTTGAAAAAAAAAATATTTTTTTTCTGTAACTTTAAATACCTAGATGGGAAGCATTTCAAGGTTTTGCCACATGAATATTTTTAAATGTGAAGCATAAAAGGAGGAAAATATTTAATTTCTTCATCGGTTTACAAAACTAAAGGATTGAAAATTTATTTTTCCATAAGAATTATTCCCTTTTCTTTGAAGTGCAAAAATATACATATTGACACTTTGTATATTATGAAGCCTAAAAAGTGCTTCAACTTTAATACCTTCATATTTATAATTCTGTGAATAAAAAAGCGTCAAAGTGTGAAAAACTTGTAATGCAAGCTCATTGCGTGAGTTTCATTTTTCATTTTGAAAACTAAACTCATTCTCTCATAATTGTATTAATTGCAAGGGAAATGAATTTGATTAGGAACTTGCAATGAAAACCTTCGAGCTGAGGAGCAATGTATTTAAAACTATGAGTGAAAAAAGAGAAAAAAATATAAGCATGTTTAAAATATAAGTGCGATGACAGGAATTAACTTAATATGTGCATATGGAAAGAAATACCTATATAGATATATTTTTGAGTTAATATGCATTTCTAAGAATAAAGTATATTGTGAAGTGTAGAAAAATATAAACCTATTAAAGAAATTAGTCTTTGAGAAATATTTTATTTAAATTGATATAATGGAGTATGTTCGTTTAGAGAAACAAGAGTGAAAACTGTTCATATTAATCTTGCGTTTAATAGCCTTTTGATTGAGCAATTAAGATTTGAGGTGCAATTTATAAGATAAAATATCAGGATATGCTAGAAAATTGAGGTATGTCTGAATTCTCGTATTTTTTCGAATCCTACAAAAAGATTTAATTTTATGGTGATTGTGGACGATTTGTTTAAAATAGTTAGGTAAGCCGTTGACCTACTAAGTAATTACCCTCCAGCCCCTAATAATTGAACAACCCCCAAAAATAACATAAAATTTTAAATTTTTAAATTTATTTTATTTATTTAAATTCGACAAAAAACCCGTTAAATAATTAAATAAAATATTTTCACTCCGAATGTTTCTCTAGAAAGACAAACTGTCCGATTAATGTATTGATAAATGAATGAAATGAGGAGTTAAATATATATAACAAAATGTGAAAAATAGATTTTAATTATCAAGATAATCTAAATTGCAATCTAGAAATCGAGTAGATAAATAAATAAATTCTGTTAAATCGAATCAACATTTTTTTGCTTTCTTATTCGTTTTTTAATAGTATTATGTTATTAATCTTGTTTAGATTAGTAACCAGATGCCAGTTAGTTATAAAGTCAATTTACAAATATTTTCCATCTACCTAAACAGCCTTAATGCGTGTTCACTTCTCACATTTTTTTTCTCGAAAAGTAGCAAGATAAACTTTTTATTTCTTCTTCCCTTCCAAAAGTTTTTGACATGTCATCATATTAATATCAAATTTAATTGGAATCAACAGTGCGAAAATGGTTTGAAGTTAGTTAAAATTACACCGTCATCATCACATCGCTGCCGTCGCTTTGCTTTATGTTTATGGATGTGAAGGAGATATGTTGGTAAGTTGCTTGTTGCGGAGCAGGTAGAAACAACGAGAAAACTGAATGCTGTTAATCTGTTTTTGATGCATTCGATGCAACCATGAAATTTCTCGATCATTGTTCATAATAAATCGGGTGCATTTTAGGATCAAATTTCTTTTCAGAAAAGTTTCTCTTCTTCTTTGTTGCTGTTAATCGATTCTCAATGAAAAAAAAATAAAAATTAATTTTCGATAAATGATTTTTGATAATTTTGGGGTTGGTTTTCTGTTACGCCATTCAAATCTTTCTTCCATCATGTTTGAAAGGTTACGTGTAGTACCTTCATCTCGTGTTGTTTTAGAAAATAAGCTTGTAGCACTTCAAATCATAAATAAAATTGTGATTAATTGTCTTCTCATGATCTTTTTGAACTACACTTTGATTCTGCTATCTACTTACATTACATTTAACCTATAGTTTGTATTTAATTTTCGAACTAAACAGTTCATTATCAAATTTAAGATGCCGAATAATTTTACTTACTTGCTGTACAGCAAGTTTAAGGAGAGAATAAAAACTCTCTATTTTTTGATGAATCATTGGAAATTGTTGTGTATATCATTGTCTAATTTATAGGATCGATTAAGCATAGCCTTAGTTACTACAAAATATTTGATTGTTCGATCTATTGTTCGAAAATTACTAACTGTTGTTCGGCTGTTCAATCGATCACAGAGAGATCGATTTTTGCTGAAAATAATGAGTTATGGATCATGAAGCTTTAATTCTCCTCTTTTACTTTAATTCTGCAATCTCATGCCTTAACACTTAATAAGATAGAGTCATAGAAAGATGAGAAAGAAGAAATGTGAAATGAAAATTATGAGGATCAAAATGTGTAGCTATCAAAAGTTTAAGAACTGGCGTGTGAAGTTCGTTAGTTCTCAATATCAAACATATTTTATCAACACAACAATGAGGCATCAACAGAATCTTTCATTATAATTATTAATCATTCGTGTTGCCTCCTTCATATTACTCGCATTTAATATTTCATTTGCTTTACAATAAAATCCGGACAAGAGAAAGAAAAAAAAATGAAAAAACAAGAAGATTCGTTAAATAGATCCGAGCACATTTTGCCAATTCATCGCTTTTCAATCATTAAATGATCGATTTTATCTTGATAGTTTGATTTTTGTATTGTTTTGTTTATTTGAAAGTTTTTCTTTATTGTTAACGATATGTTGATGAGAACGAAACATTTCTTTTGTAAATCCATAGCGCCATGAATAACACCTCTACCTAAAAATTAAAATTGGCAGACATTGCACTCAAATAGTATCAATAATGACTGTAAATTTGAATTTTGTTATTTTTCTCTCAATTATTAAGTTCCAAAAAAATGCCTGTGAATTTCCAGCCCTAATTCTTTTACCATCAAATTCATGTCTAGAGAAAAATAAACTTTATTCAACCTTCAATTTTGCGGTTTTCATATAAATGGCAGTTTAGCGATGTTTAACGTTACATTACATCAATTTCAATTACAGGAAGTACCTTAATCAATTATAGTTTATTTTCTGGAATTGAATTTGAATAAAAAAATTCTCATCGCAAATTTATTTAAATAATGTTTGAAAAAGGAAATCATAGACATCAGCAGAGCGTTAAATCATAGGTTAAGCTTACATACTTATAGTCACAACCACTCAACAATTTGAAATGATACATGACAAAAAATATTTTTACTTTGTATTTTGTGATGATGAAAAATAAATTTAATTTATGTTCCCGTCGACTACCAAAGTTAGATATATTTTTGCATTTAATTAAATAAATGTGACATTAAAAATGGTTTTTACAGCAGGTGACACAAGGCAAGCATCAAACGATTTTTTTTCTCTGCTATATGCACGTATATCTTTTTTCGTGAATTGTTGAATTAATTAAATAAATGCACAACAATTGGCAATCTTGATCTATTTTGTGGCATTTTTGGGGTAACAAATGTTGATGATGTGAACGTGCTTGCCTTTTTTTAGCCAATTATTTAACAATCAGTCTATAAGCCTTTAATTCACCTGCCGCCTTATTATGTTAATCGAAGATATTCCTTCATCCATTTCTTTTTATTGTATTTTTGTTGTTGTTAGTTTAAAATTCGTCGCTTGCCAATCGTTGCCAGAAGCGTTTATAACCCCGCTGTTAGCGACTGTTTATTATTTTATCGATGTCTAACTTGCTATAAATTATTGCAGTTTAATAAATGAATTTAAAATATTATCATTAACTCACAACATTACATACTATTTCATGTATTAGACATGCCATGAGCTATTTATTACTATCATGTTGGATGTCAAAATTGATATTGAGCAAGTTGAAGTAAGGAAAACTTTTCTCTCTCTAGTTTTTTTTCTTCTATTCATAGACTTTATAGACACCTAAGGAATATTTATATGCAAACATGATTGAGCGAATTACATGGTAGCTGAAATCAATCAGTTTCACCGCTCGCTTAATTCATTTCAAGCAGCTACGGCAAGAGGTAACACATGCAATTGTATACATACACACATGACACATTTGAATAAGTTTCATTTCCATTTTTATTTTCTTGATAATTATTGATAATTGTTATGTAATTGCTCGTTGTGTTAAAGATTGAAAATTAATAGTAGCTCCCATAATTACCCCACAATTGTCTCAGGCTCCATGCCAATTTGTTTTAATTTTTTCAACATCTTAAAAGCTTGTCCACAAGTACACATCATATGTTATAATTTTCATAATTACTTTGCGTGTTGTTAAAGCAATTAAAAATGATTCCTCGAATCACGAGTCACGAGAAATGAATTGAGGCGCTATTAAATTAAAATTCTTTTTTATGAATTCAATAAACATTTAACTCCCTTTTATGAACAAATTCTTTACTCTCATCACAAAGACATTTGAAGTACCTTGATGTTGTTAACGAAAATAAAATAAAAATGAGAATGAAGATTAGAGGTTGTAGATAGTCGACACGATTTATATGGTAGATTAATGGTTATTAAGCCATTCATTCCATTTGAAAATCATCACAAGAAAGAAATTGTCAAAAGAAAAGAGATTGAGAGAGACACTAAAAAAAGTTAAAAGTTCTTATGTGAATATAATTAACTGAACTGAAATTTATTCCCA
Organism: Chironomus tentans; assembly: GCA_963573255.1. NCBI lineage: Eukaryota > Metazoa > Arthropoda > Insecta > Diptera > Chironomidae > Chironomus > Chironomus tentans. The sequence goes on along the minus strand of OY754302.1, from coordinate 55,108,301 downwards.
AAAACTAAATAAAATTGTTACCTCCTTAAGCTTCCCGCGACAAAAGAGTGACCGTAAATTGCTTGTTTATTCAAAAATCAGGTTTATTTTGTGACTCTTTGATATATTTTCTGTATCTTTTTTAATATCTTCTTCTTTCCATTCCATTTCATTCCTTTTTGTTGTGTTTTGTGTTGTGTTGAGAAATATGCGCGACATAAAATTGGTTTATAGTCAAGGTGTCGAACGCTATGTCTCTCTATAAAGCTAATAAAGAGTGGAAGATGTGCTTCGAGACACAAGCACAAGAAAGATTCAATTCAAATTGATTAATGGATCATCAGAAATTAAGACATTAATTTGTTTATTCAGAATTTGTTAGCATTGAGTGAGCTATAAGAGCTTATCAATGTTCCAATGGCCGTAAAAGTTTTATTTTTTAAATTGATTTTAATGGATTTTGGCGATGTGATGAAAGGAATCTCTCTTTTTTCCATGCTTTTTGTGAAAATCTCGATTCGAAATGAGAAAATTCAAATGAGATTTATTTCATTGGCAATAAAACCTGCGTTTGCTATTGCTATTATGGAGCCAGAAGAAAGATACAACTCTTTAAATGGAACCGCACGTTGAGAAGAGAAAAACCAGCATAATATCACTGTAAGTCAAGTGAGAGAATCCTTTTTGGTGCTAATTAATAATTTATAACAACTTTTCATTTCCGTTTTTTTAACAATCAAATAATGTTTAATTTAATTTATGTACATTCTGCTCCTCTTTCTCAAGACTCCACTCGATGATGATGAAAAAGAAAGAAAGAAAGAGTAGTGAAGTGAAAAATTTGTCAAGCTGCTCAGACATCGTCAGCAATAAATATGAGAAATTAAAAGACATCATCGCAATTTATAATCAATTAAATGAAATTTTTTTCCTTGTTTCATTTATTCAACTTTAATGTCATGTTCAATTAAGAATTATAATTGATTCATGTTTATAATGTGTCTTGTTATCGTCATAAAATATCATGTTATGATAATGTCTGTGACGGTATTTCACTACTATTGCTGACTATCTCCTCAACTTCTCCTCACCGATCATGTTTTCAACTGACTGGAAATGAGCAACATTGAAAATGTTGCGAAATGGCATGGAATGTATGTGAGAAGATATTTGATAACGCAAAAGTGTATTGGCAGGGCATTGCAGAAGCGCCAGACACACACATAATGTGTAACTTCGATTTCTCGCTCTTTTAATTTTTAATTCTTCACTTCAGATGAATTCCAACAGTCCGAGTCTTCTATCAAGAAATACAGTAAATCATGTGCAACCTCACAATTATGAATTTCAACACTGTGATTTTATTCAGTTGATAAGTAAGCAGGCAGTCGGAGGAAATGTTCATTGAAAATTCAATAATGAAAAATTTCTTGCATTTGTTAATCGTTTTATGTCCGCTGGCGCTTTCAGTTGCCATTTCATTATTCCACTCGTATATTTTTTGCCTTAAATTGTCGGACGTAAAATTGTGCGCGCCTCAAATTGAATAAAATTTCTTAACAGTTCACTCCTTCATTTCAATTCAGAATTTATTTTTTTTGCTCGATTTTGAAATTTATTAGTCAATGACCACCCATTAATTGTTAACACGTTTCTACAGTAAATTATTAAAGTTGTAATTATGAAACTATAAAATTTCAAGACACTTACAGGATGTTCTGATTACAGGTGCGTTTATGCTCAAAAGGATCAAGAGGAAGCAACTCTTCAAACAGATTTCAAATGCAATTAAAGAATCCTTCCTCTATATTTTCGATCAATGATAAAGAGATTATTTTGTCTATCGAATGGACGAATATTATAGATCGAAGTAAACATTTAATAACAGTATCTGAAACATTTTTTATAACGTATTTCCTTTATTTTGTTAAACCATAAAACCATCATAAATTATACGGTCGTGGCGTTAGCTGAATGGGAAGAGACTTTTAGAAATGTGTAAACATTTACAGCTCACCTTTTATTCCTTTTATTAACCTCGTATTTCAACCAAACAAAAACATATCATAAAAGAATTGTGTATTTATATAAATTGAAAATTGATTGCTTCTCAATCGATAAGCCACAATAAAGGAGAAGGAATGAAACGGAAACCTTATCATTAACATTTCCACCTGATGCTACAATTTTTTTTTCGGAACAGAGCATCACCTGCATTCGATAATTTTTTTCACAGCCATAAAAAAGTGAGGAAGAAATGAAATCAAAGTCAAGATAAAGGTAGAAGAGAAGGAATATGCGAGAAATTCGGTAGAGTGAGAATTTTGTTCTCATTTCATTCAATCACACATTGTTTGATGATGTTTTCTTTTCTAAAATTGTTACAATATGAAAAGGTGCATTCTCTTTAAGATTAATGACCCAAACTTTTTCCTTTGTTAAACTTAAGACTCTAAATAAATTGAAAAGAGAGAAAAATAAATGAGCTGATTTGTAGGGCATGAATTTTATTCTATTGTACATTGATACAATATTCAGTAGCATCTGATGATGTTTAATTAAAGATAAACGATCCGAAATTAATAGCGGATGAAATAAATAGATAAGTTAAGTAAAAAGGATGAAAACGAAAACTCCGTCTAATTTATTGCTACTTATCAATCAAAATTAGACGAAACTCAGACGTGTGAATAAGGTTGCTTTATCACAGAATTTATTTCATTCATAATTTTTATTTTTATTTCAATTTAAGAAAAGTTGGATTTTGTAAGGTTGAATTAATTTCATTAATTTGATGAATTGCTTGACATTTAAGGAACCATTGAATTGATTTCTTAATTTCATATCATAAATCAGATTGAGACATTACAAAAACAGGCAGCAATGAAAGGATTTTAAGTTGCAGTAGACGTATACAAAATATTGTATTGATAATTAACAATGCAACTAGATATGCGAGTAAGGTAATGAACACATAAAAGTTTTAATGACATTTATTTCCATTTAACAAAAATAAATCAATTTATCAGTACTCACGAAAAAAAAGCTATATCAGCTTACATACTGAAAATTGCTTATTTTAAATATTTAATGTTATATTTTTCTTAAGACAACATTAAACATTTTTATTTTTATTTTCTTATTGAATATTGAACATGTTTCAATTCTCTTTTTGTAAGGCACACATAAGAAAAGAAGGAAAACAGAAAAGAGTTCTGCTATAAAAATATAATTAACGACATTCACCATATAATCAATAAACACATCGATGAGGTAAGGCAAACATTGATAGAATATAGTGATCTGAATGTAGTGGAAAGTGTTTTGCGAAAATTGAAAAAACATGTACTTAAATCACGAACAATTTTTTTTTCTTTCTTTTGGGTTTTAAATGAGAATAAACACCCAGTACCATGTTATCAATTTTGCACAATCCTCCCATTTTCATTAATGTCTGGGACTCTCTTTTTTTGCTCTTTACAAAATCGACAAAGAACATGCAAAAATCAGCCATTTGCAAGTATTTATTTATTTTCTGCTTTTCATAACAAGACACGAATTCCAGGCGCCATTAAAACTGTTGACTAATTAAAAAATTCCAATTTTCTGCTGTAGTATTCACAACATCTTGCAATAATCTCCTATAAAATCGACGAATACAGGTTCCGAATTGCTCTTAAGGATATTTAAAATGAAGATTTTTATGGCGATTCTCTGCATTCATATGCTTGATAAGCCAATGCTGTTATATTCTTAAATGCAAAAGTCAATACATTGATCGTAAAATTTATTAAAATGAAATTTAGAATCGAAAATTTAAACACTTTATAAAGTGTTTAAACGTCTGATTAAAAAGCTTTCAAAATAAAGAAAAATTTCATCTTCTTTCTCGTATGCATTTGTTCAAATATTTAATGCTAATTTGCGTCATACTTAAAACAGAAATGAAAGTTAAAAAAAACTGCTATAAATACAGAGCTAATTGGAATTTTTGTACTATATGAGAGCACTCTTCTTAACATTTTGGTAAGGGAATGTTTTAAATTAACCGAAGCTTTGGTATTTTTATCTTTATGGAACTGTAGAAATTCTAGATTGACTTTTACAACACATAAAGATGTGAACCTACAACCATATGCTTATGTTACTTGACATGAAAATTTCAATCAATTTTTTTTCCATCATCATTTCGCACCTCATTAAGACACTTTAAAACTTCAATAAGTTGACATGAACCAGTTTGATTGAGAACATTTTTGCAAGGTATGGACACTAGATCTTCCATTTATAATTTAGAATCATATTCCCATGACAAAGTTAGCGAATAGGGGTGTAAAGATGTTTGAAGGACACCATTTGTGAACGAACCCTATGCAAGTATCCTCAGAAATTTCACTAGCATGACATTAGTGTCCATACTTTTAAAAATGCGCTAATTTTCTTTCATCTGGTCAGAATATATATTTTTACTGCTATAATGACATTTGAACTAGCTTGTGTCTCGTTAAAAAAGTCAAAAATTTTTAAAAACCAATAAAATCTTTGAAGTTATTGCAAAAAGACTTCAAAACCACCGCAACTATACAAATTCAACAACACATAAATAAGAAAATATTTTAATATTTTTCACATAAAATGGATAGTTAAATGGAAACAAACATTAAATAAGGAGAATTATAATCAGAAAGTAAGTAATTTAAAGATTTCATTACCCCAACATTCACATTCTTTGCTCGTTTATGCACTTTTTAACACGATAACGCATGAATGCATTTTTGCAATAATAAGTTGCACATTCAAATAAATCATTAGCTTCTGATAGGCTTTGACAATAAAAGGCTGTTTGCCGAGAGTTGCACTCTTTCTTTAATATGCAAGAGAGGAGGATAAAAAATATGAAAAATTTCTGGATTGAAGGAATGGAAAGGACAATTTAGTTAAGAATGGCAATAAATCTTGTCACAAGAGACACTCGTGGCGAAGAAAAAAAAATCTTTTTAAGTTTTATTGAGCTTGCAAAGTAAGGATTGAGTGAGAAAGAAAGAGATTATTGTGTCTATAAATAATGCTTGTAAAATGCATATATTTCAGTGCATGTGATTTAAGGTAATGAATGAACAATAAAAATCAACAAATGAATGTGAATATGTGTGGATTCAAAGTCAAGGGGAAGTAATTTTAAAGCAGTAATAAACAATGATTTACATTTTATGTTATGGACTGTTATGAACTACGGTCCCTTGGGCAGAACACCCATCCCAAACGCACTTTACAAAGTGTACTCTAACTAAATTACACACTCAAGTTAGTCTTGCCTCCATATGTATGCATAAAGCATGCTACTGCAATAAATTTTATAAGAACGAGCATGAATAGGCTTTTTGTTTCTGTCATATACCGAAACGGCAGTCTTTAGCATCAGCGTCGTCGTCGTCATTCGTAGGCTTTTGTCGCAATTTTTCTCAATCGCACTCAATAGAAATTTTAACGCATTGTTTAAACCATATTCTTGTTGAGAATTTTGTTCTCTCTTGCTTTCTTGATTTATTTATGGGCGCATTACACAATGAATTGTGTCCCAAAATTGGGATGAATGAATAGTCTTGATTGCTCATGAATGTGTGTCTCTTGTATTGCATTTTTTGGTTTTGCTCTCCTTACATTCCCATGTTGATTAATTTATCATTTATAATCAGCATGAACATACGAAGTAGCATGTGTTTATGTTTATTATGGTGATTCATTCAGACACTCACAAATTAATTTTCATTATATATGCGAGAAATTTTTTTTGTTATGCATATGCGAAAATGCAAACGAGACAAGAAAAAAGATATTCCAATGATTTCATGTTTTGACTCAGTCTCAAGTTAAGAAAAAAAAATCTTTTTCTGTCGTCTTTCGATCTTAGCACAAACTACTTAAAATTAAAATGTGAACATAAAACAGCCAAATTGAATGAATTTGCTCGATCGATATGCCAATCGATACTTAAGTGTAGCGAAGCGAATTCATTGCAATGAAACAAACCAATTAAAAAAGTGTTAAAAACGCAACAAGAAATACCAATTTATAGTCATTTTAATACCACATGACAATAAATTTCTTTCCTCACATCCCACAAAGAAAATTTTATTTGTCGGTTTTTTGGATTTTCGACTGCGAATTTGATGATAAAATATGGAATACGATATCGATAGATATTTTTTTAATAGTTTTTTAGCGCAATAACGAGCAGGAGATTAACATTAGGCTACACTCAAAGGAAAATATTTTTTAGTGGACATAAATTTGATGAAATTTTTGATGGCTTTTGACGTCTAATTTGTAAATTTTTAAAAAAGTCCAAAAATTCTATAAAATAAAAATTTTAATTTAAGGTTTATGATAAATAAATAATAAAATCTTCTTAGAAGCTATAAATTTCTTAATGGGTCATTTTTATCGTAAATTTTTTTCTCCTCTGTTTCTTTCCCGTATTCATATCCTAACCTGCGCGTTATTCCAACCTACATAACTTTAATTAGATGAATATATTTTCGCTCTGGATGTTGATGAAATAATTTTTATTGCCTCTCGCTCTGCGCGCAGATTAAAATACTTTAAATGTAATTTTATTTATACCTTTTTCTTCTCATTCTCTCTTCTCTTTACTTCTACTTGCGAGTCATCAATGATACTTTATTTTTTTTACCTTAAAAAGAGTCAACAAAATGTTAATTAATTTGCAGACACATCTTTATAATATGATAATTTATATGCTGTTAAACGTTCTTTCTTTGATCAGAATCGATTCACCGATTTATTCAGATTTATTTAAATTTTCGTCGTGAATGTGAGGAAATATACATGAAATGAATTTTTTCGAACCTCATTCTCGATCTCTTTAAGAGGAGTTGATAATGCGTGATGTTTATTTTATACATTAAAAAAATACGAGAAAGAGAAAATCTTTTTTTTCCAAAACGATTTCGATTACACGCTGAAATATATATGTGAACGGTGAAGCGGTGATTAATGAAAAATGAAGTTGAATTTAATTTCTTGTTTGTTTTTTGTTTTTGTTTTCCTTCTCATACCTATCGATCGATACCTTTCGTCAATCGCTGAAAAAGCTTTTTTCAATAACGATCTTTTAAATCGATGCTATAAATGTGTTGCCGTCCAAAATTGGTAAATAATTGAGAAAATATGCTAAAAAAAGCAATTCTCTTAATTCTTTCACTCTTCATAATAAAATCGTTTTTTATTGAATCGTTTTAGTCACCTTTTAAAATGTTAATGTGTGGATAGAGAGATGACATTAGCATGCGGCAATAAATAAGTTTGGTAATTAAGTTAGATTTCATATCTAGCCGACCGCTTCAGTGATGATGACAACATAAAGTAATAATTATGAAGGATATTTTCGAGTCATTCATCTTCCGCTCACGTCAATTTTTTTCTCTCTTGTCCTTTTTGTTTCTCTCAATCTTCATGATTGAGTGGCTACTTTAGTCTATAATTATGTTGCTCAATTGCTGTTGACATCTCTGTGCAAACTCATAACAATTTATATTTCATTCCTTACATTTTTCCACTTTTTTTTCTTGAAATTGAAGGTAAAAGTTTATATTCATGTCGCTTTTGCGTAGGTTTCATGTTTATTATCTTGACGTTGATCTTGACTTGACTGCCTCGTGTATAGTCAATTCACTGCCAATAAAAATAAATTAGATAATTTTCGACATGCAACTAGTTCTTATAATTTTCACTTCTTTTTAATTTACTCTCTGAAATTAAACTCATTATCGTGGATCCATTACGAACTTTGTAATAATTGTAATCGATTTATTATTCATGACGCAAATTGGTTTGTAAATAATACTTGGAGGAGCTTGTTGAGTGGAAATTTATGGCAGTTACAAATAAATATGTTGGAAATAAAGCATGAACTTAGAAAATTCAATAAAATATTGGATATTCCGCTGAATCTAATGAAAGTCAACAAAACAAATGGAATCTATTAGTTCCAGCTCGTTATCTCGACAAATAGAACAAATTTCTTTCAATTGTTTCCATAAAACATTCATAAAGTACGAGCAGAGACTATGGAGATTTAACAGTTAGTCATGGTCGATGTGTATTTACCATTGAAATGTACATTTCTATGTATTGACATATTTTCACGTAACAATATGGCTTCTGAATGAAATTATGTATGCTAATGATGATAATGGTGGATAATGACAAGCAATACTGTGAAAATGTGAATTTTTTTTTGCCTCACAAACAGGTACACACTAAAACATACACATTAAATAAACAAATAAGTTAGTTCATACAGCACAATCGCTATAGCTGATCAACAGCTTATTTTTCTCTTACATATTCAAACGTCAGAAAATGTCAGAACATATCAAAATGTGAAATGTCTTAATTTTCAATTTAAATAAAAGAAATTCCTTCCAAGAAATCACTTGAGAATTCATCACGAAATCGCTTTATGAATATAAAATTCAGCTGAAAAATCATTCAAACATGTGAAACATTATGACATTTTAGGCGCTTCCCGGTGTGATTTTTTTAAAATTAATTCGAATGAATAAAAAGAGTTGAGAGTATGTCCATTGTTCATAACGTTACGTATTGGTTTACACTTCTCATATATTATAAGAAATTGAGATCATAATCCATACGCTCAGATATAAAGTCTTAAGAAATATAATATAAAATGAGTGAGACTTTTATTTTGAACAATATAATTTTATGATTATAGGCTTTTGAAAATTTATAGCCTATTAATCAATATTCGATCATGAAAAATCACTCTAAAATCATTGCAATCATGCAATTCGAATATTATTTATCGGCACATGCACATAGGCTGAATATTCTTTGCTGTGCACAATGCGCATAAATGCGGACTATCATGGAAGCAACAAAAAAAGTACGAGAAAAGTTAAAAACCGGAAAAATCCATCAACTACCGTATCAAGATAAATGAATTTGCGAACCGTAATTACGAGACATGCATGCGATTATCTTTACTTTACTGTTTGCAATTTTTTGTTTTGTTTTGTTTCAAGAGGGAAACATTGAATAAGAGAAATGAGATTTTGTAGAAGAAATGATGCTAATCATCGTTATTAGCTTAAAATGTATGGAATATAAGTGATAAACAACTTCTGCAGATCATCAAATATTTGAAAAGATGTTTTTTCGGGAGCTGAATTTAATTCATATCCATGAGCTACTTAGTGCCTATGAATTGAAGTTTCTGTTCGTTTCGCACTTAAATAAATGTCTCGAAACATTCGTAAGTAGCTGAAAACTTTTTTCAATGAGGTCTATTTCAGTAAAAAATTCACGCACTGTTAAAAGTACCATTTGTATAAATATTTGAACAGGTTGAATGAGGAAAAAGTTTGTCGGTAAAAAGTTTTTCTTCTTTCAAGTGAAATTAAGAAATTTAAATTTTCATTCCTTTAAAGTTTAAAAAAAAATGTTTCGTAGCTTTATAGAAAAGTTTTCATTTCTTTTACAATTTTTTTCAATTTTCTCCTCGATGAATTTAATTGAAAAAAATTTTCAAATCCCAAGAATTTAAACTAAACAAACACATTGAAGAAGTAATCAAAACAACACTTTTAATAATAATAATGATGATGGAATAAGCAAATGAGTGAGTGAACGAGTCAGAGAATATAAATAATTCCTATGTATATGATTATAGTAGCTGTTAGCGACTGAAAAGAAGAAAGAAACAAGAAGCTCGAAGATTGAGCAAAATCAAGCACCCGTGAGCTTCCCTCTGTGTATGAAAGCAATAATAATAAAAGCAACAACAGCAATAAGAAGAGGAAGAAACGAAACGATAGCAGTGGATGTATATAATGTGAGAAGTTAACCGATTTACAGGTGAATACATTGAAAGGTAAACGAACAATAAACAGAGGGAATGGAAAATGTTGAGCATGCGGAATATCTTCATCTCACTCTCACTGCTGTATATTTCCTATTAACATTCACACAGTTTTAGATCATGCGTCTCATTCCTTCCTTCACATTTTCTTCTTCACTTTACAATTTAATGTGAATGCTGAATATGCTCAGTGGTTGTTGTTTGTTATTACTAAAATATGAGTGAGTATTGATGCCTCACAATACAACAGCAATTACACACAAACAAGAAAGTAAGTGAAAATGAAGAATAAGAAGACTTTTAATGAGCTATGAACTTCTTTGCTTGATTATTAACTTGTGCTTCATGACAGATAAATAGTCGCACCCACTGACTAGTGATGTAATATCTGTTAATACAAAAAGAAATTTTATCTAAACTTACACTCATTTATTTTTAAGGAAAGAACGAGTGCAGCAATTAATCGTACCTAAAGTGAGATAAGAATGTATATAGAAATTAGCAGGCGGAGTTAATTTCTTTTCCTAATACATTCAATGGTTGTAAATGAATGAAGTTTTACAAGCTTGCTGTTATGTTGTAAGAAGTTTTTATTTTAGAAAATTTTCTAGGGGTTGGAAATTAATTGAAATTTTATTTTTTTTAAAAAAAAATTAAATAATTTACAGAAATTTCATAGTAAAAAAATTTCGATTAAAGAAATTTCGCTAAGTCTCTCTAATCATGAACTCGAGCACAACATAATTTCCCGACAGTGTTATGATTGTAAAAAAGAGATTAACTGCAGTGTGTTGCTCGGTTAGTGCTTACTTAAATATTCTATATCTTGGATGCAATAACCTGAATAAAGGAATTCTATTCATGCTATGTTTGTTTGTGTGATTAAAGGCTTTTACCACACTTTATGCATACTAAACAGCTCTCATTTAATAACTTCTACAACGTCATAAACTATTTTAAAAATCATAAAAAGTGAGTAAAATTCCTGATTGTCTCACTCGCTTTGACTTAAAATGTATGGTAAACCTTTCATTATCATCATTCGCGTGAATTTCCTCTTTTTATTTAATGTGCAAGTCGAGACAAATTGTTGCGATGATTTTATGAATGATAATGATACAAAACACACACAGCATGTGTTTGATAAAGGCAGTTCACACATTAAAAATGCGTCGATGCTGTCAATTATGCATTTCATTAGTAGCATGGTGATCGGTGATCAGATGTGCTTCAAGGTAAATCACACATAAATAAAAATGTTGATACTGATGACGATGCAAGTGATAAAAAATGAGAGATGTTATTTGTGAATGGAAATATCACAATGAATATGCGATGAGACTGAGGTGATAAAGAGTTATGTTATGAGAATGAATGGAAGACGGAATGAAATCAAGTTTTTTTTCTCTCCCTATTCTTTGGATTTCAATGAACTGAACTTTCTTATTGACGACAAGACATTCAACTTATTGGAAATAACATCAAAGATGTGACGAGAACAGAAGCAGAACAATATGAAAATATTGTCACGAGTCATGATGTACTCCTCATATGCACAATTATCATGATGTTGACCACAAAAAGTCGTAAAATCGAGCAACAATAATCAAATTAGTGCATATTTGGATATCAGTAAAATGCCTTTTGTCTTGTCAGTTATTCATTTCATCAATGTTTATGGATGTAAATAGTTTTGTTTACGGCAATAGCAATTATTCATTCCATAAATGAAATAAACTAAAGAAGAGATGTTGATGATGATGATAATAATGGTAAGCGATGCAGAGTTATGAATGATGAAATTATTTCAAATATTTAAAGGAACATAAAAAAAAGTATATGCTCACCATATATGGATGAAATTATAACAAAAAAGTAAAAATTTATTTGAGACTTCATTTATTCGACACGATGAAAAGTAAAACTAATTCGATATCATTAAATGTTTGCACAGTAGGTGGGTTCTTGCTACCTCATGTCTTTCTACACATTCCAATCGATATATGAACGTACGTACGGACATCGATATAGGTTGAAGAAAAATCGATACAAATTCACAGTGTCGATGAAATGTAATCGAATTAAAATATTATAACATCAATTACAAGTCTTTAAAGTTCCATTCAATATCATCATCATCCATTTTTCAGTTGTAATTCGTGACTGCCTAACAGTAGTTAAAGAAACATTTTTTTTCTTTCGCTCCTTTTACAGCACATATCAAGCTATCAAGAAAACTAAAACTCTCTATTCATGCTTTGTAGTGAGAAGAGTTTCATTACGCCTCCCTATGATGTCCAAAAAAAATGCTCGATTTTAATTAAAAAATATAAATTTACACTTGAATTATCTTTTACAATCATCGATCTGCTCCACAAATCTTGTGTTTTATTTTCTTGTATTTTATTTTTCGTGGGCTTGCTGTGCGTAGTAACTCATTTCTCTTTTCTGTTGATTCCAGAAGTCATTCTTTAATGAGTTTAGAGCAACACCGCACAACAACTATCTGTTTATTCAACTACCTATCTATCTAGCTTCTGTTTCCAACAATTCTTTCAATTCTCATTCGCATCAGCATTTATTTAACAATTCATAAATATATATTTATATTTTTTTTCATCCACACGTACTCAAATGTCTGCATAAATGTCTTATAATTAATTAATATGTTGCAATTTTCTCTCATCTTAATGACAGTGTCAATTGCAATTGCTATTCTTATTGTACAAGGTATACCACAGCGATGACATTTTGAAGCAGCACGCAAATGATTGCAAATCACTATTTAATTGAACTTACGCCTCTTTATTATATGTGGTAAATTGAAATGATGACAATATATGTACTTACTGGATATTGTGAAACCTTTTTTCACACGTCCACGACGTCTTGCTCTCAATAACTTAATTGACCGTCATTCATTCATTTATACATCTCATTCATTCATCTTTCAAGGCATTTAAGATTATTATTTAACAATGAAAAGGATTTGATTGTTAAATTGATTTATTGCTGCAATTTTTCATAAAGTTCAATCGGGTTACATAACACTTGTTGAATTGAACCTTTAAAATAAAAAAATATTTGTCTCCTTTTCAGGAATTCATGTTCTCTTTGTAAGATCCTCAAATAAATAATATCATGTGTGATGACACTGAAAAATGTGAAATTTGATGGATATAATTTTATTAATGTCACTTTTATTATTTGAGACATACAAAAAATGGAAAGATAAATGTGATGTGAAAAAAAAGTTTGAGAATATTTGGAAGATTTCTTGTCTGTAGTACATGACAATCAGATGTAAGGTGACGAAACTGAAACTCAAAAAAGAATAAAGAAGAAAAAGGACAGTGGAGAGCACTTCAAAAGACATGAAATATCTTTATTGTTCATCTTTATGGCTCAACACTAACAATCAATTGAATAAAAATAAATATATGAAAATGGACTTGAAGCCATTAGCACTTGAAAAATTTAAATGATAATGAAGAAATTTAAGTAAATTAATGTTAATTTTTAGCCACAAACAAATTAACACATAATTAGCGTGACAAGCAAAATGAATTAATTCCAATTATGATTCCATCATGTTTATGCTTATTTAACAGAATTATTTATTCCAGGTGCTCAACAAAGTTACTATCCGTTCGTGTGTCTGCTCCAGTTTTATTTTATTGGAGATTAGTTAAGACAATGAAAATTCCTTTCGAGAAGGAATTTAAATTAATTGAAAATGTGATACTCATATCCTTGATCGAGGATGACTTTAACAAGGAAGGGTTGTTCCTGAACTGACATTCAGGTGCAACATTGAAATGAAAATGTGTTTTTAATTGGAAGCAAATTGTTTCATTTTTATTCGATTAATCATTTCTGAAATGTTTTCTATTGAATCATTTCCTTAAAGATGTTTAACTTAATACTCGACTAGCAAGAAAGGGGATATAAATTGATGAAGCGCGACACGATAAGACATCATTCACATAAGATTATCATTATATAGAGCACTACACGTAGATGAGAGAAATTTCTTCTTATTAACCCTCACCAAAATTTTTTTTCCCTTTCTTCCGTTCCTTTATTCCGTTGTTCTCTTATCATCGCTCATCTTCGCAGCATTTTAAAATAAAAAGTCAATATATTGATGGTTGGCATTAAATAAATTGTGCAACATTAGATTGATGTCTGATTTATGGCATATGTGATAAGAATCTCTCTCGAAGAGAAATATTATGAATAATTTGCAAGCTGCTGTTGCTGCCTCCGATGCCTTGCTTTCATTTATTTATTAATGTATAGCTTGAGGCTTTAAAACAGTGACTTATGATTTCACGCAGCGGCATCAGTGGCAGCAATTTATGAATTTCTTGTTTTTGAATACGTTTACATATCTTCATCTTCCTTAATGCTCTTCATATCTACCGATTGTTATTTATTCTTAAAAAATGTAAATGTTATTCAAAATTATGTGTAAAAACTATGTCAATTCAATATTAAGCCATTCATATGATGATGTTTTGGTGCTTCGATAAAAATCAAAACTCAGCCAATTTAGGTAGATTTTATAGGCCTGATATGTAAGTGAAACTTGATACGTCTCATACTCTGGCATGGCCAAATATTAAAAGCCTGATTAAAAATTAATAAACATTAAAAAGCGTTCGAAGAGTTTTGAATATTAAGTTGCAAATTTCTGGTCGGATGGCATTTTAAAGTCTGCTGTTCATGATTTTTTCACACAAGCTTGTCATAGTCGATTATTTCAGAAATATTAATTTTTAATTTAGTGATGCAAATCTTAATTTAAGAGGAACTTTACGATCTTTTTTTTAATTCGATATGTAGCATGTGGATTTCATTAGAATTTCTAATTGTTCTTTGATCTTTTGAATACATTTCGAAAGGAAATTTTTTTACGATCATTTCGAATACCTACATAAATTGAAGATGTGAGAGGAACAAAACGTGTCAAAAATTATACAAAATTATATAAAAAGGTTATTGAACATGGTGAGTTTTGTGCTTGCAAATAAGAAGTGGAAGATACTCCTGGAAAGTTTGAAGTACCAACAACGAAATAAAATTTTTTGTTTGAAATGTACGGTGATTATAGGCACGCAATGATAATTATTCAGTGAATTTGTGCTGTACGTTCATGTTCCTCAGAATGCTGAGAGAAATTCGTAAAGCAGCAACAAGTTCGAGGATAATTAAATAAATTTTCCCGCTAGCTTCGAAACTTTTAACAGTTCAGATTCAGTTCCATAGATAGAAACATTTTCATCAGCTGCTCTCATTTCGCTTCCTTCTAATTTCATCGGTTGGTGTTTTTACTTGCTGCTCAATTATTTAATGCGTGCATTGAACAAAAAATTAAATGTCATTAAAGTGAAAATTGGAACTGAAACAGTTAAACAGACACACATACACGATCCGTTCATCTTGCATAACAATCATAAAGTCACATGATGATGTCTTTCTGTGTAATGTGATTTATAATTTCTGAAATCCTACATGAATCATGGCATGACATAAAATAAAATGGAAGAAGTTAGAAACTCAATAATTTCAACCACAATTTGACATTAAATATGATTTCATCTAGCAGCATTAGCTCTCTTTATACGTAATTTTTACGGTTAATGAAATACACAAATTAGATGCTCAAAAATGATGATAATTCATGATAATTTGGCGTTTCATCTTTCTCTACTTCTTCTAATTTCTACGTTTTTAATCTCGCTAGATTGAGTTTCAGTTTCTAATCATGGTTTGTTGCTGCTTTATTTACCGACCGACATGTATGGTTTCATTTCTGGATTCAGAAGACAAAAATAAATATTTTCTAGAGATTATAATTTCATTTAATTTTCAACTAATCATGAGAAATAAAAACAAATCATAAAACTAATGATAAATAAGTTCAGCGAACCATCAAAAAAGTCACGAAATATATCTTTTCATGTTGCTGCTTACTACTGGTCTGCTTTTCCTTTAACATGTTATTCACAATCATTTCTGTGAAGTCATCTCACTGTAGCATGCATGCTTCTTGATAATAATTTAATAAAATTTTGGGTTGAAGTAGTCAAAAGTGATATTAGAATGTCCAAAAATTAAGTCATGTCATGGTTTACAGGATTTTAAATAGAAAATCAAGTTCTCAATAAAATTGCTACTCCAATTGCTACTTCAAAGATAATTGTGTAATTGTTACCTAAAAGCATGTCTACATCAAAATATATCGTGAGCAAATTTGCTCGCTAAATCTTAAAAGAATTAATAACTTACAAAATGCTGTTCAATATCGAGAGAACTGTAAGGTAGCTAAAATCAATCACTTTCATTTGCATGTGCATGTTTCATGACGACGATTTCTCAGGCAATTTTGTCAGTTAAACAACTTATCTCCTTATGAGGTACATACCACAGTAGCGTGTGTGCATTAAAATAATTATTTTAATGATGTTGTTTTTTATATTGTTTGTAACTTTCACGAATTAATAGACATTCAAAGTCTAATGGGTGTCTTATTTTAATTTTTTATTGTAGTATCATTTTCCCCATTGATTTAAATTTTACAGTTGCAGAAACAGTTTAAAATCTGATTCACAATTATTTCAACTTGAAGGATTTTCTTTGAAATCACGTTGATTAATTTTTGAATAAAATATTAGCAATTTAAATCCTTTATAATTTCATGGAGCCATGTTAAGGGATGCTCTGAGGTTGAGTGATGATTTCTAAAAAAATTGTAAATGAAAAGTTTGTGACAAGGAAGAAGAGGGTGTTACGTCATAAGCGAATGACCCCATTTAAAATTAAAAATTTTAAAAACGCAATAATAATTTATATTTAAAAATTTTCTCCAGAAAGTTTTGCATTTGATTATCTTAAGAAGTAAGATAATAACTTGTTGAAGTTTGCATGACCAACATGCAGGAAGAGTAAGCGAGCAAAATTGTTTTCAATGGACTTTAACGATCAATGTCAAAAATAACCATAAATATTCAGTGATTTTTGATCGTAAATTTTAAGCATAAAAGAGTTGACTACACAGTTGTTGTGAAGTAAAAGATGAAAAAAAAAATTCATTTCAATTCATTAAAAAGAATGAAAAAAGTCAATAAAAGCATCAAAGTTTATTTGCTTTTTATGTGAACACACATGGTGGACTTTATGGAACAATATTGAATATTCTACATTGTAACATCTATATTATTTACAACCAATTATAAATCGTGATCAACTCGATTATGAACGAGGCATATTAATATTACTTTCTGCATTCTTTCCTTATATGCAACATTGTTGCACGTATAAATTTTTTTATAGCCAATCTTGATGTCCATGAATGTGGAATTTGAAATAATAAAGTAAAACAAAATTAATTTTTGCCTCATTTGTGTAATGATCAATTTTTTAATGTGCACATTGATAATTTGAGACAAACATCAAGGTATTCAGAAAGGGTAATTATAATAACTGCTATATAATTAATTTAATAACCGACAAATGCATGCAAAATATCATCATAAAAATCTCTTACTCATTCGCACACTTGTGCTTAATTAGAATGATCCGAGAATCAACGAAAAAAAAATATCTTCAATGTGTTAATGCAATTCTTTTAAGCCGTTGCTTGTCCTTATGTCTTTAATTTTTAAAAGCACTTCCACTAATTTGCACGCTATCCACTTACTTGATGCCGATAACACGTCTCATTAATATATACTTTTAGTGCCTTATGCATCTCATTCCATCCGCGTTAAATAAATAATTTCCAACAACAGTTTTAGGAGGCATTAATGAGTCTACATTGCCAAATAAATCATTTTTTCACACTGATAAGCTTTGACATCGAAAATGCTTTTGCCGGTCTCACATTTTCAGCTTCAGTGCTAAGCTACATGCATGTATATGATATAGAATAACAAGTATATATACTCGCGAAATAAAGATGCTGAATATAAAGGTTAAAAAAGGTGGAATCAAGTTCCACATACATATATATGAAAGACAATTTGCTTAAGCAGGTAATAAATCTTGACGACAAAAACACACTTTTCAAGTTTCTTTCATGTCCGGCGAATAAATAATGCTTGTAAAAACATAATTTAGTTGTAATATGAACAAAATCAGCGACATTCAAAAGAGAGAAATAAAAAAAAGAGAGAAAGAAGAATTGGCTGTGCAGTGGTGGCGTTGTATATCTGCAGTCTACGAAAATACTGACTATTCGCGTGTCCAACACCACTGCTGTTCTTCTCTTCGATTTCTTTTAATCATTGTTTAAGTTAAATTTATAACATCGTTGACATTTTGATTTATTTAAAGTTGCTCCTTACAAAAAGCTCATGTGTCTGAATAAATATTAAATATACACTCATATAATCATGACTATATATGATGATTGTACGAGATTAGAATATTCATTGTTTGTAATCTTTACACACACACTTGCAAATGCAGTAACATACGAATATGATGACAAAGGTTCCAGCCATAATCAATTTATCATTTTAAATCAGTATCAAAAAGGTAGCATTGTACAGTTCGTCGACTTAATTTTGCAAGACAGATGCGATTGTGAAAGAGAAAAATTTTGAATTATGGAGAAATCATAATCCTTTGGGTAGTAGCTCCCACATTTCTTACAACTGCCTTCATTCTTTCTTTTTTTTGCTCTTTTCATTTTGGACGGTTGAACATAACGACAAGGTCAATGAAGCTCGAAAAATTATTTTCTTGATCATCGATTAAGCAAACGGAGAATATTTTATGCCCCTTTAAGGTGTCGATGAAGACTTTATTAAGCGATGCTATGGAAATATTCAAATTTATTTAGTGTATTATCTTTTTCGTTCCAATATCATCATCATCATCACTACTTAATACCTTTTGAAATCACTCCTCTTTCTGGAATTTTTATTTCATTTTTTGGCATAACATTTTCTTCTTTTTCTGCTCACATATGGACACTACAGAAACAGAAGTGTTTAGAATTGAATCTTTTCGAAATTTATGTGGTTTTTTTATTGTCAAGAATTCCTAAACTTCTTCATTAACTTCGTAGATCTGCTTAATTTAATCATTATATTAGTATGCTGCAAATGATTACAAAACTTTTCACTTTGTATTGACACGAAATGAACAACAGAATGTTAATTAATTTTCAGACATGTTAGATAAAATGAGAATTTATGTGCGAATGATGTTAGAGTATCCAAAGGGAGATTAAAGGCAGTGATGGAACAGAATTTTCTCATATTGGTGACAAATGAGGTTTATCAAACATTTTGATTTTTAGACCCCCATCTGACCCCCTCTCAACTTCTGTCTCAAAATTTTTTTATTACTAATGATGAAAACAGTAATCGATTCCAAATTATAATTAAACGTAAAATTGTGACCATTTTCTGAATTATTTTAAAATGCGCTTAAACAAGCTACAACCCTATGCTTACTTAACTTTGAATCTCGCTTTAAAAACTAATTTTTTGTAGAAGTAAATAAAGAAATTTTGGAATCTCGATGGGAATCTTAATTTACATATACCTAAAATCTTCTCACAGAAAATAATTTAAATTTAATTTAATCCATTTGATACGAAAAAAGGCAGAAAATGGTGTGATTAATGAAAAATGAATAACTTATGCATGCTACTTTTACGTACTGTTATTTATTTTTCATCTTAATTTGAATATAAATATTTTCGGTAGACTGCGCATGCTCTCCTTTAAATACCATTCGTTTTACAATAAATGTTGTTGTCTTTTTTTTGGATATACGGTAACAAAATATTTCTATATCTGTAAAAACAAAACAAAAACACAGAATAAAAATATAAAAAAAATTGTCACGCAATCTCATTAAAAAGGCAGATGATAGTGTAGCCAATGATGATAATTAAGTTCATGCTTTGCCTGCTTCACTGATGACGCATCGACGAAAAGTGAAATGATATCAACATGTCACGTCATCTCGCACGAAATCTGTAATTATGTTGTTGTTGTAGTTGTTTATATTTCCTTCTTTCTGTTGTTTTCGTTGACATGAATTTGCTGATCTTCCTTAAATATGTTTTGTATAGTTGTAAGTACATAAATGGACAGATAAAGAATTCCTTAAAATGTGATACATTTTAAGTCACACAATGATGATAATTGTATGGTTTATGTATCCAGGGGCTGGAAAATTCTTTATACTCAGCAATGAAGCTTACAACAATGTACGAGGCTCGAATCTTATCATTTTACAAGATTAATAATTCAAAAGATTGAGATATTCCAACTATGGAATTGACACTTTAAAAGGCACATATGAAAAGCGAATAAATTGAATTTATAAAAAAATAGCGCGAAAGGAATAGGTTGGGATGAAGAAAAGAGAATAAAAATTTCTATAGAAAATCAGTCAAACGTCACAAATTAAATCCCAATATCATACTGTGAAATTATATTTCATTAAATAACTTTTTGATTCCTTCATTTGGGTACAGTCAAAAACTTCATGTTTATTTATTTAAAATATTTCTTTCCACATTTTGTGCGGTATTACTTCTGTTCAGCTTTAAATATCATTGTTCTTGAAGGGTTACATAATAAAATATTGTGGTTTGGCCAGGGAATGGAATCTTTTGAAATTCTGGTTACTCAAGAAAGGAATAAGAGAGAAGGGTCTGGCCTAAATTAAACCTAGCTGACCTAAATTAAAAAATTATTTTACTGTCCTGTCTAGACATCCAGACACAGTAGCGTAACTCAAGGATTTTTGACAACCCAGTCAAAAAAATTCCAATTACTCAAGGATTTTTATCTGTTGTGTTGCTAACCCTTGCATCCAAAATTTGTTATGCTATTATAAACTTATTTAATTCTTCTTCTCACAATTCAATGATTCCGTAAAGGAGGAAAGAAAGAGTAAGAGAAATGTGCGAAAGAGAGTAAGAATGAAAAATTAACATAAAGCCCAATGTGAAACAACGAATGATATGATAAAGAAGCATGTCAAACTAAAAGGAATTTCTCGGTCGAAAAGTGATGTTTAAAGAAGAGATGAATTAAATCGTACATAATTTATTTTGACACTTTTCGATTTGAGCTGTTCATATGATGAATGTAATATTCACACAAGCTTAGCTTGGCAAAAGGCTTAAAAAATTAGTTTGATATTTTTGAGAACCGTCGGGAAAGTTTACAAGTTAATGTGAATTGTTTTATTTTTACTAAAGAAATATTAGTCTATGCTTGAAAAATCTAATTAGCTTAAGTTTGAAGTGTAAGCAGTGCTACTCGAAGCATTTTCAAAAAGTTCTTCTTACACCTGATTAATGCTCTGCAAAAAATCTACTGTAAATACTCAATGACAACAACCACAATATAAAAGTCATAATAAGGGACATGGTATGCAATGCAAGTATTAAATAAATTACAGGTGAATACAAATAAGCAACAGTAAGCAGGTTGAATATATTCATCTCACTCTTACTGCCATATGTAATTTTAATTTATTTATGTGTATGTTAAGTATTGATTTTCATTTTATTGCAATTTCAGTTTTGGCAACCTTTATGTTGTTTGTGGTTTAAGAATGTTTCCATAACTTTTAATTATGCTTTAATCAAGAATCTTTGTACTCGGCAAAAACCACCTGTGTTGGAAAAGAATGCATTTAATTATTCTCGTCCAATGAATAAATGTATGTAAATCAGCATGAAAGAAGAGGATATAATATAAACATATCGAAGACATGAAAGATATTCCTCCATTGTTTTACAGCATAATTTGATTGAAACACGAGTGATAGCAGTTCATGGTGAGTTGTAACATGAAATGATGGATTATTTTCTTTTCAGTCGGTGGACGTAGAAAAAAAGTATATAGAAAAAGTGATTTCTGCTTCCTCTTGTGAAGTATATCGGAAAAGTGATTTCTGCTTTCTCTTGTGAAGTATATAGAAAAAGTGATTTCTGCTTCCTCTTGTGAAGTATATAGAAAAAGTGATTTCTGCTTTCTCTTTTGAAGTATATAGAAAAAGTGATTTCTGCTTCCTCTTGTGAAGTATATCGGAATTCCCATCTGTTCCCTTTAAAAAAGTTAAAAAAATAACGTTTTAAAACACTTTTTAAAAATCCCCCCCTTGTACCCCCTGGGGCGCTTACCCCTCAAAAGTTGTTTTCCCCACCCTAGTAACCCCGAATTCTCACTTTCCCCCTAGAAACATGGGGTAAAAAGGGGTCTTTTAGGCCAAAAAAGAGTGCGCCGGTAAAGGAAACTTTTACCCAAAATGGTTTGACATTTAACGATTTTTTGAATTTCAAATTTTCTAACGGCCAAAAAATATTTGAAATTAAAGAGGTAAAATAAAATTTTGAAAGGTTACACCGTATTAAAAACAAAAAATAATTAATTATAGTATTATAGTATTAGAGCTCTCTACGATATCTAGTTAAAAAGTTTTTCTTCGCAGCCGACCAGCCAGCCGAATAGAAGAACAAAGTGCATTATTAAGCTACCTTTTCGAAACAAGTTTCAAAAATGCGCTAAAAATTAAAACTTTTTAACTAGTTACAACTATGATTTATTTGTAGAAATAATTACAAATTAATTTTGCTACAAATTTAAAAATATAAATAGAATATGACCATTTTCTTTGTGCATTACTCATTATTTTACTCATTTAATGTCTCCTTCACGTTTAATTCACAAATTAATTAAACACAAATTATTTCAAATTATTATTTGTTGACAATTTTTAATTTTTTACTAAATAAATTTGAACCAAAATAAATTTTCTGAAATAAAAAAAATCCGTTATTTGTTCAAATCGTTTTTAAAACACTTTAAGTGAATAGAATCTTCAGTTTTTAATTATTTTTGTTGTTGAATTTGTCAATTACAGAAAACTAAAAGTGTTAATACTTGTTCAGTATTTGATTATGCCAAAAAGCTGGATGTGTATCCAAAACAAGAGAAACTTGCAGGCCTGCGACAACTTGTGCATTCTTGTACATCTGTCCGAACCTTAAATAAATTTAATCATAATATAAATCCATTTATAGATAATTTAATTTTGTTAAGCATCATGATCAATCTGTATCATACACAGGCAATCATCTCGCAGCGATAGAAACGCTTAGAAGGAAGAAAATGGAAAGGAGATAAAATCATTACTTAATGCTATGAGGAAGGCGTACAGAAATGCAACCCGCACTACGTCAAATTTAATATATATTGTTAAAAAAATATAAAAAATGTCTACAAGTTGGTTTTTAGGAGAATTTTGGGGCAAATTACAAATTGACGTCCATCAAAAAATTTAAATACACAAAGTTGGATTTTTTTGATTATTCACTTAGTCAATGATTTATAGAAAATTTAATTTTGTGATTTTTTTATAGCTTTTCTAAAAGTTAATACAATATTATACAAAAAATATTTTTATTGGGAACATAGAGATAAAAACATTGTTTAAGCAAGTGTTCTTTATATTGAAGACTCATCAGTTTTATTTGCTTTTATTTTATTGAAACAAATGTTTTGTATGTTAATATAGATATCAAGTTTCAACTCTAGAGCTTCAAAATTATAGTGAATCAAACATATGAGTTTGCATCTAAATATCGTGATTGAACAGGTACTTGATCTCCTGCACTCCTTAATCATGATGATGTTGTCCACTGTGAAGTGTACGATGCTTCCAAAGCTTTTTAATTAAGCTCAATTTTTAGCTGAACCCCCAAACTCATTGGGTTGTTTTCCTTGCTGAACCACTTCTTGATGAATAGATAATTGTAAAGTAGCACTAGGTCTACCAGGATTACGCAGGAGCGTAACAAGGGTGGAAGAAGTGTAGCATTTGTCCGGAAAGTCTCTTATTAGGGAGCGCAAAATTCAATAAAACCTAACCAAAAAGATAGAAATGGGGGTATTTGAACAATTTTCCCGGGAAGCCATGGACCTTTGTTACTCTACTGGGATCACATCTGTTTGGCGGATTCCTAGCTTGTTACAAAAACAGCCCTATTTTGTCAATATAATCGGAAATGGGCTTCTTACTCGTTAAAACGCAAAGTCTTGTATTGCTTTTGAGCTCCGGATAGAAGATGCCACATCTTTTAATAAAAACTGGGAGACGATGTGTAATTTTCATTGGAACATTTCAAGTTTTGCATCTATAAAGCAATACGGACCTCACATTTGAGTTGAAGATTTTTAACTTCAACCTTCTCGATAGTCTCTTTGATGTCCAGGTATGGCGTAGTGAGCCAAATACTAGACTGGACAGACGGATTCTAGTAATCAGTACCATTATCTTTTGAGATTATGATCCCCAAGTAGTCAAATTTTTCTACTTCTTTTATCACCTCTCCGTCGATAATAAAGATATCCTAATTTGTGATTTTTCAAAAAAAAATTCCGTTAAGATTTAAAAATTTTTTGTTCCATTTTCTACTCTTTATTACAAAAATGCCCGATTTTATTATCAGTTTGTTGAAATAAATTATCATATATTTTAGCGCATTTTTGAAACTTGTTTTAAAAAGGTAGCTTAATAATGCACTTTGTTCGGCTGTTCGGCTGGCTGTTCGGCTGTTCGGCTGTTTGAGATCTCTTTAACCAGACATCGTAGAGAGCTCTAGTTTTTTGCATTAACTCCGTGCCATCGAGTTATGTGGGCGATTGTCATTTAAAAATCTCAAAACCATCGCTAAATACTATAATTAATGAATTTTTGATTTCAATACAATAGAGCCAACTTCAAGTGGGATAATTTCAAATATATTTTGACCGTTAGAAAATTTGAATTTCAAAAAACCGTTAAAAGTCAAACCGTTTTAATATATGAAAATTCCCCACAAAAATTGTTAATTATACTACAATTAATGATTTTCTAGTGCAATAAAAACGTGGGAAATTTTCAAATATATTTTGACCGTTAGAAAGTTTGAATTTCAAAAAACCGTTAAATTACAAATCCAAAAATCCAAAAACTCATTGGAATAATTTGTTAATTATATAATTATTGATTTTCAAGTGCATTTACGCGGGAAATTTTCAAATATATTTTGATCGTTACAAAATATGAATTTCAAAAAACCGTTATCAAGCCGTCAAGTACTATGCTAATCAAATACTGATCGCTAACACAAAAATGCGCTGAAGTCCCTCGATCTATAACACGAGGACTTTCGCCAATTTTTCTTAATTTGATCTTAAAAATTAAATATTCACAAAAATTTTCAACTAAAAGTTTACATTTAAAAAATTTCTAATTTTTTTCTTAACCAAAAATTTTTTTCACCCTTAAAAGTTTTTAGCCAAAAATATTTTCTCATTTCCTCCCTCCTATAGTCGATATTAAGATTTTGGATAGAAGTTTTAGTTCTCATGGGCTTGTTATAAACATGTGCACATTGTTGATGGAATTTTTAGACTCGTTTTTGAGAACTAATATAACAAATTTGGTTTTATACATGGAATCATTTGATTCAAATTAGTTTTTTTGCAAAACCTAAATCTGAAAATGTAACTCAAAACATTTTATAATTTAAAAACAAGTAATTTTAGTTTTGACTCAAAATCATTTGAATTTATTATTGATTACAATTGGGACAATTGTAGGTTTAAAAAAATTGGCGATATTTGCTAATCAAGTTCCAATATTTTCCAAATAATCTCTCATTTTAGTCATTTTGAATCATCAACGTTTGAGATGAAAAAATTATTCTGGTTTATCATTTTCTCTATTTTAATCTTCATCTAGATCTCCTATAGCTCTTTCAGGTCTAATCGACGTAGTTTCTGTTATTTCTTTGCAACGCCTACGAGCATCCAAACCTATATTAAAAAGTGTTCAAAAAAAAAATTAAAAATTTAAAAATCATATTCACACCAATTTTATCATGCAATTACAAATAGAAATATTTACCGCTTGCAAGCATCAACAAGAAAACAAAGTACACGAAAAATTTCATTTTAAAATTTTTTTTCCTTCAAAGATTGAAAATAAACTAAAAAGTTTTCAGTAAAACTTGAGTTTTATACGTTAAATTTCTGGAGAGGGGATAAGGAAAATATTGAAAAAATTCAATATCAATAAATAAATGATGGTGAAATAATGCGTGATCATTTTTTATATAGTGCGTTCGAAAACAAAACAGACGATTGTATTTGAAATTTTTTCATTCGATAATTTAGCTGAATTATTATTTTTTTATTTTATATATTTTTAAAAAAAAATCTATTAAATTTCTACTCCTTTCAATCTTTAATGATAATTTAAAAAAGTGGTTTGCCCCTCACAAACGTAAACAATAAAAAATTTTCTAAAAATAAATTTATTAAATAAAACTATTAATTCAAGTTTATCAGAAGTTTATTGTGTATACTGGTATTCATTAATAAGTGCTTATTGGAACCTAAGTGGAGTATGTCGGGCCGAGGTAGAGGAAAAGGCAGAGGGAAGAGGAAAAATTCTGCTTCACCGAATTCCGGAAGCGTTGCAAAGCTCAAGCAAGCTAAGGTGACTATTAATTCATCCGCTAACACTTCTCAAGTCTCTGTGGCAGCTTCAACGTCATCACAGTCACGTCCAATTCCTCTGCAATCAACTCCAAATGCAGCTTCTCAAGATCCAGCTCTTGGAAAAACTGTCAAGCCAGTTTTTGTCAATTCAGGCATCCAAGTCATTAGGAATGTTCTTCAGTCAGTCCGTTTTGACACAAAACCTCTTTTGAAGGTACGAGGAAACTCCTCAACGCAAGTTTTGTGTTTTTCAACTGAAGACAAGAAAAATCTTGTCGCCAAACTTCGATCTGAGAAAATCGGATTCCATACATTCACGGATGCTGCCGACAAGCCAGCATATTTCCTTCTCAAAGGATTTTATCATGTTTCGTGTGCAGAGCTGCTCCCTATTCTTCAGGAATCGAATGTTTCAGCCATCAAAGTCACGGACTTCATTCGTAATGACAATAATGTCATTTATATAGTTCATGTTGACAAATCAGTCAACGTCAATATGCTGAACCACTCGCACAAGTATGTGGATAGTATTGTCGTCAGATGGGATATCTTGAGAAAGTCCAACAAGAAAGTCACTCAATGTTATCATTGTCAATCTTGGGGTCATTCAGCAAACAATTGTGGCTACATTTCTCGTTGTGTGAAATGCTCTGAACCGCACGCAAAAGGTTCATGCTCAAGAGTCTCACGAGATGGCGACCCAACATGCTGTAACTGTGGAGGATCGCATGCATCCAATCATCGTGGCTGTCCAACATACAAAGAGCACTTGGAGAAAGTAAAAGCTCGCTCCAAGAAGCCATTATCAACTGTCCTGCAGCGTGATCCAGTCCCGTTGAGTTCTTCGTCTCATTTCCCTCGTCTTGGAACGCAGAAGTCTACAGCATCATCACTCAATAATGCATCAAATTTTTCACAATCGGTGAGTTTTGCTCAAGTTCTTAGTGAATCTAACAGTCATATCAATAATGTTTTCACAAAACTTAATAATGCTCAAGCAAAGCTTAATTCTTTGCCTAATTTCAATGAAACTGTTGATGTTTTTGTCAGGATGGTGGATGAGCTCAGTACATGTAGTGACCAAAAAGGTCAACTGCTCATTCTTCTTAAGTACACAAGTTCATTTTCATTCACCAACAATGGATCTTAAATTCATTTGTTGGAATGCACATTCATTACGTAATAAATTTACAGAATTATCAATTCTTATCGATAGATTTTCTATCGACATTGTTTTAATTTGCGAATCATGGCTCACTTTAGATTTGGCTTTTAATATTCCTGGCTTTACCGCATATAGATCTGACAGATATCGTGGTGGTGTTGCTATCTTTATTCGTTCTTCCATTCCTCATTTTGGATTTACAAAGACTAATTTTGACTATGCTGAATCGTGTACAATTAGTATTCCTATCGACAATACTGTAATCAAATTTTCGTCTATTTATTGCTCTCCTTCCTCCACAAGAGTCCAGTCTAAAGCCTTCTTCCAGAAAGTTCTTTCTCAATCTGGTGCTCATGTTGCTGCTGGTGATTTCAATTGTAAGCATATTGAATGGAACAATTTGTTGAATGACCGAAAAGGCACAGACCTGTTGAACCTGCTGAATGATGCTAATTATAGAATTTTCAAACCTGATGAGCCTACATTGTACCCCTACAATGGCGACCCTTCAACAGTAGATTTTGTTGTTGCAAAGAATTTCAGTTCTATCAGTCAGATCAAAGTTTTAAATGAGCTTTCTTCAGACCATTTACCTTTGTTCTTCTCAATCATTGGCTCAATAGCTCGTTACGACTCAAATCCTCTGAATCTGTTAAAAGTGAATTGGTCCAAATTCACACGATTAGTTGATGCCGACTGTCATTCTTTGCTTACTGTAGATTTATCATCTCATGTCTCGATTGACTGCACTCATGAAAAAAAATTTAATAATTTGTTATTAAAATCTTGTTTACAAAAATTTTAATGAAAAATATTAAAATTTTAGTAAAAATTATTAAATTTTATTATATTTTTATTAAATTTTTATAATAGTTATCAAACAAGATTTTCTTGCATTTATATACTTCACAAATGCTCCCAGAAATGACTGATACAAGTATGAGCCTTAATTCTCATACAAAGTCATACAAATTAATTGATAATTTATGAAGCACATAAATTGTCAAACATTTGTCAAAGTCATAAACATTGAGAAAGTTTCTCAGTTTTGACTTTAAAAAGCTTTATACTATGAATTAATTATAGTATAAAGCTTATTTTTCAAAGAAATTTTAATAACTTTTTATTAAAATCTTCGAACAATTTTAATAAAAGTTATTAAATATACATCTTGCTAACTTTTTATTAAATTTTAGTATGAAAATTATTAAAATTTTAACAGTTTTATGAAATTTGAATGAAGTTTTACAAAACCAAAAAAATTTTAATAACTTTTATTAAATTTTAATAAAAGTTAGCAAGATGTATATTTACTAACTTTTAGTAAAATTCTTCATACATTTTTAATAAAAATTAATAACTTTTTTTCATGAGTGTGCCTAGTCGATTCTATTTCCTCGTCAATCTCATCTGCATTGAATCGTTCTGCTCCCAAGAAAAAGAATTTCTTGTTACGATATAAGTATTCGCATGCTGTCAATCTGTTGATTAAGAATCGCAATCATTTCCGCAATCTATACAAACGCTCAAGAGATCCTTCACTCAAGTCTTCAGTAAACTTATTGAACAGAATGATTCGACTACAAGTCTTTGAAGAAAAGAAAGCTGCATTCAAAGACAAACTTAACAATTTGTCATTTAGAGATAATTCTCTATACAACTTTGCTAGGTATCTGAAAAGAAAAAATTCTTCTGTTCCTCCGTTGTCAGACAGCATAGGCACCCACTATTCAGATAAAGATAAAGCAGATTCGTTTGCTCGATCTTTCCAGGCTTCATTCTCTGCTGTTCTCAGTGCTCAATCCAAGTTTGATAGGCTAGTAGCTAGTTCCGTTCATTCAGTTTCGTTATTAGATCATCCTCCTCAATTTGACTTAATCTCTGATGACGAAATTAAGTTAATATTGCTTTCCTTGAACCCTCGCAAAGCACCTGGTCACGATAGAATTCCCAACTGTGCATTAAAAGCCCTTAGTAACTCGTCTATCTTTGTTTCTCTCTGTTCAAGACTATTCAACTCATGCTTTGGCATTTCTTATTTTCCACAAAGTTGGAAAATTGCTAAGATAATGCCAATTTCTAAAGGAAAGTCTAAGACTTGCTCTCCTGACGATTTTCGACCCATTTCGCTTCTCTCCTGTCTTGGAAAGTGCTTTGAAAGAATCATCTTGAATAGACTAAATGATTTTGAGCTTGACAATAATATTTTCATCAAACAGCAATGTGGCTTTAGGTCTCAACATTCAACAGTCCATCAGATTCTTCGTATATCGGAAAAAATTTCATTCGGCTTTAATGAAAACAAGAGCACTGGAATGGTCTTACTTGATCTGCGCAAGGCATTTGATAGTGTCTGGCACGATGGTCTTATTCACAAACTGCTTAAAAGTAATTATCCAAGTCATCTGATAAGAATTTTGCAGTCTTACATCGATAATCGTTCTGCCTTCGTCTCATGCCAATCAGCTCAATCTTTCTCCTTTAACGTCACTTCTGGAGTGCCACAGGGTTCTCTTATTGCACCTCATTTATTCAACCTGTTCTTAAATGACATTCCTGTCCCGTCCAAAGGTCATTTATCACTTTACGCTGACGACACAGCCTATTTTGTTCAGTATCCATGGAAAGACCTAAAGTCAATCAAGTCACAGCTCACCAAGACAGTCAATCAACTTCAAAAGTACTTCAATGATTGGAAAATTAATTTGAATGAGGCTAAGACCGAATTTATTGTATTTTCAAAGTCCACTAAAATGCTGCAGAATCTATGCAACGATTCTGTTATATTCAATAGCCAGTCTTTTGTCTGGAAAGACTCAGTCAAGTATCTTGGTGTCTTGCTTGATAAGAAGTTGACCTTTAAGCAGCACATTGAGCACGCCATCAGCAAAGCAAGTGCAGCTAGTTTTTCTAGTCTGTATTGTCTTCTTAGCAGAAAGTCCTGTACTTCACTCGAATCTAAGCTTAGAATGTATAAATCATACATTAGACCCATCCTCACTTACGCTTGTCCAGTGTTTGCAAATGCAGCTAAATGTCATTTGAATAAATTGCA
Organism: Chironomus tentans; assembly: GCA_963573255.1. NCBI lineage: Eukaryota > Metazoa > Arthropoda > Insecta > Diptera > Chironomidae > Chironomus > Chironomus tentans. The sequence goes on along the minus strand of OY754302.1, from coordinate 55,077,666 downwards.
CCTATTTCAAAACAAACTACTCAGAATGATTCTGGATGTTCATTGGTTCGACTTCAAATCTACCGAGGTGATCCATGATTCTGCTAATGTTCCATTAATATTAAATTTCATTTCGCGCTTAACTGCAAATTTCTACAGTAAAGTAGCACACCATTCTAATGACTTGTTCTCATCATTAGGACAATATGACTATGATTCACTGAGTTTTAGAGTCAAACATAAGTTACCGAAGCCATTATAGATATAATGTTTCTTGTATTTTTTCTTACTAGTTCTTAAGTTTTTCTTTTTTTGTATATAATTTGATTTCACTTGGTCTTTTTTTTAAATAATTTTTTGGACCTTTACCACATTACTTTCCAAATGTAACTTCACGCTATGATTGTCAATTTTCTTGCCATTATCGTATTTGATTTAAAACCGTCTAGGTTAACATCAATGTTTAAATTCTTTTGTTCCGCCATGATTCTCATATTGTTAATAAAGGATTATTATTATTATTGATAATTTATTTTTTTTAAATAGTATCTTTGTTACTACCTGTTGTACTGGAAAGACCCGTCCCTTACCCTGGTGCTTTAGCAGAGGCCAGTTGCGTACCCAGGAATTTTTTGAGGGTAATGTTTTAAACTTGTTTTTATATGGACGGCAAAATTTAGGGGGGTGGGGTGTATTTTGGGATTCTCGAAAAACAATATCAAATTGTAGAAAATTTTTTTGAGTGTTTTACCACCCAAATCTCCCCTTGGATACGCCCTTGGCAGAGGCGTAGCTAGAAATGTTCTAAAGGGGTATCCGACCTCCAGAGTGAGTCCGGAATTTTTTGTCAAGCCTCTTTAAATTTTCCTAGATTAATTAATTTCTTCTTAATAATGTAGAATGAATTAACAATTTTATTAATATGTGCCACATATTTTCGCTTTTAACGTACTTTTTGAATTTAATTTGATGAATCCATGCGAAAATACATTTCTCTTTTCCAAAACTCACTTCCATTGGAAAAATCCAAATTACGTCCTCTTAGAAATTAACCTCTGAAACCAGTGGACGCACTAAATTTTTGTAAGCTTCTTGGGTAAAAGCCTTGGCGCCCCAGGGTTGTTTCTCTTGTGAGGTATATAGAAAAAGTGATTTCTGCTTCCTCTTGTGAAGTATATAGAAAAAGTGATTTCTGCTTCCTCTTGTGAAGTATATCGGAATTCCCATCTGTTCCCTTTAAAAAAGTTAAAAAAATAACGTTTTAAAACACTTTTCAAAAATCCCCCCCTTGTACCCCCTGGGGCGCTTACCCCTCAAAAGTTGTTTTCCCCACCCTAGTAACCCCGAATTCCCACTTTCCCCCTAGAAACATGGGGTAAAAGGGGGTCTTTTAGGTCAAAAATGAGTGCGCCGGTAAAGGAAACTTTTACCAAAAAAAACAATCTCACCGACTTTATTATGTTAGAGCCTCAGCCATCAACATTAACATAGTATAAGGAATATAATTTTCTTACTCTCGAGTAATTATGAAATTGCCGTTCATTAACAATTTATATGCAAATTTTGTCCGCTTTTATGTCTCAGTGCTAGATAATCTAATTTTCCAAATTTGAGGCCACGATGAAGTTAAAGAAGGAAAGGCTGAAATTGATGGGCGAGGAAATGAAGAAATATTCACGAAATTACAATTAACCATCAAATGGTGGGTAAATGCTTTCACCTCCAATGTACAAAAAAAAAGATTTTCGTTTCCATTTCTCGACTATAATACAGCATAAAATTATTCAATGCTACTATGAATTCAGCGCTAAGCTCAGCAGAAAAAAGAAGGCAAATTAAATGAATTGAAAATTGAGGTAACAATGGCGAATAAATTTACAAAGCTCTGTGAATAAGCGTAACATAGTGAACATAATAATAATAACGGCAACGAATTGTTAACGCATTAGCATAAAAACAATGCCTAAAAAACGTTGAGGGAATTTCTTCTTTTGCTGCCATCATACTATGGCAATAGAGAGCTAAATAGCTAATTCTCATGCAAACCAATCCCATCGTAACTTTTCTTTCGCTTTAATTACATTTTCCGTTTCAATTACTTTCAAAATTGTTTTTTTTTCGTTCATTTTGATCTTTGCCACATCTCTTCTTGTCTTGCTTCTTACCTTTTTCATTAAGGCATTCGTGTTACTTACCGTTTCTAATTTTAGTCTCAAGTATATTGATATATCCTTGCTCAAATTAAGACATCAATAAATATTGTGTCAAAAATCTCTTAAAAACTCACATAATCAGCATCAAAATGATGGTTCCCGGTTGCTAATTTGAGAATTATCATTTTATGGTATTTAATAATGAGATTGTTATCGTTGATAAATTGATAATCATTAAAATTGATATAATCTGTTGTATTTACTAATAAAATAATAATTAAGAAATCATAAACTCGAAAATGATGACCGGCAATTGATCAAAGATTCCAGTCATCATTATTTACTGATCTCAAATCAATAAATTATGAAAACTAGCCTCATATTCATCAGTGCAAATTAGTTTTTATTCAATTCCATAAATTTGGAAAGTTCTTTCAGCAACAGCTTACGAGAAAAAAAAAGACTGAAAAGATGAAGAAATTTATTCAAAAATAAATAAAATTATTCAAATGTGATTATCAAGTCTTGAGCAGGCAGAGGAATTTAAATGAGAAGCTGAAAGAACATTTTGCCGCATAAATTTGGAGTCAATATTAGAAATTTTTTTGTTTGTTGATGTCTTCATTATTCGATTTGGACTTTTTTTCTTCTTATTTTTATTGTTTTTCGCTGTTGAGCATTAAAAGATGCTGAGATGAAAAAAAATATTTGGAAACAGCAGAAATAAATTCATTTTTAGTTCGATTTTTACACTTCTGAAGTGGCTTTTTAAAACACGTTTATTCATTTATGAACTAAAATTATTAGTCAGAGCTTCTTCTCTTCCACTCCGATCTATGATTTGAAAGAAATATCGAATATCACGTAGTATGACAGAAATGACAGAAGCAAAAAGTCAATCGAACTTCTTTTTTTATTAAAATTACCTTAAATGCATATCAGATATCATAAGAAATAATAACAATAGAAACACAAACGTGGAAGGAGGAATAACAATAATCACATCATAACATATCAATGGTCATCATTAGTAAACTAGAATTGTTGAATCATTCTTATGGACTGTAATGACAGGTGGTTTTGGTTGATGTTGAAGCAAATAATTGCGATAATAAACTAATCCAATATTTATGAGATGGCAAAATATTGACAGAATAAGAATCCAAAATGAGGAGCCGAATTGTGCGAGTCCATCAGATGTAAAACGAGATGATGTGCGAAGTGTTTCAGTAATGGCAATATTCTTGCTAATAAAAATCGCAAAGAGCGATGACCAAATGATCATTGTGATTGAGCACATAAAAGCTGCGATTCCGTTCCACACATAAAGTCCATGTGTGCTAGACAGATAGTAGATCGGATTACAAATAATATTGATCATCGAGAAGAATGCTGATATCAATGTAAATAGGCTGCTTAAAGCCAAAAATATGAGTGTCGTTAGCCACAGGCCAGCGCTTAAAAATTCATCTTCAAATGTTGCCGCTTCACTCATTTCGTCATAGTTTATTTTCATCGTCATCGCCGTCATATTCACCTGTTCATTAAAATTTATTGTCGTTTGTTTCGTTCTCGATGCAGGGCATATAGTCGAGTTTTCACCCTTTAACAATTGATCAAACTCATTCCATCTCCTATCTGATGTTTGTTGACAACTATAAAAGCACTTGTTTATGTCATATCTGCAAATTACTGCAATTAATTAAGACAATTAGTAAAACAATTTATGTACACAATAAATTATTATGCTGAATTACTGTTAAGATCGATCAGTTTTGAGGATTGAAAAATACTTTGAGTCAATTTTCCATCAAATAATCCATAATGCATGTGAGCATTTGCAATATCATTACTTGATTCATATTTCATTTCCGAGACGACCTTCAAGTAAAAATTCACAATATTATTATTTTTATTATGTCTACACCTTTCCTTCAATGTATTGGTACCCAATGGTCTGTAGAAAATGACACAATTATAGCAACTAGTGATAAGGCTGAAAATAGTTCCGTTAAAAGTAAAATGACCAATTTGCTCTTTGCCATTTTAACTTAGTTTTAATTTACACTAATTTGACCACCTAACTTCTTTAATCTTTTCTAAAATACTAAACTTATGTGCATTGTAATTTGTATTTTGTTCTCAGCAGAAATGTTTCTTGATACACGAACACTTTGTGACTACTTGGGAAAGTAAACGTCTATAATTACTTTTCGGTTTGCGTTATCTTATCTTTCAACTGAACTATCGATTGAATAAGGCAATCGATAATGAAAATCGTAGTAACAATGACTAACGTAGTACAAATCTCCCTACTTGCCATAAAAATAGAGATAAGAGATGGTAAATCCCAAAAATATCGCATTTTTTTCTTAACTGCAGGAAGTATAAATTGATGAATGGAAGTGTGATAAGAAATAAATTGTGCATCATTAGATTGATGTTTGATTAATAGCTTGCTCGATAAGGATCAATAAAAAATATTGAAAATAATGCTGCTGTCTCTTGTGCCTATCATATTCTTTGTAAATGTGATAGCTGCAGGTTGAACATAAATCTAGAACCTTACTGAATTTCCATACAGCATAAATTGCTTACATGTAGAATCGAGTGATGCTTGCTTCTGATTTTCTCACGGACATTCTCAATAAACGTGCAGTTAAATAATATCAGAATTATTTCATGTCAAAATGTTTGGGAATGAAGAATTACATCGAAAGGTTATTGAACATGATGAGTCCATACGCAAAAGAAACAAAATGCTTTAAAGTAGCTACATAAGTCAGAAAATTTCGTATAATTATCAGCACGCAATGATAATAACTTACTGCAGTTCCTCGAGCTGCAAATCATGCATTCCAAAGCAATTGCTTCAACATTTTAAACTCCTTAATTTCTTTACAATTAGAATCGATTTCTATCGAATGTGTTTTGAGCTTTTAAACACTTTTATTATTTTTGTTATCGTCTTGAAATATTTTAAAACTAGCTTTTAAATTAAGTAAGTGCTATATAACAGAAGCTGTTAAAGTTTTCATTTTTTTATAAATTTAAATTCAAGCTTCTCATGCTTTTGTCTTTATAAAAAGGTATTTATCGTCACACATGTGAATTAATCAAGAAAAGTTTCGAGTTTGTTTACACAAGTGTTCAATAAAATTTTTATTCCTATTAAATGATATCAATTTATTATTTAACACCATTTATCATCATCTAGACATTTAGCCTTGAACCAATCCAAAGAAATTTGGTTATTTATAGTAATTGAATTATATAATTTCTCGTTATTATAATATTCTTTAGCCGGAAATAGTCTGCGGAAATTTCCTTCATACGAATGCTCACGAAATGCCTCGCGCATTTGATAACGGTTCGTTGCACTGACACATGGCATACATAATCTGCAGTTTTTATGTTCACAGCTTCGATGACATTCATATTTAAGACAGGATTTGATGTCGACTGCTATATTTTTCTTGTTAGCGATCATTACATCCGAATCATTGAATCTGTTAACAGAAATTAACTGGAATTGACATTTTAAAGTATGAAAATTTGTAGATTATGGCTTACCTAGACATAAACTCAAAGTATGACCCTCCACCAACCATTTTCACAGTGTTATAAATGAGTTGCTCATAAATAATGGCATTTATCTCATATCTTTTATGAGCTGGTGTCAAATTTGGACTTAAGTTAACTTCCATCACGTAAGGTGTTAAATTTTCATCAAAAATCAAATCAAATCGTACCAATTCAAAAAAATGATGAGTAGAGCAATTAAAATTTTGTGTCTGTAAAATAGGAACTCATTTAAAATTCATCTGATTATAAAATTTATAAGCCTACTTTTCGTAAAACTCTCGATTCTGAGTTAATTGCTATTTGAACAATCGCATCATCAATTTTCTTCCATAGCTCTTTTACGTCAAATCCTTTTTCACTTATGTAGTTTTCAAACATGCTCTTGAATGGATGTTTAAACATTTCGAAGCTTTTTTCAAACATTGGCATTTCATGGGGTGGAAGACATCCTGATCTATGAAAAATTACAATTGGAAAAATTATTCTTAAAATACTAGAAAGTTATTAACTTACTGGACAACATATTTATCTCGATTTTTTGGATCAAATGGATGATATTTTTCTTTGCAAAATCTAAAAAGCACATCAGCATCAAATCGATAGACTCGAATAGGATCAAAAGATGTAATAAGTACGAAAATACCAAAATCAAATGCATGACCATCAATTAAGAAAGGTTTATCCATAAATTGTTGGTAAAAGACATCCGAGTCTTCATATAAAACATCCTTAGCATCAATTATATGAACACCACGATTAAACATATTTTTTTCAACTAATTTTGCTTTTGGATTTTTATCTAGAAACTCTTGAAACTCTTCCTTATCTTGTGGAAGAACGAATGACGGTAGAATATACTCAAGATGTGCATTTATTTCATTCATATAACTTTTGCTGACCAAAGCACTGATACCCGGAAAATGATTTAATTTTTGTTCCGGTCTCAATGAATTTTTGCTAATGTTTAAAAAATGAGGATTAATTTTTTCATCATTTGAGGAAAATGGAGACTCGATGCTCCATAAAAAATCCCAATCATCACCGTGAGATACATTTGCAAACTTGTACTGCAAACTTTCAAAAACTCTATCCATTGTGCGAAGATGACCTAATAAATAAAAATTATATTTTGGATAAATTTTTGTATCATGTTGATTTTACCTGCTTCATTCCAAATTTCAAGGACCACATTCCAATATTTTAATCTCTTGACATTTTCAACTTCAACTAAACTTTCACTTTTCAGCACATTTTCTAAATCAGTATTTGCAGGAATTAGAATTAATGCACTTAATATTGCTAATAATATTACAATAATACTAACTAGTGTAATTATAATATAATTAAAATTAAAAGATGATTTCTCATCGCCACGTTTAAGTTTTTTATTTGATGCCATCACTCTGATCCTAACTGAACGATTGACAAATTAAAATGAGTTTTCTTATCGTTGAGAGTAATTCAGCTTTGTTCAATTAAAAAAGACACATTTACATATTTTTATGAACAATATTTTTTTGAAGAAAACCATCTGGGTTTTACTTGCCTTTTGGAAATACGTCGGTCCAATTTCGAATTTCGAGCTGAAACTTTCCCTGTTTACCGACACTTTTCGACGTACTTCCAACTGGCGTTTTACTTGTAAATATTCTCAAGTTTGAGGCTTAAATTTTGTGACTATCATGTTCTGGATGGTATAATATTTTAAGAAAATTATTAACGAAAATTCTTGATAAAAGTGAGGTAGGGATGGGGATTCAAGAATCTAGTCTTTTGAAACAAAAACTAGAAAATCGCAGGTCACTAGGTATGTGAACGATTAAAGTGCTCATGTAGTTTATTGACACAAATGTTTAATAAAAAAAATAGTAATTTATTAAAAGATGAATGACATTTATGTCTTTGCTAATTTTATTTAATATAATTTATTTTTAAAAATAATTATTAATTATTTAGCACCATTTTTCATTCTCTAGGCATTTTGCCTTATACCAATCTACAGATATGCGATTATTTGTAGTAATTGAATTATAAAATTTCTCATTATTATAATATCCTTTAGCCGGAAATAGTCTGCGGAAATTTCCTTCATACGAATGCTCACGAAATGCCTCGCGCATTTGATAACGGTTCGTTGCACTGACACATGGCATACATAATCTGCAGTCTTTATGTTCACAGCTTCGATGACATTCATATTTAAGACAGGATTTAATGTCGACTGCTATATTTTTCTTGTTAGCGATCATTACATCCGAATCATTGAATCTGTTAACGAAAATTAACTGGAATTGACATTTTAAAGTATGAAAATTTGTAGATTATGGCTTACCTAGACATAAACTCAAAGTATGACCCTCCACCAACCATTTTTACAGTGTTATAAATAAGTTGCTCATAAATAATGGCATTTATCTCATATCTTTTATGAGCTGGTGTCAAATTTGGACTCATGTTGACTTCCATCACGTAAGGTGTTAAATTTTCATCAAAAATAAAATCAAATCGTACCAATTCAAAAAAATGATGAGTAGAGCAATTAAAATTTTGTGTCTGTAAAATAGGAACTAATTTAAAATTCATCTTATTATAAAATTAATAAGCCTACTTTTCGTAGAACTCTCGATTCTGAGTTAATTATTATTTTGACAATCGCATCATCAATTTTCTTCCATAGCTCTTTTACGTCAAATCCTTTTTTGCTTATGTAGTTTTCAAACATGCTCTTGAATGGATGTTTAAACATTTCGAAGCTTTTTTCAAACAATGGCATATCATACGGTGGATGACATCCTTTTCTAATAAAAAATTATAGTTGTGAAAATTATTTTTAAAATATAGAAAAATTATTAGCTTACTGGACAACATATTTATCTCGATTTTTAGGATCAAATGGATGATATTTTTCTCTACAAAATCTAAAAAGCACATCAGCATCAAATCGATAGACTCGAATAGGATCAAAAGATGTAATAAGTACGAAAATACCAAAATCAAATGCATGACCATCAATTAAGAAAGGTTTATCCATAAATTGTTGGTAAAAGACATTCGAGTCTTCATATAAAACATCCTTAGCATCAATTATGTAGACACCACGATTATAGACATTTTTCTCAACCAATTTTGCTTTTGGATTTTCATCTAGAAACTTTTGAAACTTTTTCTTATCATGTGGAAGTATGAATGATGGTAGAATATACTCAAGATGTGCATTTATATCATTCATGTAACTTTTGCTGGCCAAAGAACTGATACCCGGAAAATGATTTAATTTTTGTTCCGGTCTCAATGAATTTTTGCTTATATTAAAAAAATGAGGATTAGCTTTTTCATCATCTGGGGAAAATGGAGTCTCGATGCTCCATAAAAAGTCCCAATCATCACCGTTAGATACATTTGCAAACTTGTACTGCAAACTTTCAAAAACTCTATCCATTGTGCGAAGATGACCTAAGAAATAAAAATTAATATTTTTTAAAAAAATTTGTTGTGTGTCAATTTTACCTGCTTGATGCCAAACTTCAAGGACCACATTCCAATATTTTAATCTGTTGACATTTTCAACTTCAACTAATCTTTCACTTTTCAGTACATTTTCTACATCAGTATTTGCAGGAATCAGAATTATTGCACTTAGTATTGCTAATAATATTACAATAATACTAACTAGTGTAATTATAATATAATTAAAATTAAAAGATGATTTCTCATCGCCACGTTTATCTTTTTTATTTGATGCCATCACTATGATCCTGACTGAACGATTGACAAATTCAAATAAAATTTCTTATCGTTGAGAGTAATTCAGCTTTGTTCAATTAAAAAAGACACATTTACAAAATATTTTTCAATTCAATGAATTAAGCAGCTGAATAACGTGAGAGATGTGAAGAAAACCATATGGGCTTTACTTGTAAATATTAAGCTGAAATATTCTCAAGTTTGAAGCTTAAATTTTGTAGGGTAGGGTTCTGGATAGTATAATATTTTAAGAAAATTATTAAAATTATTGAAATCTAAAGACTTTAAATGAAATTAATTACTTGTTCATTATTAACTATGTGAGCAATTAACGTTCTTGTATCATTTATTGACTCAAATGTTTAAAAAAAATAGCAATTTATTAAAAGATGAACGATATTTATGTCTTTGGTAACTTTATTTGATGACATTTATATTTAAAAAATAATTATTAATTATTTAGCACCATTTTTCATTCTCTAGGCATTTTGCCTTATACCAATCTACAGACAGTCGATTATTTTCAGTCAACGATTCATAAAGTTCTTTATCTTCATAGTAATCCTCGGCTGGAAAAAGTCTGCGGAAGTTTCCTTCATAGGAATGCTCTCTGAATGCTTCGCGCATGTTATAACGAGTTTCTGCGCTTACACATGGTGAACATAGTTTACAGTGTGTATTTTCACAACTTCTATGACATTCATATTTAAGACAGGATTCAATATCCACTGCTAAGTTCTTCCTATTCGCAATCATTATATCTGAATCATTGAATCTAAAAGCACAAAGCAATAGGAATCAACTTGTAAAGCATAAATTGTAGATTATTGCATACCTGGACATAAACTCAAAGTAAGAACCTCCACCAATCATATGCACTGTGTTATAGATCAATTGCTCATAAATTATGGCATTTTCTTCATAAATTTCTGCAGCAGGTGTCAAATTTGGACTCATGTTAACTTCCATGACATAAGGTTCTAAATTTTCATCAAAAATGAAATCAAATCGAACCAATTCAAAGAAATTATGAGTAGAGTATTTAAAGCCTTCTGTCTGTAAAATATTACATGAAATATTTGGAAATGGGAAAAAATCATTTTAAGTTTACTCTTTTTATAACACTTGGCTCAGTATTCATGATTATTTTCACAATCGCATCATCAATTTTACTCCAAAGCAGGTTCACATCAAAGCCTTTTTCGTCGATGTAGTTTTCAAAAATTCTTTTGCTTGGATATCGGTATCGTTCGTAAGTTTTTTGGAAAGTTGGCATTTCATATGGAGGGAGGCATCCTGATCTAAAATTAGACAAATAATAAATTAAACCTGAAGGTTCTAAAATAATTTCTAAGCCTTACTCTACAACATATTTATCGCGATTATTTGGATCAAACGGATGATATTTTTCCCTGCAAAATCTAAAGAGCACATCGGCATCAAATCTGTAGACTCGAATAGGATTAAATGATGTGATGAGGACAAATACACCAAAATCAAATGCATGTCCATCAATTAAGAATGGTTTATCCATAAATTGTTGATAAAATATTTCAGAATTTTCATTGTGTTTCCTTTTCAGCGCATCGTTCCTTGTTATAATATGAACACCTCTATTATGAATATGTTTTTCAACTATTTTTGCCTTTGGATTTTTATCCAAAAATTCCTGAAACTTTTTATGATCTTTAGGAAGCTCAAAGAAAGGAAGAATATATTTCAAATGTTCGTTCAATTCATTCATATTCTTTTTGGTAATCAAGGCACTGATTCCTGGAAAATGATTAACTTTCTGTTCTATTCGCAGTGGCTTCTCGTGAATGCTTGAAAACAGAGGATGAGTTTTGAATGGAACAAAGAACGGATGCTCAAAGGCCCACAAGAAATCCCAATCATCACCAAGCGAAGAGTTTACAAACTTGTACTGCAAACTTTCAAAAACTCTATCCATTGTCCGAAGATGACCTAAGAAATAAAAATTAAATTTTGAATAATTTTTTGTGTTATGTTAATTTTACCTGCTTCATTCCAAACTTCTAGGACCACATTCCAATATTTTAATCTCTTGACATTTTCAACTTCAACTAAACTTTCACTTTTCAGCACATTTTCTACATCAGTATTTCCAGGAATGAGAATTAATGCACTTAATATTGCTAATAATATTACAATAATACTAGCTAGTGTAATTATAATATAATTAAAATTAAAAGATGATTTCTCATCGCCACGTTTATATTTTTTATTCGATGCCATCGCTCTGATCCTAACTGAATGTTTGTCAAATTTAAATGAGTGTTCTTATCGTTAAGCATTGTTCAAGTGAAAAATACACATCAATAAAACGTTTTTTAGGACACTTGAATGATATTAAGCAGCTGAATTACGCTAGACATGTGAAATAAACGATCAACGCTTTGGGTTGTATGACGTTTCAAACAATATATAAATTTGTGATTTAGGAGAGCGGAGAGGGGGTTTGGAAGTGGGTGGATTTTTATTGTTGGAACCTCCTTCCCTGGTTCATAGAATATCATAAGTGAATCACCTGCAAACAAATTGTTTAACAAAAAAGTAAATTTTTTGATGCTATCTTTATTTGATGACATTTAAATTTAAAAAATAATTATTAATTATTTAGCACCACTTTTCATCCTCTAGGCATTTTGCCTTATACCAATCTACAGACAGTCGATTATTTTCAGTCAACGATTCATAAAGTTCTTTGTCTTCATAGTGATCCTCGGCTGGAAAAAGTCTGCGGAAGTTTCCTTCATAGGAATGCTCTCTGAATGCTTCGCGCATGTTATAACGAGTTTCTGCGCTTACACATGGTGAACATAGTTTACAGTGTGTATTTTCACAACTTCTATGACATTCATATTTAAGACAGGATTCGATATCTACTGCTAAGTTCTTTCTATTCGCAATCATTATATCTGAATCATTGAATCTAAAAGCACAAAGCAATAAGAATCAACTTTTAAAGCATAAAAATTGTAGATTATTGCATACCTGGACATAAACTCAAAGTAAGAACCTCCACCAATCATATGTACTGTGTTGTAGATCAATTGCTCATAAATTATAGCATTTTCTTCATAAATTTCTGCAGCAGGTGTCAAATTTGGACTCATGTTAACTTCCATCACATAAGGTTCTAAATTTTCATCAAAAATAAAATCAAATCGAACCAGTTCAAAGAAGTGATGAGTTGAGTAATTAAATCTTTCTGTCTGTAAAATCATACATGAAAATTCTTTGAAATTTTAAGGAATCAACTTGAAATTACTCTATTTATAACATTTGGTTCAGTATTCATGACTATTTTTACAATCGCATCATCAATTTTACTCCATAGCAGGTTCACATCAAAGCCTTTTTCGTCGATATAATTTTCAAATATTCTTTTGCTTGGATATCGGTATCGTTCGTAAGTTTTTTGGAATGTTGGCATTTCATATGGAGGGAGGCATCCTGATCTAAAATTAGACAAATAATAAATTAAACCTGAAGATACGAAAATAATTTCTAAGACTTACTCTACAACATATTTATCTCGATTTTTAGGATCAAATGGATGATATTTTTCTCTACAAAATCTAAAAAGCACATCAGCATCAAATCTGTAGACTCGAATAGGATTAAATGAAGTGATGAGCACGAAAATACCAAAATCAAATGCATGTCCGTCAATTAAGAATGGTTTGTCCATAAATTGTTGATAAAATATTTCAGAATTTTCATGGTTTCTTTGCAGTACATCCTTCCTTGTAACAATGCGGACACCTCTATTGAAAATATTTTTCTCAACTAATTTAGCCTTTGGATTTTTATCCAAAAATTCCTGAAACTTTGTTTCATCATAAGGAAGCACAAAGGAAGGAAGAATATACTTCAAATGTGAGTTCAAATCATTCATATAACTTTTGCCGACTAAAACTCCTATTCCTGGAAAATGATTAACTTTCTGTTCTATTCTAAGAGGCTTCTCATTAATGTTCATAAACAGAGGATGTGTCTTAAAATCAGGAACATAATATGGATTTTCAATGGCCCACAAAATATCCCAATCATCACCAAGGGATGCGTTTACCAGTTTATACTGCAAACTTTCAAAAACTCTATTCATTGTACGAAAATGACCTTGAAAGTAAATGTTTTTTAGCAATCTACTTATTTTTGTGGCATGTTGGGCTTACCTGCTTCATTCCAAACTTCTAAAATTACACTCCAAAATCTCAATCTCTTGACTTCTTCTTTCGTTATCAATTTTTCGCTTACTGAAATTTCATTTTCATTTTCGTCTGGATTAATTAGGTATGCACTGAGAATAGCTAACAAAATAACAATTATGCTAGCTAGAATTATTATAATGTAAGTATTTAAGGATGAATTATCGCTGCCACGTTTATCATTTTTCTTCGACATCTTGAATGATATTAACTGAGCGATTGTGAAATACAAATTAAGTTTTGTGAATGAGTTACTTCAATCTATAGACATGAATGTACGTCTGGTTTTAAAAGCCGTCATTAGACTTAAAGAAATTGAGTCTCATAAATATTCTTCAATTATTTAAAATTCGATTTTATTGACACAAATGTTCGGTAAAACAATTTTCTAGTCCTAGTAACTAAAACTTTAAAGTTAGTTAAAAACTAACTTCGAATAGCTTTTAATGGTTTCAGTTACTAGGTATGTCTATGCTAACTACATTTAATAGAATTTATTTAAAAAAATAATTATTAATCATTTAGCACCATTTTTTATCTTCCAAACATTTTGCCTTATACCAATCTACAGACAGTCGATTATTTTCAGTCAAAGCTTCATAAATTTTCTTATTTTTATAAACATTCTCGGCTGGAAAAAGTCTGCGGAAGTTTCCTTCATAGGAATGCTCTCTGAATGCTTCGCGCATGTTGTAACGAGTTTCTGCTTTTACACATGGTGAACATAGTTTACAGTTTGTATTTTCACAACTTCTATGACATTCATATTTGAGACAGGATTCAATATCTACTGCTAAGTTCTTCCTATTTGCAATCATTATATCTGAATCATTGAATCTAAAAGCACAAAGCAATAGGAATCAACTTTTAAAGCATAAAAATTGTAGGTTATTGCTTACCTGGACATAAATTCAAAGTAAGAACCTCCACCAATCATATGCACTGTGTTGTAGACCAATTGCTCATAAATTTTAGCATTTTCTTCATAAATTTCTGGACCAGGTGTCAAGTCTGGACTCATGTTGACTTCCATCACATAAGGTTCCAAATTTTCATCAAAAATTAAATCAAATCGAACCAGTTCAAAGAAATGATGAGTTGAGTAATTAAATTTTCCTGTCTGTAAAATAAAACATGAAATATTTTGAAATGGGAAAAAATTGATTTAAGATTACTATTTTTATAACATTTGGTTCAGTATTCATGACTATTTTTACAATCGCATCATCAATTTTACTCCATAGCAGGTTCACATCAAAGCCTTTTTCGTCGATATAATTTTCAAAAATTCTTTTATTTGGATATCGGTATCGTTCGTAAGTTTTTTGGAATGTTGGCATTTCATATGAAGGCAGGCATCCTGATCTAAAAATAGAAAAATTATAAACTAAACATGGAGATATGAAAATTTATAAAAATAAATTTTAAGCCTTACTCTACAACATATTTATTACGATTTTTGGGATCAAACGGATGATATTTTTCTTTGCAAAATCTAAAAAGGACATCAGCATCAAATCTGTAGACTCTTAAAGGATTAAATGAAGTGATGAGCACGAAAATACCAAAATCAAATGCATGTCCATCAATTAAGAATGGTTTGTCCATAAATTGTTGATAAAATATTTCAGAATCTTCTTCGTGTTTCCTTTTCAGCACATCCTGCTTTGATATAATGCGGACACCTCTATTGAAAATATTTTTCTCAACTAATTTAGCATTTGGATTTTTTGCCAAATATTCCTGAAACTCTATTTGCTCTAAAGGAAGCTCAAAGGAAGGCAGAATATACTTCAAATGTGAGTTGAAATAGTTCATATAACTTTTACCGACTAAAACTCCTATTCCTGGAAAATGGTTAACTTTCTGTTCTATTCTTAGTGCCTTCTCGTGAATGCTTAAAAACAGAGGATGTGTCTTAGTTTCAGGCAAAAAGTATGGACAATCATAGGCCCACAAAAAATCCCAATCATCACCAAGGGATGCATTCACAAAATTGTACTGCAGACTTTCAAAAACTCTATTCATTGTGCGGAAATTAACTTAAAATAATAATGATTTTTTAGCATTCTACTTATTTTTGTGGCATGTTGGTCTTACCTCCTTTATTCCAATTTATTTTAACTCTCCAAAGTCTAAGGTAATTGCCCCCAATTTTATTTATGAATTTTTCACTTACTGAAATTTCATTCCCATTTTTGTCAAGATTAATTAGATATGCACTGAGAATAGCTAACATAATAACAATTATGCTAGCTAGAATTATTATAATGTAAGTATTTAAGGATGAATTATCGCTGCCACGTTTATCATTTTTCTTCGACATCTTGAATGATACTAACTGAGCGATTGTGAAATACAAATTAAGTTTTGTAAATGAGTTACTTCAATCTATAGACATGAATGTACGTCTGGTTTTAAAAGCCGTCATTAAACTTAAAGAAATTGAGTCTCATAAATATTCTTCAATTATTTTAAATTCGTTTTTATTGACACAAATGTTCGGTAAAACAATTTTTAAAAAATGAATTCCCCTAGTACCTAACTAAAAAAAGTTAGTTAAAAACTAACTACAACTAACCTTCGAATAGCTTTTAATGGTTTTGGTTACTAGATATGTCTATGCTAACTATATTAATAGAATTTATTTTAAAAAATAATTATTAATCATTTAGCACCATTTTTTATCTTCCAAACATTTTGCCTTATACCAATCTACAGACAGTCGATTATTTTCAGTCAAAGCTTCATAAATTTTCTTATTTTTATAAACATTCTCGGCTGGAAAAAGTCTGCGGAAGTTTCCTTCATAGGAATGCTCTCTGAATGCTTCGCGCATGTTGTAACGAGTTTCTGCTTTTACACATGGTGAACATAGTTTACAGTGTGTATTTTCACAACTTCTATGGCATTCATATTTAAGACAGGATTCAATATCCACTGCTAAGTTCTTTCTATTCGCAATCATTATATCTGAATCATTGAATCTATAAACAGAATGGATTAAGAATCAACTTTTAAAGCATTAAAATTGTAGATTATTGCTTACCTGGACATAAATTCAAAGTAAGATCCTCCACCAATCATATGCACTGTGCTATAGATCAATTGCTCATAAATTATGGCATTTTCTTCATACATTTTTAAAACAGGTGTTAAATTGGGGCTCATGTTAACTTCCAACACATAAGGTTCTAAATTTTCATCAAAAATAAAATCAAATCGAACCAGTTCAAAGAAGTGATGAGTTGAGTAATTAAATCTTTCTGTCTGTAAAATCATACATGAAATATTTTGAAATAGAGAAAAATTATTTTAAGATTACTATTTCTATAACATTTGGTTCAGTATTCATGACTATTTTTACAATCGCATCATCAATTTTACTCCATAGCAGGTTCACATCAAAGCCTTTCTTGCCAATAAAATTTTCAAAAATTGTTCTACTTGGGTATCGAAATCGTTCATAAGTTTTTTGGAAAGTTGGCATTTCATATGGAGGGAGGCATCCTGATCTAAAAATAGAAAAATTATAAATTAAACCTGAAGATACGAAAATAATTTCTAAGACTTACTCTACAACATATTTATTACGATTATTTGGATCAAACGGATGATATTTTTCTTTGCAAAATCTAAAAAGGACATCAGCATCAAATCTGTAGACTCTTAAAGGATTAAATGAAGTGATGAGCACAAAAACACCAAAATCAAATGCATGTCCATCAATTAAGAATGGTTTATCCATAAATTGTTGATAAAATATTTCAGAATCTTTTTGGTGCTTCCTTTCCAGCACATCCTGCTTTGCAACAATGCGAACACCTCTATTGAATATATTTTTCTCAACTAATTTAGCATTTGGATTTTTTGCTAAATATTCCTGTAACTCTGTTTGATCATAAGGAAGTTCAAAGGAAGGAAGAATATACTTCAAATGTGAGTTCAAATAATTCATATTTTTTTTCCCAACCAAAATTCCAATTCCTGGAAAATGGTTAACTTTCTGTTCCATTCTTAGTGGCTTCTCGTGAATGCTTAAAAACAGAGGATGTGTCTTAGTTTCAGGCAAAAAGTATGGACACTCATTGGCCCACAAAATATCCCAATCATCACCAAGCGATGCATTCACAAAATTGTACTGCAGACTGTTGAAAACTCTATTCATTGTGCGGAAATTAACTTAAAATAATTGTGATTTTTTTTAGCAATCTACTTATCGTTGTGGCATGTTGGTGTCTTACCTCCTTTATTCCAATCATCTATAATTACTCTCCAAAGTCTAAGGCAATTGCCCCCCTTTTTATTTATGAATTTTTCACTTACTGAAATTTCAATCCCATTTTTTTCAGTATTTATTAGGTATGCACTGAGAATAGCTAACAAAATAACAAAATAACAGCTACCAATTATTATAATGTAAGTTTTTAAGGATGAATTGCCACGTTTATCATTTTTCTTCGACATCTTGAATGATACTAACTGAGGGAATGTCAACTACAAATTAAGTTTTGTGAACGAGCTTCTTCACTCTTTAAGCATGATTTACGTCTGTTTTTAAAAGCCGTCATTAATGAGTCTCATAAATATTATTCAATTATTTCAAATTCGATTTTATTGACACAAATGTTTCAAAAAAGACACATACTTAGTATATGTCTTCCATTTTTACATGCTGTACAGCATTTTTGGAGAAAGTAAGGTAGTAATTTATTACTAATGCTAATTAGCATCATTGTTCATCATCCAAAGATTTAATTAATTTCAGTGGATTTAAGTAATATTTTGCAGAACATGATGTTGTGCGACACAAAAAAGGCAGTTATGTGACAAAATTTGAATTTAATGCAACAATAACGGTCACTTAAAATTCAAATGTTTGGGAAAGCAACTTACAGTGTACAGAAATAAACATAGAAATCGTGGAGAATCAAAAATGATTTTAAAACTATTTAATTCTAGTAAATTACAACCAATTGGATATCTGATAAGTCAGCGATGTTACGCAAAAGCGCCTGTAGCAGGCGGTGGTAAATGTCATGTAATTTAAAGTATAATAAGCGATTAAAATTAATATTTTAAAATATTTACAGCAAAAGGTTTGGGCAAGAAGTTAGGTGGAAAAGTCGGTGGAGCAGTTGCTGAGAAAAAAGTAATGCCTGTTGTGACAGATCCTCAAATATTAGTGAATTATTGTTGTGGAAGTAATTATTTCGTGGAAGGAGAGGATGTCAAGATTAAGCCAGATAATGAGTATCCAGAATGGTTGTGGACGTTGCATACAGGCAAACCGAAAACCCTCGAGGAATTAGATCCAAATACAAAACAGTATTGGAGGAAGTTACGAAGTGATGGATTAAAGAGGAACCTTCTGATGCTTAAACTTAAGAAATTCTAATTCGTTGTGTAAAATATAAATTAGCTAATAAAATAACGCATAGGACATTAATAATGAATTATACATAAAAATTTTGTATCTTTATTCAATTTGGTTTAAAATTTTGATTCCTTAAAACAACGTTCTTGACAGAAAATATGTATCGACAACAGCCACATTCACAAATATGCATGTCTATTTCTCATACAAAAAGTAATTAATTTACTTGAGATTTATAATTATAAGTTAAGGTATGTTTGTAAAATATCCAATTTCATCATATCATTCTATCCTTATATTTCCTCTCCTACGGCACTTTTTCAATTCTTTCCCAACTAATCTAAATAGCAGAACCATAGCTAAGATATTTGATGTGATAAGCATGTAGAAAACATTTTGCCAGCCACCGGCTTGTACTAATCCAGCAATTAAAGGTCCAACAGCTGCTCCGATACTTCCTGTACCATCAATAATACTTGTAACAGTTGCGAGAGCTTTGGCATTTCCTTCCAAAGATTTGTGCTGCCCCAATTCAGCTGATACAGATGTCGTTATTAATGCATACGGACCGTTGACGAAAAGTCCAACAACAAACAACAATCCAACATTCGCAACCCATGCCAAGTTTCCATAAGTCTCATAAATGAATAAAAGTGGTGCAGAAACAAACAGCATGCTAACGCATGTGGAAGCAGGCATTGAAGAAACATCTGATACGACTCCAGCCAAAATTGCACCTACAATTCCTCCTATATCAAAGACCATCGATAGTTCTGCACTGTGCTCAGACGAAAGGGGAGCTAAAAATAGGTTGATCGTTAATATATGTGCTTGAAGACCTTACAAATTACTTACTGGTGTTTTTGATGTATAATGGCAGCCAGAAAAGGAATGTGTAGTTGACTAATTTGGAAAAGAATAAGCACAAAGAAAATTCCATTACTCCAGGAATTTTTACTGCTCCCATAAAACCAATTGGTGAGTCATCATGGTGGCTAGAATGTTGGTGATGAGCACTCAGTATTGGAGTTCGTTCATTATAGCGAGTTTCCTGTAGAACAGAGCGAGATATAAATAAATTTAACAAAAAAATTGGCAAGTACAATAAACTTTTGTCACGATCTAATTTTTTCATGCAAAAACAAAGTCTACTTTAAGTTAGTAAAAATTTTGAGTCTAAACTTACTGAATTCACACTTCCACGCAATGACCTTAATGAAGGATTACTTTCCTAATTAAATTAATATAATTTTGATTTAATCATTAAATTTTGAAATTGGAAAGAACGCAACATGCACAAAATTATTCAGATCACAAAAGAGAGAAAAATTAACTTACATGTTCACCACTTTCTGAGCGTACAAGGACATCAGATGCCACGTCTTCGTCTTCAATATCTGAATCGTCAATTCGTCGATATGTAGTTTCAGGGTTATTGGAAGTGACTTCATGTTGCATACCAACAAGCTCAGGTGAATCAATGAGGAACATAAAGTTAATGAATCCCATAATGCCCATAATAAATCCAGGAACAATAAATGACATACTCCAATCTGAATCTACATAATGTGCTGCAATATAAGTTCCCAGCATATTTCCAATTGATGTATGTGAATTCCATATGCCGAAAATTAATCCTCGCTTTGATTTTCCACACCAACGACTAACTATTGTTACAACACCTGGCCATCCAGTCGTTTGAAAAATACCGGCAAGTCCTTGTAGAATCATAAAATATGTCAATGAATGGACATCCTTAACTTTGGCATATCCAAATGCATAACAAAAGAATCCAGAAAATAGCATTCCAAGTGATAAAAAGTATCTTAGTGATACACGTTCAGCTATAAATCCAGAGAAGAACATTGCAATCGCATAGCAAATAAGAAAGCTTGAATCCAAAAATCCAAGTAAGGCATTAGCATCTGGTCCATCGAATGGCGGATAATTACATGAATTATCATCACTTCCAAAATGTATCGTCTCCGTTACTGATCCTTGTGGATCTGAGCAGTTCCTGTGTAATACTGACTTAACTACAGCAAGCGGTTTTCGAGTCATATGATAGCAAACATAGCTCAAATATGTTAGCATTAACACAGACAGCTTGAACCTATAAGAAGAAATAAAAATAATTATGGATGAGTCATATAATTAACACAAATACTGACAAATACGATAAAAATTTATGATGGTACTTACAATAAAAATCTATTAAAATGAATTGAAGGACATAGTCTGGATGTAACATTGGTGAGACATGTAATTCCAAACGGTGGACTATTGATGCTCATTTTCCTCTTACGAATTAATCTTGGCATTAAACTAAAACCCTTAAACTACTGATAAGCAGCGGAACTCTGCTTATTCTCTTTGATAATGTGAAGAAAATTTTTAGTTGACGTATTACAAAAATGACAAAATTGAATAACAAAGAAGGAAGAACTATTTTCTTTTCAAACTAGCTTTTTGTCTACACTATTTATCACTCGATCGGCGACATGAGATCCATGTTTATTTAATGCTTCTCTTATCTCACTCTTTATTTTCGCAATGCCTGCTATTTCCAATATTTTTAATTCTTTGTTCCTGAGCAATTTTTGACTCAATATTGACGTTAGCACATTTTTCTCACAACTATTATGCCTCTTGATTCTTACTCTTAGCTGTCTGACTGACAATGATTTCGTCTGTTGTGATTAAAATGCGCTTTAGAATTTAACATTTTACTTTTTTGCTTGCTTTACTTTCAAACTTTATTCAAAATTTCAAAAGCCGTTAAAAAAATGACTGAATTCAAAAATTTGTTCTCAACGGAAAATTTTCTGAAAATTTAAGTTCTTGTAAGGGGTCGTTCGCAAATTACGTCACACTTTTAGGGGGGAGGGGGGGTCAATAAATTTGTGACAGTCGAAACAGAATTTTTTTAATTCTTTGGAAAATTTGTGACAAGGGGGGGAGGGGGGGTCAAAAAAGTCGATTTTTAGCGTGACGTAATTTACGAACGACCCCTAAAGGAAAATGTTGAAAAATGCAAGACTGAATTTTCTCAATTGTTTTTTTTTATTTTTTTCATCATAGTTTTTTCAAATCACAGTCTTTATGTGTTTTACAAAGAAAATCTTGAAGATTTTGTTTGAAAATTTACTTTTTAAACTTAATCTGACAAGTTTTTGATTTTTCATGTTTTTCATCCTTTCTGAATTAATATATTTTTTTCTCTTTCTCATTTTAACTTGTATGTTGCAAAAGAAATGTGTAACTTATGCACAGAATAAATTGTGTAATGTTCTTTCCATTAATTGATTAATTAGCTTTTTTGTTTATTCTATATGATTTTTTATTTTCATTAACTATTTATGTGTCAGTTTGAAGAGATTTATTCTTTATTAATGTTTAGTATGTACTTGATAATGTGGACTTTCCAAGAAATTGGCAAAAAAATGTTTACGAGTCATGTTATCTCCCATCCATCAGAAAGCTTTCAAACCAACACAGAAGTAAGTTTCGATAAGTTAAAGAGGAAGTTTCTTATCTTTATTCCCTAAAATATTCTCTTCTTTGCAATTTGTGCACATTCAGGATTATTTAGCGCATCTCCCCACAGTAGAAAGTGACGGATAGAAAGGGGGTAGGGGGGTTTTCTGACAAAATATATTTTGACTATTTTTGACCGTTGATTGTAAATATCTATTTTATATTCATCTTCAAATGTGTGCTGGGAAAATGCGCTTAGGGGTCATTCGCAAATTACGTCACACTTTAGGGGAAGGAGCGGTTCCAAATACAAAATTTTTTGTTCTTTGGAAATTTTGTGACAAGGGGGGATGGGGCTCAGAAAAGTAATTTTTGCGTGATGTAATTTGCGAACGACCCCTTACGTTGGTTCCTTTATCCTAGTTTCAGTTTAAATCCCGCCGAAAAAATAAAGTTTATATATTTTTGAATTTTTCTCATTTTTTTTAAACATGAAGTGAATTGAATAAAGATCATCGTCAGCTATCATCATCATTTTCACCATAATTATATATATTTTTTTTTTTTGGAATGTTACACACGTAAAAGTTTCCTTCCATTCTTATTAAATGTTTTTTGCATTGATTTACACATTAAAATCTTCATGAAATTTTTTCTTATCTTTTAAATATGAAATTAATCTTTTTTTTATTCTGCTCGAAAAACATTGTTCATAAAAATGTCTATCTACATGCAAAGAAAAAATTTGTGAACTTCACTTAGTTAATTTAGGTAATTATCTTTGCATCAGCATATTGTTGGTTGACTGTATTCTTTAAATTACAGATCTAAATAAAATTCACTTGATGGTTTTTCCTTTTTTTCTGCCTTTTTTTAGCTAAGTAAATTAATAGTTTTTATTTATCTCATATTGACGACTTAAGGTATGAAAAAGTGGAATGTAGTATTCTCTTGGACATAAAAGAACTAAAGTTTCTCGTTTAATTCAAATGGAACAAAGCTTATCAATTCAAAGTTAACACAAAAGCTTTTAATGCATCATTCTTAAAACACTAGGGACTCTGGGCTTGCTTATCATTCTCTGCCAGCTGGTATATATACAATGAATCCAATTTTACTACTATCAATGACTCTGACCTAAACCTGCTTTCATTTTTATCACTTCAAGCTATATTTTCTTATAAATATCCTTTCACACATTAGTGCCTCTCTTATTGTACAACTCAGACATGCCAACTATTCTTCAGATTAATTCCCCAAACTTTTATCAATAGCCATTAATTCACTAACGCAGGGTTTCTCACACTTTGTTCCACGACACACCAAATATGCATTTTTTTAATTACAAGGAGTACAGACTACAGACCACCCCTAAATGACTTAATGTGTCGCTTACCAAAAAATTTGAGAACCACTGCACAAAAGAGTTTTAAGAAGCAATGCATTGCGTCACCCGTCTCAAGGTCAACGGTAACTTTTTTCATCTATAAATTCTATAGAAAATTTTGCAACAATTAAACATGGCAATATTATTAATTGGATTGTTTCTTGGGTCATATCTGTATCCTTTAATTGTAGTAATTTCTTTATAATGTTCTTTAACCTGAAGAATTTCTAAAAAAAACAACAAATTATTGAAATAAAATTTGATAATAAATTGCAATCAGGGAATTTAAACTGTTAGTTGTGTTAGTAATTGCTGGCAAAGTTTTCCATATTCTGTCGAGTCACCTGAAATCCGACGCAATTTAATAATTCCTTTACTTGCACTATGGTTATCTGTGGAAGAAGTTCCTGCCTTCTCGCTATTAGCTTGACGCTCACAAATCTTTAACTCGATTTGTAATCCACTCGAATATTCTAAACTCATATTTGTTGCATCGTCGGTAGTATTGAAGAAATGCTGATTGGTTCCATCACATTCATTACGATTCTGATTTATTCGATTTGGTGGAATTTTACTATTAATAATTTGATGCCTCACAATTTCCATGATACTTGGTACATCTAAATTTCTACATTCATTTGGCAATGGAAGTTCGTAGTATTCATCTGATGATGCACGGCTCTCACTCAAAGAATCTGGCGATAATCGCTCTTCTTCGGTGCTCTTAAATCCACTGGAATGTGATACTTCTTGTGCTGGAGATTGATTGGAATCGTTACTAAGTGAATCGTCACTAAAACCTAATGATTTATCGCTACCACGTCTTGCATATTGTTCTGCTGTAGCTGCATCCATTTTAACACATATTGGAACTGAATTTGTTGCTGTTGCCTGCTGATGCTTATTATATTCATTTTCTAAACTAGCCTTTCTACCAACACCACGAGTTATGGATGGCATATCATCGGATGGTTCCTTTATAAGAAATTCATGAAACATTGAGATTCCTTTAATGCCTGTCCCTGCGCCTGGAGTTGTCACAGTACTTGCCGTACGCCGTGATGTATCATTGCTATTATTAGTATCTAACGAGTCATCGGAATCACGACTCGAGTCTGACAGAGCAACAAGTGTTATTTCACTTCCTTGGACGTCTGTCAAACAGATTTGTGGGTGGTGATGTTGAGCACTCAAATCACACGGGGACATTTGTTGGTATGAATGTGGTAAATGCTCTTCTTGTATAATACATAAATTATTACTTGGTGATGTTGGTGGCGTTGGTTGCATCATTCTTTGCTGTTGTTGCTGAATTTGTGGTGATGTACCTGTTGATGTTAGATTAAGTGGTCTCATTTCATAGAACGCTTGTGGCCACTGTGTTGCTTCTGTTTCGCATAGAGTCGTTTCCATTGTGAGATCTAACGGCTCATTTGCGGGAGAATTAGTTGTTAATCCACTTATGCCACGGGTAATCTGATGCATTGGTGATGTATTTAAGCTGGAGGAATGATGATGATTTACTGACACATCGTTGCTTCGCATGTTGCCTGCATAATTCAAATTAATACCATGAAAATGATGCATATTAGTCATTAGATCCATGGTAGGTGCTTGATAATTGATATTATTTAAGGGTGATGCACTTTGACTAAAGCTTTGTTGTTGTTGTTGTATTATAGTACTTGAATGAGCAACGATTCCCAAATGTTGTGCTACTTCAAGAGGAACTTTTCGTGTTGAAATTATGACTTGAGCTAAATCGACATGTAAGCGATTCTCAAACACCAATCTCTCTAGACCAGGAATTATTTGATTCATTATATCAGGCGGTACGTCGATTTCACTATCGACTTTTTCCACAAACAGTTTTGTGTGCATTGGTGAACCTACAAAACAAAAATTTTTTTTGAGCAAAAAGTAAGTCTATTGCCATAAAAGTATTGAAAAATTGCAAATGTGCAAAAAAAAAATATTTTAGGAGCCAGCGTGATTTGAACACGCGACCTCTCGATCTGCAGTCGAATGCTCTACCCCTGAGCTATAGCTCCAAACCTTACAATTTGCAAGGTTTTGGCGAAATCTCCATAACATACCTGGTAATGAGACAGAGTTTTCCTGTGGTGGATTTGGTGTTACAAGATAATTGTTTCTTTGCTGAGCGAGTCCCTTTTGTAATTGTTGGCATTCTTGAAAAGGCCCTTGAATTTGAGGATTCCGTGATCCCTCCGATGCACGTCTAACCGGCGAGTATCGACCTAGTAAAAATCCATTATTAATAATTCAATCGTTTTAAAATGTTAAAATTTCATTATACATTCATTTATTCATTTATTTTAATGATTAATGAAACATAAAGAAAGAAAGAAAGAAAAAATGCAACAAAAACAGAATTAAACATTTAAAACATACAAAAACAGAAATGGCACGAGAAAGAAATATTAGTAGTCAGTTACAAACCTTAGCAAATCTTTAAAAAAAATTCACATCATTAGCAATCCACAGAAAGATGAATCTTTTGTTAGTATGCCTTATAAACATAAAAATTGTATCCATATTTTCCCCCATTTCTCTTTATCTCTTGTGACAAATGTGCACACAAATGACTTACCCATAACTTCTTGCACCGTTGGCAATTTACATGCTCTTCCATAACGTCTTTGTTGAGATATCACATATGAGTTTGAAGGAGGACTTCCCGAAACTTGATTTGCAGTTTTCAGCGACGGTGGCAAATAATTTCGATTCATACGAGCTTCTACTTCACGTATCAAATCAGGACTGATAACTTTTTTTTGTCATTTATAAACATTTTTCAAAGTTCAACGAAAAAAATTTTTTTTTGTTTTGCAAAAAATATAAAAAAATTTACAACATCAAAAAATAATAAAATTAAAATTTTAAATCAATAAGGAAACTTTCTCAATCTTTTTTTTTAAATAAAAAAAGAAAAAAAGAAGCAGCATGCAGAAAATTATACAAAATTAAAATAAAGCACTTGATAAGCGTGGTTTCATACCTGGTGGTCGTTCCATTACAGTCAATAGACCCGTTCTTCTCGTTCTTCCACTTGACGTTGCTCCACTCTGACCACTTATGCCAGGCGAAGGAATTGGTGAATGTCCTATTTGCTGATCAGTTGTTGGTTGACCTGATGGATTTTTAGATAAATCATCTGTACAACCTACAGTGTGTCGCTTGGAGCATCCACGGCCGTGCATATATCGTTGAATTTCATCGTTTGAATCTTCACTACTTTCCATATTTGCATCTGCTGATTTTAATTGACATGAAGTTGCTGATTGCTCTGCAATCATTTGCTCATCATTAACAAGTTGTGAAGGACTTGCTATCGATGATGGATAGAAAATGTGTAGATTAGCACCACCATCTGATGCACGTCGTCCAAAGCTTCCAGCTAAAAATATTAGATAATCCACGTGTGGGTTAAAAGTCAAGGTAGGTAACAAAAAAATGGACTTACTAGCACCCATCACCATAGGCGGTTTTAATAAATGCGGATCCTTGATAGTGAATGTATTAAGAGGCTGATTTTGCAACATGGGCAAATTGAGAGGAATTTGATTTGGTCCCATTGCCGTAACAGTTCCATCAAATTTAAAGTTGACCATATTTACAGGATTACCAAGAGCTTGCTCATGTGCAACATCCCCTGGACCAACAGTATGTCGTCTAATAGTACCATTTGTAGCGACAGATAAATGCATTGGGGTATCAGTAGGTGTTGGAGGCTGATGAATAGCATTCGGATCAACATCAATATCGACAGTGAATTTCTCAAAATCAGTATCAACTGGTTGAATTCCAAATTGTGACGTAATCGTACTCGTTAATGGACTAAGACGATCGATTGTCTCCTGTTTAACAGTTTCTGATCGATCAACAACACCTGTGGTAATGCTTGTTTTGCGGGATCTTCCAAAGAGAAAAAAAAATATGTAGAAACAGAAATACAACAAAGAATGAATAAAAAAACACAATTTGAATGACATTTGAATTTGAAATTTTTGTGAAATAAAAAAAAATAGAGAATATAAACTTTTCTTCCTCACCTTGAATAAGCTAAATGCTGAAGACGCTTTTGCTCCTTACGTTTTTCTTCAAGTTTATCACACAATAAATGGTAAATTGCATAAATATGATCATATCGTGATTCATGCACTGACTGTGCAATCAAATCAGCCGTGAGGCCAGGAATTTGAAGCATATGATTGATGACGATCGTATCCAAATTTTTTGTGTCCACTTGCGTTGTCAATGTATCATTCAATTCCGTTAAATTGATAAGATTATAGCGTGTGAGCCACCTGTGTTTGGCAATTTGTTTTAAGCTATATCGTCTTTCTGGTTCAACGACTAACATGTGACGAATAAGATGTTCACATTCTTGTGACATGAAAAATGGTATTCGAAATTTTCCACTTATCACAACACTCCGTAGGTCATGTAAAGTTGCTCCATCGAATGGCAATGCCCCACATACGAGAACATAGAGTACAACTCCAAGTGACCAGATATCTGCTCTTGGTCCATCATATTCGAGTCCCTGAAATACCTCGGGTGCTGCATATGGCGGTGATCCACAAAATGTCGTCAAATACATGCCCTCGGTGAACATATTACTAAAGCCAAAATCTACAATTTTCACATTCATGTTATTATCCAGCAGCACATTTTCCGCTTTCAAGTCACGATGAACAACACCATTTCGATGACAATAGTCAACAGCCGAGACAATTTGTGAGAAAACTCTTGCCGCTTCTTCTTCTTTCATTCGTCCATGCGTCACTAAATGATCAAATATTTCACCACCACCCGCATGCTCCGTCACGAGATAAATGGAATTTTTTGATTCCATCACTTCATACAGTCGCGTGATGTGCGGATGATGAAGTAATTTTAAGATGGAAATTTCGCGAAATGTCTTTGCCAAGTTATCATCATCGAGACATGTTTTATCGATGATTTTTATGGCCACCTGAATGAGAGTCAGTAAGAATCAAATATGAGCATGAGATTTTTTTTTTCATTTAAAAAAATACAATAACAACAACAACAGAATGACGATAATAAGAATGAAAAGAATAATATTTGTGCAAGATAAGAAGAAAAAGATTCTTTCATTGAAAATAATTATGTGTGTGTGTGTGTAAACAGGTTTTCAGGTCTTCTGTTTTTCTTCTTTCGTGAAGGAAAAAAATCTATAAGTGACAAGCACGTGCTTCATCGAACGAAAAAACAGAGAGAGAGTGAACGAGGGTGTGCGAAAAAGAGAGACGAAATACAGAAAAAAAATTCAATAACATTGACCAGTAATTAGCGCCGATTAACAAATACGGTATTTGTATGTGTTTTATATTGGATGGTTATGGTCGGTTGAATAATTTTCATTCTCTTCTCCCTTTTTTGCATACATGCCTTCATTTGTATTCGACGATATCGTGTCTTGAATTTTAATGAAATGTTTATGGAGAAATTATATCAAAAGGAAAATGAAATGAATAAAAATGACATTTTCAATTTTATCGATTTTTTTTGTCTGCGGACTCGCGCGCGCCTTGATATCGAAAAGAACTTTTCTCTTCATCATTTTTTTTTTCTTTTCTTTCAATTTCTGTTCACATTTTTCATCATTTCATTTGTTTTTGTGCTACTGGCTAGCTGGCTGGCTGGCTGGATGCAAAAGAATGGATAAATCACTGACTGGATGAATTTTGATAAATAATATGCAATTGTTGAAGAGAATCACAAATGAAAATATGTATATAATATCGACCCGGCATTCGTGTAAATGTCATTGTGTGAGTGGATGTAAATCTATATGAAAAAGGGCATGCATATCATTTTCTGACATACTTTCATTCAAAAAAAAGGTACACGAAATACGAAAAATAAATTTCCGACCCATCATCAAAGCCATAGTTTTTTTTCTTCATTATAACGAAATACCAGAAACATGAATTGTTCAATGTCAAACGTGTTGTTGGAAAGCTTTACATAATTGAAAGCGGGTAGCTTTGAAAAATGCATAAAAGCAATGACTTTATGTAGATTACATTACTAATTGTTGTACGACTGAAGGCCATATAACTCACATTACCAATTCTTCTACTCTATTCCTTATCATTCGGTCATTGTCATCAGACTTTCTGACCGCAATCGGTTTCAAACCGAAATATTATTGTTTAATTCGGTTATAACAGCCTTTAACGTACGTACTCTATATTTTATTTCTTATCGCTTATCATAATGTGAACCAGAAATTTTATAAGAAACCAAAAAAAATGTTCTTCTTCATTATTACTTTCTGTGCTCTACTTTTCAGTACTTGAAAGATTTTATATGAATTCCAATTCTTCTACTAGCTTATTCACTGTGATGTATAAGGGTTAGAGGGGATGATGATGATGGTGATGATGACGATGAAGAGAGGAAAGGAAGAAAAAATCGCTCATGAAAAGTTTTAGTTTATTTTTCCTGTTGAATGCTTTCAACTTAAAGTTCCATAAGCACTTCTATTGAAACTTTATGCCTTGTTATTTATTCTAGCTTCTTCTCTATGATAATAAAAGGCCAATTTTACTATACTGGATAATTTCTTTCTAAATGCTTTGAAATTGAAACAATAGTTTCTGTATAAATATTCTTTCTTATCGGAACAATGTAAACATTCCTCATAAGCCTATTTTAAAGTATCTATAGAGTCCTTCTTCATTTTTTTCTTTTTTTAGGAAAAACCCAAGTTCAGATTAGATTGCCAAAGTCAAGTTATCTTAAAATAAATGCGTTAAATGAACATTCGTCAGAATCCTACTCTGTCCTATATACATGTTCCAGCAAATCTAGAACTTTCCATCTTACAAATTTTTTTTGTTACTGCGAATTATCACAAATTCATGATTATCCAATTCAGTGAAATCAGTGCCTGAAGATTTGTTTACTTAAAATATTTCTCTTTTGATAAGAATTGGAAATAACGATTTGTTGAGGAAAAGTTTAATTAATTAAAAGTTTAACGAGATGAGTTTCATTCCACATGCTAATTAATTCCTCCCTAAGTACTGCGAATTTAATAAAAATTTCAAGAAAAATAACTTTAATGTTGGTGATGGTTCATGTTAAAATTTTTGCTTCCATATAATGAACAAAATATTACAAAATTGTTACTAATTGTCGATAATGAATGCGGAGTAGTCGGAAAAAAGAAACAATTATCATTGATATGTTTTTTCACTGTTCAAATATGTGTGTTTCTTGAAATTAGTGTGAATATATTTATATTTATTTGAGTCACCCATGTTAGTGCTACGTTAATTGCTTCAGTCAATATGAAAAAGTATCTCAAAAATTATCGAGAAAATTCAATCGAAGGTACAAAGCTACAAAACCTTTTGTCACCTACTGCCAGTATCGTTTCTCGTTTATGTATATTGTTTGTCATACATTAAAAAGTACAGCTTCCAAATGGGCAAAGAGGAGAACAAAAAATTACTTTAGGGTCGTTCACACATTTCGTAGCAGTAAAAATTAACTTTTCAAACCCCAATTATCATAAAATTTCATAAAAAATAACCAGAAATTGTCATACGACCCCCCTAAAATCATGAACGTACGTCATGTGCGAACAATCCCTGTGTGCACATTGTAAAACTGAGATGGAACTGAGAGGAGTTCAGGAAAACAGCAAAATTAAATTCATATATGTGGGATTACTTTACATTATTTTACTTTGTACTTTGCATATGCTTGCTTGCTTACTTGCTTGCCTGTACATGACAATGATTGAATATTGAATATTGTGAATGGTATAATTAAGACACTGAAATGTCAAATGATATTTTGCAAAACATGAGTTTTACTTCATCTTTTTCATTTGCTTCTTATTCCTACCCAAATGAATGACATATAATGAATGGGGAAACATATTCTGGAAAAAATGTGTTACAACTTCTATATCAGCAAAGTTATCTTATCACAATATATATATGAAAATGCTTTACTCATATCAATTGGTTTGTAATTTCAACTTCTTGTATCTCTGTTATCGATTGCTCTTTGGATGTTGTCGATTGGACTCATTTTTAA